>OY728130.1:1390831392-1393298892 GCA_963277665.1 Viscum album | reverse complement strand
AGAAACAAAAGTTTTAATCAAGAAAATCTAGTGAATCTACCAACAAAACAAAATGACCTTCCGAGAGTACCTTCTCCCCGCCAGTTCCAGAGAAATATTTATTATCATTACAACTTCATAAAGAGACCATATTTAAAGATAAAACTATGTCTTACATTGAATATGAATAAGAAATGTATGGATATTCCTTGATGGACGAAATTGGTCTTGAGACTCTAAATGAGATTCTTAAGTATGAATGGTAGGGAGTCTCAGTTGCGAATACATACATAAGGCGCATTTTCATAATATGTATTTCTAAATAGTGAGATAAATATGTTTATTAAATTTAATAACTATTCATATTTTTGTACAAAAGTTTATTTTAAAACTATATAAATGGAATATTAGGTGAAGCATGATTTGGATTCATTAATCCCTATATCATTTCTATGCCAGAAATTACTTTGAATGAGGAAGAAATTAACAATAAAAATGAAAAGTTACTCAAAGTGTTTAATAAAAAAGCATTAGACAACAGACTCTTTTTTATCCCTACGCTTCAAGGGTAAAACTCTACAATCTAATCACATAAAATCTATTTTTATTTTTTGCATTACTTGTTTTTTTTAAGAAGCATTGGATGCTGATAGCAGTCAACATAGACACCCCGAATATTTATTTTTTGGATTCAATGTATGGATTTCCAACCAACCAACCACACATGATGTTTATTGTGAATATTTAATACACTATAATAAACATTTTATAGATAAACTTCCAATTATATATGATCTATGTTTTAATGAGAATTTTGTTATGATAGGTTGGTCGCTAAATACATGCTAGATCATGGCATGAATTATGTGTCTAAAAAGATAAAGCCTATGGATTGCTACAAATGGAAAAAAATTAAGGTTTATATAGAAAGATTTAACTATCAAAAAAATAAAAATAATTTACTTATTTTGGTCAATGTTTCTATAGTGTCTAAAAAAAGATAATTCAATCGATTGTGGATATTATGTTTTCAAATTTATGAGAGAAATCATAAAGCATGAAAAGACCAGCATCCCCCAACAGGTAATTTATTAAGGTAATTACAATTTCATTAAATATATTTCATAATCATTTGTTTGTCTATATTTTCTCAGTAGGATTAATATTTCCGACAAAAGAGTTACTCAAAAGAAGAAATCAATTTGTTTAGGTGATTGCCTACTTTGTGATCTAGTATAAGTTATGACATTATAAATATATTTGGGGTGTGAATAATTAGTGTTAGAAAGCTTATATATTATTTTTGATCTATTTCTCAAGGAGAAGAGTAATGGAGGAAATCAATTTGTTTAGAAGCACTGACCTGCAAACAATAAAATTTTTTGGAAATCACAAAGGCAAAGGTAGAGGTGTAGGCAGGGGCAGAGGTGAACGTGGAGGTAGAGTCAGAGTTGGAGACCGACGTAGAGGAGGAGGCAGAGGCGAAGACCAAGGTGGAGACTGAGGAATAGGAGGATAAGAAGTACTGGCTTGCAAACAATAAAATTAAGTATAATAAATATCATACCATGATTGTGTTTGAGAAAAATATTTAAAAGTGAACAAAACACTTGTCACTTAAGATAAGATCTATTGTGCGTTTTTCCATTTTAAAATGACATTTTAGTAACAAACAAACATGGAATAATCAAAACTAAGAAAATACATTCACATTATTATGGTACTTTATGAAAATGATTCATACCTCATTTTTTATGTGTAGGGATCACCCACACCTCAATCTGATGCACGGTGTGACCGGTGTGACTCTAAATGTCTGTTATCAGTTTAAAATTGATATTTTAATACAAGAAAGTGTAACTCACTAAAAACTAATAAAATTCACTTTGATTGTCTTTATAATTTTTTAAAATGATTCATAATTCATTTTTGATGTATATTAATCAATCTCATGTCAAACCCGCACATGATGCCACCTATATAGATCAAAGTGCGTGTTTCCAGTTTAAAATGACATTTTAATAAAAAACACACATGGCAAACTCAAAACCAAGGAAATTCATTCTGATTGTTTTTATACTTTAGTAAAATGGTCCATGAGTCCTTTGGGGCATGTATCATTCAACCACACCATAATCCGATGCACGGTTTAATCGGTATGACTCTAAGTGTGTCTTTTTTATTCAAAATTGACATAAATTTTAGTGAAAAAAAACTAACATACTCAAAACCAAGAAAAAACATTTGGATTGTTTTTTTACTTTAATAAAATGATCCATATGTAATTTGTGATTTATAGGGATCACACACACTTCAATCTGATGCACGGTATGACCAGTATGACTCCAAGTGTCCGTTATCAGTTTAAAATTGACATTTTAATACAAAAAGAGTTTCACTCACTGAAAATTGAGAAAATGCACTCGGATTGTCTTAATAATTTTTTTAGATGATTCATAATTCATTTATGATGTGTATGAATCAGTTTCATTTCAAACACACACATGATACCACCTGTATGGCTCAAAGTGTGTGTTTCCATTTTAAAATGACATTTTAGTAAAAAACACATGTAGAGTACTCAAAACCAAGGAAATTCATTCTGATTGTTTTGATAATTTATTAAAATGCTCCATGAGTCATTTGAGATGTTTATCATTTAGTCACGGCTCAATCTGACGCACAATGTGACCAGTATGACTCCAAGTGCATCTTTTTTATTCAAAATTGACATTAATTTTAGTGGAAAAAACAAATGACATACTCAAAACTGAGAAAATGAATTCGGGTTATTTTTTACTTTAGTAAAATGATCCATATGTCATTTGTGATGTGTAGGGATCAACCGAACCTCAATCTGACGCATGGTGTGGCCGGAATGACTCTAAGTGCGTCTTTTTATTCAAAATTGACATTAATTTTAATCAAAATAACAGCTGACATACTCAAAATTGAGAAAATGCATTCCGGTTGTTTTGATACATAAGTCATTTTTGATGTATAGTAATCAGTCACACCTTAATTCAACTCACAATGTGACCGGTATGACTTCAAGTGTGCCTTTTTATTCAAATTTTACATTAATTTTAGTAAAAAAACAATTGACATACTCTATAATAGTTTTTAATTTTTCTTGTATTTGTGTTAGAAATTTTATTTCATTTAAATTCAGTATTTTTATCTTATTTTGGTATTTTTTGTTATTGTTTCTATTGATGCATTGTATTACATCACATTACACCTTTTTCTGATGATGCAGTGTGCTACAACATTACACTACAGTTTTCACCTTTATTAGCGCTACTAAATGAATTGATAAAGCTACCATTTATTAGCACTTTTAAAATCACTGATAAAATAAAATTTTATCATCACTTATATAAGCACTGATAAAGTCTATCTTTTTCATCATATTAAAAAGTGTTGATAAATCATACTTTTATCCACACAAATAAAAGTGTTGATAAATCATACTTTTTTCAGTGCTTTTAAAATCACTCATAAAAGTATGATTTATCAGTGCTTTTATTTTCATTGATAAATATTCCATTTATCAATTATTTTATAGCACTGATAAAATCCATGGACTTTTAACCACGCTAAGGTTGTTAGTGCTTTTCTAGCACTGATAAAGGTCGATTATAGCATTGTTAAAGGCATGTTTTATAGTAGTGTCATAGAGTATTATGGGTTGTGATGACATGTTAATATTAACTTGAATAAATTTGTGTACTCATTTCAAAGGTTTATATTGGATATACGAAGAATAGATTCATGAGTTAATAAGTATAGACTTATTACTTGGACTAACTCAATAAAGTATATCATGGAATTTCATACACTCATCGATATACTTAGGGGTTTATACTTATTATCTATCATTATTACCTAAGTTTAGAAATATACCTATCATGATAACCTTTATACTTTAACACCCTAATTTTTTAATTCAAAATATTAACTTAGCTAATTAGGGGGTGGTTGGGTGTGTTGTTTATCATGTCATTGGTTGGAGCATAACCAAGATGGGATTTGTCCACTTGTATGACAAGTAATGACATTAGTCCTTTGATTGAATTGGACTGGGGAAATTCATGGCCATGTTTAGTTGGAACACTTTTGGTTTGTTCAACTACATGGATGAGTGACATGTGATGTGTTTATCAAATAGATGAATGACATGTGATGTATTCATCAACTTGGTTAGTCTTTTTTAGATAATCAAGAAAAGATGAGAGTCATATACTAGATTGACATGTTCCATGCCTAGTAGTCACTCAATATCATTGAAAAAATGATTATATAGGTATAAATATGATGTATATGATATATATTGTGGTGTATGTGTTCATATAGAGATATGATTATGTTTCATGGAGATCACACCAGACCCCTTATTAGCTTGAATAACACTAATTATTTACTAGAGTATATTCTTTTATTATATCTATGAAATAGAGATTTCAAAAAAAAATGCTACTAAGGCCCATAGGGTCACATGGTTAGGCTCTTGGACAAGGATAAAGTTTTGGAAAAAGTGTTTGTTCAAAATGAAGAGAGTTTGATGAAACCTTATCCAAAAGAGTTTGTGTAGATTCATAAAGAGTTGTGAAGTTTTACATAAAGTCCTTATTGGATTTTAGTTAAAGTTTGAGATTATGGGATGTGCATTAAAATGTACATACATGAGATGTATGTACACATTCATATGATGAATTAATTATATATATAATATGATATTATATATATATTTTTTACATTTAATACATTCTTATGATGCATATATTTTTCATGCATACGATTCATGTATTGATGTGTGTGTGTGATATATATATTATATTAAATAT
The DNA here is from genome assembly GCA_963277665.1 of Viscum album. Taxonomy (NCBI): domain Eukaryota; kingdom Viridiplantae; phylum Streptophyta; class Magnoliopsida; order Santalales; family Viscaceae; genus Viscum; species Viscum album. The sequence goes on along the minus strand of OY728130.1, from coordinate 1,393,294,066 downwards.
GCATGAGATGCATATTAAAACTATTTCATATGGTGAAATGTTCTACACTATCACTCCTAAAAGTTTCCATCATTTAAGGACCAAAGGTTGGATCATTTATCATGGAATGTATATTATTAATTGAAGTGTTCAATGAATGAACACTTTAGCAGGTGTAATGCTCGAGTTCCATGAGATGTCACTTGAAACATTTTGATATGGCCAATTATCTTCAATAAATAAAGAGCATCGATAAATGATATATAATATAATTTGATCCCTCATATTGGTGTGACTGGTTGTATATGATCCTATTGAAGCTTTCTTCATTCATGTTCCCATGTTTATCTTCATGGAATAAGGTTCTTTCACCCCTTTATAGAACTATGATCCTCTTGATACGATTAAGTAAACATTGGTCAGTTTAATACCTCAAAGGTAGGGTGATTTTTTTCATCTCTCCTTGTGATCTTCCTCAAATATTCTCCTGGTACAAAGGAATATGAATGCTTAACTTTCGGTTTTTTAGGTACTTTTTTTCCTCTATTTTTTGATAATATTGTATGTTTGATTTCTTGAAGATATATCAACATATTTTGGGGTATTTTTCTTCTACCAATGATCATTATATTATCAAAAATTCTCATCACTCATGACTAAAGGTCGTTATCTAACCTCAAACAAAATCCACTCCATGAACAACCCAAGAAAATAAGTTTATAAGATAGATATCCTTGATACTAGAACCTAAACCAACAAAATCCAGTTGGTCTACAAACACCAAGTGGTGTAAGTATAAGAACAAAAAACCCAGTAGTATTTCACCAAAGAAACAATAAATTTCCTTTAAAAACATTCCATTAATTCTATTTTGAAATAAAATACTTAAAAGTAAATCTTTTGACCTCTTAGAGAAAAAAAATAACTCATAACCATTTCTCAAAATCCTTTAAAAATCCCAAATTTTTTCTTAAACCAAACATTAAACTCTAATTTATAAATCCATTTTTAAAGAAAAATTTCAAAAATACTTTTCAAAACACTTTTAGAAACACAAAAACATAAACTCGGAAGTAGCCAAATGATACATTGAATGAATAATCAAAAGTAAATGGATAAAGTATTAAGTGGTGATCAAAAATAAAAAAAATTAAACATAAATATAAAAAAGAAACACATCATAATATAACAAAAGTTGGAACAAGGTAAAATAATATAATTCATGTGAAAATAGTAAAGTAAAGATAAACAGAACTATAAACAAATTGATGATAATAATAAGAGATAAGTCAAGTATTATACATTCCTATGATAGTTATAGTCAAGGTGCTATAAGATCCTCATACTATCTTGTGATCAAACCAAATCCATATAAACCCTATTATGTCATTAGGGGAGGACTCATAATCCCTAAAAATACACTCATAACCACATAATACCCATTATAGGAAATATCACATCCCTGGAAATATATATAATCTGGATCATGGAAGTAGTAATGTTTAGTTAGTATGGAGTAATCTAATGGTAAGTGGACATAATTGAAAACCTAGTGGTACTTATCCTGGGTTACAAACTATGCACCTAGGGTTTCTATGAATTAGCTAATAGAGGTAGGGAAAGTTTTATCTTATAATAAATAATTCATTAATCACGTAACATAAGACAATTCACACAATAATAATCTGCATCCCCCCAAAACCTCCTTTAAGAAAATATACATTTCCCAATCATGTAAGAAACATCAAGTATTAAATTCATCTCAAATAAATTTACAAACATAATCAACATATTAAACAAGATATCTCATACAAGTTTATATATTATAACATTTGTAAATACCTTTTTATTCTGAAAGTTCCAAATGGGCCTCTAATTTTAAACACACAACCAAAAAAAATTCAAACCTTTCTTAGAAAACATTTCTAAAAAACATCCTTTGGAAAATGTATTTAAAATAAATAGGAATCAAAATTTTAAACTAACACACCAAAATAATGTATATATAATTACAAATCATCATTAAATGACATAGAGAATATCATAAACACAAAACACATGCAAGCAACATAATAACATGCTAAAGAAACTTAAAAAAATCCTTTAATGATGAAATTCAAACCAACACTCACTTAAAACCCCTAAGGAATCATAGTTAAAATCATAAAAGGATTAAATTGTCATTTTAAGTACCAAATTGTAAATGAATATCCTCATAGGTATTTTCAAAAACACATGTATGCATAATTAGTAGATTCAAAAGTATAGGAAATAAAATTCATAAAACCCCTTTTTAATTTAATCCATAAAAATAATGAATCTTTAAAAATAAATTCATATACTTACTAAGGTTTATAGATAGTAATTAATTTAAGGAAACCAAAATTATAAAACTTAAACACTACATATCACATTATGAAAAGGAAATTGCATAGAAACACCTATCTTAAACTAAAGGAATCATATTGCCTTTGATGAGCATCACTCGAATGGGTCTCAAGAGGATATTAAAAATCCACAAACATAAAAAAACAAAAGTTAAAATAATACCCATGACCTAGGGTTTATCCATTGTGGTTCCCTTGGTGAGATAAGGTAAAATAAATAAGAATAGATGAATATGATGTAAGAAAATGAACCATAACCTTAAAGAATTCACTTGGAATTGAAGGATGAGCCAAGAAATCAAAGGAGGGGGAGAAGGGAGTTGAGACTAGGGATCTCTTAGGATACATAATGCTAATAGGGAATAGGGTAACCCATTTTGGGTTTAAAAATAGGTAGGGTATAATAGTAATTTCACATTATAAAATATTTGGGAAGGTTACATGGTTTGGCCGCACGGTTTACTGAACTGTGCACCAATTATGCCACCAATATAGGATGAGCATGGGGAACTATATAATTTTGTTGTACAGTTTCCCCTAACCATATTCTAATTGTACTTAAGATACCCCCATATAAGAGAACCTCACATGTTTCCTCTTAGGATCCACATAGTTTTTCCAACCATGTGAGAGGAACTGAAATACCTGGGAAGAGCTGCATGATTTGGCCACACAATTTACCAAACCATGCCCCAAGAATGTACCTAGGGAAAACTCTTAAAAAATTTAAAAAAAACATCTCAAACTCCACCAAATCCAAAAAACTAAATAATTAAACATTAAAATACACTAAAGTGAAATCATGGTGTGATGGTGAGGGTGTTTTATGATTCTTTTTTAGTATATTTTAATATTTTTTACCTCTTTATTACTTACCTGCATTTTATATATCATAGGGAACAAAGAGTATCAAGGTGGGATATCCAAGTACACATACTTCACTAGTGTGTGAATTTTATCTTCTAGTGACCTCAAGTGAGGGTGAACCATACTTTGATAAGGTTTCCCCTCAACTAGGCTATGTAGGGTAAGATTGTGCATTAGGAAGCTGAGATTGCATCAGATACTGAAAGGATGGTTCTATTTTAGTATTGTCCTATATTGTCCCTAAATATCTTAGGTATTCCCATGATTATTTCTTCTTGATTACATTATGATGTTTTTGGTTATACTACTTTCATGATTATTGGATTAGTATTGTTCTTTGATTGACTACTATTTTGTTATGATATTATAGTTGTGGGTGTTTTATTTAATGTAAAAAATGTAACTATTTTTTCATGTTTATTCAAATTAAAAGGTTTTTCAAGATGACTATTTTAAAGGGGTGAATAATTTATTTTGAGTAAAAACAATTTGAGTAATTGATCCATGTCACTTATTTTAAATTAAAATGAAAGATTTAATTTTATAATCTATTTAAAACTGGCATGAAATGGATTTATTTTTAAAGATTATGCATTAGGTGTTGGGAGGATACCTATTGGGCATATGTGCTCACGCCTATTATATTTTAGGTTCAACACAAGCTCTACATGGATGTGGTGGTTGGTTTTAGGATCTATGTTCAGGTAATTTGGAGGTTGTAAGTGAATATGTTTCACTTAGCATACAGATATGGTAATTTATGGTTTTATTTTTATTTGGGTATTTTCCTTTTTGATGTATTGAACCGCTTCAAATTCCTTTCTTTTAGTTTTTATTTTCTCTTGATGGTCTTTATCTTATGTTGGGTTTTATTTTATATGGGATTAGTTTTAGATTATTTTATTCACTTTGTTTATGGTTCATGAGTTATATTTTATGTAGTTCCATGTTTGGCCCTATTTATTTATGAAACTACTTATTTCATGTGTGTATGGATCTTTGACCTATGGAGTGGTCATGTTGGACTTCTGGGTGGATGTTATTTGTTTATTCTTATTTATTAGGTGAAAATGTTCCATATTGTGTATTTTTGTATGCCAAAGTACTAGTCTCTAACTTGTGGAGATCAAGGACACCCTTTGGGCCTTACCATGGACTGACTCGAGTACCCGAATCAGGGGTGGCCCAAATTTGTTCATGAAACCCTTTCTTCATCCAACTTCTTAAAGTGGGGAGTCACTTGCTATCTATGATAAAGAAACTCTTGGTAGTACCTAAAACCACATTCTTTCATATCTCCTTATTTAGGATCAGATTAAGTATATCCTTAAAGATTAAGACATCATTTTTTCAAGAGTTACTTATAGTAGTCACCATCGCATCCCATGATTCTAAAAGTGATGGTGGAAGAATTAAGGCCCACATGACTTTAGAAAAATATATATTAAAAAACTCCAACTAACTCTGAATTACATTTAACTTGTTCAAATTCTTGGTCATCAACCTTCCTTCTCATATCTTCATACGTAAAATTCATCACAACATGAACACTTTGTTTATTGCAGAAGGATTCTCATAAATGTTCACAAGCTTCATTCCTAATCCAACAATTGTCTTCACATCACAGATTTTGAAGGCCACATTCCATAATAGCATCATCTGAACTACACCCAACTAATTCCTTTTGAGTCTTTTACACTCCTCCTTTGACATTTCTTATAGCTACAACCTAATCAATGGAAGGTTAAAATCTTTCTAGAGCAATTAGTCCTTCACTTACATATTTCAGAAACCAAAGTTCAAACCATTGAAATTCTCTAGCCATGACTTTTCCTCTTCCAACAACATTTTATAAGACAGAATTATCCCACTAAATCAGAAAAGGGTAAAGGAAAAGTATCTCACATTATATAGAAGTATCTATCTGAATTTCCCTTCAGAACTCTGAACCAAGCTCTAATACCACTTGTTACATAAAAAAAACAATTCATAAGCACAACCTCCTAAAATTGAAAGTTCCTTTTGAACATCAAATTTGGAACAAGGAAACTATAATGTCAAAATGATCAAAACTATGGATAGGTTTATCCGAAATTGAGAATCCCAAGCACCCCATCCACACACCTTCTAAAAACCAAGGTACTCACAACACACAACCCAATCAGAACAAGATAAAAATATAAGTAACGTGCAGAATGAAGAAACATGAGAATTTAATTTGGTTTGAAACTTATTCTTAATTTATGGGAAACAAAAAGTTCAATATAAGAGGAAATAATATATTATAATGGAATGCTCCAAATCACAAGCTAATAGAAACTTAAGAGAGACTGACACAAGTATAATTCATGTTACCCTACTCAAACTATTTATAGATAAATATCACAGTTATCTTCCTATTGAATTGGTTCCACAACCATTGATCTTCATAGATGTCCCTCTACTTGATCATGGCCACAACCTCAATTGGGACTTATGGTGAATAGTGTAAGAATTAGGGAACACATTCCTTTACTCTTACATATCCCTTTGAAGAAAACCTTAAATAGACTTCAATAACCATCATGTTATTATTATGTAGCATCAAAAGATTTGTCCCTATGAAAGAATAGATTCCACACTCCATCATTCAAGATTATATACTACTCCCATTTCCAAACAATAGGTTCCAGTACATCATCTCATGTCTAGTTTCATGTGATGTTTTTGAATCTTCTCCTTCCTGGAAGCTACACCACTTGTCTAGAAAATGTATTATCACATGGAAAAGTCTAAGAATAACTCCAAAGAATATCATGTGACTATTTTTAGGAAAATTAATTGATATTTATATCATGATTAACCTTTATAAAATCCTCAACATAAGAGGAAATCATGTCCATTGTAACAAGGCATTATATTTCCCATTATTTATCATGGAAAAGGTAACATCAGTTTCTATATCAAACCATTTATAAATTTATTCATTAAGTTTATAAGGATATATTTCTAAATTTATTCTCTACCTTTCCTCCCAATTGAACATAAATTGAATTTTTAAAACCTTATTTTAAATATCATATGATAATTAACCAAAATATTTAGAATCCTATTTCATATGTGCTGAAATGTTTTTGAGGAATTCATCCTCCATAGGTAAAATAAAAATATTTCAAAAAACCAACTGAGTGAAAATAATTATTTATATAGTATATTTTTCTTTCTTTGGTCTCATATTATTCAATTTTATATTGGAAATACCTATCGAAATGGTGAAACTTGGTCCATCGGATGAATTTGGGCCAAATTCTAATGGCTTGTATTATACACTAGTCCACAACTCCCATGATTCAACCTCTATGGTGAGGTCATTGAGAGTTATAAGGGGGAAGCACCCCCTAGATGGGGGCTAGGGGTTGAATTCCCCCAAATCAAATTTTAGAGGCATTATAGAAAATATTACCAACTATAACAATGCTAACCAATGACACCAAAAGTGGTAATATAGTGATGTGGTATTGGAAATGGTATTGTAGCCGCATGAACTTTACTAACATGGGTATTGTATCTCTTTAGACTTTACTTCCATAATTATTGTAGCTTATTGAACTAACTATGTGTATTTGGCACTATAGCAACATAGGTTATTATAGAACAGCTTCAGATCCATAAAATCCAGGGTTAGAATTTAAATTCCTCATTTCCTTTTCTTGGAAATAATTCGATGATAGTTTGACCATTAAAATATCCTTGTACTTATTTATGCTCTTGGTATTTGTATATTTTTATAATCATTTTTACCACAAAGAAGAAAACCAATAGTTAATGCATACACGACATATTTAATTTCCACTAAAATCACACCAATGGTAATAAATAGTAGGTTTCAGATAATATAGTTGATTGTATATCACCACATATCTAAATTCCACAGATTTGAATTCATATAGCCAAATTGATCCACATAAACATTTTTCATATAACCAATTTTATCCACATAGTTGAATTTTCATAAGCCTTATTCATGTAGTCGATTTATCCACTTAGTCTTCTTAATCATGTACCTAAATCTATTCACATAGGCTATATAATCACATAGTTAAAACTAATGTAGCCGAAATAATTATGTATCCATTTGGAACCATGTATCCTTTTTCACCATGTACCAAATCAAATAGCTGATTACTCCACATAACCGATTCATTTATCCATTTCATTTACATAACTGATTTATCACATAGGAGATTCATCGATGTAAGCAATTTCACATAGGTGATTCCTTTATATAGTTGGTTTCTCTACATATCCATCTATCCATGTATTCAAATGCCTCAAATAGTTGATTTTCCATACTTAGGAAAAAAATTTAAAATTTATAGAACTTGTACATTTCAATAGAATGATCTAAAATAATGATAAAACCTAAAGAATACACATAAAAAGAAAAAAATAAATAACATATGAAGGGTATTTGAGATCATCAAAACCTAAATTTTATGGAATATGTTGGAACAACGTTAGTAGTCTGAAAATCTCCCCCTTTTTATGATCAAAAATCCCATAAGACATTAATCATGGAATTTTTGAAATGTTTTATAGGATTTTTAAGAAAACTAAATAATATATATATATATAACTTTTAAAATGTTGTATTTATCCTTTTATTTTTCCCCTTAATTAGACACTTCTCTCACTTTATAGGACTTCTCCCAATTGGGTAAACTTCTCCCAACAAGGATACTTATCCCATTTTTAGTAAACTTTGGGTAAACTTATCCACCTTTTATTTCATTAAAAAGGAAGGGAATGGAGATGAAAAATCACATTTAATTTAGAAATTAAAGTAATAAACTATTTAAGTATGGTGTTTAAATTGAATAAGAATTAAGGAAGGAGTGGAATTCAGTTTTATAGAAAATAACACATAATTAAAGGAATGAGAACATTAAATGAAAACAATCACTAAGAAACACATAAGAAATTAATAATTAATAATTTCATTAATTATCAACATTTATACAAAATTACAACCACTCAACACCCAAAAAATTATACGTATATGGAAAATTGTCCAAAAGAACCAAGATTATGGATAGGGTCAAACTGAGATGGTGGTTTGGGTGGAGGTTTCTTGAAAGTATGAGAGGAGTGAGAGGTAGTATGAGGGTCCATCACTGGTGAAAACACTGATTTTCCAATATTTGTAGTAGCACGAGTTTCATATCCAACTACTAATCTATCTCTTGGATCTTGAGCATGCATGATGAGAACTCCTTTAAGATTTATTGAAGAAATATTGAAATCATATGAACCAATAGGAACAAAATCCAACTTCTTTGGAGGTCCTGAAGATGTAGCTCCTTGATTAGGTCTTTCAAAAGCTAAGTTAATATCCAAATTGGATTTATCTATCTTATAAATGATATTTGGATCATAGATAGAATCAAATATTTATCTCATACCACTAAAGCTGTCTAGAGGAGTTGGTATGAGAGTCTTTATCCCTCATAGATAAAATAGAGTATCTGCACACAAGTCAATCCGCTTGATGATATTTAACTTGAAGAACTCTAGAATAGAATTATATGTCTATCTATGCATTTGAAAAATTTATGAGATACCATTTTTCAGAATTCCTTTAAAGGATTAAATCATTCTAGAGGAAAAAATTGAGGAGAATTGAATATAGGATCTGGCTAAGAATTGGATAAGGCAACCGAAATCTCTAAAATCAAATTCAGTAGAGTCTGGTCAACAGAACTGTTCACACTAATCAGTATGTCATTCATAGATTGTAGCTTCCTTTCCAAATTTTTTATCTTCTCTACCAACACTTGATATAACTCTTGAGGTTGAGACACTGAACCACTAGTAGGAGCAATAGTAGGCTTAGTTGTAACTATAATAGGTAAAATAGTGGTAGGTACAACAACTAGCTTCACTGAAGGAATAAACTTTAGTGGCATGTACACAATAATCTCTCTACTGGTAGGAGAAACTAGAATAGTTGGTGTTCCCTGATACTTTGAGGAATTGGAATCTTCTTCTGAAGAGTTAGAGTACATCCCTTCAACTTCCTTGCAAAGCTTTATTAGAAAACTTGAAATTCCCTGATGATTTCTAGTAACTAGACTAATTGACCTAGAGATCACACCTTTCACATCCTAAGAAACTTCCATGATCTCTTTTAGCTTTCTACCAATAGATTCTTTAAGATATCCCACATGTTCATTCAAAGAAATTTCAGTTCTAACACTAAGCTTTATAATAGCTTCTTGGTTGTCCTAAAACTCACCCAATAGATATTTCTTGAAATATTACATGAGGATATGTGTGAACATGGAACATTGAAGAGACTGAATTTTATATTACATATAATTCAACTCAAAAAGCATCTGATTAACCTCATTTTGAAACCCAGTAACCACTGAAGGTGAAGATGAAGAGGTGGTAGTTGGTTGAAACCTCTTAAGGAACTCAAACTGACTTACCACTATACTCTTCAAATTATGAAATCATTCCTTCATTTCAGACTTAAAACTTTGAATCCCATCCACTACATTCTAAGACATATCAGATTGGACCATATGAATATTTTTAATCATGTCTCATTGAGATGAAACTATCACCCCAATATAATTGAACTCTAATTTGGTAGCACAAAAAATTTTCATCCCATTCACTTATTATTTCAAATCCTCAAGATATTTTTCATTTATATAAGAAACAACTTGATACACGGAAGGGAATATCTGGATATTATTGATAAAAACTATTTCAGATTCCATCATCCCAACTAACGTATCAAAATCAAATTTTTTTACATAACTCTCCTCGAGTTGTTTGATTTCATCCTTATAGGATTTCAATTCCTTCTTAAACTCATTATAATCTCCTTGGATATAAAAAAACTTAGACATTAGAAAATAAGTAAATGTTTTCATTTCAAAACTATCAAAGCTCTTACTTACAGAAGGTGCATCCTCATTCACACAAGGAGGAGGTGATGATATAGGTGGTGTATAAAAATTATCAGCAGTATCAATATACACATCTCCAATTCTATCTCCACCAATAGGTGATTTAGTAATATTTGGATCGACTTCAGGGTTCTCCACTATAACTGGCACACTTGGAATAGTTTCAACTAGCCTTTCCTCATGATCTGTATCAGTTGTCTCAACAGATGACTCAACATGTTGAAGTACTTAAATGACTTCAACAGTTTATTTTTTTTTCATATTTGAACTTTCTATTCCATAGAAGGACTAACTTATGAAAATTTAGGCTCTAATTTGGTAGTTTTTGTCTTCTACACCTCCCTAGTAAGCACCATCTCAGTAGGTTCTGCATCCCTGGGTGGAGAGGTTTGGGATATCTTTCCCTGATTCACACCTTCCTATTCAATGGATTTAAAATAATTAGAAGTATTGTCCTAGTAGTATCAAATTTTCTTTAATAGGATGTCAGAAAGAGTATTAATTTTATGGAATTTCATTTCCTCTCCCTCACTAAGATTCACCTTCATCTTCTTTAGTACCAGGGAGATAATCCTATAATAGTTTTAATAGTTCAACTTTTTTCCCTTTACAATAGTGATGTATAAACCACATCATATACCATGGAAGATTCACCTTAAGATTGTTAACCATGATATATAAGAGATACATATCTTGAAATGATACCTTTTCCATTTCACCTGCTCTATGGGCAATCCCAATCTTAATGAACTTACACAAAACTTTCAATTTAGCTTCTAAATCATTTACAGGATTATTCTCAAAGGTAGAGGTTCCAAATAAGAACTTGAAACCCTCGGTTGGTCATACTGAACTCATAGTAATTAGAGTCTAGATAAAAATAAATTCCTCTTCATGGGGATAAAGAAAGATTTCAGTTATTTCCACTAATGAAACTAGCACAGCTTTCCCATCAACATTCAAAGAATGAAAATTCTTTGTTTCTCAAAATTAAAACTCAACATTCCTCATGAACTCTAAGACTTCTTCCTAAAAACAATAATCTTGACTTCTTTTCATAAAAAATTAACTCCCAACCTTGAAACTAAAAGATTTTATTCACTAACATCTCAGTATTCTTCAACCAACTCATATCGTTGGCTTTTCCATCATATACCCCATATGGCACACCGCCTGACCTAGATTTATTGGAAGAACCAGAGATTATATCATCTCCACACCTGAACTATCCCATGGTAGAAAGATCATTAGGAGGTCAAGAGTGAATTAAGAGAGATAAGGAGGTAAAAGAGTGATGACTAGGCTTATGAGAGAATGAACATTGGTGAAGAGAGAAAGAAATGAGGCTTGGATGGAATTTTAGATCACAGACCCAATTCAAAAAAGTCTTATGTACTCGATTTAGAATTTGAGTAAATTCTGACTTAAAATAAAAAAAATAAAATAGAAACTAAAATAATGTAATTTATTTTCTAAAAACATAACAGACTTAATTTTAATAATAAATCAAATTAGATTAATTTAATTTCCATAAAGCATTAAAATAAAACACTAATAAAAATAATATAGAGATTAAAATATAAAGAAGTAAAATAAACTAAACTCATTTAAATTCTAATAATTCCAATTCTCTTTTAATAAAATCAAAATGTTTTCACACAAGGGGGTTAGTCAAAATATATTCTAATTGATTCTCAATAGAGATAAATTCAAGAGTAATGTCATTTTTTAAGTGTGATCACTTAAGAAATTATGCCTTGGGTCTATATGCTTTGTTCTAGAATGATTTATCTAATTCTTAGAAATATTCATAGCACTAGTGTTATCACATTTGATTGAAACTTTATTGAAATCAAATCCAAAATCCAATAAGGTGTGTTTCATCCACAACACTTGTTCACAAAAACTACTAGCATCTATATAGTTGGATTTAGCAGTAGATAATGAAACTGAGTGTTGTTTCTTACTAGACCAAGATACCTGGTATTTGCCTAGAAAATGGAAGGTTACTAGAGTAATATTTATATATAGCCTATAACTACCAAATTCGACATTTGTATGTGAATTCAGGTTAAAATCAGAAGTTTTTAGAAAAAGTAAGGAAATATAAATTGTTCCTTTTAAATACATTAAAATTACTTTGGTGGATTTTAATGATTTTACTTTGGATTATCTTGGAATTTGAAACATAAGCATATTGAAAACATAATGTATGGTCTACTGGTAGTTAAATACAGTAGACTTCTAATTATTCCTCAGTATATCTTGTTGTGAACTAGTTTTCTAGTATCATCCAAATCAAGTTTCTCATTAGAACTTGAAAGGAATAAACAAGATCTATATGATCATAAAGAGGGGGTGAATTAGTGATCTCTTTTTCTTTTATGTTTTTATTTATTATAAAAAACTTTATATCTTGTTAAAGAGTTATAATTTTACTATAAAAAAACTCACAAGCACAACCATATGAACACAATAATTTACAAGGTTTACTAATCAACAATTTTAGCTAGTTCTTGGTATAGTTTTTAAATAATACACTACCATACAATCCACTAGAAAAAAAATCATTTTATGTGGTTATAGAAAATAGGGAATATCCTTACACTTGCATTGCACTATTATCAAAACCACATTTCATGTTATTACAAGAACAAAATATGTAACAAATATTTTTGTAACAATGTTAGAAACATTCACCAGTAGGCTCAGAATGTTTTCATTGTACTAATTGAATAAACTTCACATTTACTCCTCTTGAAAAACAATTCTTCTTCATTTTATTACCCAAAAGAAGGTGATAACTTATTCTTACATTAGATGGATTTCCATTTATAAAAATTTATCGAAAATGTTTGTCTGGTATATTTTTCTAGAATTTTCATCTGGATCCCTCTGAAAACTTATACAGCTTTCTTATACCCAGTTCATCAGATTTCACCTATTATAAAAGTTTATCTAATTAAAACATTGTTCATCCATTGATTTTTATTGCAACACTTCAGATAAAAACCAACTTATTAATATTTTTATTATTATTCAACCAACATATTTATTGATTGGAAACTTTCCAGCTCAAATTTTGGATTTAGATGTTCATTTGGTATCTCTATCAAAAACCATTTATTCAGCACTTCAAAATTTTCATGCACAAAATAGTACACCAAAAACTTTGTACTTGCATCATATTTATAGATGCATGGTTTAGAGAAAAGGTGGGGTTTTGATTTTCCTTTCCAACTTAATGAAAACTTGAAATTCAAATCTCATGTTTAGTAATTTCATAAATTTAAACATTCACAACCTTCCTTAAAAGTTGGAGAGAATAATGGATCATTATCCTATGATATTTGGAACATTGAAAGACTAGATCAGCATAAGCATATTTATCTCTTTATGAAACTTTTCATAAATAATTTCACTTCACAAAACTTCAACTGACAGATGTTTGTCCGGAACACTTAAAATAGATTCTCAATAAAATGAGAGTCTATCCAATGATCCAAAAAAACAACATAGGAACATTTTGTAAGTCTTATCCCATAAAATTTTTTCATCAGATTCCTGGCATCAGAAAAATTCAACTGATGACTTCATATATCTAATGGACTTTGTTCATTGGGACTTTGTCTGATGACAAAACTTTATTAACTCCACTTTTGAATGTTGACATGATTTATTCTAATATTTGTACATGTCTACTTGATGGAAATTTGTACATAATATTTATCTAATGAAATGTATACCAAAATTCCATCTGGTCATTTTATAGGTAATTTAACTTCATAACTTCGTACATGTTTTTCTTATGAACATTGTATAGAGATTTTGTCTCATAGACTTCATCTGAAGACTTTGTATGATGAATTATTCAACATCCACCCTTTGTACTTCTATAAATTTCCTCTATCTAATAGAATTAAAAAATGTGTATCACAAATTTCATCAATCCAAATCTTCCAAACTTATTAAACATAAAATTCATCATTAACTTTGTAAACTTCATAAACTTTGTAAATAACTTTCCTTAACTAAGTCTCTGCCCAGTTTTTTCTGTCTGATGAATTCCAAAAAACTTCAAAATGAGAACTTTGTACACCTAAACAAATTTCTCTCCCTTTCTACTAAATGCTTTGATTATGATATATTTTATAACACGTGATGTTGGAAACTTTTAGAATAGAAAATAATTTCCATATTTGGTTTTTCAATACATTTTTTTCCAAACATTTTAAAGATAAACTTCTAGCAAAAATACTTAAATTGATGGACTTTATTACAAAGATCTCATCTGGTCTTTTTATACATCTGAACACTTTTGTACACCCAATATCTTCTTTATCAAACTTCATACGTCTGAACAATTTTGTGCATCCAATTGAATCATTTTAGAAAACTATGTGTGGTCCTCTTTATCCGATTCCAACCCTGTTCAATCACCATTGTTGGAAATTTTAATAAAGTGAGGTGATTTTTTCAAAGACAACAAGATATAATTTCAAACAGACTTTATACATCCTGCAACTTCATAACCACCTTCAATAAACTTGGTCCCAATAATCTCTCCCTTTGGATTTTTTTGTCAACCAAGAATATAAATCACTAAAACCTTTTACCTCAAGCAATAGATTACTTATCCAATAATTCTAATCCTACGTGATCGAACTCGATGTAGGAAACAAGAATCATTAAACAACAAAACCATGTTGTCTATAAGAAGTGACTTAGAAAAATTATTCTTCCACACATACTTAGTTCTATTTTTCCTTAAACCTAGAAATTTTACAACTTTTTTCTACAATAAAAATGTTTCCTGCATCCACTTTAACAAACTATTAAAATAGTTTACACATGCTAAAATCACAACTTACCCCTTTTAACAACTCCCCCTAAATATATGTCTTCCTTAAAAGGTTAAGCACATACCAATGGATAGATTTATGTAACATTTTTTTATCCCCCTTAACAACATTATCCAAAAGAAAGATAATATTAGGGCTCCTGCTTGGCATCCAAGAGACCGAGGTTCAAAACCGGGTGGAGGCGAATTTCCAGGGTACTGTAGCAGCCACTATAGCAGTACTGTAGCAGCCGCTGTAGCAGTACTATAGCAGTCATTATAGCAGTCACTGTTCGATATTGTAACAGCCAAAACTATTCACCCGATTTGGGCCTTCGGGCCACCGGTTTGGGCCTATGGGTCTCCAGGGCCTTGGGGTCATCAAAGGTCTTCAGACCTCAAGGCCTTCAGGTCACATAGACCATGGAGTAGCCCAGTTCACATAGAACAGGCCCCAGAAGAGGATCAGAGCAACAGGAGTAGCAGCCACCAGATGCAGAGCTAACCGGATTGGAAGAATGAGAGGGTATGGAAGCTGCCATCGGGACCAAGCATCGTGCAGCTTTGTATGGGGAAATGCTAGCCGATCAAAAATACAAGGTTGGGAGCTAGGTGATTAATGATGTAGAAAGCTAGGGAGGCGAAGTTCAAGTGGGCTGGGCCTACGGGTCATGTATTGGGAATGGTATGCCTCTGGGCCTTTGGGTCATGTATTGCGGGTTTGTCGAGCCTTGTTCCTTGGGCCTACAGGTCATGTACGGGTTCCCCTTAAACCCTTAAAAGGAGAATTATCAATAATAAAAATAAAAAAGAAGGCCTTCGGGCCATTCGGGCTAATTTTTTTTTACCATGTTCAACCTAAGTTTATAAAATTTTTCCTTCAGTAGTGGTTTAGTGAATATATCAGCAACTTGCTCTATTGTTGGAACATATTCTAGATTTAGTTAATTCTTCTTCACATGCTCTTTGATGAATTGATATTTGATATCAATATTCTTTGAATTATAATATTGCATTTTATTTTTAGTGATATTTATAGAACTTTGATTATCACAACCCAAGAGTATGGGTAACATCACTTACACTAATAAATATCTAACTAAGTTTTCATCCACATAAGTTGTGTTGAAGCTTGAGTGGTAAAAATATACTAAGATTAAAATTTATTGATAGTAATTAAATTTTTCTTCTTTATATGCCAACTCACATAAATATTCCCTAAAAAGAAAACTACGCCAGATGTGGATCTTTTATCATCAACACTTCCTGTCTAATCAACAACTGTATAACCAAAGAAATCAATCTTTCCTAATATGTCATATTTTATACCAAAATTAATTATGCCTTTGATATATCTAAGAATTATTTTTTCTTACAAGACATTAGATTCTTTTAGAAAACTTTGAAATCTTGAACATAAAGTAACAACATAAACAATATCTATCCTTAAAGTCATTAGATGTATCTACCTTCAAAACAGCTTCCTAAAATCCTTAAGATCCACTTTCTTACCTTCACCATCTTAAGACAACTTGGTTACCACCAAAATAGGTGTGGAAAATGGTTTTTAATCTTCTATGACAAACTTCCTAAGAAGTTACTTAACATACTTCTCTTAAGAAAGGAAAATATATTTCTGGTTTTTAAAAAAATTTATCCTAAGAAAATATTTAATTTCATTGAGTATATAAATTTTAAATAAATTCTTCATCTCCTTTGAAAAATTTTCTCAATTTTTTCCATCATTCCTATAAAATATAATATCATCAATATAAACAATCACAATGAGGGAAACCTCTTGATTATCTTTGATGTGTAGATTGTTATCAACTCTTCCTTTATTAAAGTTTAATTTCCTTAAGTGGGTATCTAATTTGTAATACTAAGATCTCAGAGATTTATTCAATCCATATAAATCCTTTTTCAACTTACACACATAAATTTCAACTTTCCCAATCATGAAGCCACGCGGTTTTTCAATATAAACTTCTTCATAAAGTTCTCTCTTAAGAAAAGATGACTTTATATCCATCTAAAAAAATTTATAACCTCATTATGAAGTGATATAAATAAATATTATGATAGTTTAAAATATTTCCATTAGAGAAAAAGTCTCATAAAAATCAATGCCTTCAATTTTTTAGTAACCTTTACAAACCATTTATGCTTTGTTTTTTATCACTTTACTGTATTCATTCAACTTATTTTGGAACACCCACTTTTTACCAGTAACATATTTTTTATTTTTTTATTTTTGGTTATAAGTTCCTAAGTATCATTCTTATCAATTTGATTCAGATCTTTATTCATATAATTAATCCAATCTTGATTCTAAAATGCTTTGTTGACATATTTTGGATTATATTTTGAGTATAAGGAATTATGTGATGCTAACCTTGATGTTCTTCTAGTTTGCACTTGTTTTTGTTGATCACCAATGATGTTTTGAAATGACACTTACTTTATCATCCGATGATGAGATGTTCGAAGTTGTTCCTCATTACTAGATATAGATAAGTCAGAATCTTCAATTTGAGGAACTTTTTCACTTTGTTCAATTGTAACCGACTTATCTTCATCATCTTCCATCTCTTCATATGTTTGTAAAATTTTATTATTAGATTTTCAAGAACTTTTAAATCTTCAGAATCAACCATCTTTCATGTTTATTTATTATAATATATATATCCTTTTTTATTGGGAGGATATCCAAGAAAGATTCCATCAAATCCTCTTTGATCAAATTTTCCAAGATTTTCACCCTTAATTTTTATAATGTAAGGAATTATAAAAACCCATAGGAGTTTCAAACTTAGAGTTTCATTGAATTAAATTTCATAGGGAGTCATATTAGAGTTTGGCCTATAAAAACATCGATTCTGAACATAATTTTCTTTACTAATATCCTTCCTCCAAAAATAATGAGAAGTATCATATTAGATCAATATTATTCATGCCATATCCACTAAACTCTTCTTTCATATTTCAGAAATACTATTTTTTTTGTGGTGTGTACGGTGCACTAAACTCATGATGAATGCCATGTTTTTTTAAGATAATATTTGAACTCATTATTTTTGTATTTTCCACCATTATCAATTCATAAATTCTTCACTGAATATATACATTATTTCTCTGAACTTCTACTAAAATTATTAAACATTGTAAGATCATCTTATTTAAGTTTCAAAATATAATACTTGTAACATGAGTAAAGTTAGAAATGAAATAAATAAAGTAATTATCCCCATGTTTTGATTGTTTACTCACTGGACCACAAATATCAGAATGTATCAACTCTAAGTGATGACCTGAATGAATTTCAACTTTCTTATGCACTAAGTTTGTAATCTTACCTTTATAGAAAATAGAGAAATACCAATCTATTATTCTGTTCATGTTAGGAATATCACAAATAATATATTTCTTTTTTAGTTTTCTTATATTCCTCTTACACATATGTACCATCCTTTTATACCATAGCTGATTTTCTTCTATCATGCTTAGATATCATGAACTTTCTACACTGCCAACCTGAAACAAGTTTCACTTGGTTTGTTGGCCTTTCATAACAAATTTTACATATTTTACTCTTTTCACAAAAAAACCAAATTTTCCAAAAACAAATTTATTACCTTCATCAAAAAGTTATGAAACACTTAATAAGTATTTTTTAGGATCAAGGTAGAAGTCCCTACTACCAACAATATTGTATGCTTTGGGAGTCCCGCCCTTAAATTTTTTTTCCTAAGGTTAGCTTGTGAGAGATCACCCTTGCTAGAAAATGCCTTTTAGATGGGGAGGGGGATATCGGGATTTATATTCATTCCCAAAACCCCTCCAAGTCTTGATGTGGGACTCAGGGGAAATTTTCACAGCATGAAACCCTATATGTCACACTATGATACCCTGATACCAAGTAGAAGGGCAGTTAGTCCCATGTCACGAGTACCCTAGGACATGTGTTATTTTAAAGTAGGACCCATAATCTCCCCCTCGGCATTTCCCTAGGGACCAAAGTTTTACCTAGATCTGATACCACTTGTCAGGACCAAGGAAGCAGTCCCTACCACTAACAATATTGTCCGCTCTGGGATTCCCACCCTCATGGATTTATTTTTTCTAATGTTATCTTACGATAGATCACCCTTGCTAGAAAAGGCCATGTAGATGGAAAAGGGGATATATATTGACTTATATTCATTCCTAAACCTCATCTAAGTTCCGATGTGGGGATCAGAAAACGTGTCACGTCATGACACCCTATGTGTCACACTGTGACACCCTACTGCTAATAAATAGGGTGGTTGGTCACATGTCATGGGAACCCTAGGGTACATGCTTCTTTAAAGTGGGACCCATAGTTGTGTTTTATCCCATTATCAAATAAGGATCTTTTGGATTTCAAATTTTCTTCCTCTAATTATATTAGATCCAATACCTTTGATTCTAAGTGACTCATCATTTCCAAAAGTCATTGTACCTTTAAAATATTTCATATTCTTTAACATCTTCAAATCTCTTGTCATATGTGAAGAGAACCCACTATCTAAAATCCAGGGTCATTATTCTTTTGTTTCTTTGAGAACATTTTAAAAAATAAGAGATTTTTCCTTACCTTTATCTTTCTTCAAATCCAATTTTTGAGAATTTTTATAAAAACATTATTTTTCTAAAAACATAATAATACATCCTTTTACAAGGTTTACAGGATATTTACATCTTTCACAAATAGTTTCCAAATGTTACAATCTATTTTTAATTTTCACACCAACTTTTTAAGGTTTCATTCTTTAAGTGGGTTGACTCCCCATAAAAATATACTTCTAGTTTCTCTTGGGATTATTATAATGTTTTTGATTAAACCTACACATATTTGTTGTATAGATAAACCCACCACAATACCCCCAGTAATCATAAAATTAATATTTTACCATGTAACTTTCATACCATTTGGAGTTATCAACCTACTTTCCATCAACTTTATTACATCCCACTTTGGAACTTTTTCTACCTCATAATTTCTGTTATCTTCTGAAATTTTATTCTTCAACTTAGACTTATTCTCAACCTTAATAGAATCACCAATAGTAACTACTTATGGTTCAGACATAAAAATAATAGAAACTTTAGTTTCTTCAACTTTATTGATTTTGGCTGCATACATGGTTTTCTCAGCTTTCTTATTCTTCTAGGTAGATTTATCTTTAATATCAACCTTTAAGGAAAACTTTTTTTGATTTTTTTTAGGTTTTCATTTCTTTGAACTTTTCCCAACTTCTGTAACTATGTTTTGGAATCTTGTATATTCTTGATCAGTTTTAGAAAAAATTTATTGAACAAGATATAGTTCTTCCTCCTTCACTTTTATCTTCTCTTCAAGATTAATATTGATATTCCTCTATTTATCAAGATACTCCTTCATATTATGAATCTCTTTTAGCAACTTGGATTTTTCTTTAATAAAATATTCTTGATTATTTTTTGTAGGATTTTATTTATTTAACTCATTAATCTCCCTTTCAAGTTTTAAAATCATTCAAAGGCAATCTTTCATATCTCATTTTAGCATAAAATCTATCTAATTTTCTTCCTATTCAAAACTATTACTTCTTTCATTGGTAAACTTTTTATCATTAACTTTAATAATAATAGTTTTTTCATCATCAACATCACTGAAGTCTTCAACTTCTTCATCACTATTATCATCTTCTTTACCTTTAGACAAAAAGATCATCCTTTGGTATTTGGAGAACTTTTTATCTTTTAAATTTGAATAGGATTTGTATTTTCTTTCATTTTTCTTAAATGGTCTTATAGAATTTCATTCATCTTCATCACTTTCTTCATCTTATTCCTTCAAGGGAAATTTACAACAAAAATCTTAATAGCTCCATAGCCAAAAAAATAAGCGGTAACTTCTATTTATACTTTCTTATTCCCCTTTTCACATTTTTAGAAAATAATTACATGAATTTATCAAAAAAACTCTAAAATCATATTCAGTGTTAGAGTCACTAAATTATTCATCTTTGGGAACTTTCTTATATTTTCCTTTCTTAGAAACTTTGAAGGAAATTTCCTGATCATCCTTCTCTTTACTCTTCATAACATTCTCTCTTCGCATTTCGTATGTAATAAGAGTGATATTTAGATCATCCAGAGATAGAGTTTTAGGATATCTATCTTCTAAAGATGAAACTATGACATCAAACTTATCAGGAAGAATTATTAAGATCTTTTCAACTATGGTTTAATCTTCCAAATTCTCACCAAGACATTTTATAGTGTTTACAATGTCATTATACCTTATAAACAAGTCACCAACAGATTCATAATCACCCATTTTAATGTTTCTGTACTTTAGTCTCTAAAATTGTAACTTTGATTTATTAACTTTCATATTTCCTTTATAGATGTTCTTCAACTTCTCCCAAATTTCTTTAGTAGTTCCAACTCCTTTAACTCTAAGAATATAAATTTTAGGGAGTGGGTAATGTATAACATTTCTAGCTTTCCCATAATTTTCCAAATTCTTATTATTAGTAATTGTAAGGGGAAATTCTCAACATGAGGAGGAAATCCATCTGTAAAAGTTCAATAACTTCATAACCAAGAGAAATAAGATATGAAAACACTAAATTTTTTCAAATATGATGGTTATTTCCATAAAAAACAGAATCCCCTTACTATTTACATAATTTTAAACATACATAATAACTTCTCTTTTCTTACAACTTCAACAAAGATACAATTAAGGGGACTTTCCCTTTAATACCAATTGAAAGGCCCAAGCAGGATATATGTGATCACTAAGAGGGGGATGGAGTTCCCCTAGAGTGCATATTAGTGTTAGCTTCCCCTGTGGTCCTCGGTGAGGTCTTGAGTTCAAGTCTCACCAAGTAAATTATTTAAATAAATTTATTTTAGCCTGGGTAATAGTTTTATTCTTTCTTATTGGCATAGGATGGGATCCCCTTCGGTGTCTCATCTTATGTTCACCGATGACACCATTATTTTCATGAATTCTTCAAGTATATCATTGAAAAGATTGAATAGGGTTTTGGATGAGTATTTCCTTTGTATTGTGTGAGTGATTAATAAGAGAAACAGTTGTTTCTATATCTCTAGCAGATGTATATCAGGTCAGATTTCTACTGTGGGTCACATCCTAGACATGTAGAAAGGGAACTTCCCCATGGATTATCTGGGGGATCCTCTATATTATAGGAGGATTTGGATTCATGACTTGGAAACTTTGATCAATAGGATAATGGTTCGGGTTATTAACTGGAAGAATAACTACAAATCATTCAGAGGAATAGTAATGTTGGTTAACATCATGCTTCTAGTCACTCCTATCCATGCCCTATCTTTTGTTAAGGTCCCAACGAGGGTGATCAAAAACATTGACAGAATTCTTGTTAACTTTATAGGGTATCCTAAGGTCGAGGGAAAGAGAAAATGGGTGTCATTGGTTAGGATGGCTCACCCAGTGCATGAAGGTGGGATTAACATTCGCATCCTTGAAGATACTCTTATGTGCATGAATGTAAACCTATTATGGGAGGTTTTGGAATGTTGTACATTATGGGGGAGAACAATGCATGGTAACTCAGTGGGAGACAATACTTCATTGGATAGACATGGAACTCATTTCTATACTGGTATTGGTTCCATCATTGATACACTTAGGACCTATTCTCTTTGGATCATTGGGAAGGGTGATATCATGTTCTAGCACCACAACTGGAGTGGAGAGATAATCGGGTACCCAGGATGTCCTGCTATGAAAATATCCTTCAAGTAAGCCTACAAGTACCCTACTTTTACTAATGTAGTCTTGTACAGAGGCCAATAGTCCCTTTTCAACCTCATCATGTTATCCTCAAATTCAGATAAGTGTGTCTTTACTCCTTTTCCTTATGGCTTATTCACGATGAGGGATTACCGTAGGACCCTTAACATGTAGGATCCAATGAATGCATGGAATATTACCCTCTGGGTCAAGGATATTTCCATGAAATATAACTTCCTATCTTGGAGGATCTGGAATGGATTTGTCCTTACGGGTGAAAATGTTAAATGGTGTGGGATCTGTATTGTTTCTAGATGTGTTTGCTACAGTAGGCATAAAGAAGAAAGCTCATACCATCTTTTCTTTGATAGTGAATGGGCTCACAAAGTGTGGGATTATTTTGGTGAGTTCACTGTAGTTTCTTATCCAACTATGACCAATTAGTCCTTCCTTATTCGCTGGTACCATGGATTGGGCATGGGCGGTATTGAAAGAGTGGAACGTATAGTGATATTACATGCAGGTTGCTGGTGTATATGGTAGGAGAGAAATAAGAGAATTTATGAGGGAATGGTCTTGAATGGTTGGGTGATTATATGTAGGATAAAAAAATCTACTCATTGATATTTTTAGGGACTTAGGAAATTATAGGGAGATGACTTACTTATAGAGGTTCATTCCAAGCTCTCATCTATCCTCATGGGGAATATCCACCATCTGGGAAACTGGGTCTGTTGGCACCCCCCGTCAAGGGGCTTAAAACTAAACAGTGATAGCTCATGTGTTTCTGGTTTGATCTGTGGAGGGGTTATAGTCCATGATAGTTGCGAGTTGACCATCCTGGCATTTTCTATTAGGCTGGGTCAAGGTAACTCACTCTATTCTGAGGTGATGGCCATGCTCATTGGGCTGAATATCTATATGCAAAGGAATTTAGAGATCTCTGAAGCTGAAATAGACTCTATGCTCTTAAATAATTCCATACATGGGATGGGTATAGTTCCTAGTTCTATCTCTTATATCCTTAGAAAATTTAGAAGCATCATTGGAGCTGATATCAAAGCTTCCCATATCTGGATGGAGGGTAACAAGGATACGTACTACCTAGACTCGATGTACATTCTTGGTCTGGAGCGTGTTTTTTCTAGACTTGAATAGTTTGAAGCTGGAAGGTGTCAATATCATTGGAGGATATTCCCTAGGTCTCCACTATTTTAGGCCCCCTTGATTCTCCTCTTCCTCTTGGTTTGTCCATGCGGACCTTATATTCCTTGTACTCTCTCCTTTTCATTGAATAAAAAATTACATGATGATAATAGTTGGAGGGAGTGAATCAGTGATATCTTTTCCTTTTATGTTTTTCTTTATTATGAAATAACCTTCACCTCTTATTAAAGAGTTATAAATTTTCTAAAAAACTCACAATAACAACCCCAATAGCATAAGAATTTACAAGGTTCGCTACTCAACAATAGTAGCTAGACCTTGGTATGATTTAGAAATAATATAATACCACACCGTATACTTAAAAACAACCCTTTTATGTGGTTTTATTGAGTATATAATATCCTTACACTTTCATTGTGCTATTATCAAAACTATAGTTCATTTTATTCCTAACACAAAAGATGTAACAATGATTTTTGTAACAACTTTAGAAACCTTCACTGATAGGATCAGAATGTTTTCATTGCGTTGTTTGTATAAAATTTACTTTTTATATTCTTAAAAAACACTTCTTCTTTATTTTCTTACCCAGTATTAGGTAATAACTTCTTCTTCCGTCAGATGGTTGTCCATCCTAAAAAAAATTCCAAAATTATTTTCTGGTATATTAGTCTGGAAAGTTCATCTAGAACCCTCTAAAAACTTCTAAAAATTTCTTATGCCCAGTTCATCTAATTTCACCTATTATAAAAAAAATTCTAATGACAAATTTGTTCATCCATTGATTTTAATTACAACACTTCTGATCAAAACCAACTTATTTTTATCCTTCTTCTTCAATCAATAGATTCCTTGGTTGGAAACTTTCCTGCTCAAATTATGGATTTATAAGTTAATATGGTATCTATATCCCAAACCAATTCTCCATTACTTCAACTTTTTCACGCATAGACAGTGCACCAAAAACTTTGTACTTGCATCATATTTATAGATTCATGGTTGATATTTTAATATTTCTTTCCCAATTAATTAAAATTTTAAATTCAAATCTTCATCTCAGTACTTTTCACAAATTTAAACATCCAAAACCTTTCTTCAAACTATGGAAGAATAATGAATCTTTCTCTGGTGATATTTGGAATTTTGAAAGACTAGATCAACATAATCATATTTATATCTTTATGAAACTTTTTTTAAATAACTTCACTTTACAAAACTTTATCTGGAATATGTTTTTCTGGAACACTTCAAAGAGATTCTCCATCTAATGAGATTCTATCTAATGATCTAAAAAAAACATCGTGGGAACATTTTGAAAGTCCTCTCCCAGAAACATTCTCCATTTGATGCCTTGCATTATAAAATTTCAACTAATTACTTCATATGTCTAATGTAATTTTTATATTGGGGATTTTTCTGATGAAAAAACTTTAGAAACTCCTCTTTTGAATATTGACAACATTTCTTCTTAGATTTTTACATATCCACTTGATATACATTTGTACATAGTGTTTTTCTAATGAATTGTATCCTAAAAGTTTATCTGATTATCTTTTAGGAACTTTAACTTCATAATTTTTTATATGTTTGTTAGATGAACATTGTACAAAGAGTTTTTCTGATACACTTTATCCAATGACATTATTCAGCATCCTCCATTTATACTTAGACAACTTTCATTTATTCGATATAATTTAAAAATGTGCATCATAAATTTCATAAAGATGAAACATCTAAACTTATTAAACATCATAGACATCATCAACTTTGTAAAATTTGTAAACAAATTTACTCAGCCAAGACTCTATCTAGTTTTTTTATCCAGTGAATTCCATAAAACTTTGAAATGAAAACTTTGTACACCTAAACAAATTTATCTCCCTACTAAAGGATTTGATCATGATATTTTTTATAACTCATGAAGTTAGGAACTTTCATAATATAAAAGCATTTCTAGATTTGGTTTTTTCAAAAAAAATTGTCTTAACCTTTTTAAGATAAACTTCTAATACAAAAACTTCGACTGATGGACTTTGTTAAAATGATCTTGTTTAATATTTTTGTACACCTGATCTTCTATTTATCTAACTTCATATGTTAAAACAATTTTGTACATATGATCGACTTGTTTAACAAAACTATTTTTAATACTCTTCATATAATTCCAACTCTATCAGTTTACCATTTTTGGAAATTTTAACAAAGTGAGGTGATTTTTTCAAACACAAAAAAAATACAATTTCAAAGAAACTTCATACGTCTATAAAATTCATAACCACCTTCAACCAACTTGGACCCCAAAAAAAGTTATAGGAGTTATATGAATTTTACCACTTTTGAGTCCAAAACTTTTAAGTAAGTCTAGTGTGTATTTTCTTTGATTTATCACATTCACAAATTATTTTTGATAAATCTTAAAACCTAGAAAATAATTTAAATCACCCATCATACTCATTTAAAATTATTTTTACATGAGCCTTGAAAATTCATTACAAAATTTTTTATTTATAGAACCAAAAATTACATCATCAATATATATATAAACTAAAAAATATCTAAAGATGAAGTTTTCTTTAAAATAGTGGGATTTTTAACTCCCACTGAAAAATCCGTTGATAAGATAAAAAACTTAAACATGCATACCAAGATTTAGGTTCGTTTTTAGGTCCATAAAGAGATTTTGAAAGTTTAAAAACTAAATTTGGAAAATGAGGGTTTTCAAAACTAGAAGGTTTTTCAACATAAACTTCCTCCATAATAAAACCATTTAAGAAAGAAGATTTTATATCCATCGGATATAATTTTAAACTAACGTGTGATGAATAGGCTATAAAAATCCTAATGAATTCAAATCTAGCTATAGGTGAAAAGGTATCTTTATAATCTATACCTTCTTCTTCATTATAACCTTTAATGACAAGTATTGCCTTATTCCTAGAGATTACACCATGATCATCCTATTGATTTCTAAAACCCCATTTTGTTTCTATAATAGGATAATCAAAGGGTATATTAACTAATTCTCATACAATGTTCCTCATGAACTAGTTTGATTATTCTTGCATTGTTAAAACCTAGCTCTCATTAACTAATGATTCTTATATAGTCTTAGGTTATAGTTGAGATAAAAAGACAGAAACTTAAATATGATTTCCTATAATTATTCTAGTCCTAGTTACTTAATCTAAACTTCCTATAATAGTTTTTAAGGTATGGTTCTTAAGGGTTCTAAGCTGTCTAGACAACACACTTTCCATTTCACTAGAATCTATCCTTTTAGGGTTTGGTTCACCAAAATAAAGTTCCAAATCATCATCCTTTTTTTCAAAGAGAGGTTCATGTATCATGTTTTCAAAATAATCTATTAGTTCATCAACTTGAGTCATTTTTTGATAAAAAAGATTACTTTCATCGAATTTTACATGAGTTGATTCTTCGATAATCTTTGACCTTTTGTTAAAAACTATATTTTCCTTGGAATTAGTAGATTATCCAAGGAAGATTACTTCATCATCTTTTGGATAAAATTTACCAAGATTATCCTTGGTTTTTAGAATATAAACCTTATATCCAAACACTTTAAAGTATCCAACCTTTGGATTTCTATTATTCTATGGCTCATAGGGTGTTTTCTTCAAAATAGGCCTAATTAGAACTATGTTTATGACATAACATGTTGTATTTACATCTTCAACCCAAAAATTATTGAGTAATTTATATTAACATATAATTGTTATAGAAATTTCTTGCAAATTCATTTTCATACTTTCAACAACACCAGTCTGTTGAGGTGTCCTAGGGGCAGAAAAAAAGTACGTTTGATTCCATGTTTTGAATAGTATTAATTGAACTCACAGTTTTCAAATTCTCCCCCATGGTAACTTATTAAAGTAATAATTTTTTCGTCTTTCTCTTTTTAAATCAATTTGAAAAAAATTATAAAAATATAATAGGCTTCACTCTTAACACTCAAAAATAAAACCCAAGTAAATATTAAAAAATCATCAACTAATATATAAATAAAATATTTTCCTCTTAGAATTGTAGTTATAGATGGACCAAACAAATCCATGTGAATAATTTCTAGGGTTTTAGAAGTAGAAAACTCTATATTTGGTTTAAAATGTGACTTTTTTTGCTTTCCCATTTCGAATTCATCATATAGTTCCTATTTTTTCAATTTAAGTTGAGGTAAATCTGAAAATAAATTCCTTTAGGAAAATTTTATCAAATAATAAACATTATAATGTCTCAGTTTTCTATTTCAAATACAAGATACATTTTTTTCATAATTTAAACAATTCAATTTTTTTCTACTCAAAGAATTAAGATCTAGAGTATAAACATTCTCTGTTCTAGGTACCTTAAATTTACGAATTTTATTTTTGAAAATAGAACATGAATTGTTAGAAAAATCAAAAAAATAACCTCTATCACAAATTTTTGCAATACTTATCAGATTTTGATTCAATCCTTCCACAAAAAGATATTTTTTGATGAGGACTAATCTTGGATTACCAACTGATCCAACTACAATAATCTTTCCTTTGACATTGTCACCAAAAGTGACATAGCCTCCATAAATTTTTAATAAGGAGTGGAGATTAGAGAAATATCCACTCATATGTCTTAAGAATACATTGTCCATATACAATTTCCCATTGATGAACTTGGACCTTTTTACCTATAAATACAAATCAAACAATAAATTTTTTTGGTACCCATATTTTCTTGTGTCCAACAATGTTAGAAACTAAATATTTGAGAACCTAAATTTGTTTATACTATTCAGAAAATCCATCACTAAATTTTGAATTTTTTTTTGAAAGAAAATAATTTTTTACTCCACAAAACTGAGTATTTATAAAACTATAATTATTATCATAGTACCCTAATTATCTATAGTAAAAACAAGTTACTTTGGAAAAAAATTTATTCTTATAACTAGGCACAAAATAATTTTCATAAAACTTTGGTTTTTCACCTTTGGTTAATATCCAAAATTTATTTTTCTAAACTTTATTATTTCTAAGAATTTGATCCAAGTAATTTTCACCTTTTTTGAAAACACTAATAGCATCTTTAAATTCATGAACTTCTTTTTTCAATTTTTTAATCTCATTACCATGTTCAACACATGAAACAAAAAAAATTATATCTTCATTTTCAAATCTTAATTTTTTTTATTTAATTATTCTTTTTCATTTACAACATTATCATAGGTATTTTTAAGAGTTTTATTTTTCTTTTTCAATGATTCATATTTGGTTTAAATCATGGTAAAATATTCATTTAATTCTTCATAAGAGCGGTTTTCATCTTTAGAATCAGATTCATGCTCAGAAAAATAATAAGAATGTACATCATCTAAGTATTCCATAAAGAACATATAGGCTTTTGATTAGAAAATTTAACTTTTGAGTTTTAATATGTATCATCTCTAGAATATTCATAAAAACTTCATGTTTCTTTCATGGACTTATTGGATTTATTCTTATACCCAAATTTATTTAAATAATTTTTCTCATATTTTTTGTTGTCTTGTAACTGGGGGAATCTTGGATTGATATACATGAGATTCTTACACTTGTAACATCTAACTTATTTATAATTTCCCTCATGATTATTATACTTATTGAAGGGTTTATTGAAACCTATTCTCTTATTATATAACTTTTTGAACTTTCTTGAAAAATGAGAAAGTTCACTGTCTGAAGTAGAACTATTTGAGGTATCTTTATCTGATGACTTAGCCAATTGTATTTCTTTAATTTTCTTTTCATACTTTTAAAGCAGAATTATCCTTTTTAACCAATATATGTTATTCGGATTAAGCTTTTATATCATGCCCATTCATAATAATAGTTCCAATAAGATATTTTATTTTGAAATTTTTGACCTCTATAGATTTCTTAATGGCGGAAAAGATTCCACTCTATCAAGGTGGTAGAATTCTGATAATTTTCAAAGCTTGATTTGGTTCTTCAATAGATTATCCTAAAGAAGCAATAATATTTACAAAACTAGTAAGTCTTCCATTTAGTTGGGTGGTTATTTATCCTTTCATCATTCTAAAAGTATCAAACTTAAGATTGGTGGTATTATATCAAAGATCTCTCACATTATCTATTCCTTTGTAAGACACTGATATAGTTGTCCACATTTCATGAGTTTTTTCGCATTGTGAAACTCTATTAAACCCATCAGGACCTAGTCCACATATTATATCATTCATAGATTTAGATTTTAGATCATAATTGGCTTCAGTATCGGCATATCATGTTTCGGGTTGTGTCTTGGGAATTTTTTAAGGCTTCATGACTTTAAGATAAACCGTTAGACCAAGGTTCTTTAGATAGATGATCATCCATGCCTTCCAAAAATCATAATTCTCATGATTAAACTATGGATCTCTTACCATTGACATACCTTCTTTATTTTCAGTTAAAGCATCCATTTTAGAGATAATATTTAGAATTTGACCCTTGAAATATGAGAAATCATAAGTCAAAACCTTTGATACCAATTATTAGTTGGAGAATAATTATACAAAGACTCAAGAGGGGGGTGGATTGAGTTCTTTAAATTTTCTTCACTTAGAAAACCACCCTCTTTAAAGATATTATTACTTCTAACCTTTTCTTAACACGGTAATGCAATGGAAATAAAATCACAAATAAAATAGATCAGACAGAGATTTATAGTGGTTCAGAGAATATAAATCCCCCAGTCTACTCCACCAATTCTCAAATCCAAGAGCTTGGTAATCTTCACTATACCATTCCTTTTACTGGGGAATACCAGTCCTTTTTGTAGGGATTTCATGACTGAGTGAAAACGGTCAATTCTTGGTACAATAGTAGGAGCTTTCAACCACTCTCCAACAAGTCTTTACAAACACCAGCCATCAAGGTTATTTTATTAGGAACCTTTACAGATAAATAGTGAATAAAAAAGAGTTTACAAATGAGGATTATAGTTATAAGATACAACTAACATAAGAGAATAAATCTAAAATAGAGATGATAAAAATAAAAAACAACTCTATGAGAGACTTCTAAAGCACAAAAAATGATCTTGATAGTGCAGTTATAGATATTGGATCTTATTGTTGTTGTTGTGTAAAGCAGAGTAGCACGTGGAGTGCTTTGAGAAAGTTATAAGGTAATAGTACATGCATTTCTCTTCTTGTGTATATTCTCTTCTTTTCCACACACGTGAATATGCATTAAAAATGTATCTTTTAATCATATAGCTTTATATCCATAAAATTCAATGTTAGAATTTAAATTTCTCAAGTCCTTTTCTTGGTAATACCTCATAAATAGTACTTCCCATTAAATTATCCTTGTAATTATTTCTGCTCTTAGTACTTGC
Organism: Viscum album; assembly: GCA_963277665.1. Classification (NCBI taxonomy): domain Eukaryota; kingdom Viridiplantae; phylum Streptophyta; class Magnoliopsida; order Santalales; family Viscaceae; genus Viscum; species Viscum album. Next base: position 1,393,262,692 of record OY728130.1, on the reverse strand, counting down.
AGATTTTTATAATCTTCTTTACTATAAATAAGCAAACCAATATTTAATGCATGCATGACAACATTAATTTCCACTGAAAGTACACCAATGGTAATAAATATAATATTTTAGATGATGTAGCTGATTACAGATCATCGCATAGCTGAACTCCACATATTTCACAAAGTTTTATTGATCCACATAGTAATTCTTAACATAGCCAATTCTATCCATGTATCTGAATTTCTGTTGGCCTTCTTCATGTAGCTGATTTATCCACATAAGCTTCCCAATCACATATCTAAATTTATTCATGTAGGATTCTTGATCACATAATTGAAACTGACATATCCAAAAGTGTTACATAGCCATTTGAAATCATGTAGTTGTTTTCACCATGTATCCAAATCGTGTATCTGATTACTCCACATAACTGATTCACATAGTCATTTTATCTAGATATTAAATTATTCATATAGGTGATTCGTTGATGTAGGAAATCCATATACGTAGTTAATTTCATGTAGTCGATTCCTTCACATAACTGATTGATGTGGTCTATTGCTCAATGCAATTATTTATACATGTAGTTGAATGCCTCATGTAGCTGATTTTCCATACTTAGGGGAATTTTCAGCAAATTTCTAGAACTTGTATAAAGTTCATTGGATATGTTGGAACAACATTATTAGTCCAACAATAAAAATGTCTTACCCCGTCAATGGATCGATCATTGATAAATAATGCATAAATCCTATATCATAAGTGATTCAATTGAATTTAGCCATTACTTTTGATGTCATTGGTGATTCCATGGAATTTATCATTGGACTGTCAGATTCTCCTCGATCCATTCTCTAAATCCTATCCTAAGTAATCCTATTGAATCTATCATGGTTTTAAATCTAACCCTAGTGATTTTCCAAAATTGGGTTTAAATAGTGGATTAATTGGGACAACATTTAATTAAACAATTTAAATTAATCATTTAATTATTTCTTTTTAATCTTCCCATGACTACGAACCATTATGAGGCCTGATGCGAAAAAAACATACATTTCACCTAGGGTAAAACATGTGTTCTAAACTCAACTGAAATATTGATTTTTTTATCTAACACTCCAGTGAATAGGTATAAGTGTTTCACCACAAAACCACATGTGTAGCTAAAAATAATATTTTTATACTTTATATTTTATAACACCCCACTTTACTCGTAATCTTACACTAGCTCAGCCCAAGGGTAAACACCATTCCACAGAATCAATAGAACCATCAGATAATTTTCCTGATGTTGACTACTTGGGTAAGTTTACCATTTTACCCATAGGGATGTCCTGGATGAAACATTGAGCTAAGTCTTGGTCGGGAAAAACTCGAGTCTTTACATCATCCCCACCTTAGAACCCTTTTTATCCACAACAAGTAAAACATATGTAGCATAAAAAAATATTTCAAAACATCCTCATGTAGAAACATCCCACCACTTCACAAACTTATTCCATCAGTAAAGGTCTGACCTCTAAGAAAACTCAACACATGACTACCAAGGAAGGAGACATCCTTAATTATTCATGAAGATACTAGCTCTAGCTATATTGAAGTAATAATTAATAGGAAACATTAATATTCTATGATAAAGTCTTTCCAGGACTCAACACCCAAAACCTATCTCGTTTAAAGGTCCTTCTCCACATGGGATGAAATGAAACCATGAACCATTGACACCCATCTCAAAAAGGGTATGTCGATAAGGTTACCGCTGGTGGAAGTGACATGTTTCCCACCTTTAAATATATTTTTTTATGATTTTAATATGAGATCAACTCATTTTCACCTCACTCCCATAATGAATTCTTCACAAAGATCCCACACTAACACCCAAAGAGTTTCCAAGCAGCATGATCCTTTGAGATCATGTCAATTTTTCATTATCTTTTTTCCATATGGAAACTGAAACTATTTTCACTTTCATTTGGTATAATAGAAGTATGTAATTCACCCCAAAATTCTAAAATAACACCCATGGTAATCCCCTTGTCCCACCATGATATTCAACTGTCTTGCATCCACTATCAAAGATAGATTGATTATGTTGTTTTCTCTCTTTCACGAAAGCTATTGAAAAGCACCACGGGCATAAAACCAACCTTTCTTAATCACTCAACAACAAACCACTACCCATAGAGTGTCACAATCTTCCAAAGTCTGAAGATAATGATCTTGTCCATTCAGATAACCCTCCTTTATCAGCTCTCAACCCCATGATAACACCTTACCAAGTAATAAAAATATATAACCTCTCTATAAAATATATTCTTCCAATGCATAAAAATATTTTCTATGTGATGGGAACATACACAAAGATCCATGATACATATCTCAATGAGAGTCTTATTTCACTAGGGTGCTCCCTACTCAGGATGTCTATCTTGATATTTACTACAAACACTAAGGAAAAATCATTATCCACCTGAGAATATGGTAGACATTCCCCCACCTTCAGGGAAACCATTATGTACATCACCTAAGAACATATGGATACATTGATCACCAAATTCACACCATCACAACCATGGGCCCATCTCACACAATGTAAGAGCATGGGGATACCATTTTTTATAAAAGGTGAGAAATATCCTCCTCTTCACATGAGAAACAACATACCCAGAATTAGCTACACAAGTTCTTATTCCATCATTTAGACACAATTTCCTTCACTAGAATCATCAAACACCATGAATCTACTATAATGATCTAATTTCACCAACCTCCATAGCTTTAAAATCATAAAGATCAACTTTACCCCCCACAAATTCAAATTCAATACCATCAGAGATTACTGCACAACTATCACTATCATTACAGGATAAGGTAAAATCCATCATGTGCCCAGGAGGATCCTCCAAAAACCAATCCCTAAAAGTGATCAGTCTATACATATAACAACCCATTATTAACATACATTAACTCTACATCACTTTTTTAGAATAATTAACACATTACAAAAATATATTCCCAAAGAGTGTATTAGTGTAGTGCCTTTCAAAACTTGGAACACAAACTTCTAGTCTGGAGAAAGATATTCAATGTTTCCCACAAAGATCTTCCCATATAGTACCCCTACCTAAAACTTTTCTTTATAACTTGGGTAAAATAAAACATAATAAAAGGTGGTCTCATCTGCTCATTAAAAGTAAATAAGGGAGACATGTAAACATAATCATGAGCATAGGAGTATGAGAACATGATCATGAAAATAGAATATCATACCCTATATAACAATGATCATAAACATGAATCATGGTATAAAGATTGGAAATTAATAATACATGAATCATAATGAAATAAATAACATAATACATGAAATCATAACATATAAATAAGACATGGAATTGTTTCATACACGTATACATATAATATCATTCTCTATAAGTCAAGACACATCGCTAGAACTTATAAGGACACTTCATGGGGACTACACCTACTGGGAGGGACACACCACCATCCCCAGTCATTGTACTTTCATTGTAATGGATCAAGTTTCCCCTTATTCCATAGTGGATCAGGTTTCCCCATCTTCCTATAGTGGAACAGGTTTCCCCATCATCCCATTGTGGATCAAGCTCGTTTACTTGATTCCCATTATTATCTCATGAGACATAAATATTTACCTAACGAATTAAAGGGAGATATAGGTCCCAACCATATCATAATTAAATCATACATATGTGTTCCACAATAACATAAATCATTTATAATACCAAAACCCATGGAATGAAATGGGCTTCATAAACATCATGCAATCATAACACAGCCCACAGAAAAGAAATGGGTTTCATAAAATTCATTCCATCATAAACATAAAATAATCATAGAAATAATAATAATGGAAACATTGAATTGTATCTCTGTTAAAACATAAGTAACATCAAACAATGTTATCTTATATGGAAAATAATTTTGATAGAACTCTTAAAACAATTCTTGAGGAAAATATCCTTTCTGCTTTGAAAACATTTTCTTTACTTGAAATGTCATGCAATTTTAAAAGAAAAAATATTCTTTGAAAATAAAATTTTAAGCCTGTAAGGGAATATTCAAGGAAATAAAGCATCATTAAAGTGTAAAAATCTGTTCATTTCATATAATTTAAAAAACATTCTTCTTGTACTTTTTCTGGAAAATTTGCAAAGTACCTTGTTCAGAAAACGATAAAAATGATTCCTTTCAAACCATTTATTAAAAAGTAAAACATGTATAAAAATGACTTTAAAAATCCATAGAAGAATATTAAAAACTTTTTTGAAAACTTTTTTAGAAAACATGGACATGTATGATAAATATTTCCCAATGGAAACTTAGAACGAAACAATCCCAAATATTGATGAGATTATGAAATAAATACTCATCAATTTATAATCAGTAGAATCATATGCCCCATGAAAGAAAGAAAATTATATGGATATTAAAATACCATAATATTATATATAAGACTTATAAAATACATCCATGGGTATTATATATACCACATAGAAGAAACAAGTAGTGTATAAGGTATGTGTCCCGCATAAATAAAAGTGAGACATAAATCCCTTACTACTTGAGTAACTTTAGAATCATGATATCAAAGAAATAATAACATAAATTAAATCTTTTAATATCAATAAATAAAATAAATTAATTATATAACATTTCATAGGGAATTACATACACCAAATAAAAAAATCAAGTGGTGAATATGGCATGTATCACACGAAAATAAAAAGTGAGGTGAAATTCCCTTACCTTAAGTCTTGACTTCATTTGCACACATTAAAACCTCCTATATAATAAATATAATTCTATAATAGAATAATATTCATATATTTAATACCATATATTATTTACTTATGAATTTATATTACACGCTTAATAATAGTTCCATGTTAAAGCAATATTTCGGGTAATAATCGCTTTGTTTATCATACATGTTTTTTACTTGTCATTATTGATCCTCTTACTTAAATCATGATTTAATTATTTAAAGAATTTAAAAATGACTTATATAACATATATATTTAGTATATAAATATTTATAATAAACTATAAAAGATATATATATGAAATGGAATACACCGTTCATGGAGACGATATGTTGTACATACGCATGAACGCTATTTCAATTTTCTTGCTGAGTTAAAAGAAAAAATATATATGATATATTATAATTAAAGAGTCATTTTATGTCATATAAAATATATATATTCATAAAAATTCATCTTTATTACCATCCATTAAATGTAGGTGAATAACGAATCACATCGCATCATGGAGATGGTAAGTCATACGTATGCACGAGCGATGTTATCATTTTCCAAAAAAAATAGATGGTAAGAATTTATACATGATATTATAATTACATAAGTATAATTATATCATAAATATCATATAAAAATAGTGTTTATATCATAATTCCCAACCATAATAGGTGGTAAAGGAAAAACGAACAACATCATTTCATGAGGCGATAGTTCACCGTACACAAGAACGGTACGTTCGTTACCCATTAGATGGAAGAATGTATGAGTGTAGGTAGAAACCACAATATAAAAACATCCCATTATATTGATTATATTTAGGATATTATATAAACATTAAATACAAATAATTTAAGGAGTTCAAGGAATAAATAAAATAAAAATGTTTGTTGATGAACGTTGTTTCTTCTTTAGGTATCTCCTTTTGATTTGCACAAAAGGATTCCTTTGGTTGGATTTCTGACCAAATTAAGGCTTCTAGGATTAATGGAATAAATTTTTTATGAGACTCTAGTAGAGGTTGGATGAGACAAGGGATTTATAGGTGTGAGTAAAAGATAAGGAGAGGTTCCCTTTTATAAGAGAGGGGAGGGGCACTCTTGGAATCTCTTAAAATATTCAATTAATATAAATTAATTTTTAATTTAAAATGGCTCCAAAGTGAGTTATGTAAAATATAAGATTATGATACATATAAATCATATCAATCAATAGTTTTTATACATGTGTAGGTCATATTATTAATCTTATCTTTTAGCTTTAACCCTTAATTAATTCCTTTAACTATTACCGTGACAACATGTATTTTTACTACTTGTGGGTTAATATAGTTACTATAAAATGACAAAAGAACCATAAACGAGTCATTTATGAAATTTTAAAACTTATAATATTTATTTTTATTAATCTTATATTTTTATAAATATTATATCATTTAATAAAATATTATTTATTTTAAAATATTAATAATGTCAATTTTGACACTATTCATTACTTAACTATTTAAAAATATCATAAAAACATGATATATTTGATACAATTAATCTAAATTATCCATAAAATTTCAATTTAATCCAAAAAATTCATTTATAACATTAATTATATCAAATTATATTTATTTTAATTTTTTAAAATCATTTATTTGATTCTTCTGTTAATTAATCAATTCTGTCATCATCATTGTGTCATCATTTAATTTAATTATTTCTTTCCAAAAAATTATAAATAAATTACCATGATATAAAAAACATTCTATCCTTCCAAATAATATTTATAGTCAAACACATCCCTTATATAACACCATATTAAAAATATTTCTCTTGTTAAAAATAAAAGTGTGACAAAATTATCTTTCCTTTGAATATAATACTATAAAAGTGTTAAAGTCCTACAAGTGGCTCCAAGTAGACATAAAATCGTCCCAAGGAATATTTGGGTTGAAAAACACTCATCCAGTGAAATTATGACAAGTTTTAGGGTAATTTTATATTAGTTATAATATTATTTTTTACCTTTAATTGCCTAATTTACCCTTAACTGTGGTAATAAAAAATATTACTAAAGTTGTTATTAATAATGATCAGAAATAAAATGGATCTATTTAAATAATTTGGAAATTATGATTCCAAATATGAAATCCATTTTTTAATATTCAAAAGACAAAATTTGAAAAAATTAATTTAAAATTAATCATGTTGGTGGGGTGAGAAAATGGGTTATTAAAGTTAAAACATGCCAAAGATTGAAACGTGTTTATATCTAAATTCAATGTAAAATTAATGTCAATGACCTATATTAGATTAAATGATAAAAAAATTATTTATTTATAATTTAAAACTAATCAAAAATATAATTTAATACAATATGTTATTTTGATGAAAAATGTTATTTTCAAGTATTTTTTTACTATTCATCAAAACATGAAACTTTTTAGAAAGATACCAAAAAATAAACCAAAGTAAATTTTTATATTCCTATTTAATATAATAAGTTTATTTTTTTAAAATATAATATATAAAATTATCAAAAAATGGATTTAAATGGGTTTTCCATTAAAATGCAGTAAAAATTCCCTTTTGAAAAATATAGGTTTTTATGCATAAAATTGAGTTTGTTCTTATTTTATGCCTATAAAATATGTTGTATGAATATAAAAAATATTTGATTGAATATATAACATATATCTTTCATTAATATCATTCAGTAATTGTAATTAATTTAATTAATTATGACAAAACTACTTTGGGAGCATAAAAATAAAACTATTTCCTTTATAATCAATTGGTATATATTTTCATTTCTAATTAATTGGTAACCAATGAATTCATATTATAAAACCTTTATTTTCATAAGTTATTTAATACTATTCATAACCTCTAATTTAACAACTAGATTAAATCTTATTATATTAAATAATAATATTTTAATAATATATTATTGTTCGGTAAAAATCAGTATTGCATGTAATGAAAAATATCAAAAGAACTCGGCATTGTGTATAACACAATACAAACATAGTGTTGTGTATAACCCAAGATAATACAAGTGTTGTGTGTAGTGAAATCTTAACTTTTTGTTACGTATAACTCAAGCCAAGCATAGTGTTTTTATATAGAAAAGCTATATTCAGTATTTTGTGATGAAAAATATCAAAAAAATTAAATTAAATTGAAAAAATATATTTCAAAAAATCTTGGGGTGTTACATTCTACCCCCCTTAAAATAAATTCCATCCTCTAAATTCACCTAGGTTATCAAATTTTTAATTCTTGAAAGTTCATTTTATAGAAACCCACATCATAAAAATGAATATTAAAACTTCCTTTAAAAAAGGGAAGTTGGAGACATAACAGTTACCCAAAGTAACTCATAATTAGGTTTCCATATAGGATAACACATGTGGAAAGTGAAAACATGGATATGGAAGAGAAATCTAACCATCATGTTCTGATGGAGAGTGATAGATAACATGGTTAGGATTAAGTTAACAATCACAAAGCCATAAATCTATGATGATCTAAGGGGTTATTTGATTCATCAGAAAAGAAGGTACTAGGATATCCTTTTTGGTTTTGAGAACATTCCCTGGAGTTGAAGAATTTTCATGAGAATAAATATGAACTTGATTTTAGGAAAACCTTTCCCTTTTTTATGCCTTGAACAATTTTCACAAAAGGTGGATTTTTCATTCTTTAAGAATTAGTGGATCATGAGATCCATAAATATAATGATTAGTCATTCCATCTGTCTTTATCACAAAAAAAAGTTAGTACAAGTTATACAATATGAATAAATCCTCGAATGATGAGATAATAATTTAATCTCTAAAACCTCATCAAAAGTTTAACTAAAACCATTACATAAATATTTATCCTTATAAACTTTCTGAAAGATGAAAGTTCAAAACATTAGAATGAAGTGAACTAAATCATATTAACATTTATCCCCCATATATCAAAAGTTATATCTTAGTTGTCGCATTCCAAACATGTAAATACCTTCATCAAGTATTCTTGAAACATGGTAATTACCATAAATCCTTACTAAAAACATGCATGTTTTCTTATTCTAAATTTTATTGGATATATTCCTTAAGTCCAAAAGGTTTTAAACTTCATCCATGATAGCATAAAACACTTTTCAACAAATCCTTAATCAGTTCTAAGGAAATTAGTACCATCCAATTTACTTATTCATATCCAACATATCTTTATCCAAATATAATTATCTCAACATAAAGCACATATTAAGGGTTATCCTTCCCTTAATCATGTGTTTTCCAAAAATATCACCTTATTACCTTAATCACTCTTCATGGTTACCAGTGCCATTCAGTATATGCTCTTAAATATGTATGAAAACACTATAGTGGACCAATGCATGGATGTTTAATTATTCCATAATACCATAAAAGTACCTCTACAACATTATTCTTGAATTCCACTACATAATTACTCTATCATTCCTCAACTTTGTTTCCATATTCCACATTTACAATAGTGATCACGTGATATTTTCCTTTGTCTTTATCCTTAAGAGGTTGTTGACGGTGATCGTCATCATTAACACTTGGATTTGGGAATTAATTAGTATAATTTCCATTCTCCTTACACTTGAAGCACTGAATTGTGGGAAGTCAATCTTGTGTGGATTTCCCTATATTCGCATCATTGGATGACTTATTCTTCCCATTAGTTCAACAGTCAATTTCCTAATGGCCTTCCCTTCTGCACTTAAGAATTTATTAGAACCCATAATACAATTTTATCTATGCTTATTTATACACTTAGAGCATAAAGGAAAGTTTGTCTTCTTATCTCTATAGTTTTTAGATTTTACTTTGAACTCCATCTTCCTTTTCTTGTTAAAACCATGAGATTGATATGTAACTCCTACCTCTATTTAAACTTTGATTGCACAACTCACAACCTCTTTGTAGCTACTAAAGTCTCTTATGGAAAATTCCCTTATGAGACTTGGATTTAATCCACTGAAGAACCTATCAACTTTACTTTTAGGTTGGATTATAATTCCAGAAGCATACCTCATAAGTCTTGTGAAATTAGCCTCATAAAAACCAACAGATTAATCATCCTTTTGCTTCAACTCAAGGAACTCCTTTTCCATATTTGTAAGAATAAAACAAGGAAATTACTTATTTAAGAATAAGTTCTTGAACTCATCCCAATCCATGGATTCAATTTCATCTTGCTTCCTCTTATTCTTGATTAGATTATACCACTGGTCAGTTTCACCTTACAATTGATAAACAGTCAGAATGAATTTCTCATGTTCTGAACACTGGGGAATGAATAATATCTTTTCAGTGGTACTGATCTAGTGTTCAAAAAAAGTGGATTAAAAGACCCATTGAAATAAGGTGTATGTTTCCTCATTAAGGACTCAACATAACTTTTTTCCCTACTTTTCTCATTTAGAAGCTCATCGTGATTAATAGATTGAGAAATTTGTGTGATCATAGCAGCAAGTTTTTTCATTCCAACTCCCATAGCATTTGGATGCTCATGATAATGATCATTTCATTGACCATTGCAATCACCATTAACACAGTTCCTTTAGGTTCTATCAATTAACTAAAACCAAAAAAGCATATACTAAGAAACAGTTATCATAATGAGGAACCACATAATCATGAAGAACCACTTATAGTATGTCTAAATTATGACACCTTCCTTAATCTATGACACCTTGGATTTATTATAGGTTATTCATAGCCAACTTCCATTTAAATCCTTCATTATGATTCATAAATAGTTTGTGAAATTCCAAATTATATCACCTGGGAGTGTCAAACTAGGTGTGTATCAAGGTCTGTTGTCATGTACCAAGTTATGCTCGAGTTAGGCTCGATGCACCTTGTCAAAGTTGTTACCCCTAGGTACATCTGTATCAGATCCATGTCCACTTTTAGTATCCATATAGGTATGTAATTATAAGAAACCACTCACTCTATCCTTTACCAAAATTCTAGGACATTTTCCTAAACATTAACTCATCCTTAGACTTGTCCTCAGAGACACTCCTAGACATATCCTTAGAAATATACCTAGGGATCTCACTAAAGTTTTCTCATCCTAGCTTCCAAAGGTTGAATAAACCTTTGCTTTGATACCAACTATAAAACCCCAGTCTTAATGTACATTAACATTACATCACTTTTACGGAATACTTATCACTTTATAAAAATAGATGCCTAAAGATTTTATTAGTTTAGTGACTTTGATTGGAACACAAACTTCTAGTCTGGTGAAAGATCTTCAATGTTTCACATAAAGATCTTACCCTTTAGTACCCCTACCTAAAACCTTTATTTATAACCTAGGAAAAATAAAACATAAGAAAGGGTGGGCTCATATACTTAGTAAGGGAAAATAAGGGATACATGTAAACATAATCATGAGCATAAGAGTATGAGAACATGATCATGAAAATAGAAGATCATACCTTGCATATCAATAATCATAAACATGAATAATGTCATAAATATTGGAAATTCATAAGACATGAATCATAATGAAATAAAGAACATAATCTATTAAATCATAACATATGAATGAGACATGGAATTGTGGAATACACATAAACATGTAATATCATTCCCTATAAGTCAAGACGCATTGCTAGAACTTATCAAGGTACTTCATTTTGACTACACCTACTAGGAAAGACACACCACCATCCCCATTCATAGTCATTTCCTTGTAATGGATCGAGTTTCTCCTCTTTCTATAGTGGATCGAGTTTTCCTATCTTCCCATAGTGGATCAGGCTTGTCAACTTGATTCCCATCATTATCTCATGAGACATAAATATCTACCTAATGCATTGGAGGGGGATATAGGTCCCACCCATATCATAATAAAATCATACATATGTTTTCCATAAGAATGTAAATCATTTATCATATTAGAACCCATAGAATTAAATGGGTTTCATAAACATCATGCAATCATAACATAACCCACAGAAAAGAAATTGGTTTCATAAATTTCATTCCATCACAAACATAAACCATTCATATAAATAATGAGAATGGAAACATTAAATAATATACCCAGTAAAACCTAAGTAACATCAAACAATGTTATCTTATATGGAAAATAATTTTCAGAGAACCCTTGAATACAATTCTTGAGGAAAATATTCTTTCTGCTTTGAAAATATTTTCTTTACTTGAAATGTCGTACAATTTTAAAATTAATCATTTTCTTTGAAAATAAACTTGTAATATTATAAGGTAAGATTCAAGTAAATAAGTAGTCATTAAATCATAAAAATCCATTCATTATGTATAAGTTAAAAAAACACTCTTCTTGTGCTTTTGTTGGAAAAGTTACAAAGTACCTTGTTCGGAAAATGACAAAAAGGATTCCTTTCAAACCATTTATTAAAAAGTCAAACATAGGTAAAAATTAATTTAAAAATACATAAAAGAATAGTAAAAAAATTTAAAACATTTTTAGAAAACATGGAAATGGATGATAAATATTCCCCAACGGAGACTTAAAACGAAACAATCCCAAATATTGATGAGATTATGAAATAAATACTCATCACTTTATAATCATTAGAATCATATTCCCCGTGAAAGGTATAAAATTATATGGATATTAAAATACCATAATATTTTATAAAATAATCATAAAATACATTCATGGGTAGTATATACACCATGTAGAAGAAATAAGTAGTGTATAAGGTATGTGTCCCGCATAAATAAAAGTGAGACATAAATATCTTATTACTTGAGTAACTTTAGAATCATGATCTCAAAGAAATAAGAAAATAAATTAAATATTTTAATATAAATAAATAAAGTAAATTAATGATATAAAATTTCATAGGGCAGTATATACACCGCATAAAAGAAGCGAGTGGTGAATATGGCATGTATCTCACGAAAATAAAAAGTGAGATGAAATTCTCTTACCTTAAGTCTTGACTTCCTTTGCACATGTTAAAACCTCCTGTATAATAAATTTAATTATATCATAAAATAATATTCATATATGTAATACCATATATGATTTACTTATGACTTTATATTACTTTCTTATTAATAGTTCCCTGTTAAAGCAACATTTCGGGTAATAATCGCTTTGTTTATCATAAGTGTTTTGACTTTTAATTCTTGATCCTCATACTTAAATCATGATTTTCTTATTTCCAAAATTTAAAAAATGACTTATATATCATATATATTCATTATATAAACATTTATAATAAAATATAAAATATAGATATATAAAATGGAATACACCATTCATAGAGATGGTAGGTCATACATACGCAAGAACGTTGTTTCCATTTTCTTATTGGGTTAAAAGAAAGGAAATTATATGATATATTACCATTCCAAAATAATTTTTATATATATATTCATAAAAATCCATCCTTATTACCATCCATGAAATATAGGTGAATAACGAATCACATCGCGTCGTGGAGATGGTAAGTCATACGTATGCACGGGTGATGTTATCATTTTCCCAAAATTTTAGATGGTAAAAATGTAGGAATGATATTATCATTCAAGAAATATAATTATATAATAAATATCATATAAAAATATAGTGTCCATAATAATTCCCAACCATAATAGGTGGTAAAGGAAAACAAACAATATTGTATCATTGATCAAAGAGTCACAAGTCTTGAAAAAGTCTGCACTACTCTTCCTTTCCATCTATGACACCATCGCCTAAAAAGTCTAAGAAGGGGAGCATACTCATTGCTGAAGCATGATCTCTATCTGAGGGGATATTTCATCCTCGATCCCATCAATATTGTATCATTGATCAAATATCCAAGCTATCAAATTCAGGTAACCCATGTAACCTTTCTATAATTTTAATTGACGATTCCACACCCCCAAGAAGATAGTGGGAATACCAACTCCATTGGAGGATACCACGCCCCAAATGAGTTCTTAGATAGTGGATACTAACTCTACAGATAGAGAATCTTGCATCTCGTGTATGTGTGGAAAATTTTGAACTTATCTGGTCTATGGTTATAGGATATCATTCCCTGACTAAATGGGGGAAATTACTTTAAGGACCCATGTTTTTTCATATTAGAAATTTGAGTAGAAATTTGAATTTTTTATTTCAGATGCTTGTAAGGGGTAAAATGGTCATTTTACCTCATAGATGATATCAAATAATTTTTTTGACCATTTTATTGGTACTGAGATATGGTTTTTACCCTAGGATAAGAGTTTATTATACTTTTGAGTTGTTCAAATTTCATTGAATAATTAATATTTAATGTTTAATTAATTAAATATTAATTTATTTGCACATGTTCATTCAGCTATATCCTTTGAATGGAGTTTCTTATTGAGATTACTTATCTTTTATTGAGTTTGGAATGGGGAATTTTTCCTAGGTGGGTAATAAACTCATGTTAAGCATCGGGGCTGGGCCCGAGCCCCTTTTTCTTTTTATTTTATTTTTCTTCTTTTTTTTCTTTTCTTTTATTATCCTCCCCCTGGCTTCTCGTATATTCCCTGTGGGATTCCACTTTATGTGATTTAGAGTGAAAAAGGGAGAGTTAGAGATATATATATAGAGATAAAGAGGCATAGGAAGGGTGGTGTCATCGTGGAGGTCCGGAGGAGTCGGATCGTCGTGCGGTAGTTGTGGATTGTGGATACGAGTGAAGCTTCAGTGGATTCCACCCAAAGGAAGGTTGTTTTTAATTTTTTGTCATAAATACCTATAAATTCACCACTTTCTAGTTTTATAGCCCTATTATCACTTCTTATGACCCCTTTAGGACCGATCTATAGCCTTTGGGGTGAAAAACGGGGTTTCGGGCCAATTTTAGGGGTTTCTCGTTCGAAAATCCCAATCACACTACATGTAGTTCAAGAACACATACCATGTATTCTTCCCATTCAAGTAATATGATACTTTGGGAGTACATTCCATTTATAGGGTATACACACCATGTATTGGTACTCATGCATGTAGTCGAGTACTTAGTCAGATAGCTCGTGTAGGGGCACTTGGCCATGTGGAGTACACGGCCAGACCCCAGGTGGGTTGCACGTCGTGTAGAAGTACATAACTAGGAAGAATACATGGCTAGGAAATGTGAGGTACATGGTCAGGTACCCCATTTAGGGAACACATTGTGCACATGGTATACATGTCATGTACATGGGCTTTACATGCCATGTCCGACTGGAGTACATGCCCAGGTGGAGCTTCAAGGGTACACACTGTGTACTAGGGTATACACTACGTGTACTCCTCCCTTACTACCCTTTTGAGGGTTTATCATATCTTTACACCCTGAAGTCAGAATTGGATTCATTAATAGTCCATTTTGAGTGTTTTTTTCACGTATATCATGATGGTTCTACCCTTGTGGTGATTTAAGGACTCCTGGGAGGCGTTTTAGGCATTTTAATAAATTGAGAGGTTCTTCCTCTAGTACCTGAATCCAAATATCTCCCAAGAGTGAGAAATGATATGAGACCCAGTTAAGGGTAATTTAAATGGTTGGTAGACTTGGAACAATATTTCCAATGTCCTCTCTTCATGTTATCTTGAACCCATCCCTAGTTAGCATGACCAGGTTGCAACCTGTTGAGGCGGAAGGGTTGGGTGTTCAGAACAACCTAGAATGAGACTAGTCTATGTTTGAGGATCCTCTGATGTATGACTTTGATTATGATGGAAAAAATGATCATATGTAGGATGACTCTTACCTTGTAACATTTTTGAGGATCCCTTATTAGATGCCTACTCCTATGTACTATTTTTTAGGATCCCATGTAGGATACCTTCTCTTACCTACTTATTTATAAGGATCCCATGTAGAATTACTCCATATAATTACTGTTTTCATGTATCCCCTATAGAATTCATATACTTACGTTTCGTCCTAGAGGATACTATATAGGATTACTATGTTTTCTATTTCTTAGGATCCCAAGTAGGATGCTTCCATGTATGTGATGACATATGGTATCCCAAGTGGGATGCCTTCGCTTATGTATGGACTTCAAGGATCTCAGGTAGGATGCTTATCTAGTGTTTTTAACACAAGGGACCCATTGGGTGCCCCATTATTTGACTGACCTTAAGATAGTATATTGGATTTGGGTAGAGATAGTAACGGGTGTCATCTTACAACTCGTACCAGACATGTAAGTCATGAGGCTATGGAATTAGTGGTGAGTTTAGGCATTCAGCCACCCTAAATCTTTTATTTATATATTCATGTGACTAATGTTGATGCAACTATGATTTCCAAAGGTGATTTCTAGTTTATTGATGTTATGACTGGCAAGATGTGATACTTGATTAGGGATTCCCAGATGTACTTCCTAGGATCTAGCTTCTGAGCCTTTTATTGGGTTGATCATTTTATTGGGATACCCAAATGTACTTCCAAGACCTGGCTGTTAAAACTATCTGGTTATATTTTTGGGATACCCGAATGTACTTCCTAGGGTCCATTTTATATTATGCCTTTAGTAATACTTAGATTCCCATTTAGTAATTCCTTGGACATACTCATAGGCTGGATGAATTTATATTACACCTTCAGTGATACTTGTATTCCCATGTAGGAATTACTTGGATGGACTCATGGGTGAGATGAATTTATATTATGAATTTAGTGATACTTGGATTCCCATGTAGGAATTCCTTAGATGGAATCATAGGCAAGATGAATTTATATTACGCCATGAGTGATACTTGGATTTTCATGTAGGAATTCCTTGGATGGACTCATAGGCGGTATGAGTTTATATACTACTTGATTGATACTTGGATTTCCATGTAGTAATTCCTTAGACGGACTCATGGGCTGGATGAATTTATATTATGCCTTGAGAGATACTTAGGTTCTTTACAGGAAATTCCTTGGATGGGCTCAGATTGTGGTTGAGATTTTATATACCCTGAGAGACACTTGGGTTCCTTACGTGGAATTCCTTAGATAGGATCAGAGGTTACATGGACTAAATTAATCCTTGAGTTATACTTGTATTCCCATGTAGGAATTCCTTGGACATACTCATATACTAGAAATATTTACATATTCCTTGAGTGATACTTGGATTCCCATATAGTAATACCTTGGATAGACTAATAGGGAAAGTAGAAATTATTTTATGCATGATTATATTTACACATGGATACCTTGGTTACGTACCTAGGGTCTCAGTTTTATCTATATGAGGTAAGTGAATTATTTATAGGATGACCAAATATTACCTCGAATCCTTCATTATAATGATTGGAGGCAAGTATGGGTGAACCCAAGGTTAGGACATGTATCCCCCTATGGTGACGTAGCTTTCTCAGAGACACTTCTGGCATTGTCCAAAGTAGGTATTTTTTGATCGGGATTATAAACCCAAGGATTGACTTAAATATACACATCTTGAGTGGTACATCATCCAACTCAATGCCTTCTTTCTAGGATGTCCAGTTGGTCGAGATTACAGACCCAAGGATCATTTGTTTATGCTATTTGTATCCTTAATCATTTGTGTGTGTGTGTGTTTATGGTAATATGTATATACATATATAAATATATATATATACATGAGGGAACTTTGTTTTGAGACATTTCGGTTTGAGCTGAAGTGGGTATAGTTGATCGGGATCACAGAACCAAGGATCGATAATGGATTTTTTTCATTCATACTATCTATTATATTTATTATTTCAGTTATGTCTCATATAGTTTGATCATGTTGCATGAGTGTGCACTTATGATAGTAGATTTATAGGTTTATTATTGGGGTGGCCTGATGAGATTATTTCTCACCCATGTATGTGCACCTCGGTGTACTTTCAGACCTTATTTCTATGTTTTTAGGTTGATCATAGATTTTATGATGGATAGGGCTAAATACTAGGGTTGCATGATCAAGTGAAACCGCTCATTTTGATACTTTTGATCAGGCTGGAGTAGCTCAATAGTGTCTTGGAGACCAAGTATGTGGTCTTGATCAAATTTGGTAGGAGTTCCCTATACTTTTATTTCAGTTTCCTTTATGTACTATTTCATGTATGGTCATCCTGATGGG
Source organism: Viscum album (assembly GCA_963277665.1). Taxonomy (NCBI): domain Eukaryota; kingdom Viridiplantae; phylum Streptophyta; class Magnoliopsida; order Santalales; family Viscaceae; genus Viscum; species Viscum album. Next base: position 1,393,244,833 of record OY728130.1, on the reverse strand, counting down.
TGACCAGTATTGTATGTATGACATGGTTGTTCAGGATTTTATAGCATTTCATTTATTATTATAGCATTTTTCTATTTTATTTTATTTACTACTTCCACACTCTATTTATTTACTACTTTGGATGATATTTAGTTATTTCCATTATTGTTTACTCTGATATGAGGGTGTATTCTCTCCACAAACACACCTTAGGCCCTCGCTACTATCCATTAGCCTCTGGCATATAGAGAGGTGTGCTTGAGGCCTTGTGGAGAACCGGCTTGAAGCACTAGTTTAGTGAAATCTGGTTTAGGACGTTAAAAAGTGGTGTTAGAGTTGTTTCTTTCCTATTTGATTAATATTTGGGGTACGATAGACATGAGTATTAGAAATGTGTCGAAACCTGTGATGGATATCATACTGGTGTGTTGAGAACACTTATTCTGGTGAGAAGTAATGGTTACTAGGTTTATGGTATTGTTGTTCTTGGTTACGATGTTACAATTTTATATGAATTTTTCTTTGAGTGATGCACATGTTGTGTGGAATTTATGATTTATTATATATTTATGGCTCTAATCCCATTTGAGGGATTCTATTGATGGATTTATGGATCTTTCCCCATTGTCGAGAGGCTAGTGACTAATTTTGGCTCTTGGATGGAAAATGAAAGAGGTGTCTCATGCTTTATATTTTGCAGATAGAATTTACATGTTATAGGCCTTCTAGTGTGTTTTTTTACTGTTTATAGGGGAAAGTTTTGTAAAGTTTCAACAACATACTAAATTGTGTTTTCCTATATAGGCTCTTGGTGGAATTATACTCAATTGGGCAGATTTTCATATATATTTCCTTCTGATGGCAGGTTATGTGGATCTATGGTGAGACATTTGATAGTGAGGCTGGTAACTTAGTCCTCATATACAGGAGGTGTAATAACCCTAGTAGGTCGATAGGGAATATTATGCCCTTGTGTTGAACTCCTATCAGGGTGTTGTTACTTAGGTTCAGTTATTTAAAGTTTCATTAACAACCAATACAGTGTTTTCCCACATAACTTGGAATGACATTCTACTTAACTGAACTATTTTCTTATGATACAACACAAATCCTTAAGATGATATTGTGTGCATATTGTTGGACCTTTCAGGTCAACCTTTACCATTGATACTTTCATTTTAGGTGATCCAGTCAGGTCACTTTGTATGATGCTAATAGACACCTAAATGTTTATAGTTAATTGGACCTCAAGGGGGTATTACCATATGTAGATGCCCAAGGAATGTTAGTTAATTATATTTTCTATTTTCATATCATAACCCTTTGGGGAGAAGTCTATTGTGAGTGTGATCAAAGAGGATTATGTCCCTAGTAGGCCAATGTTGATAGTTTTAACCCTTATAGGTTGATGTTTTCTTTACCTCTTTTAGAGAGAGAGATTGATAAGCATGTTAGATGCCTTATGCCATGACGAGTGCATGGATGACGTCCCTGTGAAATGTGACCTTATTGATAGGTTTGACCCTTGGGATAGGTGGTTAGACCTAGTGACCCAGTTATGAGATTTGATCAGTAGGGCTAGGTGGGAGACCTAGAGGCCCTTAGATTTGACTCATACCCTTATAAGTTAGCATTGGTTTAATCATGGTAAACATATGGGAGATGTTATCCTGGGTTTGAGGATTCCTTTTTAGGTGGTGATATAGGTTATACACTCGTGATACGACCAATGTAGGTGAGGTTCTCAAGTTTTTCGATATAGGCAAGGTGATTCCTTTGGCTTCAGAGAAAGCACCCGAGATGCTTTGGGATCAAAACTAGCTTCAATGGGTAGGACTTTTCGGGTGCCTATCCTAGTCAACTAGTGCTTCTACTGTTGGCAATGTAGCTTGAGTGCAGGTAGACGCTCATGATAGAAAATGTTTTCATGTGACGAGCGATCATGGGATAATTGTGGAACAGGTAAGGTGACCAATCTTGAGAAAGAGTTCTAAGGGATCTCCTGATGTAATGAGACTGACATTCCATATAGCATGGTCATCTTGGTTTTAGTGGTAGAAAACTTGTAGGAGTTTGAGTTGGGTGATGACCGGGTGGTATGGGTTTGTACACCTATTGTGTTGTGTGTGATATAAAAGGTACACACTAGTTTTGCATGGTATCATTTAAATCATAAATTAGTGATTGGATGAGTGTGAGATGAGGACTGGTAGTTTTAAAGAAATTTTGTGGGGATAGTTGTTGAGAGCTATTATTAAATAAGAAATGTCCCTCTATGGTAGAGGAGACATCGAGAATGGACTAGGTGTTATGAGACAGCTAGCCGGTGGTTGGACCTAGACACACATTGTCTGAAGATGTGGTGTCAGGAGTTGGTTAAAGGTAGGTATAGCCTGGTTTGATATGAGCATGTCTTGGAGATATCTATACATGCATATCGATGGAATCTTAGTGTACTCCTAGTTAGAGACGATCATTATCTATCTTGATATCGTCCTGAGTATGCTGATAGAGCATTAGTTATATGCCGATATTTTAAAATATATTTCATGGTTTGATGATGAACCTGTTAAGGTTATTCTCAAGGAGAGGTACAAGATAATCCATGTGGTGGGGAGTGCACCTTTGGCCTTTTTTTGGGCGGTGACCCTTATTCTGAGTTGAAATTCGACATTTGTCATGGAAACTACTCTCGGGAAGCGGGAAAGGTCGATGTTTTTATTCTTCCATGTTGGCGCTCTTGTATGAGTGGTTCTGGAAACTCCATTCATTGTGTCCAGTAATGGACGAAGTGTGGGCCTTTGATCTTGGATCTTAATTGCAGGGCAATGATGAGGATAATCCTATGAAGGGAGTATTGGATCGACCATGGTTGGATGTCTCTCATTATGGGAGAGTTGTGAATACTATGAGACTGTTCGTTGGACAATCAAGATAGTGTTGTTATGTAGATACATAGGATGGGAGAATGACTATGTTTTACCACCATGGCTTCTTGAGGATGATAAGGGTATGATGAGGAGATTTTGAAGACCTGTGTTTTTCTGGATTGGAAATTTAAGTAGAGATTTGAATTTTTACTTTCAGATGCTTGTAAGGGGTAAAATAGTCATTTAAACTAAAATATGATCTCAGATAATTTTTTTGAATACACCATTGTTCCTAGAATAGGGTTTTTACCCAAATACAAGAGTTTGATAGAATTTAGAGTCATTTGAATTTTCATGGAATAATTAATATTAAATATTAAATTAATTAAATATTAATTGATTTGAACATGTTCATTCAGCTATATCTTTTGGACAGAGTGTCAGATTGAGATTTTTTCTCCATTATTGAGTCCAAAATGGGGAGTTTTTTCCTAAGAAAGGCATAAACTCATATCGGGCATCAGGGCTAAACCTGAGACCCTTTTTCTTTTTCTTTTCTTTTTATTCCTTTTCTTTTTTTTCTTTTATTTTCTTATCCTCCCATTGGCTTCTCGTGTACACCCTATGGGATTCCCCTTCACTCAACCAAGAGAGAAAATAGAGAGAGAGAGTGAGAGAGAGAGATAGAGATAAATAGGGAGAGTATGGTAGGTGTCATCGTAGAGATTAGGAGGAGGAGGATCATTATTCGATAGCCATGGACCGTGGATATAGGTGACGCGTTAGCAGATTCCACACAAAGGTAGGTTGATTTTAAGTTTTTTCCATAAATACTCGTAGATTTACTTATTTCTATTTTCACTACTTAGGATCCCTTGAGGGTCGATACATAGCCTTTGTGGAGAAAATGGGGTTTCAGGTCGATTTGAGGGGTTTCCAGTTCAGAAATCCTAATCACATGACATGTAGTTCGAGAACACACATTGTGTGTTCTTATCATTTAGGGAAGATGGTCTTTTGGGAGTATATACCATTTATATGGTATACACTCCATGTACTAATACTCGACTATGCAGTTGAGTGCATGGCCAGACAACTCGTATAGGGGAAACTGGTCATGTGGAGTACACAGCTAGACCCCAGGTGGGTTGAACATCATGTAGAAGTACACGGCTAGGAATAATACATGGCCAGACCATATAAGGCACATGGGTAGGTACCCCATATAGGGTACACATCGTGTATATGGTATACATGTTGTGTATATGTTCTTTACATGCCATGTCCATCTAGAGTACACACCTACGTGGAGCTTCAAGGGTACACATCGTGTACTAGGGTATACATGTTTTGTACTCATTCCTTGCTACCCTTTTGAGGGATTATCATATCTTTATGCCTCAAAGTCATGATTGGACACATTAATAGTCCATTTTGAGTTTTTTTCATATATATCATTATGGTTCTACTCTTGACGTGATTTGATAACTCTTGGGAGGCATTTCTTGCATTTAACTAAATGGAGAGATTTTTCCTCTACTACTTGAATCCAACTTTCTCCCAAGAGTTAGACATGACATGAGACCCAATTGAGGTTTGATTGGTAAACTTTTCATGAGATCACCAATTTCTTCTCTTCATGTTATCTTGAACCCATCCCTATTTAGCAGGATTGGGTTGTGACCTGTTGAGGCGGAAGGGTTGGGTGTTAGAAGCAGCCTAGAATGAGACTAGTCTATAACCGAGGATCCCCTGAGGGATGCCTCCACTTATTTTAGGACAAAGGTCCCCAAGAAGTATGTCTCTTCCCTTGTACCATTTATGAGGATCCCTTGTTGGATGCCTCCTCCTGTGTACTATTTCTGAGGATCCTATGTAGGATTCCTTCTCTTACCCACTTCTTTCTAAGGATCCCATGTATGATAACTCCATAAACTTACTATTTCTGAGGATCACCTGTAGGATGTATCCACTTATGGTTAAACCTAGATAATCCTATGTAGGATGCCTCTATTTTCTCTTTTCAAGGATCCTGAGTAGGATGCCTTTGTGTACGTTCTGATTTTTAGGATCTGAAGTGAGATTCCTTCTCTTATGTATGGAATTTGAGGATCCCAAGTAGTATGCCTCTCTGGTGTTTTTACATGAGGGTCCTAGTTGGTTCCCCAATTCTTGATCAACCCTGAGCTAGTATATTAGGTTTGGGTAGAGATTATAGTGGGTTTCACCTTAAAATCCATACCAAACATGTAAGTTGTGTGGTTATGGTAGTAGTGGTGAGTCTAGGCATTCAGACACCCTCACTCTTTTATTTATTCATTCACATAACTATTGTTGATGCAACTATTATTATCATAATTGCTTCATAGTTTATGGTTTTTGTGCTTGGAGAGATGCGATACTTGATCTAGGATGCCCAAATGTACTTCTTGGGATCTGGTTGTTAAGCCTATTTGATTATATGTTTGGGATGACCAAACATACTTCCTAGGATCCAGCTATTGAGACTATTTTATTATACATTTTGGATTCCCATACGTACTTCCTAGGGTCTAGTTTATATTACACCTTGATACTTGGATTACTGTGAAGTAATTACTTGGACAAAATCATAGGTTGGATGAATTTATATTACGCCTTAATTGATACTTGGATTCCCGTGTTGGAATTCCTTGGATGAACTCATTGGTGGGATGAATTTATATTATGCTTTGAGTGATACTTGGATTTTTGTGTAAGAATTCCTTGGACAGACTCATAGGCGGGATGAATTTATATTACGCCTCGAGTGATACTTGGATTCCTATATATTAATTCCTTGGACGGGCTCATAGGTGGGATGAGTTTATATATGCCTTGAGTGATACTTGGATTCCCATGTAGGAATTCCTTATAAAAATTCATGGGTTGGATGAATTTATATTATTCCTTGAGAGATACTTGGGTTCCTCACACGGAATGCTTTGGATAGGCTCAGAGGTTGATTGAGATCATATGTACCATGAGTGACACTCATGTTTCTTATGTGGAATGCCTTGGACAAGCTTAGAGGTTACATGAACTACATTAAGCCTTGAGTAATACTTGGATTCCCATGTAGGAATTCCTTGGATGAACTCATAGGCTAGAAAGGTTTACATATTCCTTGAGTGATACTTGGATTCCCATGTAGGAATACCTTGCATGAACTTATAGGGAAAGTGGAAATTATTTTATGCTTAATTATCTTCACACATGGACACCTTGGTTACGTACCTTGAGTCCAAGTTTTATCTATATGAGGTAAGTGACTTATTTATAGGATGACCATATATTACATGGAATTCTTTATTATAGTGATTGGAGGAAAATATACGTGAACCCGGGGTTAGGACATGTATCCCCCTATGGTGACTTAGATTTCTTAGAGACACTTTCGATGCTGGTCAGAGTAGGTATTTGTTGTTTGAGATTATAGACCCAAGGATTGACTTAAATATACACAACTTGAGTGGTACAATATTGTTGGTCAGAGTGGATAATCAAGAGGGGGTTAATTGAGTTCCAATTTAAAAAATTTTGTTAAAAATATTTCTATTAAAATCCTACAATTTAAATACTAAGTTAAACTGTAGTGAATTTGTAAAACTGTAAAGGTTCAATTAGGTTCTCAAAATATTGATTAGGTCTCAGTTAATTTAATCAGAAGATTAAATTAGCTTTTGAAACTAACCTACTGATTTACAATAGTTACAAATGCTTGCTAGATTAACTATCAAAGTAACTTTAAAACAATTTTATATTTCAAAGTAATTAGCAGCGGGATATTCAAAACAAATAATTTTAAGAAAATTAAAATGCACAGCAATGTAAAACAAGAGGTTCAGTCTCAAGTTGAGACTTAGTCCTCTCAATCAGTTTATATAAACTTGATCCACACCCTAGATTTGGGTTTTACAACAGTTCTCAGACTGTCCAGGTCCTCTAACCTCTACCACAGTTCTTCGTGGGAAAAAAACAACAACAGCACACACGTTGTCCAGGTCCTACTTGACCTCTACCACTATCCATAGTGGGATACAAGAGAGTTATATAAGTTTTGTGTGGGGATTTAGAAATCCTCCAGTTTAGCACATGAGTCAGTGTGTGTATGGAATATACAGAGTACACACACTGCTCAAAAAGTAAGTAAAAGAATCACATAGAGATAGTAGATATGAGTTTAGAATGCTCTAGTGATTTGAAGGGAAACTCTGGACTCATTTTGATTAATCAGAAATTCTCATGAGTCCTTTGGTTTTTTCTAAAAATAGAGAGTCGTATGCTTCCTTAACTTTCAGGTTCAGTTTGATCAGCTTGAGTGCATGAAGAGATCGTTGTAGTTCTTCACTCCTTGACTAAGGTTCAGCTTGTGTTCTCTTCTTGTATGAATGTCCTCGTGTATGTCCAGTGTTCTTCTAGTAAGCGGGGGTATGGATGTCGCCTCCCTATTGTCTATATTCCTCACTACAACTCGATCTTCCTTATATTCCTTGAGATCTAGCAAAGGGAATGATTACTTTATGGCAGGTACGAGGTACGATTCCCTGACATCCCAACAACCATCATTAATTAATAGCAGTTTCATTAAATTAACCAAATATGACCATTAGTATAATTTAAATAAATCATAAAAGTTCAAGCAGCAGAATGCTTGTAACGGTCGACTTGTATCGGTATTTATTTGTCTTTGTAACAGTAGTTCCTTGTACCGGTCGCTTTATGTAGCGGTAGATCTCAGTGTAGCGGTGAGCTCCTATCGGTAGCTCTTTGTTCTTGTACCGGTAGCTCCTTGTATCGGTAGACTTGAGTAGTAGTGACTTCCTTATACCGGTGGACTTCATAACGGTAGACTTATATAGCTGTAGCTGTCACTCTGTATTGATAGCATTCTTTCTTACTAGTAGACTTACTCTAATGGTAGCTCTGGTGTAACGGTAGCTCTCTGTGTACCGGTGACATTTTTGTAATGGTAGACTTGCATACCGGAAGACTTATACATACCGATAGCTCTATTCTGTACCAGTGACTAAGTGTCTATTTATTCATTCTATTCACAGAATGAGTTAAGTTAGAATACAGTGAAGCATATACACATTTAATTAACCAAATGACTTAAATATATCACAAAAGATTTATCATTTGGACATATTTGAAAGTGTTCATATTTTGAGGTTTAAAGTACTTAAACATTAACTAAAATAATTCAATGTTTAAATAATAAACATCATTTGGGATTATCAAAACATAATTAATCATAATTGGGATTTATCAAAACAGGTGAGTCCAATAGATATCTAGCTCAATGATTTCTTTCTAGGATTTCCAGTCAGTCGGGATTACAGACTCAAGGATCAGCTGTGTTTTGTTTATGTTATTTGTCACCTTACTCGTATACATATATGTGTGTGTGTGTACAAACATGAGGGTACTTTATTCTGAGACATTCCATCTTGATCCGAAGTAGATATGGTTGATCGGGATCACGAACCCAAGGATCGGCTATGTATTATTTTCATTCATACTATATGTTATGTTTATTATTCCATTTGTGTCCTAGCTAAGCTGAGAATATTGCATGAGCATACACTTATGGCATAAGATTTATAGGTTCATCATTGGGGTGTCCTGTTGAGATTATTTCTCACCCCTGTACGTGCACCTCAATGCACATGAAGACCTCATGTCTGCTTTTTCAGGTTGAGCAAAGATTGCATGGTGGATAGGGCTGCTGCCTAGGGTTTCATGATCGAGCGAAGCCACTCATGTGGATTATTTTGATCAGTCTAGAGAAGCTCGGTAGTTTCTTGGAGACCATGTATATGGTCTAGATCAGAGTTAGTAGGAGATCCCTGTACATTTATTTCAGTTTCCTTTATGTACTTCTGAATGTATGGTCAGACCAGTGGGTGACCAGTGTTGTATATATGACATGGTTGTTCGAGATTTTATAGAATTTTATTTATTATTACAACATGTTTCTATTTTAATTTATTTACTACTTCTTCACTTTGTTTATTTACTTCTTTGGATGATATCTAGTTATTTGCGTTGTTATTTACTTTGATATGAGGGCATAGCCTCCCCACGAACACACCTTAGGCCCCCACTGCTAGTCAACAACCTCTAGTGTATGGAGAGGCGTGCTTGAGGCCTTATGAAGAACCGACTCATAACAATGGTTTAGTAGTATGTGGGTTGGGAAATTACAATTACCAACCCTGCCTTAGGATAGCAAGAGGCCTGTGCCCTGACACAATAGTGCTGCTAGTGGATTGTCATCCCTAAGAGCACTCTGATCGTCACGCCTAGTCCTAGTCTCAGGTTTAATGGGGTCAATGAGAGTAAACAACTTTTATCACCCTATATCTCACTTCTGATGTCAAAGAGAAGGCCATTGTCACATTCTAATCTAAAAAACACTCATGATGGACTATTCACCGCCCAAACTCATGTTCTGAGCAAAGAGATATGAAGAGTCACATGAGTTGGAATGTACATAGCGTGCTCTACAGGGTTACATGACATGTAACGCCTCATCCATCATTCTTCATGCACTACCTCATAACATGGAATGTAAAGTAGATCGACACGGTCTGTCCTATCATGGTACACAATGTGTGAAGCATCTGGGGTACTCAGCATGTACCACCACAACCTAGGTCAAGCAGAAACAAGGTGCACAACATGTGGTCATAATTCACATGGTGTGCAAGGACAAATGACCACCTAGGTGTGTACTCCATGCACACACCCTGCAACACTAATGGAAAAAAGTCTATACCAATGGTTTGGAATGGTTGGCATAGCCTATACAAATGGTTTGGAGGGTCGTTGGCTCCTTTTTCCTTTGGTATAGACCTATACCAATGGTTTTGGGAAAACCATTGGTATATGTGGTTTATACCAACGATTCCTAAACCTTTGGTATGGTCCATATGAAATACCTATACTAAATTTTTTGAAAAACTATTGGTACAGGTAATATAAAAAAATCTAGTTGGGATTTGAACGCAACACCACACTCTTATATTTCAACCACCAAACCACTAAGCTTTAATGAATTTTGTGGATATAATTTGATAAATTTGTATATGCACATTTACAAATGATTTAAATTTTGATGTATTTAATATTATTTGACAAAAGAATTCATAAAAAATTCAGGTACCTATGCCAACAGTTTTTGGAGAACCATTGGTATAGGTTTGTGGGTATAACTCCAATTTTTAGTAGTGCAGGTCTGCTAGGGGTACACGATGTGTGATTTAAGTCACATGGCGTGTGATATTTAACTCCATTTGAAACCCTAGATGCCACACCTATGAGATACACGATGAGTGTTTTTTTGAACTACATGCTGTGTAGTCAGGAATTTTGAACCATAATTAATGTATAGCCTGAAATCTTCATTGTCTTCACCGATTCCACCTCCAAACATAGTTGAACCTCCGTTTAAGTCCTCGATCATGGATGTATTGCTTCCTGATGTCAATCTTTGACCTTTTATCATCAGGAACAGAAACCACTGCCATCTGTATGAGGATCACATTGTTGTTTGTCACCGCATGGGAAGATACAACACCTCCCCACCTTTTCATTTCTCATCATCCAAGAATCATACTACTTTCCACAGCCATCGTCGTAAAAAACCAACAATTGCACACGGTACGGGGATTCGATCGTGTTCGAATTAGAGTAAGAACGTCAAATTGCTAACTTATATGAAGGTCAATGATGAATACACAGAGAACGATTGAAGAAAACCAAATAAAAAACAAAGTAAATATCTTCGATGGCCATTGCAAACCTGGCCATCAAACATAGGTGTGAAAAAATCAGAGAATTTATTTAAAACAAGGCAATAAAATAATTCAGGCCAAATAAGAAATCTAAAAATTGACTTATCCATGCAAGGATCAAGGATTTCGAAGAAAACATTAATTTATGCCCGGAAAATCAAATAAGAACGGAGCAAAACCAGAAATAACAATGTCCTACCTTGTCAATGGATCGATTGTTTTTGAAGAACGCAATCACACCTGTACTGAAAGTGATTCAGTGGAACTTGGTCATCACTTTTGTTGTCACTGACGATTCCATGAATTTTGTCATTGGACTACTGGATTCTCCTCAATCCATTCACCAAAGCCTCCCCCAAGGAATCCTCTCAAATATCTCGGGGTTGTATGACTAACCCTAGTGTGTCGGTGCTTATCAACCACTCATCAGTCCTCGTTGTTTTTTGATGCGGGACAGATGAGTGTCGAACCACGTGATTTCTGAACAGTGGGGACTAGTCAGACGACGTGGTACAACAGACAGATGGTGCATCGGGGCGCTATGCAAGCATCGTTAGGTGAACAACTTAGAAAAGAGATGTGTGTGTTGACGCCTATCATCTAGCCTTCTTCCCATATAGATTTTCAGTGTGGGCGAAGGGGTGCCTTGCCACGAGATGTTGGAGGCTATGATGACTTCATGATTCTTGGTCAGGAGATGTAGTTTTTAGACTTGTAACACAGTGTGATGATTATTAACGGGAGGGGGGCATATGATTGGTTACACAACATGATCCAAGATGCTCATTCGAGCCTTGGAGTCGTTCCCTTTGGGGGACTTTGAGGCACATCCAACTGGGACTTCAAGCCATCAATAACCTGGATCTTCGAGCGACAAATACGTAATAAAATTGATCCAGTGAGTGATTAATATTCCTTGTGGGGAGAGACTTGATCCACTAGAGTGTTAGTGTGTTTGTTGTTTCTATCTAATATATATAATTGTTTCCATTTAATATTATTAAATGATAGCATAAATAAAATATCCCATTTGCATTAAGCATATAGTCCTACATTAAGTCTGGAAATAAATTTTAAAATACCCCCAAAAGAGTAAAATTCCAACCTTGAAATGTGTTGAGAATATTTCAAGAGAAATTTATTTATAAAAACGAGTATTAAAACAATAACGAATATAATTTAATCGTATATATAAATCCTTACATATCCTGGTTGCCCCGGCACCTTCGCGCGGCGCTCTGCGGACGATCTTTCTCTCCTCCGTTCTCCTTGCTAAGGTACGATTCTCTGCCATGTCTTTCATATCTCCGTCAGATCTCTTCCTGCAGGTGTTGTTAATAGATTACGAATGAATTTAAGCAGAAAAACAAGTGTTTTGGTTCAAAAGAGAGGAATCTTGGTTAGAAATTTTGTTACCCTATTTCCCATAACCTTCTTCAGATTTTTTTTGAGTATTCTCACTTAGATCACGGCCCTAGTTGTCAGATGCCCCTACACTGTAAGTTTTGGAGGGCTTAAACAAGACTTCACATGAATTTTAGACATTTGTATGGTTTATATTGTGCATTATGGAATTGCTAGGGATTTTTTTAAAAAAAAAATTGACTCATAGCTTGACAAATTTAATTATTTATGTTTTTTATTTTTTAATTATGGTGCTAAGGTGATGGTTGCATGATTGTTGTGATAATCTATGTCTGTATTTTTTATTGATCTATCATGTGGGTTGATCCTTGGAACCCGAGGTAAATATGTGATTTGATGTTGGGCCACATATGATTGAATGAAAAATGTGATTCATGATATTTGCCTCGAATTGAAAGCCTCAAGAGGGTTAAATTGAATTGTCCCTCTTTTCAGGCTCTGTTTGAGGACACTTTAAAACTGCTTACAGCACTTATCATTTATGACAAGTGTTTTTGTATAGTGGTTCCATATTGCTTATTGAAAAAAGCACTTTCCTTCCCTGCCGCTTATTTAACTAGTTTTCTTTAGAATTTAAGTGCCAGTATTTTTTTAGAAACATAACAAACACCATTTATTTTTTCAAACTAATTATCATGTGCTAACTACTACTATAAGTTGTTCTCAATAAGTTTTTTTTTAACGAACCCTCAAAACCTGTGAAATTAAAATTTAAACATATAAAACATGCATGGAAAAAACAATAAAAGTAAATAACATTGGTTTTTTATAGTGTTATTCGACAAACTGTGCCCATGTCTGTTTCTTTGATCACACCACATCAAAAGTTTTACTAGATGCTGAAGCATTAGGTACAATTGACCCCCCTTCTTTTAATGGAGAGACAAGAAACCCGAACAACCCCTTGGTTTATTCGGTTAGTGAGTAATCCAAACACTGCCTTGCTATCAAAGAGTAAGTTACTGACCTGATTGAATATTCAGAGATGCTCAACACAATCCCCAGCAATTCAGAATGGTCTCATTTTAAACGGAATGAAGATATTGGCGCAGAAAACTGTTCATCAGGTCGGAATTTTAGCAGTGGTCTTGATCTTCATTGAAGAGTGTCCACCTTGTTGATGAAAAGGATCTCCCAATATCAATCAAGAAGTCAACTTGCTTTTAATCTTTGACCGCTCTTTGAAATCTCCTTACCCAGTCTTGTGTTGAGTTTTGATTTATATTTATAATTTAAAATCCAAAACATGAAAAATAGTAAAACTAAGTTTTTTTGTATCATTCATTCAAGTGATTCCCGAACCCGTGGATTGGTTGCATCACTTGTCTCAATATCAAACTTCCATTTGAGCAGACCTATTTCTGCTAAGGCTGTTCTTCAGTAGATCCTTTAGGCTAAACTCCATACCCCATGAAAAAAAAGTTTACCAAAGCTGCGCCTGAGCGCTCTATGCATTTGCTAAGACAAAAGTAGCTGGAAAAAAAGTTCGACAAAGCTCCTCCGCTCAAGCGTTCCATGCATTTGCTAAGACAAAAGGAGCTGGGAAAAAAATCAGCGATGCTCTTCCGCGCAAGCGCTCCATGTATTTGCTCAGAAAAAATAACTGCCACTTCAATTTAGCTCCTAACTGCTCTTGTGAAAATCACCATCCTACCTTCATTTGCACGAGCATTCTTTTTTCACTCAGGTGGACAAGGCCTCTGGATGATGCTTTAGCTTTTGTCTTTTGCCTCAAGTTGGCCATTTTTCTGTTCTAATAGTCCCTGATTCGCTTGCGTTGATGGTAACTTTGTCCAGCAGAACAAAGTGTTGTACTTTTGCCTGTTGGGTATTTTACTCCCCTGCAAACCTCCATTCACTTCAGCGAAAATGTTTTATCTTTTCAGTGCTAGCTCATCCATTCAGGTGGAACTTTATCCAGAATTTTGTGGAGCAACTGTCTCAAGTCAACCAGGTTTATGCTCGGTGAAACCAGGTTTCCGCTTGGAAGTCTAATCTACTTGAACGAATACTCTTCCAGAAATTAGTCTAGCTTCTTCTTGCTTGAACGAACTTATGGGTTGCTCCGTTGGAACACCTACTGCTTAAACAAAAACACCTACTGCTCAAACAAAAAGGTATGATGCATCGATTTTTCAACCTACATGTCTCAAACACTTGACAGACACCTAACAAGGTTGAGGGCATTAAAACAAAATCATTTATCCTGCACAAGAGCACAACGCCCGACACTACTGCGGTTGCATGATTGTGCAATGGACGTGATTCCGACACTCCCACAGTTGTATGATTGGGTTAGGGACGTAATTTATGACACTCCCATGGTTGTACATGATTGGTCAAGTGATGTGATTCCAGACACCCCTGTAGTTATGGTGAGGGGAGGAGGACCCCAATATCCATTAGGCTAGATGGTGAGACCCAAAAATTCAAAAGATTTAATCAATATACCTGGTTTGAATATTGTTATTTTGAATTTAATGAAATTGTTTTATTTTTTAAGGGCCTCTTTGGTTGGTTAAATTAGTGAGTTAAATCACTAGTATTTTTCTTTTGGGGGTTGGTATGAAATTTTCTTGCCAGAATCATGATGGAATTTAAAGGCGATGAATTGAAGATTAGAAATGTTTTTCTTGAATTTATTCTCCAACATCAACAACACATTGTTTTTTGTTATGGGATGAGAATGCTCCACTTACTAGTACAAATCTATGTTGGAGAGAGTTATTTTTGTGAGTAACGTTGTAGCTCTATGACTCCATTTTTTTTATCATCTTTTTTTTCCGGCTTTTCAAATCCTATTCCTCTTCTTCCCAGTTGAAGAGCATTGTTTTATTTCACCATTACTCTGAATTATATCCGGTTATCATTATTGTTATTTTTGCATTGGTGTCACCTTTTTGGTTTGTTCTGAGGAAATTTCTTTGCTGTCACAGTTATGGCAGCAGTGTCATCTGAAGGATCTAATTTTGACGCTCATGAGTTTGATGCCAAAATTGACATGTATGAACTTCATATTTCAATTCAGTGTTTTTCTTTCCATGAATATCATTTTTTACATATTGCATGTGGGATGGTGATATTCTTTTTTTGACGGTGAATGCGTTAAAGACTTTCATCAGAGCAAGAGTTCTTCACATCTTATGACGAGGTTCATGATAGTTTCGATGCTATGGGTCTGTTGGAGAATCTACTCAGAGGCATTTATGCATATGGTAAGGCTAGGAACGCCACCACAACTTTTTTTTTTCAGCCTTTACTAGAATGACCTATCAAGACTTCACTGATTACACGTGCAGGCTTTGAGAAGCCTTCTGCAATCCAGCAAAGAGGGATAGTCCCATTCTGCAAGGGCCTTGATGTGATTCAGCAGGCTCAGTCAGGAACCGGGAAAACAGCAACATTTTGTTCTGGTATTCTTCAGCAGCTTGATTATGGCATGGTAGAGTGCCAAGCACTAGTTCTGGCACCCACCCGAGAGCTTGCGCAACAGATTGAAAAGGTAATGCGGGCACTCGGTGACTATCTTGGGGTAAAGGTACATGCTTGTGTGGGTGGCACCAGTGTTCGTGAAGACCAGCGTATTCTTTCAAGTGGAGTTCATGTTGTCGTGGGAACTCCTGGTCGTGTATTTGACATGATGCGAAGGCAGTCACTTCGGCCTGAGTATATCAAGATGTTTGTATTGGATGAAGCAGATGAAATGCTTTCGCGAGGATTCAAGGATCAGGTTCTTCATTATTGCAACCTCCCTATGTATACATATATGTGTGTGTCCATTTTCTAATGATGGTTTCTCTTGGTTCCAGATCTATGATATTTTTCAGCATTTGCCACCAAAGGTTCAGGTCGGGGTGTTCTCTGCCACGATGCCACCTGAGGCTCTGGAGATAACACGGAAATTCATGAACAAACCCGTGAGGATCCTTGTGAAGCGCGACGAGCTCACTCTGGAGGGCATAAAACAGTTCTATGTGAATGTTGAAAAGGAGGAATGGAAACTGGAGACGCTCTGTGACCTTTATGAAACCCTGGCCATCACCCAGAGTGTTATCTTTGTGAACACGCGACGCAAGGTCGATTGGCTGACTGACAAGATGCGTAGCCGGGATCACACTGTTTCGGCCACTCATGGAGACATGGACCAGAACACGAGGGACATCATCATGCGTGAATTTCGTTCCGGCTCTTCTCGTGTTCTGATTACTACTGATCTTTTGGCCCGTGGTATCGATGTTCAGCAGGTATCCCTGGTGATAAACTTTGACCTCCCCACCCAGCCGGAGAACTACCTTCACCGGATTGGGCGCAGTGGGCGGTTTGGGAGGAAGGGCGTTGCCATCAACTTTTTGACGTTGGAGGATGGTAGGATGCTGGGTGACATACAGAAGTTCTATAATGTGGTGGTTGAGGAGCTGCCATCAAATGTTGCTGATCTCCTCTGAGGGTAATTTTTTTTTGACTTATGGTGTTGGTGATCTCCATTTTTGTTGAGATTTATTTTGGTATGGCACTTCATTTTTGGGATGAAGAAGCCATCTGTTGCAAATTTCTGTGCCATCTGGGCCTGTATTTCATTAAAACATTGTTTAAATGCTACCTGAACTTTATATATTATGCCATTTGTTCATCACAGAGTGTACTTGTTTTTTCTTGTTTATTTGCTGAGCATACTGAAGCCATATGTTGGGTTTATGATGATGATTGTTGAATGGTTTTAGTTTTTTTATTTATAAATTCTCTTTCTTGATTTTGAGTTGGATCCTGTTGTGATTTAATTTGTGTTTATCCTCATCAAACAAAATTAATGATTTTATTATCGAACCTTAAAAATCAAAATTAAGCTGCATATTGAGTTTTGGATTGTAGATAGAACATTTAGGGTTTTGAAAATTGTGAAATGCAGGGACTTGATGGCTAACTCAGTCTATAGCAATCAAAAAACACAATTGGAGTCGGAGAGGGGTTTGCTAGACAAAGTCTTCTTCCTCTATAGATAGGATTTTAATGTTTCATTCTTATAGTTCCATATTAAGTGATTATGCAGTGTAGGAATTGCAATGAAAGGGTGATTGTTTTTATATATTTTGTTTTTAATGGTGATCGTTGAGTTCATGCATTCATTGATTTATTCTTAAAATATTTCTCTTTTCTCATCCATTGCCATTGTTAATTGAGGAATGAAAATTCAATTTATTGTTGGAGTTTGAGTTCTATAAGTATATTCAAAGATTTGAATATTAATAAATTTTTTATTACATTGTTTATTGTTTTGCATGATTTTGATGTAATAATGTTCTAGGGTATCTGTTGATAAAGTCAAAACAATTTTATATTATGATGAGAATCATGAAATGTCATGAAGATATTCTTAAATACAGTTATGCGGTCGAATAACATTCTATGATGTGACACATAATATGATGATTGTTGGGTGCGAGTACTCATAAGCGGATGCGACTTCATCTCACAAAGTTCGCACTTGGTATTCTCAAGATGGAAGATTATGAGACCAGATTCGTTAGTAGAAATTTTGCATGTTTATCTGTCATTAGATATTCTTATATGTGAGCGTGTGTAATGGTTCTTAAACTTTAAGATTATCATTAATGCATGTCACGACTCGTGCATTTGGATCCACTGATCAAAACCGTGATGTCATATGTTCGTGGGAAGTAGGGTATGTTGGGTGTGTCATGACATGTTATTAATGGATAAATCGAGGAAAGATTTGTCGGTTCCATCATCATGAAAATTGATATCTTGACCTTTTGATTGGAATGAAACCACCCCCATAAATTTCATGGGTATGATGTAACAACGTGTTTATTTCAAATAGTTAAAAGAAATACTTATCAAACATATAGGTTGACGAAACAGGCAAACTATTTGATGAGATATTGGAACAAATCAATTATATTATACAATGAGCGTTCGTATGTGGTTGTCGACGTCGCGACATTAAGTTCTTTCTTTTGAGTGTCTTGACCTGTTGTTAGATAGTAATCCTTTACCTGTAAGCCCGCCTAATGTCAAACAAAAAAAATCTTAAAGGGTCACATACTAAGTGTTTCCGTTGATCTTGATTAAATTCTTTTTGAATTTAATTAACAAAATAATATTATTCTCAAGATTGAGAAATAATTATATTTAGATTTTATTGATCGCATAAATTAAATAAATATTTATTTACCAGAATAAAAATATTTATTTTATTTATTGAATATTTAATAAATATTTGTCCGTCAGACTGTGAATAACATATTTCTTTATGAATAAAATATTTAATTAGATATTTATCTGGGTTTTCAATAAATGCGGAGGAAGACGAGCAAATCAAGATCATGTCAGATGATAAATATCAATTTGCAAGTCGGTAAAATAATATTTATCGTTGCGCCAATTAGTGCACACCATAAAATAATAATAATAATATTTTTATCTTGCATGAGGTAAGATTAAGTTTATTATATTCCCCCAAGGATCAAGAAATGGCTTCCGCTTCCCAGGAGAACGCACCTCACGCGTCGCCCGAATTTTCAAATTTCAGGACCGTGGCACCTTCTCTAGGCCTTTCTCCGGCTGCCTCCACAGCGTGCCTGCCCCTCTGGCTCTACGGTGGACATCCCTCCCTCTCCGGCCACGACGTCTGGAGTCCGGCCCTCGGAGGGATCTGGACCCCTGCTCCCTCCCCCGTCCTTCACCTCGGTTCCTGTTCCTCCTTCGGCTCCGGTGGCCGTTGACTCCTCCGTTGCACCCCCTTGGCATGGCTCGTTCAAGGACGCTCTTTGTGGATCGCTCAGCGCCGCTCCCCAGGTATGCTTCCCGGACGTTTGTGTTCCGCTCCCGAAGTCTTCATGCAAAGATGGCCGCCTATCCCTGGATTTTTCGGTGTCGTCCTTTGCTGAGGCGGAGGTGTGTTTGAAGTGGTCTTTGGTTGCCTGTTTTGGTTCTGTGAAACCCCCTGGTGGTGTTCAAGCGCTTCGTCCAATCCTGGGGTCTCCAATTCCCAGTCCAAATCTCAGACGTTCACCGAAATTCTTTCTGCCTCGTTTTAGCCTCGGAGGAAGACTTCCTTCATGTGTGGTGCAAGGTCCCTCGATCCTTTGGGCGATGGAATTTTAGGCTATCTCATTGGTCCCTCGATATTCACAGAGGTAAGGAAAATCCGCTCACTGCGGTTTGGATCCACCTTCCGGGGCTTCCGCCCCCTTTTCAGAATGGCGGGTTCCTGAAGAAGATTGGCGACGCCCTTGGAGGTTTTCTGTGCTCTGATGTCAGAACCTCTAGCCACACGGACGTCTCGGTAGCTCGATTATGTGTGGAGATGGACATGTCTCGGCCTCCGCCGAGTAAGCTCTTGCTCCAGGTCCAGGATGTCTGCTGTTGGAGTCAGGAGATCTTTTACCCAGTCTTCCCCAGGTTCCGCTCCCACTGTCTTCTACAGGGTCACTCTCTGCAGGTTTGTAGAAGACGTCGACAAAAGGACTAGCGAAATCCCCCCGAGGTCTCCATCCATAGAGAGTAGCAGATGACCTCTTTCAGTTATACTCCTCCTGTAGTGACTCGAATGGAAGGGCAAGATTCTGGTGGGCCTTCAAGGAAGGTGCCTATATCTGATTCTGACTGGACATCTCGAAGGCCCTCTTCCCCACTCGAAGTAGCGGTAGCGACCGACCAGGCTATAATTCCTTCCATCTCCAAAGGAGTGCCTGCACTCCAGGTTGGGTTGGCCTTTCCCCCACCATCCGCTTTCAAGTTCCTAAAAGGCTTATGCCTGGAGGTGCCCACGTTAATCCGGCTATCCAAGCCCCCATGTTTCCTAGCCCTGCCACCCCCTCCTACAGTTCTACCCTATGGTGATTATCCTGCTACTTCCATTTCTGAGCGGGAGCAGTCTTCTGAGGTGGTCATCCAGTGTTTCAAGGAGACTGAGAGAACTCCCTCTCCTACCCCCAAGGTCCGCTATCTACCCAGCTCCTGCCCCCCTGTTTCTTTTTCTCCCATTGGTAAAGAATTGCCCAAACCAGAGAGAGTATGCCCACGATCTCAATCTAGGAACCTAAAGGAGAATCAACCCTCCCTTTTCATGAAGGCCACCGGCTCTGGAGCCAAAGCCAGAGCTCTTTCCTTTCAATGATTCATGTTCTCTTATGGAACACCGAGGCCTGGGTGCTCAGGTAAAATCCGACTTTATCTCCTCTACTATCAGAAAACATAAGAATGGAGTTGTAGCCATCATTGAGCATAAGCATAACCCTGCTAGAATTAGAGATTATGCTTGGAAGCTCAGGCTGCAGGGCTCCCTGCATGCCGACCCATCTAACAGGCATATATGGATTTTTTGGCACAAGGACTACTCGATTGATCTGGTCCAAGCGAGTGACCAATTCATTACTGTTAGGGTTACCAAAGGTGATTTATCCTTCCTCATGATGGTTGTCTATGGAAGCTGTGACCCTCACCAAAGGGAAACTTTATGGAATGAGTTAAATGCTTTCGACCCCGACAACCATCCATGGTTTGTTGGTGGTGACTTCAATGTGGTTTCTTGCCCGGAAGAAAGGAAAGGAAGAGGCCCTTTCCAGTGGAAAGCTAGTAGGGAGTTTGTTCAATTCATGGCTGGGAAAGGCCTCATCGACCTTGGATTCCTAGGTGACTGCTTCACCTGGTGCAACAACCACTGAGGGTCCAATCGCTCGTGGAGTCGGCTGAATAGGTGCATGTCCAACATGCAAGCGATGGCCATGTTTTCAAATACCAAGGTGATCCATTTGGTATGAGGGATTTCTGACCACTATCTATTGTTGGTTTCCATCTCTTCTGGGCAGGATTCTCGGAAACAATTTCATTTCTACCAACAGTGGGTTGAATGCCCAGGATATCAGGACATGGTTCGTGAGACATGGAACAAGCCCTTGCAAGGTCACACATGGGTTTCTATTCATGAGAAACTGAAGCGCCTCAAAACCCATCTCCAAACGTGGAGGAAAGAAATCCTGCCTAGTGACTCTGACCTGAACAACGCTATGATGGAGGTGGACAACCTCGAGTCGAGGCTGGAAGAAATGTGGGATGACCAAACCTTTGAGGAGCTTGCCAAGAGGAAGGAAGTGGTGGCGGAAATGCTACTACAACAAGAACACTTGGCAAGGGATGTTTCAAGGATTAAATGGCTCAGAGAGGGCGACAAGAATACCACGTATTTCAAAGCCTGCATCAAAGAAAGAAAGAGACCTATTAAACCTAACATTCTTTTGGACGATGGATCCTATACAGATGACAAGGACATTGTGGGGAACTTGACACACTCTTTCTTCAAGGACCTGCTTGCCGACCCTAAATCCCGGATGCCGAATGGATATACAAGAGGGGAGAATGGGATCTTTGAGATCATCCCTAAGTGCGTTTCTGATCGGGACAATGAAGGGCTAAGCACCGTGCTAGATGAAAAGGAGATCTATAATGCCATGATGAACCTCCATCCGGAGAGTGCCCCAGGACCAGATGGCTTCCCGGGCTCTTTCTACAGATCTTCGTGGGATGTGGTGAAAGCAGACATCGTGCTGGCTATCCAGGACTTCTTCAAAGGAGGTAGTCTTCTGAGGGTTGCTTGTGCCACCACCATGGTGTTTCTTCCTAAAACCAGGAACCCCTCCTCTATCATGCAATACAGACCAATAAGCATGTGTAACTTTCCTTATAAAATCCTCTCGAGCCTCATCAATGCGAGGTTGTCCTTCCATCTTCTATGATGGATCTCCTTGGAGCAGCATGGTTTCGTGAAGGGTCAGTCTATCAAAGGGGCCATTGCTCTTGATCAAGAAACGACCAGAGATATTAATCACAAAACCCACGGATCCAACATTGTTATCAAAGTGGACATGAACAAAGCTTATGACCGTGTGGAGTGAGGATTTATCAATAAGGTGCTGGAAGGTATGGGCTTTTCCTCATGGAATATCAATCTTATTTTCAGATGTGTTAGCTCTCTGTGGATGGCGATCTCTTTTATGGGAAAGCGCTATGGTTTCTTTAAGGCTACTTGTGGCCTGAGGCAAGGTGATCCGATTTCTCCGAGCATCTTTATCATGACTCAAGATGTCCTTAGCCGTCTCATTCATAGGAACACCAACAACAGGGTGATTATGGCCTACCAGAGGAGTATGAGAGCTCAATACATCTCTCACCTAATGTTTGCGGACGACACTCTTATTTTCATTAATGGTGGGAGATCCTCGCTTAGAGGCCTGAACAAGCTGTTGGAGTTGTATTGCCACTGGAGTGGCCAAGTCATAAATAAAGATAAGAGTCTTTGCTACATTTCAAATAAATGCACCCCCAGACGAAGTTTGGAGGACCTGCAGTCCTTGGCCATGCAAAGAGGGAATTTCCCCATGGATTATCTCGGAGCCCCAGTTTCCCCAGTAGAGTGCGGATCCGGGACTTCGATTTTCTCTCTAGAAAGATCTCAGATCGCATCCTCAATTGGAAGAATAGGTTCTTATCTTTTGGCGGTCGTATTGCCCTCATCAATAGTGTCCTGTTGGCCACCCATGTCCACGCCCTCTCTGCTGTTCAAGCCCCGAAGGATGTCCTCTCTAATATCGATAGGCTTTTGGATAATTTCTTATGGGATCCTCTTACGGAAGGGAAACGACACTGGACCTCATGGAGGAGGATGGCTAGGCCGACGAGGGAAGGAGGCATCAATGTGCATAGCCTTGAGGATACCATATCGTGCATGCACGCGAAGCTCGCCTGGGAAGTCTTGGAACAACGCTCGTTGTGGGGGAAAACCATGCACGCGTAGTACGATATCCAACCTGTGATGGAAACTCAGGGATCTCCCTTTTGGTATGTTATTTCTCAGCTCACCTCTGATCTTCTTCGGCATTCAAAATGGATTATCAGGAGAGGAGATATCTCATTCTGGCATCAAAACTGGGCGGGGGAGGTGATTGGATTCCCGGGCTGTCCTGCTCCTACTCTTACCTTTAGAGAAGCTAATGCATAACCGACCCTCACCAATGCCATGTTGAACGAAGAGAAACAATCTTTATTCAACCTCATTGAGCTGTCTCCAGATCTGGATCGTTGTGTGTTGACCCCTTCCCAGTCGGGAGTCTTCTCCACGCATGATTACCGCCACACCAGGGAAGCACTGGAGAATGTTGATCCCTGGAATGACACCCTGTGGTCCAAGCCATTCCATCTAAATATAATTTCCTGCTGTGGAGGATCATGAGCAGAGGTATTCTCACGGATGAGAATGTTAAATGATGCGGGATTCCAAATGTGTCCAGATGCCCCTGTTGTAGAGCTAGCCAGGAGGTAAGTTCGAATCACCTCTTCTTCCAGGGTGATTAGGCATGCACTGTGTGGAGCTTCTTTTCTGGATATCAACATGGTGGATCTCCATTTTCTTGACAGGTGGTTTCACGGCTCAGGCGACAAGTGCCCGGAGAAAGCTGCTCGTACCTTGATCCTGTAGGCCGGCTGTTGGTGTATCTGGCAGGCCAGGAACATTTGGAGGCATGACGGGGTCCAGTCCTCTGGTAAGTCTATCATCATCCGCACGCAGAATCTCCTCCTTGACTTGGGCTGTCTTTCCAGTTAGTGGCGAGATGCTCCTTCTCTTCGATGGATGCATGCGAGGCAGCAAGGCACCCAGGCGGTGGACACCAGTGCAAAAGGCCATTGGGTCCGATGGAACCCCCCATCCAGGGGTCTCAAGTTGAACACCGATGGGTCTTGTCGTTTGGGGGTCTTGCGAGGGGGTGGGGCTGTCCGGGAGTCACGGGGCTCGGTCTGGTTGGCTTTCTCCTCTCGCCTCGGCCAATGTTCGTCTCTTCAGGCCGAAGCCAAGGCTCCGCTGCTGGGTCTTTCACTCTGTAAACAGGAAGGTATTGATATTTTAGAGGTTGAAACCGACTAAAAAATCCTTCATGACGCCTTAAATAGCCTCGACCCAACTTCTTGGTCTATCACCTATACCATCAGAAAATGCAGAGGTATGATCACCAACACTACTAAAGTGATGCACTCCTGGAGGGAAGGAAATCAGATGGCATACTATCTTGCTTCCTTGGAGGTCATTAGATCAGACCCGGTTTGTTTACATAATTTCCATACTCTCAAACCCGAAGGGGTGAAATTTATCAGGGGGATGCCCTTGGCATTCACCATTTTAAACCTCCTTAGGTCCCTTACTTGAGGGGTTGAGGTATTGGTTTTTCTTTTCTATAATAAAAAATTGAAATGATGATGATGATATTCCCCCAAGAAACTAGAAGCGATCAAGATGATTAACACAGGACGATATATCAACTTCGCTAGCACCCCACATTCTTTCGGTGTTGCTCAGAGATCAAAAGAGCACGTGTAAATCACTACTAGAAATATTCTACACTTGGATCCTACCAGCGCAACGATGATAATCCGAAAAGGGGTTTTCAGATGATCAACAACATCATCATCGAAGAAAGTTCCTAAGACGAGGTAACATTTATTTAGATCTAAATTAAATTAATTATAAATTTAACGTGCATAAGACTCTCTGGGTTCCGGGCTTTTTTATGTCAATATTCGATGGAAAAATTTCATTGGTCACAACGTTTACATCTTGCACAATTGACGAATGATCCATCGAATCCAACAAAACCTTATTGGTTATATGCCCACTAGGCGCTTCCGCTATCCTCAGAATCTTTAAGTGGTATCAAAGTAGTCACATTTTAAATTTATAAGTATTTATTTGATTGTTGATCGATTATGTGCAATAGTGGTTAGATATTTTATTTTCATAATATTCATTATTTAATTCGATTTTTTAATTAACATGATTTTGACATATTAATTATCACCGTTCAGTGTTTCATTTTCTTAAAGGACTAAGAACAGACGAAGAATGGTCGAAGATTCCATCGGGAAGTGCCAATGATTCTGGCTAGTAAGACTGGGTTACACGACGTGTAGCCAGAGTACACGCTGTGTACCTAAGTGCACTACACCCGGATGTGCCACGGGATACACGACATGCCAAACAGTGACTACACGCATTGTATTTATTGAACACCATGTGTAGACCGGTCCAACTTGGCACATGACATGTCAAATTACACGACATGTAGCCGACGTACACGTCGTGTAGTCTACACGGTTTAGCGGTGAAATTCACGCTAATAGTATGGTCAAATAAACAGAATATGACCACATGAGACTGACAACTTGTGTAATTAATGAAATACACGGCATGTAGCCATCGTACATGGGGTGTAAATCATTAAAAGCCACATCCGAAATACATGCCAAGTCATTTAGCAGGTTATACAGACACACGACTAGTAGAACACACAACGTGTAGCTAGAGTACACGTTGTGTGATCCCGCATCTGAAGAACACGCCGAGTCCTTTGGTGTGTTATACGGACACACGACAAGCGTGATACACAACGTGTAGCTAGTTAGTGCGCACTGTGTAGTCTGACTGAGGTACACACAGAAGCCCCATGTGTTTATCTTGGATTCATAACGATCAAGGAACACAACATGTAGGTTGTAAGTATACATCACGTAGTCTCCCAATAAAGGACTAAATTAAATTATATTAAATAATTAATTGTAACATTAAAACCTTATTACATTAATTGACACCTGGTGTGTTTGACAATTTAATAAAAGGTTTTAAAAAATTATAAATGCTCAATTAATTTATTGTAATTATCTGTAATTATTGGTTATGTTGTTTATTTGCCATGAATACATTTATGATGGATATACCTAAGAGAATTCTGACGGTTATTAAGATAAAAGAGAATTAATTAACTGATTAATTAATTAAATGCAAGCACGTTTATCTTAATAACAAAGAACAAATAGAAATGAATGTTACCCAATGTACTTTTGCGTATTCATTGCATATGTATGACCGTTCATGAGCTTGACCAATGCCCGTGTATGCGTTGGTTTTATTTAATTTAATTTATTGCATGGTTTTGCAATTATTAATTATTAAATTAAATATAATGATATACGAGTCATCCCTTCCCCATTTATTATGTAGGACATGTGTGTTCAAAGTTATTTATATAAATTTTCTTAACCGATCCTTTGGTTCCCCTCATCTGCGTGTGAGTTATAAATACATGTAATAAAAGAAGTATCTCAAGGCATGTGAAGACGGTTCAAGACAGATCCAAGACGATAACAACCCAGGTGATACACAGGTAGACAGGTGGAACACTATAACTCGTGCCAAGACCGACACAATGAGTTTCCCCTAGGCCATAGGTTGATTTATTATCCGCTCAATAAATCAACTGTTAGATAAGCACATGATCGGTTTATTTATTTATTTCTATCTTATACATTATTTATTTTATGGATGCAAGACCACAATCACATAAATAAATGGATTAATATGCAAAGATGAAATTTAAATAAATGGATTATGCTTAAATGTTTTATTATAACATGGATAATCACTTAAGTAAAATCCAATTAATAATAATAAGACATGTAAAAGATAAAACAAGAAAAAATTTATGTATACTAAAATAAAATATATCAATCTAATATTAATGGAGACTAAGACTTCCATTACTTGATTAGAAATGAAACCAATAGAACTAAGTGTTTGACAAACTCTTGTTGGAATACTTACTTTTATAAGGTGAGTTCTTATGAAAGTTTCGAGTTGACCTAACCATTTTACACCAATAGGAGTAGCCCTTACTAGACTTGGTGTCACTTGGAGGTAAATGTTGAAGAAATCATAGTTAGGATTTTAGGATTTAGGGATCCACTCAACGGATCAAGGAGCTGTAATCCTGCTATTGACAAAGATCCGCCTACCTAAATACCTTCAAGTAATTGACCGAGCCCTTGCTTAGATTTTGAAAAGGGTCATACAAATCCTTGCTACTAGAATGTTCAAACAACTAGACATTCCGAGTTCAATGGTGAAAGTTTTTGGGACTTGATAAAATAATGGGTGAATTAATAAATCTAAATTCATTATGTGTCACATAAATTGTAATCAAGTGAAATACCAACAACCTGCTCTTTTATAATTGTTGAAAAATGGTAAATTCATCATCCACATTATCCCTACAATCAATATTGGAGAAATACCATCTCCTTACTAACAGTAAATTCCAGGAATGGTTTAGACGCTTTCGAATTATGTTTCACCATGAATCGAAATATTATGTGCTAGAATCCTCATTACTTGATCCACCTGTGACATGGGAAAGTGATGAAGAGTTCACTATCTATGATAAACACTTGAGTGATGCTATCAACGTTCAATGTTTAATGCTTTCATCCATGTCCAGTGAACTCATGAAGTCTCATGAATGCATGGATGCTTATAACATGCTCAATCATCTTAGTGGTCTATATCAGGAGAGAGCTAGTCAGGAACTGTTTGAGATATCCAAGGAGCTCTTTCAGAGTAAGCTTGGACAGGGTATGCCAGCTGAGCCTCACATAGTCAAACTCATTGGATATATTGAGCGCCTAGAGGTTCTGGGTTTAAACTCCCCGAAGAACTGCACACTAATCTCATTATTACATTACTCACTCAGAGATTCTCCCGCTTTGTTGTTAATTTTAATATGAACAACATTGAAAATTCTCTCTGATATATACTCACTCTTATTTTCTAAGTTGATAAGGAGATGAAGAGTGAAAAGACTTCCGTCCTTATGGTGAATAAAATGAAAGGACAAATAAAGGTCTCTAAGCCCAAAGCTTCTTTTCAACACTCTTCTAAGAAGAGAAAGATCAAGGGGAAAGAAAGGGAACATGATGCAGTCTGTTTCGCATGTGGCAAGAAGGGCCACTGGAAGAAAAACTATGCCCATGAAAAGAAACATGGGGAAGCTTCAGATTTTTTTATCAAGTGTAATACATAAGTTTCTAAAAATTTGGTATTATATACAACTTTTGGTGCTCACATACATATTCAAATACATAAAACAAGTAGATTCAGGAAGATTGACCAAGTGCAGGTAGATCTACGAGCAGCCAACAGAGTCAGACTTGTTGCTATGACTATCAGGGACTACCACCTCACATTGCTGACAGGAATGATCTTGGTTTTAAAAGATTGTTATTATCTTCCATCTATTACCAAAAACATTATTTTTGTATCCAGACTTGATACAAATGGATTTATTTTCAAAGTTGGGAATAAATGTTACTTCTTTTATAATGATATCATTTATTATGGTAAGGCACATTTAAATAATGGTCTTTACATGTTGGATTACACAAACCATGTAATGATAATCAATAACGAAACTACTTCACATGACTCATACCACACCCAACTATGACATCACTGGCTAGGTCATGTAAACAAAAAACATTTGACTAAAAAACACCAAGATGGATATTTAGATTCTCTTGAACTAAAACTACTTAGTGTATGTTACCCATGTTTATAAGAAAAAAAAAGACCAAATCCCCATTTAGTGGAAAAGGTGAAAGTGCCAAGGATATTTTTGAATTAGTTCATACTGATGTGTGTGGACTATTTCTAGTTGAAGAAAGGGGTGGGTACTCATGATTCATAAGCTTTAATAATGATTTTAGTAGATAAAGACATATCTACTGGATGAGGTATAAGTCAAATTGCTTTGAGATATTCAAGGAATACAAGAATAAAGTTGAGAACCAACTTGGTAAAAAGATTAAGAAACCCCACTCATACCATGGTGGAAAACATCTTAATCAAGATTTCATTGATTATTTGTGGGAGTTTGATATTCTATCTCAACTCACTCATTATACACCTCAATGGAATGATGAAAGTGAAAGGAGGAACCACACTTTGTTAGACATGGTGATATCAATGATGAGGCATGTGATTCATCCATTATCCTTTTGGGGATATGTGTTACAGACTTCAATATATATACTAAAACAAGTTCCAACTAAAGCGACAAATGGTATTCCATAGAAATTTTGGCATGGAAGAAAAACCATGTTGTTGAATTTACATGTGTGGGGTTGTGAAACGTTTGTTAAGGCCACTTCAGGCAACAAGATTTCACCCCGAGGCAGAAAATGTACCTTTATTGGATACCCCAAGGAAAAAAGTGGATATCACCTATACGACCCCTAGACAAAAAGGTAAAAGTGGAAAGACACACCGTATTCCTTGAGAGGGAGCACATATCTAAAAGAGATAGTGGGAGTAGGATAGACTTCGAAGAATTCCAGGCTTAAGGTACACAAGATTTTGCACAAGAACAAATTCCACAAGACCCTAAAGAAGAAGATGTTCCAGAGACACAAGTATTGCATATGAGTACAGGAGATGTTAGAGAACTGGAACAATATGGTTTTCTAGTCACTAAGGATGGTGACTCATTATTAGTTGATAATAATGATCCTATAACCTATAAGGAAACAATAATTGACATAAATGATGCCAAGTGAAAATAAGTTATGAATTTTAAAATAGATTCCATGTACCAAAGCTAAGTATGGATTTTGATTGATCCTACAGTGGATGTAAAGTCCGTTGGTTGTAAATGGGTATTTAAGAAGAAACAAGACATGAATGGGCGAGTTCGTACTTATAAGTCATGAATGGTTGTATAACGACCCTAACCTTTTCCAAAAATCATTACATGATTTTAATCATAATTAAACATCAAATTACAAGACAAGGATCATAATGTCTAGTGTCTTGGAAGACTAGGTACATAAAATTTAAAACACGAGACTAAATAAAACATTTTTTTATTTTTCATCCATTATGAGCTCCTAACTTCCTTTGAGCCCTTACATCTTCATAGGATAACCTGGGGATAACATGAACAAAGGTATGAGCTAAAAATCCCAGTAAGGGAATAAACATTAAAATAAAGCTTAGAACATGAGTTATAAGGCATAATATAATGATATATAAAGGCATGGAACATGATTAAACATAAGGAATCATAACATGTGATCATATAATCATGGATTAATAGTAATGTGGAAACAACATAAAGCATGAATTTAGCACAATTCAAGGCTCATTGCACATAGAGGAGCACGAGTTAGGGCTCTTTGCACATAGAGAAGCATGAGTCAAGACTAACCACGAAGACCGTTGCACATGGAGCATGAGTCAAGGCTAACCACCCAGACTGTTGCACATAAAGTCTCATGATACTAAACATTAACCTATTTATTGGAGTGCTATCTGGGAACACCCATCATAAAATGTTCATAAATATGATTTCTACATAAAGAATCATACATAAGTAATCAAACATAAACATAAGGGTTACTTATGAAAAGAATTGGGTATCATAATCATGTCAAGAGAATAATAAATGGGCGTATCATAAAAGTGTCCATGAAATAAAGGAATTAAATCATACATGGACATTCATAAAGTAATATAGACATATATCATGATAAGTGATGTGAAACTGAAGTAAAAAGAGTGTTTAAGAAACTTTAGAAATAAAACATTTTAGTGCGGTTTAAGGGAAAACTTTCAAGATTCTTTAAAATGGAAAAGGAATAATTGTTTGTATAAAAAAATAATTGAACCAAGGTAGTTTTTAATTATAAAATGAGTTTTTTTGAAAAATAATGTTGTATTAAAATAGAATATGGAGCACACTTGAAAATGGGTAAGAATTCTAGAAGTTCCCTTAAATCGGGCTTGCTTATCTGGAAGAATTGAGTAGGGAACCTTTTAAAAACATGTATATCCTCGAAAAAGAAGGATGAATGGATATTGATACATGATATTGGAACATATACACAACATTTAGAAGATGTATATAAAAATAAAATAGAATTTCATTTGGGTAAAAAGAGAGAAAGAGTAACTCGAAGGAATAATGGAGGTTTGAGTAGAATCCCTTACCTTATGTCTGAAACGATTATGCACTTGATCTTAATGTCATGAATAATCAAATTAGATACATTAATTAATAATTAAAGAACCATTTATACATGTATTTGATTTATTATAACTTTATTAAGTTCATTTATGTTTTTTATGGGTTAAGAGATTCAATTTCATCATCTCAGGGCGTTGATTTCCTTGGTTTTCATGATCAGTTTACTTGTATATGTATATGGAAAATCATGTAGAATGAGGATAGTTTTCTAGAACTAAACTTATATGTTATTAATGAACTTATATAATATTAAAATACCATTTTTCCATAGGTTAGGATGATTCATTAGAAAAATCATTAATGATAATCGTTTAGATTAATTTAATGTTTTTTTATCACAACAAACTCATCTTGTTTTATAAATTATTATCATGTGTAAAAAATGATTCTAGAACATTAAATAAGATATAATGAATATATTATAATCTGGTTCAACCATAAAAATGGTTTCATGACCAGTCTTGAAGATGAAATTGAAAGATGAAAGCACATCGTCCACAAAGGTGGTAAATCAGCACCTCACAGATGATGTTTTCATTCTTAAAGTAAAAGAGAAAGGAGAAGAGATTTGATGAATAATTATTCCATAAACATGATAAAATTAAAATATATGTAAGATAATATAGTTTTCATTTCATTTGGATGAGTGGAGGTGAGGAGAGAAGAAGAAAATAAAGGAACTTAAAAAGAAATTGAAAGAAAGCGGAAGAGGGTTTTACCTCTTGATTCCTTCTTCTTGAGAACCTCTTTAGGGATTAGTTTTGGTCTTTTATTTAGACCAAAAGCTCCGGGAAGTGGGGGAGAGGTTTGAGAAGAGTATTGGGCAGAATATAGACAAGGATCAAGTCTTGAGAGGTTTGAGGATGATAGGTGGTGAGGGGAAGTATTTATAGTGGAGGAGAGGAGTGTTTTCTCATTATTTTACTCAAAATTTAATAATTTTGCTCAAGACAAGCAATAATGTTGATTATTGAGACTAAATACAGTAATTAGATCATGATATTTTGAACCAATTGTGATTACATCATCCAAAATTCAATGAATAGTGCATTTAACATATAATCTATATATATTGTAAATTACCATATTTTACTATTCACAAAAATTTAAGTATTTCAGAAAAATCCCAAAAATTCACCCTAACCATTTTTCGATGTGTAGAATTAAAAAATGAGCTTCATTTTATGAAAATAATTTTTTAAATATGAGAAATATAATTTTTAATTAAAATAATCATTTACTTGGAAAATACAAAATTTAAAATTAAAACTAATTTTCTAACACTTTGAAAAATTAATTAAGGTCTCACAAAATTATCTTATAATATTCCTCCAAATCCATTTCTTGTATTTTCAAAATCCACTTTAAGGTTAAAGTGGGAACCTCACATGAAAAAACCAACCAGATTCAAACCAAATCTCCACCCAAATACAAAATATCACCGAAACCACCCATCCCAAGTCATAATACAACAAAACCACCCATCCCTACTTGAAATCCAAAAAGAAAAAATATTTTCCAACCCATCCTTGGGTCACATAATCTCAAGCTAAAAGATAGCTAGAGCCGTACCCCCTGATGTCACTACTTCACTGGTGAGGATCCCGCCAGAGATCATCCCAACACAGTTTCCATCACCGAAAAACCCACATTGTCGTCGCTTCACCTTCGTCAACCGTCGACGCCGATATCTGCCACCACACTAGAAAAAAATCACCGAATCCAGAAACACAACATGAATTCATCCTCAAACAAGTATCAAACGAATCTATCACATGAAAAACCAACCCACCAAACCTTCACTGATGCTTTTGAAGAAGAAACACTAAAAAGATTAGACAAACCAGTTATCATCTTCATAGGAAAAAACTGACTCAAGACTCACCTGAAGCACCGATAGTCACCAAACCCCACATCTTAAAACCACATGCTTACCTCCATACCGAGTCTGTAACGACCCAAAATTTTATTAATGAAATTTTTTATTGATCTATTTAAATGTCTTATTATGTAAAATGATTATATAAAACATATTCACTTCCTTGGTTTTATGTTTTTAGATTTTAAAATACGATTAACAATTATTACCGTTGCTAATATAGCCATTTAATAGTGATCATATGATTAGTATAAATATAGGGATTTAACAAATCCAATTTACTCAGACAAAGGAAGCGATGACCTCATCCAGTAGAATTGCTCCATATGAAGCCCATTTGTTGGAGGTAAGAAAGGAGGTAGCGTCACTGGGCTTCTCTCTTGACCAAGCCCAAGCCGAGCTTCAACATGTTAAGCTTGAACAGAACCGCCTATGGGAGAAGTGGAAGTTGATAGAGATTACCACCCGAGCGATATTATCTGAGTCACCCTAAGAGTCTGTCACCATCACACACCTTACCCTTAGGTATTATGTGGGTATTATAAGGGGTTATGTAACAAGACCCTAGCACTATGATTACATGCTTTATTTTTTTTATAAATAATATACATTCATTTCATTATTGTTACTTTGTAAATGGTTTTTAAAGCATAAATAGTATTTTTAGTTAATATTCAATTAACAAATCTATTCTGATGAATTAATTTATTTTTGGAATTAAATAATATTTTAATAAAATATTATTATTACTAAATTACTTTTTATTAAATATAAATGATCGTATAATTTTTATGAATACATTTGTAAATTTTATTAAGGTTTGAAAACTGTTTTTGTCAAAACCCATAAATTTTCAATAAATGTTGGTTTTTATTTTAAAAATGAAAATGCACATATTTAGAAAATTATTTAGATAAAATGAATATTATTTTTGGAATAAGGACGTCAAAATTTTCCAACGGTGAACTTTTCATAATTTTCTGAGATAGTCGAATTTATGGGTAAAAATTAAATACCATTTAAATATATACTGTGCTTTATGACATCATAATGATCCAATAGTGATGTAATAAAATACTATAAAATGTATGTTCGGCCAATATATGTTTTACCTTTAAAATAATGTGATTTTAGATTTTTTTGATTAATTTTATGGTGCCTTAGTGGACCCTCCAAGACTTATAAAACATTTTAACTTTTAAAATGATTTCCTTGAGAGTTTGACTCTCCTCCACATAATAAAGCCTAATATTTTAAGAAGTTTGGCAATTGGACTTATAAAATAATGTTTTACACTACCCTTTTGAAAGAAACATGGGAAAAAACCATGGTTTGGTTTGTGTTTTTGATTAGTTTAATGTGTGGTGTCCAAAACCTAAATAATAAAGAATTCCCTCTCTTTTCCTATATAAACCCACACAAAATACAAATTATCTTCACTCAAAACCCATTTTAGAACGTCCCTACCCTGCCCTCATCTCTCTAAAATTCTCCCAAGGCACCCCAAGCTCCCAATAAGCCTCTCTCAAGCCCCTCCCAAGCCTTTGGAATCACACTTCCAAGTAAGGGATTTCTTCCTTTCTCATTTTTGTCCAAATTTATTTATATTGTTATACCCTTTTGTTTTCAATTAAAAATGTTGGGGTATGATTTCCCACATCCCCAATTCTTCCCTCCTTATATTTGAATGATGATAGACCCATTTCGCTCTCATTAATTCCTCCCATGTACATCTGTTACCATGCTGAAATTCTGTAAGGGATTTCTCTCTCCTCATTTACATTCAAGCAATTCTTTTATATTATGAATCTAAATTCCATTACATATATTGGGACATGTATATATATTACCCCAATCACTTTCCATTTCATGTACATATGATGAGATACCCCTTTCTCTCTTATCAACCATTTTTATGAATTCTCATGTCACACTGTTATGCTGCCGAAATTACACTGCGATTTTCCAAGCCAAAGTCATTATGTAGTGAATACCATACCCATTTCTCTATCAAGGGTATTCACCTTCATGCACATTTACTTATTAATTAATTATAGAGTTTCATGTATTAATTCTAAATTCCTTTATCATGGATTAAATGATGATGTTTAATGAATTCATGTTGTATGATCTATGTGGCACACTTATGCATGAAATGAAATGATTAAGAAGGGTGCGCCCTGATAGAGATCCAATGCATTGGGTAAAGATTAATATCATGATATATCAAGTGTAATGAGGGTTTACTCATGCTAATTCAAGTTCAATGAGGGTTTAATCATGCTCCATGTGCGATGAGCCTTGGCTCATGCTAATATCATGTTAAATGTTGGTGCCACATTTCCATGTTATGATAATCATGCTATATCACACCTTTATGTTCATGTTTCTCTTATGATCCATTGATATGACTATTGCCTAACATGTACTATATTATTCATGTTATGACTTGTTTACTCCCTTACTGGGCTTTATAGCTCACCCTTTTCTTATGCATGTACTCAGGTTATCCCATGCAATGCTAAGTACGAAGAAATGTGTGTGGTCATGTAAAAGAAGTTTTGAATAAATATGTGTATTCAATGTTTTAAGTTGTTATGTAATGTTCCTAATCCTTAAAGACACTATACCTCTTGATCTTCTATGTTTTAACAAGTGAATATTTTATGTAATAAGTTATATTTAAGTGGGAAATAAATAGAATAGTTGTTATAAGGTCCGATAGGGAGAGGTGCAGGGGAACGTGAGGTCAGAGTAGGGATCCAAGAAGCTATAGGCTCTGAATGATGCAAACATCTAAGGAATGGAGAACTAGAAGCTTGTAGAATAGGCCGTCACGATAGCATCGGAAAACCCATCAACCACCGGACCACCTAACCCAAAACCTCCTGGTTTTTAGTGCTCCAGCTCTGACTCTTATAATCTTAAGACAACAAAATATTAATTTATGAATAAATTTTATGAAAATACATTTTCTTTTAAATTATTAAATTAGTTATAAAATTGTAATTAAATATTTTTGACTTATAAAAATACTAACACTTAATTATTAATTTTTAAAATATTTATATTCTTATACTATGATATAGTTATATCATATTGTCACTTATAAGATGGATAGATTTTATTTATAATTTCACTGGTGAGGTTACTATTCAATTGGTTGGTTTACTATTCATAAGGGTCACATTACTATTCTAAAGATCAAGTTACTATTTCATTAATATGGATTCCTTAACTTCTAGAAACACTTATTGTTTCATTCATTCATCACTTATAAAGCTTGCATTGTGTTCTCTTATGTGTTTATACCATATGACATAATTATAAGAAGGGTATTTCCATTGATAAAACTTTGGGTCATTATAGGTTACAAAGGGGTTTAAATAGCATCTAAACATTAACTAAGAAGAAACCTTTTGACCAGTTTCTATGTTTAAATCCATTAGAATTCTAATTTCCATTACAACTTACCATGATAATGTGATTTGTAAAATGGATGTCAAAACAGTTGTGCTTAATGAGAACCTTCAAGAAGACATCTACATGACACAACCTGAAGGGTTTGTAACTCCAAAGGATTCCAACAAGGTATGAAAATTACAAATATCCATTTATGGATTAAAGAAAACATCCAGTTCATGGAATATTTGATTTTATAAATCCATAACACAACTTGGTTTCATAAAGAATGAATAAAAGCCTTGTTTCTATAAGAAGTTTAGTGGTGAAACCACTTTATTAATAGCATATGTTGATGATATATTATTTATTGGAAATTAAATACCAGTCTTAAATCATGTTAAAGACTGGTTGAATAAATGCTTCTCTATGAAAGACTTAGGAGAAAAATATATATTTTTGGGATCAAGATTCATAATGATAGATCCAAGAGGCTTCTCAGATTAAGTCAAGGTACATATATTGACAAGATACTTAACAAATTTAGTATGGAACAATCAAAGTGGGGATTTTTTTCCAATGTCACATGACATTCATCTTTCTAGGAAAATATGTCCTCATACACATGAGGAAAGGCAGATGTTGGCAAGGATTCTATATGTGTATGTGATTGGGCTAGTCATGTATGCTATGCTATGTACTAGGCTAGATACCTCCTATGCCTTGAGTTTGGTAAGAAGATATCAAGACGACCCAAGTGAATACCATTGGATGATAATCAAGACTATCCTTAAGCATATGAGGCATACTAAGGATATATTATTGGTCTATGTAGGAGATGAGGAACTATCCATTAAAGGATATACAAATTATAGTTTCTAAACAAATCAAGATAATTTGAAATTGTAAATGAGATACATCTTCATATTGAATGGAGGTTCCATGAGTTGGAAGAGGTCAAAGCAAGATGTGGCTGCAGATTATACAATAGAGTCCAAGTATATCGTAGCTTATGTGGCATCTAAATAATTAGTTTGAATACAAAACTTCATCCAATATATTGACATCATACCTAATAGTAAATACCCTATCATGCTCTATTTTGATAATACTATAGTGGTGGCTCTCACTAAGGAGATGAGGTCACATCAGCAGATGAAGCATACACTTCGAAAGTATAACCTCTTGAGGTATTTTTCTCATAGAGGTGAAGTTCTAGTGAGATGAATATATATATAAAATAACATGGAAGATCCCTTGACAAAATCATTAACTCAGTAGAAACATGATCATCATGTGAGGTCTAGCATATTGAAAGTCGTAGGTAGCTAGATCTTGTCCAAGTGGGATTTTGTTGGAGTTGGTGTTCTAGAACCAAGTATCCGTACTTTGGATTACATGTATTTTCAAATATTTGAATATTAATAAAACATTTTATTACATATTTCTCATTTTTATACATGAATTTAATGTATTAATGTCCTAGGGTATCTATCACATTGATAATATCATATCAGTTCCCTACTATGATGAGAATCTTGAAATTCCATGATGATATTCATAAATATAGTTTTTCAGTCAGATAATATTTTATTATGGGGTACATAGTTTGTTGAATATCAAGTGTGAGTACTCGTAAGAATATGAGACTTCATCTTATGAAGTTCACACTTGGTAATCTCTAAGATAAGAGATTATGAAACCCACTAGTAGGAATTCTGCATGTTTATGTGTCATTGGATATTTCTATCTACGAGAATGTGTAATGGTCATTAGTCTTTAGGATGATTATTAATGCATGTCATGACTCACACACTTAGATTTACTGACAAACTATGATGCCATATGTTCACAAGAAGTAGGGTAGATTGGGTGCGTCGTGAATGACATTTTATTTATGGATAAGTCAAGGAAGGATTTGTCCTTTAAATCATTATGGAAGTTGATATCTCAGACATTTGATTATAATGAATCCATTTCCTTAAATTCCATGACCATGGTGTAATAACATGTTTATTCCAGATAGTCAAATAAATACATATAAAACATATAGGTTGATGACATGAATGTGAAACCTACTTGATGAGATATTAAGACAAAATTATTATATTACACATCGAGTATTCATATGTAGTTTTTGACATTACAACATTGATTTCTTTCTCTTGGGTTCTTTGACATGTTACTATATAGTAATATTGAACTTTAGGTAAGACCGCTTAATGCCAATGAGAAAGAATCCTAGAGGGTTATAGAGTAAGTGTTTCCACTAATCTCGATTAAATTCTTGTTGAATTTAATTAATGGAATAAATATTATTCTCAAGACCGAAGAATAATTTTATTCAAGTTTTATTGATCACATAAATTAAATAAATATTTATTCTCCAGATTGTGAATAAAAATATTTATTTTATTTAATAAATATTTAATAAATATTTGTTCTCCATATTGTGAATAGAATATTTATTTATGAATAAAATATTTAAATAAATATTTATTCAGATATTCAATAAATGCGAAGAAAGATGGGCAAACCATGATCATGTATAATGATAAATAAAATTTTTTAAGTCATTAAAATAATATTTATCATTGTGCTAGTTAGTGCACACCATAAAATAATAATAATATTTTTTATATGACATGGGGTAAGATTAGGTTTATTATATTATTTAAGGGCCATTTTCAATTAAATAACATTTTAACTTAAAATCAACTCTATAAATAGATGGTTATGTCTATTGTGTAGAGCTAATCAAGAATTGAGAATCATTGTGCACAATATAATTATCTCTTGAATTCCTCCTTCTCTCCTCCTCTCAAGAATAATAAGAACAAGTGAGAATCCTTCAAGCCCAAAAGAATTAGAAGCGATCAAGATGATTAACACAAGATGATAGATCCATCATGCTAGATCCCAACATTCTTTTTGTGTTTCTCAGAGATCAAAAGAGCATGTGTGGATCACCACTAGAGGGATTCTATACTTAGATTCTACCTGCACAATGCTGATAATTTGAAAATGTTTTTTTGAGTGATCAAAAACATTATCATCAAAGAAAGTTCCTATGATGAGGTAGCCTTTCTTAATATCTGAATTAAATTAATTTAAATTTATTGTGCATAAGATCCTTTCTTTAGGTTTTAGGATTTTCTATGTCAATATTTGATGAAAAAATTTCATTGGTTATGATATTTACGTCTTAAACAATTGGAAAATGATCCATCGAATCTAAAAAAACCTTATTGGTTATACGCCCACTAGGCCCCTTCGCTGTGATCAGAACCTTAATTTATAAAATAGGTTTCTTATGTTTATCCTTGATTATGGAATATATTTGAGTTATCTATGTTTAAATATGTTTTTTGAGTTACCCAATTATTAAATTGATTGAAGAACTATATCAAGAGAAACAATTGGTTTAATAATTGGAGAACATATACTAGAACATGGTTATATTTAGATCCAATTTACAAAATACCTAATAAATCATTAATAATATTGGGTATTTATTTGATTCATAATAATGGATATTGTAACTCCTAATATGTTTTCATTTATTAAAATTTTATCAATTAGTTTTAATAATATACCACGATTCATTTGGAAATTCTACGATACACATAAGGAATTTGAATGTTAATAGTTGAGGTTCAGTTTATTCTTCCACGATGACTATCATTTAAGTATCCATTACACGGGATGTAATGCAGAGGAGATTCATTAACACATGCATACAATGAATGTGTTGGGCAATGCATTAAATCATGCATTATAATGCACGAGTTAACGCTTGAACTCTCAATGAGAATCCTTGAGGGTTCTATAAGAACTCACTACCATGTGATGAAAATGGGTGTGGATACTTGGCCGAAACTTTGAGATGCTTGATGCTCTCTTCTTTTTCCCTCATTACACTCAAGGCACCAATATGTCATGAAGGTTGAGAAGATACCACATGTACGATGTTTTATTCCATTACTCGTGGAAACATTACAAAGAGGGGATTCCATTTGGCTGCCCCTGACGATCTTCTTCAAATCTATACGACAATGATTAAGGAGGTACAATGGCTCTATGGTACAAGGTATGCTGGTTTAGAGATTTCTTCATTTTTTTACACATATTTTGTTTATCTTAGCATGGATGATCTTGGACTTGATATTTGATTGCTTCTGCACATTCTAATAAGAGTTATTAGACACCCAAAAATCCCATCAGTGGTATCAGAGCCTCTCATGTACTTTTTTTAAAGGTGGGGACAAAGCCTTTTTTTATTGAATCAAAGGACCATTTTTAGGTAGAGGAGACACATTACATGGCCTGTAGGCCCATAGGGTATTAAATCCCATTATAGTATGGCCCATAGGCCCTAACCCATAGGCCTTGACCCCTGTAGGTCCATTTCATCATGGATCAAAGGCCCTTGGTCTTGAAATCCCTAATTCTAGTTCAAAAGGCCCATTTTTGTCCCAAAGGACCATATGGTGAATAATACAACTATAATACCAAAGATGATACAATTTATGCTACAATACCACCACCACTACAATAACTCAGTACCTTCCACTTTTATAGTGTCACTGTTGCTATAGTTTAGCCGCTACTACAATACTTCTACAACACCTAGCTACGACGTTGCTACAGTACCTATGCCCAATGATTTTTGAACCCAACCTTGGATGTATTATTACAGGGTGCCTAAAATCATGTGGAAAATGAATTTTATTCAAATTGTATTATATATCTTATGCCAGTCATTAAATATGAAATGTTGAATTATTTTATAGGTTCCACATTGTGGCGTATAATATGAGATACCATAAGCCATGACACATGTTGAAATTTTGGATACTCTGTTAATATCATACAATATCATGACATCGTAAGATACGATGAAAACATAGTGTTTTTAAAAAATAGAGTGTCAAATCGCAATGGTGATATTGACATTTATCATTAAATATGATTAGATGTTACAAGCTATGACTATTATAATAAATTATAATATACGATTACCCATCGTATTCGATGATGAGGCTATCAGTCATATAATATGATTGATAGTAGATGAATCACTAACCTATCAATTGTAGCCAATGATTCAGTCTGGATCATATAAATCGATCTATATTTTAGCCTATAATTATGTATAAATCATAAAATACTATTTCAGAAGAAAAAATAACTTTTCTTAAATATTCAATTATGAATTGAATTTATTATTTTTAAAATGTTTATAAATAATGGTAAAAAAGTATTTATGGGATATTTATATATTTATAAAGATTTTTTAAATTAATTAATTATAAATAGTTTATAATTAATTAAATAAATGTTTATGAAACATTTAAAATAAATATTCCTAAATATCAAGGGTTAATATTAGAATAAATTTTAATTTTATGACATGATTTATGAATTAAATAGTGTTTATTTAATTATAATAGTAATTTAAAAAGACTTAATAAATTAAAAAAGTAAAGAAAAATATAAATTTTTTATATTTAGAAAATTACGGGTTATTCATAATGATTAATTTGAAGTGTTCAAATTAAAAGAGCCTTATTTGGAATTTATTTAAACCTTATCAAAATAGTTTTTGATTAAATATATAATCAAAGGTTTAAATAATAATAAGTATATGATATTTAGATAATGTAAATAGTTTACATAATATAAATTGGATTATAAAATGCTTATAATTCATTGAAATATCACATATTTAAAGAAAATTCCATATAATTAATAATATGAAAAGTTTATGTTATGGAATGAATATAAAAATTTTATATTAAAAATTACAAAATGACCATAATGAATTCGTTAAAATTATAAAGTGTTCATAATCAACTATGTTTTATGAATAATTTATAATTTTTTATCTCATGTTTAAATATATGAAATTATCATTTATTTAAAAGTTATTATATGATTTATTCATAGTTAAACACTCCTAAATATTTTTTTAGAATAAACACTTTTATATGGCTTAGTGAGAACCAATACAATCAGGCAACAAAGAACCAAATACAACACAAAACCCAATAAAAAGTTCAAAATTAAAAACTCCCTCTCACAACATCACACCAAACCAAAATTCAAATCTTCATAAACCTATTATGTCAGACCACTTTTAGTTATATGCTGATAACATCATCATCGATCACCATAGTAGAGCATAGGGACTTTGGCCTGGACTTTCCACTAGTTAGAAGGCTTATGCCTTGTTATAGAAAGGTGGGGGTTGGCTATCTTTG
Source organism: Viscum album (assembly GCA_963277665.1). Classification (NCBI taxonomy): domain Eukaryota; kingdom Viridiplantae; phylum Streptophyta; class Magnoliopsida; order Santalales; family Viscaceae; genus Viscum; species Viscum album. The sequence goes on along the minus strand of OY728130.1, from coordinate 1,393,202,275 downwards.
GCTTTGAGCTTACTCATGTGGACACTATTTATCTCATATATTTTATAAAATTTTCATGAATAGTTCATGTAACTTATGTATGATATGAATTTGGATATATATGGATATTTATAGATTCTATTTTTGGGTGAGTAACACAAACTGAAGGTTGTGTAAATATTGGCACATCAATATGGTTTGAACATGTTGGTTTGGTGGAGGAAAAAATATTATAATATAAATCATTAGAAGCACAAATATATAAAGGTAATAACATTATATAATATCATGAGATTAAATCCCCTTAAAAATACTAAGTGTTAGGTTCCTTCCAAAGCGGAACTTTTCAAGACCTCAATCATCCAATCAGGTAGGTCATGCTAAAGATGGATACACCTGGATTATCTTATGTAAGGAAAGAAAGGAATATGTGACACTGGATCATCCATGGGAAGGTCATTCAAAATATGGGTTCCCCCAGACTTTATCATATAATTTTTTTCTTGGCATTTGATTTGGGTTACACTTAGCCGAGAGACCCTAATAGAATTAAGTTTCTAGAGGAATAAAGTTAAGTTTATCAACTTAATAGATTGGACAAGGAGTTTTCCACTCGACTATCCAAGATTCATATATGATATGATTGGAAACACACCTCAATTTTTAAATTCCTTATTATTATGTTTATTTATTGGTCTTTAAGGTTTTCCTCGAGCTTCGGGTTGATTTATTTTAGAAATTCCAAGTTTTTAAGTTTTCAGACAGTTTCCTCCTCTATCGTGCGATTAGTGCATACGATTTAGGGAAAACCGTGTGACCACCTTTATACAGGTGTGTTTTTAGTTCATTTTATTCTTAAATCGTTTACTCCACATAGTTAACACACTGCTGAGTCCAAACTATGAAAAATATAGGGGAACGCATGAGAGCTTGGTGCGTAAGGGTGATAGTATACAACTTAAAAATGGCCAGTAGGAACTATGTGACAATCATTGGAGAGGTATTCAATTTTTAATAGAATTTTTTTTCATGGTTGGTACATGGTTTTTGAAACTATTTATCCTAATAGTTCAAGTGTCTAGAGGATTCTAGTGATGGGTGTATGGTTGATGCATAGTTTGAAAAATTGTGTGGCCTAACAGTGCGACTTGTCCAGTTTTCCTAAAACTTGAATTTCCTAATATACCCTCCTAAAAATAAAAACCCATTCAAACTCCCTTCTTAATCACTCAAACAAGATTCATGAAGGGGATTCTGAGCCACCTTCCCTTTCCCCCATGGATTTTTGTGGCTGTTTCTTCGATTCTTGTTGAGTTCTTATTGATTTTAGCTTCCTTTTCTCTATTCTCTTCCATATATCTTTTTTATCATATCTCTTTGCATTGGAATTTATTTTGATGAACCCTAGGATAAAGGTTGGATCACGCATGTTGGTTTATTTGATGTTAAGGTGTTATATTGGTTCCCTAATACTTGTCTCTTTCTTATTTGAGGGTTTCACCACATTCGCACACATCCAAGGTAGGTGTTTCCATCCATTTATTTTACAAATCACACAATGAAATACTTAAGTATTTTTAAATTATATTTAGATTAAATTTCCTATGATACAGAATTTATAAATTATTTTATAAATATTCATGGGTTATTTGTTTATTTATAAAGGGGGTTTCCCTAGATTACAAATCTTTTTTCTACGTGTTAAAAGTATATATATAGTAAATGTTTTCTAAAATGAACAAGTGTCTATTTGAAAGGAATTTTGGTGATTCAATTGATGTTTAACCTTAATAAAATTATGTTATTTGTTTTTTATTGAATCACGATTTATTTGGGTTGTTTCCATTTTGAGGGTCTTGATGGTTTTTCTTGGAATTGCTTACATTTTGATGTGTGACTTTAATTTCATTATTTAGTTTTTTACTTGGCACCCTATAAATACACATACATATATTCATGTGAATGAATACACATATATATGTGAATAAGTACATATATATATGTAAGTTCATATATTTATGGAAATTTCATAGAGTTTCCTTATTAAATATTAGGTTCTCAAATTACTTTTGGGTTATTTTTTTTCCAAAAAATGTTTTAGAGATGTGTTTTCTAAAATATGACTTAAGTCCTATTTGTAACTTGGGGAAAATTTCATAACATTATTTTTAGGTTTTCAAATATCTTAAAAAGAGATATTTTTCCTTAGAAATATATTATAAATTTCAAATACTAAGGCCCAATTGACACCTTTAAATGACTTCTTTAAAATGCATGAAACCTCATGTAAGCCCTCTATTTTAATGAGGTGTTCACATGGATGAGTGTGTTGGATCGATATTGATGGAAAAAATAAACTAATTGGGGGTTGAATAGTCTATTTTTTTTAAAATAAATAAATAATTAGAGTTTTATTAATGAATAATCAACAGTGCAGTACAATGTTCAAGATTTAATGCAGTAGAAATTAAAATAAGAACATAATATTTTTATAGTGGTTTATATCACTAAGATCTAAGTCCGCTCTTCAATATTCTCTTCTCATAGATAATATCAGTACCCACTAAGATAAAATAACTTTTAAAGGTGTGATATCCTATTTATAGAATCTTCCTTTTATAATACTTAGAGGCACAACCTTGAATTTTTATAAGAGTCAAAACCTATCATTTCATTGAATTTTATTTAGGAGTCACAACCCAAGATGTTCCTTTTGGGTGGTAGAATAACCAAGACTGACCTGATTTTGATTTGGAAAAGCATAAATTGATTATAATAATTAAAAATAGAATAAATAAAATTAATATGAAGAAAACTAGAAAACAAAGAAAAACATATAAATGATTAGAAGATATTGAAGACAATATAGTTCCAATGATTTTTGATCACTTAGGAAGTAATGAATGGACCAATTGATTTTTCTTTGTGATTGCATCAATGGAACAATAGTCGTGGAAATTCTCAATCTATGTCCAGAAAAATTATGTATCACCAGCGTGTTGAATAAAATATAACAAGTCTTTCTTATCATATTCTCCCTTGAACGCATTCCAACTAATTAATGCCACATTGTTAATTCCAAGATCTTTTAGGAGTGTCTAATAAACCAATTATAACATTTTAGGAGTTAGTGAATAATAATACATAGAATAATGATATTACCTTTAATTTGAAATAATGTTCTCAATACCATAGAGTTTTGGTGATCTTTTATTCCCATATAAATTAGCTTCAAAACACTTCTAATAAGATCATTAATATAGATATATATATTACACAATAATAAAACAGCTAGATCAATTGAATAAACTTGAAATTTATTAAAATATTAAAAAACAAATAAAATAGAACATCATTGATGCATGTTTATGTATAAAGAAAATATTCTCATAATTTTTAAACAAACATGTAATTATATTTTTAACAAAATATAATCAATAAAATAATTGTTAAGAATTTTTTTATAGGATTTTGTAAAAAAATAACAATTTTTTGAAACTGATGATATTGGAAATTTTGAATTTCCAGTATTAATTTTTTTAAATTGATAGTATTAAAAAAATTGAATTGGTGGTAGCAAAAAAAATAACTGGCAATAGTAAGATTACCCAGTAGTAGCAAGAGGTTTCTACCACTACCATTTCATTGAAGGATAAACCACCGTTACTATTAAACTTACTATAAACTTGTTGAGAAATAAAAAGTGATAGTACTACCATCACTTAGAGTGATGCTACTGCCGGTGAAAAGTGGTGCTACCTTTACCATTACGTGGTGCTACTGCTACCATTAGGCAGTGATACCGCCACATGCAGAAACAGAGGAGTTTTGGTGTGTACGCATGGAGATGATGAAGATAAAGCTATAATGTTCTTATATATATACTGTATATTGTATATATAAGACAATGTATATATATATAATGAATTAAGTTAAAACAATGCATTTAAACATTACAAAATTAAAGACTCATGAATAATATTAAAAATAGAATTATCACATATGTTAATGAAATATAATGAGATAAATCATATAAGAGAAAAAAATAATATTTACAACATTAACAGATGAGAAAAACGATTACATTATATATAAAAATGAAACATAATAAAAAATAATGTGTGGTAAAACATTTTTAATCCACTCAGATATACCAATTAAAAATATGAAAATATACAAGTTTATAAAATTTGAATTTAATTAAATGTGAGGTAATTATTATTTAACAAAACAAAAATATTAAAACATTAATATATATGTTCAAACACTAACAATCTACCCTTTTTGTAAATCACAAAAACAAACATTCATTTAAACATTCAAAAACATTCCTCCCCTTTTAAAATTTATTAAAAAGTAAAAAAAAAGATTTCTAAAATATTCTCCCTTGTAAATAATAACATTATCAAATACCTAGTATTTAAATTTAATGAAATTATTCATGTAATCATTTAAATAAGAAATAATTATATTTAACCAAATATCATGCTTTTAACATACCCATTTTAAACTCCATTTTCTAAAATTTGATAGAATCTAATTGTTTAGTGAATATATTAGCAAGTTGTTTTTCTGTTGGAAATAATTATAAACTTACATCTCTTTTATTTATATAATCCCTAAGAAAATTAAATCTAACATGTATATGATTTGTTCTAGAGTGTTGAAAAGGATTTTTAGAATTTGAAATTATACTATAATTATTATATAAAATTGGAATTTAATCAAAACTAATATTAAAATCACATAAATTTTGTTTAATAAAAATAATTTGAGAAAAAAAAATAGCAAAAAAAATATACTCAGCCTCATCTGAAGATAGTTAAAACGATAGTTGTTTCTTATAATTCTATGAAATTAAATTTTTACCCAAAAAATGACACATACCTTTTTTATTTTTTTGGTCAAGCCTAAAAACTCCAAATTCAAAGTTAGAATAAGATAATAAATTAGAACTATTATGATTAGAATAAAATAAACTAGTACCAATAGTTCCTTTAATATATATAGAAATTCTCTTAACTACTTTATGATGAATTTACTTAGTACTTGACTGAAATCTAGCACATAAACATACTTAAAACATTACATATGGTCTATATGTAGTCAAATAAAGTAAGATTTATATCATGCCTCTATACAATTTAATATCAATACTCTTTCCAAATTCATCCAAATCAAATTTGGAATTGTTACTAATAGGTGTTTTTATAGACTTACATGAATCAAGGTGAAACATTTTAAAAATTTCTTTAGAATATTTTTATTATTTTAATAAAATACCATATTTTCTTTGGTTAATTTTTAAACCAATTGTTTTTTCAATTCACCCATTAAGATCATATCAAATCCAGTTTTCATTATTTTAGAAAAATCATTAAATAAAAAATCATTTTTTGAACCAAATATTATATCATAAACATATATATGTATAATCAAAATATCATCTGAAACTTTATTTATAAACAAGGTAGGATCAACTTTCCTTTAATAAAATCATTTTATAATAATAATTGAGTTATTATCTCATACTAAACTTGAGGATATTGTTTAAGACCATATAAATCTTTATTAAGTTTAAAAAAATTATTTGAAAATTTTTTATTCATAAATATATGGGATTGTTTAACATATACTTCCTCAAAAATTATTCTATCTAAAATTGAATTTTTTTACATCCATTTGAAAGAATTTTATATTTTGAAAACAAGAAAAAGATAATAAAATTATAATAGTTTTCATCCTAGAAACATGAGAAAAATAATCTTTAAATTCAATTCCATATTCCTGAGAATAACCATGAGCAGCTAATCGTTCTTTATTTTTAACTATGTTTCCAACTTCATCTATCTTATTAAGAAAATTCAACTTAGTTCCTACTATTTGTTTATATTTTGGTAGTTTAACTGAATTCCAAACCTTATTTCTTTCAAATTGATTTAATTTATCCTACATATAATTAATCCAATTTGAATCAATTAAATCAACATATATATTAACAGGTATAAAATTAGCAACAAATGAAGAATCAACACAGTAATGTAATTTTTTTTTCTAGTTTGTATACCAGATTCAACATTTCCAATTAAATTTTCATTAGGATGATATTTAATAGTTTTCCACTCTTTAGGATCAGTTTTAGAAGAGATATTCTCCCCCTAAATTGATTCATCATTATTTTCTTGGTCATTATCTTCACAAAAATTAAATTCCTTGAATTCATCATTATCTTTATTTGAATCATAATTCCGCTTGTTATTAATATTTTCATTAAATTTAACCTGCACAGACTCTTTAAAAACTAAAGTTCTCTTATTTAAAACTCTATATTATTTACTAGTATTAGAATAACCTAAAAATATTCATTCATCACTTTTAGAATCAAAATTTTCCAATTTATCTTTTGTATTTAAAATAAATACTTTGTAGGAAAATACCCTAAAATATCCAATTTTGGGTTTAAATCCTTTAAGAAATTCATAAGAGAATTATTTAAAAATGGTATAAAGAAACTCTTTTTAAAAATTGATAATATATATTAACAGTTTCTGTCCAAAAACATTTAGGCACATTTAATCCCATACGCATTGATCTAGCCATTTCTTGTACTGACCTATTATTTCTTTCAACAACACCATTTTTTTGTGGTGTTATAGGGGTAAAAAAATAATGCTTATATCTATTGTCTTCAAAATATTTATCAAATTATAAATTAAAAAATTCACCATCTCTATCACTTCAGATAGTGATGATTGATATATTTTTGAAATTTTGAATTAGTTTATAGAAAAAACACAATTTAGATAAAATTTCATTTTTATGTGATAAGAAATTAATCCAGATGAATCCACTATAATAATCCACTATTAAAAATATATATTTATTTCCACCTAAACTAGTTGGTTATATCAGAACAAATAAGTTAATATGTAACAATTCAATACATCTAGTAGTACTAACATTATTTATAGATTTAAATCTTTCTTTATACTTCTTACCCTTTAAATAGGAATCACACATAAAGTACTTACTTGTATGTAACTTTGGAAATTATAGAACTTGTTCATGCTTTGAAAGTTTGTGAAATAGTATTGAAGTTTTCATGTCCAATAATCCTATAATATAGAATATCATCCTCTTCTACAACATTTAATCATTTAATCTTCTATTTGGTTAGAACAGAAAAATAAATAGTATAAATAGTTTCTTTTTTATTTACAAAAAATAAAATAGATTTATTTTTCAAAACTATATATTTTTCATTTTAAAAAATTAAATTTAATCTATCATAAAAAAGCTATGATATAATTTTTAAACTATGTATTAAACCATATACAAATATTAATTTCGAAATAATAACAATTTAAAAAAAACCAACTTCTCCAATACCTTTAATACAACCTGTAGAGTTGTCTCCAAATGTGACTAGGACACTATCACATGAATTATAAGATATAAATTTAGAAATATCACTTTTCATGTGACTAGAGAACTATATGTATAAATACCATGAATATTTGAGACTTCTAAGGTATATTTTATGAAATTACACAATCAAGTAGAGTGTTTTGGTACCCATGATAACTTGTGTCAAATCAGATTAGAATTAGAAAATTTTGGAATCTAAATAGATTTAAAACATATGTTTGTTGGATATTTAGAAAATAAATTCTTAGAAATAAATGTTTTTTTATTCCCAAATGATTGTATAAATATCATTTAACATCCTTTGGAATAATTATTTTTCATTCTATATTAAAAAAATGTTACACTTGAAATACTTCCTTTGAGATTTTAATAAAGTTAGTCTTATTTATCCTTGGTGATAAACTATTATAACCAAAAACCACTCATGTTATAGTTTGGTTTCATCATGACACCATTTTATCATATTTCTATTTTTCCTTGAAAAAATGTAGATAAAGTTTCTTTAATATTGAAAAATCCCCTTTTCAAATCCATATTCTCTTTTTGAATAACATCTAAATCAGTATAAACCTTTTCATTAGAACCAAAAGATTTATTTCTCAGTTTATTATTTTCTTGATTAAGTTTCTTATATTCATTCTCAAAATTAGTCTAGTCATCCAAGATATAATTAAACCTTATTTTCTGATATTTATTATTTACTGCCAAAAAATCTTTAATTATTTCATCTTATTCTTTTAGTTTTAATATATCAGAATCATAATTCCTTTTAAATTCTTCATTCTAGGAAACAAAAATATTTAAATTATCGCATTCATTTTTTATTTTCTCATTCTCTTTAACCAAATTATTATTTTTAATTTTTATATAAGTGTATTTTTCAATTATCTTGACACCATCATTCCTTAATCATTCATTTTCTTTAAAAAGTTTTTTGAATTTAGAATTAATATAATTATAATCAGAACAAGAATCAAAATCAGTTTCATTTTAATCTTCATAACTAACATTATGATTAAAATTAGAAAAAGTAATTGATTGAGTAAAAAATTAATTATTTACCTTACACTTTATAACCATCAAAGTAAGGTTCCCTATCTCATGTTCACTTTTAGAGTCACTGATTGAGTCTAAATTGTTTGAACAGTCCCATCCTCCACAAAAAGATTGTTTTTATTTTCTTATTTTGTCTTTGTATTTCTTTGGATGTTTGAGTTTGGGACAGTCTATCCTAATGCGAAATTTCTTTCTACACTCATAACATGTTAATTCTAAAACATCATTATTATCACTATTATTACCTTTCTCATATTCCTTTTTGAACTTCCTTTTGAACTACCTCCTACCACCTTTTTTTTCATAAACTTGAAAAATTTCTTGCTAAAATGAGCCATATCTATGTCACTTTCTTATAACTCATATTTAAAATAATTAGACGATTCACTAACATTATAATTAAAAGATACACCTTTCCTCTCTATAGTCTCATCAATAACAATGTTTTTAAATTCAATCTCATACTGCAACAAAGAACTAATTAGTTTATATAAGCCATACTCTTTAAAATTATTACTTTTTCCAGTCACTAATTTTTTTGAATTCTATCTTCTTGGTAGTGCTCGTAATACTCTTTCAACTAGGGTTGTGTTTTCTAGTACTCCTCCAAACCCAATCATTTTTTTAATTCTTTTAAACTGGTGAAACATCTAGTTGATAGAATCATATTCTCAAATCTTGAAATCTTGTTATTCTACAAGAAGCATTCCTAGATCAGTTCTTTTAAGCTTGTCTATCCCATAGTGAGTGACTTGAAGAATCCTCCATATATCATGGGTTGTCTTACAAGATAAATATGTCTATATACACTTCTACTTATAGAACATTACAAAATATTACTTTCCTCATAATTCAAAACAGACTTTACCATGTTATTACCTAAAAGTGTCTCTAGATCAACTTTGGGTAGCTCATATTGTTTCTATATGATTGTCAAATGATCCATACTTAGTTGTTTCAGGTATGCTTCCATTCTATCTTGTTAGTACCCGTAATCACTTCCATTGAAAAAATGGGGGATTTTTTGGTATCCATCCATCATTGGAATATATTACTTCCATATTTAAGAAATAATATTTATCTTATATTGTTATGTCTAGGATTAGGTTAGAAAAATTGTTAAAAATAAACAACAAAACTATAATAACCTTAAGAAGACCCTACAATCTGATACCAATTGTTTCGTATCATGTTAAAACAATTATAGATACTAATTATCCTTTAAAGAATCAACCCTTTGATTGTAATGACTCGACCTAATAGGGATTGGACCATGACTACCCCAAGCCCACCTCTAATAGGCCAGGGGATGATGAACAGTGTTGAGTAGGCATATCACACACATGGGATTCATTAGGCAATGTAATTGCACACACACATACACACACATCTCTAAGCCCATACAATGTTGAAATGTAAAACAAAAAATACCAATGCATGCATACATCTATGATCCCATAATAAGAGTATGAAAGTAAAGTACATAAATCAATAAAGAGGGCCAAATTCAAGCCTAACCAAACACTGTAGAGAGTCCAACCTGCTCCAAGGGCAAAGACTATGATCAAATGCAACCACACAAAAAACACCTTGGTATTTCAAGATTAAGTTATGCTCCACTAGCTCCCTATCCTCATAGGAAATATTCAAATGGTCTATAATACATGAAATGTGTGGTAAGAGCCCATACTAGGGTGAGTATAACAATACTCAGTAGTACACCCCAAAAACACTAAACACAAAGCATCAAGAATAGTCATCTTATAACAATGATATAGAAATAAATTAATAAATAATAAAAGAACCCATATATACTCTGGAAGGACACTGCACCTCCAGGAAGTCACAACCAAAATATCAACCACAATATTATGCTCGAATAAATGATCGTTTTGGGATAACACACTCCATGTTCCATGATATCACCAAAGACACTCATCTAAGAGGTTAAGATCATTGGGCCCTACACAAGAAACTGGTCTCAGAAGACCCTGATACTCAAATAGGGGGTCATGCCTAGGAATGCTGGGGGACACCACAAACCCAATATGGATCAAGCCGCTATGTATGGGATTGTATTCCAATGATACCAAAAACCATACCAATATATCCATCTAGATTGAGGAGCAACACCCTACTCAAGGAGGTCATGCTGATTCTAGAAACCCCACCTAGGGTATAAAGTTGATAAACAACCACATTCTAGTCTCATGGAGGGACACCAAAAACTTTATCTGAGACTCATCCTCTAGAGGGGATCACAATATTAAGATGTATACATAATTCTATACTATATGGGAATAGACCAAGGGAACACACTCAAACAATACTGGTCTAGACTGAAGAGATAAAGGGCTAAAAACACCCTCAAATGGGGTACATGTCATGTACAACAAACCCCTGGTCTGCCTATGGGGTTATTTCTCACATGAAATGTAAATATAAAAATTCACGGCCTGAAGAAATCATACTAGAAATGTAGAGACCACCCAACACCTTAACCATTCCATTTTATCATGCCTGTGTACTGCTGGCCATGCCCATGTACCAACCTGTATACACTTGGTTATGCCTGTGTACACTTTTTCATGTCCGTGCCCATGTACACATGGTCATGTACTCTGGTCGTGTCCATGTACTTGTCTTATCCATGCCCATTTATCCTCTAATATACACAATGATCCGTTGAGAACATGTCACACGGCGTGTGATAGGGTCACACGACATGTGATATTTAACTCTCCATGGAAACCCTAGTATTGTAGCCATGAGAGTCCCACATGGTGTGTAACACTAAATTACACAGTGTGTAACCCGATTTTTTATAGATCAGTCGGGATCTTCCTTCTCATTGTTCTCCAGGTCACCATCACCACCCATCTTGCTAGAAAATGCATATATAGGGTCGGCTGACCTTCATATCGACATAGATCAGGATTTTGGGATTCGAATCTTCTTAGGAAGCACCCACACATACTGTCCGTAGCCTTACCATTGAAACTGGGATGAACAGAAACCATAAATCCATTCCAATCCACCTCTAACCATCCTCCATCATCATTACACCTAAATCATGAATCACACCCTCAATCATGAACCACACCCATGGTATTGATCAAGTGTGCTGAAGAACAGTTGTACAATGATCAAATAATAGATATCCGTCAAACCAAATGCCAATTAAATTTCCCACAATGAATGTACACATAAATGGGGGAGAAATCTATAAGCCATAAGAAGTGAGAAATAGACCTCAAACTTTTTTTGTTTGGCCTTGATCCGTTGTCATAGATTTATAAGAACAAATAGAAAATAAATGCAACAAATAAAAATAAATCCATCAATTAAATATGCCATTGATGCATGAATCAATTATTATCTATATAATTGATCCTTATTTGACCATGATAAAATAATATGATGGAATTTCAAAAATCAAACATCCTATATAGAGTTTGGATCGATCATTGATGAAGAAAGACCCTGTGCTACCTTCGTTGGCAAGATCCACGAACTTTGATAGTGCAGAAATCCTCAATCCGATCTCGATTCATTGTTGGTCTCCAAGATATCCTCTAATTCTATATCCAATGAATCCTCTTATATTTGAAGTCTTATGAGGCTAACCCTATAAATTGGATATAATAATGTTTAAATAGAGTAGTTCCATTACTATAACACATAAAATAAATTAAATCAATTAATTAATTTATTTTATCAATTTTGCACCTAATTTTTTTTTTCACAAATGTCCGACATTAATAAAGGTTATGTCATTCCTAGGGTAAAACCTGCATTATAAACTCAATGGTTTCCTCAGATTTCTGATCTAGGCCCTTGTTTAGGATTTATTCTATCACATCTGTGTCTTCATTTTCAGGTATTTATTTTATTTATTTTTATCCTATGTTTATTCCTTGGGTTTCTTTTTTAGTTTCTTGATAAAAATGGAAAATTTGGATTTAGCATGGGGTGGTGCATGGCTTGCACACGGTTAGGGGAAATCGTGTTCCTGCCTAAGAAATTGGGCATCAAGGTGTCATTTTTTGGATAAATCCGAATCAAAGGGTTGGTGCATAGTTTTTTAAATAATGTGACTAACCATGTGAAATGTACCTTATGGATAGTGGAAACCACATGATTTCCACAAAATTTGAAAAACCATGCAGGCAAAATGTGTGGGCAAACTGTGCGGGAAAACCGTGTGGACTATCTAGGTCATTAAAAATTGGATTTTTATGTTTTTTATCTCCTATATTTTTAACCCTAAACCCCCAAGATCCTCCCCCTTCGAATTATTCACCCTAGGAACCTCCCCCTAGACCTCTTCCTCCCTTGGAGATCCATTTTTGTGGTGGATTTGGAGTTATTTCTCCCCAATTCTTCAAGTAAGTCCCCTTATCTCAGGGTTACTTCCTATTTTCTTGGGGTTTATTATTCTTCATTGGGAATTAATCTCTCCAGTAGGTTGAGAGTCATTTTTAGGGTTTTATCTTGTTCCTTAAGGTTCTATCTTAATGTTTAAGGTTTGATCTTGCCTCTTTAGGGTTCTCTTGGCATGTAGTTATATGTTTCTACTAGATTATAGAAGTTTCTTCATTGGAGGTAGGTGGTTCTATGCTTAAACATTATTTGGTAACTTTGATATGCTTTATTTTCTTCTTTTTTACATTCTTTGGATTATATATGGGGTGAGAAATGTGTTTTTGTAAGGTTTTAAGGTGCGCATGTCTTAAAAGTGGGTTTTCTAAAAGAAATTGGTTGATTTTGAATGCATTATTTTGTTGTGATTCTTGATGGTATTTTATAAATTGTAAAATTGGTTTGATAAATTGTGAAAGTGTTTCAAAATATGTTTTGAAATGGATTTGGTGTGAGTTTTGATTTGAAAGAGGTTTTTGGTTTGTGGAAGTGGTGTTTTATCATGTGTGATATATTGATTGGATTGTGCACATGTGAAAGTGATTTTGTATATGATATGTGGAATAGAAATTGAGCACAAAGGGAAACCTAGGTATCTAGGTGGGAAGAATAGGAATAGTATTATAGTAGACTCGTAAGTGTATCATCCCAGATTCGTCTAGTAAGATTGACAATACAACATTAACTAACTGACAATGATGATTGGAGACCACTAGGCTCGTGGGATGCTCCCTCCTAGTGGATCATGCATGAGAATGCCATTGGTCGTGGTTTCTATACCACTTTTCACTAAGGTAAGATGTACCTAGTGTCCCATTTCCAGCTAGTGCTTATAGGGTTTTCTCATGAATTAGTGCTCTTTTTTGATATTTCTCCTACCGTCAGCATGCAATGCATTTTGTTGGTTATTTCAAAAGTAAGCATGCTTTCCTTTAAAATGTTTTCTGTAGAAATGTTTCTAACTTTTATTTTATAAAACTTTCATGTTAATTTATCTTATAATGATTGTAGCATGGAACCTATTTTTCGAGTGACATACTACTGGGATTTGGATCACACCCTACTTACACCTCTGGGTGTAAGTAGACTTGGTTATCTTTGACATAGGTAAAGTTAAGATGTTTAGAGATGATGTTTTGGGATTATAGTGGTTTTCCCTTGTAGGTGTTGTGGTGGCGGCTTTAGGATGATGCTCCTCTAGTTGTATGATGTTTTTTGGGAGAGTGTATTGTTCCCTTTTATTGTAGCACATTTGGGTTTTGGTTAAATGTTGTAAACATTGAATCTAAAAACCATTATTCCATGTTTGGTTATGAGTATTTATTTTCGGTTTATTTATTATAGTTAGTTTATTAGGATTATTTACATGGGTTAAATCATTCCCAAGTTGCATTATTGATACCCAGACACTTGTTTACAACCTAGAGGGATCGGGAACACCCTTCAGGCCTTTCCATGGGATGGTTTAGTTGTAGGGTTGGATGACACTCTGTCTTGGTTCATGATAAAATGGTATCAGAGTAGGTAAAACTCTTTTGAGGTTAAGTTATTTTTGGATGATTATGGATAGAATGGATCTAGCATTATCAGAGCTTGAGGTTCTGGTTGTGAGTAGGGTGCTTAGACATCACACATCGTGACAGATCTTGAGTCGCCATGGGATGTTGGGAGTTTTGTTTGGCTTATCCTCTAGGTGTGATGTATAGGATAAAATCTATATATGGACACTAGGTGGATGTGGAGTGGTTTGGTTATGTTATTGTGATGGGTTTGATTTTTTTGGATTTTTAGAATGTTTGTATTTGTTTTCATTGATGATTTTTTTTCATATTGGTTGTATTGATGGTGTTTCTTGTGGTTATTGCTTTTGGCAGCAAGATTCCTCCCCAAAGAATTTCTGTGCAACTATAGAAAGAGTTCAGAGAGATTTATCACTCACCAATTGATCATATTCTAGTGGAATTTGTGTTTTGAGATGTCCAAGATTTGGGATAATGGGTGGGATCTGGTCCTTCTTAATTCAGAGAAGACGAACCGGGTCTTGGAAAGTACAAGGCTCAGGAGTTCCTTAAGAACAAGCCTCCTTCTTTCCAAGGTAGCACAAAAACTTAGAAAGCAGAAGAATGGATTAAGAAAATAGAGTGTATGTTTGTGTTCATTGAAACTCCTAAGGAATTCAGGGTGAAATGCACTTCGCTCTTGTTGGAAGGTCCCAATTGGAGGTGGTGGTACTTTGTGGTGAAAAACAGTAAGTAAGAGTAGATGAGATGAAAAGACTTCAAGGATATTTTTAATGAGCAGTATTGTCCTAAAGTCTTGGACTATGCTAGATCTTGGGATTTCATGGGCCTTATTTATGGGGACTAGTCTATGATGGAGTACTCCAACTAATTTGCTGATCTAGTTTAGTATGCACCTAAAATAAGTTCCAATGATCATATGAAGGCTTAGAGTTTCGAGAGGGGGTTTCATCTAGAGATCTATTCTCAAGTGTTTCTATTCAAGATGAAGACCTATACCAAAGTGGTTTACTATGCTTGTATGGCGAAGATTTACCACAAGGGTAAGCATGGTTCCTCTGAGGCTATGTCATTAATGGGTAGTGGTATTTCATCATAGAAAAAGAGTAAGTAAGACAAGTAGGAGGAGAAGGGAGGTGGTAGTTCAGTCCATCCTTCCCGATAGTCTTTGTTTGTGGATTATGATGCTAGGTCAGTTGTGTTCCATCAATGTGGGAAGGTAGGACACATTTAACCCATGTGAAAATATCCTCCCAAACCCCGCCATCAGTGTGGAGCTATGGGACACCTGCAACATTTTTGAAAATGGGTGAGCCCATATCAAAGTGGTGTGAGATCTGAAGCTTCTAGAGGGATGTTAGCTCAGTCAGAGCTGTCTAGGATAATGGGATCTTGATTAAGTGGTCATGGTGGTCAAAATAGATCATATTATGGGTAGATTTAGTTTAGGGCATAACTGTAGGCCAGTGGTCATTCTCAAGCTCAGGATGATATGAGGAAGCTTCATGTAGTGGATCGAGCACTAGTAGAATCATATATGGGACCTACGACAGTCCAAGGTACTTTTTTTATTACATCATCCTTGGTTATTTTTTGTTTGACACTGGTGAATCTATTTCATTTATCTATTCCCATATTGTGAATGCTTTGGGTTTACCAACTGAGCTCTTTCCGTATGTAATGGATTTTGTAATGCCTCTTAGTAAAAAGTGAGATAAGGGTCTTGGGTGTACGTCATGCACACTCACCATGTCAGGGGTCAAGATGGAATGTGTTTTCCTTGTTTTATAGATAAAACTATTTGACATAATCCTAAGTGTGTATTGGATGGTGCGCTTTCAGGTGAACATCGATTGCTATAGGCAGAGAGTGAGTTTTGTGTCACTTGATGGAAGTACCCAGGTTTTTCATGGTGAATGGGATCCTTGGTCAAGTTGTGATGGACTGAAACTCCCAAAATTGGGCAATATCATTTTCCAGTTATCATTGATCGTGTTGGAGGAAAATGGTGGGTATCCTAAGGGTAAATTATCCCCTATGGTGGATGAGTTCCTAGAGGTATTTCTAGATGAATTTTTAGGATTACATATAGAGAAAGATGTGGAGTTTTCTATTGATTTGGCACTGGGAACACAACCGATATCTATTCCCTCATATCGTATAGCCCCCACCGAGTTGAGGGAATTGAAGGTATAGCTGGAAAATTTGGAATCCAAAGGATTTATTCAATTGAGAATCACACATTGGGCCACCTCAGTCTTGTTTTTGAAGAAGTCCAATGGATCCATCCAGTTGTGCATTAATTATCAGAAGTTGAATAAAGTGAAAATCAAGAATAAGTATCCCTTGCCCCACATTGATGAATTTTTCAACTAGTTAAAGGGGGAAAGGTGGTTCTCAAAGATTTAATTTTATTCTAGTTATCACCAAGTCATAGTTAGAGAGGCAGATTCTTTGAAAATGGAATTCCTAAGTAGGTACAACTATTTTGAGTACTTGGTCATTCCCTTAGGCTAATGAAAACTCCAGCAGTCTTTATAGTTCTTATGAAGAGGGTTTTCCACCAGTATCTTTATTCTCTTGTCATGGTATTCATATATGACATCCTTTTTTATTCTGGATTTGTGGAGGAGCATGATCATCATTTGAGGATCATGTTGGGAACATTTTGGAATCATCATCTATATGCCAGGTTTTCTAAATGAACCTTTTAGATTAAAGAGGTAAAGTTTCTAGGTCACGTGATCTTGGAACAAGGATTTTCAGTGGAACCTGAGAAAATTAGTGTAGTTATATAATTGTAAAAACTGAAGAATGTTTTTGAGATTATAATATTTTTGAGTTTGGAAAGTTATTATAGGAAATTCATTTGGGACTTCTCTTAGATTGCTTTGCCCATGATGGTGATCACCCAAAAGGGGGTGAAGCATGAATGAGACCCAAAATGTTAAGTGTCTTTTGAGTATCTTAAGTGGTGGTTTAACACCACCCCTATTTTGATATTTCTAGAATATGGAAAGGGGTATGTGGTTTATTTCAATGCCTCAGGTATAGGTCTTGGCTGTGTGCTTATGTA
This sequence comes from Viscum album, assembly GCA_963277665.1. Classification (NCBI taxonomy): domain Eukaryota; kingdom Viridiplantae; phylum Streptophyta; class Magnoliopsida; order Santalales; family Viscaceae; genus Viscum; species Viscum album. The sequence continues at coordinate 1,393,184,794 of OY728130.1, read as the reverse complement.
GAATGAACATGTGGTGGTGTATGGTTCTTGCCAGCTTCAACCACACAAAAAGAATTACCCAACCCATGACCTAGAATTAGAAGTGGTGATGCATGTCTTGAAGACACGGGGCATTATCTTTTTAGGGAGAAGTTTGTGGTTTATTTAGATCAAAAGAGATTAGTCTACATTTTCTCCCCAAAAGATCTAAATATAAGGTAGCGTTATTGGGTTGAGTACCTTTAGGGGTTTGTATTTGATATAGTTTATACCCATGGAAAAGGTAATGTGGTGGTAGATTCTTTTAGCAAGAAAGTTCCAGTGTAGGTGTTGAAAGATTCCAGTGATGAGTGGACTTTGATGGGGATCTTCACTTAGATGCACTTGGAAACCAAAGACCATAGTGGAGGCACTTTCTTAGCCATTATCCAGTTTAATCCTTATCTTATAGAGTTGATTCATCCGGAGTATCCTGGTGATGAGTTGTTCTAGCAGTATATGTAGTTTCTTCATGGTGGAGAGATGCCTTGTGGTTAGTAATTATCTCCCGAGGGAATCATGTGCTTTAAGGACCACTTTTTGGTGTCTTTATTATTGAGAAAGGTGGTGATGTAGGATAGCCACCAGTGTCAGTGGTCCATTCATCCTAGAGCTGCAAAGATGTATTATGATGTGCATCAGCAGTTTTGGTGTCCAGGTATGAGACGAGATATAACTGACTTCATATCGAGGTGTTATATGTGTCAGTAGATAAAATCAGAGCATCAAAGTCTCTCCATTTTTCTTCAGTCACTACCTATTCCTATGTGGATTTGGGAAGATATTTCCATAGAATTTATAATTGGATTACCTCATACACCTAGGGGAAGGAATTCTATTTGGGTAGTGATCGATTTTCTGACCAAATCAGCTCATTTCATCCTAATCAGAGATTAAAAAAAGGTGGATGAGTTGGGATGATTACATGTTCAAGTGGTTGAGAGGCTTCATGGTATGACATAAACAATTGTTTATGATAGATACCCTCATTTTACCTCTCATTTTTGGTAAGGACTTCAAAATTATTTGGGGTCATAGGTTAAATTGAGTGTGGTATACCATCCTCAGATGGAATGAGAGAATCAAATCTTATAAGACATACTCTGACCATTTGTGTTGGATTTTAGTGGTTCACAGGATAACCATTTGGGATTGGTTAAATTTTCTTACAATAATAGTTACTAATCCTCGATTCAAATGGATCCTTTTGAGCCACTCTATGGTTGGATATGTCGGTCTCCCTTATGTTGGGATAAGTTTGGTGAGACCTCATTATTAGGACCAAGCTTAGTGAAAGAGACATATAAGAAGTTAAAACTAATTAGGCATCAATTTTTAGCATCTCAGAGTCACTAAAAGACTTCTTCTAATCAAAGTCACTAAGATCTTGAGTATTCTGTGGGTGATCGAGTGTTCTTGAAAGTGGCACCTTGTTTGGGTCTTCGCCGTTTGGGAAAACAAGGAAATATAATGCTGAGGTATTTTGGACCTTTTGAGATCACTGAGTGGGTTGGAAAGGTGTTATATAGGTTAAATTTTCCTTTGTATTTGACATCAATTCATGATGTGTTTCACATCTCCCAGTTGAAAAAGTACAATCTGGATCTGTCTCATGTGCTAATTGGAAAGAATTGGAAATAGATCCTAACTTGTCTGTGTTTGAATGACCAGTACAAATTATAGATTCCCAAGAGAACGTGCTTCATAGAAATTCTATCACACTATTCTAAGTTCTCTAGAAACATGGTAATGATGTGCATGATACTTGGGAGTAGAAATCATGGGTTGAGAAAGAGTACCCATTTTTATTCTCTGATCAAGCTTTGGGTTGAATTTTTGGGGCGGAAAGTTTTCATGGTGGGGAGAATTGTCACACCCATGTATTCATTTTCAGGCATTTATTTTATTTATATTGACCCCATGTTTATTTCTTGGGGTTCCTTTGAGTTTATTAAGAAAAATGGAAAATTTTTCTTTGGTAAGGGGTGGTGCACGACTTGCACACAGTTAGGGGAAACCATGCACCTTGCCCAAGAAAACATGCACCAAGGTGTCATTTTTTGATAGAGAAAAATCAAACAATTGGCAAATGGTTTTTAAAACCATGTGAATAACCATGTGACATATTCCTTGTAGATAGTGGAAAACTCATGGTTTCCATACTGTTTTAAAAACCGTGTGGGTAAACCGTGCGAACTATCCAGGTCATTAAAAATTGGATTTTTATGTTTTATCTCTCCCTAATTTTTAACCTTAAATCCACAAAATACTCCCCATTTTGGATTATTCATGCTAATAACCTCCCCCATCCCTCTTCCTTCCTTATATCCCCATTTTGGTGGTGTATTTGGATTTATTTCTCCTCGATTTTTAAAGTAAGTCCCCTTGTCTCATGGTTTCTTCCTCTTTTATAGAAGTTTTCTTCTTCTTCCTTGGGGTTTTATATCTACAATGGGTTTTTATTTTTTTAGGGTTGTATATTGTTCTTTGAGGTTCTATATTTATGTTTAAGGTTCGATCATTCCTCTTTAGGGTTTGATTGGCATGCGGTTGTTGGTTTCCACTGGATTCTGAAAGTTTCTTCATTAAAGGTAGGTGATTCCATGCTTAAACACTATTTGGTGACTTTAATATGCTTTATTTGATTATTTTTTTATGTTCTATGGATTATATATGGGGTTTGAAATGTTTTTTAAAGGTTTAAAGGTGCTTATGGATTGAAAGTTGGTTTTCTAAAAGGAATTGGTTGATTTTGAGTGCATTATTTTGTTGTGTTTCTTGAAGGTGTTTTATAAATTGTGCAAGTAGTTTGATAAATTGTGAAAGTATTACGAAATATGTTTTGAAATGGATTTGGTGTGATTTTGGATTCAAAATAGGTTTTTGGGTTGTGGAAGTGTTGTTTTATCATGTGTGATATATTGATTGGATTGTGAATATGTGAAAGTGATGTTGTATGTGATGTGTGGAATGGAAACTGAGTACAAAGGGAAACCTGGGTATCTAGGTGGGTAGACTTAGACTAGTGTGCTAGTTGAATTGGAAGTGTCTCATCCCATATTCATCTAGCAGGATTGATGATACAACACTAAATAAATTATAACGATGATTGGAGACCACTAGGCTTGTGGGATGTTCCTTCCTAGTGGGTCATGCATGGTAGCACTGTTGGTCATGGTTTCTATACCAATTTTCACTGAGATACTATGTACCTAGTGTCCCATTTCTATCTAGCGCCTATAGGGGTTTCTTGTGAATTATTTCTCTTTTGTGATATTTTTATTACCATCGGTATATAATTCATTTTTTGGTTATTTCAAAAGTAATCATGTTTTCTTTTAAAATGTTTTCCATAGAAAATTTTCTAGATTTTATTTTATAAAACTTTCATGTTAATTTATCTTATAATGTTTATAGCATGGAATCTCTTTTTTAGGTGGAATCCTACTGGGATAATGGATCACACCCTACTTACACCTTTGGGTGTAAGTAGAATTGGATATGTTTGACACAGGTAAGGGTAAGATGTATGGAGATGGTGGTCTAGGATGCTAGTGGTTTCCCCTTGTAGGTGTTGTGGTGGTGGATTGAGGACAATGCTCCTCTTGTTGGATGGTGGTTTTTGGGATAGTGTATTATTCCCTTTTGTTGTATCACATTTAGGTTTTGTTTAAATGTTGTAAACATTGAATCTAAAAATTGTTATGTCATGTTTGGTTATGAGTATTCAATTTTTGTTTATTTATTATAGTTAGTTGCTTATGATTATTTATATGGGCGAAATAATTTCCAAGTTGCATTGTTGATACCCCGGAACTTGTTGCCAGCCTGAGGGGATTAGGAATTCCCTTCGGCCATGCCATGGGCTGGGTAGGGTGTTGGGTTGGATGGAACTCTATATTGGTTCGTGAAATATTCTACTTTTTTTTGGAAAACTACATGAGATTTATATTAATATATTTCAAAAATTAATTCAAGGCACACTAGGAATCAGAATCTCACACCGTCTCAGGGCTTGGCTCAAAAAATAATACATATAATATTATAAATTAATACATGTAAAAAATAATGGTCACTACACTAATACCAATTTTTGGATCAATATTGATAAAAAAAAATAGACTAGAGGGGGGTGGGGGGGGGGTTAATATTCTATTTAACAAATTTGAAATAAATAAACAATTGGAGTTTTATTAATGAATAATCAATAGTACAATGTAGTGTTCAAGATTCAGTATAGTAGAAATTAGAATGAGAACATAATATTTCTATAGTGGTTCAGATCACTAATATTCTAATCCAATGTTTAATCTTATCAACCTGATGTGAAGATCAATATCCACTAAGAGAGACTAACATTTAAAGATGTGATAACCTATTTATAGACTCTACCTTTTACAATACTCAAAGGCACAACCCTGAATTTTTATAGGAGTTACAACCTAGACTTACCCTAAATTTTATTTAGGAGTCACAACCCAAATAATTCCTTATGGGTGGTAGAATAACCAATACTCACCTGATTTTGATTAGGAAAAGCATAAACCAAAAACAACGATTATAAATAGAAGATAGAAAATTAATATGATGAAAACCAAAAAACATTGAAAAACTAGAAGATGATCAATAAATGTTTAATATGATGTAGTTCCAATGATATTTGATCATTTTAGTAGTAATGAATGGAATAGTTAAAATTACTTTGTAATTAAAGCAATGGAATAATAGTCATGGAAATTATCAATTTCATGTCTAGAAAAATTGTGTATCATCAATTTATTGAATAAACTATAATTAGTTTTTCTTATCAAGTTCTCCCTTAATCACTTTCCAATAGATTAATACCACATTTTTAATTACAATATATTCTAGTAGTGTCTAATAAACCAATCATAGAATTCCATGAGTTAGTTAATAATAATACATAGAATAATTCCATTACCTAAAAATTGAAATAACATGCTCAAAATATGAGAGTTTTAGTTCACTTTTATTCATAAATAAAATAGATTTAAAACAACTCCAATAATATCATTAATAAAAATATACATATTACACATTAATAAAATAGCTAGATCAATTGAATAAACTTGTATTTTATTAAAATATTAAAACACCACTAAAACAGAGCATCGTTGATGCATGTGTATGTATAAAGAAAATATTCTCATAATGTTTAAACAAACATGTAATTATATTTTTAACAAAATATAATCAATAAAAGAATAGTTCATAATTTTATATAGAATGTAATAAAAAATAACAATTAATTTTTTAAACTAATGGTATTAGAAATTTTTGGATTGGTGGTATTAAATTTTTTGAACTAATGGTTTTAAATTTTTTTGAATTGGTGATAGAAACAAAAATAACTGGTGGTAGCTAGATTACCTGACAGTAATAAGAGTTTACTACCACTAATGTTGTATTGAAGGATAAAAAACAATTACCATTCCACTTACTATGCTACCATTGAGTAGTATCAAGTGACGGTACTACTATCACTTGGAGAGATGTTACTACCAGTGAAAAGTGGTTATACTACTACCATTATGCGGTGCTACCACTATAATTAGGCGATGCTACCTCCGCATACTGAATTAGAGGATTTTTGGTGTGTGCATGAATCTAATGCATATGAAGCTAAAATGTACTTATATATATATATATATATTATATTATATATATGAGCCATTATATATATATATATAATGAATTAAGATAAAACAATGTATTTAAAAATTAAAATATTAAAGGATCATGGATAATATTAAAAAAAGTATTATCACAGATTTTAATGAAGTTAAATGAGATAACTCATATAAGAGAAAAAAAATTATTCCCAACACTAACGCATGAAAAAATGATTACATTATATAGAAAAATGGAACTTAAGAAAAAATAATGTGTGGTAATTTTTTTTTGATAAATTCACATACACCAATTAATAATATGAAAATATAGAAGTTTAAACAATTTGAATTTAATTAAACATGAGGTAATTATAATTTAACAAAACAAAAATATTAAAAAATTAAAATACAAGTTAAAAAACTAACATAGTATAGGGAGATGGTATTATCAATGCATTTGGATTATGCACATTCTTATTTGATATACTTGATATGATAGATACCTCATCTCTAAATTTTATTACCATCATGGGATCCTAAGTATCTTAGTGAGGGATGATAGATGTTTCAATCTAGTTATTATGAAACATACTAGATCCTCTATAGTATCAGAGACCATGGGGGGGGTGTGCCACTGGTGAGATTATTTGAGAGAATCCAGGTGGTTATAGACTTAGGATCATTGACTGGGATGGCATATGATTCCAACCTAAGTACATCTAGGGACTCCTCATGGGATGTTTAGGAATTTCCAATGATTATGTATATCTTTTTATTTTATGATAATTTCTTTTGGTTTAACTATTTATCCACTAATTAATGGTTATTTTATGTTATAGGTATAGTTTCACAACAATACCATGTTCCTACTTTTATAAAAATGGTTTACTTATGTAGAAACATCTCCCCTTTTGTTCACTTTGAGTAGTTTCTGTGTGAGTAAGGTGTTTTCTTTCAAAAAGGGGAGTTATAAAAGTGTTTTTAAAGGAATGGTTTAATTATAATTTTAAATGTTTCTCTAAAAACTCATTTTATTTTAAAAGGTCTGTTTTAGGGGAAGTTTTTTGGTAGTTTATACAAAATGATAGAAACCTTATTTCAACTTATATTTTCAAACTAGTGTTTATGGTTTGTTTTGATAAAATAAATGTATGGACTCTGTGGTACTTACCTAATTAGTTATTTATGCTCACACCCTACTTATTCCACTTGGTGTTGGTAGTTTTGAGTCTAATTTTAAGCTTTGGGTTTAGTTTGGGATCACTCATGGAGCAAATTAGTTTTATGGATGGACAAATGGATGGTGGCCTCAGAGGTCACATGAAGATGATTTCGGGTTTTGGTTTTTTGTTTTTTACCTAGGATATATTGAAAAGTTCAAACTCTTTGATGTATTATAGGATCTTTTACTAGTTTATCTTATTTATTTTTAGTTTGGGTGTCTATTTTTATATTCCCTATTTGACTTTATTTTAATTTATTTATGCTTATACACATAGAGATTTGATGTATAGGTTGGCCATGTCAGGATTCTAGAAAGAAGCTCATGATTATTATTTATTTATTGGGTGAAATCATCCCCAATGATCATGTTGTGATTCCCACTATTCTTTTTGAAAACTCATAGGGATAAGATATTCCCCTTAGATATGTCATGGGTCAGATCAGGTTTTCAGTTCAGGGGTTATCTTCGGTTATTTCATGAAAAATGGTATCAGATCTAGGTTCTCAACATGAAATAGGTTTCAGGAAACCCTTTATTATTTGAGAAGTGATGGTAGATTGAAGTAGTACTATATGAACTCAAGAGGTAGGTGAGTGGAGAGTTTTATGATCTCTTAATCAACCCAAGCCTCAAGTTTCCATGGGTTTTCGAGTCGTAAGTCTTGAATATTGAGTTTTCAATTTTGGTTTTTGGTATATTTTAGTTCTTATTGATGGTGCTATAAAATTTTCAAGGGACTTATATGTTTTAAGGGATGATAATTGGATTTGAACCAATGTTACATAGTGATATTTCATGGATTAAAAAACCTTGTGAAACTCAAGTACCTAGAATGACATGACTTACCGTGGCGGTTTCACAATTGATACATAGTTATCTACATCATGTGTCCAAGTCATGCAAACCACTAGAACCTATTAAATATGATTTAGTGTTATATAGTGTTATTGATTATATTTATGGTTGAAATGGGTTGGTTTTAAAGAAAATGATTTGGAATTCAAAATGAATGAGGGGTATTTTATGGTATAAATTTGGGTTTCAAAATAAATCTAAGATTTTTAGGGTTTAAATATAATTTTTTAACTTTTAAATGGTTTTAAAAATAGAAATTTTTATTCTATTTTTTTATGACTTTGTTTTGGGTAATTTGTGTTTTTGAGTTGGGTTTTTATTTTATCCAGGTATGATTTACATTTGATATATTGTTAATTGTGAATGATTATTCATGTTATTTAGATTATTCTACTGAGAATGGTCCCAAAGGTTCTTAGGAAGTCTCTTTTAGTGGACTAATTTACCCAAAATCCTATTACAATGGTATAGAGAAACTATTTTTGGTGTTTTAATGTCTTTTATGGTGGACGAGGCCTACTGGAGGATATAGAGTGGTTATAGGAAATTAAATGGATCTTTAGGTCCTTTGGTACTCTAGAAGACTTGAGGGCAAGAGATTTCTTAGGTTTATTTGAGGGACTGAGTTTAGATTGATGGAAATTGTTCATTACATACCCATTTAAAGAAGGAATGACATGAGAATTATTTAAGATAAATTTTGTTTAATGGTTCATTCCTGAGGAAGTGAAGGCTGGAATGATCACAGAGCTTATGAGTTTTTAGCAGGGTCAACATATGGTTAAGGAGTATGTTGACCACTTCAATGAGATGATTCAATATTCTTTAGAGATGTAAGTGAGTGATTTTATAAAGAATCAAATATTTTTGAAGGGTATTTTCATAGATATTAGTGATTGAGTTCTCTTATCTAGGATAACCTCGTTTAAAGAATTGGTGGATGAGGATTTTCTAGATGAGTTGGTTTTCCAAGGGTAACACATGGTGGGTGGAAGCCTAGTTTCTCTTAGTTCTAATAAAGTTTTCCCATTTAGTGAGAATAGAGAACCAGATGAACCTTTTTTGAAGTATTTTTCTCCTTTTATGACTGCTTATCCCAAAAGGAAGCATTCATATATATGCTTCCTCTGTGGTTAGTTTGGGTATTCCTAGCATTCTTAACTTTTCATCTTTGAAGAACCACTATTAGTGTAATTGATTGGAGAATATTCAAAAAAATTTATGGTTAAGGATTTCAAAAAAAGAATAAGAATCCCTTTCAGACTCCTAAGTATTAATAGTAGTTTCACTAGATCTCTTGAGCTAACCTATAATAGCCTTTTTTTATTTATCTCGCTCATTCTGTTTCATTTCCCATATTTGATGTGTGGGTTTATTTCGGATGGTTTTTTATCCTATTATTTATTAGATACATATGTTTCTTTTATAATTATGGATTGTTTTTTAGGTAATTCATTTGAGTCCTTCTAATTATAATCTTTTTTTACATTAGGGGTGAACTATCCAAGTGGCTTGTCTTATAGAACCACCATGATAATAAAATACTTAAATTGTGGGGAGACCTATTTTGGGTCTTAGATTTTAATTATTTATTGAGTTTATTTTTTTTACTTTTGGAGTTAAGAATCACACCATGGTTAGTAGTTTCTTTAGTTCTGGTTTGGTTTGGAGTTTTCTATTTTGGAGGTTCTTCTTCTCAGGTTGAGAGCCCTTATTTCTTTGGTCTATATTCAATTCTATGAATTTTTAGGGGAATAAAGTGTTATGGTGGGGAGAATTGTCATAAAACAGCTTTTAAATTCCTTATCATTTCATTTTTTTATTGTTATTTGATATTTTACTTGAGTTTTAGGTCGATCCGATGTGGAAATTCCAAGTTATTAAGCTTTTGGGATGTTTATGACTCTGTCACATGGTTAGTTAACATGGTTTAGGGGAAACCATGAAACTACATTTATGTAGGGATTTTTTCAATACATTTTATTCTTTAACAGTTTATTCTGAATGATTAACGCACTATTGAGTCCAAACCATGCAAAATCAAGAGGCAACAGTGCGAGACCTTGATGCATAAGGGTGCTGACACATGAATTGCACATGGTTAGTAGGAACCGTGCAAAAAATGTGTAGGGTTTATACAAATTTAAATAGATAAATTTCAAATTTTTATAAAATGGTTTTTCAAACTATGTGTATTAATCGTGTTTCTATCTAGGGGATTCTAGTAAGGGGTGCATGGTTTGGAAAACTATGTGACCCAATCATGTAATTTTTATAGTTTTCCTAATATTTTAATTTCTTAAACTACCCTCTTAAAAAACCACCATTCAACCTACCCTCTCCCTCACTCAACCATGACGCATGAATGGGATCCTAAGACACCTCCCCTTTTCTTCCCCATATATTTTTGATGCCATTTCTTCAATTCTTAGTGAGTTATTCTTGGTTTTGGCCTCTTTATCTCTCTTCTCTATTTTATTTCTTGTTTTATCTACTATCCTTGACTTGGTATCTATTTTTTTGAACACTACGGTATGTTTTGGATCATTTGTATTGTTTTATTTTATTTTAAGGTGCACAATTAGTTCCTTAGTCCTTCTCTCTTTTATTAGAGGGTTTCATCGCATCCACACACATCTAAGGTAGGTGTTACCATCCATTTCCTTTCCAAAGCACACAATGAAATGTTTTAAGATTTCTAAACTTATATTTATATTATATTAATTTTGATGCAGACTTTATAAATTGTTTTATAAAGCTTCATGGGTTAAATGTTTATTTATAAGGGAGTTTTCCTAGGTTCCAATTCTTTTGTCTTTGTGTTAATAATATATGTATACTAAATATTTTCTAAAATGAATAAGTGGCCATTTAAATGGGATTTTGGTGTTTCAATTGATTTTTGGAATTTAATAAAATTATATGAGTTGGTCTATTCAATTTAATTGTGATTTCTTTATGTTGTTTCTATTTTTAGGGTCTTGATGGTTTTGTTTGGAAGTTTTTACACTTTGCTCAGTGTCTGTATTTTTTTTCTTTAGTTGTTTCCTTGGAACCCTATTAATAAAAATACATATATTTATGTGAATGTAGACACAAATACACACACACACACACATATTCATTATAATATATATATGTGTATGTTCATATATTTATGGAAATTTCATAGAGTTTAATTATTAAATATTGGGTTCTCAAATTACTTTCGGGTTTCTAAAATGTTTCCAAAGAAGTTTTTAGAGGTGAATTTTCTAAAATATGACTTAAGGACCATTTGGAATGTGGGGAACATGGATTTAAAAAAAGAGATTTTTACTTATAAATCTATTATTAATTTCAAATTCTAAGGCCTGATTATCACATTTAAATAAATTATTTTAAATGTGTTCCCCATCATGGAATCACTCTCTTTTAAGGAGATGTTCACATGTATGGGTATAGGGATATGGGATTGAAAATGAATTTAGATCATGTTTATTGTTTATTTTTATGTTTTATATAAATCCTACCACATCTACAACTTTTATTACCGTCATGGGATCACAAGTGTCTTCGTGAGGGATGAGAGACATTTCTATCTAGCCCTAATGAGACAGACTAGATTCCCTATAGTGTTAGAGGCTATAGGGGCTGTGCCATGGATGAGTCTATTTGAGAGTATACAGGTGGTTATAAACTTAGTATCATCAACTAGTATGGTAGATTATTTCAACCTGAGTACGTCTAGGGTCTCCTCATGAGATGTTTAGGAATTTCCCATGATTATGTATATCTTACTGTTTTCTACTTATTCTTTTCAATTTACCTATTTATCCACTGATTCATGATTATTTTATGTTATACCTCTAGTTTCACACATATACTATGTTACTAATTTTATAAAATTGGTTTAATTATTCATTGACATCTCCCTTTTTGTTCACTCTGAGTTTCTTCAATGTGAGTTGGGCATTGTCTTTCAAAAATGGGATTTATAAAAGTGTATTTTTAATGGGATGGTTTAAGTAAAATTTTAAATGTTTCTCTACAAAAAAAGTTTTAGTTTAAAAGGTCGGTTCTAGGGGAAAGTTTTTTGTAGTTTCTAAAAAATGATAAAAACATACTTTCAACTTAAATTTTAAACTGGTTTTATGGTCTTATTTGGGAAAAGAAATGTATGGACTATGTGGTTCTTACCTACTGAGTTTTTTATACTCACACCCTACTTGTGGCACTCAGTGTTGGTAGGCCTAAGTCTATGTTGTAGCTTTAGTTTTATATTTGGATCACTTATATATAAAATCATTTTTTTGGATGGATGGATGGTGAAATCGAATGTCACACAGAGATGATGTCTGGTTTTGATTTTTTGTTTTGTAACTTTGATATATTAGCCAATTTAGAATCTATGGTGTTTTTTAAGATCTTGGACTGGTTTATCTTATTTTTTTTCTTCAATTTTATGTTTATTTTGATATTCCATGTTTGGATTGTTTTAGTTTTTGTTTCTAGTTATGATTCTGTGTATATAGATTTGATGTACAGGTTGGTCATGCTGAAATTCCAAGCAGAATCCCATACTTGTTATTTATTTATTAAGTGAAATCATCACCAAAAATCATATTATGATGTCTATGACACTTTTCATCATCCCATAAGGATTGATGACACCCCTTAAGTATGTCACATGATATCTATAGTACTCAGTTCAGGGGTTAGCCTGAGCTGGTTTGTGACAATTAGGATGACGACTTACTTAAATAGCTAGATGATGGGAGAAACACTAAAGTGAATTGAGGATTAGTAAAATATGGATCTTTTACCACTATTGGGTATGATTAATTTTAAATGGTTCATCAATTTAATGGGAACCCATTTAATAAAGTCCTTATTAATGGTAATAAAATATGAAAATCATCTGATAAAAAATTCTATTGTAAATAATATCATCATCATTGTAAAAATTAATTTGAGATTAATTCTTAGTAAAGAGAATATTAATGTAAAAAAATCCTCTTATTGGTAACTTAAGAAGAGTTCTTAATTAAGGATACATTCTCTGTGTTATAGAGAAATCTTCCCAAGTAACCTAGTTTTGAATTTATTTAACAAGTGAATCAAGATGTTTGTATAGCATATAATAGTTCACTAGGGGTTTTAAAGACATTAAATATAGAATGACCTATGGAATTTTAGTCTCATATACTCAATATGATTAGGTATGTCAAATATACTTAATATAATTAAATATAACTTGGTGATACTAGAGGTTTCCTTAAGTCTTGTTATAGTTTAGGAATTCATACTATTATTATATATGGAAATGTTCCAAAAATATGATTGAGTTCAAGAATAGTTTACCCAATATTATCAAGAGTTGAGAATAGTTGAACTATTAATGCGATGTCAAGGTTTTGGTGATATATAAATCGTATAAGAGGGTAAAAGTTTAAACCATAATAAGAAAATTTAGTTGGAGAGTCCAATAATGGGTTTTCAAGTAGTAAATCAAGGTCATTGAAACCTGAAGGTATAATCAGGAATAAGGAGAAATCATTCCATTACATGGACTTGTTTAGAATATCTGAAGGAGTTTTTGAAACTCCATTAAAATTCCATGTCAGGTATTAGTGTTATAAAATTTGATACTTTATTTTTAAGAGTATGCGATATCAACTATATGTTTTACAAGTTTTGTAAGTATACATGAGTTCAAAATCAAGGGAAGAAGTGATAGAGCTTGTGATTTTTTTCAAGTGATGGAGAAAAGAATTTATATATCAAATATTTTAATGTAAATTAACTTATCAATCTCAGGTGAATCCTAAAATTATGTGTATATTTATCTCATTTTACTTTATTAGAGATTTTTTTTTAAAAAAATAGTTGTTATGAAAAAAATATGATGATTAATTGTATACACATGGTTTATGATTCATTAGATTCTATAGGTTGTTTTTAAAAGTATACAAGGATAAAAATGTTTTATAAAAGGAATAATTTTTTTCTAGATATCAGTTAAAATATGAGGGAAAGTGTTCCAACCACTCTTCAGTGTAATATTTTGATAAACAGTCTTCTTTTCAGATAAAAATTCTCCCAACACATAGATTTCCATATGTGATATTAATTCGGTAGTTTGTTTGTTAAATATTCTTACTAAAAGGAGATAAGAGTTATTTACTAACAAAAATAGTTTTTGTATCTTAGAATGGTATTATGTATAAAATATAGTGCCTAAGAGGATATTGAGAGATTATTTGAACATAAATATGTTCAAAGTTAAAAAATAAAATATTATATCATTTAAATTTCAATAATGTGTTTCACTTGATATACTAAAGAGTTTAGGATATTTTATGCTAAAGAAAAATGCAAATAGTTAAATTTAGTTACCATGAAAATTAAATATCATTTTATCCTAAAGGATCATGCCAAGAAAAATATAAAGTGGATGTCACTTTATCCAAAATGAGTTTAGGATGTGCTGGTAGGTAATAATGTAATAGTTACATTATTTTTTCATGAAATTTTTTTGATGTAAATGTTCTAAGGATGATGATGTTAAAATTAGATAATTTATAAGTTGACAATAGAAGTTGACATCATAACATATAATTTTATTTAGTTAAGGTGTTTAAATATGTTTAAGGAGCTTAAAATTAAGAATACGATTCCTAAATCTAACTATAATTCAAACTAGCTTCTTCATAAATGTTACTCAATAAAAATTTTATCAAGAGAGTTTTATTGGGCGGTCTCATAAAGATATGATGGGAAATATATATAGATGTAACAAGTTGGAATAAGCCTAGAAAGTGAAACAAACATAAGGATAATATGTCAGTATATCATATATAATATGTTATATAGGTACTTATGTAGGGTTTTGTTTAGTATTTTAAAAGAGATTTACAAATATAAAATGTATCATATAAAAGGAAATCTCTATTTTATTATTATTTCATGTTGGCTATATATATGTATATATTGATATGCATTTCATGAAATTTAATGATAATTGACCTCTCAAAGTTTGAATTTGAGTTATCCCTAACCAATGTTCATTATATATTATTATAGATTTTAATTAAATGTTAATGTTAATATGAGTGGGATTATTATAGGATATACAAAATATGCTCATGAGGCATAATTTTTGTGTGTGTACTGGATGAATCACTAAGTATATCAGTCATACAATATGTATTTTATATAATAATGGTGAATGGATTATATAAGATTTCCCATTACTTGAGGTTAGCAATATACCTAGCATGATAAAATTCATATTAATAAATTTATTACACAAGCCATTGTGGCTTAACTAATCAGTTGTTGTTGGGTATGTTTCCAATCATTTCATCGGTTGGATCTCAAACAATATGGTATTTTTACTCTCAAATGATGAGTATGAAATATGAGACCTCAATTGAGATAGAATAGAGAGTGTGATACCTCACCTAGATAGTACATATGATGTGATTATATATTCAGATAAGTGACATGTGATGTGCTCATACATAAAGATGAATAACATGTGATGTATTCATCAACTAGACCAATCTATACTCAGAGACTTGAGAATATATAAGATGATTATAAGATATTTACATACTCTTTATCCCATTATCACTCTTATCTTGGAAAAAGGTAATGTATAATAATGTATTCTAGTATGAGATACGGTTGATGGACACAAGTATAAATATACTTTTGTTTGATGGGGATCACACCATATCCATTTATAGCTTGAGTAACGTTGACACTTTTTTAGAGGCCACTATTTGATTATATTTGTTATAAATTCTATAAAGGCTCATTGGGTTACACTTTGTGCTTGAATGATGGGGATCAAGTTTGACTCAGAGAGTTTCTCTAAAAATGTTTTAGAGTTAATCCAAAATAAATTTGTATGGGTTTTCACAAGGTATTACATATGATGTTATAAAAGATGATGTTTTTATGATAACATTCCAAAAATGTTTTGGAATATATCCAAAAGAGTTTTGTATAGGGTTTCATAAGTTCTTATATATGATACAATATAAGGTAAAATGACACAAAGTCTTTTAAGATTTAGTGTAAGTGGGAGATTGAAGGAGTGATATTCCCTAAAGTCATTATATATATATATGATATATATATATATATATATTATATCATATGGTATGATATAAGAGGTTGTATAATATGACATTCATGTAAATCATGATTTTCATGTATTATGGCTATATTGTTTTTAACAATAAGTTCATATCATATAGAATAAGATTCCAATTCTCGATACATCGTAGCTAACAATATGTAGGTATCATAATTCATGTTTTGAGAAACCATGTTGCCACCATCAGCATCCCCATGAAATCACAACCTATGATTGGGATGCCATATAGATTATGTAATACGATCTCATACCACTGCCTTCACATGAATAATATACTAAAATTCATTTGGAAAGACTATGATACACATAATTCATTAGAGTTAATGTTTGGTACATTATTCTGTGCTGGCTATCATTTAATTATACGTTACATGGTATGGAATGTGAGGTAGATTCATTAAAACATGCACATGATACATGTATTGGACAACACATTAACTCATGTGATATAATGCATGATTTAACTCTCATATTCTTAAGAAGAATCCTTGAGGGTTTGATAAGAAACCACTGATATGCGATGGTAGTGGGTTTGTATACTTAGTTAAAACTCCTAGATGCTCGACACTCTCTTATTTTTTCCCTTATTTATGCACGAGGCACTGGAATTACATGGAGTTTGAGAGGATACCACATGTATGACATGTGAATCACCGACCCATGGATATTTTAAAGAGAGGGGATGTCATTTATCCACCCTTGGCGATCTTCTTCAAACCCATAAGAAGGTGATTAAGGAGGTTTAATAGCTTGATGATATAAGGTACACTGGTTTAAAATTTTCTTCATTTATGATTTTTATGTATTTTATATTTCTTATCATGGGTGATCTTTGGACTGGGATTTGATCACCTTTTCACATTCTAATAAGAGATATTAGACACCCATAAATCCCAAAAAAAATCTTAATGTCACTGATTTCCATGAAAAACTTCAAGATAAATCCTACAATCATTCAAATATTAATAAATTTTATTTAATTTTTAGACTTACACATGAAGCTCCTAAGACACACTTAGAAATTATTATTTAAATTTATAATAGTTTTTAGTTTAATGTTATCTCAAATGATGTAAAATGGTTATGATTGTTTTAATTTTTTTAAGATACATGGATAAAAAATATATTCAAAACATCGAACCACATTCCATAATTATATGGGATGAGATGACAAGACACTTTCTTATAATATTTATCCATATTTCCAAATTAGTGAATCTTCATGTCAATATTTTAAATTTTAATCAATATGACATGAATTCAATTTATGAAGCATGTGAGAGATTTAAATAATTTCTAAGAAAGTTTTCTTACCATGGTTTAGATATGTGGTTTCTAATTCAAACTTTTTATAAAGGTTTATCTAAAAATAATAGGTCTATCATGGATGATTCTATTAGGGGATCATTGATAAAGAAATTTATGAATTAATCTTATAAATTTTTGGATTAAATATCCAACAAAAGTTTTCAATTGAAATTGTGAGGAGTGAAACAAAAGGGATGAGTTTACATAGAGTATTCTAATGGTTTGATGGATACCCAATTAGAGGTTTTAATGAAGAAACTTGGTATAATGATGTCAATACATCATGTAAAAAGTATGTGTACTAAAGATTTAAATTAAATTAATTTTAATAGATAGAATAATTTCTAAGGATGGATGTAGTACCCAAGAAATTATAGGAATAAATAAATAAATATTTTGTTATTAAATAATAAAGAAATACGAAATCAAGGATACATATTTTCTAAAATTTATATAATAAAAATGAACAATAGAAAAATATAAATAATGCAAGTAAAAATTAAAAATCTTTTGATTCATATTCTCTAATACATATCATGATTATAACAATCATAATAAAAAATAAAAATAATACAAGCCATCGATGGATATTATGAGAGAAATAAACATAAGAATGAGAAGTTTTATTTTAAGTATTAGTACAAAAAGTATTTATATGAATTATGAGGCTAAATAGTCATTATATGATTAATGTGAATTATGAGTATTGGGAATTATGAAAATTGGTAATATAATTATTATAAAGTGACTATTATAATTGATATATATTAATGAGGAAAATAACATAAGTTAATATATACAGAAGGGATAAATCAAAACTTCAACAGTAATAACATTTTATATGAAGTAAATTTATTCAATAATGGGAGGGAGGTAGCATTTCTATGGTTTTCCCTAGACCAAAATCAAGATAAAATTTAATAACTAAGGCTCAATTTTTTTTTGAGATAAGTTTAAGCTAGTGGAAATCACCATGAGATAAATGTTGTCTAAAACACCAAATCAAAGTACCATCATTATACACCTTAACCTTAGGTATCATTTTAGTGTAATACTGTGTTATGTACCTAGGGGTTAAGGTAATATTTATGTGTAAATTATTTAAACAATAAAATGATATTACCTGAATACTTTATTTTTAATGAAATGTATCACCCTTAGTTAAAATTTAATTTTCTTATAATTATAAGATTAATCAGATATAATGAATTATATATTTGGAACCATGATTTCAAAATTATAAAATGAGTAGAATTTGATAATTCTTGGTTAAAAAATCAAATTAAGGTAAAAAATGATGAAATACAGTAAAACATAGTAAATATGATGTCATAAATATGCTATCATGATCAAAATTCACCAAAACTAGTTCCATTGGCCTAATTTTAGCACTAATTATATTAATACAACACTAAGGGTCATGAAAAAGAATAATGGGGTGTAGTGGAGCATTATTAATCTTAAGTGAGGAAAGAATTCCATTCCTCTTACTTACCTACGGTGTCATTGATCTACTCTCCTCACATTGGTTTCCAAGTTTTATTCTCCCTAATATTACTTTGAAACATTTGATTCTATTTGGTTGATCAAAGACAATAGACCATCTGGTTCGTGGTGTTTAGTGATGTTCTTCGATGCTTGATGGTGGTGACTGACATAGTGTGGTGTGGTGTATTGTTCATGATCAATGCATGTGATAATGAGGGGTTTGAGGTGTGAAATATATGTAGGTCATCTTAAAATGAATATGAACATGAATCAAGATCTATCTACTTCACTGAAGTTTAAACTAATCTATTTTATGATTTTATCTATTTCATGACTTTTATATAGTTGTATCTGTCAATTAAATGTTGGTTTTTCTGGTGTTTAGGTTCCCACTTATCCAAAAATAGTTTTATATAATATAAAAAAATTATTATAGGTGAAATTATTTAAACGATTTAGTCCTGAGTATAAATTAGTTTAGGTTGTAATCAGGATGAACCACCTAACTTGAATGATATTAGTGCCGAGTTTGGGTTTCCTAATCATAACCCTTGTAACCCGTTAACCTAATAAAATTAATATTTTAGGTTTCATGCATATTTTTATCTTCCCCTTATTTTTTATTTTCTATTTTATCATGACAATTACCTAAGTTTTTCACCTCCCCTCCCTCATTTGATGTAATCCCCAAACCATAGTGACCAGAAGAAATCAAACTATTCTCTCTCATGGACCTCTATTCCTTCCCTCAATATGAAGGTGCAATTATTTGACACCTATAGTACCAATTCTACCCCTTATAATACTATCCATCTACCCCACCTCTCCCCTCCCTCACACAATTTTTCCTTTTCACCACCCTTGTTATCACAAGTGACCCAATTTTATATATCTTTGTTCATGAAGCTATTTATAGCCTACCTGACCCAAAAAGAACACCACTTCTCCTTCAATTACTATCCAACATCATCTACAGCTATCCCATATTTTATATCATAGTTATAAATTGTCTTCCTTGATTTAAAGGTCCCATAAAATGATCCCCCATTACCTTGATCCAAATACTCCATCTATTTTATATCATACTAGGAACAATTCCCCAAAGAGTTGTGGTCGCAAAGTAAGGATTAAGTAAGGTTATTTTTGGGTTATGTAGTTTATTTAGGTTAAAAATTTAACTAATTTAACTACCAATTTATTTTTATTAAATAAGTTACATGGTTTATGTTTAGGTTGTCATATTTTTTTAACAATAGTTCTATGTCAACACATTTAATTAAATAGATCATGTCTAGGTTATGGTTAAATGGGTTCACTTAAGCTCAACTTGGAATGAACTCAACAAATGGACATTAATTTACACCTATACTTATTCATTCTTATTATTCCCATGTCATAAGTTGTTATTATAATGAAAAAATCCCATGATTAATGAAACTATTCCATGTTATATCATATAATTCCTAATTATGCCTTATATTTGGGGTATTATGGATATGAAATTCATGAGAAGGGGAATTTTTATATATTGGGATAAAATATATCTGGTTCATCATTTATAAGGACCCAAATAGGAGTAATCCTTATATTGACACAAGTGAATATTTGGTATCGATGCCACCAGTACTAGAAATTCTTTCTTAAAAGATTTCATATCCTTAATATAAATCAAATATATGAGTTACATACTCATATTTTTTAGAGGTAATTTATCCATCACTACCCTTTTCTTATCTTATTATATCCTATTATAAATCATCTACCATTCAAAAGGATAATTTTTATATCAATAACTTTACTTATACTCTATTTAAACGAATATCCCTTGTCTATCATAATTTTTTATCTTCCTATAGAGGGAAGTTAAGGTTTCTTTTTAAAAATATGATTTTAGGTAAGTATTAGGTTACTCTACCTTTATATATTTCCAAGGAAGGATCACATATCCTTTGCATTCTCCATTGGGGCCCTTTTTTAGATCAATAACATTGACTTTTTCTATAGTGATACACTCAATTTATATATTGATAATCCATAATTATGAACCTTTTTAATATGTAATGATTATTAATATCATATTATCACAAAATACCCTAATATACATTTTATTTAAGGGTATCCACCTATATTAACTTGATTGGGGATTCCCTATCTTGACATCCACATACATATTTTTTGGGTTAAACTTGATTAAATTCAAGATATAAATGATTTATATTATATTCTCATTCATGTATATCATTAATTACCAGACATGTTATGAGAATTATGGGGACAAAATTATATATCCCTAAATGATATGATTATGATAGAATGGAATTGGTAAATAAACTTTTCATGGGATATACTGTGATACCATGACTTAGGCTAGTAGCCTTGTAATATGAGTATTGGAACTAGAGACACCCTAAGGGATGGGGATGAGTCAAGGTGTTGCTAATTTTTACTTTTTTTTTCTTATTTATCTTTTCTTTCAGGATATGTTCCTGGGTTAATAGAAACATCCGTTTAACCTATTTTATATTTTAAATGCATATATATCATGCACATATTGAAAGTAAATATTTAGGGACACCAATATTTTACTTGGTTCAACCAAATAGGACACTCCAAGGAGAAGAAACCAATGATGTGTTGGTGTGAAAAGATTTAATACCCTTACTAAGTTTATTACAATTATTTTAGGAAGGGATCACTATTGATCCTAGGTTAAATTAGTCTTCTCTACTCTCATGCACTTCTCAAGTGAGTAATGTTCAATTTATAGAATTGAGGGTCTCTTCATGATCAATATGGTAGAAAAAA
Organism: Viscum album; assembly: GCA_963277665.1. NCBI lineage: Eukaryota > Viridiplantae > Streptophyta > Magnoliopsida > Santalales > Viscaceae > Viscum > Viscum album. The sequence continues at coordinate 1,393,163,313 of OY728130.1, read as the reverse complement.
ATAGTTGTATCTCTAATTCCATATGGATTCAATTTGATCTTCAATAAGATCCTTCATTTTATTATTCAAAACAAATGGGATCAACTCATCATATGTGAGGGTTAAAGTTGTATATCCACTTGAACTACAACAATTATACTTCCCAGATAATGATAATTTCACAACTAGAATTACCCTTTGAATCACTACTTATATATCCAAATATAGCCCTTCTTATTTTCTTAATAATTCTATATTTAATATCTCTAATATTTGATCACTAGAAATATCTATTCTCATTTTGTTTACACAGAAACCCGATATTTCAATATATGTAGGATATCCTATTTTTCTGTCTTTATGCATCTTCTGAATGTGTATATTATGTGAACTCTCTATTTTTATTTATTTTATTCTAGAACAGATAATTTAATGTAATGATTGACCCATTATTTTATATTTGTTTACAGAACTTCCTCAAGTAGTATTTAAGCATGTATATTCGACTCTATTCAAAGCATCCAATGGTGTAGTTCACACCATGCTTCTCCATTCACTTCATGATAATTTCAAAGTGTCACTATGATAATATTTTTTTAAATTCAAATAAATATTCCAAATAAAACTTTATGATCTTAAAACTTTATATTAAAACACTATTTCCATAATCATATTTAAACTCTATATTTTTAGACACATGAGATTTAACTACAGTCAAAAACCTGATCCACACAATCCATGAAAAAATCTAGTAAAATTTAATAACATAAAATATTTATAAAACCTTCCTTTAAAATCCCTAAGTTTTAACACATGGATATCTCTATTTTAAGACTCTAAAAAATTTGGAAAAATATTTCTAGAACTTTTAATAAAGCATGACATATAACACACTATCTTCTAATCAATTTCATATAAACTTCTCAATGTATCATATGTAGATACCCTTTCATATGTAAACTCATTCATAATAAATATTTCATATTAAATAACTTTTTCATAAGATATCATTATTTAATACAAGATAAGTATTTCATAAAATCACCCTTTCATATGATGTAAGGATTTCATACATAGTTTGATTCATTTTATATGAGGACATGGACTTCATGCCTTAGTGAAATTTTATAATTGGAATAACTATTACACCAACTGAAAATGAATATTAAAAAATATTTATGACTATTACACAACACAGGGTGCATAATTCCTTTTGCAATATTATTCTACCAAGACTTGGGTCATCCTCACAGTTTCATACTTATTAAAACATCATTATCCACTTCTTCAACCAAACTTAAACTGAATAATTCCAGATTTAATTATATCCTCCATGAATAATTTCATCCACTAATCTTGGATTATTTTAACCACTACTTAAAAACCCTCCCATTACATCTTCCATGAATCATTTTTTGAACATGATTTTCATTCCACCATGAAAAGTTCCATGCTCCAAACCTTTTTCAACAAATAAAAATATAAAAATAATCTACATTTTTCAACAAGCCAATCATAAAAAATACATAACATATATTTTCAACAAATACAATATAACCTCATGAATGAACCCCCCTTTGTATTTTGTAGAAAATATCCCATAAAATTTATTTTCTTATACCTATAAATTATTCAAAATCAAGTTTGGAATTAAGATAATCCTATTATTTTCTCCCCATTTTTCAATAAAATACAAAGGGTCCTTCTTTCTCCTTCCTTTGGGTAAATCAATATCATTTGGAAAGTGATATTTTCACCTTTACTACCCATTTTTAATATACTTCTTAAATCAAAATTTCAAGGGAAATCTTCACCTTACCTCACCTCTAGGGATTCCATATTTAGAGAAAAACATCCCCCCTTAATACTTGACTCAATTATCATTTATGAACACCTTCAAAAACTTTTAAACTCTTATAATCTAAATTTAATTGAAAATATAATTCCCAATCCAATCTTATAATTCAACTAATTTCTTCTAAACAAATACCAATGAGAGAACTTACCACTTAGTAATGATTTTTCAATAAATCCTCTAATCCCAGTGAGACAAATATTGGTGTAGGAGATAAGATTAATTGTTAACAATATCAATGCTATCCATATGACCCACTAGATTCTCATTAAACATAAGAAGATAGAACTTTCCACATTCTTTAAAAAAATATCTTGTGATATCAAACATAGTTATACCAAAAAATTAGTAGATAAGAAATAAAGAATTGAGTGTGTGATCCATAACACGTTTTGATTTAATTTATACCACTTGTTAATGAAAAACAAGTGATACCACTTTATATTCATGTTCTCTAAATCTTTAACGAGCATAATATTTTTTAAAATAAGCATGATCAACCTTTAAATATCTATCACTAACCTACATTGAATTTTAGAATCTTATATTTGACCACCCATAAACCTGGGGGAACCAAATGTTGGTATGTATACCTCTAGTCTAATAGATTTTTAGTATCCTTTAAAAACACACATCTAATACAACTTTATAGTTTATAAATAAATATACATGAAAACATGTATATAGATACGTTATCTATCATTATGTTCTCTTATTTTATTAGTGGTATGATTTCATTAAATTCATGAGATGATATCATTTAAAAAATTATATATTCAGCGTGATACATCTTGTTACTTTAGATTTTTCAAGATAAAATAGATTTAATTAGTCATGGGTTTGAAATATCTTTTAATTTTAGATCAGTCTCTTCTATCAATAACACTACTTTATTACGGTAATCATTTATAGATTTAGCTTCTCTATAAGTTATACTTCCATTATTATAACATTCATTTTTCATAATCATCACTGTAATATGAAGTTATGTCTTGAAACCACTTGTTATATACTTTTTTTTCTAGCTTTAATAAAAATCATTTTAGCTTAAAACATGTTTTTTAGCATATTCACCCCATGAATAATATCGACCCTTAAGAATACAACACTTTAAAAAACCATTTGAAATATAAAATAACATGGGGAGAGGGGTACCTCAATCTTTCTCAAGTAGAGGAAGGTTTCTATCCATTATTATCCAACCCTATTATTTTAAAAATCATTTAGAAAGGGATCAAAACCAATCATGGGTTCAATTCATATTCTCTACTCTTATGTACAGATCAAGTGAGGAATGTACAATTTATAGATTTGAGGGACTCTTCATGATCAACATGGTATCATGAAATTGTTACATAATTAATTTATAATGGATGTACTTAGATCTCTAATATGATTCTTTATAGAATCCTAGGATTTTCATACATAGATATTATATCTTTTTAGATGAATATTCAATACATTACATAAACACACACCTGAGGAATATAATAGTTTAGTGTATTTCAATACTAGGTACACAATCTCCAAATTTGGTGAAAGATTTTAAATATCCCCTATAAATATATTCACCTTTAATACTCTTCACAAAAATACCCTACATAAAACCTTTCTTCATAACCTAGGGAAATGAAACTTAAGAAAGGGTGATCTCAAATGCTCAGTAAGGGTAAAAAAGGGAGATATATAATCATAACATGAACATAAGGGCATGAGAACATGATAATAATATTTGGAAAGCATGCCCTATATATCAAATATTATAATCTTGAGTCATGACATAGATATTGGTAGTTCATAATGTAGGTTCCGGGCACAGCGGAAGTGCATTGGTGGGTGTACCCAACTTTAATTTTAGAGTTAACAACAATCAATCCGAGATACATCACGATAATAAAATGCCAGATCTTTGGAATAGAATGAAGAATGAAAAAGAAATAGGGGAGTCCCAGAACCATAAATAGGATCATCATATATTGGTTATAATTATTTTAATTAATTGACAAGAATTACCTTGATGAAATTCTTTCTTCATTGATGTTTTCGGTCATGATTCGATGTGATCCGTCGTTGTGTTGTAGAATACAAGTGTAGGATTCCTCTAGAGGTGATCCAAACATGATCCACATATCTCTGGACATCACCAAAGGGATCTCCGGGTGCTAGTGTGGAAGAGACTTCGCTTGCGATGTCCACTTTTGATCGCCTTGATCTGGTGGAGGTGGATCTCTCTCTAGTAGCTTGAGAGCCTTCTCAGTGGAAAAAGAATTCTCTATTGGCTTGAGAGTTTTTCCAAATCCATTGTGCACAACCACCCAAAAAATGGATAGGCTAATGAGAAATATATAATTAGGATTTTTAATTACATAGAATAATAAAATGAATTAATTACCTGAAAGCATTTCTTCATTTCATTTAATTCTTAGTAATACCCCATGTCTAATAATAATAGTTGACTCTTATTATTACCTGGAATGCATCCAGTGAATTACACCTAATATTATTTAATTAAATAAATAATATTTATTTCTCATAAATTCCCAGAAAAAAATACATGAAATGTATATTTAATATACATGATGTGTAAATTTATTTTTCTATTTTTCTTTATTTTCTCCACCACATTTATTAGACCTTGAGTAATGGCTATTTATTTCTAAAATAAATATCACTGCATTACTCACTAATAAATATATTATTTCACCCATAATATATTCTTTCAAATAACTAGTGTCGAAATAAATGCGACCAGACATCCTTAAATAACTATTAAACCACAATTGGGAATAATCTTTATTTAACTTGTTAAATTAATATTTAACTAAGATACTTGGACACACTTAGTGTGTGACCCTCTAGGACTCTTTCTCAGTGGCATTAGGCGGAGCCTACCTAAATTTCAAGGTTAGCATATAGAAACATGCCAAGGCACCCATAGAGAAATAAGTTAATGCCGCAATGACCTGTCACCTACTACGAATGCTTACCATGTAATATAATCCCTTTGTCTCTATATCTCGAATCAAGCGGGTTGCATGATAGTGCCATCAACACATGTGATTGATTATTCTTTCTTTGACTTTCCAGAATCGAACTTGCCCATTCCTCACCATGGCCATAGATTTATTTAGGCTATATCAATTCCATCAAAGGTCCTGAGATATCTACTTCCATTATGAAACTGAAGGGACAAATCCTTTCTCGCATTATATATTAATGTAGTATCACTCGTGACACACCCAACTTATCCTACCTCACTGTGAACAATGTGTCGTCACAGTTTTCATCAATAAATATAAGTGCATGAGTTGTAATACCCATTAATAATAATCTTAAAGTTTAAGGGCCAATACACATGTCCGCAGATAGAAACATCCAATGACATTATGAAATGTGGATTTCCTACTGGTGGGTCTCATTCTCATAATATCCTCCTAGATATTACCAAGGTGCACACAATGAGAAGGTGCCTCAAAGTTTTATGAGTCCTCACCCCTAATGGCCTATATTATTTGTGTCCCTGAAATAACATCATCCATCCATATAACATATATCCAAGAATAATGTTATGGAACTTATAGGTTCTCATCATAGTAGGGATCCACTATGACCCTTTAATGCAACAGTTATCCTTAGGAAATTATCACATGCATTGTCACGTAGAAGAACAATCAAAATGTGATAAGGTATTTATTAATGAATAAAGTAAAAAGTAGTTGGTTCTAGGCCACCAACTCCAACAGACTCCCACTTGGACTAGAGCCAACTGATAACAACCTTTTACCCGCTAGCTCTCACATGATATTCATGCTTCTGCTGAGATAGGTCTTTAGTCATGGGGTCTGACATATTATCTTCCATGGACACTTTTCTCACTACAACTTCATCCCTTTCATAGAAATTCCTCAAGAGGTGATACTTCTAGAGTATGTGATTTATCCATTGATGTGACCTTGGTTCCTTTTCAAGAGCCACCGCTACAGTATTATCACAATACAATGTGATAGGATATTTTCTACTAGGAACCACATCAAGCTCCTAGAAAAGGTTCTGAATCTAGAAGACTTCCTTGGATGCATCAGAAGAATCTATATATTCGGACTCCACTGTAGAATCGGTAACAACTGGTTGCTTTGAACTCTTCCAGCTCACAGCTCCTCCATTGAGACATAATACATATCCAGATTGCGAATTCAGATCGTTCTGATCTATCTGAAAACCAACATCAGCATACCCTCTGATGACAAGCTCCTCATCTCCTCCATACACCAAGAACATATAATTAGTTCTTCTCAGATACTTAAGGATAGTCTTAACAAAAGTCCAATGTTGTTCTCCTGGATCTGATTGATATCTTCCTACCATGCTCAATGCATAGGAAACATCAAGCCTGGTACATAATATGGCATACATGATGGATCCTATAGCCGAAGCGTATGAGATCTTACTCATTCTATCTTTCTCTAGTTGCGTCTGAGGACACATTTTCTTAGAAAGATGTAGGCCATGTGACACTAGAACCAATCCCCTCTTGGATTGTTCCACACTAAATATTTTTAGTATCTGGTCAATGTATATACCCTGACTTAGTCCAAGCAGCCTATTGGATCTATCACGAATGATCTTGATCCCTAGAATATAGGCTGCTTCACCTAAGTCCTTCATGGAGAAACACTTGTTCAACCAGTCCTTAACTAACTGTAAGACTGGTACATTTTTTCCAATAAGCAATATGTCATCAATATATACTACTAGGATAACGAGCACATTCCCATTAAACCGCTTATAAACACATGGATCATATTCATTCTTAATGAAACCAAATTCTTTTATGGATTCATCAAATCAAATGTTCCATGACATGGATACTTTCTTTAATCCATAAATGGATTTCTGCAACTTACAAACCCATTTGGATTCACCTGGTGTCACAGACCCTTCTGGTTGTGTCATATAGACATTTTCCTGAAGGTTCCCATTAAGGAATGGTGTTTTGACATCCATTTACCAAATCTCATAGTTATGGTAAGTTGCTATGTAAAGTATGATTATTATGGATTTAAACATGGAAACTAGCGAGAATGTTTCATCATAGTCAATTCCTTGATATTTTCTGAATCCTTTAGCCACTAGCCTTGCTTTATAGGTGTTAACTTTACCTTCCATGTCCAGTTTTCTCTTGAATAACCATTTGCATCGAACAGGCTTTACATCAACTGGATCATCGACTAGAACCTAGACTAGGTTCTGATACATGGAATCCAGCTCAGAATTCATACCTTCTAGCCATCTTGAAGCTTATGATCTTTCTACTGCTTCCTTGTAGGAGAAAGGTTCATCATTTTCCAACAATAATGATTCACCATCCTTAGTGATTAGGAAACCAAATCTCTCTGGTTCTCTTACCTCTCTTGAGCTTCTACACAATACTTGTGTTTCTAGAACCTATTCCATGGGGACCTATGGAACTTGTTCCTATACCAACTCCTATGTATCTTGAGCATAAACTTTTTAAAAGTCCATCTTGCTCCCACTATCCTTTTTGAGGATGTACTCCCTCTTAAGAAAGACGGCTTGTCTGGTGATAATCACTTTATTATCTGAAGGGTTATATAGGTAATATCCTTTCATTTCCTTGGGATATCCTATAAAGATACACTTTGTGCCCTGGGGTGATAGTTTTTTACCTGAGAAGGCCTTAACAAATGCCTCACATCCCCATACATGTGTGTGTAAAAAAATGGGTTTATTTCCATTCCATAACTCAGAGGTAATTCCATTTGCCTCCTTGGTTGGTACTCAGGTTAATATGTATGCTACAGTCTGTAACGCATATACCCAAAAGGATAATGGAAGATTCGCATGACTCATCATCGAACTCACCATGTCCAACAAGGTACGGTTCCTCTTTTCACTAACACCATTCCACTATGGTGTATAAGGAGGAGTGAGCTTATATAGAATCCCAGACTCCCTTAGAAGATCGATGAACTCTTGGTTCAGATATTCTCCTGCTCGATCTGATCGAAGCTTCTTTATCTTCTTACCAAGATGATTCTCTACTTCATTCTTCAATTCCTTAAATTTCTCTAAGGCTTCTGACTTATACCTCATTAGGTATACATATCCATATCTACTCAAATCATCAGTAAAAGTAATGAAGTAAGAATATCCACCTCTAGCTTCTACTGGAAATGGTCCACACACATCTGTGTGCACCAATCCTAGAAGCTCTGTGGACATTTTACCCTATCCACCAAAAGGCGACTTGGTCATTTTACCCTATAAACAAGCATGACATCTATCAAGTGGTTTTAGCTCAATAGAGTCTAAATAGTCATCTTGGAAGAGATTTTTCAAGCGCTTCTCGTTTACATAACCGAGACGGTGATGCCACAACTGGGTGATGTATGAGTCATGTGAGTTTGTTTCGTTATCGATTGCCAACTCTTGGTTTTTGTAATTTAATACATAAAAACCATTATTTAAATGCGCCATACCATAACATACATTGTTCTTATAAAAGAGAAAACCCTTATTTCCAAACTTGAAAATAAATCCATTTCTATCTAAACAAGATACAGAAATTATGTTCTTGGTAATACTAGGCATATAATAACAGTTATGTAAAACCAAAAATCATCCTAGTCAGCAATGAGAGGTGGTAATCGCCAATGGCCTATGCGGCTAGCCTCGCGCCATTGATAGCTCGAAGATCCACCTCTCCTCTAGAAATCTTTCTAAATCTACTTGGTTCTTGCATTTGAATATAGATATGAGCCCCACAAGCTATATCTAATACCCAATGTGTAGAAATGGAAAGATTACACTAAATAATGAACACAACTTTAGCATCCCCACACTTCTGGGTGCAGTTCCTCTTCCAGTGGCCTTAATTTCCACATGAAAACATACCTCCTCCCATTCCTTGACTTGCCTTTGGATATTCCTCTTCTTGGAGGGACGACACTCAGGGGCTTTAGACCGTTTATAAGTCTTTAACCCCCTTTCCTTGTATTTCCTTTTCTTATTCACCATAAGAACTATGGGTTTGTCACACCCCATGTTCTTATCTACCTGGCGAATTAAGGTCAGAAGTCCCGATAGACTCTTCTTATTGTTTCTCATGTTGTAGTTGACAATGAAGATAGAGAAGGTCTTGGGCAGTGATGATATGATGAGATCTATATGCAACTCATCTAGGAAGTTAATCCCTAAGATGTCCAGGCATTCAATGTAGCCAATGAGCTTGACTACATGAGGCCCAGCTGGAGAAGACTCTCCAAGATTAGTTGTAAACAAAACATTGGAGTTCTCATATCTCTCATATCTTGCCTTCTCTTGATAGAGATCCTTAAGGTGAGACATCATGCTATACACGTCCATGTTTTCATGTTTCTTTAAGAGCTCATTAGACATGGATGACAACATGAAACACTGGAAATCTGTGGCATCATCCATGTGTTTCATATAGAGAGATAGTTCCTCATCACTATCCACCTTTCCTGGTGCAACTAGAATAGGCTCTTCTAGCACATACAATTTACTCTCGTGGTGAAGGATGACATGTAAACGCCTCTGCCACTCTTGGAAATTGGTGCCAATGAGAAGGTTTTCCTTCTCGAGTATGGTTCACAATGATATATTTGAAGTCATTTTTACTTCTGTTTCTACAAATTAAGATGAGCAAAGGTTTAGTACTTTATTATGATAAAACCGAGACAAATAAATAAATTAATACTTATTAGTCTCCCACTATTTTATCGAAATCTAATAGCCCTCACCATTAACTTCGGAATATTATATTGCCTGAATATTCTAGTGGCAAGGATCCATATTGCCCATCGTATTACCCCAAATAGTGTTGTTCAAGAAACTTTAAGGGTTTTAGGTAGGCATTTTAAATGCCAACTAAATTAACTCATAGCTCCTTGATCCACTGAGTAGACTCCCCAATCCTAAAATCCTTTTATTTTTTTGATTTCCTCAACCTTTGCCTCTTGGTCACACCAAGTTCTGCTATGGAAGTAAACCCTTGATGCGAACCAAGTCAATTCAACCCAAAACCTTGAATTTAGAATTCCCTGATAATTGAAAGAACCCCAACTAGGGTTGGTCAAGCACTTTGAACTATGGTTCGATTCTAACCAAGATTATGGAAGGCTATACCGACTGAATATTTCTTTGAGGGATTTTATCCTTATAAGTAAATTTCTATTTTATTATCTTTGATTACATGATTTTTAATATTAAGTGAGATATATTTAAGTGATTAACCATGTCTAAGATAATATTTATGCATAAATTGGTCTTATTTTAGTTCCATATTGCATGTTTGTTTAATTCATTAATTGTGTGATAGTGACAACACACCCACAATAAATAAACCATGCAACTGAAAAAAATAAAATAAATGGTATGATTATGAACTTATTCTATTGGTTATTTTATCTAGCGGTTTGATAAACTAACCCAAGACTTAGAGGAGAAACACCTTGAACCTTTTGGGTTTGTGTTTACAGCTTTACACCTGTCCACCTTTGTATCTCTTTGGATTGATTTCACCTTGGCTCTTGAATTGAGCTGCCTCCACTAGCTTGGGAGCTCTATCCATTACATATGCATTTAACTCACACACAGGTGAGGGGTAAAAAGGGGTTTTTACATAAAAGAATCCTTGGGCGTGCAGGACCTATATATTATTGAGGAGAAGGCTCGAAGGCCAACAAATTTAATTTAAATAAATAAATTAAAATAAACCATTCACATACAAAGGCATTGGTCTAGCTCATGATCATCCATACCTGAAACAATATTTACGCATAAATAAAACTAGAATTCAATTCTTTAATCATTCTTGTTTAAGATAAATCACGCTCGAATCAATTAATTATATTTAATTAATCAATCCTTTTATCTTAAACCCATTTTCTGAATTTCCTTGAGATTCTCATCCATTATAATTTTTATCTTTGTACATAACTTGTACCTTGGAGGAAACCCGATGAATCCCCGTTCATAACTACCCAATGAGTAGAAATAAACATTACGTAGATGTTAAATTAAACACATATATATAAAACACTTATCACATGTTGTGCCTCAAATTTACCCCTGCACTGTGGTACATGTATGAAGGGTTTGTATAATACAATAATAAATTTTAATAAATCTGCATAATTTGGATGAGTACACTTTGTGTAGTTCCGACTACACGACATGTACTTTTGTTCACCGTCCATCTGAAGTACATGCTCGAGGACATGGCGTGTAGATGTACTTCGGAAATTTTCGAAGTACACAACATGTTCAGTGGGACACACACCGTGTAATATCCAGATTACAGGGTTTCCGGATGGGAAAGTCGTGTACATGGTACACGGTCCAACCCTAGCCCGAAGGGACTACACGCCGTGTTCAGTGGACCACATGTCATGTGATCCGGAAACCATGTGCCACCTATTCCTAGTCAACAAACGGTGTCATTTATGACTTAGGAATACTCCAACACACATCCTGGTTTGGCGGACCATTCTGATGCATTGAACCTAGACTACACAACATGTACTTCTGAATACACGCCATGTATTCTGGTTTTGTATGGCCAGGAACATTTGGAACCTCCGGATGAGATCCTCTACTTTATTTTAATCAAAATTAAAAGAAAAATTCGTTTCTATAAGGTGAATGAGAAATGTGATAGGAGGAACAAATCTCAAGATTCAGATTTTAAAGAACGATTAACTTGAATTGAAACAACTAAATTATTAAATGTGTAAATCACCAATGAAAAACTTAAATAATTATAACCAATGATATAACCTACCTCTGATACCACTTGTAGGTTCCAGGCACAGCGGAAGCGCATTGGTGGGTGTACCCACCTTTAATTTATCGTTAACAACGATCAATCCGAGATCTGTCATGATAATAAAATACTGGATCTTTGGAATAGAATGTAGAACGAAAAAGAAAGAGGGGAGTACCAAAACCATAAATAGGATCATCATATGTTGGTTATAATTAATTTAATTAATTGAAAAGAATTACCTTGATGTAATTCTTTATTCATTGATGTTTCCGGTCATGATCCGATGTGATCCGTTGTTGCGTCGTAGAATCCAAGTGTAGGATTCCTCTAGCGGTGATCCACACGTGCTCCATGTGTCTCTAGACATCGCCGAAAAGATCTCCAAGTGCTAGCGTAGAAGAGCCTTCACTTGCGATGTCTGCCTTCGATCACCTTGATCCGGTGGAGGTGGATCTCTCTCTCGCAGCTTGAGAGTGTTCTCGGCGGAAAAATAATTCTCTCTTGGCTTGAGAGCTTTTCCAAATCCATTGTGCACAACCAAAAAAAAATGGCTAAGATAATTAGAAATATATAATTAGGATTTTTAATTACATAGAATAATAAAATGAATTAATTAGCCAAAAAAATTTATTCATTTCATTTAATTCATAGTAATATCCCATGTCTAATAATAACAGTTGACTATTATTATTACATGACATGTTCCCATCGAATTACACCTAATATTATTTAATTAAATAAATAATATTTATTTCTCATAAATTCCCCCCCCAAAAATACATGGCATGTATATTTAATATACACAATGTGTACTTTTATTTTTCCATTTTCTTTATTTCCTCCACCACATTTATTAGACCTTAAGTAATGACTATTTATTTCTAAAATAAATATCATTGCATTACTTGCTAATAAATATATTATTTCTCCCACAATATATTCTCTTGAATAAATAGTGTCTAAATAAATATGATCAGACATCCTTAAATAATTATTAAACCATGATCGGGAATAATATTTATTTAACTGAGATACTTGGACACACTTAGTGTGTGACCCTCTAGGAATCTTTCTCAATGGAATTAGGTGGAGCTTGCCTAAATTCCAAGGTTAACATCTAGAAACACGCCAAGGCACCCATAAATAAAGAAGTTAACGCCGCAATGATGTTTTACCTCCTATGAACTCTTACTGTGTAATATAATCCCTTTTTCTCGATATCTCGAATCAAGCATATTGCATTCTAGTGCAATCAACCCATGTGATCAATTATTCTTTCTTTGACTTTTAGAAATTGAACTTGCCCATTCCTCACCATGGACATGGATTTATTTAGGCTATATCAATTCCATCAAAGGGCCTGGGATATCTACTTGCATTATGGAATAGAAGGGATAAATCCTTTATCGCATTATCTATTAATGTAGTATCACTCATGACGCACCCAACGTATCCTACCTCACTGAAAATAGTGTGTTGTCACAGTTTTCATTAATAAATATAAGTGCACGAGTTGTAATAACCATTAATAATAATATTAAAGTTTAATGACCAATACACACGTCTGCAGATAATAACATCCAATGACACTATGAAATATGGATTTCCTACTGGCGGGTCTTGTTCTCATAATATCCTCCTGGATATTACCAAGGGCACACACCATGAGAAGGTGCCACAAAATTTTATGAGTCCTCACCCCTAATAGCCTATATTATTTGTGTCCCTAAAATAACATCATCCAACCATAGAACATATATTTAAGAACAACGTTATGACACTTCCGAGTTCTCATCATAGCAGGGATCTGCTATGACCCTTTAATGCAACAACTATCCTTAGGACATTATCACATGCATTATCACGCAGAAGAACAATCAAGATGTGATAAGGTATTTATTAATGAATAAAGTACAAATTAGTTAGTTCTAGGCCACCAAATCCAACACATAATACATAAATCATAATAAAATCAAAGAAAATGATTCATGAGATCATAAAATTGGAATAAGACATATATTTTTAGCATACACATTAGCTTATAACATTGTGAACATATATTAATAGAGACAGGTTCACTCATTAATATAAGGACATGAAATAAGGCTCTCAAATAAACTTATAGAAAAGAAAACAATCCCACACATAACATTATGGACATGAAAGATAGGTCCATGCAATAACGTGAACATGTAATAAGGTTAACGCATAACATTGTGAACATGTAATCAGGTTCATGAATAAAATTGTGAACATGTAATCAGGTTTAAGTATAGTATTATGAACATGTAGTTAGGTTCATGCACAACATATTTACTCAATAGTTATCCATCTTTACCCAATTTAGTGGATGGAGATATAGGTCCCACCCATCACATAATGAAAATCATATGTATGCGTGTTAAAAGATCATAAAAATTTCATCATATCTTAAATCATGAAATGAAACTGGTTTTATAAACATTTCATTATATTATAACATGTGGAAAAGAGATAGGTTTCATAATAATTTCTTCATTTCATCATAGCATAACCTTTGGAAAAAGAAGCGGGTTTCATAAGAATTTTATCATGGTATAACCCATGGAAGAGAAACAGGTTTCATACAAATATTTTCATGATAAACCATTTAGAGAAATAACAATAATGGTATCATAGGTTCATATCCCTAGTAAATCATAACTTATATTAAAGGATGTCATCTTATATGGAGAATGATTTTAAAAGACCACTTGTAACATTTCTTGAGGAAAATAAATTTTCTTTGAATATTAATTTTTAAAACTAAAAATTCATAATTTTTTTGATAATAATTTTATTTTAAAATAACATTGTAAAATTATAAAGGAATATTCAATGTAAATAATGGTCATGATGAAAGAAAATTTAATTCATTTCGTATATGTTAAAATAAATATTCCTTTCACTTTTTTAGTAAAATCCAAACGAGAATTATTTGGAAAAAGACATGAATATTCCTTTATTTTTTTTAAAAAAATTCTAAAATGGGTAAAAATATCTATGATAAATCATTTTAATAATGTTAAAAACATTTTTAGAAAACATGGTTTTGGAAGAAAATGGTTTTTCATTCGAAGAGAGAAATAAAGAAGTTTTTTCTTAAAAACATTATTTTGAACTCTTGAGTACATAAAGAGAAAAAAATGAATGGAAAACATGTATTATCATAACATAACCAAAGGATAATAAAATTTATGAGTTTATTGATATATATATCATATGATTTCATCATTTTAATCAAAATTATAAACAATCCTGATAAATGATGAGATTGTATCATAAAACCATTACTAATTTGGTAACATTGAATCATAATCCCAATTAAATAATAACATATAGTATCACGAGAATAAATAAATTCATGATATTACATGTCAAATGGTCTATATATAAAACTCATAAAAGAATACATGTACATAACATAACATATGCCTGAAAGAAGGAAAATTGAGACAAAAGTCCATTACCTCTTTGGTAACTTTTGAACTATAAAAATATTGAAAGAGAGGTACTCAAATGGATATTTAAATAAAAATAATTTTTATTATAATAATCATAAATTAAATTCATGAGAATTATACACACCACATAAAATAAATAGGTGGTGAATATGGCATGTTTCTCACAGAAGTAAAAAGTGAGACAAAAACCCCTTATCGCTTTAGTAATCTTTTGAATCATATGCACCGATAAAGAATAACATAAAATAAAACTTTAAATATAATTAAAATAATTATATTAATGATATAAAATTTCAATGGTGCTATATATACACCACAAAAAAATAAATGAGTGGTGAATTTTTATGTCTCCCATAAATAAAAGAGAGACTAGAAATCCCTTACCGATTTAGTAATCTTTTGAATCATAAGCCCCAATAAATAATAACATAAAATTAAACTTTAAATATCATTAAAATTATGATATTAATGATATAAAATTTCAAAGGGTTGGTATATACACAACACAAAAGAAACAAGTGTTGAATTTTCATATGTATCCCATAAATAAAAGAGAGACTAGAAATACATTACAACTTTAGCAATCTTTTTGAATCATAAGTCAGAATAAAGAATAAATCAAATGAAAATTTAAATATCATAAAAAAGAGGTTATTCATGATATAACAGGTCAAAATGGATTTATATACACCACATAAAAGAAATTAATGATTAATTTTCACATGTTTCCCAAAAATAAAAGAGAGATTTGAAATCCCTTACCACTTCAATAATATTTTGAATCGTAATACCAAATAAAGAATAAAATCAAATGAAAATTTAAATATAATTAAAATTAGGATATTCATGATATAACATGTCAAAGTTTCAATATATACAACACAAAAAATAATCAAGTGGTGAATTTGTATATGTCTCCTAGAAATAAAAGAGAGACTAGAAATCCCTTGCCTTAAGTCTTGAATTCCTTCGTACACATTCGAACCTACTTTATAATAAATATAAGTTTATTATACATCTATTAAATAACCATAATTATACATATCATACTATATATGACTTTATTATGACCTTATATTACCCATTTATTAATAATTCCATGTTAAAGTCATGTTTCAGGCAATAACTGCTTTGTTTTTCATGTATGTTTTGATTTGTTATTTTCAGTACTCTTACTTTGAACATGGTTTCATAATATACAGAATTATAACCAAGATATAAATATAATATATAATAATTATATATTTATTTATTTTAATCCATAAAATTTATAGATAGAAAATGGAATACACCGTTCATGGAGACGGTATACCATACGTACGCATGAACGTTGTTTCCATTTTATCGAAGGATTAAAATGAAGAAAGGTAGATAATATATTAAAATTATAGAATAATTTTTATTTAATATATATCACATATTTTCATTAAACCCATACTTATTACCTTTCATGTAAAGTGTGTGGAATCACATTGATTTGCGAGGTGGTAGTTCGCCGTACACACGAGCAACATTATCACATTCCCACAAAATTGGAAGTATGAAGGTATGTGTGATATAATAATTAAATAACTAGAATAATATAATAAATATCATATATAAACATTTAATAAATCATTATAACCAGCTTTTAGAGTTGGTAATGGAGAAATGAAAGACATCGGTTCACGAGGTGTTGGTCCGCCGTACACACAAATGATGATTTCGAAACCCATTTGATGGAAGTGGAGATGGTTGTAAGTTATTACATCAACATAATAAAATTTAATTATATAGTATATACATGTATTATTATATTATATGTTTTAATACACAATTTAAGGTGGAAAAATAATAAATAAAAATAAGGATCATAGTGAAGATAATTACCTTCGCTTAGAATCACCTCCTTTAGATCTCTTATTAAGGACCCTAGTGCTGGTCTTTTGAAACAAAAACAGCTTTAGAATATAGATATGGATGACAGGGAGGTATTTTTATAGGGGTTTTCTAAAATATATTGCTTTATAGGTGTGAATAATTGAAGTGTGGTGGTGGCCTTTTATAAGTTGGGGAAAAGAACCCACTTGGAAAGTACTTGGAAATTTTCCAAAAGAATCTGAAATGATAAAGTAATTCACATGGAAAAAGCTTTAAAATGACCATATATTATAAAATTTTAAGTATAATATAGAAATATGGTAATAAAATAGGATTTAGACACACGATGTGTCATTTTTGACCCTTACCTTTTTAGTTTAACTCCCGATAGACCCATTTTTACCTTAATCAGGATAATTATTTTATACTGTTTTCATTATTCTTTATCGTCAAAAATTAAGTTGAAATTATTATATAATATAAATTATTATTATTTCAATTATGTAATCCATTTTTATAAATTCAATTCATAGAAGTGGAAAAAATTAATTTAAAATTAATCTCACAAACACGATGAGAAAGAAAGTATTCAAAGAAAAAATGTTCAAAAGTTTACAAAGTTTTTATATCAAAATTCAATATGAAAATGATTTCAATGACCCAAATTGGATTAATAAATATATAATTGAACTAATTTTACTTTAAATCCAATTTAAAATATAATTTAACTTTATAGATAATTTAAATGAAAACTAAGTTTTTAATTAAAATTTAGTATTTTTCACAATTCATCAAAAAAGTAATATTTTTAGAAAATTACAAAAATTAACCCCTATATAATTTTGAAATTATTATTTAAAAAATAAAATTTATTTTATAAAATTTATTTTCTAAATTTTTCAAAAATTAATTTTATTATAAGTGGACAAAAAGCAATAAAATTTCTTTTTAAAAGATACAAATTTTAAGCATAAAATTGGATTTATTCTTATCTCTTACCTAAAAAAACACATAAGATGAATGTTAAACATTTTATTAAATATATAATATTTAAATTTAATTAAAATAAATTACAAAAAGTTATTTTGTTAATTTATTATTTCAATACACATTTGTGTGCACAAAAATAGTTTTCAGAAAAAATATTTCCTTTATTTTTAAATGGTTCTTATTTTCATTTCTAATTAATTGCTAATAAAAGAATTAATTTTATATAAATTTATAAAACACATATTTTAATAATTTGGTTAATACTTTTCATACCCTACATTCCAATGACTATGCGATATCTATCATATAATAATATTTCATTTTTCGTTAAACCTAGTGTTGTATGTAACACAAGATAAACCCAGTGTTATGTGTAATTAAAAATATCAAAAAAGAATAAATTAATTTGAAAAAAATATTTCAAAAAATTTCATAGTGTTACATTAAACCCCCCTAAAAATTAATTTCTCCCTCAAAATTCATCTCGATCATCAAAGGTTTAACATATGAAAATTCCTTCATAAAAACCCACATCATAATATAGGTTAATAAAACATAATTTTGAAAAAAGAAAAAGGGATGTGAAAAACTCATATCGAATAAAAAGTAATAGGTTTTCAAATAAGAGAACATAGGTGGGAAGTGAAGATATGGACATGGAAGAAAAGTTTAAATAATTATAGAGAGTGATAGAGATCATTAATCACAAGAAAGTGGGATATCTAGGGAAGGTTAATGACCACAAAACCATAAACCAAAGAGGCATGAAAAATGTCATTGATATCGTAAAAATGATGATAGTAGGACAAAATTTTATATCAATAACCCTTTTTTAAATTTGGGATATTTTTTCCATCTAGGCTGATAACATATAAAAATATACTTACTTCATGTATTTTTATTTCATAGGCACAATTTCATCCTTTAGTTATGCCTTGATCAATTTACACTCCATATATTACTCAAAGAGATTAATTTTTCATGTCTAAAGCACTAAATAATATCCATAAAAGAATGATAAGTCATTTATTTTATCTCAAGTTAAAAGGAAAGGTCAATATAGATAAATCTTCATATGATAAAGTAATATGTTAATCTCTAAAACCTTATCCAAAGTTTATCTTAAACCATTCCATAAATGGTTAAACATATAACACTTCCAAAATTAAAAATTTATAAATAAAGTCACTAAATTTCTCAAAATAATATCAACATTAATCCCCCATATATCATAAAGTAGATCTTGATTTTCACATACCAAAAATGTAAATACCTTCATAATGTATTCTCCTGAAGCATCGTAATAGCCTAGATTACCCTAAAATCTTATTAAAAACATACATGATTCCTTATTCCTTAAATAAAACATATAATATTGGTTATATCCCTAAAATACAAAAATTCTATAAACTCCATCAATGATAGCATAAACCACTTTTTCAAAAAATCATTAATCAGTTCCATGGTAATCAGTACTATCTAATTTACTTATTCATAACCAATATCTCTTTATCCCAACATCATTATCTCAACTTAAAAAACATATTAAGGGTTATATTACCTTAATCAAAATATCACCTTGCCATTAAATCACTTTTCTATTCAATCAATACCATTTAACATATTTTTGAAAATCCAAAACAAAAAACTTATACCGAACAATCCTTTTATATTTCATAATCCTTGAATTCCAATACATTAATACTTCAATCATCCCACTTCCTTCTCAAACCATTGACTAAAATTCATCATTTTATTAATTAATACACATTTATTACAATATGAAATTTTAATCATGTCTTAACATTCATAAATCTCAATTTAATCTTGTTTATTATGTTTAACATAAATAATACTATTAGAATAGATCATACCTTTTATATTTCATTCGTGGTCTCTTCATCAGCAACATCATAACCATTAATCATACCACCTTTCTAATTCTCTTCATGATATTTCCTTATAGGATATCTACTATCATAATTTCCATACTTTCCATAGTTAAAACATTCATCCATTGATAAAACTTTAGGGAGACAAATAATTCCATCCATTTCATTAAATACACTTTTCACTTTTCCTAAAAAATTTCTTACTATGTTTCCTTATTCTCCACACAAAAAATATCTTCTAATTCCTTTGACACATTACCTTGAGTTATTATTTCCACATTATCAACATATATGACACTGAATGATATTTACTCTATGGTCTCCACCACCTAAACTCTCAATGAACTCTATCTTTCTCTTCTTTGGTGAGTCTGAGAGTTGGTTAAGGTGAAAATTGTTAATCATATATCATGATAACTGATTTTCTATAATCAAAATATACTTCACTCTAGCCATTATACCATTTATTTTCTCATCAACACATTTTCTATCACATTAAATGTTAATCTAGTTCCTTTTTGTTCTTTCCATTTAATAAAACCAAAAAGTATAGTGTGAGAAACAATAATCATAATGTGAAACTACATAATCCTGAAAAATCATTTATATGGTGTTTAAATATTGACACCTTCTTTTCATTCTATGAAAACTTAGGTTTAACTTAGGTTATTCATATCTATCATCTATTTAAATCATTCATTATGGTTTATAAATAGTTTGTGAATTTCCAAAGAATATCCCCCAGGAGTTTCAAACAAGGTGTGTATTAAGGCCCATTTTTATGCACCATGTGATGCTCAAGTCTAGATTAATACACCATTTTTAGATTTATTACACCTTGGTTCCTCTGTACCAGAACCATATCAACTTTTAGTATCAAGACGTGGATGTAATTGCTTGAAAACAACTTGATCTATTCCATACCAAAATTTAATGAAAATTTTCAATTCTTTTACTTATACTTAGAATTATCCTTAGATACATCCCTAGACATATCCTTATAAATATCCTTAGGGATCTCACTAAATCCTTATCATCCTAGTTTCCAAAGGTTAACTAAACCTTTCCTTTGATACGAAATATGGTGAACTAGTATTTTCATATATAGTTATTACATATTTTTATATGAATATTCAATACATTACACAAACACATGCCTGAGGTCCATAATAATTTAGTGTCTTTAGATACTATGTGTAAAGAACTAAACTTTTATAAATAAAATTCCCCTTTCTTTTTAATAAAATGTATTATTAAATATTATGGATATAGAAAACACATGAAATTATTTGGTTTTATTATATCATATTGAATTTAAAAGACCATTTAGCATCATTACCACTAATAATATTTCTTTTGAATAGTGATCACTTGATTAGTATAAATATAGGGTTATAAAAAATCCAATTGACATAGACAAAGGAAGTGATGACCTCAAAAAGTAGGATTATACCCTATGACACCCATTTATCAAAGATTTTGAGGGAGATAGAATCACTGGGATTTTCTATTAACCAATCCCAAGATTATATCCAATAACTTAAGCATGGTCTAAACCACTTATGAGAGAAGTTTAAACTCATTGAGATCACGACCCAAACCATGTACTCCGAACTACCCCATGAAAGTCTCATCATTGTGCACCTTTCAATTAGGGTGTTTTCTGGTATATTAAAGGGA
Organism: Viscum album; assembly: GCA_963277665.1. Classification (NCBI taxonomy): domain Eukaryota; kingdom Viridiplantae; phylum Streptophyta; class Magnoliopsida; order Santalales; family Viscaceae; genus Viscum; species Viscum album. The sequence continues at coordinate 1,393,141,764 of OY728130.1, read as the reverse complement.
TACGTATCAAGACAATAATAATATGAATATTTATATTATATTTTCAATAGAATAATGTTCATACTTTCTTCTTATTGTTAATTTATAAATGATTTTCATTTTTATACAATAAAAAACAAATTGCATTTTTAATTGGTATTCAATTTCAATTAAATGTTTCTTTTGATGAATTAATATATTTTTGAAATAAATAATATTTTAACAAAATATTATTATTAAATAATTTTTATTAAATATAAATGATAATATCATTTTTATGAAGTCAAATGTAATTTTTATAAGGGTTCGAAAACTGTTATTGTTAAAAAACCTAGTTGTTCTCAATAAATGTCAATTAATATTTTGAAAGTGAAAATACACATATCTAAAAAATTATTTTGATAAAATTAATATTATTTTTTGAATTATAATATAAAAATTATCCAATGGTTAATTTTTCATAATTTTATGAGACACTCAAATTTTCGGGTAAAAATTAAATACCATATAAATATACGATGTGTATTATGACATCATAATGACCCAAAAGTGATTTAATAAATACTATAAAGGGAATAAATGACCAAATATATTTTTTATATTTAAAATAATTTTATTTTATATTTATTTTATTAATTTTAAAATGGATTTATGAATCCTCTAATACCATTAGTATATTTTAAGGTTTTAAAATCATTTCTGTAAGAGTATGACTCACTTCCACATCAGCAAGGGTATTATTTTATTAATTTATACCCTTAGCCTCATAAAATAATGAAAAAACTCCTATTTTGTAGAAACCATGGTCAAAAACCTTGTTAAGGTTTGTGGTTTTGGTTATTTTATTATATGGAGTCCAAAACCTATGTTTGAGAAATAATAAAGTAATCCCACTCATTTCCTATATAAACCCACTCAAGATCCCATTTATATTTCACTCAAAATTCTTGGAGAACTTATTTAATCTTCCCTAATCTCCATAGAGTCCTCCCAAGGTTCCCCAATCTCTAAATTATCTATTCCCAAGCATTTGGAGTCACCCAATCAAGTAATGGATTTCTATCTTCTCATTTCCATTCAAGCACCTATTTTATGTTATGATTCTTAGTTTCAATTTGTGGTTGTTTGGGTATGTTTTCCTACAACCCAATTACTTTCCAATTTATTTATAAATTATTATATACCTATTTAACTCTCATTAATTCCTCCTATGATCCTTTATGTATACCTATTACTGTGCCAAAATTTAGTAAGAGATCTTTTCCTTTTCCTCTTTATTCATGTTTCTTCACTATCTTATCCCTTATATTTCCAATTCCTATTGTTGGGATATATTTTTACATGTCTTTATTACTATAAATTTTCCATTAAAATTATTATATACCTCTTTATCTCTCATCAACCCATTTTATGAATCTTTAAGTGACGTTATGCTGCAGAAATTTCACCGCAATTTTCTATGACAAACAATTATGTAGTGAATACCCATACCCAATTCCTATAAATGGTGTTCACATTAATGAAATTATAATTATTTTATTGGGGACTTAAATGTATGTATTCCATACTTCTTTATCATGGAATAAAAATTTATGAAAAATTATTCCATGTTTTATAATCTATGTGGCACACTTAAGCATGAGAATGAAATGCATGTGATAGGTGCGACCATAATTATATAGCACTCCAATGCATTGGGTAATGTTTAGTATCATGAGATGTAATTTTGGGACATGGAGTAAACCTAATTCCTTTATGGGATTTTTTTTATCATGATGTCTTGGATGTTATCCTTGACCTATGTTTATTATATAGTGTTTTAAGTTGTTTCCATATTTCCATTGTTTCCTTTATGTTATTATTCTATATCATGTCTCATTGTTCATGTTAATGATTTCTACTCATTTTATGACCCATTGATATGCCGATTGTCTAACATATATTATTCTCTTCATGTTATTACATGTTTATTCCCTTAATGAGCTTTATATCTCACCCCTTTCTTACATATGTCCCCAAGTTATCCCATGAAATGTTAAGTACAAAGGAATATTATGACCATGTTAAAGAAGTTTTCAATAAAAATGATGCATTACCTATTTTAATTTGTTATGTAATGTACCAAATTACCAAATATACTAGACTTATTGATCTTCTAGGTTGTATTATGTGTAATTTTATGTTATAAATCAAGTATTAATGTGGGATAAAGAGAAAGGTTGTCATAACTGGTATCAAAGGAAAAGTTTAGTCATTTTTGTGATTATGATTAGAAGACTCTAGAAAAAGCCTTAAGGATACTACTAATTATAATAAAACATCCCTATATTTTAGTAAGTATAATAAGTGTTTTATCAAGAAAATACATCTCTTTATGGATACTACAAGTGAATGTGGCTCTGGAATAGATGTACATAGGGGTAAAACCTGAAAACACTGCGTTGAGTTAGACTCAATTGGGAATTGATGCATGACAACGAGCCTTGATACACACCTGGTTTGACACTCTTGCGGTATATTCCTTGGTAAGTTCATAAGCTCATTATGAACCATTATTAATGGAATAAAAAATACTCATAATAATATATATTAGGAAATAGATCATAGATAACATATATTGAAAACTATAAATTCACAAGTTAAGAAAATACATGTAATCTATAAGTTATCTCTTTAATTTAATTGGGTTACTATTTATGTGTTTAATTATTTTAAAATACTCATCCATAATTTTTCCTTTATTCTAGACAATGGTCAGAAATAGGAGGAATCGAGTAAACAATTAATGTGACGGGAAATCTGATGACTTCTCCAACAAGATGCCCAACCCTATGGGAGTAAGAATAGTAAAATTTATGATGATACTATATCATATGACTCAGGTTATGAATGGAATCCTAGGCCAAGAGGAGTTCTTGAATCCCTGTAATAAAGAAAAAGCTGCAATTGAGAGCTTTATAAAACAATGACCTGCAAATTTCAATGGATCATCTGATCCCTTAATCTAGGAATAATGGATCAAATCCATTGAGAATATATTCTCCATCCTTAAATGTTCTAAGCAAGATAAGGTTATATTGGTTGTTTATTATATGGAGGGAGAATCTAATCCGTGGTGGACATTGATCAAGAATACAAAGCCCAAGTAAGAGATTGAAGTGATGGGGTGAAAGTAATTCTAGAAAATGTTTTTTGATAAATATTTTCATTGCACTATCTGACTTAAAATGGAAATGTATTTCCTTTCCCTCAGGAAAAAAGATGATGAATCTATCAGGGCGTACGAGACAATATTCACAATAATTGCAAGGTATTCCTATGTCTTTGTCGTTACCCTTGAATACAAGGTTGATCACTTCTTTGGTGGGATAAAATCCAGTATACAAAAATTAATCATGATCTGAGACTTTGATAGCTATGAGGAAATTGTCTGATGTTACCTCAAAGTAAAAAATGGAGATCAGAGAATCTCAAGGGTAACATGGGGATAAGAAGTATAAAGTGGAGATTAATTATGGTGGTCTAATTGATAAATATAATGGTACTGAGAAATTTCAACATCTTACTTTTCAAAGGTGTGAAAAGAAGCGCTATAAAAATTTCCTTAGGGGTATGAGAAAATGATTTAGGTGTAGGAAGGAAGGACACCTAGCTAGAGATTACCGATAGGTGAAACCCACTAATGCATTGGAGGATAGGAATACTGTGGTCAAACCTCAACACATTTTTCATTGATTAAACTATAAGGAAACAAGGTATTTTCCAAACTAATGTACTAAGTCAAGGGTTTTAATAGACAACAAAAAACCTACAAGGCAGTAAGGGTGATCTTTTTCCATCACAAACACTAAGTTGGATCCCAAAAATGAAGCGGTGAAAGGTATTCAAGTTATTAATTCAAGAATAGAAATGTACTTTTTGATTATGGATCTACGAATTCCTTTATATCACCAAATTTTAGTAGAACTATTCAAATACCACCACAAATCATGGAAGTAGCACTGTTGGTGAAAATGAAAAATGGGGTAATTATTTCATCTCAAGTATATAAATCCTCCCCTATCAAACTTTTTGGTCTGAATTTCCCAACGAACCTTATAATACTACCTTTTGGGTAATTTGATACAATTCTAGGTATTTATTGGCTTTCCCTATATAGATCCAACATAAATTTTCATGAGAAGAAAATCACTCTCCATATCGCGAATCATCCTCCAATTATATACAAGTTCAAGGAGGAGCATGAATATTCTTTAGCACCAAAATCTCAAGCATAGATATTATTTCCCAAAAAATAATAATATCGAGCTCAAATGATTAATTCCAAGGAAATAATAATCCTTGAAGACATGACCATTGTGAGGGAATATGCTGATGTGTTTCCCAAGGAACTACCTGGTCTTCCTCTTAGTTGAGAGGTAGAATTTTAAATTGAGCATATACTTGGGGTGTTACCATTATTTAAGACTCTGTATAGATTGGATGTTGTGGAACTTGAGGAGATAAAGAAGAAAATATAGTAGAATATGGATAAAAGGTTCATATTCCCAAGTTCTTCACTATGGGGTGAAACATCCCTCTTTATCAATAAGAAGGATGGGTGAATATTACTTTCCATTAATTATCATGAGTTAAAGAATATCATGATAAAGAAAAATTATCCCATTCCATGGATTTATTAATAGTTTGATCAACTATGTAGAGCACGATACTTATCCAAGGTGGATCTGTGGTTGAGATATTACCAAGTTAGGGTGAATAATGAGGATATCCCCAAGACTGTTGTTCATACAAGTTACGGTCACTATGAGTTCATGGTAATGCCATTCGTACTCACTAATTCTCCAAAAATATTTATGTAATTGATGAATATATTATTTAGATATTACCTCAACAAATTTTTGGTAGTATTTATAGATGATATTATAATATACTCCAAAAATAAAGGAGGAGCATGAGGACCATCTGAGCACTATGCTAAATACCTTACAAAAGTATAAGATTTATGAAAAGTATAAAAAATGTGAGTTTAGGTTGAAGTAAGTCTAATTCTTGGGGAATATCATCATAAGAAATAGGATATCTAGGGAACCTTAAAAAATAGAAGCAATTAAAGGATGGATGAGGATAATATCTATGAAAAATATCCATAGTTTCCTTGGATTAGTTAGGTACTATCTTCAATTTGTGAGAAATTTATCATGATTGTCAAACCATATAATCAAGCTAACTCATAATGGAGTCAAGTTTTCTAATAATGATGAATGTGAAGAGACCTTAATGGAGTTGAAAAGGAGTATTATCACTACACCTATACTCACACTACCCACAAGAGGAGAATTTTTTGTGGTATTTAGCAATACTTCGAAGAAGGGATTGGACTGTGTGTTAATGAAAAATTAAAAAGTGATAGACTATAATTCAAGGCAGTTGAAATTTTCTGAATAGAACTACCGAACTCATGATCTACAGTTGGATACAATGATCTTTTCTTTGAAAATATTGTGGCATGATCTATTTGGTGAGAAGTGTGAAATATATACGAATCATAAAATCCTCAAGTATATATTCTCACAGAAAGAGTTGAATATGCACCAATGAGGATAGTTAGATATGATCAAGGACCATGACTTCTCAATCCACCACCATCCTAGGAAAGTGAATAAAGTAGAAGATGATCTAAGTAGAAAGGATCTAGCAATTTTATCATTGATGAGAAATTATAATAATCTGATCTTATTAGATTTGAAAAGGATGTACATGAGAATAATAAATAAAATAACATCATCAATCCTTTCACAAATTATTGATAAACCATCCCTTATGGAGAAGATAAATGATGCTCAAGAATATGATGTTGGAATTTAGAAGAAAGTGGAAACTATAAGAAAAGATAAATTCTCTGAGTTTAATGCTAATGAAGATGAATTTGTGAGATTTGGGTTAGGACTTTGTGTACCATAAAATCTTAAGTTAAAGAAGGATCTATTAGATGATGTACATAGTTCAACCTTTTCCATCCGCCTAAAAAGCACAAAGATGTATCGAGATCTCCGAGAGCACTATTAGTAGAACAATACGAAGAATAAGATCATGGAATTTACATCAAGATGTCATGTATGTCCTTAAGTGAAGGAATAAAGGAAAAAATCTAAGGAGATGATGCAACTATTACCTATACCTACATGGAAATGGGAAAAAATCAACATGGAATTTTTCACTGGTCTTTCAAAGACATCAAGAGGAAATAATGTTATATGGGTTGTGGTGTATTTTCTTATAAAGACAACTCACTTCATTTAAATTTTAGAGTACTTCTTCCTCGATCAACTTGCAAGTATATACATTAGAGAAGTGGAAAGGATTCACATAACACTATTATCGATTATATCTAATCGAGATACAAGATTTACCTCTAAGTTCTAGAAGAGTATCCAACATGCTATAAATATAGATTTAAACTTAATCATGTCTTATCACCCTCAAAATGATGGCCAATATGATTGAACTATACAGACACTTGAAGGAATGTTGAGAATATTCTCAATTGACTTCAAAGGAGGATGGGATCAAAATATTCCTCTAGTCGAGTTCTCATACAATAACATTTTCTACTAAATCATACAAATGGCTCCCTATGAAGCCCTTTATGGGAATAAGTGCATAACACCTACATGTTGGGATGAATTTGGGGAACACAAACTTCTAGGTCCTGAAATAGTTGATGAAATGGTGGAAAAGGTAAAGACCATTTAGCAACACATCAAGGATTCTCAGAGTTGATAAAAGAGATATGTTGAAAATTGTTAACAATACCTAGAGTTTGATGTTGGAAACATAATATTCATCCATTTATCTCCATGTAATAAATTCATGTTATTTGGGAATAATGGAAATCTTAGTCCATGATACATTATTCCCTTTGAGACCATTGATCGCATTAGAGTGGTGGCAAGTTGACTAGAACTCCCACCTAACCTATCTCAAGTATATGATGTATTCCATATATTCCTCTTTAGGAAGTACATACCAGGTCCCTCACATAAACTAAACCTAGAGGTGGTACCATTGGAGAATGATCTCTCCTATGAAGATAATCCGATGATGATCTTAAATCATAGAGACAAAGTTCTATGAAATAAGTCAATGAAACTGGTCAAAGTGCTACGGAGAAACCAAAAGTTTAAAGAAGAAATGTGAGAAATAGAGTATGTGATGAAATAAAATTACCCTCATCTATTTTAGTGCATGAAATGAAAATTTTGAGGGTGAAATTTCTGAAGGGTGGAAGATTGTAATGACCCAAACTTTTATAAATAAAATTCCCCTTTCTTTTTAATGAAATGTCTTATCATATATTATGGATATAGAAAAAACATGAACTTTATTGGTTTTATTATATCCTATTGGATTTAAAAGACTATTAATAATCATTATCATTGGTAATATAGCCTTTTAATAGTGATCACATGATTAGTATAATTATAGGATTTTAACAAATCCAATTAACACAGACAAGGAAGTGATGACCTCAACCATTAGGATCATACCCTATGAAGCCCATTTATTAGAGCTTCTGAGGGATATATCATCACTGAGTTTTTCCCTTGAACAATACCAATTTGAGATCTAACAACTTAAGCATGATTGAAACTACTTACATGAGAATTTCAAGCTCATCGAGATCACGACCCAAACCATATACGCCGAACCACCCCGTGAAAGTCTCAAAGTTGTGCACCTTACCCTTAGGGAGTTTGTTAGTATATTAAAGGGATATGTATAAACACCATAATAATATTTATATTTATATTTTATTTTCAATATTTATATTTTCTTTTTATCATTAATTTATAAATGATTTTGATTTTTATACAATAAAACACAAATTGTATTTTTAATTGGTATTCAATTTCAATTAAGACGTTTATTTTGATGAATTAACATATTTTTGGAGTAAATAATATTTTAATAAAATATTATTATTAAATAATTTTTATTAAATATACATGATCATATAATTTTTATGAAGTCAAATTTAATTTTTATAAGGGTTCAAAAACTGTTATTGTTAAAAAACCCAGCAGTTCTCAATAAATGTCGATTATTATTTTAAAAGTGAAAGTACATATATTTATAAAATTATTTTGATAAATGAATATTATTTTTTGGAAATAGAATTTCAAAATTATCGAATGGTTAATTTTTCATAATTTTTTGATATAGTTGAATATTCTGGTAAAAATTAAATACCATATAAATATACATTGTGTATTATTATAAGGCCCCAACCTTAAACATTACATAATCTTAAGTTAAGTAAATAATTAACATTGAGGATCTTTTCAGGTTTATAGTTTTATGGAATTAGGCCATAACTATTACATTGCATCTCAAATGTTATAAAGTAGATACTTCTACTCTATCCATTTTTTTCATAATAATAAAACTCCTTAAATAAAACAAGAATTATTGTCTTGATATAAATATTCTTGAATTATTTATTTCTATTATCCTTCCTTATACCCTGTGAAAAACATTTAAAAATATTCTTGAATTCTTCCACGATAAATCTTAACATTTATCTCCAAATAACATTGACTACACTTAAATTCTCATACTGAAAAGTAATTAACCTAATCACATATTCTCTAAGACATGTTAATAATTTCCCTAAATAACCCAAATATCTACAAGTTCACAATAAAAAAATATATTCTTCCAAAATAAAATTTAACCATTACTCCACAAATTAAATCCCATAATATTCTATTTTTCTTAGGCATATAGTGTTCCCAAAATAGCAAATATCTTCCAAAAAAAACAATTTATCACTTAATCACCAAAGAATTTTCCTATACTTAGGATATCTATTTGATAAAACATAAGTTCCCAAAATAAATGTATTCTTGATCCATAGAATCATTTAACTAAAAAGAATAAGTCATACTAACCAGTGACTTCACGTAGTCCAGTGGTAGGCGATAAATTCCATTTCACTTTGGTTGTGGGTTAGATTCCCATAGTTTTGTCCGATGCGATGGGTTTTCACACTATCTGTGTGTTTTCCATTTTTAAAAACTGTATAATTATTATGAGATAAAATCCTAAAAAATAACCATAACATGTTTTATACTTGAAGGTTACTCTATACCTTTCATTTTCATCCCAAATCATAACTACCTCAACATATTAATTCATGAAGTCTTATATATATTGACATCTTTTTTATTTCACCTCCATATGATAAAATAAAACTATTCCCAAAGATAGAACATCGTACCTTGATTTTTGTGTCCACTTGGTTTCATCATCATCTTTTTCACCTAGATAGAAGGTCCATGAATTTCAAAAATTATTTATATATTCTTCAAAATCATATGCTTCCTTTATCCAAATACACTTCATACAACTTGGGTCATATGGGTGCTCACAGAAAAATAGTTTCCAAAAATAATCATGCATGACATATAATTTCAAAAAATATGATAAAACTTACTTTTTATAAAATATTCGGATTGAGTTTGAGTTGAAACTTTCAATCAATGGTCCTTTTAAAATACCATAAGTATGTGTTGAAAGAATGTATTTTAAAAGAAAATATAAATAGGTTGTGCAAGGGTATCCTTATTTATCACCTTTTTCAAAATCATAATATTCTTCAAAATCTTATGATAAGGTAAAATATTTTAAAATGAATTGATAATAATTAACTTTATTGAAAATATGAGAATATTGAGAAAATAGGATTTTATTAAATACAACCCATGATCCACGATAATATCAAGGTATAGTGGAGGTTTTTGATATCTTAAACAACTGCTTGCAAGTGAGTTGTATGCTAGAAAAAGTTTTACAATAATTCAAACATGACTTTGAAATAATTATTGAAAGCATGTCATTAGGAAGAGATAGGAATGTTGTTTGATATCCTCATCCTTCGATTTGTAATCGACTTTCTTTGATCTGAAAAATTTATAGAACAAGTATTTAACTGAAATAATAGACAAAGAGAATAACCATGTGTTTAATGAAAACTCATAATCCCTAAAGTTGTATAAACCTCCCTTTGATACCAACTATAAGGCCCCAACCATAAACATTACATAATCTTGAGTTAAGTCAAGAATTCACGTTGAGGATATTTTCAGGTTTAGAGTTTTAGATAATTAGGCCATAACTATTACATTACATCTCAAATATTACAAAGTAAATACTTCTACTCTATCTTTTTTTTCATAATAATAAAATTCTTTAAATAAAAAAGAATTATTTTCTTGATAAAAATATTATTTAATTCTTCCTTTCTCTTATCCTTCCTTATACCCTATGAAAAACATTTAAAAAACTTGGGATGAGCATAAAAAGATCAGTAAGGGATATAAAATAAGGAAAGAAAACATTATTTCATGAATACATAAAAATAAAAAAAATCATACCTTTCAATCATAAAATACAAGATCTTTAACATACCTCATGAAATCATAAGATTTATGAATAACACATAGAAATCATAAATCATAAAGGTAACTTGTAGAATCTATAACATACTTACATTGTATCTTTCACAGCTACATAGGGAGTTACATTTGGAGTACCCATCACATTATATTCCCTAAATCTTGTATGAGAAACATTAACATTTACCTTCTTCACATTACCCAATTCATTGGAGATCTATATTAGGCTCACCCACCCTAGGTTTATCACAGAACCACCTGTATTTGGTTTATCACGTAACCACCCATCAAATGTTCAAGTACCATTACATAATCATAAAACATAAAATATTTAATTTATAAACATTTCACCCATCAATCACAATAAATCAATTCATTATATTGAAATATTCAATCCATTTCCAAAACCATTTAAAACATTTAATAGAGATATTTTTGAATCAAAGTGTCCCATAACACATTGAAACTTTTAAATTAATTAAAATTTTAAAAAATTAATGTCCATATAAATAAATCCTTAAAACTATTTTGAAAACATAGACATTAATGGGAAATATTTAAAAGATTAAATCTTTAAAAAATTTAAAATTATGTTTTAGTTAAAGAGTCCCTTACCACTTGAGAAAATACATGATTAAAAATAATTATAGAATAACATTATACAAAGCTTATAAAATCATTAGAATAAGGATATTCATGATATAATATGTCGAAGGATATTATGTATACCATATAAAAGTGAATTGGTGTATAACAACAAATAAGTCTCAATGAAATGTAAATTAAGACAAAATCTATTACAAAGATCGTATCCTTAGATTAAGGATAAATCAATGACATAATTATGTGTGACAAATATAAATACACTCAATATAAATGGATATTAATTGTAAAAAAATCATAGGTCATTCAAACATATTCTTGAAAAAAAACAATGACATGGATATTTAACTCAATGAATGGAGATTGAGATAAGATTTCCCTTACAAAGTTCATATAACTGACGTAAGAATTTATAAATGGAGTGATTATGTGTTGTAAAAGTATATCCACACAAATGGAAGTAGAAATTACAACATAAATAAATAAATAGTGATTCCACACATAATATTGGAATAATATAATCAACGAAGTATGTGTAAAACCCAATGAGTAGAAATTGAGCTTAGAAATTCCCTTACAAAAATTCAGCAGCCTAACGATGTTACTTAAAAATTTAGAAAATGAGATGATGAGAGAGAAAAGGGTCTCTCATCACTTGGACATAAAATATACATCAATAAGGATATATAAAAACATATCCCAAAATAAGAAAATGTAAATTAAAATACATAGCATAAAATAAATCTTTGACTAAAAAAGGAGGGTGAAAGGTTCCCTTACCTTGAGTCTGACTTGTCTCGTTCGTTATTTATATTCCTGAATAATAAACTTAGGTTAATTTATACTTTATTAAGACAAATTTTTAAAATTATTATTCATTTTATATTACTTATCATCATGTTATAAAAATTACACAATTATTTAATTTCATATCGGTCGTTTTGTCGATATTTGGTACTTGAGTCAAAAATGAACTTGATATAATAACAAATTGTCCATGTGGTAAAAATTACATTATCTCCAGAATATTATTCATGATTTAAATATCATATATATACAGTATATATATGTATTTATAATATTATATAACATTTATAGATAATAAATGAAATGCACCGTTCATGAAGACGGTAGGCCGTACGTATACATGAACGCTACTTTCATTTATTTTTCAAATTAAAGAAATGAAAAATAAATGATACATTGGTATATTATAATTAAAATATAATATCATATGTTATAATATTTTTACATAATTTCATTAACTCCATCCTTTATATGTTCCATGTATGACATGAACAAGTCATATCACTTTGAGGGGGTGGTAGTCCACACTTGCTCAAATGAAATTATCGTATTTACACATTATAGAAAGAATAAAGGTATGATGTAAATAAAAAATACATAACCAAAGAAACAATATAAATATAATATATATCATATATAAATAAAGTTCCATCATAATGGACACCATGAGAGGTGGTAGGGTAAAATTGAACAATCATCATTTCGTGAGGCATTAGTTCGTCGTCCATAGAAACAATATGTTCATATCCATTAGATGGAGGTGTGTGTAAGTGTATTTATAATACTTATCATAAAATAATAATAGTATATTGAGGATAACATTGTTGTTATGTTATCAAATAATAAGAAGAGAATAGGGAGTTAAGAAGTAAAATAATAGAAAGGAACTTTAGAAAAGATGCTACCTCTTAAAACGAGTAACTTCCTTTGATTTGAGCCAAAAGGCTTTTCTGAATTGCCTTATGCACAAAGTAAGTATTCTATGAGGAAGAGAGGGATGTTGGAAGATTATTTGGGAAGAATTTTTATGATCCAAGTGTCTTTATAGGTGTGATTTATGTGGGTAGAGGTGGTGGCCTTTTATAAGAGGGAGGAGGGGCACTTTAGGAAAGTTTTGAAATATTAATTTATTATAAATTATATTTCGATTAAAAATGGTCCAAAACTAATTTAATTATAATATAAGATAATTTTTGTTGTAATAAAAATCATCCAATAATTGTTAGACAAGTTTTTAATATTTTTTATCCTTATCTTTTTGGTTTAACCCTTATTTTACCATTTTTAATCTTATAGTGATATCTTGTTATTTACACATTGTGGGTTAATGTAATTACCATATCATGTAAAAAAACCCACAAAAAGTCATTTATGACATATTTAGAATTTTATTAACTATTTTGACGAATCTTAGAGTTTTAGTAATTTAATATAATTAAATAAACTATTTTATATTTAAAGTTATGAATTATGTCAATTTTGGACACTATTCATACATGATTTTTTTATAAATTCATAAAGATCTGATTCCTTTGATCAAAAAGAATTAAATCAAATATAATATGTAAATATCACCCAAAAAATTCATATATTATATCAAAATAACCAAACTACATTTCTTTTAACATTTATAATATCATTTATTTGAATCCTGTATTAATGAAGCAATCACTGTATCATCATTGTGTCATAATTAAATTTATTTATTTAATGTCTAAAAATTATAAATAAAATATCATAATATATTAAATATTTTTATATTTTTAATTAATATTTATATATTAATATATCAATTATATAACCCCATATAAAAATTGTTTTAGTAAAAGATACATGTTTATGTTATATTTCTCTTTACTTTAAATTAATTAATATAACATGTCATTATCACTCCCAAGTGGATCCATGGGGTCTCAAAATCATCTCAAGGATGACCATGGTCTGAAATATCTAATCCAATAGGATTATGACATGTGTTAGGGTATTTTAATATTATTATAATATTATTTTTTACCCTTATTTACCAGATTTACCCTTTAACCATGACAAATAAAATAATTACTGAAGTTGTTATTCATAATGTTTTAAAATAAAAGGTACATATTTAAAAAATTTGAACCTTATAATTATAAATTTGGAATCAATTTTTCCAAATTCAAAACACAGAATTTTTAGTAATTAATTTAAAATTAATTCCTGTTGTCAAAATCAAAAAGCGTGTTTTTAAGAAGTAAAAACTACCAAAAGATTAACATGTGTTTATGTCCAATTTCAAAGTGAAATTACTTACAATGAAAAATATTGGATTAAATGATAAAAAAAATAATCTAATTACCCTTTAAAACCAATTAAAAGTACAATATAACTAGATAAATAAATTAGATGAAAAGGTAGTTTTGACTTAAAATGTGGTATTTTTTACTATTCATTAAAAAATGAACTTTATCAGAAAATTATCAAAAATTTAACCAAAGTAAATTTTGATGTCCTTATTATATATAAAAAGTTTATTTTGTCAAATAGAAGATATAAAATTGACAAAAACTATATTTAAAAAGGGTTCGCCATCAAAAGGCGGTAAAACAACCTTTTAAAAATGTTAGAGTATTTCATGCTTAAAATCAGATTCATTCTTATTTTAAGGCTCTAAAATTTATTGGATAAATGTAAAGACATTTAAAAAATATTTATAATCATAATTTAATTAGTTATGTTCATTCTCACCAATACAACGACTAGGCGTTAATAATAATAATAATATATTATTTTTTGGTATAACTCAAAGTTGTGTGCAACGTAAGATTTCAAAGAAACCCATTGTTGCATGTTGAGTACACTATCATAAAAAACACACTTTAATATAAAAATAATATCTTATTCATAAATATTCATATAAATGAAAAAGTATTATTCTATAAATTCCTGGGTCATTACAATTATAACATCATAATGACCCAAAAGTGATTTAATAAATACCATAAAGGGTATCCATGAACAAATCTATGTTTCACTTTAAAATAATGTGATTTTATGTTTATTTTATTAATTTTATAAATATTTTATGAATCCTCCAAAACCATTAGTATATTTTATGGTTTTAAAATCATTTCTTTATGAGTATGAATCACTTCCACATCAATAAGAATATTATTTTATTATGTTAGGCCCTTCACCTCATAAAACAATGAAAACCATTACCATTTGGAAGAAACCATGGGGAAAAACCATGGTAAGGTTTTTGGTTTTGCATATTTTATTATATAGAGTCTAAAACCTATGTTTTTGAAATAATAAAGAAATCTCCACTCATTTCCTATATAAACCCACCCAAGCTCCCATTTTTCTGTGACGACCCAAAATTTTATCAATGTAAATTCCCTTATTATAATTATTTCATATAGTATAAACCACATAAAATCACTTTGAGAACAAAATAAAAAATTTATAAATAAAGAATGAATGAAATAAGAGGTATTTCTAGAAGTTAAGGAACTTATCCTGATAGAATAGTAACTTGGCATTTAGAATAGTAATGTGACCATTAGGAATAATAATTATGGCAATATAATAGTAAGATCATATATGAAAGTGTAAAATTTAGGAATCTCATAAATGGAAATATAACACAATTATATCATAGTGTAAGTATATAAATGTTTTAATTTTTTTTAATTAAGTGTTGATATTTTTATAAAACATAAATGTTTATTTATAATTTGATAATTAATATAATTATTTAAAATAAAATTTATTTTTATAAAATATATTCATAAATTAATATTTTGTTGTCTTATGATTATAATATAATTTTATAATGCTTTAATTAATTTTTCAAAGTGTTATAAGATGAGTTATAATTTTAAAATCTGAATTTTTTGAGTAAATGATGATTTTAATTAAAAATTAAATTTATCCTAATTAGAAAATTATTTTCATAAAATTGAGTTAATGTTTTAATTCCACACATTGGAAAATTTTTATGGTGATTTTTTTGGTATTTTTCTGAAATACTTGAATTTTTTGGGAATAGTAAAATATGGTAATTTATGGTATATATACATTACAAGTCAAATACACTATTCCTTGAGTCATCAAAAATGTAAGAACCATAATATCATAGTTACATTCATTATTTTAATATATTTAGTGATAATTTTTAAACTTTTTAAAGTCATGATCCAAAATAATAAACTAATGAATAAAATAATGAGAAAACACCCTCTCCTACCCTATAAATACCACCCCTCACCACCTCTTCTCCTCACACCTTCCAATATTTGAGACTTGTCCAAGTTATACCTAATAATCTTCTAAAGCCCATTACCCAAGTCTAGGATCCCTTGGTCTCATCAAAAGGCCAAACCTTTTTCCCTAATGAGGTTCTCAAGGAGGAGAAATTCAAGAGGTAAAATCTTCTTTATTTTCTTTTAATTTATTTTCAAGTTATTTTCTTTTATTATTCTATCCTAAAATAATCTCATAAAAATTCTATGATAACTCTATTAAATTACATATACTATAATTTTATTATACTAATTGTATAATCCATCATAAAATCCCTTCTCCTCTGCCTTTTATTCTTAAAATGAAAGCATCATCCGTAAGGTGTTGATTTATCACCTTCAAGGACGACATGTTTCCATTTTACATTAACACCTTTAAGGATGGTCATGAAACCATTTTAATGGTTAAAAAGACTATAAATTTTATTTTAGAACCCTTTTTATGTTCTGGAAGTAACATATTTACATAATACTAAATGATAAAATAAAATGAGTTCGTTGTGATAAAAAACCTCCGTAATAATCTAAACGATTATCACTAATGTATTATCAAATGATTCATCATAATACCATTTAAAAAAATGATATATATAAAAATTTAAACTTATGTATTATAATTAATAACCTATAATTTCAATTCTATATAATTATTCTAATTACACATGAACTTCCATACTTATATACAAGAGAATTGATCATAAAAACTAAGAAAATAAACACTCCCAAATGATGAAATTAAACTCTATAACTCATAAAAAATCACAAAAATGAACTGAATTAAAATATAATGAATAAAATTAATGTATAAAATGTTATATTTTTTTTAATTAATTAATTTAATTTTATTATCCAGGATATGAAAGTGAAGAAATCATTCAGGCGTAAGGTAAGGGGATTCTAGAACCCAACTATCTTTCTTTGGGGTTTCTCTATTTCACTCCATTTTCAGTATGGATGTTCATTTATTTTTACCTAAATATAAATTATTTTCCCTTCCCTTTTTTTTCTAGTATATACTTGTTTCCAATCTGGTTTTATGACAAATGAAAATAATTTTCCAAAAGAACTATTCTTTCCAAAAAATACATCTTTTACTTCTTTTGAGATTGTTTATTCTTAACTCAAGATTGAGGATTCTTTTAAAAAGTATGTTATTTATTATTTAATTTGATAAATCTAAATTTTATTCATGAAATTATGAATCCCATTACTTTCCATGGGTTACTTTATGTCTAAGATTGATATACGTTCTATTTGGCATGCATGATAATGTAAATGCTATGATATGATGGGTGCACCTGGAATTATATATCGCATGTAAATGTTATGAGGTTAAGGGTTCTCCTAGAATTATACAACACTCCAATTAATTGGGTAATATTATTTATCTCATGAGAAAAAGTGAAAATGCATGAACATGATGCTAGCTTTGTTCACAACCATGTGTGGTATTTCACCACTAAGACATGATGTTTCATTTTTATGCATTTCCACATTCCATACCTTTATCTAATGTTTCCTATAATTATTATTATGATGATACCATGATTATGTTATGATGATAATGATTATTCTCACCCATTATTTATTGATTCATGTTCTTATTTATCCTCTTATCAGACTTTTAACTCACCCCTTTTTGATGTACATCCTCACGTGGATACTTGTACTAAGGAGAACACGAGGGTCAATAAGAAGCTAGAAAAGAAGGAATTAAATAAATGTTTATTTTTTATTATGTAAAATTTATGTGTGGTCCTAATTTTCCCAAGACACTAAACCTCTAGATCCGGTATTTGTAACACTATTATATTGTTTATCTTTAAAATGATGTAATACTAATGTAAGAAAAACCAGGGTTGCTATATTTTATTTCACTAAAAATTCTTGGAGCATGTATTTACTCTTACATACCCACTTTAGAGTCCTACTAAGGTTCCCACAAGATCTCAAGAATCACCTACCAATCATTTGGAGTCACACACTCAAGTAAGCGATTTCTCTCTTATTATTTGCATTCAATCACCTCTTTTATGTTATGATTATTAGTTTCAATTTTTTTTGTTTGATTATGTTTTACTACAACCCCTTACCATCCATATTATTTATAAATGACGAGATACCACTTTTAGTCTCATTAATCCCTTCCATAAGCCTTTATGTACACCTGTAACCATGCCAAAATCTAGAAAGGGATATTTTCCTTCTACTCTTAATTCAATTTTATTCATTATCTTATGCCTTGTATTTCCAATTCCTATTGTTGGGATATGTTTTACATGTCCCTATTACTTCCCATTTTCTATCCAAATGATGAGAGAACCCTTTATCTTCCATAAAAACATTTTATGAATCTTTAAGTGACTGCATTACACTGCCGAAATTTCACCATGATTTTCCATGTCAAAAAAATATATAGTGAATAACCATTCCCAATTATTATCAAGGTTGTTAAACTTTATTCAATTATACTTATTTTATTGGGCTATTTATATGTATGTATTCCATACTCATTTATTATGGAGTAAAAACTAATGAAAAATGATTCCATATTTTATGATCTATGTGGAACACTTAAGTATGAGAATGAAATGAAAGTGACGAGTGTGTCCAGAATTATATATAACTCCAATGAATTCGGTAATGTTTAGTCTCATGATATGTCATGTTGGGGTAGAGAGTAAACCTGGTTTGTTTATGGGACTTTTTACATCATGATGTCTTAGAAGTTATCCTTAACCTTTGTTTATGATGCAATATTTTAAGTTTTTTCCACATTTCCCATGTTTCCTTTATGTTATCATGCTATATCATATCTTATTGTTCATATTTATGATTCCTAATCCTTTTATGCCCCATTGATATGCCTATTTATAACATGTATTATTCTATTCATGTTATGCTATGTCTATCCCCTTATTGGGATTTATAGGTCACCCCTTTCTTATGCATGTCCCTAGGTTATCCCATGCAGTGTTAAGTATGAAGGAATATTATGATAATGTTAAATAAATTTTCAATAAATATTATTTATTCCCTATTTTAAGTTGTTATGTAATGTACCTAATTCCCAAATACACCTTTCTTATCGATATTTTGGGTTTTATTATGTGTAATTTTATTTAATAAATCATGTATTAAAAATCTCTCATAAAGATATCCCCCTTTAGTAATATTCAATAACATACCTTATTTAAAACCTTTATTCATAACCTAGGGAAAGGAAACATAAGAAAGGGTGAGTTAAGTTTCTCAATAAGGGTAAAAAGGGAGATATATAAGTATAACTTGAACATAAGGGTATTATAACATGAACATAACATTTGAAAACCATACCTTACATATCAAAGATTGTAATATTGAGTCATGACATAAATAATGGTAGTTCATAAGACATTAATCATAAGTAAATCAAATAACATGATCTATGAGACCATAACATTGGAATAAGACATAGATTTGTGGCATACACATTAGATTATACCATTGTGAACATGTATAAATGGACACATGCTCACTCCTTAAGTTAAGGACATGAAATCAGAACCTCACATAAACTTATGTACATACAACCATGTCCATGTATAAAATTATGAAAATGAAAGATAGGTCCATGAATAACACTTTGAATATGTAATTAGGTTCATTCATAATATTGTGAACATGTAATCAGGTTCACACATAACATTGTGAACATGTAATCAGGTTCACATATAACATATTTACTCAAGAGTTATCCATTTTACCTAATGCATTGGAGGGAGATATAGGTACCAACCATCACATAATGAAAATCATATGTATGTGTTCCACAATATCAAAAAACATTAATCATATTATAAACCATGAAATTAAATGGGTTTCTTAAATATTTCATCATATCATAACCTATGGAAAATAGGAAGATTTCATAATCATTTCATCATTTCATTATAGAATAACCCATAAAAAAATAAGTGGGTTTCATAATAATTTTATCATGGTATAACCCATGGAAGAGTTAAGGGTTTCATAAACATATTTTCATGATAAACCATTTAAATAAGGAATAAGAATGGTATCCTTGTTTCATATCCCTAGAAAAACATAAGTTACATCAAAGGATTTCATCTTAGATGGATAATGATATTGAAATATCACTTGGAACATTTCTTGAGGAAAATAAATTTTCTTTGAATATTACTTTTTAAAACTAAAAATTCATAAACAATTTTGAAAATACTTTTCTTTGAAGAAAACCTTGAAAACTTATAAATTAAGATTCAAAGAAAATAATGGCCATGATGAAGTAAAATTCCATTCATGCCATATACATTAAAATAAAGACTCCTTTAACATTTTTGGTAAAATCCAAATGATCATTGTTTAGAAAATGAAATGAAGATTCCTTTATTTTTTTTAAAATTTTAAAAATGGATAAAAATTTCTTTAATAAATCATTTTAATAATGTTAAAAACATTTTTGAAAACATTTTTAGAAAACATGTTTTTAAAAGAAAATGGATTTTCGACCAAAGTGGTAAATAAAGTCATTTTTTATTAAAAACATTATTTTGAACAATTGAGTACATAAAGAGAGGAAAAAAATGGAAAAAATTATTCTAATTACATAACTATAGTATAAGAAAATTCACGAGTTTCTTGAGATATATATCATAATATTTCATAATTGGAAGGATAATCATAAACAATCCTAATAATCGATGAGATTGTATCATAAAAACATTACCACTTTGTTTAAATTAAATCATAATCCCCATGAAATAATAAAATATAGTATAATTAGAATAAATAAATTCATGATATTACACGTCAAAGGGTATTTATATTCACTTTATAAAATACAGTAGCTTCTTAACATAACATATGTCTCAAAGAAGGAAAATTGAGAAAAAAATCCATTAAAACTTTGGTAGCTTTTGAACCGTAGACCTCTTGAAAGAGAGATAATAAAATGTATATTTAAATCAAAAATAATTTTCCTGATAAGAATAAAAAATTACATTCATGGGTAGTATATACACCACATAAAATAAATAGGTGGTGAATATGGCATGTTACTCACTAGAGTAAAAAGTGAGATGAAAATCCCTTACCGATTTAGTAATATTTTGAATCATAAGACCCAATAAATAATAACATTAAATTAAACTTTAAATATCATGAAAATGAGTATATTAATGATATAACATATAAACCAGGAAGTATATACATCATACAAAAGAAACAAGTTGTGAATTCTTATATGTCTCCCAGAAATAAAAGAGATACTTGAAATCCCTTACAGCTTTAGTAATATTTTGAGTGATAAGACCCAATAAAGAATAACATAAAATAAAACTTTAAATATAATTAAATATAGTATATTCATGATATATCATGTCAAAGGTGCAGTATATACACTACATAAAAGAAACAAGTGGTGAATTTTTATTTGTATCCTAGAAATAAAAAGAGACTAGAAATCCCTTACCATTTTAGTAATATTTTGAGTTATAAGTAAAAATAAAGAATAACATAAAATTAAACTTTAAATATAATTAAAATTATAATATTAATTATATAAAATGTAAAAGGTACAATATATATACCACACAAAAGAAATAAGAGTGATGAATTTTCATACGTCTCCTAGAAATAAAAGAGAGACTAGAAATCCCTTACCACTTTAGTAATCTTTTGAATCATAAGACCTGATAAAGAATAGCATAAAATGAAAATCTAAATATAATTAAAATGAAGTGATTAATTATATAACATTTAAAAGGGTAAGTATATACACCATAGAAAATAAATGAGTGGTGAATTTGGATATGTCTCCTAGAAATAAAAGAGAGATTAGAAATCCCTTACCTTAAGTCTCAACTTCCTTCGTACATGTTAAAAACTATAGTATAATTAATATAAGTTTATTATAAATATATTAAATAAACATAATTATATATATCATAACATTTATTAATTTCTTATGACCTTCTATTACCCTTTTATTAACAATTCCATGTTAAAGTCATGTTTCAGGCAATAACTGCTTTGTTTTTCATATATGTTTTGATTTGTTATTTTTGGTCCTCATACTTTGATCATGGTTCCATAATATCTAGAATTATTATAATTATATAAATATAAAATATATTAATTATATATGTATTTATATTAATCCATAAAATTTAGATATAGAAAATGAAATACACCCTTTATGGAGATGGTAGGCCGTACGTATGCATGAATGTTGTTTCCATTTTCTCAATGGATTGAAAGAAATATAGGTAAATAATATATCACCATTAAAGAATAATTTTTATTTCATATATATCAAATATTTTTATTAAGACCATCCTTATTACCTTTTATGTAAATCATGAATGAATCACATCACTTCATGAGAAGGTAGTCCTTCGTACACAAAAGAAATGTTATCGCATTCCCAAAAAATAAAAATTATGAAGGTATGTGTGATATAATAATTAAAAAAGTATAATAATATCATAAATATAATATATAAACATTTAATACATCATTATAACCATTCCTAATAGGTTTTAATGTAGAAACAAATGACATCAGTTTGTGAGGTGGTAGTCCACCATACACATGAATGATGATTTCATAAACCATTTGACGGAAGTGGAGATGGTTGTAATTTATTACATCAACATAATATAATTTAAGTATATATTATAAATTTTTTTATTATATTTTAAGTGTTAATACATAATTGAATTTGGAAAAATAAAAAAAAGAAGGATCTTAGTGAAGATAATTACCTTTGATTAGAAGCACACTCTTTGGATCTCTTATTAAGGACCCTAGTGTTGGTATTTTGGGAGAACCAATAGATATAGAACATAGATAAGGATGTTGGGGAGGGATTTTGGTAGGGTTTATCCAAAATATATGGCTTTATAGGTGCTAATAAGTAAACTGTGGTGGTGGCCTTTTATAAGTGGGGGAAAGGAACCCACTTGGAAACTACTTGGAAATTTCCCAAAAAATCCAAAATGATAAAGTCATTCACATGAAAAAAGTTTCCAAATGACCTTATATTATAAATTTGGAATTATAATATGGATATATTTCTATAAAATAAGATTTATACATGTTTTTGGTTATTTTCAAACCTTATATTTTTAGTTTGACCCCCTGTAAACCCATTTTTACCTTAACCACTATAATTAATTTTTACTGTTTTCACTATTCATTATGGTCAAAAATTAATTTTACCTTATTATATAATATAAATTATTATTATTCAAACTATTTAACCAATTTTTTAAAATTAAATTCACATAAGTGGAAAATTTTAATTTAAAATTAATCCTGTAGACATGATGAGAAAGCGGGTTTTCCAAGAGAAAATGTTCAAAAGTTTAAAAAGTTTTTATATTAAAATTAAATATGAAAATGATTCCACTGACCTAAATTGGATTAATAAATATATAATTGAACTAATTTTACTTTAATTTTTTTTAAATATATTTTAACTTTATAAATAATTTAAATGAAAAAGTAGTTTTCAATTACAATTCAGTATTGATCACTATTCATCAAAAAATTAATCTTTTCATAAAATAAAAAAAATAAACCTTAGATAAATTTGACATGATGATTTAAAAAATTTATTTTATTCTATAAAATTAATTTTCTAAAATTTTTAAAAAGTAATTATATTATAATTGCGTAAAAGGTGACACAATTGATTTTTAGAAAGATACAATTTTAAGCATAAAATTAGATTTATTATTATATATTATATAAAAAAATACATAAAATGAATTTTAAACAATGTATTGAATATATAATATATAAAATTCATTAAAATCATTCAAAAAAACTTATTTGGTTAAGTTATTAGTTTAAAAAACATTTGGGCGCATAAAAATAGTTTTTCAGAAAAGGATTTCCTTTATTTTTAAATGGTTCTTATTTTCATTTCTAATTAATTGGTAGTAAAAGAATTAATTATATATTTATATATTTATAAAAAATATATTTTCATAATTTAGTTATTCCTATCCATACCCACCATTCTAATAGCTAGGTGATATATATCATATAATAATATTTTAATAATATGTCACGTTTAGTTTAAAATCAGTATTGTATGTAACATAAGCTAAAATCAGTGTAACATGTAATGAAAAATATTTAAACGATTAAATTAATTTGAAAAATATATTTCAAAAAATCTCAAGGTGGTATATTCTTACTTTTCTTCTTTAAACTCGATGCGATTATCTTTTCATATGTGAGGGTTGAGTCTATGTCTCCACTTAAGCCACAACATCTCTCTTTCCCAAATGATTATAATTCCATAAGTGGAATCATACTTTTGAATTAACCCTTCTATAGCCAAATATATAAGTGACAATCCTTATTCTTATCTCAAGCCTTTTATATTCAATATCTCTTATATTTTATCATTGAAAATATCTCTTTTAATTATTCTTACATTGAAACTAGATATTTCAATATATGTAGGCTCCCATATTTTTCTATCTCCTCGATTCTCCTAGATGTGTATATTATGTGAACTCTCAATTATTATTTCTTTTCTTATATACTATATATTTCAATGAAATACTTAATCCCTCATTCTATATTTTTTCCGGAACCGACTCAAGTATTATTTAAGCATTCACATTAGATTCTATTCAAAGTAACCAATGGTGTAGTTCACACATGTTTCTCCCTAATCTTTATGATCCTTACCAAGTGGCCCTGTGATAATCCTGTTTTAAATTCAAATGAATATTCTAAATGATCTTTGAAATTTTTATTTAAATTATTACTCCTTTCCCTTTTTTAAACTCTAATTTTTTTGACATGTGAGCTTTAACTACAATTAAAAACTCAATACACATAATCCATGAAAATCTATTTTCAAATTCACAATTTAAATTTCTGAAATTATAACTACATAAAATCTTCATAAAACCTTATATAAAAATACCCAAGTATTACAACATGGATATCTCTATTTTAAGGAATTGAAAAATCTGGAAAAATATTTGTAAACCTTTGAATTAGTTTGAGTGTGTAACACACTACTTATGAGTTTCATGTAAACTTCACAATATATCATACTTTGATACCCTTTTATATGAAAACTATTTTATAGAAAATTTTTCATACAAAGTCACACTTTCATTATATATAAGTATTTCATATGAGATAAGTCTTTTATATGATTACCCTTTCATACAAGAAAAACATTCATTTGATGCAAGGATTTCATACATAGGTTTTTTCCTTTCATATGAGGATAGGGACTTCATGATATTATTTACTTATGTAACTATAATAACTACTACAAAAACTTAAAACGGCTACTACAAAACCTTATATGTATGTTATGCATCACAATGGGCATAATTCTGTTTCCAAATTCTTCTAATGAGACCTAGGCCACCCTTGTAGTTTTAGACTTAGCCAAACTTTATAACCATCTTCTTTAACAAAACTTAAACAAAATAATTATAGATTTAATTCCATCCACCATGAATCATTTCAACCACTACTCATGAATAATTTCATACACTACTTTAAAACTCTCCAATAACATCCTTCATGAAGCATTTTATTAACATAATAATCATTCCACCATGACAAGCTCTATACTCTAAGACTTTATCAACAAATCCAACTATAACTATTGTCTCCATTTTTCAACAAACCAATCATAACAAAATAATTAACAAATATTTTTAGAAAATCCAATATATCCTCATGGTGTCAATAAAGAGTTATTTTGACCACATGTTTATAACATTTTACTTAATAAGAATTACTTACGCACAATGTATTTCATATGTATTGTGACACACTAGATTTTAGTATGGATATTTCTTTTATAACATCCATATGTTTTGAAATTTAATAATTTGTTTAAAATATAATAATAATCTAAAATTAATAGTTATTTATTTCATTAAGATAAAATATTATAATATAACATAAAATAAAAATTATTACAACAAATATATATGGAATATAATTAAGAAAACTAAAAAAGGAATATAAATGAAAGTAAATAAAAGGACAGTAAGATTCAAATATTCATCCTCATAGTGTCCTATGAAAATGATACCATCAAGTATAATTATAGAAAGGATAAATATTAAAAATATAGAAGATATTTTAAAAAAGGTAATAAAATAAATTATTTTAGAATAATTAAAGGTTGTATATAAGAATAAAAAGGAAAATATGACCATTATATGACCATTGGGTATATATAATCATTGGGTATTCATATTATATATTTATTCATGACTTTTAAATCACTTCCATTACCGATTTTTATTGAAAAACAAATATTTTTCAATCAGTGGTATTGTTTTTCTCATATACATATATGTAGAGCATTGTATGAATTCCTCCAATTTCAATTTACTTTACTATTTTGATTTTAATTTTATATTACTAATCCAAATTTTGTGATTATTATTTTTTAAGATCCCTAATTCATATTCATATAATTTAGTAAACCAAATCCTTAGTTAGATTATCTATTTGATTATCCATTTGGATTACATAAGAAAGCATAATAAATTTTTCATAAAAAATGTACCAATAAATGATGTTCAATTTTTTGGGCTCAATTATGAAGTCCAATTGAATTAAAATATACCATTTTTTATAAAACATTATTGAAAAACTTATATAAAAAATTTATAGCCCAAATTAATAAATAAGTGTCCCAACACAAGTAATATTCCTAGGCATGGAATTATATATTAGATTGAAGGAAAAGTAATTAACATTGAATTTTATACCAATACACTTATCCAATGAAGATAAACTTTCATGGGTAGAAATTCAAGATACAATGTAAAAACTTGGTATAATATTTTGTTTTGATATGGTTCCATTTTATTGTCCTAAAACCTATTCACATTAAGGCCATGGAAGAAAAAAGAACAATCCAATCTAGGATAAAAAAAAATTGTTTACTAAAAATCCATATATCTGTATAAAATAATCAATTTCCAATAATATTGGTGATAGGATAGTAAATATAGGGATAAAAACTTTTTATAATAATTTTTTTTCAAGACAATGTTATCTCAAGAGTTAAATAGGTTCACCAACTTACTGGACATTTCCATCAATACATTATAAGAATTTGGAATTTTAAAAGTCTTAGAGGATATTTGGCATGAAAAATCCTTAGTTTAGAGGCTAAAAGGACCTTATAAACTCTAGTTCTCAATTAGAAAATCTACTCCTCCATTATAATTTTCCTTATTTTCTCTTCTCAGTTTCCTGTTCCATCACAAGTCTTGTTTTAATTATATTTTAGTTGTAATGAATGTTTCATTTCACACACATATTCTCATAAAATTTTATAGTTGTAGATTTTTTGTTCTAAAAATAGTTTAAATTATGTTGGTATCCCTTACTTCTTCACCCTTTTATTTTCAGTGTGTGTATAAGTTATTTTTATATCATTTGTGCGCGTCAGTAGTGTTCATGCCATTATTTTCTTGTCGCATTATTTTTTTATTTCTTTTTGTATCATCATTATAAAAAACATTTTTTTTATTAATGACCAAAATAGATGAAAATTTATCCCATTAGGGTGAGTAATAATTTATGGATGTTAAATGATTGATATATTTTGTTCTTTTAATGTTATTTATATTAATATTTTGTATGTTAAACTAGATATTTAATGGGTTAATGTAATTTTTATTTTAATATGTTGATTCCATAGATTATTTGAACCATAAATAAACTAGGGTAGATGGATTATTTAACCATCCATAACTGGTCCAATAGAGGAAACTCCAGACCCCCCATCGGTGGGGGAGGAGCTCACCTATTCTTCCTCAATTTACTTCATCCCCCTCACTAACCCAAATATTATCCCAAAATTTCCATGTATCTTGGTTAGAACAAAGGTTATTGGTCTTTATGGAAGTATTCCAATTATTAAAATATATCTCTTCAAGTTCATAAAAGGTTTATCATTATTAGATCTAGCCTTGGTTATGAGGTTTATATGAAACATGTATTTTGTTGATTCCTTCAATAGGTTTGTCAATAAATTGCGGTGGATTAGGTATCACAAAATCATTGGACTTCTATATCCCTAACAATTTATTAAATATTTACAAGATGAATATAATATAATCAAGGCTTGGTATAATCCACCTCAATCCTTCCAGTCATCCCATTTATTTTTTCTAAGATCGAGCTTTGACTTTCACATGAATAGGGGTTTATTTACTTTAGTGATTTGGTTGAATATACTAGACATATTTATTCCCTTTCATAACCTATATATTTTTAAGTTTATAGGGAATTATTCCAGTCACTAACTCTATTTAAATTTCCACACCTGAAAAATTTTCCACCCCATTAGCCTACGTATTGTTTGGAGGTCGATCTTAGAAAAAATTTTCTTGAATTTATATAGATTGAAATTGATGGTGAGTACCCCCATAAGTAAAAGGTGTTTAATAAGGAATTAGTGGATTTTTAACAAGTTTCAATCGATAGGGGGATAATAAACATACCTTCCAATGAAGGAAAAATAGATTGGATGATAAGGTTGTAGGTAACTTTTCAGTTCCAATGGAATCTTTTAATTTTGTGACATTATATATGAAACAAGATTCTATTAAATAGAGGAATATAGAGTGGCTCACTTATAAGAGAATTATGGAAGTATATCACCTTTATTAAAGGATAATTGAGTGGAATATAATATGTAGAATGAGTTTATGGGGTACTCGTCTTATGTTAAAATTGACCCTGAAAGTTCATTGGGTTTGAATTATGCCATGTAGCCTACTTTGGATGAGGGGAGTCATGCAAGTCCAATCAGAATGGCTACTTATACAAGAATGTCTAGGAAGCTTTATAGTCTTGATATAATATAGAAGGAGCATTAAATTACTAGGTGTTATCCTAGAGTCAAATTATATAATATGTTCTATACATCAAGTGAGGATTCAAAGGGTAAAAATAATAGTGGGTAGTGAAAAAATACAAGATATATAAATAAACATATGCAAGCTTAGGAGGAATCTTCAGAGCTTGGAGTAGCTAATGTATCCCAATTTTGGAGTTCTCAATCTAACGTACCCTCTGTGAATGTTGAACAAAAAAACTCCCAACCCTCATTTTAGTATGAAGAGGGGTATCAATTTGATGAAATATATTATTTAGGAAGGGAAAAAAATAAATATGGTATAAACTTGGGATAATACTCAATGAACAAAGGGAAAAAGAGAGACAATATAAAGACTTCTCCAAGATTCCAAGACCCATGATGGCCAGATCAAAGAGTAAGGTAGGAAAAACAAAAGGTGTATATCAGACCCCTAATAAGGGATAAAAAAAGGTTAATGAGGACAACCAATTTTATCCATATCCTTATTAGGTTTAGGATATAACTCTCAACCAAGTGAGATCTATAGAACTCTATATTTGGACCTATGGATCCAAGGATTCTATCAAGGCTAAAAGTTTCCTCCCTTAGCCAAATCATGTAGGGGTAACAAAGAGTGAGTAGGAAGGAGGCCTAATTCTACTATGAAATTACTCTTTTATTCCACAGGGGAGAATGTGAAAGTTCCATATGATGTTAATACCTCAGAAAAATACTATCATATAATGCATTAAAATAATTTAAAAATAAAAATAAATAAAGAACAAGGGGAATGGATTGAAAATCAAGACAGTTTCTTACTCCATATATTTAATGAAGGTATTATAGACAAGTAAAATTATATCAAGACATCGGATCATATGCCCTATTTTTTTGAAGACCTTATATAATAGAATATAGAGCAGAATAACTACACTATTGATTGGAGCCTCCTAAGGATACACAATACTAATACTTTAAATTTTTTTAGAATGGTTAAATAATTATTTTTAATGTTAAATATATGTTATTGTTTCTTAATTTTATAGTTCCAACTAAACCCTTAATTTTTTTTCCATGAAATAAAAAATTTTAAGTTGGATTAAAGGATCAGAATAAATCCTAAAAAATTTGGGAACTTAGATCAAAATTATATTATGAAGAGGATGTTAATTTAATATAATGTTTTTAAAATATCAATAATATCTTATGATTATGCCTTTAACATTAAACTCAACACAATCCATATAAAATAATTAAATTAAGATTCTTTCATTAATGAATTTACATAATATTTTAAAACAAACAATCTCCATATTAAAAAGACAAAACAAAATAGTAGATTCAAAAAAAAAGTAAAATCACTAAGGATTAAACCTGAGTGACACTATACACATTATATAATAGCATTGAACCTTTGATTATTGATAAGTGACAACTGGCCTCACTTAAAATGACACTTTTGTTGGGGATATTTTTATAAGGATGAATTTGTTCTTAATTTTTTTAAAAGAAACTAAAGAAATAAAAAAATCAAAAATCAAAATAAAAAATTCAACTCCATTGATCCCCAAAAAACTTTCTTCCATATCCATTCTCCATAAAATTTTATAAAGAATTTAAAGTGTGTGCGAATTCACCATAGAAAACTTGAAAATCTTGATTATTTTTTTGACACTAAAATTGAACTTACCTTAAGTCGGATTATAAGGTTAACCAGGGATAAAAAAAATAAACCCAATCCCTTGATAATTCCATTCCAAATAATAACATGTAAAATTATTGGAAAAAACATTTAAAAAACTCACTAAAATTTATATAAATTAATTATCTATTGGTTTACATTATCCCAACATCAAGGTAGATTTCAAAATCAAATCGAGTCTGGTTCATATTCTGCTTCATTTTTATGGGATAGATGGGGAGGATCTTCATCATCAACTCAAAAATTTCAAAGTGTTATGCCATACTATGAATCTTAAAGGGGTTTCTGATTAACAAATAAAACTCAAATAATTTACTTTCTCCTTGGATAACTCTTCTAAATACTTTATCTACTACATCTCTTCTGGTTACATAAACTCATAGAATGACATGAAGAGACTCTTACTTAAGAAATTATTCATGGATTCTTGAACCATATATATTATAAATAAAATTAGTAGTATTCATTAATTCCTAAATGAATCACTATAAGAATACTGGGAGAGTTTCAAGAAACTCATTTCCACTTTTCCACACCACAAAATCCCAGAAAAAATCCTTATACAATACTTTTATATGGGTTTATTATAAATTTATAGAATTCTCATTGATACTAAAAGTGGTGGTTCTCTTGTATACAATGATCCTGCTGCTGTTTGAGATCTCATAAGTATTATGGTTGTAAACATGAAACAATTCTATACTCGATCACATACTCAAGTTAAAAAATCCTAATAAATCTAGTATATAGAACAAAACAAGATGTATAAGTGGATATGTGAGTTCAATGGTCTTATAATAAAATTTTAGGTGGATAAAAAAGCCTCAAAATCTTATTTTCCCCAATATCAATTCCCCACACCCATAAAAAATTATGGTATTTTTATCTCACTTTATCATTCAACATATATCTATACATAATTATAGGATGAACCATTATATTATTCTAAATGAAAATTAATGAAGTATTTTTTTAGTGAAACCATAACCTTTATCCTCTAGGTTAGTTTGTTAGAAATTCATACTAACCCCACTATGATCCTTTCTCTTCTACCTACAATT
Organism: Viscum album; assembly: GCA_963277665.1. Taxonomy (NCBI): domain Eukaryota; kingdom Viridiplantae; phylum Streptophyta; class Magnoliopsida; order Santalales; family Viscaceae; genus Viscum; species Viscum album. The sequence continues at coordinate 1,393,109,986 of OY728130.1, read as the reverse complement.
CAGGATGGAAGGAACATCAAAGCTTGATGCATGATAATATTTTCCAACAACCCTTATAACTCCCTACTCAAAATTCAAATATCTTTTAGTATGATCAAGTATGGATATAACTCTAATAACTATATCAACCCACACAAACTTATCAAAGGAGCAATAATCGTCCTCCCAGTTTCCACCATCTTGGAGAGTTTTCACAATTCCCAAACTAGTATAACTGATTTCTCAAGAACAATAATCAAGGTAATATAAAATATGGACATGAATCATATTATAAGAAACCATGGGTTAGTTTTATAGAATAATTGACCTCATTAACTCAATCTGGACAAAAGAAAATTGAAAATAAAAATTTCCAACATACTTCCCGTCTAATCCAATAATAGTGAAACAATACTTCCCAACTTCCAACTCAAATATTTCTAACCCCAAGGAAAGTTTAAGTGAAATCACACTCAAATATGGAAATAATGTTCCATTCCACACGTCGAACCATCTAAACTAACTCCACACATTAACAATGAGAAATAAGAAAATAAACAACCCATAAAAGAACCTGAATCAAATTTAACACCACTTTCCATTTTACCAACCAATCCAATCCATTTTACCCAAGAAAAATGCATGAATAAGAAATAATTCTAATATAATATTGAAATTCTAGAGATATTAAAATGTTTTAAAGTAAATATATCTCTATTGGAAACCATAAAAAAAGTTCCTAAGTATGCAAATATCCTTAAGAAATTATTAAAACATAAAAGTTAAATCAAAACCATTTAAATTTTTTCCTCTAAATAATCCATTCCTATAAAGTATAAATTCCATGGTAAATTCATAGTTCTATAAAAAATAGGAATCTCAAACTTTTATGACGTAGTCATTGACATAGAAGCATCAATAAATTCCATTCCCAAGTCCATATTTTCTATTTTTGGTTTAGGTCCCTTGAAACCTATAAGTGTATCCATCTAATTGGCTAATCAAATCATTTAAAATCCTAAAGTAATAATCTAGGATTTTCTTGTTTGGTTCAATGTACTTATATTAATTATTGATTTATATGACCTTGAAATGGAAGGTGATACATCATATTTTTGATCACCATTAATTCCAGTAAGTCGTTTCCTAAAAATAGCTAGAACCAAAATTGATTTCCATGCTGGAATCATATCCATGGAATTTAGAGACCAACTATTCAATTTTATCACCTTCTAAACCATGTGATACCCTTAAAATAATCAATTTATTTCCTCTATCCATGATTTTGAAAACTCTCTTGAGATTGAAGTGAACCTTGAACCATCATGCTTGTCCTACACCTATGAGAGTGGAGTTTTTGAAATTTTTATCCTCATTAATAAGGCGATCAATAGTGAATATGAATTTGACATTTCTTATCTAAGATCCCATATGGTAAGTGATCTCACTCTCTCAGTTACCATGTAACCTTTGATCATTTCTAATCTATATTAGAAAATAATGATACAAATGAACTCAAAATATATGGAAGCTCATATTCTTATCTCATTCTACTTATCCCACAAATAAATGATGTTCCTAAACTAAAACCTCTTTATGAACACTCAGAGTATGATTTAATCTTACATAATTAATCATACCCTATCATCATCTCTACTTCACTTACTAAAAGTGAGAAATATAATACCATCTATGTATTATAAGAAAATAAAAATTATTTAGTTTGGACCCTAGTGGACATACGTAGTGTTAATAATGCTCATTTCATGCACCATATGCATCTATAGAAATCATCCAAACCTATTAAACAACCTCAATTAAAACTAAATCCACTCATACTTGAATTTTTAAGGGAAGTGATTATAAATATTTCAAATATGATATTATCTACCATATTTCTGATAGTGAGTGGGTTATTCTAATTCAAGTAGTACCCAAATAGTTAGGAATAACTATTTTCATAAAAAAATATGGAGAAGTGGTCCCCAATTGAGTAAAAAACATATAGTGTGTGTATATAAATTATCAAAAATTAAATGCTAATATAAGAAAATGACCACCACCCATATCTCTTCATGGACTAATTGCTATAATGATCAACCAATAATTCACATTATTGATTTTTTGATAGATACAATGGTTACTTTGAAATACTAATTTCACCCTAGGTATAACAACCCAGTCTTAACATACATGGATATTATATCATTTTATATGAATATTCAACACATTAAAAAAGTACATGTCTTAGGGCCATAATAGTTTTGTTTCTTTGGACACTTGGAACAAATTATTCTAATTTGGTGACATATCTTCAACATCCCTCGTAAAGATATTCCCCTTTATAAATCCTACCTAAAAAATTTCTTCATAACCCATGTAATGAAAGCATAAGAAATAGAAAGGTTATATTCTTAGTAAGGGTAAATAAAGGAGATACATAAGCATAACATGAGAATATGGGTAAGAGAACACCAGAATGAAATTTGAAGATCATACCCTATATATCAAAGATCATATACATGAGTCATGAAATAAAGATTGAAAGTTCATAAGACATGAATCATAAGGGTCATAATCATCATAAATCAACCATGAACCATATGATCATGTCATATAAGTGTGAAACCATCATAAATATAGAAAAACATTTCATGTGTCAAGGTTAACTACCAATACCATCAATATAGTGGATCGGAAAACACTTATTTACCATAGTGGTTCAGGAAAAACCTATTTACCATTGAGGATTAGGACACACTTGTTTTCGATTATGGATTAGGACACACCTGTTTCCTCTTGAGGATCAGGACACACCAGTTTCCGCTTATGAATTAGGACACACCTATTTCCCATTGTGGATTAGGACACACATGTTTTCTCTTATGTATCAATCCCATCGACTTGTTTCCCATAATTATCTCATTATATATAAATCTTTACCCAATGAATTAAAGGGAGACATAAGTACCATAAGAAAATAAATCTCTCATCATATCATGACCCATAAAAAGAGATGGGTTTCATAAAAATCATATCATAACCCATAAAATGAAATGGGTATCAAAAAAATTTCATCATATTATAACCCATGGAAAATATATAGGTTTCACAATCATTTTATCATAGAATAACCCATGAAATGAAGTGTGGGTTTCATAAGCATTTTATCATGGTATAACCCATGGAAGGGAAAGGGGTTTCATAAATAACTTGTCATCTTAAACATAAACCATTAAAAGAAAGAATAAGATTGGTGTACTTGGATAATATCTTCAATAAAGGATAAAAAATATCATATTATTTCATCTTAGATGAAGAATTATTCTGAAATACCACTTGGATAATTTCTTAATGAAAAATAACCTTTCTTTAAAAATCATATTTTTAAGACTTAAAACATTTTCAAAATCCTTTTATTTGAAAACCACATTGAAAACCCATAAAGTAAGATTTAAAAATCATTTAAAAAATTTATTGAGTAAAATATAATTTTTTATTTTAAAAAATTATTTTTAGAACATAAAAAATTTTGAAAACATTTTCCTTTGAAAATAGATTTGAAAACTTATAAAAGAAGCTTTGAAATCATTGAAATCCTTTTATTTGAAAATAAATTTTTTAAAAAATATAAAGGAAGCTTTGAAAATAATTAATTTTTTTAAACATAAAAAAATTAAAATACTTTTCCTTGAAAATGATCTTAAAAGATCATTTAAAACTTTTTTGAAAACTTTTTTGAAAACATGGTTTTTGAATAAAACGGATTTTTGACTGAAGAGAGAAATAAGTTGAGCTTTTTCTTAAAAACACTTTATTAATTATATTAAGTACCAAAGAGTGTAAAATGCTTGCCAAGTAGTTCTTGAGGTTTAACTTGGCCGATACACACTTCTATACTTGCTTGACTTACATAGGGCCGTGAGAACCTGGTGTATAGACCACAGGGATACTGGACGTTGAGGGATTATCTAGAGTGTCTTTTATAATATTACGATGCGAGAACACCAATGAAATTGACGTTGAGTGCTTCCTTAGAGAGTCTATAGTTCCTCGACGCAGGCCACATAGGGAATGTGACGCAAGTGCTTCCCTAGAGTGCCTTTAGTACCGATACGAGACTATAGGGGGAATTGACGATGAGTGATTCCTTAGAGAGTCTATACTTTAGCTGAACCAGAGGGGTGAGACTGTGTGTGATGCCTAGAGGGTTGCTTTTACTTGTCAGGTAGGACCAGAGGGGTTAGACTGTTTGTGCTTCCTAGAGGGCTACCTGTTGTGTTTATCTACTTGTTTAGTTGTTTCTTGATATTGAGACTGTGGATTGTTTATTGTTGAGTACCTTCCTGTTTATTGTTTCCAGTATTTTTACCTGCCATATATTCACTGACTATTAAGCACAGATCTCGTGGTGGGTGCCTACTGGGATTTAGTATCACACCCTGTTTGGGCCATGCCTTTGGGCCAAAACAGATTATATTGTTGTAGGTATAGATAAGGGCAAGCACCCTTCTACTTTACGTACTTGACTTGCTGTTGAGATGGAGAGCATGAGACCAAGCTATGGATTGCAATGATAAGGAGTTTACCTGCTTTCTTTTTCACTTTGGTTTAGTATTGTTGTATCCCATCATTGTGACTTGTTCGCTGCTTTCCTAGACATATGTATTATGCATCACTTTATATATGTGCTTTAGTTTTTTCTATTAGTCTTCTGCTGTTTATTTTGTATGATATTATTACTGATTCTGCTCTTGTGTATATTTGTTTACTTCCACTGTGTACTCTACCCGTGAGGGCATAGTTTCCCCACTATCACACCCAAGGCCCTCACTGCTATTCGACAGCCTCTGGCGTTCGTGGAAATGCGCTTGAGGCCATGTGACCAACCGGGTATGGGGCACCTCTGTGTGGCTTCCGGAACTGGGACGTTACAAAGTGGTATCAGAGGAATTATTTTCTCCTAATTTACTGTTTGGATCCTTTATCCAGGGATAGGATCGAATTGGTACTTGGTAATAAGCTGTGCCCGGGAGTAGCTAACCCATGTATAGGGAAAAGCCAATCTACCTCATTTATTGCAATTTCTTCTGGTTTTTCAAGTTTATGGTTGATTTTATTTTCACCATTGGGTGACCCACATGCTTTGTACTATTACTGTTAACATTATTAAGGTTCTATTTCTGTCACAACCCGATGATATGAGGGTATGTCATCTCATGCATCATATAGGAACTTTATAGAAATCATATGTTATGCATCTTTGACATGCCATATAAGATGCATTAGTGATTGCATGTTGTTGTGATAGATATTGTGTAAAATATTCATGATGTTATGATAGATGCCTCGATAAAAATACCTGTTGTTTGATAGATTATTGTTTTGTGTTAAGTTTTGCTTGATTTGACGCCAAACTTTGGTTCTTGAGGTGTTATGGGCCCTCATGGACCAGAGTTTGGTGGATCCTTGCCTTGTTTGTCTTGTTATAATGTGTAGAAGATTCCAAAATTTGATTCACGGGGAGTATGGGCCCTCATAGATCAGAATTTGGCACTTTCAGTGTTCGTTTTAGTGTTTTCTAGGTTCCAGAGTAGTTTCTGAGGCTTACTGTCCAAAAAAAAACCCAGAATACATGTCGTGTAGTGTTAAGTAGACACCATGTGTTCTTCTATTCGAGAAGAAACAATTTTTCTTAAGTACACGCCATGTAATTTATGTACACGCCATGTAATCTCTAACTGTGTCATAAGCCATGTGGGAAGAGACACGGGATATAGATTTTATTTCGCAGACATGCCGTGTACAATCCGTACACGCCGTGTGGTGTTAACCCGGTGTCTGCCCGTGTAACTAACAACACAAACATATAAGTTTGAAGATATACATGCTGTGTCAGCCTTGAATATGCCTTATATTCTAACCTAGGTACCCATTCGTGTCACTAACAACACGGGTCAGTGTTATCCTCTCACATACACGTCATGTCTATTAGGAACACACCATGTAGTGTGAGCCATGTGTCAGGCCGTGTCACCAACAACACGGGCCAGGTGAAGCTTGTCTAGTACACGCCGTGTCTATCGGGAACACGCCATGTAGTCTTGTCTTAGGAGAGCCGTGTGGCTTAACCATGTAGAAGGACCCGAGCAAGGGAATAGGATTCAAGTACACACCGTGTGTTAATACAACACGCTGTGTGTCTGGGGGGTTACATGACCAGTTAGGGGAGAAGTACACACCCATATGAAGGACTTAAGGGAACATGCCGTGTAGGAATTATATACGTTGTGTAGTCATGTATTGTAAAACTTGAATACTTTCTTCCTCCTGTTCCTTTCTTATGCTTCTAGTTTTCTGTCCTTGATAATCTTGTTCTAAGGTGTGCGTTTGACCTTGGAGATTCATGCCATCGAGACATCCTCCAGTTGTACACCAGTTGCCAAACAGTGATCAAACACCGGACATGGATGATCAGGGACCACCTGCAGATCCTCCAGTTATGCCAGCCTTGGAACCAACCATTGTACCTGACATGGGTGCTGATGCATATTTTAGGGAGGGATTTCTGAGGATGATGTATACCTTTCAAGGAGCATGCTTCCTGCCCCGTCGATGGCTGGTTTGATGTGGGTATTCCATCAGCAACATCCTCCCACTTTCTCAGGGGAAGGAGGACCTCAGGCTGCAGATTCATGGATAGAATCCATGCTGACGATCTTTGAGCATCTGGAGACACCTCCAGAGAGGAGGGTCAAGCTCGATACCTATATGCTTCGGGACTCCTCCAAGAGGTGGTGGTATGTGATCTCGCAGGTGAGACGCCAACAGGTTATTGCGTGGGATGAGTTTCAGTGCATCTTCTATGACTAATTCAATCTAGAGACCCTAAGGGCCGATCAAGCTCAGGAGTTTATGAGTCTGGAGCAGGGTACTCTATCTATTATGGAGTATTCCTCCCACTTTACTGAGTTGCAGCGTTTCACGCCTATTCTGGGAGTTGATCAGTTGTTTATGGCAAGGAAGTTCGAGGATAGTCTGAGGCACGACATCCGATCACATGTGAACATATTCCAGTTGACTTCTATCACTTTTATCATCAACCAGACACTGATCACAGAGCACAATCTAAGGGATTCTGGAGTTGTGACCTAGGACGGCTCAACATCTAGAGCTAGCATCCCTTATTCTGAAAGTAGGAAGCACCGTAGGGAGTCTTCGCGTGTTGATTCAAGAAGGCGAGAGACACCTTCAGGTATCCAGGTGGTATGCTACCAGTGTGGAAGGGCTCGGCATACGAGGTCGTAGTTCTAGAAAGATCTAGTGGAGTTCCAATCTTGTGGCAAGATGGGTCATCTTCAGCGCTTCTGTCAGATCTTCTCACTAGTAGCTGGTGACAGGAGTTCTTCTATGACTCTGCATTCGGGAGAAGCACCACCAGTTTCTCACCAGTCTGGGAAATGGAGTTATTTTGGCCATTCAGGCTGAGGTGGAGGTCATGGCCATGGTATCTAGTCACCCAGTTTTTAGTGACAGCAGAGTGGATAGGCAGGGTCACAAGGCTGCGGTATAAGCCAGACTTTTGCAGTAGAGCAGACCCAACCGAAGTAGGATCCTGGACCTTCTATCGTTTGAGGTACGATCTTAGTAGCCTCAGTTTTAGATTTTGCTCTTTTTGATACAGGGGCTTCCCAAAGATTTATATCTATTGCTATCGTGGAGAGCCTTAGGCTTTGAATCTTTTCTTCTGCTGATATCTTGATGCTAGACACTCTGTTGGGGACTAGAAAGAATAGTGTACGTTAGTGCAGAGAGTGACCTCTACAGGTTGGTGGGAGTCACTTTTTATGGGACCTCTATGTCCTAGAGATGACATGCTATGATTTCATTCTTGTAATGGACTGTCTAGTTCTCTTCTAGGCAGTCTTCGACTATTATCTCCACATGGTGAGTTTCATATCAGAAGAGGGAAGATCCTTTCTTCATAGGGGTGAATGGGATGTCCAGGTGAGCAGAGCTGGTCCAGAGAATCATGGGTTGAAAGTATTTACAACCCATATTGCTAGTCTTTATCTGGATGAACAGGGGACTTCACAGTTAGACTTTCTTCCAGTGGTGGATCGTTTCAGAGATGTCTTTCCATAGGACTTTTCATGTTTTCATCTGGAGCATGAGGTAGACTTATCGATTGAGCTTGTGCCAGGAACAACACCGGTGTCCATTACTCCTTATAGGATGGCTACACCTGAGTTGCAGGAGCTCAAGAAGTAGTTAGAGGAGTTACAGGCAAAGTGTTTCATCAAACCCAGTACTTCTCCTTGGGGTTCTCCTATCCTGTTTGCGAAGAAGGCAAATGGTACCCTCAGGCTTTGTGTGGACTATCGAAAGTTGAACTAGTTGACGGTCAAGAACTGATATACCTTGCCCAGGATTGATGATCTCTTTTATCATCTTTGAGGAGACCATGTGTTCTCAAAGATTGACCTGAGATCCAGTTACCATCAGTTGTGAGTTAGACCATCAGATATACCTCTGAAATCCTTCTGAACAGGTATGGTCTATATGAGTACTTGGTTATGCTGTTTGGTCTCACGAACGCACCCATAGTTTTTATGGCACTGATGAAACGAGTGTTCCATTCATACTTGTATTCCTTCGTGGTGGTCTTCATGGATGATATCTTGGTGTAATCTCACACTTGACACGACCATGATACCCATATTGAGATATTTTTGAGTACACTGAGGGAGCATCAGTTATATGCTAAGCTCTCAAAATGTCACTTTTGGATGGATCAGATTCAATTCTTGGGTCATGTTGTCTCAGAGATAGGAGTGTCACTAGAGCCAGAGAAATTGAAAGAAATAGTTTTCTGGGAGCAGCTGAAGAATGTATTTGTGGCGTGGATCTTTCTAGGGCTGTCTGGATACTACAGACATTTTATACAGGACTTTTCAGGCTTATCAGCACCACTGATGAGTTTGACTAAGAAGGGAGCGAAGTTCTTAGGGTTAGATTCTTGTGAGTCATCCTTTCAGGAGCTGAAAGGGAGGTTGACTTCAGCACCGATATTAGTATTTCCAGAGCCAGGAAAGAGCTATACTGTTTATTGTGATGCTTTAGGTATCGGGATGGGAGCTATGCTTATGCAGGGAGATGGAGTCGTTGTGTACAAGTCTCGGCAGTTGAGGCCACACGAGAGGAATTACCCAACACACGATCTGGAGTTGGCTGTTGTTGTTCATGCCTTGCACTGTTGGAGACATTACCTTCTGGGAGATAATTTTGTGATTTTCACCGACCAAAAGAGCCTCAAGTACATCTTCACTCAGCGTGATCTGAATTTGAGACAGTGAAGGTGGGTTGAGTACCTTCAGTATTTTGACTTTGAGCTTGGCTACACGCCTGGGAAAGGCAATGCAGTAGATGATGCATTGAGTAGGAGGACTCAGATACATGCAGTTCAGGAGGCCAGTAGTGAGTGGAAACTTATGGATCTATTCTCGAAGATGCATTTGGAGGTGCATGACAGACAGGGGTAGACCTTTCTTTCTTATATAGCTGTTACCTCTACTCTTCTTGATCGAGTTTGAATGAGGCAACTCTCATATTCTGAAGGCCTAGTCCTAAGGGAAAGTGTGTCAGGAGAGGAACCAATTCCTGGATGGAACATAGGAGAGGATGAGATCTTGCATTTCAATAGGTGCATATGGGTGCCAGTAGACATACACGAGGAGCTGATGTGGGACTTTCATTCCTCTGTTTGGACAGTTCATCCTAGCGTCACCAAGATGTATCGTGATCTACACCGTCAGTATTGGTGACCAGGTATGAAGAGGGAAGTTGTAGGTTTCATCATGAGGTGTTCCACTTGTCAGTAGGTAAAGGCGAAGCATTAGCGACAAACATGGATTTTACAGCAGTTACCCATTCCCGAGTGGAAGTGGAATGATGTCGTGATGGACTTCGTGACTGGTTTTCCGAGGTCACCTAAAGGGAATGACACAATTTGGGTTGTCATTGATAGACTCCCAAAGGTTGTTCAATTCTTGTCAATAAAGGAGACCTTCAGTGTTGATGAGTTGAGACGGTTGTACATCCGAGAGATTGTATGTCTTCATTCAGTTCCACACTCCATTGTTTCAGATAGGGATGCACATTTTACTTCTCGGGTCTGGAAGGGGCTTTATAAGGATTTGGGTACACAAGTACCTTTGAGTACAACATACCAACCCCAGAATGATGGCCAGTCCAAGCGTACGATTCAGGTTCTTGAGCACATGCTCCGAGCATACATTCTAGATTTTATAGGTTCTTGGGAGAAGCATATACCACTTGTAGAGTTATCCTACAACAATAGTTTTCAAGCAACTATTTATATGGAACCTTATGAGGCTTTGTAAAGTAGGACAAGATGATATCCTTTATGTTGGTTGGAGGCAGAAGATGCAACTTTGCTGGGACCTCGTCTTGTTCAGGAGACCATAGAGCAGATAGAGTTGATTCGGAAGAGGATGACTACTCCACAGTCTCGACAGAATTTTTATGCTGATCAGCGGAGACGACCTTTGGAGTTTGAGGTTGGGGGTCAGGTTTTCCTGCATGTCACGTCGAGGTTGGGACACAAGATTATTAGGAGATAGGGTAAGATTTCACCAAGGCACATCGTGCTATTTGAGGTGTTGGAGAGAGTTGGGCCGGTTGCAATTACCTCAGAGGTACCGAGCTATGCACGACTTTTTCCACGTTTCTCAGTTTCGACATTACTTTTCATACCCGTATCATGTTTTCCAACCAGAGGAGGTTGAGTTGGAAGTGGACACATATTTCGAGGAGCATCCTATCCATATTTTTGATCAAAGTATGAAGGTTCTCTATGGTCGGTCTATTCCTCTGGTACGGGTGCTATGGTAGCACGGGTGAGTACAGGACGAGACTTGGGAGAGGGAGGCTGATGTATGATCACATTGGCTGGAGCTGTTCGGGGTTTCTTCTTCTATGCTTCCCTACTAGGGAAATTTGGGGATGAATTTCTTTAAGGGGTGAAAGTTTGTAGGAACCCGAATATTCTTTTCAGGTATGTTTTTCTTTTTCCTGGAGTTTTTGAGAAAAGAAGAGTTTCTAGAAATTTTTTAAGTACACACCGTGTACTTTATGAGTACACGCCATGTACTCGGTTACCACGGGTAGCCGTGTGCTGGCCGTGTAGAGGCCTTGCACACGACCATGTGTGATAACCTAGAGGCCACCTAAATTGGAGTACAGAAACGGTGAGTACACACCGTGTACTTTAAAAGTACACGCAGTGTATTTTGTTTTTTTCATTAAACGCACCGAGGTCACATCTGACGGACAGAACTGTCTCTTTCTCAACCTAGTTCATCTAAGAGCACCAGGAAACCACATATCTTTGATGAGCGCCCGACCGAGCATCCATCCTACGAATCAAACACCGACGGTTGCATTGGAATCGCATCAGTGAGTCCTCTCTTCTCCTAGAGCACCATCCCTTGATTTCTCCTCATTGGTGAGTTATCGTGGGTTGAACGTTTTATACATTTTTGTAGATCCATGACGTTATAAGGAAATTCAAGCCTCGTGGTTCAAGTAACTTGATCTCCCAACACCGTGGTAGGTGGTTTGTGCCTTTTTGTAGGAAGTCTTGGAGTTATATGTGCAATTTTTCCTAATACCCATGAAGGGGGTATTGCACGTTTACCGTTTTAGCCCTATTATTTTCCTGCTATTATTCTATGCTTGGGTAAATTATAAATGATTGTGAATAGGGTTAATTGATGTGCTTTGGCTATGTTTCCCATGCATGTTGTTCCTATTTTGACCTTTGGTTCTAGTTTTCCTGTTAGCCTGCTGTTTACTTTCCCATGCCTAGTATTGTAGGATGGTGTAACTATTGTTCTGTTATGCTGTTATGCTGTAGAATTCTAGTCAAGTAGTTCTTGAGGGTTACCTTGGCCGATATGTGCTGCTACACTTGCTTGACTTACACAGGGCCGTGAGAACCTGGTGTATAGACCACAGGGAGAATGGATGTTGAGGGCTTCTCCAGAGTGTCTTTTATAATATTCCGATGCGAGACCACAGGGGGAATTGACGTTGAGTGCTTCCTCAGAGAGTCTATAGTTCCTCAATATGGGACATAGAGAGAATGTGATGAAAGTTCTTCCCTAGAGCACCTTTAGTACCGATACAAGATTATAGGGGAAATTGACAGTGAGTGCTTCCTCAGAGAGTCTATACTTTAGCTGAACCAGAGGGGTGAGACTGTGTGTGCTACCCAGAGGGTTGATTGTACTTGTTAGGTAGGACCAGAGGGGTTATACTGAGTGTGCTTCCTAGAGGGTTACCTGTTATGTTTATCTTATTGTTTAGTTGTTGCTTGATATTGAGACTGTGGATTGTTTATTGTTGAGTACCTTCCTTTTTATTATTTCTTGAATTTTTACCTGCCATATATTCACTGAATGTTAGGCACAGATCTTGTGGTGGTTGCCTTCTGAGATTTAGTCTCACACCCTATTTGGTCCATGCTTTTGGGCCCAAACAGATTATATTGTTGCAGGTATAGATAAGGGAAAGCGCCCTTCTACTTCAGGTACTTGACTTGCTGTGGAGCTGGAGAGAATAAGACCAAGCTATGGCTTGCGATGATGAGGAGTTTACCTACTTTATTTTTTTACTTTGGTTTAGTGCTATTGTATTCTAGTATTTTGAATTGTTCACTGATTTCCTAGACATATGTATTATGCATCACTTTATATATGTGCTCGAGTTTGTTCTATTAGTCTTCCACTATTTATTTTGTATGATATTATTACTACTTCCGCTCTTGTGTATATTTGTTTACTTCCAATATGTCCTCTGCCAATGAGGTCATAGTTTCCCCACTATCACACCCAAGGCCCTCACTACTAGTCGGCAGCCTCTGGCATTCGAGGAAATGTGCTTGAGGCTATGCGACCAACCGGGTATGGGGCGCCTCTGGGTGGCTTCTGAAACCGGGACGTTACAAAAATAACCTAAAATGTATTAATATATGTATAATTGATCTAAAAATACTTTAAAAACAATTTAAAATATAATTTACTGTATAAATATATTAGATGAAAATGCAGTTTTCAATTGAAATTCAGTGTTTTCATTATTCATCAAAAAACGAAACTTCCCGAAAAAATACCAACAATTCACCCAAAGTAAATTTTTATATTATTATTTCAAAAATAATGTTTATTTTTTCAAATAAAATTTATAAAAGTGTCAAAAATTATATTTAAAATAGGTTCACCATTAAAAGGAGATAAAATTTCCTTTTAGAAAAAATATATATCTTTATGTATAAAATTGGATTTATTCTTATCTTTTGTCTATAAAAAACATAATATAAATATTAAATAGTTGAATAAATATAATATATATATAAATTTAATTAAAATATTTTATAAAATGTGGTTTAATTAATTTATTGAGGTAAAACATGTTTAATTTCATAAATATTGTTTTCCAGAAAAATATTTCCTATATTTTAAAAATGATTTTATTTTCATTTCTAGTTAATTGGTCCCTAAATAATTCTTCTTATATACATGTGTAAACCATATTTTTATAATTTAATTAATCTTATTCATAACTTTTATTCCAATGGCTAGGTAAAAATTATAATAATATTTTAATAATAATATTAATAGTACATTGTAGTTTGGTAAAACTAGGTCTTGCATGTAACACAAGCTATTGAAGAAAATTGGAATTGTGTGTAACACAATCCAAACATAGTGCTGCGTGTATCAAAATATAATCTAAGTGCTATGTATAGTGAAATCTTAACTTGGTTTTTTATGAAACAAAAAAAACTTAGTGATTTCATATAACACAATATATATTCACTGTTGCATGAAATGAAAAAAAAATCAAAAAGTTTAAATTAATTCAAAAAAATATATTTCACAAAATCTTGGGGTATTACATTCTACTCCTTTTAAAATGAATTTCTCCCTTGAATTTTTTTGGATTAGTAGAGGTTTAGTACTTTAAATTTCCTTTCATAGAAACCCACATCGTAAAAATGAATACTAAAACTTCCTTTAGAAAATGAATGTTGGAACCATAAGAGTTACCCAAAGTAACTCATAACTAGGATTCCACGCAAGATAACATAGTCAGAAAGTGAAACATGAACATGAAAGATATATATAACTATTAATTTCCAATGGAGAGTGATAGAGAACATGGTTAGGAGAAACTTAACGATCACAAATCCGTAACCCAAAGAGGCTTGAAAAAAAGTCATTGATATCATAAAAAATGATGATAACGGGACAAAATTTTATTTCAAGACCATTTTCCTAAAGTTTATTTTTTTTACAAATAGATTTACTTACTTGATTTAATTCCATTTCATATGCACAATATCACCCTTGGTTGTGTCTTGACCAATTTCCACATCATCTATTATTCCAAAAATGAAGGTGAATTTGTTATTCCTGAAACACTAACAGATCATAAGATCCATAAGTAGAATGATAAATAGTTCCATATATATATAGTTATCATTATAGAAAAATGGTTATCATAGGTTATCCAATATGCATAAATCTTCATATGGAGAGATAATATTTAATCTCTAAAACCTCATCCGAATTTTAGCTTAAACCATTACATAAATAGTTAACCATATAACCTTTCTGAAATATGTAAACCCAAAATTTAGAAATAAGGTCACTAAATTTCTCAAAATCATATTAACATTAATCCCACAAATATCATAGATTAGATCTTCCTTATCACATTATAAATATGTTAATAGATTCATCATGTATTCTCTTGAAACATGATAATAACCTGAATTACTATAAATCCTTATTGAAAACATGCATGATTCCTTATTCCAATGTTTATTGGATATATTTATCAAATACAAAAATTCTATAAACTATATCCATGATAACATAGAACACTTTGTCATAAATTCAATAATCAGTTCCATGGTAATCTTTACTATCAAATTTACATTATCCATATCAATCATCTCTTTATCCAAGATAAATAAAATTTTTTCAACATCAGAAACACATTAAGGGTTACCTTCCCTTCATCAAAATATCACATTTCCATTAAATCACTTTTCTAAGTCATCAATATCATTGAAAATATCCTTTTAAATCCTTAATGAAAAACTTACACTGAAAATAATTATATATTTCATGATTAGTATAACATAATCTTTGAATTCCAAAACATATACACTTTAATCATACAAATTTATTCTTAAACCATTACCCAGGATTCATCATCTTATTCCTTAAAGACCCTTTCCTAGAATATGTAATATGAATCATGTCTTAAGGTTCCTAAACCTCAATCTAATCATGCTTCTTACATTTAATGTAAACAATAATGTTAGAAAATATGAAGTTCTAAAGGATCGAATAACAACTCAGAAGGGGGGGGGGGTGAATTAGTTGTTAACTTTTTATAAGTTTCAATTATTTTCAAAACTTAACCCCTAAAACCTATTAAGATTTATTTTCTTATCAAATTTTAGTAAATACCCATGCATGAAAAATTAGGAAAGAAAGTAAATCACACAAGATTTACAAGGTTCGAACTCAGTGTGATAACCTATATCCTTTCCATAGCCACTCCCATGGGTATATGGAAATCCACTATTATGAGGAAGTGAATACAACTTGTTCCAACTCCCATTAGACAACTTTTATCTCTCGATAGGAATTATTATACTAACTCCCATCAGTTTAAAATGTTTACTTATAAAACAATTGAGCCAAACAAAATAATAAATACTTTTTTAAAAATTCTCCACAATTGCTCAGTTCGAATCCTCAGTCCTATTTGGCTGGATATGATTTTCTCAATACGATAATACTGGATTTGATTTTCTCAATACAATGATGATGGAAAAGATTTTATCAATATGATGATGGTGGATCCAATTTTCTCAAAACAATTATGTTGTATATAATTTTCTCAATACAATGATGTTGGATCTGATTTTCTCAATATGATGACGCTGACTCTGATTTTCTCAAAACAATTATGTGGATCTGATTCTCTCAAAACAAAAATATTAGATCCTATTTTCTCAAAACAATGATCTTGGATTCAATTCTATGAAATGATGGACTCAATATGATGAACTCATTCTTCAATCTACAAAACTCAAACTCTGCTAGAATGCTTAATAAAATTCTTCTTCAATTCGATGGGATTTCTTTCTTCAAATTCTATAGTACTCCTTCTTTTGAGCATGTGTGAAATTTTCAAATGGAGGAATGATGTAAGAAAGTATTTATAGGAAAATCATAAAACGAAAGTGGGAAACTTGAAAACTTTCCCCGCTTCCTTAAATTTAAAAACTCCACAAATCTCTTGAATTTAAACTTTAACATTGACTTATTCAATTCTCCTTATATTTCTACAATATTTATGCAAAATTTAATTTCAAGGTTGAATTATTAAAATCTTTGTATCTTTCTTAGATCATTAAGATATGTTTCTTTCTCATCTCATTATGATCTGTTTCTTTCTTAGTATGAAATATTCATTATGAATACTTCAATACTCTTTCCTTAGTATAAAAATATGAGTATGAAAATCTCAATATGAAAATAGAAGTATGAAAATGTCAGTACGATTTTCCTAGTATAAAAATACCAGTACGAAAATATCAATACGAAAATATAAGTATGAAAATCTCAGTACAAATTTCTTAGTATGAAAATCCCAGTATGAAAATATCAGTATGAAAATACGAGTTTGAAAATATCAGTATGATTTTCTCAGTACAAAAATCCTAGTATGAAAATCTCAATACCAAAATCCCAGTACTAAACTCCCAATACAATTAATTTCTTTCTCGGGCTCAGCAATATTGTTTTCTTTCTCAACTCATTACCATGTAATTCCCATTATGATGGAAATATCATTTTGCAACTTTTAAATTATTTAAACTCATCCACCATTTATTCAAAATATTTTATCATGAATGTTTTCATGATTTGTGAGAACTTAATGATCATAAAATCATCGTCTAATTTTTTTTAGAAAGTATGGGAACTTTATAACTCCTGACTTGACAATCTTCTTTCAAAACTCTTCAGCAAAAAAAATATTCTACACTCAACAAATTCTTTCTTTGTAACTTATAAACTTCTTTCTTTCTCTAAACATAGAAAATAAAAACTTCCAACAAATAATAAATTATGTCTCTGATTCTTTTGGATCTGATGATTTTCAATGTCATGCCAATGGACCTGAATACGATAAAGTGTATGATCAATAATTTCATCTTTTTGACTGCTTGTGTGTATAGTGAAACTCAATAAAAAAATTGGTTATGAAAACCTGTGTCGGAAAAACAACCTTATTATGATGGATTGGATCCGATTACTGAAAAACAAAAACACACTTAAACAAAAATATTAGTTGTCAACAAATAAAAAACTTTGTTAAAACAATTTACCCCAAAGGTTCTTCAAAATCCCATACCTTTCACATATTTTTTGCATTCTCTTTATCTTTAGTAGTATAACCAACACTCATATCACCTTTCATATTCTCTTCATGAGATTTCCACTTATAAAATAAATTTTTATAATGTACATACTTTCCACATTTGAAAGATTCAATATTAACCTAGTTCCTTTTAGTCCCCACTATTTACTAAGACCATAAATCATAGTGTGAACAACACTTATCATAGTAAAAAACCACATAATCATGAAAAATTACTTATAGTATGTCTAAATTATGACACCTTATTTTAAATCTATGAAACCTTAGGCTTATAATTAGAGATATAACTTGAAATATCCTTTGAAATATCCCTAGGGATCTCACTAAAGTTTTATCATCCTAGTTTCTAAAGGTTGATTAAACATTTTCTTTGATACCAATTATAGTGAACCAGGCTTAAAATACATGGATATTACATCACTTTAGATGAATATTCAGAAAATTTTAAAAGTACATTCCTAAACAACATAATAGGTTAATTTATTTGGAAACTTGGAACACTTTATTATAATTTGTTGAAAGATTTTAAAAATATCCTATAAAGATCTTCCCCTTTAATACTCTTACCTAAAACCTTTCTTCATAACCTATATAAAGAAAACATAAGAAAGTGTGACCTCAGATTCTTTGTAAGGGTAAATAAAAGAGATACATAAGCATAACATGAGCATAAGGGAAATAGAAGATAAGAATAAAATTTGAATATCACACCCTACATATCAAGATCATATACACAAGTCATGGAAAAAAGATTGGCAGTTCATAAGACATGAATCATAAGGGTGATAAATCATCATAAATCAATCACGAACCATAAGATCATGTCATATAATTATGGAACCATCATAAATATAAAAACCATTTCTTATGTCAAGGTTAACTACCAAGACCATCAACATAGTGTATTGGGACACACCTATTTCCCAAAGTGGATCAGGACACAAATATTTCCCATTTTGGATCAGAAAAAAACTATTTCCCATTATGGATCAGGATACACATGTTTCCCCTTTATGGATTAAGACACACCTATTTCCCCTTATGCATTAGGACACACCTATTTCCCATTGTGGATCATGACACCCCTGTTTCCCCTTATAGATCAAGCTTGTCAACTTTTTTACCATCACTATGTCACGATATATAAATCTTTACTCAATGCATTTAAGGGAGATATAGTTCTCACCCATCACATAATGAAATCATACATACATGTTCCGCAAGATAATAAATCACTTCTCATATCATAGCCCATAAAAAGAGATGATTTTCATAAAAATCATATCATAACCCATGAAATGAAATGGGAATAATAAATATTTCATCATATTATAACCTATGAAAAATATATAGTTTTAATAATCATTTTATCATAGAATAAATCATGAAAGGAATTGGATTTCATAAGCATTTTATCATTTTATAACCCGTGTAAGAGAAATGAGTTTCATAATAAAATTTTCATCTTAAACATAAACCATTCAAAGAAATAATAAGAATGGTTTCCTTAGATAATATCCCCAATAAATCATAAACAATATGAAATTATTTAATCTTAGATAGAGAAATATTCTTAAAGACAACTTGGATCATTTCTTAAGGAAAAATAATCTTCCTTTTAAAATCATATTTCTAAGAAATAAAACATTTTCAAAATCCTTTTATTTGAAAACCAATTTGAAGACTCATAAAGTAATATTTAAAAATCATTTAATAATTTTCTTGATAAAAATATCCTCATTAAAATTTCTTTTTAGAACATAAAACATTTTAAAAACCTTTTCATTTTAAATTAGCTTTGAAAACTTATAAAATAATATTTAAAATCATTGAAATCATTTTCTTTGAAAATAACATTTTAAAAACATATAAAGAAAGATTTTAAAATCATTTAAACAATTTTCAAACATAAAATATTTTTAAAATAATTTTTACTTGAAAACGAGCTTAAAATATCATTTATTTTTTTTATTTTTTTTGAAAACATTATTTTTGAATAAAATAGATTTCTGACTGAAGAAAGAAATACGGTCATATTTTTCATAAAAAACTTTCTTAATTATATTAAGTAACAAAGAGCGGAAAAATGGTACCAATACATGAAGATATCATGAAAAACCATAGGATAATAAAAATCATGAGAATTATTGAGAGATGTATCATAAGATTAATGAAAGAATAATCACAAACAATCCTGATAAACGATGTGATTGTAGCAACAAACTCTTATCACTTTGGTAACTTTGAATCAAAATATCCATGAAATGATAAAATTACATGAAGATTAAAATATCATTAAAATAATTATATTCATGGTATAACATGTAAAATGTAATTATATTAACCTTGTAAAATAATAAAGGTTTATAACAAAACATGCGTCTCAAAGAAGGAAAATTGAGACAAAATTACCTTACCGATTTGGTCACTTTTGTACCGTAAAACCCCATAAAATAGAGATCATAAAATCGATATATAAATAAACAAAATTTAAGAATAAGAATCATAAAATAAATTAATGGTCATTATATACATGAAATATAAGAAAAGAGGGGTGAATAAGGTATAAGTATCATAGAAATAAAAGTGAGACTAGAAACCCCCTACCACCTAAGTAACTTTTGAATCATGAGATCCATGAAATAATAACATCAATTGAAAATTTTAATATCATGAAATAAAGTAAATTCATGATATAACATGTCATAGTTAAACCCCAAAAAACAACAATAAGTGGTGAATATATCAGATATATCACAAAAATAAAAGTGAGATGAGAAAACCCTTACCTTAAGACTTGACTTTATTTTTACACATTAAAAAATCATGTATAATAAATATAATTTTATTATAAATCTACCAAATAAAAATATTATTTTTATATAATACCATATATAATTTTATTTTGACTTTATATTACCTTTTTATTAATAATTTCTTGTTAAATTTACATTTTGGACATTCCACGTAAAGTGTGAATGAATCACATCACTTTAAGGAGGTGGTAGTCCACACGTCTACAAACGAAGTTATCATATTCCCAAAAAATGGAAAGCATGGTGGTATATATTATATAATAATTCAAGAAGTATAAATACATATTAAATATCATATATATCATATAAAAATTTTAATTTCATAATTTTTCCCAACCTTTAATGGTGGTAATGAAAGAACGAACAAAATCTGTTCGTGAGGCGATAGTCTGTCGTATAGAAGAACGATGATTGTGTATCCCATTTGATGGAAGTGTGTGTGAGTGTAGGTTTTACTTTTAATATAAAACCATATTAGTATATTTATGATACTTATGATATTATATAAACTTGTAATTAGAATAACTTAAGGGGTGAAGAAAGAAATAAAACAAAAGTTATTGTTAATGGATATTACCTCTTACTTGGGTAAATCCTTTTGGTTTTCACCAAAGGGCTTCCTTTGTTGGCTTTAAGCTCAAAGGGTGGACTATAGTATGAGAGAAGTAAAGTTGGGAGATTATTTTTGTAGGGTTTTAATGGGTCAAAGGTCTTGATATATGTGAATAAGTGAATGGGTGAGTGCCCTTTTATAGTGGAGGAGGAGTGACATTATTGTAAATATAAAAAGGTAAACACTATTGAGAGGAATCCCTTAAATAATGTGCATCCAATAATGGTACATTTTTGATAAAAATGAGTATATGGTTTAAATATGGATATAAAATGTCTTTTGGACATGTTTTTAGTTTATTTGGAACCATAAGTTAAAGTTTAACCACTAAGTAAACTCATTTTTACCTTAATCACTGTAATTAAGTTTAATGAGTGTACGGGGCAATGCTAGCCGATCAACAATGCAGGTGGGGAGCTAAAAGGAAATCAATGATGCAGAAGCTGGGGAGGGGCAGTTCTAGTGGGCTGGGCCTACGGGTCATGTATTGGGCATGGTATGCCTCTGGGCCTTCAGGTCATGTATTATGGGTCATGTCGGGCCTTATGCCTTGGGCCTACGGGTCATGTACGGGTTCCCCTTCAACCCTTAAAAGGGGATTATCTATAATAAAATAAAAAAGAAGGCCTTCGGGCCATTCAGGTATTAATAGATTTATAATTGATATAAATATACTTTAAAACCAATTTAAAATATAATTTGACTATATAAATATATTAGATGAAAATGTAGTTTTCAATTAAAATTTAGCGTTTTCCACTATTTATCAAAAAAATGAAAATTCTCAAAAATATAACAAAAAATTAACCCAAATTAAATTTTGATACTCCAATTTTAAAAATTAAGTTTATTTTTTCAAATAAAATTTAAAAAATTTTCAAAAATTATATTTAAAATAGGTGCACTATTAAAAGGTGGTAAAATTACCTTTTAGAAATAATATATATCTTTATGCCTAAAATTGGATTTATTATTATCGCTTGTATATAAAACAAATAATATGAATGTTAAATAGTTTAATATATATATATATATATATATATATATATTTCATTAAAATAATTTATCAAAAGTTCTTTAATTAATTTTTTGAGGTAAAACGTGTTTAATTGCATAAATATAGTTTTCCAGCAAAAGATTTCCTATATTTTCAAAAGGGTTTTATTTTAATTTCTAGTTAATTGGTATCCAAATAATTATTGTCATATAAATGTGTAAAACATAATTTAACAATTTAATTAATTTTATTTATAACCTATATTCCAATAGCTAGGTGAAAATTATAATGATTTTTTAATAATAATATTAATAGTACATTGTAGTTTTATAAAACTAGGACTTGCATGTAACACAAGATATTGAAGGAACTCATCATTTTATATAACATAAGAAAAACATAGTGTTTCTTGTATCAAAAGATAATCTAAGTGTTGTGTGTATCGCAAGATTAACTTGGTGTTGCCTTCAATGCAAACCAAACTGTGATTTTATACAACACAATCTATATTCTGTGTTGTGTGAAATGAAAAATATTGAAAAATTTAAATTAATTGAAAAAAATAAATATTTCACAAAATCTTGGGGTGTTACACTAGGACTAATAGAAAACAATATTCACTTTCCCATTTAGAACATACACATATAAGATAACACCTTTTTGTATTTTTAATGCTCCTATGACATTTTAGAGGTTCATAATGAGAATCATTTCTGAATTTATTGAGAATTTCATTATGGTTTTCATGGATGATTTTATCACTTATGGTGATTCATTTGAATCTTGTTTTCATCAACTCTACATAGTCCAAAAAAATATTTCTATTGTAACCTTATGTTGAAATTTGAAAGAAATCCACTTCATGGTTAAGAGTGGGATTTTTCTAGTACACATAATATATCATGAGGGTATTCAAGATGATATTACCAAAACTAAGGTAATTAAATCATTTTATAAACAAAATTTAGTTAGTCACATTAGTTCCTTTCTTTTTTAGGCCTGTATATATTAGTGGTTCATCCATAATTTTAGTAGGATTGTACTCCCACCCAACTAGTTACTTCAAAATGATTTCCCATTTAGTGTTGATGAGGCCTGAAGGTGAGCCTTCATTGAACTAAAAAATATACTCACATATTTCATAATCATCCAATATTATGATTTTCCCTTACACTTTAAACAAATATTTAATGTATCTGATAGATCCACTAGAGATGTCCATGGTTAAATAAAATACAAGATTACATGTGTCATCTATTATGTCTTGAAAAAATAAATGAAACTAAACACAATTATATTATCACTAAAAGATAACTCTTAACTGTGATTTTTTTACTTCAAATAAATTTAGACCCCATCTCTTAGGTATCAAAATCACCATCTTCACTAACCAGTCTACTTTAAAGTTCTTACTTAAAAAAGTGATTCCAAACTGAGGATAATAATATAGATTCTAATGATTTAATAATTTAACCTTGATATTAGGGATATAATGAGAAAATAAAACCCTATTTCCAATCACTTGAGTAAAATTTATAATTTTTATCATTAGGTAATTTTTGATACTGAATTCCCTACTAAAAAATTGTTATCTCCCACTAAAAAATTACCATGGTATAACCCAATTGTAAATTACTTGATTATTGAAATTTTTCTAGATTTATTTTTCAAAATACCAAAAAGAAAAATTAAAAGTGAATCAAAATATTTTTTTAGGAAGATAATAAACTTTGGAAACTTGAGGTGTACATGGTTAATAGTATATGTATTTATAAAGTGGAACATTACTCCATTTGGGATTTAATAATTAATTACATAGAGGTAGCCACTTTGGACCATAAAGGGACTCTTGAAAGGTTTTTGACTTTGGATTATTTTAGAATTAACTTTTCAAGGATTACTATGTGTTATTTTAATCATAGCCCACATAAAAAAGTTTGGAATAATTTTTATAAGAAGTTAAATGCCCTAAAATCCATTAATATTATGTGAAATATATGATATATAAGGAATAAATTTCATGGGTCCCTCACCTCCTTCAAATGGATTCACATATATCATTCTTGATATTAACCATGTTTCTAGGTGGGTAGAGGTTGAACCCAGAAAAAAATACAATTTTATTACTGTGAATGAGATTTTAAAATACCAAAGCTTCTATAGGTATATAGTTCAATGTGCCTTGGTGAGTGATATAGGAACCCCTTTTTTCAATCAAAATATGGAATCAATTTTGAATAAACATGGGGTTTTAAATAAAACACCCATTATTTATTATCACTAAATGAATGTATTGGTAGAAATTTTGAATAAGGAAGTTAAAAGAGTGCTTGTGAATATTGTTAAGACCATATGAAAATATTGGTTTGAAAAACATGTTGAGGCACTTTGAGATTATTGAAAAACATAAAAAACATAAATTAGGATGTCTCTATTTATTCTAGTTTTTAATAAAGTATTTTATTTATGTTTTATAAAATGTAGTAGTTCCAAAACCACCCAACTTATAGAATGTAATATTCTATATCTATGTGGTTTGAAAATTACATAATGAATTAAAATTTTTATTTAATGGAAAATATTATTTTTTATGGAGATTCAGAAAGGAATTTTTAGGTTTGGAATGCCTCAAATTGATGTTTTTATACACGCAATGAGTATCATAAGGTTGCTCAGATGCTCGGGTGTGTCTCGAGATCTCCAAGCAGAGTTTTAGGAGTTTTATAGGTTTCTAGATAGGGTATACGATTTGATGTTCATGGTTTAGGAGAAACCATGTGGCATCCAAAGCGTGAGGAGATTTTTAGTTCATTTTCTATAGAGAAAAACCCATGCACATGGTTAGAGAATGATTAATGGAAAACCATGTGATGTTTTAGAGGAAATAATGTGAGGTGGATGGTTTAGAGGTAGTGTTAACTGCATGGTTGGTGTATGATTTGTAAAACTATATAGCCAAACCATATGTCACTTTAAGGAAGGGAAATTATGATTTTACCTCCAAAAGTTTTAAGAGTGTATCCCCTCTCTCTTCCTTCCTCTCTCGCATGTGACCAGGGTGGCCTCTACCCCTCTTCCTCCATCCTCTCTTCTTAGATTTGGGGTGTTCTTGGCACATTTTTCTAGAGATTCATGGTAAGTATTTTAATTTGTTGGTCTCAACTATTCCCCCATCCCTTTTATCTTATTTTTTCCCTAGTTTAGGAATTTGGGTCTAATTTCATCGGAGCACGGTGGAATCATCCAAGAATGATAAGGATTTCACTCTTCCTAGGAATAGGGTGACCCAAGACACCATCCACACATGGTTTCTTATCATTTTAATTATGGAACACTATGTCATTAATTTATTTTAGGTTGTTGTTTAAAATTAAATTAAAATTCCTATTGAATTGGAATCATTTGTTGGGGGGTTTTCTTGGCATAGGGATGAGGGTGTGAGATGGACCCTTGGGTTGTTATTGGATGTGGTTCTAGCATGCCACAACAAAAAGATGAGTTATCCATCATTATGATGGGGTTAAATTGAATTAACTAATTAATTATAATTTTTATAATTAACTAATTATAAATTAATGGATTGAGTTAGGGGAATGGGTTATAAAGATAAGATCGGTTGATCATAGATGAGGCCGATGGGCTTGGATGAGCCTTGGAAGCCACTATCGGCCCCTTGGAAATAAAAGAAGAAATATCCTTAAAGGTAAGTGTTATCATATATATTTTATTGTTCATATTACATGTGGATGCTCGGGAACTCCACTAAGGGTAATTACTCTAATTAATTTAATTAAATGGAATTTTTTAATTGAATTTAATTATTTCATTAAAATAACAAGAGACAAGGGTCATGAAAATACCTTGGGTGATAGCTTGTCACCTTCATCACCGATGGATGAGACTGGGAGTGTGGAGATACCATTGGACTCCATACCTCTTAAAGGGTGATATTGGACCTGAAGAGACTATTTAGCTTATGTGTAGGGGATTGAGACCAACCCAAGCTATAGGTGATGGTGGAATAGAGATCCTAGAACATGTAGGAATTATAGGACTCATTTTGGAATTTAATATGTTTAGGATCATCAAGATGAGGGTAGGATAATAAATCCTCTCCCATATAATTTGTTTAGGACTAGGTGGAGAGAACTTAAGAAGACTGGGACTAGGTTGCGTAAGTTAACCAACCTTAACTAACTTTGAGAATCGATATGGTCTGAGGTTGTAAGATCCCATATTTATTTGTAAGGTATTTTCTTGTTTATAATTCAGTTATAGTCCCCTTTTTTTTGGTTAATAAAGTGTTTTACCAAGTCCTTGTGAAGGTTTGGTGGTGTTATAGGGGTTCAGGACATGAAAAAGGGGAAAATGGGATTTTTGGGAAGTCCACATGGTTTCCGCACGGTTTGGAAAACCGTGCTAGGGGAAGCTATGCTGCCAATGGAAATCCGCATGGTTTGTGCACATTTTGGAAAACTGTATGAGGGAGAGGGAGTGTAGGCAATAGCCTTTACATAGTTTTCTCATGGTTTGGAAAACCGTGCGGGTAAACCGTGTGGCCTGGAAACTTCTAAAAAATTACAAAACTTCCATTATGGGATTTCTTATACCAACTTGTTATTTCTCCCCCATCTTCCTCCTTCAACCCTAGGGACAAGCCAAGCTTCCAAGATCTTCCAAGAGGTTGATCTACTTTTTTCCTAAGCCATTTGGAGCGCCATTAATTGCATATTGAAGATCCGGGTAAGGATAATCTTCCTCTTGCTTCTATTTTTGGATTAGAGTTTGTATATCTTCTTTATATCCATCCTAAGATCTCAAAATAAACTTTTTAGGTAAGTTTTAGGGTAAATCTTTAAGGGTTGTTTGAATTGATATCTAAGGCCTTGGCTGAGGGTGCGTTCGCCAACAGATTCAAGGTAGGTGGTCTATAAGTTATATCCCTTGATTTTTTTATAGATTTTTTCATGTAGGGTTTTTATTATTGCCCTATTTTGATGAGTTATTAGTGAATTTTACATTAGGTGGTGTGATGGGTGTCTAAATGGTTAATTGAACCCCTATTGATCCCCATGGGGTTCAAGGAGGATGTCTCAATCAAATTAGGGCCACCTGTGGGGTGTGCCGATATTTCCACAGACCTAGAGTTAGCTAAGTAAGTGTAGGACATTGTGCGAGAACATAGATCCCATTATGAATATGTTAATATTATTTAAGGATGTTCAATTAGAGTTTAGTAACACACCTAGGTTGGGTAACAACCTAAGTGTGTGTTTGGTTGGCTTTAAAAAGGGATTAAATGGGTTAATGGGAAAATTCTAGGGGATTATCTCTATAATTGATGAATATTATTAGTGAGATAGGAATGGGAAATGGAATTGGGATAAAGGGATTAAGTAATATAAATAATGAATGTGTTAATGGATTGAGTAAATAATGTTAATTTCCCATTTAATTATATTGTTGTTATGTTGTGAATGATATTGGCTATGTTTTTTGTGATATGGTTAATTATGGAGAATGATAAATAAGCATGGTAACATGGATTGGTTGAGTGGGGTATCGACTTGTGGTTCTATGCCCACGAGTTGAGTTGGACTGATGTTCTAGCTCCTCCCCTAAATACATGGGTTAGAGAAGGGGACAAAGTTCTATTCCTCTAATGGTTGCATTCCACTTGGATTGAGGCTTCGAGGTGAGGATTACGAGTTTGTTATAATGTGATGCATATTGAGATAGGAATTGATTTTATTCTCATATGCTTGGAAATATTTAATGTTCCTAATCCATTGAACAAGTGAAAAGGGTATATTAAATCACGAAATTCCTACATAGCAAACACGGATTCAATGGTAGTATAAATTAAATGAACATAGTATAAAATTCCCTAATGAACTATTTATCCTTACTTGTCATCATTCATCACTTGCATTCACTATCTTCCTTTACTGGATATTTTGTAGACACTATTGGTGGTGGCCTACTGAGTTATACTCACACCCTACTCAGGCCTCCATTGGGTACCCAAGCAGATTTTATGCTTGCAATTCAGGACAAGGGCAAGGGCCCTATATTAGGGAGTTGAGTTGGACATGGGACATGTTGGGTGAAGTTCCAGACTTAGAGTCTAGACCATTTTTGGGATCATGCTATTTTCATTCTTTTGGGGTTTTACCCACTTGACACTGTAGCATGGCATGACATATTTTCTATTGTATATGGTTGTACCCAATTTTGGGAATTGGTTAATTATGCATGTTACTGATTGTTCTCTTTTGTTTCCATCATTTAAGTTATTCTCTACTTCAACTTACTCTGGTAATGAGGGTATAGTCTTCCCTCGTGACTTATTTCACCCTCACTACTAGTTGGCAACCTCTGGCGTATGGGGAGGCACGCTTGGGGTCATTTAACTACCCGGATCGGGGCACCTGTTTAGTGGATCCCGGGCTGAGGATGTTACAAAGTGGTATCAAAGGAGTTCTTTTCTCTTTTTTACTACTTGGGGATGATAAATAGGAGGTTAGGAATGTGTTGGGACTTGGTAATGAGTTTGTGATTGGGAGTAGCTAACCCATGTATAGGGGAAAACCCAAGTCACCCTGGGAGGGGATTGTTGTTATTGTTGTGTGTTGTTATATTTGATGATATTTCACCAATGGGTGATGAAATTGTTGTGAGATTTGATGGTTTTGTGATATTTCTCCCGTGCCTGGAAATGTATGAGGTTGTGCATTCATGCATCATTCTAGGCACCTATATAGAAAAGTGACATGTATCATTATAGACACACACATGGTATGGGTGTGCGGCATATAAAGCTTAGGATGTATATTATTTATTAAAAGAAATGAATTATGCCTAATGAGATGGTATGAATGGGTAAAAATGGAAGTGAAAATTTCAAGTAGTAATTAGAAAATTGTGTTTGATAAAGAAGTAAAAGTGGATTAATCTTTTGTAAGAGTAGATTGTAATAGGGAAACTATTTTTAATGGGATTAAAAGATAAGTCTCGTAACCATGTGAATTAGATACTCATGTTAGCCATGGCCTTAGGAGATATAGACAAGGGTAGTGATCCAGTTGTGAGTGGTCTTGTTTGGGTAGTGTATGCAAATTGGTTCAGTTGTGACAAGTTATGAATCTACCTATGTGTCATTTCCCCTTGGTAAAAGTGTTATAGATGCGTTCTATATATCATGTTTGACATTATAGAGAAATGAAACCTTGAAGACGTGCGCCATTTGGGAGACATGAGGACGTTTCCAAGAAAGCTCCTCCACTAGTGGAGCGGGAGAATGTGATGATCCAAGAAAATAGGAAAGATAAGTTCTATGAGAAATTTTCTTGTTTTATGCAAATGATGAAATGAGACCCAGGGTGGGTTGCACCGAGTATGTTTGAGTTGACTAGGGAGTTTCAGCTACAACACCCTCTGACCTTTACCAGAGAGGGTGGGCTAGAGGTAGAGGATTTTTGGATAGATTCCATAAAAACTATTATTGACCATCTAGAGACCCCTCTCAAGAAGCGTGTCAAGTTGGTGGCCTTTATGTTGAGGGGTCAAGCAAAACGTTGGTGGGAAATTATGGTTCAAATAGAGAATGTTGAGGGAATGATGTGGAAGGATTTTTAGGAGAATTTTCTTGATCACTTCTATCCAGAAACCGTGAGGCTAGATAAGGATGTAGATTTCATGAGGTTGACTCATGGGATAATGTTGATAATGGACTATGCCAATCATTTCACCAATTTGAGGCACTTCATTTCGACTTTGATAGGATATGAGCAGCTGTGTTGAAACACTTGCAAAATGGGATGAGACACGAGATCAGATCTTAGGTGAATATCTTTCGTCTGAAAAGGTTTTCTAAGGTGGTGGATAAAGCCCTTTTATCAAAGGGGAACCTGAAGGGAGATTCAGGTAGTGAAATTGTGGTGCCAGCTGTGTGAGTAAGTAGTGTGGCTTATAATAGTAGGAAGCACTGCTTTGGGACCTTTCAGTAGGGTGGAAGTGCACAGAGTAGTCAAAAGAGGGGGAAAATTATCAGGGTGGTATCCATAATTTCTATTATCAGTGTGGAAGGCCAAGGCACAAGCGTGACCAGTGTCCCCGCCCACTGGTTGAGTGCCGAGCGTGCAACAGGTTAGGCTACGTGCAGAGGTTCTTCAGGAACCCACGACAGTCAGGGAATGATGGGGGTTAGAGGCAGATGTTGAGTGTAGGCAGGGGGTCAGTTACCCTGTATCAAGTAGGAAGTTGGAACCCCACGGGTTGTACTGGCAGAGGAGGTGGATGTGGAACTCTGGGGAGAGAGCATGCTTAGCAATAGAGTAGTGTAGTACATGGCAGTCAGGCTGGAGCCCAGGGTAAAGGGTCTATCCATCTCCATGCAGTTCAGGCTACACCTAAGGGTGGTGAGGTAGGACCATCTACTATTCAAGGTATGATTCTTGTAACTTTCATGCTTTCTAGTTCTTTATTTGATACAAGTTATATGCATTCCTTTATTTCTACTTAGTATGTAGTTATGTTGGTCTTAACCGTAGAGACTTCATGTGGGGTAATGTCACTTGATACTCTACTAGGGGTATGAGTTGAGGACATTAGGCAGTGTAAGTACTGTACTCTGGAGGTTGGTGGGTGTCGTTTTCTATGTGATCTGTTTGTCCTAGTGATATCAGGTTTACCTAATCTTGGTAATGGAATGGTTGGTGTTATATCAAGCTCATATCAACTGTTACTGATGTTGGGTAACATTCACATCTTTCAATGAGAGCACTTACATCCTTCGTGGTAAGTGGGATTCTTGAGCGAGCCGCACAGGGCCACTACGCCAACAGTTGGGGGAAATCACACCCCAAGTATCATGCCTTATGTTATATGATGGGGAGAAAGGACAACCGATTTTCCCTTTTGTTGTGGACCAGTTTCAGGATATGTTTCCTAAGGACTTCTCAGGGTTACCACCCAAGAGAGATGTTGAGTTTACAATCAAATTTTTGCCTCGAGTGGAGCCAGTTTCCATTCCACCTTATCGAATGGCACCGATAGAGCTCCAAGAACTAAAGGTTCAGTTAGAGGAATTGGAGCATAAGGGGTTTAAACATCCTAGTACATAACTTTAAGGATCTTCTATTTTTTTCTAAGAAGGCTGATGGATCACTGAGGCTATGTGTCAATTAGAGGAAGCTAGACTAGATTATGGTTAAGAACTGATACCCTATTCCTAGAATCGATGACCTATTTGATTAGATCAGAGATGAATCAGTGTTTTCAAAGATCTATTTGAGATCGAGATACCATCAGTTGAGGGTGGGACCTTCTGGCATACCTCAGACAACTTTTCAAAGAAGATATGAGATATATGAATTCCTGGTAATTCTATTCAGTTTGACCAATGCACCAACTGTGTTCATGGACTTGATGAACTAGATATTTCACCCATATCTAGATTAGTTTGTTGTTGGCTTCATTGATGACATCCTGGTGTACTCCAGAACTAACGATGATCATGCCAAACATCTTGACATCGTCTTGAGTACACTACGAGAGCATAGGATTTACGCCAAGCTATCAAAATGTCAGTTTTGGATTGACGAGGTACTCTTTTTGGGACACATCATATTTGAGTCAAGTGTATCGGTGGATTCAAAAAAGGTGTAAGCTGTAGTGTTTTTGGAGCAGCTCAAGAATGTCTCTGATATTTGGAGTTTTCTGGGTTTGGATGGTTATTACCAAAAGTTTATTATAGATTTATCTTGTTTAGCAATGAAAATCACATGCCTAACCAAGAAGGGGGTCAAGTTTGATTGGTCATAGGCTTATGAGAATGATTTTCAGGCGCTAAAGACGTGGTTGAATACCGCACTGATTTTGATCTTACCTGAACCAGGTAAGAAGTACACCTTGTTCTGTGCTACGTCTGGTGTTGGACTTGGGGTAGTGTTTATGAAGGATGATCGGGTTGTAGCTTATGGGTCGAGGCAGTTGAGACCACATGAAAGTAATTATCCTACTCATGACCTTTAGATAGCTTTTGTGGTTCATGCCTTGAAGTGTTGGAGGAACTAATTTTTGAGATAACCTTTCATAGTGTTCATAGACCATAAAAGTCTCAAATACATCTTCTCTAAGTGGGATTTTAATCTTAGACAATGACGGTGGGTCAAGTACTTGCAGTCTTTTGATTTCGAGTTGATGTGCACACTAGGGAAAGGGAATAGTGTCACTGATGCTCTGAGTAGGAAGACTTAGAATTTGGTAGTTCAGGAATCCAGTTCGGAGTGGGTGATGATGGCCTTGTTTGTGAAGATGCATTTGGAGGTACAGGATGGGCACAAGTAGATGAACCTTGCATCTATAATAGTTGAATCTACACTTCTGAGCTGAGTTAAAGAGAGTCAGTTAGTGAATTGAGAGTGTTTGGCTATGAAAAAAAGTATTAAAGGTGGCGAGTCACCTTCTGGTTGGACTTTTGGTGATGATGGAGTTGCCTATGCTCATGGTCATGTTGTGGTTCTGACAGATATATGGGAGGAGTTGAAGCGTGATTTCCATGCGTTAAAGTGGGAAGTGTATCCAGGATTGACTAAGTTGTACCATGATCTTCGTAGGCAGTTTTAGTAGCTAGGAATGAATAAAGAAGTCATGAGTTTTGTGGCATGATGCCTTAGTTGTCAGTAGTTGAAGTATGGACTTCAGTGTCCTGGTGAGTTGTTGCAATCCTTGCCTATTTCAGAGTGGAAGTTGGATGACATCATGATGGACTTCGTAGTCGGTCTTCCGAGGATGCCTCAGAAGAATGATGTAATTTGGGTGGTGGTAGATTGATTGACCATAGTGGATTATTTCTTGATGATTCCAGAGACCTATACAGTCGATCAGTTGGTGGAATTGTACATTTGAGAAATAGTACGGTTGCATGGCATGCTGAGAACCATAGTTTCAAATCGTGATCCGTGTTTCACCTCACGCTTCTATAAGGGACTATAGAAGGCACTTGGTACCCAGGTGTTTTTGAGTATGGCTTATCACCCACAGACTGATGGGCAGTCAGAGCATAAAATTTAGGTATTAGAAGACATGCTGAGAGCATGTGTTCTAGATTTCAGTGGTTTTTTGGAAAAGAACTTTTCGGTTGTTGAGTTTTCTTACAACAATTGTTTTTAAGCTACAATTCATATGGAACCTTTTGAGGCACTTTATGGGAGACTGTGTAGATCTCTGTTGTGTTGTTTAGAGGTTGGGGAGTCTGAGATATTAGGACCGAGCCTTGTATAGGAGATCTCGAAGAAGGTTCATTTGATTCAAAAGTGCATAGAAATATCTCAGAGTAGGCAGAAGTCATATGAAGATCGGTGTCATAGACCTCTTTAGTTCATGGTGGGTGATAATGTGTTTCTTCGGGTGTTTCCAAGTTTGGGTCACCATCAAATTTGGAAGCAGGGAAAGTTGGCGCCAAGATATGTGGGGCCATTTGAGATTGCAGAGAGGGTCGAAACTATGGCTTACCGATTGGTTCTTCCACAACGGTATAGTGGGATTCATGATGTTTTCCATGTTTCATAACTCCGACAGTATCACCCAAATTAGTCTCATGTGATAAATGCTGAGGATGTCGAGCTGGAGGCTGATGCATCCTTTGGGGAGAACCCAATTCGTATTGTGGATCATAGTGAGAAAGTTTTTCGGAGAAATTTTGTGCCCTTGATTCGTGATTTATGGTAGCATGGAAACGTTCAAGAAGAAAATTGGGAGATATAATCAGATATGCAGGCCTAGTGGCCATATCTCTTTTCTTTGGGAACTTAGTGATGTAACACCCCAACCCCAGTTACCTAGAATCAGTGCATTATTACATAACATTGGCATGATACAAGGAATCATGTCCCGAAAGACTGACTAGTTTAGTAGCCTTGGAAGTACTAGATACATACATAAGTTTTACATTACATCATGAAATAAAAAAACAACATCGTGTCCCCATTGAACTCTCTTATATCCCTTAGCCTATTCCTACAGGTTAATCATAATATACTTCTTTGCATCCTATGAAAAATAAAACATAAGAAAGGGGTGAGCTCAAATTCCTAGTAAGGATAAAAATATAGCATAAACTGTCATAAATAAGAATAAACATTTAAGGCAATGTATAAGAGTAGAACACAAGCCTTTTAAACTTAAACTTCAGTATAATATGGCAAAGATAGATCAAATAATGTCATTTACTTATTCACATGGATATTCTACTAGTCAAATAATCACATGTAATATCAATATCCAATTTCATAATGATGGAATGCATAATTCCAGACATTTTGAAACATATTATCAAGGCCTCAACCAAGACGTCTAAAAATGATTTAGGTCTCGGCCAAAACCATATATCAAATTGGGAAAGGCCTCGACCAATTCCACGTCTAATTGTCTCATGAGACCTACTGATGAATTGAGGAGCTATAGTGGGATCCAACTGTCACTTATTAAGTCCAATTCATTCCTCATATGAAACAATTGAAACATAATATAAACATTCATATTAAAACTAGCATACGAAATGTCAATATTTTAGCCACAAACCATGAATGGCATAAAAATAGCACATCCACAGTCAAACGCAACTCATTAAATACAATATGGATGATTGTATTATAATAAATCAAACTCAATCAAGAATAAAATACACTTAAGGATATTGACATAGATTAAAATATTCATTAAAACTATTTGAGATAAATATCACCTTTTTCTTGAAAACATTTCAATGTCGCACTATTTATCAAAGAAGTCGTTTAAAAGAGATTTTTGAATCAAAGTTTCCCATACCACTTTGAAAATTCTAAAAGGAATTTTCATTTCAAAACATTCATTTCCACATAAATAAATACTTAAAACCATTTTTAAAACATGGACATTAATGAGAAATATTTAGAAGAATAAATATTTATAACATTTAAAACAATATTTTTGTTAAAGAGTTACTAACCAAATAAGATATGCTTGAATACAAGTAATTGAGGAATAAAATTAATCAAAACACTATAATATCATGATAATAAAGGGATTAATGATATAATATTTCAAAGGACAATATATACACCATATAAAAGTGAATTGGTGCATAATGACAAAGAGGTTTCAAAGGAATGTAAATTGAGATGAAATACCTTATAAAGATCATATCCTTAGATTAAGGACAAATCAATGAAATAATTCTGTGTGACAAATATAAATACAATCAATATAATTAGATATTCAGTTTAAATCAATCAGGTTATATTCACACATATTCTTGTAAAAACAAAACCAATGACTTGGATGTTTAACTCAATGAATGGAAATTGAGTTAAGATTACCCTTTAAAAGTTCATATCAATGGAATGTGAATTTATAAATGGAATTATTATTTGTATCAAAGGTATATCCAAAGAAAGGGGAGAGGATATTAATAAATAAATAATAAATAGTGATTCCTCCCATAATCTTGGAGTAAAATAATCAATGAAGTATGCGTAAATCCCAATGAGTGGAAATTGAAATTTGAAATTCCCTTACTAATTTGGTAACTTACGAAACATACACCCCATGAAAGAAGTATCATAAAATAAATATGTAAATACCCATAAATTAAAATATATTACACAAAGAATACAATCATGGTCAATACATACACCACACAAAAGGAAATAATGGCAATATAGCATGAATCTCATGGGAATAAGAAGTGAGATGAAAACCCATTACCATGTCGTAATCAATTCAGTCGTATGAACAAAAGTTAATAACCACAAAATTAATCACATAATACCATGAATATAAAGAGAATAATGATAAAATATATCAAATGGAAGTACATAATACACCACATGAAATAAATAAGTATCAAACAATGGAAATCTCACAGAATTAAAAGTGAGATAAGAAACCCCTTACCACGTTGTAATCAATTGAGTCGTATAAAAAAAAGTTAATAACCACAAAATTAATCACAGAATACCATGAATATAAAGATAATAATGATAATATATATCAAATGTCAGTACACAATACACCACATGTAATAAATAAGTGGCGAACAATGGAAATCTCACGGAATTAAAAGTGAGATAAGAAACCCCTTACCACGTTGTAATCAATTGAGTCGTATGACCAAAAGTTAATAACCACCAAATGAATCACATAATACCATGAATATAAATATAATCATGATAATATATATCAAATGGAAGTACAAAATACACCACATGCAATAAATAAGTGGCGAACAATGGAAATCTCACAGAATTAAAAGTGAGATAGAAACCCCTTACCTTGTACTTTTCCTTGGCCAAGGGTACGTTAACCTCATGTATAATAGTTAAATAATTTTTATTAAATTATATAATAACTATATATATAAATATGATATCATATATGATCCTCTAATATTTCTTTGTTAATAATATTTTAGTAGCATCATCGTTTCAGGTGTTAAATTATCTGTTTTCCTTTATATGCTCGGTTATGTAAGCCATGTTTGTTATGGATAGGATGTATTTTATTTGTATCCAGAATGATTCTTAAACATTATTTTTAATCATAAAATGAAAATTATTCTTGAATGATTATGATGGGGAATGAATCTCATCGCGTTCATGGAGACGGTAATCTGTACGTACGCACGAGAGAAAATATCATTATATTAATGGTGAAATAATTTGTAATTGGATGGTATATCATATATAAATAATCATTAACATGTTATATATATTATTTACATAAGTTATACTCATTATTATACCCATCCAAATAATGAATTGTTTGAATAACAAACTACACCATGACGTGGAGACGGTAAGCCGTACGTACGCACGTATGGTGACTGTGTCATTCATATGATGGATAGAATAATAAATATGGTTTTACCATTTTTATAATAACATAATAGTATATAGAAGATACTTGAGTTATTATTTTAGATTGGAAACAATAATGAAAGAGGAAGTGGAAGAATAAAAGAACTTGAAAGATGTGATGAAATATTTACCTCTTCTTCGGGGTTTTCCTTTTTATTTGATCAAAATGACTCCTTAGGTTGGCTTTCTGACCAAAGGAAGGCCTATAAGATGAAGGGAGTGAAGTTGGGAGGATATTTGGGCAGGGGTTGGCCGAGCCAAATGGCTTTGGAGGTGTGAAATTAAGAGAAGAGGAAGTACCCTTTTATAAGAGAGGTGAGGGTCACTTTAGGAAAAGATTGAAATATTATTTTATAATAAAATTATTTTTGGTTTCTAATGGCTAAAAAATGATTTATTTTGCAGATAAGGTGGGTATGGGTCGCAGATAAGGTGGGTATGGGTCGCGGATAAGGTAAGTACACACGAGCGACAATATCATTATATTGATGGTGAAATCGTATGTAATTGGATGGAATATCATATATACATAATAATTAACATGTTATATTTATTATTTACATTAGTTATACTCATTATTATAACCATCCAAATAATAAAGTGTTTGAATAACAAACTACACTACGATGTGGAGACGGTAAGCCGTACATACACACGTATGGTGAATTTGGCATTCATATGATGGATATAATAATAAATATGGTTGTAACATTTTTATAATAATATAAAAGTATATAGAAGATAATGGAGTTATTATTTTAGAATGGAAACAACAATGAAAGAGGAAGTGGAAGAAGAAAAGAACATGAAAGATGTGATGAAATATTTACCTCTTCTTTGAGTTCTTCCTTTTGATTTGATCAAAAGAACTCCTTAGGTTGGCTTTCTGACCAAATAAAGGCCTCTAGGATGAAGGGAGGAAAGTTTGGAGGATATTTGGGTAGGGGTTGGCCGATCCAAATATATTTGGAGGTGTGAAATTAATAGAAGGGTAAGTACCATTTTATAAGAGAGGTGAGGGTCACTTTAGGAAAATCTTAAAATATTATTTTATAATAAAATCATTTTCAGTTTCTAATGGCACCAAAATGATTTATTTAGAGGATAAGGTGTGTATGGGTAGAAGAAATCTCAACCAATAGGTTTTATATAGGTTTAGGGCACCATATTAACCTTATCTTTTAGATTTAACTCTTAGTTAAATAGTTTTACATTTACCATGTATCTTTGTATTTTTATTTTATATGGTTAATAAACTTACTATAACAAGACAAGAGAACCCCTAGTGGTTAATTATTAATATATATAACCTTATATAAGTCCTTTGGCTGAACCTTATATTTTTAAGAATATTATATCAATTAATAATACAATATTTGTTTTGAAAACTCAATTATGTCAATTTTGACACTATTTAGTATTTTGTTTTTTTGAAAATCATAAGAGCATTATTAATTCGAAAAAAATTTATTTAATCAACCCTAAAATGTCATATTAACCTAGAAAATTATTGGAATTCATCAAAATTGTCAAATTACATTTATTTTTATATTTATAATATCAATTATTTTAATCTTTCATTAATAAGGTAATTACTGCATCATCATTGTGTCATAAATAAATTAAATTATTTAATGTATAAAAATTATAAATAAAATAAAATTATGTATTAAATATTTTTAGATTCATAATTAATATTTATAGTCGAATTTATCTTATGTATAACCCTATATTAAAATGGTTTAGTTATTAAACTTTGAATTTAACACTTTTAACTTTTCTTTAAATAAAATAATAATAAATGTCATAATCTAATCCAAGGGGACAAAAAGGATCATATTTTATTCCTAAGGTTGTTTTTGGTCGAATTATACTTATCCAATAGAATTTATACATGTTTTAGGGTAATTATAATATCATTTTTATCCTTAATTACCCTATTTACTTTTAACCGTGGTAAATAAAAGTCAAAAGTTACTATTAAAAAAAAAATTATTTTAATCTTATTGAACCAAATTTTACTTACTGATTTCAACCATGTCTCTCTGATTTTTAAAATTCAACTCTTAGAAGCGGTAAAATTAAGTTTTATGCAAATTTGTAAATGCTCCTAGAAGGTGGGTAAAAGACGGTAAAAAGTTCAATAAAATTTTATACATATAATTTTCTTATAAAATGGATCCAATGAATTATATTTAACTTATATAGGTATTATATATCTATTTTTAATTAAAATTAATTTAAATAAAATAAATAATTATTTAAATAAAAAGTCGATTTTAAACTATAACGCAATGCTTTTCACTATTCATCAAAAATTGAATGTTTTCAGAAAAATACCAAAAATTTAACCTAAGATAATTTTGATATTATGAATTCAAAAATGAATTCTATTTTACCAAATTCAAAAAATAGAAGTTTCTTTAATTAATTTAAAATTAATTTCCATTGTCAAAACCAAAAAGTGGGTTTTTAAAAACTAAAAACTACCAAAATATTGACATGTGTTTATATCAAATTTAAATGTGAAATTACTTATAATGAAATAAATTGTATTAAATGATAAAAATATAATCTAATTATACTTCAAAACCATTAAAATGCATAATTTAACACTATAAATTATTTCAATTAAAAAAG
The DNA here is from genome assembly GCA_963277665.1 of Viscum album. NCBI lineage: Eukaryota > Viridiplantae > Streptophyta > Magnoliopsida > Santalales > Viscaceae > Viscum > Viscum album. The sequence continues at coordinate 1,393,070,491 of OY728130.1, read as the reverse complement.
TTGTTTTCAATTAAAATTTAGTATTTTTTAGTATTCATCAAAATATGAAAGTTATCAGAAAAGTACCAAAAATTTATCCAAAATAAATTTTTATGTTCCAATTCTAAATAAGAATTTAATTTCATTAAATTTAATACATAAAGGTGCCAAATATTGGCTTTAAAAAGGGTTTTCCACTAAAAGGTGGTAAAATTGCATTTTTTGAAAATACTTCTTTTATCTAAAAAAATGAATTTGTTCTTATATTATGTCTAAAAAATACATAATATGGATTCTAAAATTATATGGAGTATATAAAATTCAAAATTTAGTTTATAATATTTATGACTTCTTTTTGAATGGCTAGTTTGGTAAGTCGTGGTGTGGTCGAACTCGGTGTCGTGTATAGCACAAGCTATTGAATTAATTTAAAAAAATAATTTACTATGAAATATTGGGGTGTTACATTCTTCCCCCCTTTGGAAATTTAATCCTCAAAATTTTGAAATTGGTCTTGGTACTTCATTGAAAGTCCGACATCGGAAAAAGAGTCAATAAAACTATCACATTAAAAGAAGGAAAGTGAAGTACAAAGGTCACCCGAGATAACCCATACTTGGATTCCATATAGGAATACATGGATATGGAAGATAAACTAAGTGTCATGTTCTGATAGAGAGTAATAGAAAACATGACCAGGAGAAAGTTAACATTAAGAAAACCACAAACTTGTGATGGGATAAGTGATCATTAGTCTCCGAGTAGGAAAAGTAAACGGAAAATGTTTTTTTTTGTTTTGAGTTCCATTTCATAATGTTAAGGAATTTATTTATGAGATTGAATAAGAACATAAAGAGATATACTTACTATTTAAGTAGGGTTTTATCCTTTAATAAATTTCTACCACTAACTGATCTTTTTTCAAAATTATGAGTATTCAAGATGACTTGGTCACACCTAAAGTACTAGAATCAACTTCTAGAGAATCACATTATCACAAAGGATAAACTATATATTTCCCTTGTCTTTAGAGATTAACCAAAACCAAAATGGTTAGTACAAGATCAGATGATCCCCAAAAATGATAATCCTTTAGAGAAAGAAATACTAATCTTAATTTCTAAAATTAAACCAACAATACCCAAATTTCAATAAACACCATTCAATAAACAATTGTCCTTAAAATCCTTCAATATAATCCAAACTAATATCAAAACCCAAAACTTAGAACAACTTGATTACGCAGTCTTCCACGTTAAATTGTATCTCCAAATAACATCGAATACTCTTAAAGTCACATACTTAAAAGTAATTAACCTAATCACATATTCTCTATGATAGGTTAATCATTTCCATAAATAACCCAAATCACTATAAATCCACAATAAAAACATAGATAAGAATTCACCATTACTCCTCAAATGAAATCCCATAGTATTCTATTTTCCTTAGGCATATATTGTTCCCAACAGAGCGAACGTCTTCCAAAATAACATTTATCACTTAATCAAAAAATCATTTTCCTATAATAAGGATATCCATTTAATAAGACATAAGATCCAAAATCAACTTATTATTAATCAATAAAATGATTTAACTAAAAATAATTAGTCACACTAACCAGAGACTTCACATAGTCCAGTGGTAGGTGATAAATCCCAATAGCACTCTAGTTGTGGGTTCGATTCTCACAGCTTTGTATGACGTGATAGGTTGTCACATGGTCTGTGTGTTGTCCTTGTTCAAAAACTATATTTTATAACATTCCCAAAATGAGATAAATTCCTCAAAATAACTATAACATAATTTCATCACAAATTTTATCTCATGCCTCGCATTTTCATCCTAGAATTTAATAACATGTAATTGCCTCAAATTCAAGTATCATATAAACCTAAATGGTTATTTATAACTATATCAACAATAGAAAAGATAATTATTCCTAAAATATCATTTTCACATAACAAACAACAGGGTTACACATATAAGAGAAAAGTATTCCAAAGTAATCCCATCAACAAAGAGCACTAATACTTTTAAACATTTATCTATCCATTTATTTCCACATAGGTTCTTCCTTGACCAATAGGTTATCCAATAGAATAGGGCATTCAATTGTGTAATGCCCAGGTCCCCTACATTTATGGAAAATGACTGTAAATGGATTCTTGGGATCATTTTTATTTTCTTCCATAGTACTCTTCATTTTTCCTCAGTAATTCTTTAATTTATATCCTTCTTTCCCACACATAAAGCATTTCTTTATTCCATTGAGATACTTTACTAGGTGCCTCCTTCCACATTTCCTGCATGATGTAAATTTAACATTCTTGTCTCCATGGTATCCACTGCTGGAGTTCTTATCATTCACCGCCTTTATTTTCTTTGTTGAGTCTGGGAGTTGGTTAATATATATGTTGTTCATCATATTTTTGGAAAAATGATTCGACATGAACACAATATCTTTTACACCTATCAACATTCCATTTTATTTCTCATTTCCACCACCATGACCACCTTTTACATCATGTTCAATGTTACTATGACTTCCTTGGAATCCATCCATTGACTAACACAAGAAATCATAGTGTGAGTCATAAAATCATTTTGAGAATATCATGACACCTTATTTTCATTCTAAATCACCTTAGGATTAACCAAGGTTATTTTTTTCTCATTTTATATTAAAATCCGTCAAGTCGATTTGTAAAGAAAATGTGAATTATCTTAAGCATATCCCCCAGGAGTGTCGTAACCAAGAGTGTATCAAGGCCTGTTGTCATGTACCATGATTCCCCGGGTCAAGCCCAAAACTCCTTGTTGGTGTTTTCACTTCTAGGTACATCTGTGCCAGAGCCGCATCTACCTACTCGTATCTAGACAAGGATTTATTTCTTGGAAAACCCACATAATATTTAAATTACCAAAATTTTTAGATGTTCTTCTATACTAATCCTCAATGTCTATCTTAGGGTAGTGTTTTCTAATCAAAGTTTTTCTAAATCTAGCTTCCAAGTTTTGTACTAAACTTCCTCTGATACAAACTGAAATGCCCTGAACCCAATTACCCAAAATCAGTGCATTATTACATAACATTGGAATGATACAAGTAATCATGTCCCGAAAGGCTGATCAATTTAGTAGCCTTGGAAGTACTAGATACATACATAAGTTTTACATTACATCATGAAATAAAAAAACAACTTTGTGTCCCCATTGAAATCTCTTATATCCCTTATCCTATTCCTGTAGGTTAATTATAATATACTTCTTTGCATTCTGGAAAAAATAAAACATAATAAAAGGGTGTCCTTAAATGCTCAGTAAGGATAAAAATATAGCGGAAACTGTCATAAATAAGAATAAACATTTAAGGAAATGTATAAGACCAGAACACAAGCCTTTTAAACTTAAACTTCATCATAATATGGCAAAGATAAATCAAATAATGCCATTTATTTATTCACATGGATATTCTACTGGTCGAATAATCACATGTAATATCAATATCCAATTTCATAATGATGGAATGCATAATTCTAGAAATTCTGAAATATCTTATCAAGGCCTTGTCCAAGACGTCTAAAAATGATTTAGGCCTCGGCCAAAACCATATATCAAATTTGGAAAGGCCTCGGCCAATTCCATGTCTAATTGTCTCATGAGACCTACCAATGCATCAAGGAGCTATAGCGGGCTCCACCCATCACATACTAAGTCTAATTCCTTCCTAATATAAAAAGGTTGAAACATAATCTAAACATTCGTATTAAAACTAGCATACAAAATGTCAATATTTTAACCACAAACCATGAATGGCATAAAAATAGCACACCCACAGTCAAACATAACCCATTAAATATAATATGGATGATTGTATTATAATAAATCAACCTCAATAAAGAATAAAATACACTTAAGGATATTTAAATAGATGAAAATAGTCATTAAAACTATTTGATAGAAATATCCCCCTTTTCTTGAAAACATTTGAATGTCACACTATTTATCAAAGAAGTCATTTAAAAGATATTTTTGAATCAAAGTTTCTGATACCAATTTGAAACTTCTAAAAGGAATTTTGATTTCAAAACATTCTTTCCATATAAATAAATACTTAAAACCATTTTTAAAACATGGACATTAATGAGAAAGATTTAGAAGAATAAATATTTAAAACATTCAAAACAATATTTTAGTTAAAGAGTTCCTAACCAAATAAGATATGCTTGAATACAAGTAATTGAGGAATAACATTAATCAAAACATTATAATATCATGAGAATAAAGGGATTCATGATATAATATTTCAAAGGAAAGTATATACACCATATAAATGTGAATTGGTGCATAACGACAAAGAGGTCTCAAAGGAATGTAAATTGAGATGAAATACCTTATAAAGACCATATCCTTAGATTAAGGATAAATCAATGAAATAATTATGTGTGAAAAATATAAATACACTAAATATAATTGGATATTTAGTGTAAATAAATCTTTTTACATTCACACATATTCTTGTAAAAACAAAACCAATGACTTGGATGTTTAACTCAATGATTGGAAATAGAGTTAAGATTACCCTTTAAAAGTTCATATCAATGGAATGTGAATTTATAAATAGAGTTATTATGTGTATTAAAGGTATATCCACAGAAAGGGGAGTGGATATTACTACATAAATAATAAATAGTGATTCCATACATAATCATGGAGTAAAATAATCAATGAAGTATGCGTAAAGCCCAATGAGTGGAAATTTAAATTTAAAATTCCCTTACGGATTTGGTAACTTATGAAACATACACCCCATAAAATAAGTAGCATACAATAAAGATGTAAATAAAAATAAATTAATTTATATTACACAAATAATACAAGCATGGGAAGTACATACACCCCACAAAAGGAAATAGTGGAAATATATCATGAATCTCACGGGAATAAGAAGTGAGATGAAAACCCCATACCACGTTGTAATCAATTGATTCGTATGACCAAAAGTTAATAACCAACAAATTAATCACATAATACCATGAATATAAATAGAATAATGATAATATATATCAAATGGAAGTACACAATATACTACATGCAATAAATAAGTGACGAACAATGGAAATCTCACGAAATTAAAAGTGAGATAAGAGACCCCTTACCCCGTTGTAATCAATTGAGTCGTATGAAAACAAGTTAATAGACACCAAATTAATCACATAATACAATTAATATAAATAGAATCATGATAATATATGTCCAATGAAAGTACACAATACACCACAGGCAATAAATAAGTGGCGAACAATGGAAATCTCATGGAATTAAAAGTGAGATAAGAAACCCCTTACCACGTTGTAATCAATTGATTCGTATGACCAAAAGTTAATATCCACCAAATGAATCATATAATACCATGAATATAAATATAATAATGATAATATATATCAAATATCAGTACAAAATACACCACATGCAATAAATAAGTGGCGAACAATAAAAATATCACGGAATTAAAAGTGAGATAAGAAACCCCTTACCTTGTACTTTTCCTTGGTTTAGGGTACTTTAACCTCCTTTATAATAGTTAAATCATTTTTATTAAATTATATAATTACTATATACATAAATATGAAATCATATATGATCCTCTAATATTTTTTTGTTAATAATATTTTAGTAGTATCATCGTTTTAGGTGTTAACTTATCAATTTTCCTTTATATGATCAGTTATGTAAGACATGTTTGTTATGGATAGGATGTATTTTATTCATATAAAAAATTATATTAAGTTATTAAAAATTATTTTTAATCATAAAATGAAAATTATTCTTGAATGATTATGATGGGGAATTAATCTCATCGCGTTTGTAGAGACGGTAATCCATACATACACACGAGCGACAATATCATTATATTGATGGTGAAATCATATGTAATTGGATGGTATATCATATATAAATAATAAGTAACATGTTATATTTATTATTTACATCAGTTATACTCATTATTATACCCATCCAAATAATGAAGTGTTTGAATAACAAACTACACCACGACGTATAGACGGTAAGCCGTACGTACGCACGTATGGTGAATTTGTCATTCATATGATGGATAGAATAAAAAATATGGTTGTAACATTTTTATAATAACATCACAGTATAAAAAGATATTGGATTTATTATTTTAGAATGGAAATAACAATGAAAGAGGGAGTGGAAGAAGAAAAGAACTTGAAAGATGTGATGAAATATTTATCTATTCTTCGGGTTCTTCCTTTTTATTTGATCAAAAGGACTCCTTAGGTTTGCTTTATGACCAAAGGAAGGCCTCTAGGATGAAGGGAGGAAAGTTGGGAGGATATTTGGTCAAGGGTTGGCTGAGCCAAATGGCTTTGGAGGTGTCAAATTAAGAGAAGGGGAAGTACCATTTTATAAGAGAGGTGAGGGTCACTTTAGAAAAAACTTGAAATATTATTTTATAATAAAATAATTTTCGGTTTCTAATGGCTAAAAAATGATTTATTTAGATTCTAAGGTGTGTATGGGTCTAAAAACTCTCAACAAATAGATTTTAGATAGGTTTAGGTCACCATATTAACCTCATCTTTTAGATTTAACTCTTAGTTAAATAGTTTGACATTTACCATGTCTCTTTATATTTTTATATTATATGGTTAATAAACTTACTATAAAAAGACAAGAGAACCCCTAGTGGTTCATTATTAATATATATAACCTCATATAAGTCCTTTTTCCGAACCTTAGATTTTTAGTAATATTATATCAATTAATAATATAGTATTTTTTTTAAAAACTCAATTATGTCAATTTTGACAGTATTTAGTATTTGGTTTTTGTGAAAATAATAACAGCTTGATTACTTCGAAAAATAATTACTTAATCAACCCTAAAATGTCATATTAACTTATAAAATTAGTATAATTCATCAAAAGTCTCAAATTAAATTTATTTGGATATTTATAATATCAATTATTTTAATCTTTCATTAATAAGGTAATTACCGCATCATCATTATGTCATAAATAAATTTAATTATTTAATGTCTAAAAATTATAAATAAAATACCATTATGTAATAAATAGTTTTATATTTATAATGAATATTTATAGTCAAATTTATCTTATGTATAACCCTATATTAAAAATAGTTTAGTGATTAAACTTTGAATTTAACACTTTTAACTCATCTTTAAATAAAGTAATAATAAATGTCCTAATCTAATCCAAGTGGACCAAAAGGATCATATTTTTTTCATAAGTTTGTTTTTGGTCTAATTACACTTATCCAATTGAATTAGGACATGTGTTAGGGTAATTATAATATCATTTTTACCCTTAATTACCCTATTTACTTTTAACCGTGGTAAATAAAAGTCAAAAGTTACTATTCACCAAAAATTATTTTCATCTTATTGAACCAAATTTTACTTAATGATATCAACCATGTCTCTCATAGTTTTGAAATTCAACTCACATAAGCGGTAAAATTAAGTTTTATGCAAATTTGTAAATGCTCCTAGAAGGTGGGTAAAAGACGGTAAAAAGTTCAATAAAATTTTATACACCTAATTTTATTATAAAATGACTCCAATTAATTAAATTTAACTTATATAGGTATTTTATATCTATTTTTACTTAAAATAAATTTAAATAAAATAAATAATTATTTAAATAAAAAGTCGGTTTTAAACTATAACGTAGTGTTTTTCACTATTCATCAAAAATTGAATGTTTTCAGAAAAATACCAAAAATTTACCCTAAGATAATTTTGATATTCTAAATTCAAAAATGAATTATATTTTACCAAATTCAAAACATATAAGTTTCATTAATTAATTTAAAATTAATTCCCGTTGTCAAAACTGAAAAGCGGGTTTTTAAAAAGTAAAAACTATCAAAAGATTGACATGTGTTTTTGTCAAATTTAAATGTGAAATTACTTATAATGACTTAAATTGTATTAAATGATAAAAATATAATCTAATTATACCCCCAAAACATTAAAATTCATAATTAAAAACTATAAATTATTTCGATTTAAAAAGTTGTTTACAATTAAAATTTAGTATTTTTTAGTATTCATCAAAATATGGAAGTTATCAAAAAAGTACCAAAAATTTATCCAAAATAAATTTTTATGTCCCAATTATAAAGAATAATTTAATTTCATTAAATTTAATACATAAAGGTGTCAAATATTGGTTTTAAAAAAAAATTTCCATTAAAAGGTGTTAAAATTTCATTTTTTAAAAAATACTTCTTTTATCTGAAAAAATGAATTTGTTGTTATATCATGTCTAATAAACACATAATATGGATTCTAAAATTAAATGGGGTATATAAAATTTAAAATTTAGTTAATACTATTCATAACTTCTTTTTGAACTGCTAGTTTCGTAAGTCATGGTGTGCTCGAACTCGGTGTTGTGTATAACGCAATATATTGAATTACTTTAAAGAAAATAATTTACTATGAAATCTTGGGGTGTTATAGTGATGCTTAGGAAGAGAGGCTTAGGGATGAGCCATTATAAGGTGGGGAGGTTGTAAGATCCTGGATTTTTTCATATGGTATGTTCTTGTTTATATTTTAGTTCTAGCCCCCTTTTTTGGTTAATAAATTGTTTCCCTAAGTCCTTGTGAAGGTTTAGGGGTGTTACAGGGGTTCAAGACATGAAAAAGGGGTAAAATGGGCTTTCTAGATAGTCTGTATGGTTTGTGCACAACTTGGAAAACCGTGCGAGGGGAGGCCGTGCAGGCAGTGGCAATCTGCACGATTTACGCATGGTTTGGAAAACCGTGTGAGGGAGAGGGAATGTGGGAAGTAGCCTTCACACAGTTTGTGAACGGTTTAGAAAATCATGTGGGTAAATCATGCATCTTGGAAACTTCTAAAAAATTACAAAAATTCTATTACAAGATTTCTTATACCAACTCAGGATTTCTCCTCCTTCTTCCTCCTTCAACCCTGAGGATAAGCCAAGCTTCCAAGATCTTCCAAGATGTCGATATCCTTCTTTACTAATCCATTTGAAGCAAAGTCAATTGCGGATTGAAGATCCAGGTAAGGCTAATCTCCCTCTCGATTCTCTTTTTAGATTAGGGTTTGTATCTCTTCCTTCTCTACATCCGAAGCTCTCAAACCCTACTTTTTTGGTGGTATTTAGGGTAAATATTCAAGTTTTGGTTTAATGAAGATATAAGGCCTTGATTGAGGGTTCATTATCCAACTAATTCAAGGAAGGTGGTCTACAAGTTATATCCCTTGGTTTTTGTGTAGATTTGTGCATGTAGGGTTTTTATTATTTCCCTCTTTTGATGATTTCTTGGTGACTTTGACATGAGGTGGTGTTATGGGTGTCTAAATGGTTAATTGAACCCATCTTGATCCCCATGTGATGCAAGGAGGATGACTTGACCAAATTAGGGCCACCCATGGGGAGTGCCGATATTTCCACAGACCTAGAGTTAGCTAAGTAAGTGTAGGATATTGTGTGATAACATAGAGCCCATGATGAATATGTTAGTATTATTTAAGGATGTGCAATTGGAGTTTAGTAATACACCTAGGTTGGGTAATGACTTAAGTGGTTGTTTGGTTGGCATTAAAAATGGATTAAATGGGTTAATGGGAAAATTCTAAGGGATTAGCTCTATACTTGAATATGCTTAGTGAGGTAGGCATGGGAAATGGAATGGGGATAAAGGGGTTAAGTAATATAAATGATGAATATGTTAATGGATTGAGTAATTAATGTTAATTTCCCATTTAATGATATTGTTGTTTTTGGAGTTGGTGGCCTAGAACTAACTACTTTTTACTCCATTCATTAATAAATACCTTATCACATCTTTATTGTTCTTCTGTGTGAAAATTCATGTGGTAATATCCTAAGGATAGATATTGCATTAAAGGTTTATAGTGGATCTCTACCATGATGAGAACATAGAAGTGGGACAACCCTATTCTTGAATATATGTTCTATGGACAGATGATGTTATTTGAGGGACACGAATAATACAGGACATTAGGGGAGAGGACTCATAAAACTTTGAGGCACCTTCTCATGGTGTGCTCCCTTGGTAATATCCAGGAGGATATTATGAGAACAAGACCTGCCAGCAAGAAATCTACATTTCGTAGTGTCATTGGATGTTCCTATCTGTGGACGTGTGTATTGGTCCTTAGACTTTAGTATTAGTATTAATGGGTATTACAACTCGTGCACTTAGATGTATTGATGAAAACTGTGACAACACACTGTTCATAGTGTGGTAGGATATGTTGGGGCATCATGAGCAATACAACATTAATAGATAATGCAAGAAAGGATTTTTCCCTTCTGTTTTCATAACGGAAGTTGATATCTTAGGTCCTTTGATGGAATTGATATAGCCTAAATAAATCCTTTTCCATGGTAAGTAATGAGAAAGTTCAATTCCATAAAGTCAAAGAAAGAATAATCGAGCACATGGGTTGATGGCACTAGCATGTAACCCGCTTGATTAGAGATATTGAGACAAAGTGATTACATTACACGATAAGCATTCGTAGGAGGTGACATGTCATTGTGGCATTAACTTTTTTCTCTACAAGTGGCTTGGCATGTTTCTAGATGCTAACCTTGTACTTTAGGCAGGCTACACCTAATGCCACTGAAAAAGAGGCCTAGAGGGTCACACACTAAGTGTATCCAAGTATCTTAGTTAAATATTAATTTAACAAGTTGAATAATGATTATTCCCGATTGTGGTTTAATAATTATTCAAGGATGCCTGATCGTATTTATTTTGAAACTAGTTATTTTATAGAATATATTATGGGTGAAATAATATATTTATTAGAAAGTAATGAAGTGATATTTATTTGAGAAATAAATAGCCATTATTCAAGGTCTAATAAATATGGTGGAGGAAATAAGGAAAATGGAAAAGTATACTCCATGCATATTAATATACATGACATGTAGTTTTTATGGAGATTTGTGAGAAATAATATTATTTATTTCATTAAATAATATTTGGTGTAATTCACTGGGCGCATTTCAAGTAATAATAATAGTCAAATATTATTATTAGACATGGGGTATTACTAAGAATTAAATGAAATGAATAAATTATTTTGGGTAATTAATTCATTTTATTATTCTAAGTAATTAAAATCCCAATTATATAATTCTCATTAGCCTAACCATTTTTGGGGGTTGTGTAAAATGGATCTAGAGAAAGATCTTAAGCCAAGAGATAATTTCTTTTCTTCCAAGAACGCTCTCAAGCTATGAGAGAGATCCTCCTCCACCAGATCAAGGAGAGAGTTTTTTCAAGCGGATCTCAAGGTGATCTAAGGCGGACATCGCAAGTGAGGGATATTCTGTACTAGCACCTGAAGATCACTTCGGTGATGTCCAAGGATACGTGGAGCATGTGTGGATCACCACTAGATGAATCCTACACTTGGATTCTATGACACAACGACGGATCACATCAGATCATGACTAGAAACATCAACGGAGAGAGAATTCAATCAAGGTAATTATTGTATTTTAATTAAATTAATTATAACCAACATATTATGATCCTCTCTATGGTTCCATGACTCCCTTACTTTCTTTCGTTCTTCGTTCTATTTTGAAGATCTGATGTTTTATTATTGTGACAGATCTCAGATTAATTTTTGTTAATGGAAAAATTAAAGTTGGGTACACCCACAAATGTGCTTTTGCTGTGCCTGGAACCTAAAAGTGGTATCAGAGAAGTCATATCGTTGATTATAATTATTTAGTTTTTCGTTGATTATTTACACATTTAATAATTTAGTTGTTTCAATTCAAGTTAATTTTTCTACAAATATGGATCTTCAGATCTGTTCCTCCTATCTCGTTTCTCATTCACCTAATAGAAATGATTTTTTATTTTAATTTTTGATTAAAATAAAATATAGGATCTCATATGGAGGTGCCAAACATTCCAGGCCGTACAACACCAAAACACACAGTGTGTATTTGGAAGTACACACTGTGTAGTCTAGGTTCAATGCATCAAACTAGTCTACCAAACCAAGCCATGTTAGTGGATCCTATCTAAGTATTTAAGACTCCATGTGTTGACCAGGAATATGTGGCACACAGTTTCCAGATTACATGCTATGTGTCCCATTGAACACAACATGTAGTCCCTTTGGGTTTGGGTAGGACCGTGTACCCCGTACACGGATTTCCTGACTAGAAACTGTGTAATGCGGATACTACATGGCATGTGTCCCACTGAACATGCTGTGCGCTTTGAATATTTCCAAAGTACATCTACACGCCATGTCCCTTGGCGTGTACTTCAGATGGATGGTGAACAAAAGTACACACCATGTAGTCAGAACTACACGCCGTATACTCATCCAAATTACGTAGATTTATTAAAATTTATTTTTTTATTACACAAACCCTTGAGATGTGTACCATAGTGAAGGCATAAATCTGAGGCACAACACGTGATAAGTGTTTTATATATGTGTGTTTAATTTAACTTTTGCGTAATTTTCATTTCTACTCATTGGGTAGTTATGAACGGGAAATCACTAGGTTACCTCCAAGGTACAAGTTTCACACAAAGATAATTTTAAATGAATTTATTTGTTTAAAATTATAATGGATGAGAATCTAAAGGAAATTCAGAAAAAGAGTTCAAGATAAAAGGATTGATTAATTAAAGATAATTAATTGATTCAAGTGTGATTTATCTTAAACAATAACTATTAAATAATTGAATGCTAGTTTTATTTATGTGTAAATATTGTTGCATGTATGGATGATCATGAGCTAGAATAAGACCTTTGTATGTGAATGGTTTCATTTAATTAATTAATTTAAATTATATTTGTTGGCCCGCGAGCCTTCTCCTCATTAATATGTTGGGCCTACATGCCCAAGGTTTCCTTTTATGTAAAACCTTGTTTAACCCTCACTTATGAGTGAGATAAAAGCATATGTAATGGATGGAGCTCCCAAGATAGTGGAGGTGGCTTAAGTTAGGAGCCAAGGTGAAACCAATCCAAGGGGATACAAAGGCGATTAGGTGGAAAGCTGTAAACACGAACCCAAAAGGTTCAAGGTGTTTCTCCCCTAGGTCTTGGGTTAGTTTATCAACCGCTAGATAAACTAACCAATAGAACAAGCTTATGATCATACCATTTATTTTATTTCTATTAGTTTCATGGTTTATTTATTGTGGGTGTGTTGTCACGATCACACAATTAATGAATTAAACAGGTATGCAAGATGGAACTAAAATAAGATCAGATTATGTGTACATATTATCTTATACATGGTTAATCACTTAAGTATATCACACTTAATATTAACAATCATGTAATAAAGATAATAAAATGGAAATTTACGTATAAGGATACAATCCCTCAAAGAAATATTATGTCGGTATAGCCTTCCATAATCTTGATTAGAATCGAACCATAGTTCAAAGTGCTTAACCAACCCTAGTTGGGGTGATTTCAATTATCTGGGAATTATAATTCAAGGTTTTGGGTTGACTTGACTTGGTTCACATCAAGGGTTGACTGCCATAGTAGGAATTGGTGTAACCAATATGCAAAGGTTGAGGAAATCCAAAATAAAAAGATTTCAGGATTGGGGAGTCCACTCAAAAGATCAAAGAGTTGTGAGTTAATGTAGTTGGCATTTGAAATGCCTACTTAAAACCCTTCAAGTTGCTCGACCAACCCTAGTTGGGGTAATGCGAAGGGAAATATGGATCCTTGCAACTAGAATATTTAGGAAGCAAAATATTCTGAATTCAATGGTGAGGGCTATTGGATTTTAATAAAATAGTGTGAGACTAATAAGTATTAATTAATTTATTTGTCTCAATTTTATCATGATAAAGTAATAAACCTTTTCTCATCTTAATCTGTAGAAATGGTAAGAAAAATGAATTCAAACATATCATTACAAACCATACTCGAGAAGGAAAACCTTATCACCAGCACCAATTTCCAGGAATGACAGAGGCGTTTACGCGTCATCCTTCGCCATGAGAGGAAATTGTATGTGCTGGAAGAGCCTATTCCAATCGCACCTAGAAAAGAGGCCAGTGATGTAGAAATATCTCTCTATATGAAACATATGGATGATTCCATAGATTTACAATGTTTCATGCTATTGGACATTTCTAATGAGCTCTTGAAGCAACATAAAAACATGGACGTGTATAGCATGATGTCTCACCTTAAGGATATCTATCAAGAGAAGGCGAGACATGAGAGATATGAGACCTCAAATGATTTGTTCACAAATAATCTTGGAGATTCCACACCATCTGGGCCTCATTTAGTCAAGCTTATTGGCTACATTGAATGCCTATACATCTTAGGGATTAAGTTCCCTGATGAGTTGTGTACAGATCTCATCCTATAATCACTTCCCAAGACCTTCTCTAGCTATATTGTCAACTATAACATGAGCAACAATGAGAAGAGTCTATCGGAACTTCTGACCTTAATTCACCAGGTAGATAAGGACATGGGTCATGACAAACCCGCTGTCCTTATGGTGAATAAGAAAAGGAAGGACAAGACAAAGGGGCCAAGGACTTATAAATGGTTTGAAGCCCCCTAAGCACCATCCCTCCAAGAAGGGGGAGATCTAAAGGAAGAGCAAGGAATGGGAGAAGATGTGTTTTTCATGTGGCCAGCTAGTCCACTAGAAGAGGGATTGCACCCAATAACATGGGGATGCTAAAGTTGCATTCATTGTTGAGTGTAATATTTCTATTTCTATAGATTGGGTATTAGATACAGCTTGTGGGGCTCACATATGTATTCAAATACAGGAACCAAGTAGATTTAGAAATATTTCCAGAGGAGATGTGGATATTTGAGCTTCTAATGGCACGTGGCTGGATTCATTAGCCATTGACGATTACCATCTCTCATTTACAACTTGAATGCTTTTGGTTTTATGTAACTGTTATTATGTGCCTATTGTTACCAAGAACATAATTTCTGTATCTTGTTTGGATATGGATGGATTTATTTTCAAGTTTGTAAGTAAGGGTTGTTTCTTTTATAAGAAAAACACATGTTATGGTATGGCACATTTAAATAATGGTCTGTTTGTATTAAATTACGAAAACCAAGTGTTGGCAATCGATAACGAAACAAACTCACATGACTCATACGCCACCCAGTTGTGGAATCACCATCTCGGTCATGTAAATGAAAAGTGCTTGAAAAAGATCTTCCAAGATGGTTATTTAGACTCTACTGAGCTAAAACCACTTGATAGATATCACACTTGTTTACAAGGTAAAATGGCCAAGCCCCCTTTTGTTAGACAGGGTGAAAAGGCCACAAATCTTTTAGGATTAGTGCACACAGATGTGTGTGGACCATTTCTAGTAGAAGCTAGAGGTGGATATTCTTACTTCATTACATTTACTGATGATTTTAGTAGATATGGCTATGTCTACTTAATGAGGTATAATTCAGAGTCCTTATATAAATTTAATAAATTAAAGAATGAAGTAGAGAATCAGCTTGGTAATAAGATAAAGAAGCTTTGATCGGATCGAGGTGGAGAATATCTGAACCAAGAGTTCATTTATATTCTACAGGAGTCTAGGATTCTATATCAACTCACTCCTCCTTATACACCACATTGGAATGGTGTTAGTGAGAGGAGGAACCACACCTTGTTGGAAATGGTGAGGTCGATGATGAGTCATTCTTATCTTCCATTATCCTTTTGGGGATATGCATTACAAAATGCAACATACACATTAAACTGAGTACCAACTAAGGCGAAAAATGGAATTCCCTCCGAGTTATGGAATGAAAAGAAACCCATTTTGTCACACGCATGTGTATGGGGATACGAGGCATTTGTTAAGGCCTTATTAAGTAAAAAAATAGCACCCTAGGGCATGAGGTGTATCTTTATAGGATATCCTAAGGAAACAAAAGGATATTACCTATATAACCCTTCAGACAAGAAAGTTATTGTCACTAGACAAACTGTATTTCTTGAGATGGAGAACATCCTCAAAAAGGATAGTGGGAGAAAGATTGACTTTGACAAAGTTGATGATCAATATACACATGAGTTGGTACAGGAACAAGTTCCACATGTCCCCATGGAAGAGGTTCCATAAACACTAGTATTGCGTAGGATCTCAAGAGAGGTAAGGGAACCAGAGAAATTTGGTTTCCTAGTCACCAAGGATGGTGAATCATTATTTTTGGACAATGATGAAACTCTTCGATACAAAGAATTGGTAGAAAGATCAGAAGTTGTAAGATAGCTAGAAGCTCAGAACTCTGAGATGGATTCCATGTATTAGAACCAAGTCTGGGTTCTGGTCGATGAGCCAATTGATGTAAATCATGTTGGATGAAAATGAGTATTCAATAGAAAGTTGGACATGGAAGATCAAGTTAGAACCTATAAATAAAGGATATTGGCTAAAGGATTCAGACAACATCAAGGAATTGACTACGATGAAACCTTCTCTCCAATTTCCATGTTTAAATCAATAAGAATCATACTTTCCATAGCAGATTACCATTACTATGAGATTTAAAATATGAATGTCAAAACACCATTCTTTAATAGGAAACTTCAGGAAGATGTATATATGACACAACCATAAGGGTTTGTGACACTAGTTGAAGCCAAATGGATTTTCAAGTTGTAGAAATCCATTTAAGGATTAAATCAAGCATCCAGGTCACGGAACATTCGATTTGTTGAATCCATAAAGGAATTTGGTTTCATTAAGAACGAATGTGATCCATGTGTTTATAAGCGGTTGAATGGGAATATGGTCGTTATCCTAGTAGTATATGTTGTTGACATATTACTTATTGGAAATGATGTACCAGTCTTACAGTCAATTAAGGACTGGTTGAACAAGTGTTTCTCTATGAAGGTCTTGGATGAAGCAACCTACATTCTAGGGATCAAAATAATTCATGATAGATACAAGAGGCTTCTTGGACTAAGTTAGGGTACATACATTGACCAGATACTAAAGAGATTTAGTATGGAACAATCCAAGAGTGGATTGGTTCCAGTGTCACATAACCTACATATTTCTAAGAAAATGTATCCTCAGACACAATAGGATAAAGATAGAATGAGTAAGATCTTATACACTTTGACTATAGGATCCATCACATTTGACATGTTATATACTAGGATTGATGTTGCCTATTCACTGAGCATGGTAGGCAGATATCAATCAGATCCAGGAGAACATCATTGGACTGTTGTTAAGACTATCCTTAAGTATCTGAGAAGAACTAAGGATATGTTCTTAGTGTATGGAGGAGATAAGGAGCTTGTCATTAGAGGGTATGATGATGCTGGTTTTCAGACAGGTCAGAATGATCTGAAGTCGCAATTAGGATATGTTTTCTGTCTCAATGGAGGATTTTTGAGCTATAAGAGATTAAAGTAATCGATTGTCACCGATTATACAACAAAGTCCAAATATATAGCAGCTTATGATGCATCCAAGGAAGCCGTATGGATTAGAAACTTTATCTAGAAGCTTGATGTGGTGCCTAACAGTAAATATCCTATCATATTATATTGTGATAATACTGTAGTGGTGGCTCTTGCAAAAGAACCAAGGTCACATCAATAGACAAAGCACATACTCTGGAAGTATCACATCTTGAGGGATTTATATCAAATGGGTGAAGTTACAGTAAGCAGAGTTTCCACAGAAAATAACGTGGAAGACCCCATGACTAAAGGCTTATCTCAGCAGAAGCATGAATATCATGTGAGAGCTAGCGGGTTAAAGGTTGTTAGCAGTTGTCTCTAATCCAAGTAGGATTCTTTTGAAGTTGGTGTCCTAAAACCAACTAATTTGTACTTTATTCATTAATAAATACCTTATCACATCTTGATTGTTCTTATATGTAACAATTCATGTGATAATGTCCTAAGGATAGCTGTTGCATTAAAGGGTCATAACAGATCCCTACTATGATGAGAACCTTGAAGTACCATAACACTGTTCCTGAATATATGTTCTATGGTCGGATGATGTTATTTGAGGGAAAGAAATAATACTGGCCATTAGTGGTGAGGGCTCATAAAACTTTGAGGCACCTTCTCATAGTGTAAACCCTTGGTAATATCCAAAAGGATATTATGATAATGAGACCCACCAGCAGAAAATCTACATTTCATAGTGTCATTGGATGTTCCTATCTACGGACGTGTGTATTGGTCCTTAGAATTTATGATTATTATTAATGGGTATTACAACTCTCACACTGATATATATTGAAAACAACTGCGATGAAACACTATTTACAGTAAGGTATGACATATTGGGTGCATCACAAGTAATAAAAAATTAATAGATAACACGAGAAAGGATTTATCCATTCTATTTTCATAAGGGAATTAGATATCTCAGAACCTTTGATGGAATTTATATAGCCTAAATAAATCCATGGACATGGTAAGGAATGGGAAAGTTCAATTCTAGAAAGTTAAATAAAGAATAATAGGGCACATATGTTGATGTCACTAGCATGCAACCTGCTTGATTCGAGATATCAAGACAAAAGGATTACATTACATGGTAAGCGTTCGTAGGAGGTGACACGTCATTGCGGCATTAAATTCTTTCTCTATGGGTACCTTGGCGTGTTGCTAGATGATAACCTTGCACTTTAGGCAGGTTTCACCTAATTCCATTAAGAAAGAGTCCTAGAGGGTCACACACTAAGTATATCCAAGTATCTCAGTTAAATATTAATTTAAAAAGTTGAATAAAGATCATTCCCGATTGTGGTTTAATAATTATTCAAGGATGATTGACCGAATTTATTTTGACACTAGTTATTTAAGATAATATATTGTGGGAGAAACAATATATTTATTAGCGACTAATGCAATGATATTTATTTGAGAAATAAATAGCCATTATTCATGGTCTAATAAATATGATGGAGGAAATAAAGAAAATGGAAAAGCACATGCCATGTATATTAATATACACACGGTGTATTTTTTCTAGGGATTTGTGAAAAATAATATTATTTATTTCATTAAATAATATTAGGTGTAATTCGTTGGGCGCATGTCAAGAAATAATAATAGTCAACTGTTATTATTAGACATGGGGTATTACTAAGAATTAAATTAAATGAATAAATGCTTTCAGGTAATTAATTAATTTTATTATTCTAACTAATTTAAATCCCAATTATATAATTCTCATTATCCTAGACATTTTTGGGGGTTTTAGACAATGGATCTAGAGAAATATCTCAATCCAAGAGAGAATTTATTTTCTTCCAAGAACACTATCAAGCTACGAGAGAAATCCTCCTCCACTGGATCAAGGAGAGTGTTTTTGCAAGCGACTCTCAAGGTGATCTAAGGCAGACATCGAAAGTGAAGGCTCTTCTGTTCTAGCACCCGGATATCCATTCGGTGATGTCAAAAGATACATGGAGCATGTGTGGATCAATTCTAGAGGAATCCTACACTTGGATTCTACGAAGCAATGATGAATCACATCAGATCATGACCGGAAACATCAATGGAGAGATAATTCCATCAAGGTAATTCTTGTCTTTTAATTAAATTAATTATAACCAACATATGATGATCCTCTCTATGTTTCTGAGAATCCCTTCCTTTCATTATTCATTCTATTCCAAAGATTCGACATTTTATTATCATGATGGATCTTGGATTTATCATTGTTAATGAAAAAATTAAAGTTGGGTATACCCACCAACGCGCTTCCGCTGTGCTCAGAACCTACAGTTGGGATGCTGTGAATGATATTGGCTATGTTTGTTGTGATATGGTTAATTTAGGTGAATGATAAATAAGCATGTTCACATGGATTGGTTGAGTGGGGTAGTGAATTGAGTTTATATGCCTATGGGTTGAGTTGGACTGAGGTTCTATCTCCTCCCTTAACGGGTTAGGGAAGGGGACAAAGTTCTATTCCCCTAACGGTTGCATTACACCCGGACTGAGGCTTCGAGGTGAGGATTACATGTTTGTTATAATGTGATGCATAGTGAGATAGTACTTGATTTTATTCCCATATGCTTGGAAATATTGAATGTTCCTAATTCATTGAACACGTGAAAAGGGTAGATTAAATCATGAAATGCCTAAGTAGTGAACCCAGATTCAATGATAGTATAAATTAAATGAACATAGTCTAGAATGACCCAATGAACTGTTTATCCTTAATTTTCATCATTAATCACTCACATGCACTATCTTCCTTTTCTAGATATGTTGTAGACATCGTTGGTGGTGGCCTACTGATTTATACTCACACCCTTCTCGGGATTCCATTGGGTACCTGAGCAGATTTCATGCTTGTCGGTTAGGACAGGGGAAAGGGACCTATGATAGAGAGTTGAGTTGGACATGAGAAATGTTGGGTGAGGTTCCAGACTTGGAGTCCAGACCATTTTGGGAATCTTTCTATTTTCTTTCTTTTGGGGTTTTACTCACTTAACACTGTAGCATGGCATGACATATTTACTGTTGTATATGGTTGTACCCAGTTTTGGGAATTTTCTAATTATGCATGTTATTGATTATTCTCTTCTGTTTCCATTATTTAAGTTATTCTTTGCTGCATATTTCTTTGGTAATAAGGGTATAGTCTCCCCACGTGACCTATTTCACCCTCGTTGATAGTCGGAAACCTCCAGTGTACGAGGAGGTGTGCTTGAGGTCATGTAACTACTCGGATTGGGGAATCGGTTTAGTGACTCCCAGGTCGGGGACATTACAGAGGTCCGTCTCTTGACTAATTTATATTTGGGGAGAACTAGTTTAGCTGGTGAGGCCATTCTACCTTGTTAATGATTTCATAGGACATAACTTCGTTTGAGTATTAAGTGTTGACTCGAAATACCAAGATGAGATTGATGAATCCAAGTGGAGTGACTCCATTAGATGTGGCCATAGGGGACCAATGTGTGCTTGTTGAAAAACCAAACCTGAGTGGGTACATTGGGATTGATAGGATATGGTCACAGTGTCACCTTAGATCTTAGATTTTCTATTTGATCTTTTTTAGTCTAGGGTGAGTTAGGTTGTACTCTGGGAAGCCTGATCGGGTTTTACATGGAGGGTCAGTGTAACTCTCTGACCCCAAAAGCCCAGTGTCAGTTCCCTACTTTATTATATTGGAATGATTATAAGGAATCAAATCCTGAAGGACCTATAAATTTAGTAATTTTGGAAAACCAAGTTACATACATGATACCCATAGTACATTAGAAAAGAGAAAATAAAACATAATACATTACAAAGACTAATAAAATACATCCTTAAAACTCATTCTAAGAATTCATCTTTATATCCTAAGGAAAGGAAAAAAAATAAGGGTGAGCTAAAATGCTCAGTAAGGGTAAGAGTACAGTGGAATTAATCATGAATCAATAAGAATAAAAAATATTTCAAGGTAAATAACTAAATACACATGTCATTTAATCAATAAACCGAGAATGAAATGCATCGATAGATAATTTCTGAGAAAAAATATCATGGATAATAATAATAATATATAAATTCTCAATAAAGTAAATGCTCAGTTATTGGATAAATTTTCTCCTAATTACATGTTACCTTTACCTCAAGACGTTTCACAAGATGGTTTAGCATATCAGGTAAAAAACCCATCTGATTTGGCCAACTGATTCATCTCATGATACTACCGATGTAACAAGGGGCTTGAATGAACCAGTCCCCAACCCATATCATACTAGTATATTATGATTAGAAACAAAGTAAAATGTTTTTTGCCAACTTATTTTGTCCCATGAGTCTACTGATCCATCTATGTGCTATCTATAAATGGGCCCTACCCATGTCATACCTATCTAAAGAATTACTCATATATCAAATAATCAATTTAATTAATAAACAATGTTTCTTATCATCAAATATACATATTGAATAAATAATATACATTTATTAATTATTTCCCAATGTTGTATAAGTAACAACAAGGTTTTTTTATTTTTATGAATGTAAATACCATTTAAATATCATTAAAAAAAATTCTTGAGGAAAATAATATTTAAACATTCCAAAGTGTCCCATACCACTTTGAAACATTTGAATCATAATACCCCTAAAAGAATGAAATAAAATGAAACTTATAATATCACGATAATAATTATATTAGTGATATAACATGTTAATTGAGTACTATATACACCTTATAAAATAATATAGGTGTATAACATAATAAAACGTCTCAAAGAAGGCGAATTATGACAAAAAACCCATTACCTCTTTGGTAACTTTAAAATCGTAAACCCCATGAAAGAGAGATCCTAAAATTGATATGTAAATCCCCATAAATTTAAGTATAATAAAAATAAAATACATTCATGTGTATTATATACACCACACAATAAAAATTAATGTTGAATATGACATGTATCTCAGAGAAATAAAAGTGATATGGGAAAAACCCTTACCTTACACTCGTTTTTGGTTGAAAGATAATTAAAATCATGTATAATGGTTTTTATCATGTTATTAAATTATAAAATAACCATATTAATACTTATGATATCATATATTATCCCCTTATAACATATTATTAACTGTTTGTTAATAGTTTTTTGTTATTTTCATTATTTCGGGTGTTAATTTCATTGTTTTCCAAGTATGTCTTGATTTATTATTTTTCATTTCCTATTACTTAGATCATGATTTAATCATATAAAGAATTTAAATAATTATTTAAATATTATATAATTTTTTATATACATATTTATAGTAATCCATGAGGTTTGGAGATATGAAATGAAATGCATCGTTGATGGAGACGGTAGGCCGTATATATGCACGAATGATACTTCCATTTCTTTATTGTATTAAAAGAATGAAAATTAAATGATATATATTTATATTATAATTATAGTATCATATTTATTTCATATATGTCACATATTTTTATTAAAATAATCCTTAATACATTCCATTTATAGCTTGAATGAATCACATCGCTTTGAGGAGGTGGTAGTCCACACGTCAACAAACAAAGTTATTGTATTCCCAAAAAATGGAAATCATAAAGGTATGTGTTATATAAAAATTAAATAATCATAAATATATCATAAATATCATATATATTATATATAAACTATAAATCCATAATTATTTTATTATTGAAAGGTGATAATGGAATAACGAACGACATCAGTTCGTAAGGTGGTAGTCTGCCGTACACACAAGCGATGACTGCGTATCCCATTTGATGGATGTGTGTGAAAATTTAGGTAGAACTATTAGAATAAAAATATATAATTATATTTAGGATACTGATGTTATTATATAATCATTATATATAAATATTCAAAGGGGTGGAGAAATAAATTAAACAAAAGTGATCGTTTGTTTCAACCCAAATTGCGTCGTACCCAAGAATGAAAATGGTTCGATGGGTACTGGGTAATATATCATTTTTATATTATGAAGGAGGTTCCAAAATTAAGTTTTCCCAGAGGGTGATTGCATGGGGTTGTGTATTTGTGTAATCAATCCATACTAGGTACGACGTCTTCAGATGGTCTCCAATGGGTTTATTCATGGATCCCAAAACACCCAATGACCCCCTTATCCATGATTCATGGGCCGAATTTACAAAGGTAGGTGCTCATTGTATGATTTGACCAAAGAAACCTAAGGACTCACATTGGTTGGGAGGATGGGAACTCAAGCTAGTTTCACCCTTTAGGGGGAATTATTTCCTATTCTGGGACTCTTATAGATTTAAGCTATGTTCATATGTTCATGAATCCTTGGTTCATTCCCAAGCATGTGTCCGCGTATTACTCATAGGTCGCAAAATCAACCATAAATATGAATGGGTTTGGAATCTTATGTATGTATCCAAGTTTATTCCTTAACATTTACCTCTTATTGGACAGACCATGAATTCCTCATTTGTTCACTAATACAATGCCGATTTTAAGCTATTTGGGATGGCGCTCTAGAGTTTATCGTCATCCATGGGGGATGTGAATCATTTAAATATTGGGAATGAACCCACAATATGGGATTCCTATGTATCCTAATGATAGGAATCATAACCCACATAGTTTGGTGCCACTTTACTAGACACATCACCTTTTAAGATCGTGTGACAAGGACCCGAACATGCAATTTTTCATCATACGGCAAGGACATAAGCAAACTGATGTGAATATGATGGTGTAGGGTTTGAACCTTGGGGTGGTTTCCTACATATCCCAACTGATTGGGAATCAAAGTCCATGTATTTCTAAAATATAGGGCTTAGGTTTGGAAGATGTATGTTAAATGGGGCATGATTTGGGCCTTACACCCAGAGGGAAGGACCATTTGAGCTGCGACCTTAGACAAGCATCCTACGTATCCTAGTTAGAGCAAGAATAAAAGTTCTTATAGTTAAAATTCTAGGTGGATCATGTGGATGCATGATGTCTAAGCCCACGCGAGTCATGATCGGTGTGAGAAACAATAGGAAGAGGTAGATTTGGAAAATCATGAACTTTCCCCTATATGCTGGGGGAAAAGGAGGAGGACAACGACAAGAGAGGCTAGGGATATGAAACTTCCCTTAAGAGAGGCTAGGAGATTACCTCAAATAGAGCACCCTAAGATTGGTTTTGGGAATGGGGAGGAGAATCCCTCATCAAAGGGGAAACAAAGTGTTATTTTACCTTATTTATCACTGGCCCTAATCGAAGTTAAAGGCCAGAGATTACCCTTAATCCCTAGAACATGGAGGTATATGTGAACCTCCTGAGTTTAGAATCTGCCTTACCATGGGAATGTAAACTTAAGGACATTCTAGGGCACTACCTTATTACATGGATTACCAACATGACTCCACTTACCATGGGTATGAAAACTCAGAAGGGCGCACTGATTTGCCTAATGGTTTTACTATACGGGTCTGGTGGATTTAGAGGAGGCTTTGGACTAGTTCCATTGGACTGGTTCTCGTAGGGTCTTTGAATAATGCAATGGAAATAGAGGTAAATGATTGAATATAGGGGTTGGAATACCTGAGAATACCCCATTCCACATACCATTTATTTATGCGTATGAGGTTTCCTTCGCATAGCGTGTTGCTAGGTGGGTGAAGGGGCCATCCACATATCATGATGGTATGTGGACCTAGATTTAGTTTGCATAGTGTTTTGCTACATGAAACCATGTTCTTTTTGCGTAGCATTTTTCTATGGAGTGTAGTGTTCTGTCTCTGTAGCATGATGCTACGTAGGGCTAGGATCCATCTGCATAGTAATTTTTCAATGTGGTGTATGTTTCCACCCACATAACATATTACTATGTGGGGTATCGAATTGAAGAAGAGGAATTGGTTCTACACTTCATGGGAAACTCATCCGTGAAGGAATATGGGTTCATGGTTTTCCAATAAGTATTATGTTTCCTTCTTTAATGTTATGTAGTGGGTTATACCTAGAGGGAATCATTAAAAGAGTCCTTCCTTTATGGTGATCTCTTCTTACATGCCTTCTATTGTGAAAGTCCTCAAAAAAGCCTACTTTCTTCAGTCCCCCTTGGGGTCCTTTTATAAAGAGGTAGAAGAACTGGATCAGTGGGCCATAGAGCTTCTTTTGTGGAAGACCAATAAGAAACCTAACCCATGGATGAATCTCTTAGTGGGACACTAGGTTTTCATCTGTGGTGGTAAAAATTTCCACCTCGTTCCTGTGAATGAAATTATTTTGTTCGTGAGAAGCCGTTAAATTCACCTCACCCGCGAACCATTTGAGTTCGTGGGGGATTGCATGAGGGGTTTATTTCTCCACATTTTTACTGAAAATGACATCATTTGTGGGGTATTTATGCCAACATCACCGTCCAGTGAACTGGTTAGTTCGCGAATACTTCGAAAAATCAAAGAATGTAATGTAGAGCGACAGTCTGCGAAGGATCTCTACTTCGCCTTTCCCACGAAGCATTTGAGTATGTGGAAAATATAGTACGCTGGGATAATTTCTTCACCTCCATACCATGAATGACTATGTTCATAGAGCTGGAGCCGCCGTCTAGCTCCCACAAACCATTTAGTTTGTGGGTGTCCTCATGAAGCAGATCACCATGAGGAGCGTCGATCCACGTAGGATGTTTCCCTTTGTAGTCTGGCTTTTTTCCTTTGATAAATTTTCTCATTTAAATATTTTTTCTTTAAATTATTCCTTTTTTTATTAATTTTTAAAATTCATGGGATTATTTGATTTCCCTTTGAAAAGATTTCAGGACCCAACAAATTCCCACTATTAGAATAGGGTATCATCAGGATGAAGAGGTGGCTATTATGATATAGAAAGCAGTCCTAACATAAACTGGATTGTGGTTTAAGGGTGGACCCATAGGGGGACCACACCTATTATAAGGACTTGACCTTAAACATAACTTATTCTAGTGACTTTTGACTATAATTTATTTTCATTTTTCCTAAATATCTTTTAGGTATTTATTTTTAGAGAATTAGAACAAAATATTACATAAAATTTCAATACTACAAAGTAGAAAAGTCTACACGCTATCCATTTTTTTCATAAAACAAAAAATATTAAAATGAAACATAGTTTTTTTTCAGGAAAAATATTCAAATACTTTCATCATTGAATCTTCGTTGTCCCTACCAATCTTAAGACCTATGAAAAACATTTAAAAACGTGGGATGAACACAAAAATATTAGTAAGGGAAGACAAGGGAAACAATTTACATGTGATTCTGAGAGATATAAATAAGAACATGAGGACTTTTATAAAGGCATGAGAAAGAGGAATATCATAACAATAAGAACTTGGATCATAACTTGAAAATTTGGCTAAAAACTTTAATTTAGACATATATAAGCATATCACCAAGATCCATCCCCAAGGTATCATATCACTAAGTTCCGTCCCCAAGGTGTCATAAAAATTACTAAGCTTATTCACTAAGGTGTCGTAAAACTTGTCATCTCTAGAGATTAATTTTTTACCCAATGCATTAGAGAGATATTATGGTGCACCTTTAATATTCATTTATTTTCATGTGAGGAACATATATAATAATAAAAAATTTCATAAATAACCCATATAGATCAAAATAAATTGGTTTCATATGAAAATCATGACGTTTTAAAAAGTACTTAAAAACGTGATCATTGTGTCATTTATAACCCATGAAAAGGAAAAGAGGGTTTTATGTATATTGATTCCAAAATAAAATAAATTATTTTTATGTCTTTGTGAATACCCCTATAAATAAAATAGGTTTGGGTAATCACATAAACAAAATAAAATAATTTCTTGAGAAAAAGAGAGAGATTTTGAGATGAAAATTCTGCAGCATAACGACTATGAAAAAAGGTTTTATAAAACATTAAAATGAGAGGAAAAAAAGGGTATACCATCCATAAATGACTCATAATATATTATATAGACAGAATAAAATATAAATAAGAACATTTTATTGAAATTTGAAAGATATTCCACATCAAAGAAAACGTGAAAGGAAAGAGAAGTTGAGAATTCTCTTACCACATAAGAAACACTTGAATACATATCATTAAAGAATTAAATTATAAAAAACATTAAATATAATTAGAATATAATAATTCATGATATTATGAGTAAAATGGTTTTATATACAATATATAGTAAAATAAATGTGCATAACATCAAGATATGCCCCAAAGAAAGGAGATTGTGACGAAATCCCTTACCTTGAGTTTGACTTGCCTCATTCATTCTTTATATTCCTGAATAATAAAATTAAGTTAATTTATAATTGTTTGAGAAAATTTTTCATTATTTTTATTCCTTTTATATCACTTATTACCATGTTATAACAATTACTTAATGATTTAACTTCATATCTGATTTTTAGTCGATATTCGGTACTTGAGTCAAAAATGAAATTATTTTGATAAAAATTGTCCATGTGGTCATAAGTACATTATCTACAAAAAGATATTATTGATTTAAATATCATATATATCCAGTATATATGTATTTATAATAATCCATAACATTTTTATATAAGAAATTAAATGCACCGTTCATGGAGACGGTAGGCCGTACGTACGCATGAACGCTACTTTCATTTCTTTGTCATATTAAAGGAATGAAAACTAAATGATACATAGGTATATTATAATTATAGTATAATATATATGTTATATATGTTATATAAGTTCATTAAAAAAATCCTTTATATGTTCCATGTATGGAATTAACAAGTCATATCACTTTGAGGGGGCGGTAGTCCACACTTCCTCAAATGAAATTATCGTATTTACACATTATGGAAAGCATAAAGGAATGTTGTAAATAAAAATTTAAAAAGTATAGAGAAAATATAAATATAATATATATTATATATAAACATAGTTCCATCATAATTTCCACCATGAGAGGTGGTAGGAGAAAATTGAACGATCATCGTTTAGTGAGGCAATAGTTCATCGTACACAGAAACAATATGTTCTATATCCATTAGATGGAGGTGTGTGTAAGTGTAGATCAAAACCATAGTATAAAAAAATATTATTATATTTATTATAATGGGTTTTTATAAAATAATGGAATAAAAATAGCATATGGGGTGGAGAAAGAAAATAAAGGAAAAGAGCTTGAGAGAAGATGTTACCTCAAAATTGGGTAACTTATTTTTATTTGAGACAAAAGGCTTATTTTAGTTGCCTTATTACAAAGGTAAGGATTATATGAGTAATTTAAGGATGTTGGAAGATTATTTGAGCTGAATTTGTATGATCCAATGGGCTTGAGAGGTGTGAGTAAGTGGGTGAAGGTGGTGGCATTTTATAAGAGGGAGGAGGGTCACTTTAGAAAAGTCTTGCAATATTATTTTATTATAAACTGATTTTAGAATTTTAATAGTTAAAAAGTGATATATTTATAGGATAAGATGATTATGGTTCTAAATAATCTCAAAAAATAGGTTTTTGATAAGTTTAGGACATAAAATTAACCCTATCTTTTAGCTTTAACACTTAGTTAAAAACATTAACTCTTACCATGACTTCTTGTATTTTCATAATATTTGGTTACTATAGTCACTTTAAAATGAAAAGATAACCACAAGTAGATAATTAATGATATTTTTAATATTATATAAGTCATTTGGACGAATATTATATATTTAGGACTATTATATCATTTAATAAAATAGTATTTGTTTTAAAAACATATTTATGTCAATTTTGATACTATCTAGTAATTGATTTTTTTAAAGTCATACCAACATCATTAATTCGAACCAAAAGTGTTAAATCAAATATAATATGTCATATTAATCCATAAATTTTTTTTAGGGAATAAAAATTTTCAAATTAAATTTATTTTAATATTTATAATATCATTCATTTGAATTTTTCATTAATAAGGTAATCATTGCATCATCATGGTGTCATAAATAAATATATTTATTTAATGTCTAAAAATTATAAATCAAATAATATGATGTATGAAATATTTTTATATTTCTAATGAATATTTATATTCTAATATATCATTTCTATAAACATAATTAAAATTGTTTTAGTTAGGAGATACATGTTTATGTTATATTTCCCTTTTCTTTAAAATAAATATTATAAAAGGTCATTATCACATCCAAGTGGATCCATGGGGTCTTAAATTTGACCCAAGTATGCTCATTATTGGAAAAATCTCATAAAATAGGATTAGTACACATGTTAGGGTAGTTTTATATTATTATAATATTATTTTTTTACTCTTATTTACCTGATTTACTCTTTAACCAAGGTAAATAAAAAAATAATTACTGAAGTTACTATTCATAACGTTAAAAAATAAAGGGAACCTATTTAAAAAATTTGGGACTTTTGACTCCAAAATTGGAATCCATTTTTCCAAATTCAAAACATATAATTGGCAGAAATAAATTTAAAATTAATTCCTGTTATCAAAACCAGAAAGCAGGTTTTTAAGAAGTAAAAACTATCAAAAGATTGAATGCGTTTATGTTTAGTTTCAATGTGAAATTACCTCCAATAACCAAAATTGGATTAAATGATAAAAAATATATTCTAATTAAACTTTAAAACCAAATAAAAATATAATATAACTATATAAATAAATTATATGAAAATGTAGTTTTGAAATAAAATGTAATATTTTTCACTATTTATTAAAATATGGATTTTATCAGAGAAATAATAAAATTTTAACCAAAGTAAATTTTGATACCCCGATTCTAAATAATAAATTTATTTTTTCAAATAGAACATATAAAAGTGAAAAAATAGATTTAAAAAGGGTGTTCTATCAAAACTAGGTAGAGGCATATTTCTGGGTTACTATAGTAGTACTGTAGCAGGTATTGTAGTAGTACTATAGTAGCACTATACACTGTGCGGTACTGTAGAAGAACTGTACACTGTGAGGGTACTGTAGCAGGTACTGTAGCAGGTACTCTTCAGTACTGTAGTAGCTAGAACTATTCATCTTGGGCCATTGGTTTGGGCTTGGAGTCCTTAAGGGTTTCGGGCCACCCATGTCTTCGGGTTAGTAGGGATTTTGGGCCACCTTTAAGGCCCTCAGGCCACCTCAAGGCCTTCGGGCCACATGCAGTTGCCCCAAACACACTACAAAAAAGGAGTAACCCTAGAAGAGGATTCATATCAGGTGCACTTACCAGAGCAGAGCCAAATGGATTTGTCAGAATGTGAGGGTATGGCTATGCCATCGGGACCAGACTATGCATGCACGGGAAGCCTAGCTAGACGACCATGCAAAGGTGGAGAGCTACTATCATTACACAAATGCTGGGGTGGGGCAGTTTCTTGTTGATAGTCTGGTTGAATTCCTTAAGACCTTTGGGTCATGTAATCTTCTAAGCCTACGATCCATGTAATCTCCGAGCCTACGAGCCTTGTAAGGGTTCCCCCTCATCCCTTAAAATGTGGATTATCAAAAATCAATAAAAATGAAGGCCTTTGGGCCATTCAGGAATTAGAGTATTTTATGCTTAAAAATGGATTCATTCTCATTTTAAGCCTCTAAAATTTATTGGATAAATGTAAAAACATTTAACAAACATGTGTAATCATATATAAAAGAAAACTAACTACGAATTTCTGATGGAGTGTGATAGAAAACATGATGAGGATAAAGTTAACAATCACAAAAAAATAAATATGTGATTGGTTAAAAGATCATTGATTTACCATTATGTAAAGAAATTAGATATAGTTTTTTGTTTTAGGACCCTTTTCATATAATTGAGGAATTATATGACTACTCAGAATAAGATCATAAGGACATATACTTACTTGACAAGTAGAGTCTCATACTTTAATCAATTTTCCCCCAAAACTCATCTTTTCTCTAAACGATGAGTATTCAAGATGACTTTGTAACACCTTAATTACTAGAATCATCTTATAGATAATCACATAATACACAAAAGATCAACTATCTATTTATACGGTCTTGAAACATCAACCAAAACCAAATTGGTTAGTACTTGAGAAGTTTATTCCCAAAAGAGTAATCCTTTATAAGAAGAAAGACTACTTTTAATATCCAAGATTCAACAGTAATACCCAAAGTCCAACATAGACCATTCAACAAATAATTGTTCATATAATTCCTAAAAAATAATCCAAACTAAGTTTTAAACCCAAAATTGAGAAGGATTTTATCACATAATCTTCAAAGATAAATTTTAACATTTATCTCCAAATAACATCAACTACTCTTAATGTCTCACACTGAAAAGTAATTAACCTAATCACATGTTCTTCAAGATATTCTAATCGTTTCCTAATTCCCATAAGTCCACAATTAAATAATTCAACCTTTAATCCTCAAATAAAACTCCATATTATTCTATTTACCATAATTATATAAAGTCCACAAAATAGTGAACATCTTCCAAAATAACATTGATCACTTAATCCCCAAATCATTTTCCAATCCCATAGTTATCTATTCAATAAAATATATGACTCCAAAATAAAATTATTCTTATTTAATCAACTCATTTAACTAAAAACAATGAAGTCATACTAACTAGGGACTTCACGTAGGTTAGTGGTAGGAAATAAAGGCCTATCGCACTTCGGTTCTGGGTTTGATTCCTGCAACCTTGTCTGACGTGATGGGTTGTCACACGGTCTGTGTGTTGTCACTTTTTATAAAACTATATAAATCTTATAACATTCAAAAAAATTTATAACATCCTTAAAAATAACCATATGATGTTTTAACCACAATTTCTATCTCATACCTTTCATTTGACATTCAAAAAGTAATAACTCAAAACTAACCGAAAAAAATAAATGTCTCCAAAAATACTGTTAATCACCTTGAAATTTTATAAAATAATCCTAAAAACGGTTTCTAAGGAAATAAAATTAAGATAAAAAATAAACTTATAAACCCATAATAAGACATCATAATCTCCAAAGCTGTCTAAACCCTAGTCTAATACCAACTATAAGGACCCAACCTTAAACATAACTTATTCTAGTGACTTTTGACTAGAATTTATTTTAATTATTTCCCAAATATCTTTTAGGTCTATATTTTTATAGAATTAGGACAAAATCTTACATAAAATTTTTATATTACAAAGTAGATAAGTCTACACTCCATCTATTTTTTTCATAAAAATAACTATTAAAATGAAAAATGATTTATTTTCAAGAAAAATCTTCAAATAATTTTATCATAACATCTTATTTGTCCTTACCAATCTTAATACCTGTAAAAAACATTTAAAAACTTGTGATGAGAACAAAAATATCAGTAAGGGAAAACAAGAGAAATAATTTACATGAGATCTTGATAGATATAAATAAGAACATGAGGACTTTCATAAAGGCAAGAGAAAGTGGAATATAATAACAATAATAACTTTTACCATAACTTGAAAATGTGGATACAACATTTAATTTATAAATTCATAAGCATATCACCAAGGTCCAACCCTAAGGTTTCATAAAAATTAACCAAGGTTATTCATCAAGGTATCGTAAAACTTATCATCTCTAGAGATTAATTTATTTACCCAATGAATTGAAGTGATATAAGGGAAAAACCTTAATATGTATTTATTTTCATGTTATCCATATATATCATAATAAAAAATTTCATAAATAACCCATAGATATCAAAAGAAATTGGTTTCATATGAAAACCATGGTGTTTTAAAAAGTGCTTAAAAACATGATCATTATGTCATTTATAACCCATGAAAAAGAAAATATGGTTTTATTTATGTTGATTACAGAATAAAATAAATAATTTTTATGTCTTTTTTAATACCCCTGGAAATTAAATAGTTTTGGGTAATCACATAAACAAAATAAAATAAGTTCTTGAGAAAAAGAGAGATATTTTGAGACGAAAATTTTACAGCATAACAGCTATGAAACAAGGTTTTAGAAAACATTAAAAAGAGAGGGTACAAGGGTATACCATACATAAATGACTCATAATATAGTATAGATGCATTATAAAATGTAAATAATAACATGGTATGGAAATTGTAATGATATACCACATAAAATAGAACTTGAAAGGAAAGAGAAGTTGAGAATTCTCTTACCACATAAGAAACACTTGAATACATATCATTAAGGAATTACATTATGATAAAAATTAAATATAATTATAATATACTAATTCATGATATAATGAGTCAAAGGGTTTTATATAAAACTTATAGGAAAATAAAGGCGCATAACATCAAGATATTCCCCAAAGAAAGAATATTGAGATGAAGTCCCTTACCTTGAGTCTGACTTTTCTCGTTTGTTCTCTATCTTCCAAAATAATAAACATAAGTTAATTTATAATTTCTTTAGAACCTTTTTAATGTTTTTTTATTCATTTCATATAACTTATTACCAAGTTATAACAATTAGTTAATGATTTAAGTTCATATGGGATGTTTAGTCGATATTTGATACTTGATTCAAAAAAGAAATTATTTTGATGAAAATTGTCCATGTGGTCATAAGTCCATTATCTCCATAATGATATTCTTGATTTAAATATCATATATATATATTATATATGTATTTATAATATTACATAACATTTGGAGATAATAAATTAAATGCACTGTTCTTAGAGACGGTAGGTCATATGTACGCATGAACACTACTTTCATTTCTTTGTCATATTAAAGGAATGAAAAATAAATGATACATAGGTATATTATAATTTTAGTATAATATATATGTTATATATGTTACATAATTTCATTAAATCCATCCTTTATATGTTCAATGTATGGAATTAACGAGTCCTATCACTTTGAGGGGGTGGTAGTCTACACATCCTCAAATGAAATTATCATATTTACACATTATGGAAAGCATAAAAACATATTGAAAATAAAAATTAAAAAAGCATAGAGAAAATATAAATATAATATATATCATATATAAATACTGTTCCATCATAATTTCCACCATGAGAGGTGGTAGGAGAAAATTGAACAATCATTGTTTCGTGAGGCAGTAGCTCACCGTACACAGAAACAATATGTTCTATATCCATTAGATGGAGGTGTGTGTAAGTGTAGGTCAAAACCTTAGAAAAAAATCCTATTATATTGTGGAAACTGGTTTTGTTATAAAATAATGTAATAAAAATAGCTTAGGGGTGGAGAAGTAAAATAAAGGAAAGGATCTTGAGAACAGACGTTACCTCAAAATTGGGTAACTCCTTTTGATTTGATCCAAAAGGATTATTTGAGTTTCCTTATGCCCAAGGTTAGGATTATAGGTGTAATTGAGTCATGTTTAAAGATTATTTTAGTATAATTTAGAAGATTCAAGGGGTTTTAGATGTGTGGGTAAGTGTGTAGAGGTGGTGACCTTTTATAAGAGGGAGGATTGGATTTAGGAAAGTCTTGAAATATTATTTTATTTTAAACTGATTTTCTAATTATAATAGTTAAAAAGTGATATATTTAGATGATAATATGAGTATGGGTCTAAAAAATTTCATCCAATCAGTTTTAGACAATTTTAGGTCACAAAATTAACCTTATCTTTTAGCTTTAACCCTTAATTAAAAACATTAACTCTTACCATGCCTTCTGTTATTTTAATAATATATGGTTACTATAGTTACTATAAAATGCCAAAAGAACTAAAATTATATAATTAATGAAAATTTTAACATTATATAAGCCATTTTTCCGAATATCATATTTTTAGGACTATTAAATCATTTAATAAAATAGTATTTGTTTTAAAAACTCATTTATGTAAATTTTGACACTATTTAGTAATTGATTTTTTTAAAGTCATAACAACTTTATTCCTTAAAAAAAGAATTAAATAAAATATAATATGTAATATTAATCCATAAAATTGTTTTATGGCATCAAAAATTGTAAATTATATTTCTTTTAATATTTATAATATCATTCATTTGAATCTTTCATTAATAAAGTAATCATTGCATAATCATTGTGTCATAAATATTTTTATTTATTTGATGTAAAAAAATTATAAATAAAATACCATAATGTAGTAAATATTTTTATATTTATAATGACTATTTATATTTGAAGAGATCATTTATATACACCAAATTAAAAGTTTTTTATTTAGGAGATACATGTTTATGTTATATTTCCCTTTTCTTTAAAATAAATATTATAAAAGGTCATTATCACATCAAAGTGGCTCCATGGGGTCCTAAATTCAACCCAAGGATTCTCATGGTCGGATATATATCATACAATAGGATTAGGATACATGTTAAGGTAGTTTTATATTATTATAATATTATTATTTACCCTTATTTACTTGATTTTCCCTTTAACCAAGGTAAATAAAAAATAATTACCGAAGTTACTATTCATAATATCTAAAAAATAAAAGGGTCTTATTTAAAATTTTTGGGAATTATGATTCCAAATATGGAATCCATTTTTCCAAATTCAAAACACAGAATTTTCATAAATAAATTTAAAATTAATTCCTATTGTCAAAACAAGAAAGCAGGTTTTTAAGAAGTAAAAACTATCAAAAGATTAACATGTGTTTATGTCCAATGTTAATGTGAAATTACATAAAATGACCAAAATTGGATTAAATGATAAAAATATAATCCAATTACACTTTAAAACTAATTAAAATGACAATATACCTATATAAATAAATTAGATGAAAATAAAATTTTGAATTAAAATGCAGTATTTTTCACTATTCATTAAAATATGGATTTTATCATAAAAATACTAAGATTTCAACCAAAGTAAATTTTGATGTCCCAATTATAAATAAGAAGTTTATTTTTTCATATATAATATATAAAAGTGATAAAAACAATATTTAAAAACAGTTCTCCATTAAAAGGCGGTAAAACAACCTTTTAAAAATATTAGAGTATTTTATGCTTAAAATTGGATTTATTCTCATTTTAAGCCTCTAAAATTTATTAGATAAATGTATAAATATTTAGTTCTTTTCATTTCTTTCAATATAATGGCTAGGTGTTTACCACCATTTAAAATAATCATATTATTATTGTATTATTTTTTGTTATAACTCAACATTTTGTGCAACATAAGATTTTAGAGAAACCTATTGTTGCATGTGGAGTATGCTATTAGAAAAATCACACCCTTTAACATAAAATTAATATATTATTCATAAATATTAATAGATATGAAAATATATTATTCTATAAATATTTAGGATGTTACACCTATATATAGGGGGCCTAGTTTAAGTGTTCACTACCATTTTTTTGGTGAACAACACACTCTGGGGACCACTCTCACTCGATCACTCCCACGTACCACAGAACCTTCGTGACCACCTTCATCCATGAATTGAACTTTGAATCCATGAACTGAACAAATTCTTTCTATGAACAGTGAGTTCAAGATTCTGAATAGTGTGGGTTTGTACATAGTTCTATTGCTCCATGAACTATCAGTTCTCTGGCCAATGCTTCGTGGGCCAGCACCTCATGAACTTCCACGAACTATCAGTTTTCTGATGATAATTCCCATAGACCATTCTTACATGGGGATTTCAGTAGGAGTATTTTTTTTTCAATCCTTTTCCAACTTTTGTTGGCAAACCTTTTTCATGGTCTTTTGACATAAGAACAAGATGGAGTCTAACCCTTCACAAACTAATATCGTTTCTCCTAATCCCCTTTCAGTCGTTGATGCAAAGTGAAAAGACATGGTGGATTCTATTGATAATCTGATCCCAGTTGTTCAGCTGCACTGGTCTCTAGATCAACTCATTAGTATGAGTTATAAGGAATATCTAACTTCAAATAGGCTTCCCATTTATGGATTTGGCCTACCATCCAATACGGTGATTCTGAAACCATGTCAAACAGACCAACCTGCAATTTAGAAAATTGATAATAATACTATCCCTCAGACTCTTATTTAATCAAATGGATTCTTTATACAGAAATACATTGTTGTTGGATCCTTATTTAACTATACCCCTTAGTCACCAGAGGATGCACGAAAAGGGTTGGATGACAAGGCTCATTGCTGTCATAGCATTGCATGGAAGGCCATGAAAAATAAACAACCTGGTTAGTCATTGAAATGGGAACTTTGTTCTAGAGGATTTTTTGGCTTGGACTGGGGGTGGCCTTTCTGTGTTCATTAAAGATGTGCAGAATTATGGACTAAATTATAGACCGT
Source organism: Viscum album (assembly GCA_963277665.1). NCBI lineage: Eukaryota > Viridiplantae > Streptophyta > Magnoliopsida > Santalales > Viscaceae > Viscum > Viscum album. The sequence continues at coordinate 1,393,032,751 of OY728130.1, read as the reverse complement.
GGGGATGTATGAGGATGTATGGGTATCCCAAACCTATGCTCATCGAACCACCACCCCCATTTCACAGTTTCTGAGTAGATGGATCCTAGATACCAACACCTTTAATCTAGTCTATGGGGAGGTCGATATTAGATTTTGGGATGATCATTTGATTTCATGGGTTCCCATTATTGGATAGATGTATGATGAGTATCTACCACCCTCTTCTACTTGGGATGATGAGAAGAAGACTCCTCCCCTATCCAAGAAACTTTTTGACAAAAAAAATTCCTTTCGAATGATATCAAACCTCACCTGAAGCAAGACATCCCATTTTTTGATTGGATTAATGTATTTGTTAAGAAAAGTAGTCAAGAGCGTCATGCATACAGACCCTAGTCCTTTATAATGATGGATACCCGAAGGTGAATAGTTTCTTATTGGTCTGTCTTAGAGGAGGGTCAATTCCGAAAATGGGAATGGGAACTTGTTCCTGATGTTGACTGTTTGTTTCTATTGGTGGACTTCCTAGGAATGTTTCTAAGTGGATGGATTATACCGGTATGTTATTCTAGTCTCGCGATTAGAGCTACAACCTTTATCATTGCGTCTCAGCTAGCCGATGGAAAATGTCTCAACCTAGAAATTCCAGTATTAGTGAAAATATATCACTTGTTGGGATGGATTAGTGAGGGGAAGCTACCTCACAGGCTGGTAGGGCCTTTCCAAATCATCTAGGGCTAGATAGGAACCCATATGGGGAGTTACACATTCATTAATCCTATGCTGATTCCAGATTTTGTGCTCCGACTTTATCTTTAGAGTACTAGCGGGGTCATGCTGACAGGATGGACCACACAAAATAAGAAGGATGAGTGGAATGAATGGAATGAACATGAATTGATGGCCCGAATCAATTATCATGACCAATTTACTTATAATCCTTACTCTTACCCTACCATTGTTTTAGTGAATGATAAATCATAGGAATTTGTTAAATGAGGACACCACTTTTCTTTGAGAGAAGTTATCTTGGATGCCTTTATTAAAAGGGAACTTATCTGAGAGGGATATGCACCTTGCATGTTTGGCCGTCAATTTAATTGTGTCCATATGATGTATCCACCTTCCCTCAATAGTTCATGCTAGGAAAAACATTTCACGATAGCCCGAAAGTTGTGCCTATGTTTACCTGAGAAGATACAAAATAGAGGATTAATCTTCCATATCTTAAGGGTTTTTTACCCACCCTCACAAAAGGTTATGATGATATTTGGATTCAATCATACCCAAATGGCCAGCTGGTAGAGACAGTTCCCATTCTCACGACCCATAAAGTGTCTAGAGTTAAAGGGAAGTAAAAGAGAACCATTGGACATTCCTAATTAGGGAAATATCCTCATAATTCTCTCATTTTTGAACCTTTTAGAAAGACTTTGAAAGCTTGGGGTTCGACATCTTGGTCTATTGGTGCTACTGCTGAGGGACAACCATCAATCCCCTATGATGTTTCCTTTGCCATGGCTTGGAGGTAGTGGGATTTTATAAGGGGTATTCAGTATTTTCATGATCAATACCCCTATTCCTTGTGAAAATTTCTTCAGTAGAGGGAGGTCACTTTTACCAAAATTGGTTACATGTTAGCACCTTCTTAAATTTCCTATTATGATGGTCTCAAAAGGGTGATTGTTACCTTTAGGATTTTGAAACCCTGATTCATGCTCAAAACAATCATTGTAAATACTCTCATTGAGTACATTCAATGATGAGACTAGAGGTTGATGAATATGATAATGATTATGGTCACTCCAAAGACGGTGACTATGCTACCCATTTGCCTACTATGACTAAAGTAGGGTAAGTTACTTGTATGCATCCAGAACCTCACATACGTACATCCCCTAAGAGTTCCAAGAATGTGGAGGTTCCTAGGAAACAATTATGGTTAAAAAAACTAGACACACTTCCTAAAATATATCCTACCGCATTAGCCATTCCTATTATAGTATCATTCCCCAGGGCCTGGAGGGTCTGGGATGAGTTAATGGAAACTGCTTCCAATGAAGACATTTAGGAGTTTCTATAAAAACACCCTTTAATCTTTTAGGCTTCAGATCAACCATCACCCCAAATTTTATTTCTGATCATGATTATCCCCAACAAGTAGTAGTATATTTGAAATAGATGGATACCTATCTTTATTCTACCAAGGACATTATTTATTGGTCTGACTAGGTGACCTACATGGCTATAATTCCAGATCCAATTGAAGCTGAAGGAGAGGTAGTTATATTTGATAACCTAAACCTTACTTTTTTTATTAAAAGGATCCTAAAATTTATTCCTTACTTTTTAGTATTTATAGGAGGCTCAAGATACAATAAATTATCTAGTGTACACCCCTAGGGGTACTACAACTAGGGAACATACTTCCTCAAACGTGGGGGTCACTACAGAAGGTTCTCCTTGTGCTACTAAAAATATAGAGGTAGTTCTTGAAAATACTATAGGGGAATTTCTACTTTAGATTCCACTTGAAAATACTACTAGGGTTCCATCCCTATGGTATAACATGAAATGTAGACATGCATCTCAACTATCAATACATATTACAATGGGGATTACAAGTAACTTCCATATCTATCTATCTAGTTTTCATACTAAATGATTCCATTTTGTTGACCAATTATCATGAACAAATATTGATGTAGAACCAATAAGTAACCAAGAATTAATCTCCCAAACGTCTACGACTCCTACCTATTATGAGGTTTAGGAGATACCACTGGCGGTTGAGGCTAAACATGGCGGGGAGTCTGGGCCAATCGAGGATATTGGGGGCACTCTTATCTCTTGGAGATAACCTAATCCAGATCAGACGACCCCTTCCCAAATAGTGGGGTAGTATTTAGAAGTCAAAAACTCAAATGGTAATACTGATTCTTCTATTGTGGATAAGAACAGAGAAACATTGATAACGATAGCTGAGTTGGGTGGGGAGCCCCAATTTTTAGAGGATATCAGAAGGGTTCCCAATCTTGAGATATCGTCTTCCTCAAAACAAATGAACCCCGCCCTTTTAGAGGGAGTGTCTTTGGAAGTCAATGCATCAATGTAGCACTCTGATCCTGCTCTTATAGAGGACACAACCACAGGGGAGGAAATGATCCTAGCTTTAGGAGGTTTAGATCTAGACATCATGCCTTTTTCCAAACTAGTTATCCTCATGGACATAATTTCTATAGGTGATCTTTTGAAGGCTTCTTTCATAGTTGAGCATGAATCCAAGCTGTAGGTTCCTTTAGAAAACTCTGAAACTCAATTTCATGCTGAAGATGAAGTTCCATATTTACTAGGTGGAGATGTCACAATGAAGGTCTAATGCATTGATGCTTTGGTAGGTGGATGTTAGTTTTCCTCCCTTCCAACTATTATATTTTTGTTTCTTTTTTGTTTACCTTTAGGAATTTAGAGTGTTCAATTATCTCACTCTTGATTTTAGGATCAAATCCATAATAAATTGAAACTGTATTCGATACCTCGACCTTGACTCATACCAATACTTCCAGAGATGCGGCTGGTGAGGGGTCAAGTCATACTAAGGTTGTTGGGTCAATACCTCCTCTGGTAGAACTCATTCCTGAATATGTTCTGCCATCAGGGAGTGACTCCGAAACTGATCAAGAGGGCCTAACTAGCCTTCATCTAGGTCTCCAAAAAGTGTGGAAAAACATTTGGAGGTTGATTTCTCAAACACCTCTTATAGATATGCTGGTGAAGCTTCCCATATTACATCTCCGGTTTTCAGTCTTAGGGTTTGGAGGGTTTGATTATCATGGAATATATGACATATTGAAGTAGGTGGTCACTTTTAGAGATTAAACTGGTGCACTCGAATCTCTTATTTCCATTGTAGAGTCAATGGATCATCTTGACATCACTAGAAAAATCCTCATGAATGAATCTTCTAAGAGAAGCTAGGGAATTCGTGAGGTTAGAGGGTGAAATCATGACATATAGGTCCTTAGTGGAGAAGCTCATCCATGAAGTGGAGGAATAGAGAAAATAATTGGAGTGACTTAAACAGGAATGGGAATGTGCAACAACAGTGATTGATGAGGGGAAACAACTAGTGGAGGAGGGGGAAAAGGTTGTACATGATGCAACGAAGGAGGTAGAGGCATTTCATGCGAGAGCGAAAGATAAGACTATAACTCTTTCGGAGCTTCGTTGAGCCATAAAAAAATCAAATCAGAAATTGATATAATTTTGTAAATTTGGTGAACATATTTTGTAATTATCATGCCCTCCTCACATGTAAAGGATCCATGTTGTGGATTCCCTTCTCATATTAATTAAATTAAATGAAAAAGTTCTTCTCTCCAGTGATTCTCCTTCATATTTTTCTACAATGTAGATCAATTATAATTGACCATATTTCGAATGATAATATTTCACCAGATATCGATTTGAATCATGATCCGAGATAATTAAATTAAATTATTCAAACCACACTTTATTTTTTTCCTTAGATGAGGGACCCAACAAGCATAGTTTGACTATTTCTAGGGCTACATGGAAAACCCTAAAAACTTTTCTTCTTTTTCAATATCACCCTAACTTTTTCTTAAACCCAATTTAGTGTGGGATTAGTGGGTATAACCTGATTTTTTATTAGGACTATCTTTATGGATTTTCAACCTAATAAGATTTGTGCCTACTTTTATTTTTTATTGCTTGATATTTTTCCTAAACTATACAAAGTGTAGGTTTAGTGAGTCAGTACTTGACTTTTTTCTAGGTTTCCCTTTGTGGGTTTTCATCCTGGCCAGTTTCGTATATTTTTCATGGGTAGTTTAAAGTCTTGTAAACCAGACTATCATTACTAATGTTTTAGGTCAAATAGGTTTGACTGAGACTGATGTTTTAGGTTGAATATATTTGACCAAGATTGATGTTTTAGGTCGAACAATTTTGAAAAATATTTGTAGGGCAAGGGTCTGAATTTAGGGCTTGTTGACTGAGGATGTCTCAATATATTTCAGACATAAATGAGAGATTTTTCTTAACCCTAATTTTGTGGTTTCTGGATATAGGATATGATATGGGGAATGAAATCCATGAGGTGTACATAAATAGGAGAAACTTCTCTTGAGGATGATTTTGTGTTTGGTTGACAAGTTCTTTTCTTGTGGGAAACTGATCGTGTTGTCGAGCGCATCAAATTAGTTGTTTAATTTTGACTAGAATTTCTGCAGTATAGCAGAAACCCTAGGTCATCTCTCGACAGAGACTTAGATCATTAATTTAAAAAGCGGGTTTTGATTATTAAATTAGAAAGGTACATGGGGTTTATTAATACTTGGGTTTTATGATAAAATATGACAATATAAAATTAAAGTTATAAAACAAAGTAGAAGTAAACAAGATTGATTAAACGTGATCAACCCGGGGTATTCTCATGATGCTCATCCTTTATTGCTTCATGATATAGGGTTATGATATTTTAATACCTAGTTTGTAACACCTAGAACCAGAATATTACTGAGTTTATACTAGGATACCTCCTAGGGTTTAGTCGAAAACACACAATGATTCACCGGACACCGACGATGATTGAGTGATTTGTGTTCGACAACATAACCGAAACTCACCAAGGCAACACACGAAGAACTCGATGTGCTATACAAGTTTTTATATTATTTAATTTTGATACCATGACATAAATTTACATGACCATGGAAGTGTTTATGTGATTTAAATTGACCAATATGAACCACACAAACACTGCAATTGAAAGGGGGGAAAGGAAGTGGTGAACGGTGTGTGAAACATCACATGAATGAGTACCCCCAAACATGATCATATGAGTTGAGCATGACATAAGAGTATATAAATCAATAAAATTAGAATATTGGATGATGAAGAAAACATAAAAACCTTGAATTAAAAAGATCATTCAAATATTACAAACATGAAGCTTGGGATTACATCATGTTCCTCCCCAGGTGATCACATGGGGTTTAGAAATCCATGGGAGGGGAGGAAGAAGAAGATGTTGAAGTAGAACTTACCATAGCCTCCATAAATTATAGTGATGATGAAAATACCCCTTAGTTATTCCAAAATGGAAGAACCTTTCCTCTGATTCAAACTACTAAATGGGTTTCCCAATGTGCCAATTTATAGGCAAAGTGGGAAGGTGGTTTAAGGCACACAGATTTATTCAACCCACTTTTAACACTTGTTTCGGCCTCCATAAATAATTATCTCGATTTAGAAAAAATAAAAAAGTTGTAACCCCACCTATTTTATGTCTCCAAATAATGTTTGACACCCTTTGGGCACATACAGATCGAGATATTGATAAAATACAGAACACTGCATCTAACTTTGTGCAGTTTTGATTCCTTAAACAGATCAGTTCATATGGGAATTGTAGAGGCCTAATGAGGCTTATGTTAATTAATATTAAATGTAGCCCATTAAATTTTGGACTGGAGAACAAAATATAATCCAATTTGGATGCACGTAATTTTCTAAACAGGAACAACAATGGACATGTCTTCATGGATCCATGCAATTTTGTCCCATTTTTCTTCCACTTCATCAAGGGCTGTCCAAATCATCTCCTCCTACATTGAAATAATAAAAACAAGTAAAATTTACCATTTTAATAGTTATTATCATTAATTAATGTATTAAAACATAATGTTAAATTTTTTATTATATTTAGAATATTCATTACAAAACCAGTTTAAAACAGCAGTGTAAGGGTGGATTTGAATAGTGAATCGATGTGTGATCACACCCCCACATCTAAACATTTTCACTCCTGGAAAAAGACACATATAAAAAAAACAAAAAAAAAACAAAATGATTCATGTATAAATTAAAGTAATGTGATCAATGCACAAACTAGACCAAGGAGTTATTCCTAGTGAAAATGGAAAAAGATGTCTCATAAATTATATCACAATGAAATTCAAAGAGATTCTTGATACCAAATTGAGCAAGGAATCCTATATTTAACCATTCCACTAACTCTACATGTGTGTGTGTGAAAACCATTCCATGCTATTCTTTCCACTTCTATCCAATAAATATAGGTTATTTTAACATTATTCAACTTAAAAGATTTTGTCCACCAAACCTGCCCTACATCCTTTGCAATCATATTTCAAGACCCACTCAAATAATCATTCCCAGAATTCAAACCATAAGATACCAACCTAGATATCCCCATATGTTACACATTTCATCACTCCCCTCATTTTTTTTTTTGTTTTTTTTTTCTGAAGTTGCATTTGGAGCAAATCTCACACTCATCTCTCAACCCTTGTTTGATCTCCTCATGACACTTATTGTAATAGTTATAATAAGGTAAAAGGTTGAGGAGAAGTGGTTTTTGACCTACCCAAGACACAACCCAAAATTGTTTTTTAGGGCATGCAACAGTCAGATATCAGGTACACACGCATAGGTCAATCCGGTATAGTAATGAAAAAGATCGGATAAGGAATGAACATATGTTAATATCATTTTAAGCTGAAAAATATTAACCTAACTTATATTTACCTTCTAGTAAGTAAGAAATATTCACACTTTTTGGTTTGGTTCAAATATGTGTGGAGATATTAGTGACACAATTTTTCTAAAAACTACTCACACAAGGGGCATCAATCATCTGAAAGGTTTCACATAGATACAAACATTTATATCATTGACAGAAAACCAATTCACTAAAAATAACTCCTTGATAGTCTTTTTCCCCTTCCTTATAGTATTTTACTTTCCCCCCTTATGGTCACCAAATCATGAAACTTTGAAATTTTTGATGGGGATAAATGAAAATACCATAAATAAGAAGAGAAAGAGAAGAAAGAAGAAAGACAATGGAAATACTAATGAACCTAGGAATGTATCCACCCCCACACTTAGAACGTACAATGTCCTCACTGAAATAATTGAGAATGCGAGAAGAAAGGATAAAACCTGGTGTGTTTTACTGGTATTTTGCATCTAGAAGGTGGATTTCCTCTACCAGATTCTTTGGAAAATCCTAATAGAAGTGTTTAAGTCACTTCCCATTGACAATAAGACTTCGTCCACTCTACTCATGAAAAATATGTATTGCACCAAAAGGGTAAACGTTAGTAACAGTATAAGGCCCGAGCCATCAGAAATGAAGCTTACCTGGGTGGAGCTTTAGCCTGGAATTGTACATGAGGACCTTCTCACCAATATGGAACTTCCGCTGATGAATTATGCTATCATGGATAGCCTTTGTTTTCTCTTTATAGATCCAGAAGTTCTCATATGCATCACATCTAATTTCTTCTAACTCTTGAATCTGCAGCTTCCTATGCTCACCTGCATATGAAAGATTCATATTACATTGTTTAACAGCCCAATATGCACGGTTTTCTACCTCCACCCAGAGGTGACAAGCCTTTCCAAACACAATCCTGTATGGTGACATGACAATTGGGGTTTTAAAAGCTATACGGTACGCCCAAAGTGCACCATCCAAGCGCAAACTCCAATATTTCCTATTAGGTTGTACCGTTTTTTCCAATATTTGTTTAACTTCCCGATTTGAGATTTATTCTTGTCTATTAGTTTGGGGGTGATATGCAGTGGAGACTTTATGATCAACCCCATACTTATGAAGCAAAATTTTCATGTTGCGATTGCAAAAATGTGAACCCTGATCACTAATGATGAATCTTGGTAAACTAAACCTACTAAAAATATGAGACCTCACAAAATCAACAACCACATGAGAGTCATCAGTCCTAGTGTCCTTTTCTTCCTCCCATTTAGATACATATTCAACAGACAATAAAATGTATAAAAATCCAAATGAATTTGGAAAAGGTCCCATGAAGTCAATGCCCCATGCATAAAAAATTCCATAGAATAACATGGGTTGTTGGGGTATTTCATTCTTCTTGGAGATATTCCCTGTGAATTGACAACGACTAAATGGCTTAAAAATATATGGGAATCCCTATAAAATGTTGGAAAATAAATTCTTGATTCAAGAACCTTTTGGGCTGTATGTTGAGAGCCAAAGTGGCCCCCACAGGCCAAGGTGTGGCAGAAGGTCAAAATAGAGTTGAACTCATGGTCAGAGACACACTGACGAACTACTTGGTCACTACAAATTATCCACAAGTATGGGTCATCCCAAATGTACCACTGAGAATCATGCTTAAGTCTCTGGGATTGTGAAGTGCTGAAATCAGTGGGGACCCTAGATGTTTCTAGAAAATTCACAATGTCTGCATACCAGGGGGTAAGGTCCACAACATCCTAAAGGTTATCATGAGGAAAAAATTCTCCAATGGGGAGAGATGAGTCAACATGGTGGTCCAGTGGTGGAGAAATCCTACTAATGTGGTCAGCTACAATATTTTATACTCCCCTCTTATATCTAATATAAAGGTCAAACTCTTGTAAAAGGAGAATCCACAATATGAGGTGGGGTTTAGCATTAGGTTTCTTTAAGAGGAATCAGAGGGAAACATGGTCAGAAAACCCAATCACTTTTGACCCAAGAAGATATGAACGTAATTTTTTCAAGGTAAACAAAATAGAAAGAAGTTATTTTTTAGTGGTTGTGTAGTTTACCTGGGTAGGGTCAACGGTACATGAGGATACACAATGACATGAGGAGCCTTCTCAACCCTTTGTGATAAAACTGCCCCAACTGCAAAGTTAGAGGCATCACACATAAGTCCAAAGGGGAGATCCCACCTTGGTTGTTGGATGATGGGAGGTTATGTGAGACTCCTTTTAAGTGAATTGAATGCATCCTCACAATTTTTATCAAACACAAAATCAAAATCTTTTTGTAATAACTAGGATAATGGAAGTGTGATCTTACTAAAGTCTTTAATGAATCGACGGTAAAAATCGGCATGACCTAAGAAAGATCGCACCTCACGAACACATTTTAGATTTGGAAGGGATGAAATTAATTCAATTTTAGATTTATCAACTTGAATTACTTTATTTGAAATTACATTCCCAAGAACTATCCCTCGCTCAACCATGAAATGAAATTTCTCATAATTTAAAAAAAGATATTTTTAATGCAGCGACGGAGGATAGAACCCAGGTGTTCCAAAAAATCATCAAAAGAAGAATCATATACCGTGAAATCATATATAAAGACTTCCATAAAACTCTCAAGGTACTCAGAAAAAATACTCAACATTCAACGATGAAAAGTACCAGGAGCATTACATAGACCGAATGGCATCCTTCTGTATGCAAATGTTCTGAATGGACAAGTAAATGTTGTCTTTTCTTTATCCTTGGGGGCTATATAGATTTGGAAATAACCCGAATATCTATCAAGGAAACAATAATGGGACTTACTAGCCAATCTTTCTTACATTTGGTCAATAAAAGGTAAAGGAAAGTGGTCCTTCCACGTGGCTTGATTCAGTCGATGGAAGTCAATACAGACTCGCCAACTGTTTTGCACATGTGTTAGAACCAATTCATTCATTTCATTTGACACAACTATTATTTCTATTTTTTTAGGAACAATTTTCACTGGTCTAACCCATTTACTATCAGATATAGGATAAGTGATCCCCGCAAGAAGTAATTTACTAACTTCCAATTTTACCACTTTAAGGAGAGTGGGATTCAACCGGCATTTAGATTGTCTTACGGGCTTAGCCTCATCATCCAAAAGTATATGGTGCATACAAATAGATGGGATAATCCTAGGAATATCAGCCGATGTCCATCCTATTGCCTTTTTACACTCTCTCAAAAGGATGAGTAGTTTCGATTCTTGTTGTGGAGAGAGGTTATTGGAAATAATGATGGGAAATTGGTCAATACCCTCAAGATATGCATATTTTAAATTTGAAGGATGTTGTTTAAGTTCCAACATTGGTGGTTTTTTTATTTATGGAGGGAATTTAAGGAGAGTGAGGTCCATTAAACGGTCTATCTTCTCATGTTTATTCTATAAAGATAGAAAATCTATTGAAATGAGATTTGCAGAATCATCGACGGTCATGGGTACCTCAAAATGAACACGCTCATCAATTAAAGCATAAAATTTACACTTTTCAGAACCCACATAACACTCAAAACATGAATCAAAATTCAAATCATCTAGGGGTGAATAAAAGGAAAATGAATCAGAATTTGGGTTGAGGAGAGAATTGTGTCTGTGTGTGTGCATTGTTTGAGAGAACTTCCATCGAATAGACAAAAAGAGTGGAGTGCTCTTCAACGGGGTGTTTCAAAGCCTCAAGGATGTTAAAACTGACCTTTTCTCCTCTGAATTCCATGGACAATGTACCATTATGAAGATTGATGATTATCTTTGATTTTTTTAGAAATGGCCTCCCAAGTATGAGAGGATCATGTCCTTGGGTTCGGGTATCTTCCATCTCAAGAATGTAGAAATCAGCAGGGAAGATGAGATTCTTCACTCTTATAAGGACATCCTCAATCACTCTTGTTGGATGAATAATACTTCAGTTGGAAAGTTGTACGACAATTATCATTGGTTGAAGCTCTCCAACCTATAGAGAAGTGTACACGGAGTTAGGCATTACATTAATGGAAGCACCTAAATATAGCATATCATCAAAAACGAAAAGTCTCCCCTATGTTACACATTATTGTGAATGTGCCAGGATCCTTGCATTTGGTTGGAATTTCTGGTTGAATCAAGGCTGAGACATTCCTCCCCAAGTTGACTCTCTCATTCGCCTTCAGCCTTTGTCTTTGGGTGCAAAGTTCTTTAAGAAATTTGGGATAATGGGGAATTTTCTTGACTGCATCCAACAATGGAATATTAAATTGAACTTTTTTAAATGTATCCATTATTTCATTGTCAATCTCATTATCAATTTTTTTCTTAGATTTAGAGAGTCTTTGAGGGAATGGAAGTGGAATGGATTGTTCATGGGAATCTTTAATGATAATTTGATTTCCCTTTTTATTTTCTTTTTCTTCATTGGAATCTTTTATGGGTAGAGAAAGAGTGTTTTCAAGAGGGGGACATACCTGTTTCATAGAATCAGTAGAAGGATAAACTTATTTACCACTACGAATTGTAATTGCACATACATTACCTTTATCCTTTGGATTGGAAATTGGTTGGGATGGTAGTTGTCTAGAACTTTGCATCTTAAGCTCACTGATGGTGTTCTCCAATTGCCCCACTTGAGTTTGTAGGTATTGAATTTCCGATTGTGTGGTTTGTTGGAACTAGAGGTTATGGGTTTCCATTTTCTTTACCATATCCCCAAGGATTGGTTCAGATTTGGGAGGAGGAGGATGATTGTTTTAGAAGTTGAAGGATAAGAAGGTTGCATACCTTGGCCTTGTTGATACCAATTCTGCTTGGGGTAGCTTGAGTTTCCTCCTTGTTGGTACTGGGGTTGCGTTTTCCACCCTGGATTTGGATTTGGCCTGAATTGTTCTTGCTTGAAGGGAGGTGCTTGTTGGAATGGACGCCCTGGAAACACAGCTGCACAAGACTCAGGTGAATCATGAAGTTGTGGGAACTGGTCAGAAAAATGAGAATTTTCAGAACAAATACCACAGTGTAATGGAACATGAGGAGATTGTGAGTTACCTTGTGCTTGAGATAATTTCCTTAGAAGGGTATGTGTTGGGCAAAAATCCCTCAAGGTAACATTGCAGTATTTTTGGGTTGATTGCGTTTGTTGACAAAGCAGGTTTCCATGGAGAATTGTCGAGTTCCCTAGAAGTTGTTGACATTCCATGCTGACAAAGAACTATGAAAAAGGAAAGGACGATCTGGAGGCGGTACAAAAGAGCAGTACAAGGTGGTGCCGTTTCCCAGTGTTTGCCAAATATTTGGGGTCCAAAATTTGGAGTTTGGTGAGCATCACGAAAATAGGATTTCCCTGAAGATCATAATTTAATATGGCAAAGGCATGAGTTTCGCGAAGATAGGATTCATGGTTTGGAAATCGCGAAGACCAGAAGAATGGAGGCGGTGAGTCTTCGCAATTACGTCAAGCTTCGCGAACGGCAGAGGCTGAAGCGCATTGCGGCGGTGAAGGGCTTTGCGAGGGAGCTTCGTGGCAAAGGCGCGAAGGTATGTTGACGGTGATTCTTTGCGACTACGTCAAGCTCCGCGAACGGAAAATTGCCATAGTGCTTCGCGATTTGGACAGAATTCCAGTAGAAACTTTGGAGCTTCGCGATTTGAGATGATGTGGTATTGACTTCGCGCGGAAGGGACGAGGGTCGGTGGAATCGCCTATAAATAGAGGCCGACCCCCTCGGGAGAAGTAGAGAGAATTTTCAGAGAAAATCCTTTGCTCTTGATTTGCGAAGGTGGTTCGCGGAGCCAGTGTGCTTCGCGAAAGAGGTGCTTCACGGCGGCTATTGTAGCTCCGCGAAACCTGCGAGCTCCGTGTTGGATTACTAATCTTCACGAGGGTTGTTGCTTTGCGACGGCTTGAGCATCGCGAGAGTTCTTCGCGAGGGTGCTTCACGAGAGAGCTTCGCGAAAAGGCAGGAGCTTCGCGAAGGCTTGTTTGAGCTTCGCGAAATTGGGGGCTTCGCGAAGTAGGGTGCTTTGCGAAGGTGTTTCCAAAAGGAATTGCCTAGTGTTCAGAGGCAAAGAGGTATTCATTAGTGGATGAAATTTGGACTTCAATAGAGCATCTATCAACAGTTGAAGATGCATTATCTCATGCAAATGAAGAGACCTACAGGTCTATAAACTGTGAGTGGATTCCCTTCTAGAGCAGTGAGCTTAGGAAGAGGAAGAAGGTGATCCTCTCCACCGGAAGTGAGCCAGAGAGAGAGAGAGAGAAACAGGGAGTGTCCCTTGGGAAAGTAATGAGTTGACCCTAAACCTTGTAAAGGAAGTGATCCTGGGCATAGAAGTGATGTAGCCCGAACTTTGTATCCACATCTAGTGAAGATTAGTGAAATTTCGTACGACCGGCAACCTGTCGGCGTATGCTCCTTGGACGTAGCCCAGTGAGGGTGAACCAAGTAAAAATATCTGCGTATTCCTGTTAATTTTCCTACATTGCATTTAAAGCACCATCATCAGATAAAGAAGAATGTAAGTGATCATAACATACACACAAGTGCAAACAAAGTGACCCTTGTAACAAAGAGGTCAAGATCCAGTGGGGCAGGAAGAACTTTGAAAAAGAATATCCATACCCTGATTCACCCCCCCTCTCAGGGTATATAGGCCCCTATTGGCCCTAACAATTGGTATCATAGGGAAGGTTGTTTTTATCAGATTTGTTTGCTACGACTTGGTGTAGTCGATCTGTGTGTTTAAAGAATCAGTCTGTTCTTATCTCGGTGAGCCATGGAAAAGGGAAAAACATCCAAGAAGAAGCAGAATTCAGGTGGTATTCCTCAGTGTGGAAGTGTGTATGGAAAAAGTGTGATTCATTTAAAAGAATCAAACAGCTTACTGAAGGAAGGTCTGGATGAATCTGACAGGGAAAATATTGATTCACTCATGCATGATGCAGGAATGAGTGAAGTATATGAACTTCAAAGTGATGATGAAGAAGAAATAATTGAAGGAAGAATAGATGTGAAAGCTGAGTTAGAGGCTGCTCTTGAAGAGATAGATGTTTGGAGAGCCAAAACCAAGAAAGCTAACAAAGTTGTTCACGATGCCAAACTCTATATGCAGCAACAGGAAGAAGAGAAGTCTGAGTTGATGGATAAAATTGAGGAACTCAAGTTATCAGCACCAGGGAACTCAGAATCAGTTGGTGAGTATAAGATTAAGATTGAATAATATAAAAGGGAGATCGATGGCTTGAATAGAAAAGTGAAAGATCAAGTCAAGTGCATCGAAGAACCTGATATTCCAAGTGACGTTGGAAACACCGAATAAGTAAAATCTAAAGATATCCGGATCAAAGTATTGGAGATTGAGGTCAACAAGATAAGAGGATTAAATCAAAGGCTTATTGATGTGGCAACTGACCTAAAGGAGAAGAATGATTCTTAAGTTGAGGAGCTACAAAAGCTGGCTAAAATAAATGGAAAACAAAAGGCTGGTGATTATGAAGAGAGTCAAAAGTCAGATGAAGTTCAGAATCTGAAAGTTAGAAATGTTGATCTTGCTAAACAGCTATCTGAGCTAGTTCAGAAGAATCAAAGACTACAAAAAGACGATGCATGTTTTTTTGATTCTGTTGCTCAAGAAAAATTGAAATTAAAGGAGCAGAGTGACATGGTGGATAAGCTGACACGTGAATTGGAAGATGAGATGAGTAGAGGGAAGCTTCTCAAGGGAGAACTTGATGTCCAACTTTAATCAAGGGATATAAAGATTCAATAGTTGGAAGAAGAGCTAGAATCAGTCAAGAAGGAAATGGAGAAGTCTAAATCCAAAGATAAGCCCAAGTTGAAGGATGCACTGCACTTATTATTTGATTATCCTTCGACAGGTGATGATCAAATGAAAGCCAAATATGCTACATCAGAAGAGAAGCATGAAAGGATTGTATCATTACAAAGGCCATCCATGTTGGGAAAATCTGGAATTGGATATGATGATCTCACTCCTATGCATGATAGGAAAAGTGCAGTGAAAATATCTAGAGATATGAAAAACCTTGCAGGTGTTGGAGATATACCTAAAAGGTCTTTTACTAGAAGAAATGATAGCATGTGCTATTTCTGCGGGATTCATGGCCACACATCAAGCTTTTGTCCAGATGCTCTGGAATACATTTCAGGCTGTGAAAATATAAACTTTGATAAATCTGAGGATAAGAAGAAGTATCATGAGAAATCAGAGAGAAGAGTCTCTCAGAGGAAAGCATTCATAAGATGCTATTACTGTGGAAGAATGGGACACACCATGCGTATGTGTCAGGAAGCTCAAGAGATCGATGCTAGAAGAAGAAAACAAGTTGCATCAACATCTCAGTAGAGAAGTTATGAAATGAGCTATGCCTTTAATAGAAAATGTTTCATATGTTCTGATCATGGGCATTTGGCCAGACAGTGCAGTAAGAAGAAAGCGGGGAAGGAAAAAGACCCAAGAAAGAGATTACCAACTCCAGTGGTACATAATGAGAAATTAAACACTGAGAGACAAAGTGGTAAGGTGAAAAATAGGCTTAGAGCCTCAGGGGAATCACATGGAGCTGAATGAAAGGTGTATCAATCATCTCCTCTGTCGTACTCACAACAGCTCTCAAGGAGAGATTGTGAACAAACCTGGAAGATTAAGGGGAGATCTACTCCAGCTGTGATAAAGAAGAATGAATGTTCAATGGAGGACTCACCACCAGAGAAAAAGAGTGTGGTGACTCAGACATCTGATAAAATAAATATGAACAAATAATTCATTGAAAAATCCACATGTCGTGTTTCTCAGCGAGAAGTGAAGGAAAGAGGAATACCCCTAATATGGGAGAAGAAGAAAGGGAAGATGCCAAACAGAGAGGTTCCTACTCAGAGAAATAATCAAGGAAAATGGAATTTTGGTAGAACCTCAAAGAAGGAAATTTGTACTAGCGGGTTTATACCCCAAGCGGTGAGAAAGGCCGAGCCTACCAAATCTACATATCAGAAAAAGGCTCAGAATGTAGGCAATGAATGCCTAGTCATATGGCCAAAATAGTTGAAGTTGGTTAGGCAGCTGGAGGTAGCAAGAAAGGAGTGTGATTCCCTCTAAGAAAAAATCAAAGGGTTGACCCGTCAGGATCAACCACTATCCTCATTTTGAGGATTCGAGAAAACCCCTCTCCCTATGTATATAAATGCAATTAACTAATGATTCATGTGTTTCATGTTTTAGGGAGATACGATCCAAGGGGTAGTGGAATCTAAGGATGCGAAGTGGAGAAGTGATATTCTCTAGAGTTTCAATTGATTCAAATCAGGTAGCAGAATTGAAAATGAAAGGGAGAAACTGAGCACAATTAGAAGTGATTGTGTTATTAGGTTTATCTCTTGTTTCCTACATCGAGTTCCAACTCAGTAGGCTTAGAGATTTGGTTAATGGCTCGATGCTGAGTTCCAGATTAGTATAAATGGTGCATATGGAGAAGAATGGTTATGGGTCTCTACCGTTGGGACTAACATATAGAAGTGTTGTGTAACACAGGGGGGGAATTCTATATCCAAATCAGATTCAAGAGCCATCAATGCAATAATTGTATGACTCGGCTCAGGTGTTTCCTATTGAGGGAAGAAAGAAACATAGGGAGAAGCAGCAATAACAATGCATTTCATGCTTATCTATTTGCTCTAACAATATGGTATCAGCTGATTGTTTTCAGGATACCAAGAAGCTGCAAGAGAAAATCAAAGGTGTCTCAACAAAAATCTGAGAAAAGTAGCTGAAAGAAATGAAGCCACTGAAAAATGAGTCAGTAAACAACTTCCTAATGAAAGTGTTGAGGAAGAAAGCAACACAGGGAGAAGAAGTGGCTGATGCTGATTCAGAAGAAGACACTGATGATGAACAAGAATGTGTCAAGTATGTGTCTACAAGGAAGCCAAAGAGTTGAGCTGAAACTGATAGATAGAATATCATTAGTGATCAGTGAGCTCCAGTTCAGACAAGAAGAATGAAATCACTGTAGAAAACATCATTACTATCACAGGTTGAGCCGAAATGCGTTGCTGATGCAGCTGAAGATGAAAACTGGGTTCAGGCTATGAATGAAGAGCTTGATCAGATTGAGAAGAACCAGATGTGGGAGATTGTTCCAAGGCCAGCAGATAAAAACATCATCAGGACTAAATGGGTCTATTAAGACAATATGAATGAATATGACATAGTGATTCGGAACAAAGCACGACTGATGTGCAAAGGAGACTCCTAGATAGAGGGAATAGATGGTGATGAGACATTTGCACCGATTGCAAGGCAGGAGATAATCAGATTATTCCTAGCCATTGTAGTGCAAAGAAAGTTCAATGAGTTCCAGATGGATGTAAAGACTGCATTTCTAAATGGGTTTCTAGAATAAGAGGTGTACATTGAGCAGCCAGATGGTTTTCTCATTCATGAGGATGAGAATAAAGTTTTCAGGCTGAAGAAGACGTTATATGGGCTGAAACAAGCTCCAAGAGCATGGTACTGGTATCAGTATTTGAAGAAGCTTGGTTTTCAGTGTTACACAAGGCAGGAATGACACATTCATTTCTAAATCCAAATATGCCAAGGATGCTTTGGAATGAATTGGAATGGAAAATTTCAAGGAGATGAAGACTCCGGTTGCTACTCGGATAAAATTATCAAAATATGATAATGGCAAGGCAGTTAATATAACAGAATACAGGCAGATTATTGTGAGTATACTGTACTCGATAGTAACAAGACCTGATATTGTTTTTTCCACATGCCAAGAAGCGAGATATCAGAGTAATCCTAAGGAAAGCCACATGCTTGAAGTGAAAAGAATACTTCGGTATATCAAGGGTACAATGGATTTTGGCTTGACATATAATGGAAAATCTCATTCGGAATTATTGGGATATACTGATGCAAACTGGGCCGGTTCAGCAGATGATAGAAAATCAACGTCAGGTGGTGCATTCTATCTTGGTGGATTTTGTATTTCTTGGCTAAGCAAGAAGCAAGATTGAATTTCATTGAGCACCGCATAAGCTGAGTATATTGCGGCCCCTCAAGCATGCACACAATTATTGTGGATGAAGTAGCAGCTTGAAGATTTGGGAGTTGAAGTGAAGTCTCCGATCAGAATCCAGTGTGATAACTCAAGTGCTATCAATCTGAGCAAAAATACAGGTCATTACTCAAGGACAAATCACATTGAGATCAAGTATCATCTTATCAAGGAGAAAGTTGAGCAGGGAATCTTGAAGTTGGAGTATGTGCCTACAAAACTACATGTTATAGACATTCTGACAAAGGCCTTACCCAAGGAAGCATTTGAAAGGCATTGACTGGATCTAGGAGTTTAGTCGATTCCCTGCACTTGAAACAGTGTGGATGTGGGCCCCCCCTCTCCCCGAGGTATGATGTGTTTTTCCCTAATGTGATGATATGTGTTCTCTACTCTGTTACAGACTACAAAGGAGTGACCTTTGGGTTCATTGACAAAGGGGGAGAAAATAGTGATTGTTCAAGGGGGAGACAATGTGGAAATTTGATAAATCATGATTGATACGGGGAGAAGCTGATAGGTGGAGCAGCCAGAAAGGGGGAGCAATGAGAAAGGGGGAGATTTTCAAATCTGACGATGCTAGAAGTGATCGATCAAAGTAGAGATATCACGATAGCTGAGGGTCGTGATAAAAGCAGAACATTGGTGTTGGAATGGTGAGAAAAGGTATCTAGCTATCACCAATTGGGATCAGTGTGGTTTAACAATTGGTATCAATTTAAGAATTGGTATCAGGTTGGAATCGACAATTGGTGTTTGAAATGAAGTGATTCATTGATGAACTTTTCATACTACTCTTGTTTCTCACGCCGAGCAGTGCTCATGTGGGCTTAGAGTACGTGTTAAGTGAATCCTTGAATGCTATCAAAATCGCAAGAGGCGAATGGTGGTAGCGGCTGGAAGAAGACTCAGTGAGGTATCAAAGTGCAGAAAATCATTCTGAGCAGAGTTGTGAAGAGTTGTCAACAAACCCAAAGGGGGAGATTGTTGGGAAAAAATCCCTCAAGGTAACATTGCAGTATTTTTGGGTTGATTGTGTTTGTTGAAAAAGCAGGTTTCCATGGAGAATTGTCAAGTTCCTGAGAAGTTGTTGACATTACATGCTGACAAAGAACTATGACAAATGAAAGGATGATCTGGAGGCGGTACAAAAGAGCAGTACAAGGTGGCACCGTTTCCCAGTGTTTTCCAAATTTTTGGGGTCCAAAATTTGGAGTTTGGTGAGAATCGCGAAAATAGGATTTCCATGAAGATCATAATTTAATATGGAAAAGGAATGAGTTTCGTGAAGATAGGATTCATGGTTTGGAAATCGCATCGACCGGAAGAATGGAGGTGGTGAGTCTTCGCGATTACGTCAAGCTTCGCAAACGGCAGAGGCTGAAGCGCATCGTGGCGGTGAAGGTCTTTGTGAGGGAGCTTCGCGGCGAAGGCGCGAAGGTATGTTGACGGTGATTCTTCGCGACTACGTCAAGCTCCACGAACGGAAAATTTCCGTGGTGCTTCACGATTTGGACAGAATTCCGGTGGAAACTTTGGAGCTTCGCGATTTGAGATGACGTGGCGTTGACTTCACGCGGAAGGGCTGAGGGTCGGTGGAATCACCTATAAATAGAGGCCGAACCCCTCGGGAGAAGTAGAGAGAATTTTCAGATAAAATCCTTTGCTCTCGATTTGCAAAGGTGGTTCGCGGAGCCAGTGTGCTTCGCGAAAGAGGTACTTCACGACGGCTATTGTAGCTCCGCGAAACCTGCGAGCTCCAGATTGGCTTACTAAGCTTCGCGAGGGTCTTTGCTTTGCGACGGCTTGAGCATCGCGAGAGTTCTTCGCAAGGGTGCTTCGCGAGAGAGCTTCGCGAAAAGGCAGGAGCTTTGTGAAGGCTTGTTTGAGCTTCGCGAAATTGGGAGCTTCGCGAAGTAGGGTGCTTTGCGAAGGTGTTTCCAAAAGGAATTGCCCAGTGTTCAGAGGAAAAGAGGTATTCATCAGTGGATGAAAGTTGGACTTCAATAGAGCATCTATCAACAGTTGAAGATGCATTATCTCATGCAAATGAAGAGACCTATAGGTCTAATAAACTGTGAGTGGATTCCCTTCTAGAGCAGTGAGCTTAGGAAGAGGAAGAAGGCGATCCTCTCCACCGGCAGTGAGCCAGAGAGAGAGAGAGAAACAGGGAGTGACCCTTGGGAAAGCAGTGAGCTAACCCTAAACCTTGTAAAGGAAGTGAGCCTGGGCATAGAAGTGATCTAGCCCAAACTTTGTATCCACATCTAGTAAAGATTAGTGGAATTTGGTACAACCGGCAACCTGTCGGCGTATGCTCCTTGGATGTAGCCCAGTGAGGGTGAACCAAGTAAAAATCTCTGCGTCTGCCTGTTATTTTTCCTGCATTGCATTTAAAGCACCATCATCAGATAAAGAAGAAAGTAAGTGATCATAACACACACACAAGTGAAAACAAAGTGACCCTTGTAACAAAGAGGTCAAGATCCAGTGGGGCAGGAAGAACTTTGAAAAAGAATATCCATACCCTGATTCACCCCCCCTCTCAGGGTATATAGGCCCCTATTGGCCCTAACAGTATGCATCTCATAAATATTGTTATCTACCTTTTGTTATAGAGATGAATGAATTACCTCATGAACTCCTCAAGTTGGGGAAATAGCTCGTGTACCAAATTCTTGTGCATTTTGAGCCATGTTGGCTATTAAGTCATGAGAAGAGGAAGGAGTTTTATCAACCAAGGCACCACCAGATGCTGCATCAATCATTACATGATCCATGGGGATAAGTACCTCATAGAATTATTGGATTAATAGTTGTTCACTAATATGGTGGTGGGGGTAGCTTGAGCAGAGTTGTTTGAATCTCTCCCAGTATTCATGAAGGGTCTCTCATTGTGATTGCCTAATGCCACATATTTATTTCCTAATAGATGCAGTTCAGGAGGCATGAAATAACTTCTCTAAAAAGAGTATTTTTAGGTCATTCCATCCCCAAATTGTGGTGGGAAAATATTATAGCCAATATTTGGCTACACCATCAAGGGAGAAAGGGAAGGCCCTAAACTTAATTAAGTCCTCATACACATTTTAGGGTTTCATGGTGGAGCACACTAGGTGAAATTCCTTAAGGTATTTATGAGGGTCCTCACCGGGAAGATAATGGAATTTAGGAAGAAGGTGGATGAGGCCTGATCTCAGCTCTAAGTTGGATGCTACCTTAGGATATTGGATGTACACAGGTTGGTACTCCACATCCAGGGTAGTTAGTTATTTTAAGGTTCTATTATTTGCAGCCATGTTTTCTTGGAAAAGATTGGGTTCAATTTTTGATTGGTTTATGAACACTTGAGGTTCCACAATGGGTTACTTAGTGTTACTTTATTTACCTTCTCTAGATTCCTTGATTTGTGTGTGAAGTGTCTTTTCAATTTCTAGGTCAAATTCAAGCAGTTTTTCTTTTTCTGATCGGGTCATGAAAATAAGTTTTGAAGTTTGTTTTTTAATATGGATAAAATAAATTAATAAGGGTGAAAAGAGAATAAAATTTTATAATAAAAAATTATAGATAGGGATATGGAGAAGAAGAATAAAAGAGATATAAAGAGAAAGAACACACAAAAAACAACCAAAAATAAAGACAAAAACCCAAAAAAAAACAATAAAATGGGGGTGGGGTATTGAAAATAATACTAATTAGGAAGTAAAATAAATAAATAAAAAGAAATAAATAAAATAAATGATCTTTAATACCCATAAAAGGTGCCAAAATTTTATCACATTGTCGAGCGTGCCAAATTAGTTGTTTAATTTTGACTAGAATTTCTGTAGTACAGTAGCAACCCTAGGTCGTCTCTTGATGGATCCTTAGATCATAAATTTAAAAATAGGGTTTTGATTATGAAAGTATAAAGGTACATGGGGTTTATTAATACTTGGGTTTGATGATAAAATATGACAATAGAAAATGAAAGCGATAAAACAATTTAGAAGTAAACAAGATTGATTAAACGTGATCAACCCGGGGTACTCTCATGATGTTCATCCTTCATTGCTTCATGATATAGGGTTACAATATTTTAATCCATGGTTTGTAACAACTAGAAACATAATTTTACTAAGTTTATACTAGGATAACTCCTAGGTTTTAGTCAAAAACAAACAATGATTCACTGGACACCGCCGATGATTGGATGATTTGTGTTCGACATCATAACCGAAACTCACCAAGGAAACACAAGAAGAACTCGATGTACTCTCCAGGTTTGTATGTTATTTCATTATGATACCATGAAATAAATGTACATGACCTTGATATTGTTTATGTGAGTTCAATTGACCAATATGAACCACAAAAACACTGCAATTGAAAGGGGGAAAGGAAGTGGTGAACGGTGTGTGAAACATCAATTGAATGGGTACCCCCAAACATGATCATATGAGTTGATAATGATATACCAGTACATAACTCAATAAAATAATAATAGAGGATGATAAAGAACAACATAACAACCTATAATTAAAAATATCATTCAAATATTACAAACATGAAGCTTGGGATTACATCACGTTCCTCCCTGGGTGATCACAAGGGGTTTAGAAATCCATGGGAGGGGAGGAAGAGGAAGATGTTGAAGTAGAACTTCTCATAGACTCCATAAATTATAGTGATGATGAGAATACCCCTTTGGGACTCCAAAATGACTGCACCTTTCCTCATATTCGAACTACTAAATGGGGTGCCCAAGGTGCCAATTTATAGGCAAAGTGGGAAGGTGGTTTAAGGCACACATATTTATTAAACCCACTTGTACCACTTGTTTCGGCCTCCAAATAACATTATCTCACTTTAGAGAAAATAAAAAAGTTGTAACCCACCTCTTGGATGTCTCCACCGAAATTTTGGCACCCTTTCAACACATACATCTTGAGATATTGATAAAATACATAACACCACATTTGACTTTGTGGAGATTTGATTCCTTGGACAGATCAGTTCAAATGGGAATCGTATAGGACGAATGAGGCTTTGGTTCCTTAATATGAAACGTATCCCATTAAATTTTGGACCAAAAACCAAAATATGAGTCTATTTTGATGCACAAAATTTCCTAAACAGGAACTAAAGTGGATAGGTCTTCATGTATCCATGCAATTTTGGACCATTTTTCTTCAACTTCAACAAGGGCCTTACAAATCATCTCCTCCTACATTGAAATAATAAAAACAAGTAACATTACCCATTTTAATAGTGATTAAAATTAATTCATTGATTAAAAAATAAAGTGAAATTTATTATTATATTTGGAATATTCATTACAAAACTAGTTTAAAACAGCAGTGTAAGGGTGGATTTGAATAGTGAATTGCTATATGATCAGAAACTTATGTAGATCCACCAGGGCATTATGTGCATAGCCAAACAAAGGTGTTCTTAGGAAACCGGACTTCCACTTCTGATGGATAGATAAATTAATGAGAATCTTGATGTTTCAAAACCACCAGGTGTGTCTTGTAAAAGGAGTGGTGTCTGAAAAGTATGAGGGAATTTTTATCAATGGTGATTATTAATGAGATACCACTTCTAAATGTATTTTACTTGTGTAAAGGAGGGTTAAAGAATGCTTTATTTTAACATCATGAAACTAGTAAAATTGAGACTTATAATTTAAATTCATTTTGCTCTGACCAAGGGGGTAAAAATGTACCTTTTTATGGTAGTTTAACCAGAAATGTTATGTAATCTTCAAGCATGGAAGGGGAGAGAGAATGTAAACTATAATTTAGAGGTTTCCAAAACCAAGAGTGAGGTGGGATGTAAACGTCCTAGGGGAATACAGAGGTAGAAAAATATTCTCCTAAGGATTAATTTTCCTTTGGTTAACAGATTATATTGTGGGAAAATTATGTAGAGCTGTTGGGGAATTGTGTGCATAGTCAAACAAAGGTGTCCTTAGGATACTAACCTTCCATTTCTAATGCCCATGGATATTTATGGGGATTTGAACCTTTCTGGACAAAAATTATGATTTGTGAGGGGGGTCCCAAACATGGAAGGGGGCATTTCAGGATGAGATTTCCTAGGAATGGGTGGAAACATTCTTCCCATAAAGGCATGAGGAGGTTCCCTACATAGGTGTGACCCTTTTATAGGAAAGGAGGGGAATTTGTTTTTCATGCATGGACCCATGATATGAGATTCAGGTGTCACTACATATCCTATGATGATTGGAATCAAACTAGACATAATTCTTTTAAGGTTTAAATTTTATTCATGTGTGGATCTGGTTCCCGAATATGAGTGGTGAATTATTGTTTTGTATACTAGCTCACCAATGAGGGGGATGCATACCAAACATTCCTATGTGAATTTATTTTGTGCACAAGAACATGGGGTAAAATATATTCCTTGACATGTCTGGACCCAAGAGTGAACATTGGGTATCAAGAATCATGCAGTTTTAATGTCATACAATTAGGAAATTGATATTGAAACCCCAAGTAAATAGGGGATAATCATACCAGGATACCCCACATTTCCAAGACATTGGTAGGAAGGAAAGAGTAAACCATGGTTCTAAGGCCTCTTGAATCGGGATAAATGGTATGGGGCTTAGAAACCATTGGGTGTACTGAGGTAAGAAAAGCCACTCATGAGAAAAAAATTTCCTTTGTTTGGAAGACCCTTTTTGTGTGAAACTTATATAGAGTTGTTGGGGAATTGTGCGCATAGCCAAAAAAAGGTGTTCCTAGGACACTCACCTTCCATTTCCAATGGTCAGGGAGGTTTTTGAAGATCCCGAATTACTCAAAGACTGAATTTTGATGGATGGGAAGGATGTGTCTGGACATATTGGAAATATTAAAGCCATGATTACCCATGGAATTGAATATTTCCCTTTATAGATCTGACTTGTATGTAGGGTGGGGAATTTCGATTCCTTTATTGGAGATGGGACTAATTTTGAAGATCTGGGTGTCCTGAAATTAGACTCCCTACCTAGTTCTGGTTTATATGCAGGGAGTGGGGGGAATTTTAGCTATATTTTTTTTCCTTTGGAGGTGGATGGACCTAAGATCCATCATCCAAGCATCAGTACATATCCTACTCTCACATGAATCAAGCTAGACATAGTTCTTTGGGAACCTTGTAGTTTAATGTCATGCATTTAGGAATTTGGGTTTCCCAACATGGAGGGGAGAATTCTAGTATACCTTTTAAGGTTGTTCTTCTAGGACCAACAATCATGGATTGATTTTCCCGGGATTTTTGGGGAATCCCTTGCTAAGGTCCCTAATCCCACATGAGTGGTGATCGGTATGAGAAACAAGGAGAATCAAGAATTTAATCCACTACCTAGGGATTGCGTGGTTAAGGAAATGAGTATTTTATATTCGGGGTGATGTTGTGCGGTTTTAACATCGTAGAACAAGGGAATTTTATCATGAAGTTTAATATCACGTGATTAGGAAAATTGTTGTACTTTTTAACGTCGTGTGGAGAAGACATAGATGCTATGCAGTTTATCATTATGCATTAAGGATGTTTGTTGGTTCGACGTGGAAGAGGTGACATGTGATTCTTCTTGAAATGGTCTCACAAATGGGGCATGTTTGGAAGCCCCTTTCTTTAGATTAGCTTTCATGTAGGTAAGGGAACATTTTTATGCGTTCCATAGCCAGATCCAGGTCATAGGATCCATGCATCACTATATATCCCATGGGATGATAGGAATCAAACCACACATAGTTCTTCACTAAAATAATCCTATGTAGGTCAGCTTATATGTAGGGGGAATGTTTCACTTTTTAGGGTGGATGGACTGGGATAAGAATCTGGGCATCACTACGTATCCTGTGTAGATAGGAATCAATTAATACATAGTTCTATGATGCGACATGGTAGGTAACTGATTCCAGAAGTAGTATCCTCTCAGGTGAGAACAATATTATGCCATGCAGTTTAATGTCATGCGTTGAGGATGCTTTGTCCATGCAGTTTAATGTCATGTGGTGAGGACAATTTTTCATAAAAATCATGAGTAAATATGGGCTAACTGAGCTAGGATATTCTGACATGCCCCAGGCATGAAGGGGAGAAGAAAGTGTAAACCATGATCCTATGGACCCTTAGATCAGGATAAATGATATGGGGTTTGGAATCCATTAGACGTACAGAGGTAGGAAATTCCTCTCATGAGGAAGAATTTTCCTTTGGTTGAAAAACCTTTTTGTATCCAACTTATGAAGATCCTTTGGGGCATTGTGTGTATTTCCAAACAACGGTGTCCCTAGGATACTAATATTCCATTTCCAATGACCATGGAGGTTTATGGGGATCCAAGATTTCTCAGGGCATGGAGTTTGATGGATGAAAAGGGTATATCTAAGCATGCACGAAATATCCAAATCATGATTAGTTGTGAATTATGGAATCCACCACATAGATATGACTTGTATGTGGGAAGGGGGGAATGATCTTTAGACAAATCCTTATTATAGGAATAAAGGTTTGGGATCCTCTGTATATGCTTACATTTTTGTGCAGGAGATAGAGGCATTTTTTTGGTGGCTGGGCCCGAGGATGGAGAATCTAGGCATCACTATGTATCTTATGGAGGCAAGAATCAAGCCACACATAGTTCTAAAAGTATTCTCCTTATACTAGTCTAACCCATTCATAGGGAGGGGCATTTTTTTTGAAGGGTAGTTGGACCAAGATGTGGAATATAGACATCACTGTATATCCAATGAGGGAAGGAATCAAGACATATGTAGTTCTAAAAGTATTCTACATGCATAGGCTAGGTCCGTATATATGGGGGGGGGATTTTTAAAACCATTATTTTGAGGTAGTAGGCCTTTCATGTACCTTCACTATTTTTTCATGTTGGAAAAGCCCTTACCACCATTCCTAAGCTCATGTGAGCTATGATTAGAGTGATACACAAGGAATAACAGGGACTTATCTTGCAATTTAGAAGTATTTGAAGGTACAAAAGAGGCATTTTGTATCATTTGGTGGTTTGACCAAGATCTAGGATCAAGGAATCTCTACATATCCCATCGATAGAGCTGAATCAAGCCGTACATAGTTCTATAAATAGAATTCCCTACGTAGGTATGGACCATATACAGAGAGGTGGAATTTTTATTTAGGGAAGTGGTGGCTAGTTCTGTGACATAAAGTGTAGGCATCACTATGTATCCTGTAAAAATAGGAATCAATCCACATATAGTTCTAGAGAAAGAGGGTTCCTATGTGGATCTGACTCTCACATAAGAGCAAGGGAATTTTATTTTTCTCTGGCACAGATCTGACACATGTGAAATGGATAGTAGATTGGAACACAATGATCCCTGTATAGTTTATCATCATATGGTTATGATTAAAGATACCATGTATTTTAATGTCATGCGATCATGACATTTTGGCCATGCAGCTTAAAGTCATGCGGTGATGAAATTTTGGCCATGCAGTTTAACATCATACAGTTAGGAATAATTCATCATGTAGTTTTACGTCATGCGATCAAGAAACATTATTATGCAGTTTTTTTTCATGCGATCATGATGAATTCCATTGGATACATGAAATATTTTTTCAATATCCTTGAATTAGTGGTAGTTGTGGTGATATTTCCATCCATTGAAATTAATGCATATGATCCATTGGAGTAGAACTTGTGTATGACATATGGTCCTTCCCATTTGGATCTAATTTTGGGGGGTTATTCCCAAGTATCATAGGGATTCTAAGGAGCAACACCATTTCTCCTTTGAGGAAGGACCAAAGACAAAACTTTTTGTTGAATACTCATGCAATACAATTTTGGTAAACTTATAAATGGTGAAAAGTGTGTAATATTTTCTCATCCAGTCACTCCAAATCATCAAGATTATTTTGGGATTTCTTGTCCGTGGATAGTTGATAAAAGATAGAAACATAGAGAAATGGTAGTTGAACTTTGATGGGTAGATCCTCCTATGTCATGTATACTAATGAGTACGAGGTTTCTTGAGTGACAGTGCGGGTAGTGGTCTGGTAAGATCATATATCATAGATGAGATTTTCTGACCATGATTTCTTATCCTTGTCTACTATCTTCTAGAGTATATTGGATAATGTCTTATTGAAGGCCTCTATCTATCCGTTGGCCTCTGTATGGTAGTGGTATTAATGGTTGGACTTTATAACATACTTCTGATATAATTTTTTCAACTCAAAAAAGAAAAAATTGGTGCCATTGTTCGTTAGTATTGTATGAGGGACACAAAATCTGGTTATTATATTGGCTTTCACAAAGTTGAAAATGCTTCATTCCTAAAATTCTTTAAGGGGTACACCTTCTGTCCATTTGGAAAAGTAGTTGGTTTCTCTGAGAATATACTATAATTTTTTGGCTGTAGCGAGAGCACATGGTCCCACAACATCCATTACACATATGGAAAATTACTAGGAGTACTTGGTTGTGTGAAGTAAATCTGGGGGTTGATGGATGAAATTAGAAAGAACTTGGAAGGAATGACACTTCTTAGTGAACTTAGCATAATCCTGCATCATGGTGGTCTAATAATATCCAAGACTTTGAATTTGATGAGAAAACTTGGATGCTGATTGAGGTGCCCCACACATTCTGATATGCACTTCTTTCATAACGGTAGAAGTATCTTCTCCATTAATGAATCTAAGAAGTATCCCATCAAGGACTCGCTTATAGAGGAACTTTTGTTGGTGTGTGCCATCATATAAAACAAAGTTGATTTTCTGTCTATGAATTTGTTCACCTTCAGATATGTCTGGTGGGAGTCCTCCCTTTTGAATGTAATTTACAATGGGATTCATCCAGTTGGTGGTATGACCATACAGATTAGGGATGTGACTAATCTCATTGATTTCTTCTGTGTTGGCCTGAATTAATGGTAAGACCATCCGATGATGGGAAATTATTATGACTATTTAATCCTGGTCTAGGTCGGCCAAATATGTAGATACATTTACTAATTCATCAACCATTTCATTTTGTGACCTGGGGACATTATTTAATATCCGATCTGATGGGAATTCTTCCATCAGCTCTCAAACCTGGTCCATTAAAGGGATTAGCTCCTCCTTCTTGATAGTATAGTCACCTTTTACTTGCTTGATAACTAGTTATGAGTCATCTTTTATCTTCAAGTGCTCATCCTGTTCTTGAAGTGCTAGCTCTAGGCCTGCAATGAGGATCTGGTACTCCACTTCACTGTTTGTGCACCCCTATGATTGCAGAAAGTAGTAAGGTAAGACTACCTTTTCCAGGGATATGATTATGACTCCTAGACCTAATTTGTTGAGCTTTGGGTCTTCTATCCTTTTCCCCGGGCCTCTGAATGTTCCATCAAAATACATCTCCCATGTTTGGGCTTCTTTTTGAATAGAGAAAACATCCTCATTGGTTATTTCAACAGACAATGGAGTTATATCTATAGAGGGGTATTCTTCCAAGAAATCTACTAACGCCTGGCCTTTGATGAATTTATGAGGTATAAATTGTATATCGAACTATTTTAGGAGGACCACCCACTATGAAAATTATCCAATCAACATCAGATGAATGAGAATGTACATGAGTGGGTTGCTACAAGAGACCAAATGGACCTCATGGTGATGAAGATAGTGTCACAACTTCTAGACCGCAATGGTCAGGGCTAGACATCTCTTCTCTATATTCGAATAATGGGTCTCAATATCAATCATGGTTCAAGTGAGATAATAGAGTTTGCTTTCACTACCAGTGTCATTAATTTGTGTGAGGAATGTGCCTAGGGATCAATCCAATGTAGTCACATATGAAATTAGCGGTCTTCCATTGATGAAAGGCATTATCACTGACAGACTCAAGAGATATTTCTTGAGGATTTCAAATTATTCTTGAAAATCATAATCCCATTGATATTTGACCCCCCTTTTCATCAACTTGGTGAAGGGAAAACATTTTCCTGAAAGGTTGGCTATGAAGCACTGAATGTAGTTCAAATTTCCTTGAAGTCCTCTCAACTCAATGATGTTGTGAGGAGGTTACATTCCAAGGATAACCTTTTTCTTCTTAGGGTCGACTTCGTTGCCACAATGAAATACGGCGAAGCTGAGTAATTTCCCTGAGGTAACACTGAAAGAACATTTTAAGGGTTTCATCTTTAGACTGTGCTTTCATAGTTTATTGATGATGGTTTCAAGATATTCCTGGTGTTCTAAGAGTTTTCATGATTTAAACACCAAATCATCAACATAATATTTGACTTAACTTCTTAGAAAGGTCTTGAAGATGCGATGCATGACACGTTTATATGTGGTGCCAATATTCATTATACCGAAGGGAATTACCTTGTAGAAAAATACTCCCTAGGGGGACCTAAAGGTGGTGGAATCTTCATTTTCTTATGAAATTAAGATTTTTTATATCCCAAATAGTATTCCATGAAAGAGAGAGTCTAATATCAGACAGTTTCATCAATCAACAATTCTATGATTGGGACTAGAAATTCATCTTTCAGATAGTGCCGATTGAGATCCCTAAAATCGATGGAAACTCTGATTTATTCATTATTATTTTTAATAGGGACCATATTTTACAGCTTGATGGGATATTGGAACTCCCAAATGAAATTTTCTCTAACGATCTTGTCGGATTCAACATTTATTTTGGCAGCATGCGTTGGGTGCATCCTTCTGGAGGATTTCTTGTAGCCACAATGGTCTTCTGGTAGGCCTAGTTGGTGAGTGGCCACCTTAGGATCAAGGCCTATAATTTCTATATAATTATTGGTGAAAACATCTCAATTATGACTTAGGAATAAGGTGTATACCTATTTATCTTCATAATACATGCCCGCGCTAATTATAGTGGGGCGTGAGTCTTCTTTGGTATGCAAGTTTATTTCCTTGAGTTCATCAATGGTGGTAGAGACACCTTCCTTAAATGCTGGAGGGGAATCCCTAAGGTATTATTATTATTCTTCTTCCTCACCTTCCTCACCATCTTCTTCCTTTTATGGAGAAACAATTATTGATATGAGCTCTCCATAGTTGAGAGAAGAGCCCCAATTTTGGCATTTGGAGGCTGGGGTGACTTCTTCTGATTCGACCGACAATGGGGAATCATCTGGAGAGGATGGAGTGAGGGAATTAAAAATTTATTCTTCCTCTTCTACTATTATGGCTGAGGAATAGATTATCTAGATCCTTGAAGATGAATTGAGGGAATTTTCATTTGAGCATTCTCTATTGTTTTGGGGGTCAATGGATGTTTTTCCACTGTTAGGCTCGGTGGTCATGACTAAAATCATGATCACTATCGAATATGCATTCAAATTTGGACTCATTCAATCCACCTAATTGACAGAAAATATGTATTATTCACTGATATTCCTGAAGGGGTCACCAGGGAACATTTCCAAACTATTTAGAGTGATGAACCAATCAATTCCATCGATTGAGGGTTTCTTCCCTTCCTGCTCATAGAATCCTGCATCGATATACTATGATTATCAAGATTAGAATGGGGCCTTATCAACATATAATGTCCCATTATATCCTTTAGTGAAACATTTGATGCACTGGTGGTATGTTGATGGAATCATTGTACGCTGATGCAATAAGGACCTTCCTAGAAGGACGTTGAAGGCCGTGTTTTTCCGGACCACCAGAAATTTGGAGTTGGCCACGAGGTTTCCAAATCAATTTCTGAGCATGATCAAGCCTATCAGTTTCTATTAAATTTTATCATATCCCAATAGGGTTGTGGTGGAGGGAGTTAGGATATCCTCATTGTAACCCAACCAACGAAGTGTTTGCATAGGAATGAGATTAACTCTGGAGCCATTATCAACGAAGAATTTTAGGATATCGACATCATTTATCCTTCTAGACACATATAAGGGTTTGATGTGTCCATGAATAATGGTTTCTTCATCTCTATACATGAAGGAGATGATAACATAGAATTCTATAGGATCAGTCTTTTTCTGATATACTTCAACAGTAGTTACTTCAGCTTCAAACTCCTGGGGGCTTAGTAAGGCTTCTATAAACACTTATTTGATATTTTTTAACAAATTTAGGGCATACAAGATTGGAAACATGGACTGTAATGAAGCCAATTTTTTTAATAATGTAATATTTATGATATAAATCATGATGATTCCCCACTTGGGGATACTCCTCCACATGCAATTTAGGGGCTTGAGAATTAGATGAAGATGGAAAGGTCCCCAAGATAGGATCTGGTGGTGCTTCTGTACTTTGTGAATTTGTTCGGGTAGGTCTGCCTGCACGTCATGGGTGATTAGACATTTGTTCTTCTTACGATGAATATTCGAGGATGATCGGGCCAGAGTGTCTTTCAAAAGGGGAAGGGTAATTTCACTACTCTTATTAGGTCCATTGAAGCACCCCTCCACGAGTTTCTACAATATCAATAGTTTGAGTAGGAGTGCGTCCATGAATTGGGTTTCTACCACAATTGTTTCTTCCTAGGTATCCTCAGATCCTAATACCTCTTCTTTCTGCTCCCCAATTGGATGTGAGGACGTTGATTTTATAAATATGTTCTTCATCAGAGAATGGGTCTTTTAAGTTAATGATATTAATGGAGCTAAAGATCAGTTCCTCATATGATGATGAGTTTACTTGATTAACTTCCTCTGGTTGCACCGTTTGGTGGGGAAGTGCCCATCTCTTTAGATTTTATGGCATAAAATCTAAGAGTGTCAAATCCAGATTTGGACTTGGTAAAGGTTTTTCTTCTTTCACTTTCTATCTGCCTTTCTGGTCAGACTACTTTTTGGACACTCAACCTTTGGAGGATTGTGGGGCTGAGGATGTTGGCTAAGTTGCATCGGAGGTTGTCAGAGGCAATGTTGGTTGCTTCAACTTCACTTGGATTATTACATGGGCTTTGTTGACTATTTTCTAAGTCATAAAATTATCTAACTTCTGTTACATTTTGTTAAAAACATTTTCCCACTCTCATCCTTCATCTAGGTCAGTGGTGGAAACATATGCCACTTGTACTGGAAGAGGACCCAACATGAATTTTCCAAAATATATCATTCTTTGTAGGAGGTCCTTGAATACAAAACACTCTTAAATAGTGTTTCCTAGTTTTTGGTGGAATATAAAATGATCTCGCAAGTTTTTAAGACATGTTTCATCATACCTCTTCAGATCAGGAAGACAGAGCAAGTTGCAATTCATGGTAGCTACAAAATATCCACAAACTTGGTCATCTCGTAACGAGTAAACTTTATTCCTTAATTTATTAAATTGATTTCTCTTAGGTACACTCTACTCTTATTGACAAGGCATAGGCTACTATTTATGTCTTGGAGGCCCTCGATGATTTGGTGTAAGCCTTGGAATTGGGGTTGGTGCAGGAGTGGCTTAAATGTAATGAAAGCCACTTCAGTTCTTCCCACTCTTTTTCCTAGGGAGGATGGGGATACCCAGGAATTGATATTAGTCCAATGTAAGGAATCCTATATAATTTGAGAAATGGAATATAAATACCAAAATCCACTTGTATATTTTACCGGGATGAGTGGTGTTTATAACTCATCGTGGAGGTTATGAATGCACATAGCAAGCATCTCATCTTGGGGGAAGCAATCGGTTCAGAGAGTAAGTCATACCTTTCTATCTAGAAATGATATATGAGACTATTTAATTCTACTGATATTTTTAGTTCATATGGTCACTAACTATTGTTTTTAGAAATTTTTAAATAAAAAAGGAATTTCCTTCAGAGATCCTCCAATCATGTTATTGACTGAGCTGGAAAACTTGTATAACATACAAAGGCTAAACCTTGAATATTTTTCATGAAGATTCTGATTTTTACTGCTTCTTGTTTCTCTGGGGTCCCTATCATGGGATCACAATAATACACATAATGCATTAGATGTTGTTATGGGTCACCTAATCTATTGAATATTGGGAATATGTGGTTCCCAAAATTTGGTGGCAATGAAATGTTACCCACCTAGTCTTGTAAGGTTTTTGTTCCAGTTGTATCAGAGTGAACCATCCTTCCATGGATTCCAATCGAGCTGACAATGAATCAATAATATTTATGATCCATTGATGCATGTACTGTTGAACCTGAGCATATGAGAGAATAGTAAGGGGAAAATTGGTTGGGCCAGCACTACTATAACTTGAGGAGGATACTCGGTCAGGGGCCGCCTTTGTGGATTTTTTAGAATTTGTTCAAGTTGTTTTCTCAAAAGAGGGAAATCTTGATATCCTACTAGGATTTCGTTTAGGTAGACTAATGATCCTGACAATGTCTTAGACAAGATTTCTAGCCTTGCTTCATTTTCCAGGATGAACCCTTATGGTATAGGAACACCTACTAAAAGGGTATGTTGAAGCTCTACCTAGGGAACATATATGACATGATGAATTCCTTAGAGTATTTCAGCATTGATTCACCTCAACTCTTTCATTTCTTCCTACTATTGAGAAAATATCTCTTTGAGTGTCAGGGACTCATTCTCATTGGGGGGAGGTGGGTTATGTATGAGTTTGTTTTTATTCTTATGGTTGTTTGGGATTCACAAAAAAGGTAGTGAGGGATTGATTGAGGGAGTGCCCAAATTTAAGGCAACCATCTAATTCTGGGGGTGCACACCTCCAGGTTCGGTGCAGATCAGATTTTGGATGGAACCATTCTCTCCTTATTCTTCCTCATTTGCATCATTTTTGGCATGGGTTGTAGGATTTATTTCCACAAACTTCACTAATTCATAACACATGGTGGGTTTCGTACCAGTTGGTAAAGAGTATGAGGTCTTTTTTGCATCCTTTACTGAGTTTTATCCTTACATTATGAGATTCTCTTCAAGTTTCATGGTGAAGGGTAACTCAGAGGGAACCCTTATATGAACATTATATATGTCTCCCTTATAGAAAAAATGAATCATAGGATGATATAGAATGGGTGGGCTCTCTATTCATTGTCCTCCCTAGGTGGAAAAATACCTGTATCTGTTGGGAGAGCAGTTGAGGTAAAATTTTTTCCAACCCTATAGGATAGGGTTGGTTCCATTCCTCTATTATTGTGCCTTGGGATCAGATTTGTTAGTCTTACGGGGACATTTTGTGTTAAACATTCCTCCAGCCATGTGGGTTGGGGCTGATCCTATACTACGACTGTTAGTGGTTCTATTTATGCTTTCTTGATCTCACGTATTCCCATTCGAGGGTAAGCTAGATATGGTTCCGGTTCTGCATGTGATTTTTTTTGAGGACATGAGCATTTCTTGATGATTGGATTCCCTTAGGTGAGAGGCCTACTAAATGTTCTCAGTCACCTAGTTTAAGAGTTTGTCAATGGATCATTCTCTTCAGGCTTGATGATTTTGAGACTTACTTAAGTTTGGTTCTTGTTGAGAATGATTCCTTTCCCAAATAAGGATTTAATTTGATCATCATCTTTGGATAATGACATTATAAGACATCATTTCCAATGGATTCTATTGTAAGGGAAGTGAGTTGAAGTTAAATTCTCCATTATATCCCCAATCCTGTATATGAACACCAGATGGTGTGTCAATGATAAGGAATTGTAACTTATGTAACGATTGGAGGTAGATCAATTCAAGATCTTTATTCCACCTCTCAGATTATGGACATTGTAAATATGGAAGAGATTCTATGTCAATTTGCTATAAAATCTCCCCCAATATATTAACATGGTATACCTACCCATCACATGGAAAATAATTTACTTTCAGATTGAAGAGATTTGTCCAGATATTGATACGAATTTTATGTATTCATTACTCAAACAACTCTCTTGGTATATCGAAATGAGAAGTTGATGTGGGAAAAAATATAACCGATATATCATCCCCAGCTAATTGTCTTCTCATGAGAAACATATCATTTTTCTCATTTGGCAAAGACTCCTCTGCTTGGTCTACCAAACTTGGATGTTGCTTAATGATTTTATCCCCATCATCAGGGCTTCTAGGAGTCTCATCAATATATGAACGGTACGAGGGTGGATTAAAAGATGAACATGACCCCGAACCATCTTTTGACTAAGAAAGGATGTCAGTTGTCATAGAGAAAGTATCTAACATACTTGACTCCATATTTCCAAGCACCTCAGAATACGAGGGATTTCTCGTGTATGGCTCGGTGAGGGGAGGACCTTTTTTCCAGTGTGAATGTTGACTATGGGGAGGACCTCCATAGCTGATGCCATGGTGGAAAGGACTACTATTGCGACTTAGAATCCAACCATAGGGAGATGTTTTATAACGTATATCCTGGGGAAGACCTTCAGTGTAAATTGTAGTAAGGGGAGTACCTTCTTGCTGATTTATGTCACTATGAGGAGGGCCTTCATAGTGACTACCATAATGGAAAGGACTACCATCATAACTATATTTCCAGCTGTATGGAGAATATATGTAGTGCACATCCTGGGGAGGACCTCTATGATGGGATAGAATAAGGGTAGGACCTTCTTGCTACTTTATGTCACTATGGGGAGGGCCTTCATAGTGACTTCCATCATTGTGAATACTACCATCATAGCTTAATGTTCGACTGTAGGGAGAATTTCTGCAGTGTATACCCTAGGGAGGACTATCAGGGTAGATGATAGTAAGGGGAGGAACTTCTTATAGTCTGATATTTTGGTCAGGGAAGGGATACCATGAAACTCATCATAAGATAGTTTCTTATGATCGATCATTTCTTTCCCATGAAGTAAACCCCCATAGGTTATATGAGGAGGTCCTGTAGAGCTACTGGTAACAATATTTCAAGGAGGAAATTCACAATTGCTACTACCACTCCCATAATTTTATAATGGGTTGAGTGGATATTGGGACTCTATTGAAAGGTTCTTGATTTCATCAAGAACTCCAGCTTTTAGTATATTGAGATCATGAGTGTGCTCTTCATTTTCCAATTGCATTTGGCATGTTTTATTTTTGGGTGCTCTCTTGTGGGAAACTGGGGCTGCTTACTATTTGCAATGACCTTCATATTTAGGTTCCTATTTTGTTGGTTCTCATGATGCCCCTAGGATACACCGATGGGAATATTGAGTTCTAAGAGGGATATATCCTGGAGTGGCCATCGTGTTGGATTGATGTCCCCCAGTTGGAACAAGTGTTTGTTCCTGATCCTGTTGTCCTTGTATCTAGAAATATGGTTGTCAAACCTCCTAGACTAAAGTAGGGATGCATGTATGCTTCAAAGTGAATATCGTATTTTGTGGATGAGTCACTCCACTTGGGGAGATGGGGTTGTGGGCCCAACTCCTTAATATTTCTGTGGACATGATTACATTTTGACAAGTATAGAGTATATGATCAGGAATTGATGTCCGATCCTCCATCATTTCTAGGAAGTGTTGGGATACATCTTTGGTTGGCATGAGGAAAATCACCATTCCGATGTTGGATCAGGAGTTTGTTCTTGCTCCAGTCCTTCATGGTTTTCTAGTGGGTACTAGCAGTTCTCCTGTTTCAGGGTAGAGGAATGAGTCTTCCCCTAGTTTATAACCAGGATATGCCAGTTATTTTCTCTAGTTTTCATCCTATTTGGATTACAGAATTCATATTTGTGAGAAAGAACTTTCATCTTCTCATTTTTTGGTGTATTTGTCTCACGGTCTGGATATGAATCCACATGAATTTGACTCTTTATGTATTTGATTTCCATCGTATTTTACTGGTGGGATTCATATTCATTGGAAGGGATGCGAGTTTGCCTGTAGTTTTTCATCCTATTTAGATGAAGGATTTCATGTGCATCGATATGTATTTTTATCTGCCTATAATTTTCTACCATATTTTTTGAGATGAGACTGGAAATAATTAGCATTAATTTTTGCTTTCTTGTAATGTTCCATAGTGTTTCCATGGTGTTATTCATAAGAGTGAGTGGGTATATGCATCTTCTTGTAGGATGTCTCCATATTTTTGTTGCGGGCTTAAAAAGAGGGGATGAGATTGTATGTACGCTCATAGTACGCCAACCTATTTTCATGAAAAATATCTTCCTCTGGAACCAGGGTGATGAAATTCTTCTGATTAATTGTTTTCCACCCTTAGTTGGAAGCCCGAGGGAACCATGTTTGTTGAACTTCTGTAGGATCCCTCTGTGTGGTATCCTCTTTAAAATGAGGATACTGGGTTTCATGGTGTTGGAATCAACATCTTCTATAAGGGGAATTTGAGTGGAGCCCCTGTGCAGCAAGGATGAAGTCATTAGTGATGACTTCATCTACCTCCCTAAGATAAGGGAGGTAATTTTTGTCAGGCTCTAGGGATATTCTCCTGAAATGATTAGAGAAGGCTAATGGATCCGTCTAGATCTGAAATTATGGCTACTACTGAAGAGGTAGCTGGTGAGATTTCACTGATTGGAGGGCCTATCTTGTGACATCCACTGTGGAGAGAGTACTATTCTGGTGGTGCTCCCAGATCAATACATTTGAAACCCAGCATTGGAGACATTGGTTCAGTGATAGATTCCTTTTCTTTGTGAAAGACTCATCTGGTAAATTGATTGATATGTATATCTATGAGAACTTTTGTGATGCCATTGGATTGAAGTCAGCTCTGAAGACCTGCAATATATACGACAATTACAGAATAAAAAACCCCTATCAAAGTATCATCTCATGATCACATGCATAATTGATGATCTTTCTTGGCCCTCTTTATTTTTGCATGTGAAAGGGGATTTGGTGTGGTAATACCCCCACCTTGGTTAAGGATTCACATTAGGTTCACCATTTCTATTTTGAACCAAATAGTATAATACCGAAGAATGAAAATAGCCTGATGGGTACTTGGCAGTATATCCTTTTTATCTTACGAAGGAGGTGCCACAGTTAAGCAGTCTTGATAGGTGATTTTAGGGGGGTTAAGTGTTTGTGTAATTTATCCACATCAGGTTAAACATCTTTGGAAGATATCTAATGGGTTTGTTTACAGAACAAAAATACCCAATGACTTCTTTATCCATGTTTCATGGACCTGTTTTTCAAAGGTAGGCGCTCATTGGATGATTTATCCAATGACACTTAAGGACTCACATTGGTCGAGAGGATGGGAACTCAGGCTCATTACACCCTTTTTGAGGGAATTATTGCATATTCCAGGACTCTCTTATAGATTTAAGTTATGTTCATATGTTCATGAATCCTTGGTTCATTCCTAAGAATGTGTCTGCAGATTACTCCTGGGTCACAAGATCAACAATAAATATTCATGGGTTAGGAATCTAATGTATGTATCTGAGGTTATTTCTTAACATTACCCTCTTATTGGATAGACCATGAATTCATCAGTTGTTCACTAAGACAATACCATTTTTAAGCCATATGATATGGTGCTATGGAGTTTATCATCATACAAGTGGGACAATAATCATTTCAATGTTGGAATAAAACCCTTAATATAGGATTCCTACATATCCTCATGAGAGGAATCAGAACCCATGCAGTTCAATGTCTCTTTAATGGAAACACCACCTTTTAAGGTTGTGTGTCAAGGACCCGACCATGAATTTTATCGTCATGTGGTAACGATATAAGTGAACTGACATAAATATGATGACATAAAGTTTGAACCTTAGGGAGGTTTCTTACGTATCCTAGCTGTTTGGGAATCATAGTCCATGTAGTCCTAAAATGTAGGGATTATACATGGAATCGTATCGTTAAAGGGGCCATGATTTGTGTTTTACACCTAGAGGGAAGTCCCATTTGAGGTAGGGCCTTAGACAATCATCCTACGTATCTTGGTTAGAGCAGGAATTAGAGTTCTCATAGTTCGAATTTTAGTTGGATCATGTAAATACATGATCGACACTAATCTCTAATCCCACATGAGTCATGATCGGTGTGAGAAACAAGAAGTTGTAGATACAGAAAAAAACACTCTTTCCCCTCTCTGTTGGGGGAAAATGATGAGGATGACGGTAAGAGAGGCTGGTGATACAACACTTCCCTAAAGAGAGTCCAGGGGCTTACCTCAGATAGGTCACACTAAGATTGGTTCTCGTAAAGGGGAAGATCATCCCTTTTCAAAGGGGAAAGAAAGTATGATTTTCCATTATTTATCACTAGACCTCATCAAAGGGAAAGGCCAACAATTACCCTTAATCCTTAGAACATGGAGGTATATGTGAGCATCCTGAGGACATAACCCGCCTTACCATGGGAATGTAAACTTAGGGGCATTTTGGGGGTTCGACTTATTACAAGGATTACCCACATGACTCTACTTATGATGGGTATGTAATCTCATAAGGGTGCACTGATGCGCCCGATGGTTTTACCATACAGGTCTGGTGGCTTTGGAAGAGGCTTTGGCATAGTGTCGTTGAATTGGTTCATAGAGGGGTTATGGATAATGCGATGGAAAATTATGGAAATGATTGAAGAAAGTGGTTGGAATTCATGAGCATACCCCATTCATTATACCATTTCTTTATGCGGGATGAGGTTTTCTCTATATAGCATGTTGTTAGGTGGGTGAAGGGGTTGTCTACATACCATGATAGTATGCAAACATATATTCTATCTACGTAGCATTTTTCTATAAAAAACCATGTTCTATCCATGTATTATTTTTCTATGCGGTTCTGAGTTTTGTTCATGTAGAATGATTCTACGCGAGGTTGGGATCCATCAGTGTAGTGATTTTCTACATTGTTTAGGGTTTCACCTGCATATCATATTGCTATGAGGGACACTAGATTGAAGAAGGGTAATTGGTTCTGTGCTTCATGGGAAACTCATCCAAGAAGGAAGTTGGGTTCATGGTTTTACAATTAGTATTATGTTTCCTTATTTAATTATATGCATTAGGTTATACCTGAAGGGAATCATCAAAAGAGTCTATCCTTTGTGGTTCTCTCTTCTTCTGTGCATTTGATTTCTCAATTCCTCTAAAAATACTCCTTTCTTTAGCCCCCCTCAGGGTCCTTTTATAGAGAGGAAGAATAACTAGATCAGTGGAACACATAGTGTCTTTTTTAGAAGCCCAAGTAAGAACCTCAAACTTTGGACGACCTGTTTAGAAGGTTATGGGGTTGTCGTCTGTGGTGGAGAAAATTATAGCCTTTTTCTCGTGAATGAATTCATTTCATTCATGGGAAGCTATCAGCTTCGCCTCACCCTCAAACCATTTGAGTTCACATGGGATTTTATAAAGGGTGGATTTCTATGACTCCTTCCTGCATATGAATTTGTTTGTTGGGGGTTGGAACTGACATCATCATACCACGAAGTAGTTTGTTTGCAGATGCTTCATGAAACCACATATTTTCATACAGATTGGAAGTCTGTAAAGGAACTTTGCTTCGTCTTACCCAAAGACCATTTGAATATGTAGAAAATGTATTATTCTAGGAGAATTTCTCCACCTAAATGCAGTGAACAAAATCATTCCTTGATCTGGCACCACCATTTGGCTCCCACAAACCATTTAGTTCGCAGGTGTCCTCGCAAAATAGATTTCCATGCGGAGTGGCGATCTGTGAAGGATGTTTCACTTCACAGTTTTAATTTTTTCCTTTGATGATTTTGATCCTTTAAATATTTTTTCATTCAATTATTCCTCTAGTTTTTTTCTTTCTTTTCCAAATTCATGGGTGTATTTTATTTCCCTTTGTAAAGTTTTAGGACCCAACATCATTGAAGAACATTACCTATTATTCAGGTAACTCCTTTTGGTTTATACCTAAAGCCTTCTTTGGTATGATTTATGAATAAATTTAGTCTTCTATGATTAGGGTAGGGAATTTAGTAGCTTATTTAGATTGGTTTTGTATGATCTAAATGGTATTGAGAGGTGTGAGGAAGGAGAAGAGTGAATGCATTTTTATAGTGGAGGAAGAGTGACATTCTTGTAAATATAAAAAAGAAATCACTATTGGGATCTCTCTCTTACCTCATGTGCTTTCAAAATGAAAAAATAATGGATTAATGTGAAATTATGGTCGATAAAAATCCCCATTAAAAAATAAGATCATTTTTATAATTTTTTTCCTTAACTTCTATGTTTCCCCACTTTTACCATTTTGGTTTTTATTAAGGTAACTAGTTTTTTAACCTAAGTAATTTAACCACTAAGACTAAATTAAAGCATGATTTATTATAAAATATAGACATAATGAATTCTAAATATTATATATAATTTAAAAAATAAAAATTATTTCTTGTTTTGGAAATTAATTATAATAGAATCACATGTAACGCACAAAAACACTTCTTTAACCCAAACCTCACTAACAATGTTTTCACTATTTCAGGGTCAATATGTTTATTATAAAAGATCAATTGGTCTATTAATAGAACATATTTTAAATTTATTAAAATTTAAAAATCAATTTTTTGAAGATATTATTTTTAGTGAATTTTAAAACTTTAAATAAAATATTATTTATTATAAAATAACATTAATATCAATTTTGACATTATTTACATAATTTAAATTTAAAAATATCTAGGAAATAACAAAATTCAAATATATTAAGTTAAAATATATGTAAAATGACATATTAATCTAAAAAAATAACGTAACACAATAATTCATTTAATCTTCTTCACTTTTATTATTTTTCATATCATTTTTTTAATTATTAACTAAATAATCATTGTGTTGGAATTTCTTAAGCATTTAATGTAATTATATCATATATAAAAATTAAATTTAAATGATCATGATAAAAAAATAATTTAAATTTCAAAATAATGTTTATAACTAAAACTATGTAGCTTCTTCCATACTCCAAAGCTTTATAGGAATTAAAAGCAAGGAAGGTATGCCTTTTATCTTTTTTTACTTAACTTATTATGTGGGTCACTTTCATGAACATGTGTCCCAATAACTTATAAAATTAGAATCTAATAGGGGATATGATATCAATATGGGAATCCAATGGCTTTTAGACAAGTTTCTAGACCATTTTCCTCTTAGGACTAAAGTTTAACCACTAAGTGCACTAATTTTTACCATAATCGATGTAAATAATTTT
Source organism: Viscum album (assembly GCA_963277665.1). Taxonomy (NCBI): domain Eukaryota; kingdom Viridiplantae; phylum Streptophyta; class Magnoliopsida; order Santalales; family Viscaceae; genus Viscum; species Viscum album. The sequence goes on along the minus strand of OY728130.1, from coordinate 1,392,989,063 downwards.
AATTACTTTAACTAATCTCTTTGGTCAAAAACTAAATTGATCTTATTATAATATAAATAGTGTAATTATTACAACCATGTATATCCATTTTTCCAAATTCAGTTCATAGAAGTGAAAAAATTAAATTTAAAGCTAATCTCACAGATATGCTGAGAAAGCGGGCTTTTAAAGTGAAAATGTCCAAAAGTTAACTAAGTTTTTATATCTAAAATTAATATAAAAATAATTATAATAAACTAAATTGAATTAATATATGTAAAATTTAACTAATATAACCTTAAAACGAATTCATAATATAATTTAACATTAATAAATATTTAAATGGAAAGGCAGTTTTCTACTAAAATGTCGTATTTTTCACTATTCATCAAAAAATGGAACTTCTTAGAAAAATATAAAAAATTCAACCCAAGATAATTTTAACATTACACATTAAAAAATGAAGTTTATTTTGACAAATAAAATTTATAAAATAGTCAAAATTTAGTTTTAAAATAGGCACACTATTAAAAGTTGTCAAAACAGCCTTTAGAAAAATACTATTTTTTATGCGTAAAACTGGATTTGTTCTTATCATGTGTTGATAAAATCTATTGGATTAATGTCAAAAAATTTCATTTAATATATAATATAAATATATCATAAACTCTTGGGATGTATATACACTTTTATGCTTGGTCTTGAGTGTCTTATACACTATTGAAGGAACTCCGTATTGTGTGTAACACAAGCCAACTTAGTGTTGTGTAAAAAGAATGCTAGAAACAAAATTGAATTTATTCTAAAAGGAAAATATTGTAAATTTTGGGGGTATTAAATTCTACCCACCTGTAATAAATTCCATCCTCATAATCGAAACTTGATCTCACCAATATAAGGTTTTATATTTGAAAATACCATAGTTGAAAAATCCACATTGTAAAGAAGGTCAATGACACATATTATTAGTAAGAGGGAAATTAAAATGAAAGATTCACCACAAAAATAGGATTTTGAATATGATAAAATTAGTGAAAATATGAACATGGAAGAAGAATATAACTATCAAGTTCTCGTAGAGAGTGATAGAGAACATGTTCATGAGAAAGTTGTTGACCACAAAGCCATAAACTAGAGGTGTGAAGAAAGGTCATTGATACCCTAAAAAATGATGATTATAGGATAGTTTTTTTTGTTTCATAACAATTTTACTAGAGTTTAAGGATTCATTTATTCACTAAGAATATATCTAAATATAGTTACTTGATACATTTATTTTTCTTAAGCATAATCATATCCTTTGGTTTTACCTTGAATTATTTCTACTTAACCTATTAGAATAGGCTACATTATATGGTAAATTAATGAAATAATCTCTAAATGATCATATAAATATCAACTTAAACCATATCATAAATGGTTAAATTTTCTAAAAGATTATTATCCAACACTTTAAAAATAAGGTCACTGAATTTCCAAAATGAAATTATTAAACTATATGAAGTGGAAATTAATAATCAAATACCAAACATGTGAATATGGTAATAAATTAAATTACCATAAAACCTTTTAAAAAAAATTCATGCTTCCTTATTCCTTAAATAGAAAATTGATTGGGGTTATCTTTTCCCTTAACCATGTGTTCTCTAAATAGTTCAACTTACCACTGAATCACTTTTCTTGGTACCATTCAACATATGATCTCAATCCTTAATGAAATAGTACTACAATACAATCTTTATATATTTCATAATTCTTATAATGAAGAAATAATTGATAAAATACTTTTACAACATTACTCAAGAATCTAAATATATAGACACATTAATCATTCATCTTCATTTGTGGTAGTAACATAACCTTGACTATGATCCATTAACCTTTTTAAGATATATTCTTTTGAATCTTGAGACATTGATTTACCTAGTGTCCCATCCCCTTGCAGTAGAATAATTTCACATTGGAAATTTTTTTCTTACCCATGCAATTTCATGCACAGTGGATTTTCTCACCACACATGTAGCAGAATACCATTCATTTTAAGCATGTATCGGGGTGTTTCTTTCCAAATCTATCACATGTGGGAAAATAATTATTTCCCTTATTCCCTTTATACATATTTTTCTCTACCATCCTCTTCTTATCTTTCTTCCCTTTGAATCCATTAGACATGTAGAATTATTTACCCATATCATTAGCACATGATACCATGTCCTCATATGATGAAAATTATTGGGAGGCTATTTACCTTTAAAATATTGGTTTAAGACCATAAAATATATGATACTTATTAGACTTTGGATCATGTTCATTGGTGAGGTTCACGTTCATTCTGATAGTTATCATTTATAAATGAATACATACATTAAATTAGATAATATCGTTATGAAACATAATTTATAATCCCAAAACTAGTAAAATACTTAACATAAATTTAAAAAATTATGCATAAATAATTAATAATCATAAAAATGGTTTATTTAGTTTGTTCTTATATTATTATAATCAAAGTTTATCATAGGGTTATGTTCCCTAATATATATTTTCCCAAATCTAGTTTCCAGGGTTTATGCTAACATTCCTTTGATACTATCTATAATGCCCCGACCCTAGAAGATCATATTTAGTGCCTTACTTTATTACATTATCATGATTACAAGGAATAAAATCCTAAAGGACTGATTAGTTTAGCGATTTTGGAAAACCATATTACATACATGATACCCATATTACACTGGGAAATATAGAATAAAACATAATACATTACAAAGACTAATAAACTACATCCTTGAAACTCATTCTAAGAATTCATCTTCATATCCTAGGGAAAGGAAAAAAAATAAGGGTGAAATTAAATTATCAGTAAGGGTAAGAATATAATGGAAGTAATCATGAATCAATAATAGTAAAAAATATTTCAAGGTAAATAACTAAATACACATGTTATTTAATCAATAAAACGAGAATGAAATGCAACAATAGATAATGTCAAAGAAAAAATATCATGGATAATAATAATAAAAACTAAATTATCAATAAATTAAATTACAAATTTTTGGATCCCATGTTTCCCAGGTACATAATACCTTTACCATCAATACCTTTCACAAGACGATTTATCATATCAGGTAGAAACCCATCATATTTTGTGAACTGCTTTGTCTCATGAGACTACTGATGCACCGAAGAGATTGCATTAAATGGTACCCAACCCATATCATACCAGTATATTCTTATTGAAAAAAAACATGAAGGTTTTTTCACAAACTAATTTCATCCCATGATACTACTGATGCATCAAGGGGCTATCTATAACTGGGCCCACCCATGTTGTACTCGTCTAAATCATTCCTCATATATCGAATAATCGATTTAATTAATAAACAATGTGAATTACCATCAAATATCAGTATTGAATAAATAATATATATTTATAAAAAATTTCCAAATGTATTATAAGTAACAACAATATTTTTTATTGTTGATGAATGGAAATACCATTTAAATATCATTAAAAACTTTCTTGAGGAAAATAATCTTTAAACAGTCCGAAGTGTCCCATAGCACTTTGAAACATATGAATAATAAGACCCATGAAGGAATGAAATTAAATAAAAATTATAATATCATTATAATAATGATATTCATGATATAACATGTAAATTTAGTATTATATACACCTTAAAAAATAATATATGTTTATCACATAACAAAATGTCTCAAAGAAGGAAAATTGTGAAAAAACTTCCATTACTACTTTGGTAAATTTGAAACCGTAAACCCCATGAAAGATGGATACTAAAATAGATATGTAAATCCCCAAAAATTTAATTATAATAAACATAAAACACATTCATGTTCATTATACACACCACACAATAAAAATAAGTGGTGAATATGGCATGTATCTCATATAAATAAAAGTGAGATGAGAAAAACCCTTACCTTACACTCTCTTTTGGTTGAAACATATTTAAACTAATTTATAATGGTTTTAAGAATGTTATTAACTTATAAAATAACCATATTATTATTTATGATGTCATATATTATCCCCTTATAACATATTATTATCCATTTGTTAATAGTCTTTCATTATTTTCATTGTTTTAGGTGTTAATTTCCTTGCTTTCTAAGTATGTATCATTTTTTATTTTTCATTTCCTATTACTTATATAATGATTTAATAATCTCAATAATTTAAACCATGATTTAAATATTATATATAATCATTATATATATATTTATACTAATCCAAAAAATTTTGAGATAGGAAATGAAATGCATTGTTCATGGAGATGGTAGGCCGTACGTATGCATGAACGATACTTCCATTTCTTTGTCATAATAAAAGAATGAAAATAAATGATATATTTATATTATAATTATATTATCATATCTATTTCATATATTTCACATATTTTTATTAAAATCATCCTTAATACATTCCATTTATAGCATGAATGAATCACATCGCTTTGAGGAGACAGTGCACCACATGTTCACACCAAAGTTATCATATTCCCACAAAATTGAAATCATATTGGTATATGTTATATAAAAATTAAATAATAATAAATAAATAATAAATATAATATATATCATATATAAACTATAAATCCATTGTTATTTCAAACTTGAAAGATGGTAATAAAAGAACGAATGCCATCAGTTCACGAGACGGTAGTTCGCCGCACACACAAATAATGATTACAGACCCCATTTGATGAATTTTTATGAAATTATAGGTAAAAATATTATCATAACAACATATAAGTATATTTATGATACTAATTTTATTATAAAATAATTATATATAAATAATTTAATGGGTGGAGAAAGAAATGATACAAAAGTGATCGTTGAAGAACGTTACCTCTTATTTGGGTAACTCCTTTTGGTTTTTTACAAAAATAATTCCTTGGTATGATTTATTCACAAAGATAGACTTATATTATTATGGGAGGGATGTTGGGAGATTATTTTTAAGGGGTTTGACGAGCCAAAGGGTCTTGAGATGTGTGAGGAAGGAAAAGAGTGAATGCCTTTTTATAGTGGAGGAGGAGTGACATTCTTGTAAATATTAAAAGGTAAACACTATTGAGAGGCCTCACTTACCACATGTGCTTTAAAAATAAAAAAATAATGGATTAAAGTGAAATTATGGTTGAAAAAAATCTCCAAAACACAAAAATAAGTTCATTTTTTATAATTTTTTTCCTTAACATCTAAGTTTCCCCACTTTTAACATTTTGGTTTTTATTAAGGAAACTAGTTTTTTAACCTAAGTAATTTAACCATTAAGAATAAATTAAAGTTATATTTCTTTTAAAAAATATACCCACTTAATTCTAAATATGATATATAATTTAAAAAATAAAAATCCCTTGTGTTTTTGAAATTAATTTTAATAGAATTTCATGTAATACGTAAAAACACCACTTTAACCTGAGTCGTGCTAATAATGTTTTCCCTATTTAGGGGTCAATATATTAATTATAAAAGATAAATTGGTCCATTAATAGAAAATATTTTAAATTTATTAATATTTAAAAATAAATTGTCTGAATATTGAATTTTTTGTAAATTTTAGATCTTTAACTAACATTTCATTTATTATAAAACAACATTAATGTCAATTTTGACATTATTTATTAATTTAAATTTAAAAATATCAAGGCAATGAAAGAATTCAAATATTTTAAGTTCAAAGCTATGTAACATGATATATTCATCTATATAAATAGGGTAACATAAATAATCCATTTAATTTTCTTCACTTTTAAAATTTTTGGTATCATTTATTTTATTTTATTATTAACTAAATAATCAATGCGTTGGCGTTTCTAAAGCGTTTAACATAATTATATCATCTCTAAAAATTAAATTTAAATTATAATGATAAAAAAACTCATTTAACTTTCAAAATAATTCTTATAAATGAAACCATGTAGCTTATTCCATACTCTAATTCTTTATAGGAATTAAAATCCAGGAATGTATGTTTTTTGTTCTTTTCTTTACTTAACTTATTATGTGGGTTACTTTCAGGAACATGTTTCCCAATAATGCATAAAATTATAAACCAAGGGTGTATATTGTTTAAATATGGGCATAAAATGTATTTTGGATAGGTTTCTAGTCCATTTATCCCCTTAATATTGAAGTTTAACTACTAAGTGAACTAATTTTTACCTTAATCATTGTAATTAATTTTAATTATTTTCACTAATATTTCTAGTCAAAAACTAAGTTGATATTATTAGAATATAAATAGTATAATTATTACAATTATGTATTTAAATTTTTCAAAATTCAAATCACATAAGTGAAAAAATTAAATTTAAAGCTAATCCGGTAGACGTGGCGAGAAAATAGATTTTTAAAGTGAAATGTCCAAAATTTTACTAAATTTTTATATCTAACAATAATCTAAAAATAACTATAATGACATAAATTGGATTAATATATGTAAATTTTATCTAATTTTAATTTATAAAAAATTCATAATATAACTTAACATTAATAATTATTTATACAGAAAGACCATTTTCAACTAAAATGAAGTATTTTTCACTATTCATCAAAAAATGAAACTTCTTAGAAAAATAATAAAAATTTACCCTAAGATAATTTTCAAATTACACATTAAAAAATAAAGTTTATTTTTAAAAATAAAATTTATAAAATGGTAAAAATTTAGTTTTAAAATAGGTTCTCTAATAAAAGGCGACAAAATTGACTTTAGATAAATACAGTTTCATATGCGTAAAATTTGATTTGTTCTTATCACGTGTCTATAAAATACATTGAATGAATGTAAAAATATTTAATTTTATATATAAGATAAATATATCATAAAGTATATGGATATATATACACCTATATGCTTGGTCTTTTTTGTCTTATACACTATCGAAGGAACTCAATATTGTGTGTAACAAAAGACAACTTAGTGCTATGTATAAAGAATTCTAGAAATAAAATTAAATTTATTATAAAAGGAAAATATTGTAACATATTTGGGTGTTATAGTCAATATTATGGAAACCTATGTTTAGAACTATTGCACTGATGAATGGGATAATATATGCCTTAGTACATTATAATGATTAGATAAATTTTCCTATAGGGGATAACTGAAATACTTATAGGTCGTATGACCCAGATGTGGAAACTCCCATAGGATAAGTTATATAAAATACTTATAGGGTGTATAACCCAAATGTGGAAGCTCTCACAATGGAGGTTAACTAGAATTCTTATATGGTATATTCCCAAGATGTGGAAACTTCTATAGGAAAGGTTATCTGAAATTATTATTAGGCGTATGCCCCCGAGGTGGAAGCTCCATTAGTAGAAGTTAGTTTTTATTATTATAGGGCTTATTACATGACCGATAAAAATACCATAGGGTAGTTATGTGATACTAGTTGGAATTTCATGGATTTGGTACTGAAATGATTAGGTGGACCATCACATACTAGCCTAGTGGGAGTCTCATGGTGGGGGATCAGAGCCTGCATTCTTTCAAGGACATGATATCTTCTAAGGTGTAGTTGATATAGTATATTGGGGTGATATTGGCTCTGATTTTGTGATAATTATGGGCTTATTTCCTAGATTATAAAACTCCCATATGGTAGGTCTATGATACTATGGTTGGGGCTACCATGAAGGTGGATACTGAGTTATTTATTACAATTGTCATGATATTAAGATGTTCTCAGAGACACCCCGACACTAGATAAAGCAGGTATTACTGTTAGGGTTATAGACCCAAGGATTGAGCGTGGTTATTTATTTTCTACATTTTATTTATTTATTTTTACTAATAATTTCACATGAACATATTGTGGTATATTATGGTTAGTACAAGACCATGTAAGTGGTTACCTACTGAGTTTTGTACTCACACCCTGCTCGGGCCTTCATTTCACTTGGGTGACTGAGAATACATTCTCTTAGTGGTTAGAACAAGTTGGGATAAGGCTTGGGTTTTGATTCAATGAGACAACTCCAACATATATATGGAGACTGGATGAGGTATGTCTTAGAGAGTATTGGATCCATTTTGTTTATTTCTTTTATTTCTTTTTATATATTCAGTCGACACAATAGGAATATGCTATTGTATGTATAGAATGACTATTTGGGACTTACCACATTTCATTTGTTATCTGTCCTATTTATATTTATTTCTTCCAATTTTAGTATATTTTCGATATATGATATTTTTTTTATTTTTACATTTTATTGTGTACTCTGATATTGGGGGTATAATATTCCTACAGTACCATATTTGACCCCCCATTTCTAGTTAGTAGCCTCTAGAATATGGGGAGGTGCACCTGAGGCATAATGATGACTGTTATTATAGGCACCTATTATTGATCTAGAGTGGTGGGATGTTACAAAGTAGTTTCAACATAATTTTATTTTTTATCACTGTTTAAAGATTTGGTAGACCATATATTTAGGAATATATTGTAGCTTTTGATGGATATTAGGCTAGTACATTGAGAACACAATTAATGATAGGAAGTCTAGGTTCTATGGCATGGTATTGTTGTTTTGGATTTTTTTTTACAATTGGATATGATTTTCACCTTAGATGAATCACATGGATACTTGAGGTTCTTGATTTGTTATGGATTTCTTGCTCTTAGCCTGTTGCCAATTGGTATGTGATTTGGATTTGAATATTTTCCTATAGATGAAAAAGGCATCTAATGCATCTTACTAGGTATGTATAATTCAAATTAAATATAGTCCTACTTGTGAGTGATTTCACTGACTAAGGATTGATTGTTTAAAGTTTCAACACCAGCTTATATGATGTTACCCCATATAAGTACTTAATGATATTCTACTCAACTGGGTTGACTTGCATATGCATTTCCCTCTATTTCTAGGTTATGTGGATCTAATGTGATATGCTTATTTATTATGAGGATAACGCTGTATTACTCATGAATAGGAGGTGAAGAGACCCTTTTGGGTTAGTATGGGCATGTGGCGCCTTAGTAGAAAAACATTAGTTTATTTTAGTTTGGTTATCTAAAATTCCAGTAAAAACCTATACAATGTTTTACCTTATAGATTGAGATGAATGTATACTTAACCAAACCATGAGTTTATGTTTATATTTGGTAAAATCCACCTAGTATAATTTCATTGATTATGGGAAGAGTTTATTGGTGAGATGTGATCCATTGGGCACCAGTCCTATTGGTGGATGCTCATGAGGATGGGTTCCATAGTTGTGGATGGTATTTTGTGAGTGATACTATCATATATGTGACCCCATGAGTGGGTGATAGGCATATTTATGTAATGGGTTGAGATAATACCATGTATGAAATCCCATGAGATGAGACCTTAGTGGGAGGATTGATCTTTGGGATAGGTAGTCATACTTAGTGACCCTGACATGAGACTTGACTTCTAAGTCTAGTTTAGATACCTAAAGGCCCTTAGTTATGACTAAGAACTTAGTTATTTGGTGTTTGGTATGATTAGAGGTGACCCATCAGAGAGGTTATTCCAGGCTGGTGGTTTCCTTAAAGATGGAATCATAGATAGGTGCTACAAGGTATGAGATGATACATGAGAGGTGCTTGAGGTTTTGGGGTGATGAGCACCTTACTTTATAGTACCTTAGTTATCAAGGTGTTTTTTCAAAGTCAAGACTAGGGTGATGTAAAAACCTATGAATTTGGATGCACTTTAGTAGTGTATTCCGAGTGTAGGTGGACACTAATAACTGGAATGGAACAAAGTGGCATCTAGATGTGTGAATGAGGTTGACACACCTTGAGCTGAGGATGGGCACCTATGGTGATAGAAAAATTCCATGATGCAGGTGGTGGTTTTATGGATCATGGAATGAGTGAGGGTATTGATTTTGTAAAGGAGTTCTAAGGGAGCTCCAGGAAAGTCTAGACCGGCATTCTAAGGGGAATGGTCATCTTGTCTTGGTGTAGTGTGACTCACAAGAGTGTGAGTTGGGTGTTGGAATTGACAACAGCCATGAGTGGGAAAAGGATCGATGAAAATTTTGTGTGTTTATTATGGGACTAGTAACCTAAGAACCTCACAAGTGTGGCTTAGGTGGAGTGACATGCATGGTTGGTAGTGAACATACCAAGAATTTTCTCTAGGACTAGGGTGAGCATAACCATGAGGTGGGAAATGTGGAAATGGTTGGTTGAGGGTGGTGACCCTAATTATGAGTTTAAATTTTTATATTTTCATGTAAACCATTCAAGGGAACTGGAAAAAAGTGATGAATTAGTGTTGTGAGTTAAAACTCTAAGATGAGTGGGTTAGACACACCGGTGGTTATTTTTGGTGATGGACAGGGCATGCACTGTGATGATCAACAACTTGTTTCAATAGTGTGATGACAATAAATATTCTAAGGTTTAGAGAAGGATTCTAGTGGATAAATGGACCTAGTTACTTCTATATTCATCATGAAATGATAATTGAAAATTTATATATGATATAGGGTAAAGTTTGAGCATGGGAAATAGGATTAAGATGACTGTTGATGATTCAAATGTGGCTGGATTGGTGGTGCATCGGTGCTAGCGATATGGAATGGTGGTGGAAATGGATGTGGATGGTTCAACCTTGGAATGTCATGATAAGTTGGGTGTGGGATACAATTAGTATGCTTGTATGGTCATATAATTCCTTTGGGATTATAGGAATTGTGATCAAGTAGTTGGTAACACCTCAATAGTTGGAGATGAGCACTCTCGAGAAGGTTTGGATAGAGGTGGTCTAATTGGTATTTTTTCATGCTATCGATGCAGAGGATCGGTAACCACTCTTAGTGCATCATGAAGATTCCTAAAATATGTTGGGATAGGTGATTCCGATGGAGGGGCATGTCATGGTCATAAATCAGATGTTTTTAAGCTAATATCTATGGTGGAGAGAACATAGGATGGATGATCAATTTGAAAACAACATGGTCATGTCTCGAGATCGAGAACCATGGTCTTGTGGTGACTCTTTAGAGCATGTTTATAATTCATAGGTAGAACATGATAATTTTATTGATAATTCATGATCGAGGTAGGTCAATAATTGTGTTTGGATGACCATAGAGACTTATTAGGGATGAGAAGTGCTAAGGCGGGGAGGTTGTAAGTCTCATGATCATACAGGTTGAAAATTCCAGAAGGAATTTGAATTATCCATTACTGGATTTGCTGATTTTTTATTAATGATATGGAATGAATTTTTGTTGTTTGTAATGCCTCAAAGTGATTTTTTTTAGAAAAGGAATGAGGATTAGAAGGCAACTTAGGTAATCAGGTGAGTCTTGAGAACTTTGGGTAATGTTGTTTTGTGGGGGGGGGGGGTTGGAGGTTTCTAGCTGGGGTATACAGTTTGGTGTGCATAGTTTAAGAGAAACCATGTGACACCCTATGTATGAAGATGTTTTTAGTTCAATTTATATAGTTTATAACCTATGCACACAGTTAGATCATAGTTAAGGTAAAACCATGAAATGTTGCAGAGCAACCCACATGGTTGGCACATGGTTTGGTAAACTGTTCAACCAAACCAAGCAAGGTGGACGGTTTAGAGGAAGGTCCAACAACATGTTTGGTTCATGGTTTGGAAAGCTGTGTGGCCAAATAATATGGATCATTAAGGAGGGAAAATTATGATTTTTCCTCCTAAAATGTTTAGAGGGTATACCCTCTCCCTTCCTCCTCTCACATGCGATCAAAGGGCCTCTCCCCCTCTCCCTACTTCCTTACCCCTTAGATTTAGGTTCTTATTAGTGTGTTTTTTCAATGATTCATGGTAATTATTTGAATTCATTGGTCTATATTCTTATACCCCTCTATTTTCCCTAATTTTTGATTTATTGATTTTGGGATTTGGTTCTGATTCCACTGGAGTATGTTAGAATCATCTAAAATAAAGGGTCTTTCACTTTTCCTAGGTGGAGAGTGACCCAAGATGCCTTTTGAAAGCAGTGGATCATCATTTTGGTTGAGTTACATTGAGATATTATTTTATTTTATATTTTTTATTAAAATTAAATTGAAATTTATATTGATTTGGAATCAGATATTGGGGGGGGGGGTCTTAACATAGGGATAAGGGTGTGAGATGGATCCTTGGGGTGTAATTGGAGGTTTTTTAGGTATGACACAAAAAACTAGTGAGTTATATGAAATTATTCTAGGGTTGAATTGAATTAACTAATTAATCATAATTAATTAATCATGGATGTATGTATTGAGTTAGGGGTTGGGTTTTGGAGACAAGCTTGGTTGATCATGGATAAAGACAAATGGTCTTGTAAAAGTCTTGACATCCATTGATGGCCCCTATTAAATAAAAGTTTAAATATCTTTAAAGGTAGGTGGTCACACATACTAGTCCTATAGATTATATTCTTGTTTTTATTGCATGTGGATTCCTGGGCATGTCACTAAAGGTTATACCCTTGGTTAATTTAATTAAATGGAATGTTTTTAATTGAATTAAACTATTTCATTAAATAAATTAGTTCCAAGGGTCATGAAAAACCCTTGGAAACTATCTTGTTGCCTCAACCACTGATGGAGGAGGCTAGGGTTGTGAAGATCCTACTAGCCTCCAGACCCCCCATAGGGTGAGGTAAAACCTGATGAGATTATTTAAGCCATGTTTAGCGGATTAATATTTACATAGTTCTAGGTGAGGGTATACTATAGATCATATATCAATTAGGACTTAGAAAAATCATTTTATACTAAAATCTTTTGGTCTCATCGAGATGAGGGAGGGATGAGTTATCCTCTCCTATATGATTTGACTAGGCCTAGGTGGATAGACCTTAGGCATATTGAGATTGAGTTGGGTGAGTGGACCAATATGGAGTTAATTTGAGGAATAAGATGGGTTGTGTTCCATATCATGATTGATTAATATATAATGAGACCCAATATTGGTACCACTCTGGGAAGTTTGACTAGGTTCTACATGGAGGGTTAAGCATATGGCCACTCATGTTTAAAACTATTGTACTAATTTTTGAGATAGTATATTTCTTATAGAATCATATTTATTATATGGAAACTTACATATGGTAGGGATGAAATTATTATTGGGTGTATACCCCAGATGTGAAAACTCTTTTAGGGGAGATTAACTGAAATTCTTATAGGGCGTATGCCTTAGACAAAGAAAATACCATATGAGTGGTTAACTGAAATGATTATAAGGAATATTCCTTAGATGTAGAAACTCCTATAAGTAAGTCTAGAAAAATGATTTTAGGGAATATTCCCCAGATGTAGAAACTCCCACAAGGGAGGTTAGCTGATATTATTATAGAGATTATGACATGGATTAGAAAACTCCCATAGGGAAGGTATGTGATACTGGTTGGGATTCCATGGATTTGGAGTTGGGATGATCAGGTGGACCATCATTTTCTCACTTGGTGAGGGTCTTATAGTGGGGGCTCATACCCTATAATCTATTGAGGTCCTATTATCTTATGAGGTGTGGCTGGTATGGTATATTGGGGTGAGATTGGTTCTAGGTTTGTGATGCTTATGGGATTATACCCCAGATGAGAAAAATATCATAAGGTAGGTCTATGATATTATGGGTGGTGATTACATGGAGGTTTATCCCAAGTTATTTATTATGGTTTGAATGATATCAAGACATTCCCAGAGACACCTCAACACTAATCAAAGTATGTATGTTTTATTGAGGTTATAGACCTAAGGATTGACCATGGTTATTTATTTTATATACTTTATTTATTTATTTTAACTGAGAATGTATCATGCATGTATCAATACAAATTTTGGTTAGTATAGGAACAAATTTATAGTTCCATTCTTTATTTTGTACTCACACCTTGTTAAATAAACCATTCCACTTCGGTACTTGAGAGTATATGTTCTCTTGGTTATAGGTACAGGTTAGGCTAAGGCCTGAGTTTTGATCGAGCAAGATAGATCAAACATGTATATGGAGACTGGATATGGTATGTCTTAGAGATGTAGTGGATCCCTTTTATTTATTTATTTTATATCATTCTGTACATTTAGTCAACCCAATTGGAATCCTCTATTCTATGCATGACATGGCTATTTAGGACCTGTAACATTTCATTTGTTATCAATCATGTTTATATTTATTACTTACACTTTTAGTGTATTTAAAATGTATGATGTTTTGTTTTTTCTATATTCTATTGTGTACTATGATATAGTGGGTATAGTATCCCCATAGTACCATCTTAGACCCCCACTGCTAGTCAGAAGCCTTTTATGTAAGGGGAGGCGCACCTGAGTTACATTGGAAACTGTCAGTCTGGGCACCAGATAATGGGATGGGGTCATGGGAAATTAAACATAATATAAAATGCATAAAATTTTTACCAAATGGTTAATAATAACTTGGAACCATATAAGTTACATCCAAAACTAATAATATATACAAATACAACCACACTCCCCAACCATGCACCTTCCAATACACCCAAACACTCAAAAAAGACATTCAAAGGGGGAAAAGAAATAAATTAAAGTAAAGAAATTGATTAATGAACACAAAAATTTTAATTTGGTTTTGAATAAGTGCTAATACATAAGAAACAAAAACTTCACTAGAATATTAAATAAAGGATTACAATGGAATGAGTAACTTTAAAGTAAAAAAAGAAACAAAATATCAGTCTTAATAAAAAACCATTGAAACTCTCAAATTACAAATGAACCAAACATAAATTTATAGTAGTTAAAATCTAGTAATTATAGTTCCATCAAAAATCAAAATATATAGGGAGAACACACCTCAGATATGATCCTTATAGGAATCCATCCACTGATTTGAAGACAATCACCTCTTCAACTGGTCCTTCCTATGAATAAATCATGATACCATAAACTCCATGATTGTAACTTTATGTATCTTTCTAAAGAACCTTATGTATCAACATGATTTAATTTTTTACAATTCATTTTTATATTCATGCACTCACATTAGTTCTAAGCTTCCATAACACATACACTATCTTCAACACTTGCATCATATAGATTCACTACCACTGTTGTAGCTAGTTCCATACTTCTGGTTTATTATTCTATTTACATCTGATATGAGTATTAAGTTCTAAAAGTTACTCCTTTCTAAAATATTAAGTACATATCTAGAAAATAGTTTCACACACTAAGCTTAATAATATCCCACTTGAGAATCATTTTTAGGCTTCGGTACTAAGTCTTTCTAGTCACAAGTACTATGTTTGTAACTATCTTGTTCAGTTCCCTTCTTCTAGTATATTAGAGATTCAAAGATCATAAGACCCCCAATTTATCTATACCCCACTAAAGTATAAAAATCATTAAAAATTTATTTATCTATAACTTTATTCAGAATATTATTTTTATTTTGATTCCCTTTAACCTTCCATAGTTCCAACACCCCATCATCCACAAGTTTTTGATGAAGTGTATTTTATTTTCCATGATTTTTTTGAGAGTGAAATTCCATTTTCTTAGGTAATTGAATTATACTCTGGTTGTCATAGTACACCATGAAAAACTCTTTCCTTATTTTGAACTCCCCCAGTAGAACTTTTAACCATACAAACTCCTTTTATGCTCTTTTAATTTCAACATACCGAACTTATGTGGTTGATATTAAAACTATAAGTTGTAATTGAGTCATGCATCTCATGGAAGTGCATCTAAAAACAAAAAAACAACTAATGCTTATATTATATAAATATGTATCTTTTATAAATTCATCATCCAATAACCCCTTTAAGGGATTATATATTATGAAATTGAGTGTTATATATAACAAAACTTTGAGATATCAGATGATCAACTTGATGGACTCCCAGTGTTCTCTTCCCAAATATAAAATGAATTTACAAACCCAACTTATTTTCTGAGAGATATATAGCCTTGTATAAATCATGGAGCACATCAGACTTCCCACAAATGATGTCTATGAAATCTTCTCCATATACTTAGACTATTTATCCATTTTAGGCATCTTCTACAATGAAAGATTAAATTTTCTAACTAAGGGAGTACTCACAAGATTTAAATCATTCATTTATAATCTTTTTTGTACTTTC
The DNA here is from genome assembly GCA_963277665.1 of Viscum album. Classification (NCBI taxonomy): domain Eukaryota; kingdom Viridiplantae; phylum Streptophyta; class Magnoliopsida; order Santalales; family Viscaceae; genus Viscum; species Viscum album. Next base: position 1,392,972,958 of record OY728130.1, on the reverse strand, counting down.
TATATATTCTCAAATTTATAAAGGAACAAATTTTTGAATCACATGTATCTTATGATCCTTATAATCATCATATCCATTAAGGAACTAAGACCCTTTATCTAGAAAATTTTATATAATTCACACTTAAAATCTTCAAGACTCTCCATAATAGGTTGAGATAAATTTAATTCATCAACATAGTGAATAACAGTGAAGAAACTTCTGGTATCATACACCATCTAGTAACAATAATCATATTAATTTATTCAAATGAAATTCCCTTATGTTATAAAGTTATCAAAAATTATGATTTCATTTACATGGCACTTATTTGAGTCCATGCAAACTTCTCTTGGGATTTAACACTAGGTTCTTATGCTATTTCATTATTAAATATTTTGGTTGATCCATATAGATATCTTCTTCCAAATATTCATGAAATCACACTATCTCAACTTCAAATTTTTTAATAAATCAAACTTTCATGGTGTACAAGCTAAACACCATCCAAGTAGTTATGTGTTTCATGACATGATAGAAAATTTCACAAAAATACACCCCATATTATTGTTGTAATTCTTTCTTAACTAGACACAAATTATGATAAACATTACTATCCAATTAAACCTTCATAGGAAAAACACATTCATTCTTTTGTTCCTTATTTATTTTTGTAAGTTATGTCAGCTCCCATGTATCAGAAATATAAAAAGACTCAAAATTTTTATTTATTGCTAACTCCCACTACAACAAGTCAATTAGAATTATCGACCATAGGGAGTTTGGGTTCCATACCATCTATGGGAAGTAGAAAGTGAATTTTAGAATAAAATCACTGAATTGGAATTCTGAACCTAGTCTTCTACCTCAAATATTTAGGTTTAGATCCTTCTAGACATCATTAATCCAAAACTCTATCTCTAGCTTCTCCTATACTTGACAATCACAATATACCATACCCTGGTACTTTAAGAACTTGATCAGTTATTTCCATTTTGGAACTTGGTTGTACTTATAAGGCTCAAACTTTTATTCTCACAAATAGACCAAAACCACTCAACCTCTACTAATCTCAACCACATTTTTCTCTATTGTTTACTTATTCTCTAGATAATTTTCTACATGTTTATAATATTTACACATGATCTCCTCATTGAGGAGGATGCTTTAGACTCTGATAAACTTTCACTGGCTATTATGCTAGAGTCTAAAACCAAATTTTCCATTGTCATATACAACAAAGAAACAAACCTAATAATTATCTCATAACTTATCCCTATACTTGTAATTGACATGGGGATTCACAATACAACTCAAAACTTTTTGGTAAGCAAATTACACCTTCCTACCAGAATGGAGTTTCTGTATAAGTTGTTATACTGAAGCTTTAGAAGGTCTGCGATTCATACTATAAGCTACAAAATTAACTATTTTGGCATAAAATTCCTTAAAAAAACTAGAACTTAACCTCATTCTATTGGATATCTCATTTAGTGTATGATTCACTCATTATGAAACACCATTCTGTTCAAATGTTCTAAGAATAGTATTCTACATTTGGATCCCATTTATCCAATAGAATGTTTAGAAATCTATTCCTCTACACTCACCTCTATTATCAAACTAAATTAATTTTAGCTTAATTATGATCTTGGATTCACTATAGATCTCCATCTAATAAAAGTCCAGAAAAAATAAGACTCTTGTTTGAGGAAAAAAACCCACACCTTTTGTATAAAATCATCGATGGAGGTAATATAATACACTCTACCGCATGAGATAAAACAATTTCTAGTTCCCATACATCCATATAAACTAGATATATCTTAGGATTCTTTAGTATATTTCTATATAATTTGAAATACACCTTCTATTTCATACCTTGTATGCAACCCTCACATGTTTGACACTCCACATGATAAATCTTAAGCCATAATCTAACAACCAAGGTCTAGAAACCCTTATCACTAATATTTTTAAGACAATCATTCCTAAAATTCTCTATTCTAAAAGTTTCTATTACATCATGTATTGTACCTTTTGAAACCCTAGTCTAGTACAAAGTTCCATCCTTCACACCACGAACCACCATAATGGAACTTTATTTGATTTTCCACACACCATTCAAAAAAATAGTGCTAAATCCTATATCAACCTGACTAATATAAATTATGAATTTCTATAAACTTAGGATGTTTTAAAAACCTTGAAAATTTAGTATACATCCATTACTTGTTCGAATTGTCACATATTTTTTTTCAAAAAACTCAAGTGCCTCACCATCCATAAGGTGAATCTTTATAAAGCTTCCAAAAAGATAATTTCTTATTCATACACTTTCAAAATTTTAATGAAATGAAGCTCCAGGATCAAGAATCCATGATTTCATCGAACTTGTGAAAATTAGAACCAAAGTTTCACCCTCCCCTTCAGTTGAGGAGTTTGTAAATTTAATGAAAGTTTGTGTTTTGGAATCAAAACAATTCTCTCATAAATATTTCTATAAGTATCCATTCCTTTTTTAGTTCCTACATATAGAGTCACTAGAATCGACTGACTTCCCAAGAATCTTATAAATTATATTTTCCTATATTTTCCATTGACTTATTTGAGTGAAGCATCTCTTTCCACCCATAATAAATTCACTTTTAATGGCACATGAAGGATCCTACCTTTGTACCTATTCATTCAGGACCAGATAATGGATCTCCTTTAAGAATAAGTCATTTTTTCAATTGGAATTACTTACAATAGTTACTATCGTATCCCATGATTCTATAATAAATAATAGAATAATTAATTCCCACATACCTTCCAAGAACTTCCTTATAACTGACTCTAGATAAATTTTTATCATGTTGAACTCATTAAGATGATTAGCCACTAACCTTTATTCTAACATCCTTATACATAAAAGTCATCACAACATGAACACTTTGTTCATCATGGAAGAATTCTCATACATGTTTTTAATCTTACCCATAAATTCTATAGTTATTTTCTCCTCATGGATGTTAAAGTAGATTTTCTTGGGAAACATCATCCTAAAAAGACCCAAAACCTTCTTTTAAATTCTTTCCCACTATGTTTTCCACTTATTTCAGCTTATCCCAGATAAATGAAATATTTATATCCTTCTGAAACATGTAATCCTCCACCCATATTTTATAAATACCAATTTACAATCCATTGAACTAATCTAGTTTCAAATTTCACTTTTCCAAGGCCTTATTCTAAAGATATAAAATTAACACTAAATCAAAAATGGGTAAAGGACATAAAAATCATGTTTTTTAGAAGTTACTATTTGAGATATCCTTTAGAACTCTATACCAAGATATAATACCACTTTTTGTACCAGATGAAATACTTACTAAACCAACTAACTTATAGAAACTAAAATATGGAACTAGGTTATTGAAATGTCCATAATAACTCAATACCACAGATGGTACATCTAGAGTCAATAATCCATGCAAACAAAACCATGCACCTTAACCACACACCTTCTGATACACTAAGATACTCACATAATACATACAAATTAGAATAATGAATAAATAGAAGTAAATAAATTAATTAAGGAACACAAGGTATTTAACATGGTTTAGAATAAATCATAACCTATAAGAAATAATAAATCTGTAATAAGAGTAAATAGGATGTTATAATGAAATGACTAATACCAAAGAATAAGATAATATAATCTTGGGATTAATAAAAAACAATTCACACTCTGAAAACACATGCAACCCCAATAAAAAGTTATATAAGATTTTTTTTTGGTAATTCTAGTTTCAGCACCAAAAAATATTTGGTGATAATTCCACTCAAATCCGATCTTCACGGGAATACCTCCACTCAATCAAAGGTAATCACCACTTAACTGGTCTATTCGGTGAACAATTCATGCTCCCAAAAACTCTATGATTTTACCTTTATGTATTATCATAAAGACCATTATGTATCAATTATATTAAATTTAATACAATACCTTTTCATATCTACCACCCAAACCTGTTCCAAGCTTCTGAAACACATCCTCTAGCTTCAACACTTAAATCATCTAGATTTATCTCCACCACATCTAATGGTTTCAAAATTCTAGTTCATCAGTCAACCTACATCCAATACCATTATGAAGTTTAAAAACTCACTCCTTTCCAAAATATATAGTTCTTTTATAGAAAACATATTCACACACTAATCCTAACAATCTACCAATTGAACTTAAATATAAATCATTTTGATTTGTTACAAACTTTATATTTTGATTGTGAAAAAGAAGGTGAGGAGTGATTGTTATAATTGATTGAGTTAGAGTATATTTTCCTTGATTTAAATGAGAATTAAAATATCTATAAAGATAAAGCTATGGTATTTCATGAAAAATACCTCATTTGAAAGGTATTTCATGAAGGTGATAAGGTAATGATCTTCAATTCTTATTTTAGCCATAATCCTAGAATGATTAGTTCTTAATGGGAAGGTCTATTTACTTATATTAATGTTTACCCTTTTTATATAGTGAAATTTCAAGATCCTTTTATAAAAAGGATATTCCATATTAATGAATATCGACTAAAGCTCTAGTATAATAGGACACATGCATAAGTAATTACCTTGACTTCCACCAAACTCACTTCTTCTAGAAAGGACCTATCTTTGGATGAAGAAGGAGACCCACCTAATCCAAAATAAAAATAATCGATTTAACTTTAAATATCCTCCTATATTTCCCCCTTCTAAATTTATTTTTCTTTTATCTCCTTATAATTTTGTCTATTTCTATCAAAACATTTTTTTGTTTATTTCTTAAACTTTCTCTATCTCTTATATTTTTTTAACTTTTATGTGTGAGTGTTTTTCAGAAATTTTATACGATTTTCATTATTTTCATCATGTATGATTACCATAACCATATTACTAGAAAAATATTATATTAATGATGAAATAATGTAATGTTTTTTTATTATGTAATATTAATATTTAAATTGAACTTTTTACTAAGATAACAAATTACATTTCCTAACATTTCCAAAAATAAGTTTGTTATCAATTTTGTTCTTAGAAACCTACATATACCTTACCTAAAATGAAAACATGACTTTATAAATCATTATAGCATTATGATTTGAGTACCTTAATTATTATAGAGTTGATGGAGTTATAAATAATTAATGATAATCGATAATGCCTTACCAAAACAATCATGGAATAATCGAAATGACTATCATCCAATGATTAAAATAAACATTGAAAAACTAATATATTTATATATATATATAATAAATTAATAAAAATGGCATTAAATATATAAAAGGATATAAAATAGATGATTATGAAGTCTATTTTGATTATATAAGCAGTAATGTCACACTCAAGGAAGTCAAAATATAAGGTAAGGGGAATATTCTTTATCTATATTTTTAGTTGGAATATTTATCCTCCATGTTCATATTATTATATGGATTCATATATGTTGACATGAACAAGCCTTCTAGTTTCCCACTTGGGTTAGTAATATGAAAATAATTCCATCCAAATCCCACTTCCAATAGGCCTAAGGCTGGACAAAATCACCAAAAATCCATGTCTCACAAATGGGAAGCCTTATCCTATAACATGTAAATGACCATGCATCTCAATGATAATATATATAAGAAATTAAAAAACTATTCCTAAAATAAAACAATCATAGTATGATATTATATGATCGTAAGGAAAGTATTACAAAACAAACATACACTATAAATCTAATAAATATTAAAAATACAATCCTGACACCCTAAGGTAATAATAAAACTCGAACAAGAAGGATAAAAGCGGATCCATAATTTACTAATGCTAAATTGAACACTCCTAGATACAAATTACACCATTATCTCTTATGTACCAAATATACCTACTCTACTTCTATCTAGATCTCCTTCCATATATGCATCTTCTACACAAACAGAACACGTGTGAGAAAAAACCTTGTACATGGGTGAGTATAAACATACCTAGTAGGAAGGCCTGTAATCATAAAAAACATTTAGCTCAATAGGAAGGGAAAAATATGATTTTATATAGGAGAACCTGGGACATAGAAGAAAGTACCATCCTTCATAGCCCAATAATAGAAGAATCAAACCCAATAATAAATATAATTATCTAAGTACCCCAGTTGTGTAACCTATATCATATCTCAGGAAAAGTAATGGAGCACCCACACCTCATCATGTAGTGCACATTAGATGAGGGAGTACCTAACTCCATGGATAGAGGAACCATGCCCTAAGCATGTGAGGAAGTATCAGGACCTATCATTTGTGTGGGGGATCTGTGCCTCATTGGGGATTAAGGGGGGTATTGAACCCACACCAGATCATAATGACCCACACCACAATAAGTGGGGGAGTACCAAACTCTAGGAATAATATAGAGGATCCACGCCCTATCTCCAACCTTTCACCAAGGGAGTACCCAACCCCGTGTCTACTTAAATACCTTTCCCAAACCTGGTCATTGTCCCCATAGAGTTAAGCAATCTAAAATAACCAATATACTTTACATTTTTACTCATATGTTGAAGAGAGGTGTATCGTCACATTTTATATGAAAAAATACTCAAAATGAATTACTTGCATTCGAAAATCCGAGATCCAGGAAGAAGGATATGAGAAATTTTCCAAACTGGGAAAGTACATGGAATGCGATATTGAAGTACACAACATGTAACCCTTCATCTAATATTTGGTTGTGTCCTGAACATATCATGTCATAAAAGGCCCATATACATGACATGTCTTGTTAGGGTATATGGCATGTGTAACCACATAGGTTGCTGATCATATGATCCCCAATACACGCTGAGGCAAAGTCTCCTATTATACATAGAGTATGTGAATTAGTCACTGACTATGTATATTATAAATGAAACACCACCACAAATAAAAAAAAATATTCCTTAATTATATTCCATGTGATATTTATAAAAAGGGTGTAAACCCTAACTATCGCCGCTAACCTTGTACATAGTGTGTGGCTGATAGGTGACATAGTTTGTAGTTGTATTTTTATTTTCAGATGACCCCATTCACATAGACTAGAAAAACTAGCCTAATTTTTTGGGGTCTATTCTCCATTGAAATGATTTGGTATAGGGACGTTTCCTCTTATGACCCTCATATCAGATTTTGGCCATGAATGATCTACTTTGGGGATTTGTAGATGCTTGTACGGACCATATATTTACCTGAAACCTTGGAAAATTGCCTCCTGACCACTACCACAATAAATCCTAGCTAGAACCAAGACCTCACAACCACTAGTGTATTAAAACCCATGTAACCATCCATCATGATCCCATGTGAACACGTTGTCGACTTCTCTGATGCTGCAACCACCTTTCCTCACTATCTGACCCTTTTATAGTTTTTTTATTAAGTATCATCAGTTATTACAAGGGAAACCATCACATGGTCATCATAAAATGTATAAAACCAGGTGAGGGACATTTTTTTGGTAATAATTCACTTTCCTTTTGTACAAATATCACACAATAGATGAATAGATAATGTGACAAGCGTGTTAATCACAAATAAAACAAGGATAAAAGAAAGAAATACCAAAATACCCAATAATGGAAAGATAATAAAAGTTACCATAAATTAAACTCAAGAATGATAAAAAAAGGATTTAAATCAAAAATTTATATTTTCAAAAGTAAATAGAGAGAAAATATCCAAAATACAGAGTCTTAGGATTGGCTATCCGGAAATCCATTAGTGACCGATGAGATTAGGATGGGCTATTCAAGCTCATTAAATGGGGGAATAAGTGTGTGTGAGAGAGTGATGAGGGTTATCCTTATAAATTGATGGTTATAACCTAACAACTAAATAATAATATATATAACCAAAATTACTATATCTATGTGTTTAAATAAACACTTGAAAAATTTGATCCCTATCCTGAGGAATATACATAAAAATTACACCCCTCCTAGGAAAGAAACCCATTACAAATGTAATTGTGACATCAAAATTTACATTTGTGGGATCCATATAGGAGATATAATTATTGTCACATGCATGATAAAAAATAATATTTATTAAATAATATTAATTTATTTAATCTTTGATAATGAAAAGATAAAGGAATAGACCAAGTGGCCTTCTTTTAAAATATAATTTAAAATAATCAAAGGGATTTTATTGAAAATTAAGGTTGCTACAAACTTCCCACCTTCAAGTATTTTCATATTTAAAATCACAAGTCACATAAATATGTGAGGTTAATGAGATCAAATCTTATTATTACCCTCCCAAAAGATATCCTAAAGATTATCATGCTTCCACAAGACACACATCAAGGGGAATCATTCAAACATGCAATATATTCTCTTTTAGTTTCTCAATCACCATTAGTTTATCCACAAAGGTATACTCATAATACATATTTAGATCTCCCAAGTTGATAATGTGTGGTATATCATGTAATTATAATCTTAATTGTGGAACGTGGAAGATGTTATTCACTCGATCCATCTATAGGGGTAACACTGAGTGATAAGTGACCTCAACCACTCTTCGTAGTATCTATAATGGATTGATGAAACTCATATATAACTTTCTTCCCTAACCAAAACTAATTAAACAATTCTGAGGTGAGACATTCAGAAACACATGGTCACCCTCCTTAAATTTCAGGGCAATCACCTTCAGTTTTCATAAGACATATAATGAATTTGGGTTTTCCGTATGCACTCAAAAATCACTTAAACTTTATATATCATTAATTTCAGTATATTGGACCCATTTTAAGAGTTTAATCATATACTATATCCAATATAAGGATGAATTATAGGGTCTACCATATAAAGCCTTCAATAGTGATATGCTGATAGTGGAGTGATAACTATTTCTGTACTCAAAATTCACTAATGGTAGGTGATCATACCAAAATCCACCAAAAATAAATCATGTAAAACCATAACATATCCTCAATAACCAAGATGACCCTCTATGTTTGTCAATCTATTTGGGGGTGAAACACCATACTTGAATATAGTTGGGTCCCTAATTCCTCATGAAATACCCTTTACAACTAAGAAATAAACTAAGATTCTTAGTTTGAGATAATCATTAAGGTAACCCCATGAAACTATACAATATCCTCAACTAAAAATCACTCCAAACTTCCCACCAAACCCTAATCCCGATTGTGTAAAAAGTTCACTGACTTTTTTAGTCAATCGATGATATCCTAGAAATTTTTATTCCTTATCACTAATCATGGAAGTAATATTATGATTTCTATTGAGATAAATTCCCACTTCCATTATATAAAATTAAGAGTATAGATAAAATTTTTAGGGAATTATTGACCATCATCAACCTTCTTATTTGTGAGACACCGTGAGATGAACCTAGCCAAACTCCACTCCTTTCTTGGCTACCAAAACTGGTGCTTAAGATATTAATATATATTTTTAATTCCTGGTTTGATTTTTGATGGGTATGTGTGGAATTATTATATTACCTCCTCACACAATACATATATAACCACTGTCTAAACCTATAATAGGATGGAGTGATCTCCACCTTCAAAGAATATATCAGGTGAATTCTATGAGAATAACTAGTCACACAAGAACTCATAATTAATATCACATGTCCATGCCTCCCTCACCTGATAAAGAAGTGTAGGGGTTACCACCATTAATTACATGCAGGAAACATCTCCCTATTCCACCAAATTCAACTTCTTAATGACCAACTGCTCATACACTTCACTAATCAACCAAGAATGAGACTTCTTACTAAGGGAATCAACAACCACATTTACTTTTATAAGACTGTAGACTATCTCAAAGTCATAATCCTATATTAAATCTATCTATAAAATTTATCTTAGGTTGATATATCTCAAGGTGAATATATAAAAAAGACTCTTATGGTCTTTGAAGACCAAAAATTACTCACTGAGAAGATAGTGTCTCAAAATCAACAAGGAAAACACCATAGTTAAAATCTACAAGTCATGGGTTATATATTTCTTCTCATGATGTATAGCCTTCCTATACCCATACAAAATCATTTCTCACTTCTACCTCAAGACATAACCTATCCTATCCTTTGATTCATCACAAAATACCTCATACTTGAATACTTTCTCTAGAAACTTCAGAACTAGAGCACTACTCAATATTTATTTTAAATCATCAAAATCACTCTTGTAGTGATTGAATAAGATAAAAGGATACCCCATTTAGATGAGAGAAATCATAGGTACTGAAATACTATATAAGTCTTTCACAAACCTCTGGTTGTAACCGACTAACTTAAGGGAATTTTGCACCACACACACTAACTTGGGTGGCTCCCAATACATAATAGCCCGAACCTTAGAGAGATCTACCATGACTCTGATCTTGGAGATGACGTGACCCATGTAACTAACTTCACAATTATACAACTCTCACTTTGATAGCTTACCATACAAATCATGATCAATAATAAATCCTATGATAATCCTTAAGTGATTAGAATGCTTGTTCCTTGGTTGGGAAGAAATGATAATGTTATCAATGAAAACCACCATGAAATAATCTAGAAATGGATTGAATATTCTGGTCATGATCCCCATAAACAAAGTGGGATAATTCTTCATGACGAATGGAATCACTAATAATACATAGTGTCTATATTTACATCTAAATACTATCTTTAGGATATCTACCTAAAAAAACCAAATTTTATGATACCTTTAGAAAGGATCATATTTTGAGAACTACCTCACTCCCTTCAACTAACTAATAATATATTCTTTTAAGATGGTATCTATTCATGACCATCACCTCATTTAGGTGGTGACAATCAGAATAAATCCTAAAACATCCATATTTTGTTTTAGAGAATATAGTAGGAGTTAACCGGGGAGATACACTGATCCTAATAAACCCCTTTCCCATAAGTTTCTCAAATAACACCTTCAGCTCCCTCAAGTCATTTTATGGTATACAATATACTAATGATGATATTAGTGTGCTCTTAGGGTGTCGATCAATATCTCCCAATGAGAGGAAAATCCTAGAACATCCTATAAAAAAATAAATTTACTATTCTCCCAATACTAGAAAATAATCCTCTATATCATCCTTAGAGAAAAAATCTTGTCCCACCATCTGATGGGTAATCAATTGTAGCTTCTTAAGGGTTACCCCCACTCAGCCTACTTGGGGTTGAATTTAACACTACATGTGAACCTTGACCTATCCACTCAATAGAATATAACCAAAAAATGGTAGAAATGTACGCATTCCTAGACCATAAACCAATATCCCACACCCATAATAACATCATAAGGTCTCATATCCTCTATGATGAGGCCCCATGAAAATCTCTCCCCACCAAGTGTAAACTCACACTGATGGAAGATATAAATGAGAGGGGATCCACTGCCTGCTAGAGTCTCTAGTTAAAAAGGAAGTCCAGAGGATCCATTGGGATCACCAAATTAGAAATGAATGATGCAACATTAAATGAATGTATTTCATTAGTGTTAAATAATACAAGTGATAAAGTATTGGAAACACATATCATACTTCAAAACATGTTGAGCACTATATGATCACATCCCTAAATCACATTCCACTGACCATGACTATGTTTTCACACACCTTAAGCCTTAAATGGACCTCTAAAATGAGGTGGTGGAATAAATGGATCAAAAAATCATCCAACTTTTGACTCCTCTAAACCACCTTCTCCTATACCATAGACGCATCTCAGGGGACCACCTTGACTACCATGGGGAGGTACCTAATCGCAGCGTAGTCTTTGATGGGGCTGTACAGCCATGAAACTGCCCATAAAACCCTTTTTCACGTACTATGTTAGGTATTATCAATCCATATCACCTCATCCTCCATAAAAAACACAACCTATCTCCTAATTGGATAGTTCCCCTAAGTTTATCTCTTACTATAGTTCCCAAGTACTAGGATCAAACATGCATATGCCTCTGGTGTCACGATCCTGATACTACCAATTGACTAGTTACTACTAATGATTCCACTCCTAGAAAACCAATCTCTGAACTTGATGTTGACTATAACTCCTCTAAGAAGATATCAATTATAAGGAACTTCTTTATAACTACAACTTATGTAGGGATACAATGAGTGAAAACCCTGAATTAGATCTCTTAATGAAGGACATTATTGAAATAATGAATCCCAATTTATATTAAGGGAATTTTTCATGAGGTTGGTAAACCTCAATCTATAATACAACATAAACATGAGACCTAACTAAAATTACAACAAGTTTTTAACTTATACTCCCATAAAAATGGATGGATAAAAATCCCCATGGAATAGGTTCTCAACATTCTCCTATTCAAGGTAAGACTAATCATGGATTTGTAACATTAGGGACCACTAATGAATCCCTACTCCATAAAGAAAACTACTCACCAGGACCACTATTTTATCAGCTAGTGTTCATACCCGATGAAACAACTAAGCAACTTTCTACAACCAATCCTTTTTAGCCCAAGGGATTGATTTGGAAAGGATCCTAGGAGGGCTCTATAACTAGAGCTATTGAAGCACACTAAACTTGCGCACATACTCATCCTTCCCATATGAAACAATCCACAAATATATATGTAGGGTATTAATATCCCACTCCATTGGCGGTGGTGTTTCCTGTGAACTATGGGTAGAGGAACTATTCTTTATTTTTTAGGAGGGGTTATATCATGAATATGTCCATGAATAGGTTACACATCTATCAACTATTATATATATGAAGGATAAATATTTAGCACATACTCATCATGAACCCACCTCTACACCCGAGTTGGATACTTATAGGTTAGCATACTACATTTGACAAGGAAAACCCACAATTATTAAATTATATTTGGTAGAGCTAACTCAAAAGAAAATGGTAAAAAAAATATTAAAACTAACACATTATATGATACATTAATACTCAAATTATAAATTAAAAATTTTCTGAATGGTTATGATATGACTAATAGGATTTCAGAGTCCTAGGTTAAGGAAATGTTATCCACTCACACATACGATGGATTATTTAGTCTATTAAATTAACTCAAAACCCTTAATGTTTCCCAAAAAAATATCACAATACCATTATCTTCAAATTCCTCCCCTCAAACTCAAAGACTTTGATACCCTATGACATGAATTAACCTTCTAGGTCCTTACACGATTTTATGATATGCTGAGTGTACCAACCTAATCCCACGTCCAATAGACTAGGGGTTGAGATAAGCACAAATAAGGTACGTTTCAAAAATGTGATCCCTTATTCAATAACCTATAAATGACCATGAATCTTCAAAAAAAAATATTAGATAGGAATACCTCATTTCTAAAATAAAACAACTACAATACAACATGTATATGATCATAAAGAAAAATACCAAAATAAACACACACCAAAAAGTTAATAAATAGAAAAAAAGACTAACACCTTGAGATAACAACCAATATAAAACATGAGGGTTAAAAGTGGAGAAAAAACTCAATAATGGAAAACCAAACACCAATAACTATGAGCACCACTAAAATACCTCAGGCACCATCTCTACCCACAACACATTCACTAAGACCCCCTCTGATCTGTGTGTTGTTAACATGAACACAATACATGTGGACACAAATCCTATGTGGGGGTGAATATAGATATACCCATTAGGATGACTTGAAAACACATAGAATAAATAAAATATATAGTTATCTCAATAAGAAGGAAAATATCCATATATGATTTTTTAGAGAATAACCTGGAACATAGAATTAAGTCCCATCTTGCAAAACCCAAAGATAAAATAATCAACCCCAATGATAGAATTAAAAATTTGAACACCCTATCTTTGTAACTCATGTCACATATCTATAAAAGTAATAGAGGGCCCATGCCTCATCGAGCAGTGCATTCCAAATGTGGGAGTACCTAACTCTATACATAGAGGACCCACACTCGAAGAAAATGGGGGAGGACTAAACCTTATCAGTCGTACGGGGGAACAATGCCTCATTAGGGACCACAAGGGTACTGAGCCCCCAATCAATTTTGAGGAGCTTCACCCCTGAAGTTCATTGTGTTGCATTTGTTGTCAATGAGACATGTTGTTGTCTTAGAATGAATGGATGTCAAGAATTGTCAAGATGTGAATGCCAAAGTTTGTGATGGTGTTGGTGATGAAGGAGAATGGTCATGGTACTAAGATGCATGTCACTTGGGAGATTCACTAAGTGGCATAGGAGATGTGGTTGAAACATTCTCTAAGAAAATCTGACGATTGTTGAGCTGTTCTTTAAGTTCCAAGAACTTGTATCAACTGGATACAATGTCACAACATGATTAGAAGACCATGCATTGTAGTGACAATGCATGAGGAGTTGAAGAAGCAAGATGATCCATTCACTACTTCTAAGTGGATGAAGTGGTTTAATGAAGTCCATGTACTAACTCTTAGTGCATGTGAATTTGAAGTTGATCCAATTGATCTCTGATTAGATCAATGAAGCACATTGAAGAATTTAAGTGATTTAGGAGCTCAGTTGAAGATGAAGACCCTTCGGGAATTCCCTCCTAAGTGAAGATTATTTGTTTAAGAAGAATGGAGGAATTCTAATGAAGAAGAAGAATAGAAATGTGGGAGAAGAGGAAAAATGTAGAAGAAGAATGGCTTAGAGGAAGATGGATTGGCATTTAGAATTGGCATTTTCTTTTATGGAGGACTTTGTTTTTAACAAAGTCATATTCTGTCCACTTGCCAAAAAAATATGGCCAACCCGTGAGCACCTTGTGGGTTCAACCCCAAGGCTCATGTGGGCCTAAGGCGCCACGCCCAAGGGGGAACCTGTGGGGCGAGCTCAGGGCGGCAGGGGCGCACCCGCAGACACCACAGAGGCACTGGGGCACGCCCAGAGGAGCGCAGGGGGCCGTGTATAAGCCCCCGAGGGCACGCGGTGGTGAAGCCCGCGCACCCGGTGTGTGCATAGTGGGCGCTAGGAGCGCGCCCGCAGGAGCAGAGAGTGGGCGCAGAGCGCGCCCGCAGGGAGAACACGGTGCGGGGCGGCACCGTGGAGGGAGAAGTGCAACTGGGAGTGGAGTGGCAGCGGCATATTGATAAGCCGCGTGAAAACCGCGCCCCGTTTCGATGTGGGACGCGGAATTTTCACCCGGGAACGATCCTGGCCGCACGATCAATCGCGCGCCAGATCTCGGCCGCCCATCTAATCCGCCGCGGCCCAACCAGATCGCGGCCGTCCGATGTATCTCCATCGTCTGATCCGACGGCCGTGGCTTCGTCCTCTTCCTCGAGCCCGAGCCGAAGCCACCCGCGAGCAGCCGCTGAACCAGAGCACTCCCGACGACCTATTTCGAGTTCCCGGCCACCATTTTCGAAACCGAGACCTCCATTCGGCTCGTCTGGCCACACTGAACAGATCCATGCCTAAAAATTGGCCTGCATGCTATGTTTGGAAGAATTCGAAGAAGGCCGAGGCAAGAGAATCTGCCGAGGCTTTGGGGTGTTTATGCATGCAGGGATTGGGTTTAAACAGAGGCTGTGCATGCGTTATAAATCGCATGCACGAGGAGGAAGAAAATAATAAAAGAGCCCGCGGTAAACCGAGGAGAAAGTTCAAGATTTGGAAAAATCTTGAAGATCCGAATATTTCGGGGAATTGAGATTTATCCCACGCGGATGTTTTGAGGATCCTCTGCCTATAAAAATGAGGCCGAGCCCTCTGTGCTGCTTGCTGAAGTTCTTGTTGAAGATTTGTGTCCCGCGAAGCCTCTGCCTCGCGAAGTTGAAGCCCCGCGCAAGTAAACTTGCGTGGCTGAGTTCCTTGCGCGCAACATCTTTGCGCGACAAGAAGAAGGAGGAGGAGGAGTCCCCTGTGCGCTATCCTTTGCGCGACAGGAAGGAGTTTGGGCAGCACAAAGTTGTGCGCCCCCTCTGTGCACCGTGCCCTCTGCGCGGTAGCACTTGCGCGCCCGCGGTGCCTTGCACCCGAGGCTTGCGCGCCCTAGAGGCCTTGTGCACTTACACGCTGCCTTGTGAACCAAGTGTGCCTTGTGCTTTGTTGAAGAAGAGGAGGCCGCGGCTCATCAAGCACTTGCGCGCCTACTTTGAAGGTGGAAGAACCCGAGGTCTTGTGTGTGCATTTGAAGAAGAGGCCGTAGCCTTTGGGGTGTGCAAAAGGAGAAGGAGGCCCTAAACATTGGTGTGTGAAAAAAGAAAACAAGTGGCCGTAGCCCTTGTGTGTGTGCCCATATTGAAGAACACATCGTGTGTGTGCTAAGTGCAAAGAAGGGCAGTAGGTGTTCGGGTGTGTGTGCAAGAAGGGAAGAGAAGGCCGAGCCTTAGTGCCTTGTGTGCCAAGTGAAGTGGAAGACCACACTTTGTGTGTGTGCCAAAGAAGGCCGAGGCCTTGCCTCTTGTGTGTGCATAGTAAAGAAGGAAGGCTACCACATCCCTCATGTGTGTGCAACAAGTGAAGACCACACTATTTGTGTGTGTGCAAAGTGGACAAGAATACCTACGGGCCAAGTGTGTGTGCTAAGTGGAGAAGAAGTACCCGAGGCACTTTGTGTGCAATTTGAAGAAGGAGGTCGTAGCCCTTGTTGGGTATGCACACTTGAAGATTAAAAGAGAAAGAACAAATTGTGTGTGCAAAGGAAGTGAAAGGCCGTCGCCTTGTGTGGGTGAAGTGAAGACCACACCTTAGTGTGTGTGTGCATACCTTGAAGAACAAACTAAAAGAACACTAAAGTGAGTGTGTGCAACAAGAAGAGGAGAATAGGCCAAGTCTAAAGTGTGTGCAAAGTGAAGAACTTGTGTGTTCTTAACAAGTGAAGGCCGAACCTAGTGTGTGCACTAAAAGTGTGTTCACACTTAGAAGAAGAAAGAAGTGAAAGACCCACACTAAAGTAGAACACACTCTAAGTGTGTAAACCAATTGGATAAAGTGTGTGAAGTTCAGTGAAGGTGTGTGCTTAAAGTGACTACACCCTTTGTGGGTCTACTGCACCAAGAGGAAGAAAAGGAGAGTGCATGCATGCATGCATGCACATGCACACGTGAACAAAGCCAAATCAGTGGTGTGCAACTGAGACTGGACCAGACCGAAGATAAAGATATTATTTGTCTGAGCATTCAGTAACTGGAGAGAAGCCGGGGCATCCTTAGAAGAAGGTGATAAAGCCCGAGCAAGATGAGAGGACCTGTTCACCACAAGTGATCAGAAGAAGAGCAAGGCCAGCAGCCTTTATCCCAGGCTGCTGAGGATACTTGAAGAACTTAAAGTGAAGAAGAGCTACTCGTGTGACTCGAGGAGCCAAGAGAAGACCCTGTGGGACTCAGGGAGAAGAAGTCTTCAGTGGGATTCTGGAGCAGGCCAGTGGGACTCTGGTAACACTGTGGGACGCAGTATAAAGACCCTCCTGTGGGACTCAGGAGAGATACGGTGGGAAGCTGTATCGACCATTGTAATTTTAACAGGTTATAATGGATAATCCATGCTGGGAGAGCATGGAAAGGATGTAGGCCTTTGGTGCCGAACCTTGTAAATCCTTGTGTCCAGTGCCTTTACATTTACTGCATCATTCGTGGAAAGGTGAGAGATACAAGAAGAGTGGATCGAGGCTTTAACCAGCCATAGAGGTTTAATTGATTAAGAATCAATTAGTAAAAAGTTTTAAAGGATCACTGATTCACCCCCTCCCCCTCTCAGTGATTCACACTGATCTGGGCACTTCAATTGGTATCAGAGGGAGGTTACCTCTAAAAGATCCAAGAGAGTCTATATGGAGTGCAGATTTGAGGAAATGAAAGAACAACCTCAAATGGAGATATCTGCCAAGACTCTGAAAAACAGAATGAAGAAACAGGCAAAGAAGATGAGGAAGAAGGTTGCTGCAATCAGAGAAACTCCTTCTATGGAAAGAAATGTGAAAGTCACATCAGATGACAATTCCTTTTATCATTCTTCTGATGAAGCCTGCTCTAGCTGTGATGAAGATGGAAGAAACAATGATCTTCTAAATGCAATCAAATATCTTCAGAAGAGAGTCCCCAAGGAAATTGCAATGTGTATAGCTACAGGCCTCCTTGATCTTCAAGAAGAAAAATTACAGCTAGAAGATGAAGCCAATTCTCTAGAAGTCCAATTGGCAAAAAGGGTTGGCATAACCAACACTCTCAGAAAGCTGGTGAATGCCAAGGATGAAACTGTTTCTCTTTACAATGAAAGATATGAAGACACTGCTGAAGAATTGCAAAGAAGCCTTTCTGAGAAAGATTTCTTTAAAATAATGGTCTAAGATGTGTTTCATGCACTGGAGAAGTTGCACAAAGTTTCAATGAATGTCAGAGATGCTCAACTCAAAGACAAAGTCAAAATGGTGAAGGAGCTTGACAACTCATTGCATGAAATAAAGAAGGTGCATGATGACCAGATGGAACAGCTGAAACAGAATTGGGAAGGAAGGCTAAGAACTGTTGAGGATGAGAAGAACTCCCTCAATATGAAATGCTTAGAACTAGAGGTGATATTGAAAAATCAGCAATCACCTAAAGCTGAATCCTCCCAGTCAGCTGGAAGAAGAAATGTTGCTACTCAAGTATGCATTGAGCAGGATGATTCTAAAAGAAAGACATCCTCTTGTGAAAGTGCAACAACTTCTAAAAAGAAGGTACCATCCATACCATCTTGTACCCATGCTTCTAAAAGTGTTTCCACAAAAAGTGCAGGATGGAAGAATAATTCCAAACAAGTATGGATGAAGAAAATGAAGAAGCAGAGCTCTCCTGAAACAACACAGCAATTCAAGAGAAATGCCCAACAGCAAGAAGGACAGAAGAGGTCTAGATTTGTGGGTCAGTGTTGGTGTTGTAACAAGTATGGGCATTGTGCAAAGGATTGTTGGTACAATCCACTGAATGCCAAAGCACAGAGGAAGCCCATGCCAAGGGGGAGCAAGCCAGAAGAAAGGAAGCAACATCCACAGGTCCAGAGGCATCTGTTTACTGCAAATAGATTTGGATTACTTGACAACATCTGGGATGATTGCAAAAGTGGTCAAATAGATACATGTCAATCTCCAACTGTATCCAGAGCTCAAAAGAAGAAAAGATCACAGAACCTGGCTCAGAGAGATTCCTTGGGAAGCAAGAAGAAAGTAGACAATTCTCCCAAGAAGTGTTTTAGAAATGAAGAGAAGTCCTTGGAGTCTAAGTCCAAGAAGGGTGATGCATCCAGAAGGACCACCAAGAAATGCTTCTACTGTGGAAAGAAAGGACACACCATGGATCTTTGTGAACAAGCCATGGAACTGAATAGAAGCAGACTGGACTCAAACAGACAATCAATCCAGAAGAAGCAGATGGGATTGATTGAAAACAAGTTGCCTAGGAGAGGTAGCTTGACAGAATCAAAGGAACCATGTGGAATATCCAGAACTGAGGCCACACTCCCAAGTGACTCACTAGTCATATGGCCAAATCAGTTGCAACTTGCCAAAGATCTGCAGAGAGCTGAAGATGAAGTTCTGGCAATTGCTAAGGCAAAAAGGAAACAAAAGGTTTCACATGAAGATGTTTTGAGAACCACACCAGCACAATCATCAATGAAGATCAAATGTGCAAGTGTGAAGACTGGTGAAAATGGGACATCTCGGTTGAGAGAATCTTCTCAACCTTGTTGTTCACATTGATGAACCAAGGAGGTTCCATCTTATTCCCTTATACTCTTGGTATATACATGTGCTAACATTGCAGGGAATTGAAGATGATGATCATTCTCAGCTGGAGGATGGTTTGGAAGGAATGGAGTGCACCCCTTGAGGGGGAGCCAATCTGGAGAAGATGATGTTCTAAAATTAATATCATCTTGAGAAAGTGAAGGTATTCCAATCATGCTTTCATCCCTTGTTTCTTAATTGAGTTTATCTTGTCAATTAAGGGGGAGTATGGATTGAAGACAAATGATTGAAAGGGGGAGCTTTATCTTTGCACTGAACTTTCTAATGAGTTTTGTGAAGTATGTGCAGGATTTAGCAATTCATTGGTATATCTGAAAAATTTCAAACCCCTAAGCATGATCTCACATGTACAGTGAATTTTGGACAGCATTGAGTTCCTTGGTTACATCACTCTTGTTTTCTACACCGGGTTAGCCCAAGTAGACTTAGAGCTGATTTACTAAAGGTTCTTTGCTAAAGAGAACATGTGACATCATCCCTCTCTTAGTGTTTTTCAAGAAAATACTTTTTAAAGGGAGGAAGTGATATTTTGAAGAGAACCACACCACACCTTTGCATTTGATTGCCAATAAGGGGGAGAAAATATTGGCACACATATTGACCCATTCATATGTGCTAAAGGAGTGTATTGACAACAAATACAAAGGGGGAGATTGAAGTGCATTGTGTTGCATTTGTTGTCAATGAGACATGTTGTTGTCTTAGAATGAATGGATGTCAAGAATTGTCAAGATGTGAATGCCAAAGTTTGTGATGGTGTTGGTGATGAAGGAGAATGGTCATGGTACTAAGATGCATGTCACTTGGGAGATTCACTAAGTGGCATATGAGATGTGGTTGAAACATTCTCTAAGAAAATCTGACGATTGTTGAGCTGTTCTTTAAGTTCCAAGAACTTGTATCAACTGGATACAATGTCACAACATGATTAGAAGACCATGCATTGTAGTGACAATGCATGAGGAGTTGAAGAAGCAAGATGATCCATTCACTACTTCTAAGTGGATGAAGTGGTTTAATGAAGTCCATGTACTAACTCTTAGTGCATGTGAATTTGAAGTTGATCCAATTGATCTCTGATTAGATCAATGAAGCACATTGAAGAATTTAAGTGATTTAGGAGCTCAGTTGAAGATGAAGACCCTTCGGAAATTCCCTCCTAAGTGAAGATTATTTGTTTAAGAAGAATGGAGGAATTCTAATGAAGAAGAAGAATAGAAATGTGGGAGAAGAGGAAAAATGTAGAAGAAGAATGGCTTAGAGGAAGATGGCTTGGCATTTAGAATTGGCATTTTCTTTTATGGAGGACTTTGTTTTTAACAAAGTCTTATTCTGTCCACTTGCCAAAAAAATATGGCCAACCCGTGAGCACCTTGTGGGTTCAACCCCAAGGCTCATGTGGGCCTAAGGCGCCACGCCCAAGGGGGAACCCGTGGGGCGAGCTCAGGGCGGCAGGGGCGCACCCGCAGACACCACAGAGGCGCTGGGGCACGCCCGGAGGAGCGCAGGGGGCCGTGTATAAGCCCCCGAGGGCACGCGGTGGTGAAGCCCGCGCACCCGGTGTGTGCATAGTGGGCGCTAGGAGCGCGCCCGCAGGAGCAGAGAGTGGGCGCAGAGCGCGCCCGCAGGGAGAACACGGTGCGGGGCGGCACCGTGGAGGGAGAAGTGCAACTGGGAGTGGAGCGGCAGCGGCATATTGATAAGCCGCGTGAAAACCGCGCCCCGTTTCGATGTGGGACGCGGAATTTTCACCCGGGAACGATCCTGGCCGCACGATCAATCGCGCGCCAGATCTCGGCCGCCCATCTAATCCGCCGCGGCCCAACCAGATCACGGCCGTCGAATGTATCTCCATCATCTGATCCGACGGCCGTGGCTTCGTCCTCTTCCTCGAGCCCGAGCCGAAGCCACCCGCGAGCAGCCGCTGAACCAGAGCACTCCCGACGACCTATTTCGAGTTCCCGGCCACCATTTTCGAAACCGAGACCTCCATTCGGCTCGTCTGGCCACACTGAACAGATCCATGCCTAAAAATTGGCCTGCATGCTATGTTTGGAAGAATTCGAAGAAGGCCGAGGCAAGAGAATCTGCCGAGGCTTTGGGGTGTTTATGCATGCATGGATTGGGTTTAAACAGAGGCCGTGCATGCGTTATAAATCGCATGCACGAGGAGGAAGAAAATAATAAAAGAGCCCGCGGTAAACCGAGGAGAAAGTTCAATATTTGGAAAAATCTTGAAGATCCGAATATTTCGGGGAATTGAGATTTATCCCACGCGGATGTTTTGAGGATCCTCTGCCTATAAAAATGAGGCCGAGCCCTCTGTGCTGCTTGCTGAAGTTCTTGTTGAAGATTTTTGTCCCGCGAAGCCTCTGCCTCGCGAAGTTGAAGCCCCGCGCAAGTAAACTTGCGTGGCTGAGTTCCTTGCGCGCAACATCTTTGCGCGACAAGAAGAAGGAGGAGGAGGAGTCCCCTGTGCGCTATCCTTTGCGCGACAGGAAGGAGTTTGGGCAGCACAAAGTTGTGCGCCCCCTCTGTGCACCGTGCCCTCTGCGCGGTAGCACTTGCGCGCCCGCGGTGCCTTGCACCCGAGGCTTGCGCGCCCTAGAGGCCTTGTGCACTTACACGCTGCCTTGTGCACCAAGTGTGCCTTGTGCTTTGTTGAAGAAGAGGAGGCCACGGCTCATCAAGCACTTGCGCGCCTACTTTGAAGGTGGAAGAACCCGAGGTCTTGTGTGTGCATTTGAAGAAGAGGCCGTAGCCTTTGGGGTGTGCAAAAGGAGAAGGAGGCCCTAAACATTGGTGTGTGCAAAAAGAAAACAAGTGGCCGTAGCCCTTGTGTGTGTGCCCATATTGAAGAACACATCGTGTGTGTGCTAAGTGCAAAGAAGGGCAGTAGGTGTTCGGGTGTGTGTGCAAGAAGGGAAGAGAAGGCCGAGCCTTAGTGCCTTGTGTGCCAAGTGAAGTGGAAGACCACACTTTGTGTGTGTGCCAAAGAAGGCCGAGGCCTTGCCTCTTGTGTGTGCATAGTAAAGAAGGAAGGCTACCACATCCCTCATGTGTGTGCAACAAGTGAAGACCACACTATTTGTGTGTGTGCAAAGTGGACAAGAATACCTACGGGCCAAGTGTGTGTGCTAAGTGGAGAAGAAGTACCCGAGGCACTTTGTGTGCAATTTGAAGAAGGAGGCCGTAGCCCTTGTTGGGTATGCACACTTGAAGATTAAAAGAGAAAGAACAAATTGTGTGTGCAAAGGAAGTGAAAGGCCATCGCCTTGTGTGGGTGAAGTGAAGACCACACCTTAGTGTGTGTGTGCATACCTTGAAGAACAAACTAAAAGAACACTAAAGTGAGTGTGTGCAACAAGAAGAGGAGAATAGGCCAAGTCTAAAGTGTGTGCAAAGTGAAGAACTTGTGTGTGCTTAACAAGTGAAGGCCGAACCTAGTGTGTTCACTAAAAGTGTGTTCACACTTCGAAGAAGAAAGAAGTGAAAGACCCACACTAAAGTAGAACACACTCTAAGTGTGTAAACCAATTGGATAAAGTGTGTGAAGTTCAGTGAAGGTGTGTGCTTAAAGTGACTACACCCTTTGTGGGTCTACTGCACCAAGAGGAAGAAAAGGAGAGTGCATGCATGCATGCATGCACATGCACACGTGAACAAAGCCAAATCAGTGGTGTGCAACTGAGACTGGACCAGACCGAAGATAAAGATATTATTTGTCTGAGCATTCAGTAACTGGAGAGAAGCCGAGGCATCCTTAGAAGAAGGTGATAAAGCCCGAGCAAGATGAGAGGACCTGTTCACCACAAGTGATCAGAAGAAGATCAAGGCCAGCAGCCTTTATCCCAGGCTGCTGAGGATACTTGAAGAACTTAAAGTGAAGAAGAGCTACTCGTGTGACTCGAGGAGCCAAGAGAAGACCCTGTGGGACTCAGGGAGAAGAAGTCTTCAGTGGGATTCTGGAGCAGGCCAGTGGGACTCTGGTAACACTGTGGGACGCAGTATAAAGACCCTCCTGTGGGACTCAGGAGAGATACGGTGGGAAGCTGTATCGACCATTGTAATTTTAACAGGTTATAATGGAGAATCCATGCTGGGAGAGCATGGCAAGGATGTAGGCCTTTGGTGCCGAACCTTGTAAATCCTTGTGTCCAGTGCCTTTACATTTACTGCATCATTCGTGGAAAGGTGAGAGATACAAGAAGAGTGGATCGAGGCTTTAACCAGCCATAGAGGTTTAATTGATTAAGAATCAATTAGTAAAAAGTTTTAAAGGATCACTGATTCACCCCCTCCCCCTCTCAGTGATTCACACTGATCTGGGCACTTCAACCCCAATAAGTGGGGGAGTACTAAACTATAGGAAGAATATAGGGGACCCATAACCTATCTCCAAACCATTAACAGGGGGTACCCAACCCCATGATCACTTTGATATCCTTTCTCAAAACCGATCATTGGCCCCATGGAGCTAAGAAAGCTAAAATTCCCAAACCACCATATGTTTTGACATGGATGAAAAAGATAGATGTATTTTTACCAACCAACCCAGATAACCCACCTAAATAGTACCCAAATTATTTTTGATATAGATTGAAGGGAATTATTGATCCCCATAGTTTGGAAACTAGTGCCTGGTTATTAAGACCAATAAGAGGGAACAATTTCACCACAATAATAACTCAGAGAGATTAAGTATAAGATATAAATAGATAAATACTTTATTTGAAAAACACCCCTCAAGAGAAAAAATAACACAAGTAGATAGTTATAATTCTAAAAAATGTCATGGAAATCAAATTCATTAGAATAACATCAAGATATCATTGTCAAAACCCTACGTAAGAAATGGATCATGTATTCCATAGACCACCACCAACTCCCAAGGTCCCACTAATAAAGTACACCCAACACCTTTAAGTGATGATTTCACTTTTCCTAGACCTAACATTATAAAAATATAAAAATTTATAAATCAAAAGGTAGGGTGTGAGTGAAAAATCCCAATAGGATCCCACTAAGCATTTCATAAGTAATCTATAACAAATAAAACAACTTTTATCAATTTTAAATAAAACATGGTATGGATATTCTTTCATAATAAGCATCAAAATATGTTTTTAAAAATATTTCAATGGATATTATAAAATAGGTCTCAAAGTGTATTTATATTAAAATAGGTAGTTATAAGAATCTTTATCAAAATAGGCATAAATAAGTATTTTTATCAAAATATGCATGAATAAATCATTTCAATCAATAATAGGCATGTATAACAAATTTCAATCATATAACCATGAATAATATACCTAGGGTTATATTAGTATATAAATTCTCATACATCATAGTGAAATATGGCTCTAGGTGTGTACACACTCCCTAGATTCTAAGACTAGGGGGGATAAGAGAGGTTCCACAAAAATAAACTACATTTCCTCATGATAGTTTAGTTAGAGTTTTCATATTTAATCCATGTTTTCTTACCGCATTACTAAATAGACTCCCATTTACTTCAAGGTAAATCAAAGATTTATGGGGATATAATTGAATTCAATAAACCATCTCAATTAATCCTTTAAATTGTCCCCAAATTCAAGTTTCAAAACATGCCTTTCATTTCAAAAACTAAACATCAATGATTTTAATAAAAAAATCATAACTTTCATTTCAATTCATAAAAAATTTCATTCCTTTTTATCTCATCAAAATACTGATACAAATCATTCATTTATAATCAAGATCATTTTTTCAAAAAACAACACTTAATTTTAAAAATACATTACTAAGAGAGTTCATCACACACACCATTCCATTTTAAATCATTTATCAAGATACCCAATTAAATATTTATAAATCAATTGTAAAACCAATTTAAATCAAATAATAAATAAAATTTTCAATTTATATAGATTTATTTACAAAATTACTAACCTCAATTAGGATCAAAAGTAGCCACATGGGATCCACCAATGGAGATTCAGGGTCTAATATGCCCAAATGAGAATACTAGAGTCACAATTCATCAATTCAATATCTACATTCATCAGTGAAATGACGATTCACCACTCTAAATGATGAAGATAATTGAGAAAAGGAAAATCCATGATAAAAAATATATTACACTTACCAAAAGAGATCCAACACACTAAATTACACTTCTATCCATTAAGAAATGAGGTTGGGAGATCCAAAAATACATCTAGAGAGCCTCAATAGAGATTAGTGTTGAATAAAAATATATGGAGGTGTTTTTGACTTAAATCAAGTATTAAATAAAATTAAAAGATGACACCACCCTATCGAAACTCGGCCCCATTGGCGTCATCGACTACCTGATGGTGCTTGGTAGAATTTAATGAATTTTGGAAGTACCATGGGATAGAAGGTCAGATTTTACCAGCTAGACTCTAGGATTACTTTAGGAATGTCTACTTCCCAGCCTTCTATAGGCTCACTGGTGGCCCTCACCAACCATCTGGCAAACCTCCTGTAAATTTTCTAGATATATGTGCATGCCCAATCCTATGCTAAAAGTCCCGACCACCTCCTGACCACTAAAAATAAATTCAAACCATCTCCCACACCCTAGAAAAAGATCAAAAAATAGGAAAAACAACCAATACATAACAATAATAGTAGGTAAGTTATGAAACAAACTAAGAATCAACATGAAAACAAATAAATCCAAGTAAAAAACAAGGTTTTTAACTGAAATAAAGTAATGAGATATCATAATCTATCCACCATAAATGCTCTCTACCCATAGAAATCCTATCAAGAATATTCCATCACAAAGAGGCGAGGAAAATTATCTCTCATAAAATCTTCACACACCAACACCTCATGTGAATTAGAACCATGATTACATTACACCCAAACCAAAGGTATGAACTTTACATGAAGAACCTTTATATGAGAATCATCAATCTAAACTAGTTGCTTAGTCATGGATAAATCAGGTTTTACATCAAGGTCCTCCCAGTTCAAGACATGATATGGACCAGAGAGATAAATCTAAATATATGGAACATAAAAATATTATGGATCAATGTCATCTGAGGTGGAAACACCAAATGATAAACCACCCTTCTAATCAGATAAAAAATCCCTAATGGACCTACCTATCTTAGTGATAACTTCCCCTAATTTCCAAGCTAATTGTGACCCAACTGAGGAGAAAATATAAAAAACCCCAGGTTAACAACTTATAACTCCAAAGTGTGTAAATTATGATCAACATAGTATTAATAATGGATTTTTTTTCATTACTATTATCTTATGGATCAACTGGATCCTTTCTATCATCTCTTGGACCAAACTATGTCCAACCAGAGAATCTTCACTAATACCTAACCAATAAAGTGGAGACACATAACCAACCTTATAAGGATTAAAAGGGTTTTATATTTATGGAACAATGGTAACTATTTATATAGGAAAACTAAACCATCCCCAAGTGGAAAGACCAAGATCCCCCAAAGTTAATGACACAAGAATGAATCGGGTCCTTTAGAATCTACATAGATGGTTCTGTCTGTACATCTATTTGAGGATGGTACATCACGATCAACTTTAACTAGGATCCCATCACCTCTTAGAGGCCTATATAAAAAGAATAATAAAATTAGGGATCTCTATCAGAATAAATGGCTGACAAAACTCTATTCAATCTAACAATCTTGTGCATATATAGATTTCCAAAATCCTAAACTTTGGTCAGATAAATAATTTGAATAAAGTGAGTTGATTTGTTCAATTAGTCAATCATCAAAAAATAATTTTTTTTACTCTAGGTGCATATGATAATCCGACAACGAAGTCCATTGATATCTCATATAATTTCAAAGTCGGCACATAAAGTGGATGAGGAAGGACTGAAGGCTTATTATGCTCATCCTTAACCATTCAAAAAGTATAATAATGAGAAACAAATTTAGAAATATATCATTTCATAACTAGATACCAAAATTTTTGGTTCATATCATAAATAATTTTCATGGTTATAGGGTGTATCTCCCACTAGGAATGATGAAAATCCCTCATCACAACCTTCCTCATAGGTAACAAAATAAAAAACCATTTCTTGATTAAAAGGATACCTTTATAAGATAGATACCAATAATATATGTTCTCACCACCATATAAATAATCGTTAATGTATAAAAAATCTTCATCAAGACAATACTCTTGGATAATAATCTCAAGAAGTGGGAATTTCAACTGAACACTCAACAAAACAACCTCAATCTCATCCTCTTGGACTCCCAAATTTATACAATCAAAGAGAGACTTTAGTTTATACACCTCAGAAGATTATTTCATGTCATGGGATGGGAGTTTTCTATTAAAAATACTAGAAACAACATTCCCCTTACCAGGGGTGTAGGGAATTTTGAAATCAAAGGACTGAAAGTACTCTAATTATCACCTCTTCCAAAGGTTTAATTTTTTTTTGTGTAAAGATACACCAATTTTTTTTATTATTGGAGTGGATGGAAAACCTTTCACTAAAAAGTTAATTCCAACAAATATTCAAATAATAAATCATTACTAAAAGTTCAAGATCATGTGTTGAATAGTTCTTCTCACGAGGTTATAGTTTACAAGAACTATAAACCACTGCATGATCCCCATGTATGAGAATTCAAACTAAGAACCTGATGCATCACAAAATACCGTATAGACTTGACCAACTTATAGAAGAATAAAAATAGGATCTAAAGTCAAATGATGATTTAACTCATCAATGGAAACCTAAAATTTTAAATCCCAAAACAAACTTTACTCCCTTCTAAGTAAGAGTAGTCAATAAATAAGCTAAATTTTAGAAATATTTCACAAAATGATGATAATACTCTACCAAGCCTAAGAAGCTATGAATCTAAAATACATTTTGTGGTTCCTCCCATGTCATATTAGCTTTCACCTTCTTAGGATCAACTGAAATACCATGTTCTCAAACCACATGTACCAAGAAATTTACCTCATGAATCTATAAATTTCATTTAGAAATATTGACATAAAGTCTGTGATTTCTCAAGATATCTTTCACTACTCTAAAGAGATGTGAATTATCCTCCTCAATCTTGGAGTAAACTAAGATTTCATCCAAAAATACCACTACCAAAAAATTGAGGGATTGGTGTAATATTCTATTCATAATTTCTATAAACACATCATCTGCATTGTTTAGACCAATAGGAATAAAAAGGTTCTCATAATGGCCATAAATTCTCTTTAATGTAGTATTAGGGATATCATACTCCTTGATCCTAAGATGGTGATAACTATACTAAAGGTCAATATTTAAGAATAACTTCAACCATTTTATCGATTCAACCAAGTATTAATTCATGGAAATTGATAATTTTTCTTGGCTGTGATCTGATTGAGATTTTGGTATTTAGTAAAAAGTAAAAGGGTTATGTTATAATTCTTGGAAAAAAATGGCACAACCCAAGGAGACATGATTGGTAGAAGGAATCCATTAGACAAAAATTCATCTAACCAAGTATTTAATTCCTTCTGTTCAATTGGTTCCATATGGTAAGGGGGAATAGAAATAGGTTGGGTACATAGTACCAAATCGATAGAAATATCCACCCCCCCAAATTTGTGATAAACTATAAAAGTTAGATGGAAACACATCAGGAAACTCATATACCACTAGAAGAATATCACTATATGAAAATAATAATCTAGTTCAAAATAAAACATGGATACAATCCTACCCAACTTTAGAAGATGAGGCCCTACTCAAATTGACCTCGGGTCCTATTATCTCTGAAACACATGGAAAACCCCATCATAGGTAGTAAAGGAGACCTGCTAAAGATAATAGTTGATACAAGATCTATGAGAAATAAACCAATATATACCAAGAATTAAATCCATAGGTTATATATCCAAAACCAAAAGGCCCAAAGTAAGATCAACTTATGATAAATAGAAAATGAAAGAAGGTCATCGAAGACCCTGTTTTCTCTTTATCATAATAGGCATAGAAATCTCTATAACATAAGGCATGAGATACATAGGAATATTAAATAATTCTGAAATATGGGAAGATATACAGGAATGATAGTCACTAGTATCAAATAAATTACACACTAATGATAAAGAAATGGTAATGGTACCTCTCATAGTCATAGGACCCATATCTACTCCCCTTGGAGACTTATCCATTGCATGAAGAAGCTTAATTCGTGATTCTTATGCCTAGAACCCCTTTATTATGTAACCATGTTACTAATCCATAGATCCTCCTAGTAGTTTCAAGATTATACCACTATGAAAATTTTGAAGGAAATGAAAAAATCTCTACAAGTGACCTGAGCATACACAAGAGCTACAAAACATCAGTGAATTCGTAAAAGCTTTATTAGAGTGATAGAATTTTCAACACTGGAAACAAGTTAGTGGTCCATTACAAGATATTGTAGAATATTTAAAATAAATATAATAATAATATCCACCATTATGGTTTCCACCATAAGAATCACCCCATTACCTTATCCCTTTACAGGGACCACTCATGCCACCACTGGGAGTAGGAGGAAATCCTGTCAAACCTAACTTACCAAAAAAAGTCAAGTTATGTTATCAAATATCTATAAAAAACATCAGTATACAAGGTGATATTTCATATGAAAACCAAATATTAGATATCTGGTCAAAGGAACATATCAAACCTCTAAGATTTTACCTCTCATTTGATACTACCTTACGAGCGAAATGAAAAAACTAGGAAAAATGGTTGGCATACTAGGTCACTATTAGATCATTTTTCTTGAGTTTGAGGACCTCTATCTACTTATCCAAAACAATATGTTTTGGATAGAACTAATCTATGAAATGATCCCTAAAGTCTTTCCATTCCAAGACCACATTATTTATAGTCCAAACTAAAGAATCCCATTGCCTTATTCTAGAACCTTTAATTTTGAATATGACACATTTCAACTTAACTGAATATGGAATTTCCAAAAACTCAAAGAGCTACTCAAACTTATTTCACCAATCCACTAACTCTTAAGGATTGTTGGTACTCAAGAAAGACGGTGGCTTAAAATTATGAAAATCATGGGTATGATTTTTTCTATTATCCCTCCAAGGTGAAACCTATTCATCCTGAATGTGAATAGGTGAAAATACCTGGCCCAAATATTGGACCACATGTATGACAACCTCAATGAGGTTCTGATCAACTGGAAGGTTCTATTTCCATGGTTCATTGATTACTCCCTATAGAGGTCTATTCAAATGTCTTATTGGGGGATGTTACTACACAACATCAAGAGACAAATGGGAAAACATCAGTTAAGATACATGATATTACCAACTCTTTCAATTATAATTCAATTGAGAAACACAAATATCATATCTACTCTTTGAAAAAAATTATAGATTCATATAAAAAAACTCATCAAATATATTTTCCCAACACCCCATGGTAACTTAAGGTAAGTTATGATGAGAGATAACTAAAAAATTACTCGTAACCTACCCCTTAAGTCCCGGTAATACTGTCTTTTGTGTACCAAGACATCCCAAACTATATACCAACATCAAAAAGAGGAATGCCCCACTTTCAAACCAATTTTTCATGAACCAACCTAGATAAATCACCTAAATGGTACCTAGATTAGCTATGATATGTCATGAAGGGGGTTATCAATCCCTATGGGATATAGACTAGCATCTGGGCATCAAGAATAACAAGATGGAATATTTTCACCATAAGAACAACTCATAAAGATAAAGAATCAGATATAAATAGATAAATAATTGGTATGAAAAACACTCTTCCAGATAGAAAATACCACAAGTAGATAGTTAAAAGTATATAAAATGACATGAAAATAAAATTCATCAGATGACCATCAATAAATCATCATCAAAACCCACGTAACAAGTGGATCACAAATTCAATCTGTCATCACCAACTCCCAAGTCCCCTCTCATCAAGTACACCCACCACCTCTAAGTGGTGATATCCCTTTTACTAGACCTAGAATAAGAGAATCTACAAAAACCTAAATGTAAAGGTTGTGTTTGAGTGGTAAATCTGAGTAGGATCTCACAAATCATTTCATAATAAATCTATAATAAATAAACCAACTTTAATCAATTTTAAATAAAAAATGGAATGGGTATCATTTCATAATCCATATCAGAATATATTTTTCAAAACATTTTAATGGATATCATAGAATACTTTTCAAAGTGTATTTCCATCAAAATAGGAAGTTACAAGTATCTTTATCAAAACAAGCATGAATAAGAATTTATATTAAAATAAATATGATTAAATAATTTAAATCAACCATCAACATGTATAGTAATTTTAAATAATAGAACCATGTTTAAGATACCTAGTGTTATATTAGTACAAAATTATTACACATCAGATTGAAATATGTATCCATGTGTGAAAGCACTCACTAAAACCTAAGACTAGGGGGGATATTAGAGAATCCCAAAGAATAAACACATTTCCTGCAAAATAGCTTAGTTAGTGTTATCATTTTCAATCCATGCGTTCTTCCCACATAATAATCTAGGATCCAATGTACTTAAAGGTAAATTAATCATTTATGAAGATATCATTCAAGCAATAATCACAAATAAAAATTTCAATAAGGACCAAGTTCAAGTTTCAAAACATGTATTTCATTTGAAAAAACAAAAATCAATGGTTTTCATAAAAAATAGTTCCTTTAATTTTAAATAATCTCATGTAAAATCATAAAACATTTCATGCCTTTTCATCTCATCAAAATAATTTTCCATACCATTCATTTCAAATCAAGATCATTTTTTCCAAAATCAAAACTTAATTTTAAAAATCCATTTCCAAGGGAGTTTATCACACATGTCATTCCATTTCAAATCATTTATCAAGAGAATAAATTAAATATTTAGAAACAATTTAAAAAACCAATTTAAATCCAAGAAGAATCGAAGGTTTCAATTAATAGAGGTTGCCTTTCAAAACTACCTACCTTAATCGAGATAAAAAACACCCACACCGGACTTCACTAATGGAGAGTCTAGGGATATATTTCTCAAAAGAGAACCCTAGAATCAAAATTCCTCAATTATAGATCTTTATCTATCAATAACATGAGGATTCATGAATATAAAATATGGAGAAAAAGGATAAAATAAGAATCCATAATAAAAAAGTGATTACACTCACCAGAAGAGATCTAACACACCAATTAGAAATTCGATCCATGATGTAACAAGACTGGGAGAGACAAAAATACCTCTATAGAGACTCTAAAGAGATTAGGGTCGAATGAAAATAAAGGTAAGTGTTTTATAGTAAAAAATTATTAAAAAAATAAAAATATGATACTGCCTTTCCAAAACACAACCCCATCGGCATCATCGGCTAGTTGGTGGCCTCAACTGGCTACCCAGTGGCGCTTGATAGAACAAAATACATTCTATAAGTCCCACTATCTATTTGGTGGTATTATACCAGCCAGATGATGTGATTCTTATAGGAATTCCCAATACTCAACCTCCTACTAGCTTTCTGGTGGCCCTCATCTTCTAGCTGGTGGGCCTCATGTTGCTTTTTCAACTACAAAAGCATGCCCACTCCCATGATAAAAGTACTAGATACGTCTCGATCACTAAAAAAATATTTAAACCCTCTTATATACCCCTTTAAAAACTTAAAAAAGGGAAAACCAACTAATAAAAAACAAGCATAGGTAATAAGAGACAAAATAAACTAGGAATAAATATTAAATAAAGGGAACTAAGTATGAGACATACTCCATACCTGAAATCTGGTAATTATATTTTAAATGTATCATCATGTTATATGTGCAAAAACACTCAATATGAACTTCTATCATATAAAAATCCATGTTTTGAGTATAAAGATATCGGAAATCTACCAAACTGGGCAAGAACATAACATGCAGTATAGGATTAAATGACATGTGACCCTTCATCTACTGTGTGGTCATTTACTTACCATCACATGGTGCGAAAGGACCATATATATATGAAATATCTTGATAGGTTTCACATCATGTAGAACCACATGGGTCATTGGTCATGGAATCTCTAACACATATCGAAGCCAAGTCTCTCATTGTACAAGACATATGCGAGTTAGTCACAAAACAGGTATATTCTAAACACCACATCATGACACATACATGACATGTGCCTTAAGTACATTCCATTTGATATTTATAAGGGGGCTATACACTAATTCCAACCTATTACATGGCATGTGAATGAGAAGATATATGGATTGTATTCAACTTTTTCAAGCTAGAAGACCCCATTCACTTGGTCTACTTATACTAACTCTACTTTTCAGGTCCATTCACCATTGAAATGACTTGGTGTTAGGATATTGTCTTCAATGACCATCCTACCAGATTCTACCCACAAATTACCCTTTTCAAGGATCCTTTGATGCTCACACGGACCCAATATTTTCCCTAACTCTTGAAGAATAAACCCATTGACACTTATATGTTATAGTTTATCCAAAACCAAGTCTACAACACCACTTGTGCATACAAACCTTCATTTCCATCTATTTCATCCCCATGAAAACACATTTTCAGCTTTTTATATGGTACAACCACCATTCCTCATCATTCAACCCTCTTTCTAGGATTCTATCAAAGTATCACTGACCATTATAATGGTTGAAATCACATGATCATCACAAAATAGAGAAAAAAAAGTGAGGGAAATATGGACTGTAATGATTCACCAATATTTTACAATGATTACACAACTTATTGAAAAATAAATTAAAGAATGAATTAATCATAAGGAAAACAAAAATGAAGCAAAGAAATTCATAAATCTTAAACAACGATTAGATAATGGAGTTTATGGTAATTTAATCTAAAAAATAATAATAAAATGGATTTAAATCAACACCATTGATTATAAAAAGTAAATAATGAAGAAATATCCAAAATATGAAGTCCTACATCATGATTATTACACTAAATATTCAATAACCCATCCTTGATCTGGAAATACATTGGTGATTAGTGAGCTTGGGAAGATTTATTCAATATCCTTCAATGCGGGGGGGGGGGTTATCCTTTATCAATGATTTTTCTCCCAAAAAAAGTCAATAAAAATATATATGACAAGAATTAAAATATTTTAGTGTGTAAATAAACAATAAAAAAACTCAATCCTAGAACCGAGGCTTGAACACAAGAATTATACCCTCCTAGGAAAGATCCCATATTCTAAAAACAACGATGACATTGAAATTTACATTCAGGGCTCTATTTTGGAGATATAATTATTCATGCACATGTAAGATAAAAAAAATATTTATTAAACATCATTAATTTATTCAAGATTTGATGATACAAAGAGAAAAGAACAGACCATGTGACCTTCTTCAAAAATATTATTTAAAATATTCAAACGTATTTCATTGAAACAATGGGTAACTAAATATATATCTTTTATTATATTTATATGATGAAATAGTATCTCATTATAAGGATTCTGACTTATCTATAATGGTGGGAAGGGAATATCTCTCTCTCCCCCCTATAAATTTATTGATCAGTCTCTTTCTATCACTAATTTATTTTATTTTCTATGTAAAGATTACTTTTTAAGTTTTATTATTACATGTTATTCATTTTTTTCATTTATTATTCCTTTTTAAATCATTTAATCATACTTTCCTTGTTTATAAAAATATAAAAATACATAGTATATTTCTACTTGATTATTATATAATTTCTCAACTTTGAGTATTTTTTTTCTATCTATGTCAATACCCTTATATGTTATACTCATTTTCTCATGTTTTAGTTGTGATGTACATTCATGGTATGATCCAGTTTCTTTCTCTAGATGATTTTTTTCATACCTTATAAAAATTGTCTTGTAACCCATTTTATTTTTATGGGTTAAATTTTTCATATATTTTGATAGATCTATGATTGTTTTCATGGACATTTGACTCACATATTTAAGGATATATTTACGTGATAGATAAGACCAAAATTATATATCCCACTAATTCATTATGAAAATATTTAAATATCATGAGATAATTGTGTTATTGGATATGGATAGTGAAACTATCCCACTATGTATGGTAGATGAGAGATTAACATATTCTACTATACTATAATGGTCATAACAGTTATCCTTAATATATGTTTATGATATCATATGATTATTCATGTGACATATTCTTATGAGATGCCTCATATTTTTGTTATGGTTCATTATTATGTTTCTATTCAAAGGGACATGATTCCATTAATATATTTATAGGTACCATGATTATGTTTTCATGCATATATTTTTTTTATGATCACTCTAACACCCCATTACCCTCTTTCAAGTATTTTACTTATCTTTGCTTGATTTCATCTTGAATTGGGTGCATCTTGGGACTCCTGAGTATGGAAAAAATCTAATTAGAAAAATTAACTAAAGTTCCGAGAAGGATGTTTGTTTGAATTAATGGAGTATAGGTATAAACATTTATTGTCTTGGAGGGGTTCTCCCCAAGTTCAGAAAACACCCATGTTGGTTTTGGTTTTTGTCTAAAAACCCACATTTTTTGCAGTCTGTAAGAGAAATATATGTTGTGTAATTGGAGTACATGATGGGTATGTTTTTGTTGGATAGATTTTTTAAAATTGATGTAAAACTTTAAGTGAGTATACTCTGTGTAAATCTTACATGTTGTGTAATATTAAAAGTTTGGTTTTTAATAAAATGGTGATAGGTTTTTCACTATATCTAAGTCTCAAGAATTACATGATGTGTAAATGGATTACACACCATGTAAATGTCACGGTGTTGGATATTAGGGAAACGTATGAGTGATATGTTATTTCATTCATATACATGTCTTTTTTTTACTTATAAGGCTTCTCTAGTGATTTTGTGAGTCTTTGTTTGATCCATATTGATTCATTCGGAGATTGATCAATGGTGTGGTCGGTTTTCATCTTTCTGTGTGAGTAATCCATTATGTTTATTCATTTATTTGATCTAAATAGTGTCATTTCATTACATTATCAAATCCATTGACCTATGGTGATGTTTCTTATAGATTACTCTAGATCTGTTGTGTGATCTTGTTCTGGGGGCCATTTCCTTTGTTGGTTGTGGTGCAATGGGTGTGAGTTCTTGAGGTATGTGTCATTTCCTCTTCTCAAACAAACATTTAGTGAAATTTAATAAAGTCTACGATGCGTAAATTTATTTTAGGTCATCTTTTTTAATTGATTCATTCTTCTTATTGGTGGATCCTTTTTTGGGTGTGTGTGACCCAATGTTTTTAGGTAGGTGGTTTTATCTCTAGCTTGTGTTGGGGAACTAAATTGATCTAGTTTTGATTAATTGTTTTATTAATTGAAATTTTATGATATGATTTTTTTGTGTGTGTGTGAAGAACTAGGTTTTTATAAAATATGGTTTCCCCCTAGTTTTGGTAAA
Organism: Viscum album; assembly: GCA_963277665.1. Lineage (NCBI taxonomy): Eukaryota > Viridiplantae > Streptophyta > Magnoliopsida > Santalales > Viscaceae > Viscum > Viscum album. The sequence continues at coordinate 1,392,935,690 of OY728130.1, read as the reverse complement.
TTGAAAAGGTTTTTTCAAAGCATTGTGAAATGGTTTTTCGAAATAGTTTTCAAAGCATGAAATGATGTAAATGGTTTGGTGAATTGATTTTGTGAAAACATAGCACATGGGAATCCTTGGGTTCTTATGTGGAAGTTATATTAATAGGCCTCATCCATTATTGGGAGGTTTTCTCATGGGGATTTCCCTTACACTCTAAGTTTGTTATTCTAGTTACTTGTAAGACCTATTGGGGGGTCGAGTTACTAGGGTTTTACTATACCCTCTAGAATTTATTCATATGTCTAGTGGATTGATGCATACATGACTGTCTATGTTAGGTACAAGTGTCCTAACTATTCTGACCTAGAGTGATCCTTGGGGTGATGTTACTTATGCTTCTTGGCTGATTTGGGATACTTCTAGTTTGTACTATTTTTTTGTAATTCCATGGATATGATATGATATATGATGCATGATTTATTTTGAAATTATATATCTACTATTATATATGATTATGAAATTCCTTGAAACAAATTTACCGGCTTTATTTGGAAATGTGGAAAAAGGGGAAATTAAAAAATTTTCCCATGATTTTGATATAAAAACTATTAAACTGTTATCATGCCTTATTTTATTTAAAGATGAGAATACTTGGATTATTGTTCATAGAATTGATATGGGAAACCTAGGTGATCCCCTACCAATCTTATTAGCTCACACTATGCATACCCCTTTGATAGTATGTAGAACTGGTTGTGTATTTTGATGTAGGGAAAGAAAGACATCACAGTGAGGCAGTGAGGTTTTCAGTCAGCTAAGTTGGGTAGCTGGTGGTGAGATAGTAGGAGTTTTACCATGCTATCACATTAACTAGTTGATTTTTCTTATTTTGGTAGTCCTTTGTGGTTGGACCTATACCTGTAGATTGTTTCTAATCTTTAGTTGTTTGGTTTCCACTATTTTTTTCATATTATAGAATACATATATCTTTTCCATTATTTTATCTGTTGTATATATATTCCTTTTTGTTGACTTAGATTAAATAAAATTATTACCTTTATTATTTTTTAGATGCATGGGTGCTATTTTTCAGCCTATGGGGATTGGGAATTCCCTTAAGCTATGTGGCGGGTCGGGTTGGGTACCGGTTTGATAGGGCATTCAGATTGATTCATTATATTTTGGTATCAAAGCCTCAGTTTTTTGGGTTTATCCTTGTCTTGGGATATTTGATAGAATAGAGATAGGATTATCAAGACTTGGGATGTAGAATACAAGGAGTGCCTAGCTAGATCGTTCTGTAATGAGACTCAAGCTACCATGGGATGTTGGGATGTGTGTCTCTTGTTTTGGGTTTTGATGTTAATATCATTTTTTACTATTGTTTTTTAGTTTAAATTGAGATTATTCTATGTATGATTGTTTCTTTTTATTTCGGTGTGAAATAGTATGCCTCTAGGATGTATTTTTTGATTTCTTTATGAGGGTGCAGCTGATGCTCCTCAAGAAAATCCTCTAATGGATCATAATTTCATGAGGCTATCATGAAATCAGTTCATGTTATTGACTAGAATTTTCCATAAGTTTAGAACATAATTTTTGAGGTAAAACTAGGATCTATAGGATAAAGAGATCGATCATTGGAATTAATACATGAGAATCTATCATCCTTTAAAGTTATGAATGAACCTCAATAGGTGGGGGGATGTCTTGACAAGATTGATCAGATATTTGAATTCTTGAATATACCTGAGAGTATCAAGGCGAAGTGTGTAGAATTCAGACTTGAGGTTCCTAGAAATAATTGGTGGGATTCCATGGTATAATAATATAAGCATGTGGGCATATAATTCAAGGGTTTTAAGATACTATTCTTCTATTAGTTTTGTCGAAAGTCACAGATGATGGAGAAGTCTCTGGAGTTTCTCTCTTTATAGAAGGGAGAGAATTTAGTTTCACCGTACACTAATCAGCTTACTAAGCTAGTTTTTTTTTATTCTAGAGGTTATAAAGAATGTCTAGATGAAATATCAGAAGTACCTATAGGGTTTGATAATGGATATCAGATCACATGTATTTATGATGCAGATTTTGACTTATGCGGAGACAGTGGACATGGATGCAATGAAAGAAATAAATATGGAAGGAAAGTTTGGATATTATTTTACTTCTATTCCACCTATTGGAAGCTTCAGTACTGTTTTGGGAAAGAATAGGAAGTGCTAAGATCATCTCCAGAGTGGTGGAAGTGGTTATTGATAGCAGGAATTTTCAACACCTCTAGTTGTGGCTAGTGGCGTGCCTTTGACATATATCAACATGGAAAGTTTGTACACATGTGAAATTATTTTACATCACCTACTAATATGTTTAATATATGTGGATGTTATGATCCTCTATAAAAATTCTATTAGGTTATTTCTACACCTTGATATGGTTTGGGATCGTCTTCTCCAAATGTTACTGTAGGGCAGTCAAATGCTTCAAATACTACAGGGATCTAGCCATATGCCTCAGGTGTGAAGAACCTTCTTGCAAAAGATGAGTTTTTAGAAGAGGTGGACACATATCCAGTGATAGTGAGAGGTACTATATTTATTGTATCCTTAATATCATTTGATTTATTTTATACTGGAATTTACCATTCATTAATATCAAGATGTTTTATTGATATGATTAAACTACCAATAGATCTCATGTCCTTTGTTATAGATTTAGTGAAACCTCTTGGGAATAATAAAGAGTATGGGTTTCGATGTCTTCTTGTGTGATATCAATAGTTAACGCAAAGTTAGTTTGGGATTTTTCTTATTCTTGATCTTGATCTGTTTGATGTAATTATCTGGATGGATTTTCTTGATGATCATTGTGTTGAGGTTGATTGTTATCATCAATGTGTCTCATTTCTTTTGGATGATGGGAGCCTATGAGTATTTTAGGGAGAGTGGGATCCGAGGTCTAGTCATGTAAGACCTTAAGTCCTAGATCTCAAGAGTTTTTTGTCTATTGTAGTAGTTTTTCATGATGATGTATATTCTATTTTTGATCTTCCCACTATTTTTAGGTCTTTCCTAATGTTTTCTTAGATGATTTAGCTGGGTTTTTTTATAGAGGGAGGTAAAGTTTATAATTTAACTACTTCCAGGTATATAAACAATTTTAATACCTTATTATCATATGGTAATGATAATGCATAATTAGATCAATATTCAATTGGATAAACTAGTAGAGAAAGGTTTTTTCACCCTAGTGTTTCACATTGGGCATCCCTAGTGATCGTTTCCAATAAGGAAGATGGTTCACTATGATTTTGCATGGACTATAAAAATTTATATAAGGAAATGATTAAGAATTAGTATCATTTTTCTCATGCTGATGATTTGTTTGATCTATTAAAGGGGGAAAAGTGGATTCTAAAGATTGATATTTGGTCAGGTTATCATCAATACAATGTTTAAGAGTGTGATATACCAAAGATGACATTCAAGAGCAGGTATGAAGATTATGAATATATTGTGATGTCATTTTGTCTAAATAACACTCTGGTAGTTTTTTTGGTTTTGATGAATCAAATATTCTATTAGTATCTCGAGACTTTTAGGGTATTTTTTATTGAGGATATTTTGGTTTACTCAAGATCCAAGAAAGAGAATGAGCACCATATGAGTTTGGTTTTATAAATCCTAAAAAGTCACTGTTTGAATGGAAATATTTTGAAATGAAACTTATGGATTCAAGAAGTGAAATTATTAGGGAACATGATTTCTGATCATGGATTTTCAGCTTATCCTAAGAAGATAAATGCTATTTTTTCATGGGAAGAACCATAGAGTGTATTTGAAATTCAGATATTCCTTGATCTTGATAGATACTATCGATAGTTCATCAAGTATTTCTCAAAGTTGGCATAAACTTTGACTACTCTTACCTAGAAAGGGGTGAAATTCATATGGAATGCAAAGTGTCAGTCTTTTTTTGACGATCTGAAATGAATTCTTACATCAGCTCATATTATAATCTTACTCGAGCTTGGTAAGGGGTATGTGGTTTTATATTATGGTTATAGAATTGTTTTAGGTTGTGTTCTCTTGTAGGATGATCATGTGGTATCTTATGAATCTCTTCATCTTCAAATTCATGAGAAGAATTACCCTACTCATTATTTAGAGCATTCCATAATTATTCATGAACTTAAGGGTCGGATGCATTATCTTTTTGGGGAAAGGTTCACATTCTTTTTTGAACATAAGAGTTTGAGCTATATCTTTTCTCATAATGACATGAATCTTATCTAGGGGTAGTGAGTATAATACCTTCAGACATTTGACTTTGATATCACCTATACCTAGTTGAAGGGGAGTGATATTATATACAATCTTATAAGGAAAGTTTCATTATAAGTTATTTTTGGAATCAAAGGAAGAGTGGAACCTTATGGGGATTTTCTCTTAGTTGTATCTGGATGCATAGGAGGATGTTACAAGTATGGTTATGAATAGTATTCATTTATCATCATCACTCCTTGAGTATGCTCTATAGAGTCATTAGTTGGATGATGAGTTTAGAGGAATTTGAGAAACCTTATATTATGGGGATACCATTTCCAGTAAGTATATCTCTTTAGATGGTATTCTTAGTTTTAAGGATCGGTTTGTCATACCGGTATCTGTGAGGAGTTATTTTTTGTTTTATTTTCATATTTATTGATGGGACATTCATCCAAGTGATATAAATATGTATTATGTAATGATAAAATGATTCTGGTGGGCGAGTATGAAGCATGACATTTTTAATTATGTGTCCCACTGTTACACCTTTCAATAGATTAAGGCATAACATTTGAAGCCTACTGGTTTGATCTAATATCTTCTAGTGGTAATTTGGAAATGGGATGAGGTATATATTGATTTTACTATTGGATTACCATGGACTACCTGAGGGAGGAATTCTATCCAGGTGGTGATTGATCAGTTAACAAATTCAACTCATTTTATTTCAATCAAAGACACCACAAAAGTTAAAGATCTGGGTAAACTGTATGTGAAGGAAGTTGTGAGGTTACATGGGGTTCCTTATATTGTTTTCTTAGACATGGATCCTAGTATTACCTTAAGGTTCTGGAGAAGTATTGAAGAAGCTATGGGGACTTAGTTCAGGTTGAGTACAACTTATCATCCACAGAAAAATGATCAGATAGAGCATGCTATTTAGATTTTGGAGGATATGCTCTGTGCCTATGTCTTGGATTTTAGCATATTATGGGACATCCATCTAGGACTGGTTGGGTTTTATTACAAAAATAGTTACCAATCATCAATAAAAATGGATCCTTTAGAGTCTGTGTATGGTCTCCCATACAGATCTCTTTTTTGGGAAGAGTTGGGTGGAGCTTCTTTAGTAGGATCAAGTTTGGTTTAAGAGATATCTAGAAGGATTCAAGATATATTTCAGCATCTAGTTATATATCATAGTTGAAATAAATATTATGTTGATCAACTATGTCCTCATTTGGAGTTTCTTATAGGTGATTGGGTTTTCTTGAAAGTTTCTCCTCAGTCGGGTCACCATTGGTTTGTAAAATAGGGAAAGTCGGCTCTAAGATATGTTGGACCATTTGAGTTCCTTGAGTGGCATGGGAAGGTTACTTATAGGTTGAAATTACCATATTAGATGATATAAATTAATGATATTTTTCCACATATCATATCTTTGTAAATACCATCCTGATCCCTATCACATTTTGAGTTTGGAAGAAATTCAGTTAGATACAGATATTTCAGTTTTTGAGTTGCTAGTTGAGATCATTGAATCTCAAGTAAAAGTCTTGTGTGGGAAGTCCATTATATTGGTAAGAGTGTTATGGTGGCACAAATCATCTTCTCATGAGACTTGGGAGAGCAAGTCATTAATGAGGGAGCAGTGTCCTCACTTCTTTACCATACTTCATTCTTCTACACGACTTCCCACGAATGAAAAGTCTTATAGTTGGGAGTTTTTAAGACCCCAATACCCTCTTTCAGGTATTTTTAATCTATTTTATAATGTTCCTATTGAATTAGGTGTGTCTTGGGACTCTCAAGTATGGATAAAATTTTCTTAGAAAAATTAATTAAAGTTTTTATGTGGGTGTTTGTTTGAATTAATGGATTTTTGGTATAAACTTGTAATGGCTTGACGAGGTTCTCTCCATGTACGGAAAATACCCGGGTTGGTTTGTGTTTTTGTATAAGAACCTGAATTTTTCACAACATATAGGAGAAATACACACTGTGTAATGGGATTACATGATGTGTAAGTTTATACAGGGAAGATTTTGTAAACCTGATGTATAGAATTACGTGAGTACACTTAGTATAAATATTACATGTTGTATAATATTAAAAGATTGTTTTTAATAAAAATGCAATGGGGTTTTTAGTTTATCTAAGTACTAATGATCACATGACATGTAAATTAATTACACACCATGTAAATTTCACAGTGTTGGATATTAAGGCACTGAATGAGTGATCTGTTATTTCATTCGTTCATGGGTCTTGTTGCTCTTAACCTAGAATAATTCTCTGATTATTTTTGGAGTCTCCTTTTGATCTAGATTTATTTTTTCATCAATTTATCACCATTTTGGTTGTTTTTCATCTCTACAATCGAGTAAGTATTTTTTTTCTTCATTTATTTTATCGTGGTTTCACCCTTGCGTTGCTTTATCAAATTTGTTAACCTATGGTGATGTTTATTCTTGATTCTCTCTAGATCCATTGTATGATCTTATTTTGGGGGCTATTTCCTTTATTGGTTGTGGTATGAACAGTGTGATTTGTTGATGTATGTGTCATATCCCCTTCTCTATTGATCCCTTGGTTAAATTGAATCAATTCTAAGATGTGTAGATTTATTATAGGGCCTATATTTTCATTGTTGCATTATTATTGCTGGTGGATCCTTATGTTGGAATGTGAAAACCTATGTTTTGTGGTAGGTGGTTTTGTCACTATCCTGTGTTGGTAAAATGCATTACTCCTATTTTGATAAATTATTTTACTAAATGAAACGGCATGATATAAATATTTTTGATTGTTTGTTTGGAACTGGGTTTTTATAAAATATGGTTTTCCCCTAGTTTTGGTTAATTTAAAAGTGTTTTTAAAATAATTTTGAAATGGTTTTATGAAATGGTTTTCAATGCATGAAATGATGTAAATGGTCAGGTGGATTGATTTGGGAAAATAGAGTATAGGGGAATCCTTGGGTACTTATGTGGAAGCTATAGTAATAGGTCATGTACACTATTGGGAGGTTTTCTCATGGGGCTTTCCTCTTCTCCCTAGAACCATTGTTCTAGGGACTTGTTTGACATTTGTGGGTTCACTTGTTGGGGTCTTTCTCTGATCTCTATAATCGATGCATATTTCTTGTGTCTTTATGCATTAATGATTGTCTATGTTAGGTATGTGTGTCCTAGTTATCCTAAACTAGTGTGATATTTGGAGTGATGTTACCTATGCTTCTTGGCCAATTTGGGCTAATTTTGGTTTCTATTATTTTGTTGTACTTCTATGGATTTGATATGACACGTGATGAATGGTTTGTTTTTACATGATGTATCTATTTTGATATATGTTTATGAAATTATTTGAAACTTATTTACCTTCATTATTTAGAAATGTGAAAAATGAGTAAGTTAATTTTTTTTTCTATGCTTTTGAATTAAAAACTTTTTAATGATATCAAGCATTGTTTTTTTTAAAGTTGATAATGCTTGGATTATTGTCCATAGAATTGATACGGAACACCTAGGTGGGAACCTAATGAGTTTGTTATATCACACAATGTGTACCCATTCAATGGTATGTATATCTGGTTATGAATTTTGATATAGTGAAATGCAAGGTGTCACATTGAGGCGGTGAGGTTTTAGGTCAAATGTGTTGGGTAGATGGTTGTGGGGTGGTGGGATTTTGACCATGTTATCTCATGAAGTAGTTGGGTTTTATTTTTTTGGTAGTCCTTTCTGGTTTGACCTATACTTGGAGACTATTTCTAATTTTTAGTTGTTTAGTTTCCATTATTTTTTTCTATTATGGAATATATCCATCTTTTCCACTATTATCTCTATTATATATATGTGCCATATTATTTCTCCAGTTTGGGAGAAATACTTCCCTATATTTGTTTTTTGATGCATGGGTGTTAGTCTCCAGCCCATGGGGATCAGGAATGTAACACCCCAAGCTTCCACGGTAGGCTTCTCTTTGAATAATACAGTAGCGTGTGTTGTACGCAACATCAAGTTCTAACACACATCACAACCATTCAAACTAGCCATTAAGAATAGTAATACCTAATTTTTGAAATTTTATAAATTTTATATTTCAAAATGTACTTCATTTTTGGATTCGGAATATCGAAATTATCCTATGTTGAATTTTTGGTATTTTTCTGAGAACTTCCAATTTTTGATGAATAGTGAAAAATACTTAAAAACAACTTTTTTAATCAAAATATTTTATTGTGATAAATTATACAATTGAGTGGTTTTAAATTATAATTATAATATATTTTTACTATTTTATCCAATGGTGTCCTTATAATTAATTTCACTTTGAAATTAGACATAAACAATTGTCAATCTTTTGATATATATTGTTTCATAAAAACACGCTATTTGTTGTGACAACGAGAATTAATTATTAAATTTATTAATTAAACTTATATGTTTTTAATTTTTTAAAATATATATCATTTTTGAAATAGGAATATAAAATATAGCTTAGGGTTAATTTTTGGTATTTTTCTGAAAAACTTCGATTTTTTGATGAATAGTGAAACCACTAAGTGGTAGTTAAAAAACTGATTTTTCATTTAAATGAAAATTTACCACCTCTATGATTTCAATTTCCAAAATCCGACATACATCAATGTCATTAGGAAGTAAAATGTGGTTCAATGGGATTAAAATAATTTTTGGTGAATAGTAACTTTTAAGTTCTATTAATCGCGATTAAAGGTAATTAGTGAAATTTAAGGTAAAAATGATATTATAAAAATATGAAAATACCCATACACTTGTCCTACCATTGTTGGATGAGTCATGACCGACCAAGACAATCCATGGGTAAACTTGGGGACCCCATGGAGCCACTTGGGTAAGAAAATGACATTAATAACTTTTTATTAAAGTAAGAATAAAATTGTCACAAACATGAGTTGTTTTACTAAAATAATTATTACATGGGGTTATATAAGGTAACTTTTTGACTATAAATATTCATTGGAAATCTAAAAATATTTCATATATCATGGTAATTTGTTTTATAATTTATAGACATTAAAGAAATTAAAATATTTATGACACCCTGATAATGCAGCGATTACCTCATTAATTAACCATTTAAATAAAATGAAAAGATAATGTAAAATATAAGACTTATACTTTTCCAAAACCTATTGTATGGGTATATTTAGAACCCGTATCACCTTATACTTGAAATATATAATTGTGGGACCCTTGAAATCCGAAAATCACTTCATAATAATGTAACATTTCATTACTTTCCAAGAGTGCCCCTCCTCTGCTCTTATAAAAGGCCCCCACCACTACCACCTTATTCACACCATCAAGCCATTTGGCTCGGCCAAACTCTGCCCAAATACTCTCTCAACGTCCCTCTATTACTCCTAGAAGCCTCACTTTAGGCATAATTCTTCCCAAGGAAGCCTTTGGCTCAAATCAAAAAGAGTTACTCGATTTTAAGGTAATGTCTTCTCTTATGTTGTTTTGTTTTATTTTGCTTCTCCAACCCCTTAAACTCTTTTTATTACTTTATTTTCTAACAACACAAGTATCTTCATTATTCTAGGATGTTTTTATGAGAAGTATTTGATTTAAACTTACACACACATTCGTCTAATGGTTAAATAACATACTGTTTCTGTGGTTTGGCGAATTTCTGCCTCACGAAATGATGATTGTTCAATATTCTTTTAACACCTCTCATGATGGCCATTATGATGAAAATATTTTTACATATGATATATATTATGTTTTTTTCTTATGATTCTTTATTTTTCATTTATGGAATACCTTTATGATTTACATTATGGGTAAACGTGATAATTTCATTTTAGGAAGTGCGGACTACCGCCCCCTCAAAGTGATTTGAATCGTTAATGCCATATGTGGGATGTATAAAGGATGGAGTAAATGGTATTATACATTATATTATACTGGAATTATAGTATAACTTTATATAATTATAATTTAATTCCATTAAATACGAAATAGAAATGAAAGTAGCATTCATGCGTACGTACGGCTTACCGTCTCCATGAACGGTGCATTTCATTTCTTACCTCTAAATGTTATGTAATATTATAAATGCATGTATATACTGGATATATATGATATAAATGATATATACATCATGAATATAATTCTGGATATAATGAATATTTCACCACTTGAACAACTTGTAATTATAAGAATTTTATTTTTGACTCCAGTACCAAAGATCGACAAAACCACCGTTATTAACTTAAATAATTACATAATGTTCATAACATGGTAATAAGTGATATAAAAGGAATAATAAACTTGAAAAAGGTTCTTAAGCAATTATAAATTAGCTCTAGTTTATTATTCATGAGGTTAAATAATGGTCGAGTCAAGACGTACCCAAGGTAAGGGAACTTCTTAACCCAATTTCCGTTCTTTGGGTTAATCTCCTAATTTCAAATTATGTCATGATATTATTATGCCCTATCTTGTATTATTACTTTATTTATGTTTACATATAGTGAATACACATAATAGATCTATTTTATTTAAAAATGATCTTTGTTAGGACTTCGTCTCAATCTCCATTCAGTGAGGCAAATTTTGTTTTATACACAAATTTATTTTATACGGTGTATAAACCCCTTTGACTTTTACGTTTATTCAAAAGGAATATTTTTATATGAAGAATTTTACTAAATGAAAAAAGGAATTTTTTTCTTGTCGTGCGTATGCGGCGACAATGACTTCTCCGCCGCTGTGACCATTATTTGAGTTTCAGCTTCCTCAACAAGCCATAACTTTTTTTTAAATGAAAAATAAATACCAAGTTTTAAATTTATTTTATTTTGGTATTGAAAATGGGTTTGATGATGTTTTTATTATATCAATGTGCTGTATTGATATCTTGTGATTGAAATGTGGAAAGTTTATGTTTCATTTATGCATGTTTTATGTGATACGATTATGTTATGGTTTATGATATGTTTAAACCTGTTCATATGAGGAATGCATTGGACTTAATAAGTGACGGGTGGAGCCCACTATAGCTCCTCGATGCATCGGTAGGTCTCATGAGACAAACTAGTGTCTTGGCACGAGGCCTTAAAAAAATATTATTTGTAGTCTTGGCACGAGGGCTTGGCTAAGTGGTTATGATAGTCTGGCATTATGCATTCCATCATTGTGGAAGTGGTTATTGATGTTGCATGTGATTATTCGACCAGTAGAATATCCATGTGAATAAGTAAATGGCATTATCTCATTTTAATTTTTCCATATTATGCTAAAGTTCAAGTTTAAAAGGCTTTTGTTTTAGTTATAGATTGCCTTAAATGTTAATGTTTATTTATGAAATCTTCCGCTATATTGTTATCCTTAGTGAGCATCTGAGATCACCCCTTCCAATGTTTTAATTTTTCCACACTACTGGAAATCTAGAATTTCCCAACGGTTTAGAACCGTTGGGAAAGGCTGCAGAACCGTTGGGATAGGTCAGAAAAAATCAACCTATCCCAACGGTTCTGCCAAACCGTTGGGAAAGGCCTTTCCCAACGGTTTGGCCCGTTGGGAAATCAACATATAATTTTCTTTCCCAACGGTTTACAAACTATTGGTAAAAACAACCATGAAACAGGGTATCCCAACGGTTTGAAACCGGTGGGATAAGGTGTTTTTACTAATGGTTCCTTGAACCGTTGGTAAAAACAGCTACATAGAGCCTATGCCAACGGTTTGGAAACCGTTGGCATAGGCTTTGCCGTGCAAATTTCACAGCAGCCTGCAATTTGCACAGCAGTTGTGGTTTTTGGGCATTCACCCTCCCTCATTTTCAATCCAATTATGCCCTCGTTTTCAATTCATTTTTCAATCCAATTATTGTACCTGTAACACATATAATGCATACATATAGAGAACAAACCAACACATACAAATAATGAAAACCAACCAACCAACACATATAATGCATCCTGAAAATATACACATCCATAATTAAAGTAGAATTCATAACATAATTATAAACATACATAATTCATTTAGAATTCATTTTAAAATTTAGATGACAATTATATGTGGAATCTGAAATTCAATTCATAATTTGATCGGTTTTTTCTATACCATATATTTTTACCTCAAATGATGTCCATTTTAAACAAAATACATACACCTGAAGTGATACCGGCCACACCGCACCTCATATTGAGGCAGGGTTGACTCGTACACGTCACAATTGACCCATGGATCGTTGTGCTAAAGTATCGACACAATCCGAATACGTTTGGTCAGTTTTCCGTATGCCAGTTGATGTTTTTCACTTAAAATGACGTCCCTTTGAAACAAAAGACGGACACTATGAGTGGTGCCGACCACACCGCGTCTCCAATTGAGGCGGGGTTGATTCGTACACGTCACATATTACCCATGGATCCTTCTCCTAAAGTTTAAATGGAAACCGAATGCGTTTGGTCGGTTTTCCATATGTACTTAAAATGTTGTCCATTTTAAACAAAAGAGTGACACTTAGACTAATCCTGACCACACCGCGACTCAGATTCATCCCGGGTTGGCTCGTACATGTCACATATGACCCATGGATCGTTGTTATAAATTATCAAAAGATTACGAATGTGTTTGGTCGGTTTTGCGTATGCCAGTTGTTCTTTTCATTTATAATCATGTCCATTTTAAACAAAAGAGACAGAGTTAGAGCGGTGTCGGACACACCGCGTCTCGGATTAAGACGGGGTTGACTTGTACACGTCACATATGACTCATGGATCGTTGTGCTAAAGTATCGATAGAATCCGAATGCGATTGGTCATTCTTCCGTATGTCAGTTGATGCCTTTCACTTAAAATGACGTCCTTTTGAAACAAAAGACGGACACTTTGAGTGGTTTCAGCCACACCGCATGTCGGATTGAAGCGGGGATGATTCGTACACGTCACATATAACCCATGGATCGTTCTCCTAAAGTTTCAACGGAAACCGAATCCGTTTGGTCGTTTTTCCGTATGTACTTAAAATGGTGTCCATTTTAAACAAAAGAGAGTCACATAGACTTATCCTGGCCACACCGCGACTCAGATTCAACCCGGGTTGGCTCGTACACGTCACATATGACCCATGGATTGTCGGGATAAATTATCAACAGATTCGGAATGCGTTTGGTTGGTTTTCCGTATGTCAGTTGATGTTTTTCACTTAAAATGACGTCCTTTTGAAACAAAAGATGGAAACTTTAAGTGGTGATGGCCACACCACGTCTCCGGATTGAGCTGAAACCATCGTGAAACATTCTAATTATTATTTTTGACGTGTACGCGCAGATGGCACATCAATCGGACGTGCGGTTTGCGCGGTACGACTCAATATTTGTGTTTTAAGTGATGCGCGCGCTTCGTAAACGCGCGTGAGGGGGGTCCAAATGGGCCGAACGAAGTTGGAATGGCCTGAAATCAGACGACAAATACGGGAGAGTGATTTATGAAGTGGTCGAGTAGATGGCACGTCAATTGGACGTGCCGTGTGCCCGCGGTGACCGACAACGCAGTTCTGGTGTCATAAACGGCCAAAACGGGCGTCCAACGGTCAAATTCATAGCGGACGACCTCTGATTGAGCTGAAACAACCATGAAACATTCTAATTATTATTCGTGACATGTATGCGCAGACGACACGTATCGGACGTGCGGTTTGCGTGGTACGGCTCAATATTCGTATTTTAAGTGATGCGTGCGCTTCGTAAACGCGCGTGAGGGGGGTCCAAACAGGCCAAACGAAGTCGGAATGGCCTGAAATCAGACGACAAATACGGGTGATTGATTTATGAAGTGGTCGAGCAGACGGCACGTCAATTGGACGTGCCATGTACCCGCGGTGACCGACAACGCAGTTCTGGTGTCATAAACGGCCAAAACGGGCGTCAAATGGTCAAATTCATAGAGGACGACCTCGGATTGAGCTGAAACCACCGTGAAACATTCTCATTATTATTCGTGACATGTACGCGCAGACGACACGTCAATCGGACGTGCGGTTTGCGCGGTACGACTTAATATTCGTGTTTTAAGTGATGCGCGCGCTTCGTAAATGCACGTGAGGGTGGTCCAAACGGGCCAAACGATTTCGGAATGGCCTGAAATCAGACAAAAAATACGGATGAGTGATTTATGAAGTGGTCGAGCAGACGACATGTCAATCGGACGTGCCGTGTGCCCGCGGTGACCGACAACGCAGTTCTGGTGTCATAAACGGCCAAAACGGGCGTCAAACGGTCAAATTAATAGCGGACGACCTCAGATTGACCTGAAATCACTGTGCAACATTCGAATTATTATTCGTGACGTGTACGCGTAGACGACACGTCAATCGGATGTGCGGTTTGCGCGGTACGACTCAATATTTGTGTTTTAAGTGATGCGCGCGCTTCGTAAACGCGCGTGAGGGTGGTCCAAACGGGCCGAACGAAGTTGGAATGGCCTGAAATCAGACGAAAAATACGGGAGAGTGATTTATGAAGTGATCGAGTAGACGGCACGTCAATCGGACGTGCCGTGTGCCCGTGGTGACCGACAACGCAGTTCTGGTGTCATAAACGGCCAAAACGGGCGTCCAACGGTCAAATTCATAGCGGACGACCTCAGATTGAGCTTAAGCCACCGTGAAACATTCTAATTATTATTTGTGACGTGTACGCACAGACGGCACGCCAATCGGACGTGCGGTTTGCGTGGTACGGCTCAATATTCGTATTTTAAGTGATGCGCGCGCTTCGTAAACGCGCGTGAGGGGGGTCCAAACGGGCCAAACGACATTGGAATGGCCTGAAATCAGACGAAAAATACTGGTGAGTGATTTCTGAAGTGGTCGAGTAGACGGCACGTCAATTGGATGTGTCATGTGCCCGCGGTGACCGACAACGCAGTTCTGGTGTCAAAAACGGCCAAAACGGGCTTCAAACGGTCAAATTCATAGCGGACAACCTTGGATTGTGCTTAAACCACCGTGAAACATTCTCATTATTATTCGTGATGTGTACGCGTAGACGGCACGTCAATCGGACGTGCGGTTTGCGCGGTACTGCTCAATATTCGTGTTTTAAGTGATGCACGCGCTTCGTAAACGCACGTGAGGGTGGTCCAAATGGGCCGAACGATTTAGGAATGGCCTGAAATCAGACGACAAATACGGGTGAGTGATTTATGAAGTGTTCGAGTAGACGACACGTCAATCGGACATGCCGTGTGCCCGCGGTGACCGACAACGCAGTTCTGGTGTCATAAACGGCCAAAACGGGCGTCAAACGGTCAAATTCATAGCGGACGACCTCGGATTGAGCTAAAACCACCGTGAAACATTCTCATTATTATTCGTGACATGTACGCGCAGACGGAACGTCAATCGGACGTGCGGTTTGCGCGGTACGGCTCAATATTCGTGTTTTAAGTGATGCGCGCGCTTCGTAAACGCGCGTGAGGGTGGTCCAAATGGGCCGAACGATTTCGGAATGGCCTGAAATCAGACGACAAATACGGGTGAGTGATTTATGAAGTGGTCGAGCAGACGAAACGTCAATCGGACGTGCCATGTGCCCGCGGTGACCGACAACGCAGTTCTGGTGTCATAAACAGCCAAAACGGGCGTCAAACGGTCAAATTCATAGCGGATGACCTCGTATTGACCTGAAAATTCCGTGCAACATTCTAATTATTATTCGTGACATGTACGCGCAGACGACACGTCAATCGGACGTGTGGTTTGCGCGGTACGACTCAATATTCGTGTTTTAAGTGATGCGCGCGCTTCGTAAACGCACGTGAGGGTGGTCCAAACGGGCTGAACAAAGTTGGAATGGCCTGAAATCAGATGAAAAATACGGGAGAGTGATTTATGAAGTGGTCGAGTAGACGTCACGTCAATCAGACATGCCGTGTGCCCGCGGTGACCGACAACGCAGTTCTGGTGTCATAAACGGCCAAAACGGGCGTCCAATGGTCAAATTCATTGCGGACGACCTCAGATTGAGCTGAAAGCACCGTGAAACATTCTAATTATTATTCGTGATGTGTACGCGCAGACGACACGCCAATCGGACGTGCGGTTTGCGCGGTACGACTCAATATTCGTATTTTAAGTGATGCGCGCGCTTCGTAAACGCGCGTGAGGGGGGGTCCAAACGGGCCAAACGAAGTCGGAATGGACTGAAATCAGACGAAAAATACGGTTGAGTGATTTATGAAGTGGTCGAGCAGACGGTACATCAATTGGACGTGCCATGTGCCCGCGGTGACCGACAACGCAGTTCTGGTGTCATAAACTGCCAAAACGAGCGTCAAACGGTCAAATTCATAGCGTACGACCTCGGATTGAGCTGAAACCACCGTGAAACATTCTCATTATTATTCGTGACGTGTACGCGCAGACGACACGTCAATCGGACGTGCGGTTTGCGCGGTACGACTCAATATTAGTGTTTTAAGTGATGTGCGCGCTTCGTAAACGCGCGTGAGGGTGGTCCAAACGGGCCGAACGATTTCGGAATTGCCTGAAATCTGACGACAAATACGGGTGAGTGATTTATGAAGTGTTCGAGCAGACGACACGTCAATCGGACGCTCCGTGTGCCCGCGGTGACCGACAACGCAGTTCTGGTGTCATAAACAGCCAAAACGGGCGTCAAACGGTCAAATTCATAGCGGACAACCTCGGATTGACCTAAAAACACCGTGAAACATTCTAATTATTATTTGTGATGTGTACGCGCAGACGGCACGTCAATCAGACGTGCGGTTTGCGCGTTACGGCTCAATATTCGTCTTTTAAGTGATGCGCGCGCTTCGTAAATGCGCGTGAGGAGGCTCCAAACGAACCAAACGAAGTCGGAATGGCCTGAAATCAGACGAAAAATACGGGTGAGTGATTTCTGAAGTGGTCGAGCAGACGGCACGTCAATTGGACGTGCCCTGTGCCCGCGGTGACCGACAACGCAGTTCTGGTGTCACAAACGGCCAAAACGGGCGTCAAACAGTCAAATTCATAGTGGACGACCTCGGATTGAGCTGAAACCACCGTGAAACATTCTCATTATTATTCGTGACATGTACGCGTAGACGGCACGTCAATCGGACGTGCGGTTTGCGCGGTACGGCTCAATATTCGTGTTTTAAGTGATGCACGCGCTTCGTAAACGCGCGTGAGGGTGGTCCAAACGGACCAAACGATTTCAGAATGGCCTGAAATCAGACGAAAAATACGGGTGAGTGATTTATGAAGTGGTCGAGCAGACGGAACATCAATCGGACGTGCCGTGTGCCCGCGGTGACCGACAACGCAGTTCTGGTGTCATAAACGGCCAAAACGGGCATCAAACGGTCAAATTCATAGCGGAAGACCTCAGATTGACCTGAAAACACCGTGCAACATTCTAATTATTATTCGTGACGTGTACGCGCAGACGGTACGTCAATCGGACGTGCGGTTTGCGCGGTACGGCTCAATATTCGTGTTTTAAGTGATGCGCGCGCTTCATAAACGCGCATGAGGGTGGTCCAAACGGGCCGAACGATTTCGGAATGGCCTGAAATCAGATGAAAAATACGGGTGATTGATTTATGAAGTGGTCGAGCAGACGGCACGTCAATCAGACGTGCCGTGTGCCCGCGGTGACCGACAACGCAGTTCTGGTGTCACAAACGGCCAAAACGGGCGTCAAACGGTCAAATTCATAGCGGACGACCTCATATTGACCTGAAAACACCGTGCAACATTCTAATTATTATTCGTGACGTGTACGCACAGACGGAACGACAATCGGACGTGCGGTTTGCGCGGTACGGCTCAATATTCGTGATTTAAGTGATGCGCGCACTTCGTAAACGCGTGTGAGGGGGGTCCAAACGGGCCGAACGAAGTCGGAATGGCCTGAAATCAGACGAAAAATACGGGTGAGTGATTTATAAAGTGGTCGAGCAGACGACACGTCAATTGGACGTGCCGTGTGCCCGTGGTGACCGACAATGCAGTTCTGGTGTCATAAACGGCCAAAACGGGCATCCAACGGTCAAATTCATAGCGGACGACCTCCGATTGAGCAAAAAACACCGTGAAACATTCTAATTATTATTCTTGACGTGTACGCGCAGACGGCACGTCAATCGGACGTGCGGTTTGCGCGGTACGGCTCAATATTCGTGTTTTAAGTGATGCGCGCGCTTCGTAAACGGGCGTGAGGGTGGTCCAAACGGGCCGAACGATTTCGGAATTGCCTGAAATCAGACGACAAATACGGGTGAGTGATTTATGAAGTGTTCGAGTAGACGGCACATCAATTGGACGTGCCGTGTGCCCGCGGTGACCGACAACGCAGTTCTGGTGTCATAAACGGCCAAAACGGGCGTCAAACGGTCAAATTCATAGCGGACGACCTCGGATTGACCTGAAAACACCGTGCAACATTCTAATTATTATTTGTGACGTGTACGCAGAGACTGCACGTCAATCGGACGTGCAGTTTGCGCGGTACGACTCAATATTCGTGTTTTAAGTGATGCGCGCGCTTCGTAAACGCGCGTGAGGGGGGTCCAAACGGGCCGAACAAAGTCAGAATGGACTGAAATCAGACGACAAATACGGGACAGTGATTTCTGAAGTGGTCGAGTAGACAGCACGTCAATCGGACGTGCCGTGTGCCCGCGGTGACTGACAACGCAGTTCTGGTGTCATAAACGGCCAAAACGGGCGTCCAACGGACAAATTCATAGAGGACGACCTCAGATTGAGCTAAAACCACCGTGAAACATTCTAATTATTATTCGTGACATGTACGCGCAGACGACACGTCAATAGGACGTGCGGTTTGCACGGTACGGCTCAATATTCGTGTTTTAAGTGATGTGCGCGCTTCGTAAATGCGCGTGAGGGTGGTCCACACCGCGCCTCGGATTGAGGTGGCGTTGACTTGTACATGGCACATATGACCCATGGATCGTTCTCCTAAAGTTTTAACAGAAACCGAATGCGTTTGGTCGGTTTTCCATATTTCATTTTTTGTTTTCACTAAAAATGAAGTCCATTTTAAACAAAATAGAGACACTTTGAGTGGTGTCGGCCACACCGCGCCTCAGATTGAGGTGGCATTGACTCGTACACATCACATATTACCCATGGATCGTTCTCCTAAAGTTTCAATAGAAACCGAATGTGTTTTGTCAGTTTTCCGTATGTCATTTTTTGTTTTCACTAAAAATGAAGTCCATTTTAAACAAAATAGAGACACTTTGAGTGGTGTCGGCCACACCGCGCCTCGGATTGAGGTGGCGTTGACTCGTACACGTCACATATGACCCATGGATAGTTCTCCTAAAGTTTCAACAGAAACCGAATGCGTTTGGTCGGTTTTCCGTATGTACTTAAAATACTGTCCATTTTAAACAAAAGAAAGTCACTTAGAGTGGTCCCGACCACACCGCATCTCGGATTTAGGCGGGGTTGACTCGTACACTTCTCAAATGACCCATGGATCGTTGTCTTAAAGTATCAACACAATCCGAATGCGTTTGGCCGGTTTTCCGTATGCCAGTTGATGTTTTTCACTTAAAATGATGTCATTTTGAAACAAAAGACATACACTTTGAGTTGTTCCGACCGCACCATGCCTCGGATTGAGGCGGGGTTGATTCGTACACGTCACATATAACCCATGGATCGTTGTCCTAAAGTATCAACACATTTCGAATGCGTTTGGTTAGTTTTTCATATTTCACTTTTTGTTTTCACTTAAAATTTAATGGAAATTCATATAGAATATTTTTATATCATATTTAGTATGGATTAGATTTTAGTTGATCGTGCTATGAAACATTTCAGAGCTAATGAAATTAAGGAAGGTGGAGGGGCTGTCCGGGGGGCTGTCCGGGGGGGATGTCCGGTGGGTGTCCGGGGGGCTGTCCGGGGGGCTGTCCGGGGACCAAGGAGGAGGGTGGGGGGGCTGTGCGGGGTCTGTCCGGGGGGTGTTTGGGGGTTGTTCAGGGTGTTGTCCGGGTTTGTTCAGGGGGCTGTCCGGGGGTTGTTCAGGGGGTTGTTCAGGGGTTGTTCAGGGGTTGTTTAGGGGTTGTTCAGGGGTTGTTCAGGGGGTTGTTCGGGGTTGTTCAGGGGGCTGTCCGGGGGGTGTTTGGGGGGTTGTCCGGTGTCCAAGGGGGAGGGTGGGGGGGTTGTCTGGGGGGCTGTCCGGGGGGCTGTCCGGGGGGCTATCCAGGGTCCAGGGTGGAGGGTTGGGGGCTGTACGGGGGGCTGTCCGCGGGGGCTGTCCGGGATCAGAATGTGGGAAGGCTGAAATGTCAGTGGGAGGGGTAGGGTCTAGTCAGGCACGCGCAGCTCTACGTCCACCTCTGGTACGAACCCTCCTCTTACCACCGACCTGAGTACTAGGACCAGTACTAGGCTCCTCGTCGAATAACTATCGACGTAATGGTGGATCCTACAAAAAAGTTTACAAAAAAAATTAATCACATGACATTATATATTCTGTAAATATATATATATATATATATATATATATATATATATATATTTGAAATAAAGTACTCACTGTAGGCACTAATGGTGGAATGCCCATCTCCTCCATCCGACGATTGTTCTCCGCCATTTTTTTTCTTCGTCTCTCTTCAATTGGCTACATTTCCTGCATTTGAAAACAAATATGTAATTAATTAGAAAAAGAAAATTAATGTGTAAACCAAAAAACTAAATATATGCGGGAATGAGGGGATTCATTGGTAATTTAGCTATCAATTGTTTTAGAAGAGTTTGAATGAATTTAATAAAACATACAAGTTGTAATGTTCACCAAGTTAGAAATATTGTTTGATTTGGTTTGAATATAGTTCAATTCCAAATTAGAAAATGCAATTCAAATAAAACAGCAACCAATAAACATTGAAAATTCACATAACGGTCAAGTCAGCTAAAACATATTTGTGATCAATACTAAATAAATATGAATATTACCAACCTTAACAACCCAACTCGAGGTAAACCAAAAGAATTGAGAACATGGATGAATGATTCTATATATTTCCAACCACAACTTTAGGTTCACAATCAACTCTGACAATTGAGATATTGGAGTCATCAAAAGAAATAAATGGATTGGTTCCAATGGCAATAGGGACAGTGTCAATTCCATCATCAGCATCATCAAAAATATTTCTTAGAATTACTTCAAATATGACAGCAAATTCAGGTTGAAGTTGATCTTTGACATAAAAAACTTGTTTAGCCATTGATGCCAACACATATGGTTCTTCGGTTGCAAGAGTGCGGGTCATATTAATTACTCGAAATCCACAATCATCAATAAATGTGCCATGTCTCGTCATCGAATCAAACCAATGGCATTTCATCATTGTGACTCGTCCATGAGAGTAATAATCCAATATTATTATTTTCTCAAGGACTCCATAATAACCCACATTTTCAAGTCGCGGTCTACTATCTGATGCACTGGCATAAAAATCTGTTGTGGTAGTAACCATAATACCATCATGTTGTGTTCTCATGTTTTTGGCTCGTTCAGTGACAATAAATCTGTACCCATTGATAACAATTGATTTACAGTCACGAACCACGGTATTAGGACCAAAAGCCAAAGCTCTTATTTCCTCAGAGATAGAGTCAGTAGACAAACTCAATACCTGCAATATAAATGACAGTTAAACTTAAGTAAATATTGAAATAATTAATTTAAACAGTAATATTTTTACCTTCAATTTTAACCAAGCAGAAAACTCTTTGCTATGCAAAGTCTCTCTCCTTCTCAAAGATAAAGAACGATGCTTCCTATTTATCATTGTTTTATGTTCCCTGTAGATAAAAAAATATTAATAGTTTAACAGATATATATGTAAGATATACATATTCAATTTTTTTACCTTATATAGTCATCGAACAAATCACAGTTGAACAAAACTGTGCGATGTGCCATCTCCCGCTCTTCAAGGCTTAATGTCATCAATGTATATGATCCAGGAATTCCTCCTATTTGAGGAAGTGATGGAAAACTGGGTTCAATTTGATCATATTGTTCTTATTCATTTCTCATTGGTCTGTTCATTCTTGTAGTAAGATCAGACAAATACATTGAACAGAAATCCATACATTCTTGAGCTAAGTAACCGTTCACGATAGAACCTTCGGGATGATTCTTGTTTCAAACATAAGACTTTAATGTGAACATATTTCTTTCAGTTGGATACATCCAACGAAAAGAAACAGGTCCTCCGAGAAGTATTTCAGTTGGAATATGGACAGTCAGATGCAACATGCATGTGAAAAATGATGGGGGAAATATTTTCTCCAACTCACACAAAATTAATGGGGAATCTGTCAACATTTTTTGCAAGAAAGACTTGGACAACTTCTTAGCACAAAGATCTCTAAACATATGGCACAACCGAATAACACCCACCCTTACATTATTGGAAAAAAGATGACGGATTTCTATTGGAAGCAACTCATGCAGTAGAACGTGATAATCATGAGTCTTCAAAGATTTTAGCTTCAACTCTCTTCTGTTGACCCGTTTAGATATGTTGCTTGAATAGCCATCAGGAACTCTAATAGTCTCTAATACTTCCAAAAATTGTTTTTTTTCAGTAGGTGTCATCACATAAGAAGCACATGGAAGTTTCCATTTATTTTCACTGATACGCACAGGATGCAATTCTGGTCTGATTCCCTAATCCACCAAGTCACGTCGATATCGTAAATCATCTTTTGTCTTCCCCTTGACATTTAGAAGAACTGAAAGCAACATTTCACATATATTCTTTTCAATATGCATTACGTCTAAGCAATGATGTAGCAAATTGGTTGACCAATAAGGCAAATCAAAAAAGAT
Source organism: Viscum album (assembly GCA_963277665.1). Classification (NCBI taxonomy): domain Eukaryota; kingdom Viridiplantae; phylum Streptophyta; class Magnoliopsida; order Santalales; family Viscaceae; genus Viscum; species Viscum album. Next base: position 1,392,912,534 of record OY728130.1, on the reverse strand, counting down.
ACTCCTCTTCCTCCAATTGTAACAGGTTTCTGTGGAAACATTCTTTCTCTTTCCAGGTTTCATTTGACCCTCCCCGAACGAAAAACTGAAATCTTTCAATTCATTAAGCACATCAGTTCCAGACATATGCTGAGGTGGATCATCGGTCTCTATAGTATTATCAAATCTTCGACGATTCATTCTATATGGATGATCCTTTGGCAAAAATCATCGATGTCCCATAAAACTGAAACTACAACGATGTTTCAGTCTTCTGGATCGTGTATTCTTCATACAAACTGGACATGACAGTTTTCCCTTCGTGCTCCATCCAGACATCATTGCATAAGCCGGAAAATCATTGATCGTCTACATAAGCGCAGCACGCATCTGAAATATGTCTTTCGAACATGCATCGTATGTGCGCACACCCACATCCCAAAGAAGTTTCAACTCTTTTATTAAAGGTTGCATGTATACATCAATATCAATGTCGGGATCAGAAGGACCAGATATGAGTATACTCATGAAAGTGAAAGATTTTTTCATACACAACCATGGGGGAAGATTATAAATGTGTATAAAAACTGGCCATGTGCTGTGCGAAGTAAGAATCTGCCCAAACGGATTAAAATCGTCGCATGAAAGACCCAGCCTCACATTACGCACGTCAGCTACAAAATCAGGATGTCGAGCATCAAATCTCTGCCATGAAAATCCATCTGCAGGATGAACCAACTCATCATTAGTCTTCTTTCTCTCGGTATCATGCCATCTCATTTTTATTGATATGTCATCAGACATAAAAAGATTCTGGAGTCTGGGGATCAATGGAAAGTGCCACATTACTTTCTGTGGAACGCGGGATGGTGTTCCATCAGATTTTGGCTTGCAGCAAGATGTGCCACATTTTATATATTCATTTCGTTCAGCGGTTTTTTCCCAGAATAAACTGCAATCTTTCGGGAAAGCATGAATTTTGTTTCTGGAAAATCCAAGTTCTTCAACTAACTTCCATGCCATATAGTGGTTTGAGGAAATATCTGCATCATCTGGAAGTAAATCCTTCAAGAGGGTAAGAATTTAATCGATTGCTGTATTAGAAATCCCATACATAGTTTTTCCATGAAACAATCAGATTAAAAATTCCAGCTTTTTCATTTTATCGCATTGTCGATATACTGGAGTCGTGGCAGCATCATTCAATTTTTTCACCCTATCAATATCATCATTTTCACTAAATGCATCAGTTGTCCTCATATCGACGTCTTCTTGAGTCGAAATCCTTTCTTTTTCATGATGACGAATAAACGAAAACCGATCATCTAACAAATTCTCCATTCCAGTCCTTTCATTTCGATCATCACCAATTTGAGATTTCATTTTCTCCCCATTGTGATACCACACAAAGTAGTCTGCTTGAAAACCATTTTTGGTTATGTGGTAGCTGACTTCTTCACGACTCAACCAAGGTCTACCAACACAATTGGAACATGGGCAGTGTATGCGACCACTATCTGAAGCATTGTGAAATGCAAAATCTATAAAGCTCTCCAAATTGTTTTGAAAATCGCTTGAGATATGATCGGTTTCATACATCCAACTTCTGTCCATTCTGTAAAAAAATTCATATAAGTCATTTTGTCATAAACAATTCAATAGGATTGAACTTTAATAGAAAATACATTTAAGTAAACGATAAAGGAAGAAAATAATCATGGTATCAACTACACATGTGAAAAAAACATATTAATGTGTTATTGAAAAAATGTAAAACCAACAAGAAATTAATGTGTTATCACATCAGAGCATGCCTCATCCCATAACCATATTAGTAGGGTACCCTCGTGGACAGCCCCACGCACCCCCGTGGACAACCCACCCACCCCCGTGGACACCCCCTACCCCCTAGACAGCCCAACCACCCCTGTGGACAGCCCACCCACCCCCTCGACACCCCTTCTCCCTATGGACAGCCCCCACCCCCTTGGATAGCTCGCCCACCCCCTGGACACCCCTACCCCCTGTGGCCAGCCCACCCACCCCCCCTGGACAGCCCGCCCACCCCTCCTTGACTGCCCGACCAACCACGTGGACAGCCCGTCCACCCTTGTGGACAGCCCGCCCACCCCCGTACCCCCCTGGACACCCCGTACCCCCCCCGGGATAGCCCCGCCCACCCTCCCAAACAGCCCACACCCCCCTCCCCTACAACCCCACCACCACCACCTAGACATACCAACCCCCCTGGACACCCCACACACCCCTCCCCCACCAGGACACCCCACCCAGACCCCCAGGACAGCCCACACCCCCTGGACAGCCCCGTCCACCCCCGTGGACAGCCTTTCCCACCCCCGTGGACAGGCCCGCCCACCCCCGTAGACGCCCCTACCCCCTAGACAGCCCAACCACCCCCGTGGACAGCCCACCCACCCCCCTCGACACCCCTTCTCCCTATGGACAGCCCCCCACCCCCTTGGATAGCCCGCCCACCCCCCTGGACACCCCTACCCCCTGTGGCCAGCCCACCCACCCCCCCTGGACAGCCCGCCCACCCCTCCTTGACAGCCCGACCACCCCCGTGGACAGCCCGTCCACCCTTGTGGACAGCCCGCCCACCCCCGTACCCCCCCTGGACACCCCGTACCCCCCTGGATAGCCCCACCCACCCTCCCAAACAGCCCACACCCCCCTTCCCTGCAACCCCACCACCACCACCTAGACATACCACCCCACCTGGACACCCCACACACCCCTCCCCCACCAGGACACCCCACCCAGACCCCCAGGACAACCCACACCCCCTGGACAGCCCCGCCCACCCCCGTGGACACCCCCTACCCCCTAGACAGCCCAACCACCCCCATGGACAGCCCACCCACCCCCCTCGACACCCCTTCTCCCTATGGACAGCCCCCACCCCCTTGGATAGCCCGCCCAACCCCCCGGACACCCCTACCCCCCCGTGGCTAGCCCACCCACCCCCCCTGGACAGCCCGCCCACCCCTCCTTAACAGCCCGGCCACCCCCGTGGACAGCCCGTCCACCCTTGTGGACAGCCCGCCCACCCCCGTACCCCCCTGGACACCCCGTACCCCCCCTGGATAGCCCCGCCCACCCTCCCAAACAGCCCACACCCCCCTCCCCTGCATCCCCACCACCACCACCTAGACATACCACCCCCCTGGAATGTGTAGAAATAACATAAAAATACATGATATATAGATAGCACAAAATACTCAACCTATGGGTTCACATTAACTACATAATCACACACTTCACTACTACCATAAAACACATAAACCACACCACCACCACACAAGACGCATAGCATTTCTCACATTCATTTATAAGCCACTTCATTCACACTTACATTGTCCATTCATTTAATGTTAAATTAATTAAATCCATTTACCACACATCCATTTCTATTCCATCTCATTTATTTAATATCTTGTTTTTTGTTTTAACAACATAATTTATTCCATAGATAACCAGGAAACTAATAAAACCACCACACAACAACTCACCATCTCACAATAACCATCGACACCATGTTACATCGACCAACCATCTCACCAAAACAACCACATATCACAATAAAAATATTGCACATCACAAACCACCGCACAACCAAAACCACCTCACCACATTATACACCACAAATTCATCACACAACACCTCCACACGACACAACACCACCACACATCATCACTATCATACAACTTCACATGACACATCCATGCCCACTAACCATCACATTACAACCCCACATATCACAAAGACCAACTGGTCACCTCAATCCCCATAAAACAGCCTACAACATACAATGAAACACAACAAAAAAACTCTCATAGAGGCAACATACCCCAACTTCTACAATTTATTTATTCAAGGTCTTTTATTACATTACCCCTTTATTTAGCATGGACATTATAACACAACTGATATTCCAGGGGAAACTAATTAATTAACAAAATATTTATTCATTTACCTATTTTACACGGTGAAATCACATCAAAATCCAAACTTAAAACTAAAATATTAGATCAATAACAATAAAAACAAGGTACCATATGTGTATAAAGAAAAAATTACTTGATTTGAGATGATTCAAATGGGTTTTCACCTATTCGGATGGGGGATTTGGAGAGCAGCAGAGAGCTGGAGGTGGATTGATAACTTAAAACTAAAATACTAAAGCAATAAAAATAAAAATAAGGAAGTATATGTGTATAAATGAAAATATACCTGATTTCAGATGGTTTTCACCTCTTCGGATAGGGGATTTCGCGAGAGGAGAGAGGTGGAGCGGATGAAATTAGGTTCTGTGCGAATGGGGGAGAGCAGCCCCGCGGCTGGATTTGGGGGAAATAATTCCCAACGATTTTAAAGAACCGTTGGGAAAGAGATGCTAAGGACCCCTTTGCCAACGGTTTAAGGAAACCGTTGGCAAAGGGGTGACCCTTTCCCAACGGTTCTTTTGAACCGTTGGCAAAAGGTGATTAACACACCCCTTTGCCAACTGTTTCTTCAAACCGTTGGCAAAGGGGTGACCCTTTCCCAACGGTTCAAAAGAACCATTGGCAAAAGGTGATTAACACACCCCTTTCCCAACGGTTTCTTCAAACCGTTGGCAAAGGGGTGGATTTTCCCAACGGTTTCAATGAACCATTGGGAAAGGCTTTCTTAATCCTTCAAGCCCAATGGTTTTAGCAAACCATTGGTAAACACCTGTTGGGAAAAACAACATTTCCAGTAGTGCCAGGATGTGAAGAAGTATATTATGAATGACCTGCAGGGATAGTATGAGGGGATATGAAGACAAGATGTTGTTATAGTTTTGGTATTATAGGTAGTTTAGTACTAACATTGGAAGCTAGATTTAGATAAAATCTGATTAGAGAACATAGCCCAAAGATAGACTTTGAGGATTAGTATAGAAGAACTTCTTAGAATTTTGGTATTATAGAGATTTTGTGAGTTTTCCAAGCAATGCATCCCTGTCTGGATACGAGCAGGTAGAGGCGACTCTGGCCCAGATGTACCTAGGGGTAAAACCCAAAAACACCGCTTTGAGCTAGACTCGAAAGGGAGCTGGTGCACGACAACAGGCCTTGCTGCACTCTTGGTTACGACACTCCCGAAGGATATGCTTAGGATAATTCTCATTTTATTTACAAACCATTATGAAGGGTTTATGAGTATATACTTCCTCAAAGAAAACATTTTTATGATTATAGTTCAATTTATGTTAAGTGTTTTACAAATATGGAATTATGTATTTTGATTCATAAACTAATCTAGTTTATGCCATTGTTTAGAAATGGTGCCTAGTGGGAGGAATAAAAATCGTATCAATGCATGCACTTAGTGTAGGGATTGCCCTCCTGCTCAAGATAATTATTGTGGAGCTGGAGATAAAACTGGTGCTGATCAACTTATTACCATACTGGTACAACTCACTCAGGTTATGAATAATAACCTTACTCGTATGGAGCACCCTGATCCACAACGTGGAGGATCAATGTTAGAACTCTTCATGAGGCAACAACCACAAACATTTAATGGGGGTACAAATCCATTAGTAGCTGAGCAATGGATAAACTCCTTAGAGAAAATATTCCACGCCTTAGGGAGTAGCGAAATGGAGAAGGTTATCATGGAAGTTTACCGCCTCACTGGAGATGCCGATCAATGGTGGTCCTGTTGGAACCAGGGTCTTCAAAGCATGATTTGGCGTATGGTTTTTGTTTGTTGTCAATCCTCAGTGGAAGTTCAGGATATGTACCAACAAAGAGATTATACCGTTCAAGCAGAAAACAGTAGTGAAGGTGGTGTCGTTTCCCAATGTTTGCCAAATTTTTGGGCCTGAAAATCGGCCAATAAAGTAAAGTGTTTTTGGAAAAGGTACTTACGCACCGAGATCTTGGAGGATAAAATACTTGTGTGCCATATGTTTTTGAGGATCAGAACCTCAAAATTTGTCTAAGGAAATAAGGTCGCGCAAGTGTTGGTTGGGTCGCGCAAGTGAGTTGCGCAACAGAGGTTACTGGAGACAAGACTTGCGCGCCGCTGAGGGACTTGCGCGCCTCCGCACAGGGGGTCCAGTTTGCCTATAAATACTGGACCGCACCTCCTCATTTCCTACGGAGTTCGAGACTTAGAGATTGTTCGAGCTCTCGTCGCGCAGGTGGTTGAGCCGCGCAGGTGGTAGTTTGGTCGCGCAAGTAGAGCTTGCGCGCCGGTTGTCTGCTGAGTGCCCAAGGCGGTTTGGAAGAGAAAGGAAGTGGACCGCACAAGTTTTTTTTCGGGGAAGGAAGCGTCGCGCAGGTGCGTTGGTGACACTTGCGCGCCAGTTTGGACTTGCGCGCTGTATTGGGACTTGCGCGTCTGGCTTGGAGAAGCGCGCCAGTTTTTGCTGAAGCCCGCCGGCCTGTTTGGAGCTGCACGAAAGCTAGGAGACTACCCGATACATTCGAGGAAAAGTGATATTCTGCTTCTGGTGAGAATCGGACTTCAATAGAGCATCTACATACAACAAAGGATGCATTCTTATGCAAATGATGAAGAGACCTTCACGTCTATAAACTGCGTGAGACTTCACCAATGGCAGTGAGCTAGGGGGAGTCAACGGGAGTGACCCGAGGGACGCAGTGGGCTATCCCTGAACCTTTGTAAAGGCAGTGTGCCTGGGACAGAGTAACTATACCCGAACTTGTGTAATCTACCGCTAGTGAAGCATAATGGATTTTGGTATGACTGACAACCTGTCGGCGTATGCTCCTTGGACGTAGCCCTTAGTGGTGAACCAAGTAAAAATGGATGTGTCTTCTCTGTGCATGTGAATGTTTTCTTTCTGATCATAATCATCATACAGGTTCAACAAGTTCCTACCAATGTGGGAATAAGATCCATCACATTAAAAGAAAAAGTGGTCACCCTGATTCACCCCTCCCCTCTCAGGGTGTCCCGGGGTCCTTCAGGTCCCTAATTCAAAACACAAAGGAAGATGAAGAAGTATCAAGTATGTAATGGAGGGAGTTTAAGGAATTTTTCTTAGAAAAATACTTTCCACATGACCATCGAGCAGATATGGAAAGGCAATTTCTGAGTCTGAAGCAGAAGGAGGATGAGAATGTTGCAAAATATGAGGCTAACTTTACAAGGTTAGAGTGGCATGCTGCAGATTATATATGTAACCCAAGATGTAAGATTGATTGTTTATTTGATGGGTTAAAACCATTTCTTCGTCAAGAATTAGTCTCACAAACATTCTCGTCGTACGAAGATATTGTCTCGTGTGCTATCAAGACTGAAAAGGAATTCTCTAAGTCTTATGACTTTAAAGCAAAGCAAGAGAAGAAGAGATCTTCTGATCAGTCTAGAAATGGAAATAAGGGGAAGAATGGAAAAGTTGAATATCAGTCCTACAGTAAATCTGGGAAGAAACACCCCGATACTTGCTTGAAGGAAATGAGATTCTGTTACAAGTGTGGTGAAAAAGGCCACCAAGCTCATGATTGCAAGGGAAAGAGAGTTTCTGTCAATGTGGAATGTTATAATTGTAGAGAGACGGGACATTATGCAAATGAATGTCCTAAGCGTCAGGGGAACATACCTCAGAAGAGGCCAAGGGATCAAGGCCAAGCTTATGTTATCACTACTACTGAGGTTGAAGCTCCGAAAGATGTGGTGGTAGGTAATTTAATGGTTTCCTCAAGTTTAGAAAATGTATTATTTGATTCTGGATCATTTCATTGTTTCATATCTTCCCAGTTTGCTAAGAAAATTAGATATTTCCAATTTTATTTAACAAGAGAATTATCAGTCAAAACTCCTAAGGGAAGTATCATTGCAACAAAGTTTTGTGAATCAGTCCCCATTAGAGCACATAAATGTTATTTATCCGCTGATATCATTGTCATAACTATGATTGAGTTTGATATAATCCTCAGTATGTATTGGATTTCGGACTATGATTCAAAGATTTATTGTAAGAATAAGGAGGTTATGATTTTTGATGATGATGATAAGGAACACCTTATTTTTAGAGCAGAATCATCACCACCTAATTCTTATTTAGATCCACCCCCAGTAGCTCAACTAAATTCAATTATTGGGGATGAAGAGAATGAAATGACTGAGGGAGTGGAAAGGAATGTTCAAATATAGGATGTAACTATTGTGAAAGAATATGTGGATGTGTTTCCGGAAGATTTACCTGGACATCCTGCAGAATGAGAAGTTGAGTTTTCCATTGATTTGATTCCTGGATCAAGGCCTATATCGATGACCCCTTATAAAATGGACACCATGGAATTAGTTGAACTAAAGAAACAAATAGAGGAATTGAGTAATAAGGGATTTATTCGCCCTAGTGTTTCTCCATGGGGAGCCCCTATCCTTTTTGTTAAGAAGAAAGATGGATCTATGAGGTTGTGCGTTGACTACAGGGAGATCAATGCTATAACAATAAAGAACAAGTATCCCCTACCACGCAATGATGATTTATTTGACCAAATGCATGAAGCTCAATAGTTTTCAAAGATTGAACTTTAATCTGGATACCATCAGTTTTGTGTGAAGAAGGAAGACATTCCGAAGACAGCATTTCGAACAAGGTACGGGCATTACGAGTTTACAGTAATGCCTTTTGGATTGACTAATGCACCCTCTGTATTCATGGATCTAATGAATAGAGTTTTCAAGGAATATCTTGATGATTTTTTGGTGGTATTTATTGATGATATCTTGGTATACTCCAAAGGCTACGAAGATCATGAAAATCACTTGCGCATTATCTTGAAGACTCTTAGAAGGCATGAATTATATGGGAAGTTTAGCAAGTGTAAATTCTGGATTCAGGAGATTTCTTTTCTTGGCCATATTGTCTCTAAGGATGGAATTTCTATTGATCCTTCTAAGACCAAGTCAATCCAAGAATGGCTAGCACCGAAGAGTATAACCGAGGTACGCATCTTTATTGGCTTGGCAGGTTATTATTGACGTTTTGTCCAGAATTTTGCCCGATTGGCTAACCCATTAACGAAGCTCACACGTAAAGGGGTTAAATTTTTCTGGAAAAAAGAGTGTGAAGAATATTTTGAAGAACTAAAGAGAAGATTAGTCAATGCTCCTATATTGACTCTACCATCAGGGAATGATGGGTTCGTTATTTATAGTGATGCATCAATGAAAGGACTTGGTTGTGTCCTTATCCAGAATGATAGGGTTATTGCCTATGCACCACGGTAGCTAAAAATTCATGATCAGAACTATCCTACTCATGATCTCGAGTTAGCTGCTGTAATCTTTGCCTTGAAGATATGAAGACATTATCTCTATGGTGAAAAATGTGAGATATATACCGATCACAAGAGTTTGACATATATTTTCTCACAAAAAGAACTCAACATGAGGCAAAGGCGATGGCTTGAACTACTCAAGGATTATGATTGCACGATACACTACCACCCGGGGAAGGAAAATAAGGTTGCAGATGCTTTGAGTAGAAAAGATCATGGAGTTTTGAACATGATGAGAGTGGAAATGGATCTTTTTTTCATGGATCTAGTAAATATGGATATGGGAATCACCATGGAGGGTGAATCATCAAAACTTTTTCAAATGGTTTCCAAACCATCTTTACTAGAAAGGATAAAGTGTTCTCAGGCCGATGATGAAGAGTTGAAAAAGAATATTAAAGCTATGAATGATGGGAGATTGAGTGACTTTGTGTATGAAGATGGAATTTTGAAATTTGGGAGGAGACTTTGTGTTCTCGATATAACTGATTTAAAGAGGGAATTGTTGGATGATTCTTATAGTTCCAATTTCTCTATACATGATGGGAGCACCAAAATGTATAGAGAATTAAAGGGAAATTTTTGGTGGGACAACATGAAGAGGGAGATTGATGATTTTGTGTCAAGATGTATGGTTTTTCAACAAGTTAAAGTTGGAAGGCAACTGCCTGGTGGAGTATTGCAACCTCTTCCCATACCTGAGTGGAAATGGGATAATATTATGATGGAATTTGTCATGGGACTACCAAAGACTCCTAGAAGGAATGACGCAATATGGGTCATTGTTGATCATCTCACGAATTCAGCACATTTTCTAGCTATAAGAGAAGATCTACCACTTGAACATCTAGCAAGACTATATATTAATGAAGTTGTGAGACTTCGTGGAATACCCCTGTCGATTGTCTCGGATCGTGATCTCCGTTTTACATCAAGATTCTGGAAAAGTCTTTAGAAGGCCTTGGATACTGAACTTCGTTTGAGCACTGCTTACCACCCTCAAACAGATGGACAATCAGAACAAACTATTCAAACCTTAGAATACATGTTGAGATCATACTCACTTGACTTTCAGGGTATGTGGGATCAATATTTACCTCTGTTAGAATTTTCCTATAATAATAACTTCCATTCAAGTATTCTAATGGCACCATATGAAGCATTATATGGAAAGAGATGTCGCACACCAACCTGTTGGGATGACGTTGGTGAAAGAAAACTTGTAGGCCTAGAACTGGTGGAGGAAACAATGGAAAAGGTGAAGTTAATCCAAAACCACATCAAAGCATCTCAAAGTAGGCAAAAGATCTATGCTGACAACCAGAGGAAGGATTTGGAATTTCAGATAGGAGATCATGTTTTCTTGAAGGTATCTCCATGGAGGGGAGTTATACGTTTCGGTAAGAAGGGTAAATTGAGTCCTAGGTACATCGGACCCTTCGAAATTCTAGAACAAATTGGGGCTATAGCTTACCGTTTGGCAATGCCGCCGAGTCTCTCCAAAGTTCACGATGTATTCCATGTATCAATGTTGAGAAAATACATGCCTGAACCAACGTATGTACTCACCTATGAGGAATTAGAACTGGAACCCGACCTCTCTTATTGCGAAGATCCCGTCAGGATTCTTGATACAAGAGAACAAGTGCTGAGAAACCGGACGACTCGTCTGGTAAAAGTTCTATGGAGAAACCATAAGATGGAGGAGGCAACGTGGGAACCCGAGGAACTTATGATGAAGAATCACCCGAGTCTTTTTATACAGTGATATTATATGAAATTTTGAGGACGAAATTATTTGAAGGAGGGGAGAATGTAACACCCCAAGCTTCCACGGTACACTTCTCTTTGAATAATACAGTAGCGTGTGTTGTATGCAACATCGATTTCTAACACACACCACAACCATTCAAATAAGCCGTTATGAATAGTAATACCTAATTTTTGAAATTTTATAAATTTTATATTTCAAAATGGACTTCATTTTTGGATTCGGAATATCGAAATTATCCTATGTTGAATTTTTGGTATTTTTCTGAGAACTTCCAATTTTTGATGAATAGTGAAAAATACTTAAAAACAACTTTTTTAATAAAAATATTTTATAGTGATAAATTATAAAATTGAGTGTTTTTAAAGAATAATTATAATATATTTTTACTATTTTATCCAATGGTGGTCCTTAGAATTAATTTCACTTTGAAATTGGACATAAACAATTGTCAATCTTTTGATATATATTGTTTCATAAAAACACGCTATTTGTTGTGACAGTGGGAATTAATTATTAAATTAATTAATTCAACTTATATGGTTTGAATTTTATAAAATAGAAATAATTTTTGAATTAGGAATATAAAATATAGCTCAGGGTTAATTTTTTGGTATTGTTCTGAAAAACATCGATTTTTTGATGAATAGTGAAACCACTAAGTGGTAGTTAAAAAACTGATTTTTCGTTTAAATGAAATTTTACCACCTCTGTGATTTGAATTTCCAAAATCCAACATACATAAATTTCATTAGGAAGTAAAATGTGGTTCAACGGGATTAAAATAATTTTTGGTGAATAGTAACTTTTAAGTTCTATTAATCGCGATTAAAGGTAATTAGTGAAATTTAATGTAAAAATGATATTATAAAAAATATGAAAATACCCTTAAAATTGTCCTAAACTTATTGTATGAGTCATGTCCGACCAAGAAAATCCATGGGTCAACTTGGGGACCCCATGGAGCCACACGGGTAAGAAAATGACATTAATAACTTTTTATTTAAAGTAAGAATAAAATTGTCACAAACATGAGTTATTTTACTAAAACAATTATTACATGGGGTTATATAAGGTAACGTTTTGACTCTAAATATTTATTTTAAAGATAAAAATATTTCCTACATCATCATAATTTTTTTTATAATTTTTAGACATTAAATAAATTAAAATATTTATGACACCATGATGATGCAATGATTACCTCATTAATTAACGATTTAAATAAAATGAAAAGATAATGTAAAATCTAAGACTTAAACTTGTCAAAAACCTATTGGATGGGTATATCTCGAACCCTTATCACCTTATACTCGAAATATATAATTGTGGGACCCTTGAAATTCGAAAATCACTTCATAATAATGTAACATTTCATTACTTTCCAAGAGTGCCCCTCCTCTCCTCTTATAAAAGGCCCCCACCACTACCACCTTATTCACACCATCAAGACATTTGGATCAGCCAATCTCTGCCCAAATACTATCTCAACTTCCCTTTCTTAATCCTAGTAGCCTCACTTTGGGCAGAATTCCTCCCAAGGAATCCTTTGGCTCAAATCAAAAAGAGTTACCCGATTTTAAGGTAATGTCTTCTCTTATGTTATTTTGTTTTATTTTTCTTCTCAACCCCTTAAAATATTTTTATTCCTTTATTTTGTAACAAAACCAGTATCTTAAATATACTAGGATGTTGTTATGAGAAGGATTTTATTTACACTTACACACAACTTCGTCTAATGGTTAAAGAACATACTGTTTCTGTGGTTAGCGAATTTCTGCCTCACGAAACGATGACTGTTCAATCTTCTTTTAACACCTCTCATGGTGGCCATTATGATGAAAATATTTTTATATATGATATATATTATGTTTTTGGTTTCATTATGATTCTGTATTTTTTATTTATTGCATACCTTTATGATTTCCATTATGGGTAAACGCGATAATTTCATTTTAGGAAGTGCAGACTACCGCCCCCTCAAAGTGATTTGAATCGTTAATGCCATATGTGGGATGTATAAAGGATGGAGTAAATGGTATTATGCAATATATTATACTGGAATTATAGTATACCTTTATATAATTATAATTTTATTCCATTAAATATGAAATAGAAATGAAAGTAGCGTTCATGCGTACGTACGACTTATCGTCTCCATGAACGGTGCATTTTATTTCTTACCTCTAAATGTTATGTAATATTATAAATGTATGTATATACTGGATATATATGATATAAATGATATCTACATCATGAATATAATTCTGGATATAATGGATATTTCACCACATGAACAACTTGTAATTATAAGAAGTTTATTTTTGACTCCAGTACCAAAGATCGACAAAACGGCCGTTATTAACTTAAATAATTACATAATGTTCATAACATGGTAATAAGTGATATAAAAGGAATAATAAACTTGAAAAAGGTTCTTAAGTAATTATAAATTAACTCTAGTTTATTATTCATGAGGTTAAATAACGGTCGAGTCAAGATAGACACAAGGTACGAGAACTTCTTAACCAAATTTCCGTTCTTTGGGTTAATCTCCTACTTTCAAATTATGTCATGATATTATTATGACCTATCTTATATTTTTACTTTATTTATGTGTACTTATAGTGAATATACATAATAGATCTATTTTATTTAAAAAATGATCTTTGTTAGGACTTCGCCTCAATCTCCATTCACTGAGGCATATTTTGTTTTATACACAAATTTCTTTTATATGATGTATAAAACCCTTTGACTTTTATGTTTATTCAAAAGGAATATTTTTATACGAAGCGTTTTAATAAATGAAAAAAAGTAATGTTTTTCTTGTCGTGTGTATGCGGTGACAACGACTTCTCTTCCGCCGTGACAATTATTTGAGTTTCGGCTTCCTCAACAAGCCATAACTTTTTTTTAAATGAAAAATAAATACCAAGTTTTAAATTTCTTTTATTTTGGTATTGAAAATGGTTTTGATAATGTTTTTATTATATCAATGTGCTGTATTGATATCTTTTGATTTAAATGTGGAAATTTTATGTTTCCTTTATGCATGTTTTATGTGATACGATTATGTTATGGTTTATGATATGTTTAAACCTGTTCATATGAGGAATGCATTGGACTTAATAAGTGACGGGTGGAGCCCGCTATAGCTCCTCGATGCATCTGTAGGTCTCATGAGACAAACTAGTGTCTTGGAACGAGGACTTAAAAAAATATTATTTGTAGTCTTGGCACGAGGCCTTGGCTACGTGGTTATGATAGTCTGGAATTATGCATTCCATCACTGTGAAAGTGGTTATTGATATTGCATGTGATTATTCGACCAGTAGAATATCCATGTGAATAAGTAAATGGAATTATCTCATTTTACTTTTGCTATATTATTCTGAAGTTCAAGTTTAAAAGGCTTTTGTTTTAGTTATATATTGCCTTAAATGTTAATGTTTATTTATGAAAGCTTCTGCTATATTGTTATCCTTACTGAGCATCTGAGCTCACCCCTTCCAATGTTTTAATTTTTCCAGGATGTGAAGAAGTATATTATGAATGACCTGTAGGGATAGTATGAGGGGATATAAAGACAAGATGTTGTTGTAGTTTAGTTTTACTTTATGATGTAATGTAAGACTTATGAATGTATCTAGTGTCTCCATGGATACTAAACTAATCGGTCTTTAGAGACTTGATCTTTTGTGATCATGCCAATGTTAGGCAATAATCCACCAAATCTGGGTAACTGGGGTCAGGGCGTTACAAGGAACGTCCTTTAGGCATGTGGTGGGTTAGGTCATGTTCCATTTTGAGAGGGTATTTAGGTCAGTTCATTACACTCACTCCATTATGACCTTCTTTTTGATCAACTATATTTATTTAATTAATATCTCTTATTCTTTACCCCTTACCTAGTGTCTTAGATCACCCTTTTCTTATGTTTCCTTCTATTAGGTAGTTAAAGAGATTATTATGTATGATTTTTCTACTAGGAAGTAACATATAGATAATATCATGTAAGAAATGTATATTATATAATATACTAATATGAATATGTATTTGATCTTTAAATATAATGAACCTTTGGGTTTTAGGACTGTATTTTAATTTTCAAGTATGATGTATAGTTATATAAAATGATTTAAATTGTAAGTATGTTATGATTGGGTCATCTTAGTTGGCATCTAAGTCGAGTTTAGTTAATTTTAGGGATTATGTTTAGAATAATAAGAGGAAACACATTAAAGAAACCTGAGTGGAATGAAAAGTGTCATAGATTTAACTATAGGTTTTATAGGATAAGAAATATTGGTATTAGTTTTCTCTATTTATATCATTGTTTACTCTAATATTATTTGATATTATTTTTTACACCAACCATTTTGGTCTTAAAAAATTATTAGAACCAAAATCATGAAAATAAAGTGGTTTTAGGTACACTTATTATCAATTTAAGAATTATGAACACATTATTTAATTCTTATTCTAATCATTACTTTATATAATTTATGTTCTCTAAGTCTATTGATCCATCACCACACATATTGGATATTATGTTACCTAGGAAAAAATTTAGTGGTGTGATGATTGTATCCAAAGTATATAACTCTTATATTGTTGATGTGAGTGAGAATATAATTATCACAAATCTTTTTATTCTTCATTTGGTATATGTATATGTGATATTGGGCATGGATTGACTCTCTTTACATAGATCTCATTTCAAATAGTAGGATTATGAAACATCATTTCATATCCTAAATTTTCCTATGATTATATTTTGATGCAAGGATAATTATGAACTCCCTATAGAAACTATTTTCTTAATAGGGGTATTAATACCTAATAATGAGAGGTACTTAGATTAAATAGTTGGATATAAACTTAGAATCAAAGATATTCCAATTATACATAATTTTTTCAATGTATTTCATAGAAAGTTGTGTGGTATTCCCCAAAAGAGTAAGGTTGATTTTTCAATTGAACTCAAACTTGGTTCAATCCTTGTATCAAAGAGTCCATACATAAATACCCCAGTTAAATTAAAGGAATTTAAGAAGAAAATATAGGAAAATTTTAATAGGGATTCTTTATTCCCAAGCATTTTATAATGGGGTGAACCAGTCCTATTTTTTAAGAAGAAGGATGGGTCAATTGCTCTTTGCATTAATTATCATGAGATTAAAAATATCACAATCAAGAACAAGTATCTTTTACCTTGTATTGATGAATTGTTTTATTATCATCGTGGGATTTAATATTTATCAAAGTTGGATCTTCTATCATGATATCATCAACCAATGGTAAAAAGGGAGGATATACCTAAGAGTACCTTATATAGAAGATATAAATTCTATGAATTTGTACTGATGATTTTCAAACTTATAAATTCCCTTTCCATATTCATAAATTTATTGAATATAGTCTTTAAATATCATCTTGATAATTTTTTTAGTCATTTTTAATTATACTTTCATATATTCTAAGAGGAAGGAAGAACATGAAGTATATAAGAGTATTGTATTGAATAAATTAAGGAAGGATAAATTATTTTAAAAATTTAGTAAATGATAATTTTATATAAAAAACATCATTCTTGATTCATATAATCACAAAAAAGGGTACTTCTATAAATCCTTCAAAGATATATGTGATTAAAAAATTTCCTAGATCAAAAACTATAACAAATATCCATAGTTTTCTTTTATTGGATGGATAATATTGATACTTTTTGAGAAAATTATTACAAATATAAAATACACTAACCAAGTTAACTCATAAGGGAGTAAAGTTTCTCTAGATAGAATATTTAGATGATAGATTTGAGGATCTTAAGAAAATGTTGGTCACTACATTTCTACTCACACTACCTTATAGTGGAGAAGGGTTTTTGATATAGATTGATACTTTAAAGAAGTTCATGAGGTGTATTCTTGTGAAAAATTAAATGGTGTTAGCCTATACCAAGTGTCAATCAATAGACCATTAAAAAAATTACTTGACACATGATCTAGAGTTAGTGGCCCTAATATTTACATTAAACATTTGGATGAATTTTCTATACAGAGATAAGTGTGATATATATGTAGATTATAAAAGATTAAAGTATATATTCACTTAAAAGATTTTGAATATGTGTAAAAGGATATGATCAATGTTGATCAATGATTATTATTTCTCAATACATTACTATCATTAAAAGGTAAATAAGGTGGTTTATGCTCTTAGTATAAATGATTATTCTACCTTATCTATGACGAGGATTAAAACATTTCAAATATTCATGGACATTTAAAGGGTAGAAAAGGAAATTATAAGGTAATGGATGAATTCATACCTTAGCCAAATGATTACTCAACCATTTATTTATGTAAAGATGAAGGAGGAATTAAAGGATAATATTGATCTACAAAAGAATAGTTGAAATATTCTAGATTTTTTCCTTGAAAAAGTAGATTTATAAAATTTAGAACATGAATATGTGTTTCATCAGTGCTATAACTATTGTAGTTGTTGTATGATACAAATAACTCATCATTATTTATTCACCCAAGAAGCACAAATAGGTATAGATATCTCAAGGATCACTTATGGTGGGACAATATAAAGATAGGGATTGTAGAATATACCTCACAATACTTGGTCTTCTATAAATTTTAGTCTAAATATAATATGTCTAAGATAATGATGTAACTACTACCCTTAACCATATGTAAATAGGACAACATCACCATATATTTTTAAATTTGTATTCCTAATATCTATAATGGAAATAATACAATTTGGAATATAATGATTTAATTAAAAAGTCAATGCACTTAAATTCTATTCAGAAGGACTTATCAGTTGATCAATATGCTAAAATATACAAAAAGGAAGTGGTAAATATACAAGAAGAACCACCTTTAATTTCATTTGATTAAAATTAAAGGTTCACATAAATGATTTAGAGAAGTTTTTATTAAGAATTGGATACAAAATTGAACTCCATCACTACTCATCATCCTCAAACAAATGGACAATCTGAAAGAACCATTTATACTTTCAAATATTTTTTGAGATACTTCTATATGGATTTAGAAGGGGTCTAAGATCATCATATCTAATAAGTAGAGTTCTCATATAATATTATTTTCATCTCATGTATTCAAATAACACCATATGAAGCTATTTTGGGAAAATATATAAAACTATTACATGTTGGATGAAGTTAGAGTTGAAAATATATTGGAACTAGATATTTGTTAAGAAATTATAGATAATATTCAAGAAATTCAAAATTATATTAAGGTCATAAAAATTGATAAAAGATCTATGTTGATAATAATTGATGAAATTTGATGTTTGATATTGAAGAAAAACTATTCCTTAAAATATCATTATGAAAACGTATCATGAGATTTAAGAAGAAGGGAATACTGAGTTCTAGATACATTATCCCCTTAAATATTCTTGATAATGGGAGGAATATAGCTTATCGATTAACAATTCCACCAAACCTATCAAAAGTGTACAATATATTCAATGTATCAATTTTGAGGGATTATATTCTAAAACCATAATATAATAGAACTCATAGGTTGTAAAATCAGAACATGATCTCTCTTATTAGGAAAAATCGATAGAGATATTAGATTATAGAGATAAAGCACTAAAAAACAAGACAAGTCATGTAGTCAAAGTTCTCTAAAGTAATCATAAGTTTGAGGAAGAGAACTCAAAATATAAAATGTAATAAGATAAAATATCCGTAACTATTTTCATTAGAGTAATGAAATTTTGAGGTTTGTTTTTCTAGGAGGGGAATATTGTAATAACCCATATTTTTAGTAAGTATTTTCCTTAAATATGTTCTATGTGTTTATTAATTTGTTTTACTTGCAATGCCAAGAAAAAATGAATAGTGATTTATTTTATTATGTTAATGTTATAATATAAAATTATAATAAAAATATAATAAAAATAAGTATGAAAATTACTTAGAGAATATACCCATATGTAAATAAAAATACTAAATTGTTTCAGTACCCTTCCTTACAGTCTCCTATGAAAATCATACGCTGAGTATAACTATAGAAAGAATGAAAAAAATTATAAATATGGAAGATATTTTGAGAAATAAATTAAGAATTAATATTAATTTTTTTAGAGTAATATATAAGGTTTTAAATAAGAATATAAAAGTGTAATATGAAAATTATATAGTTTTCGGGTATATATATGACCATTAGGAATATATATTGGAAATAGGTATATTATAATTAATATAATGGGTATATAATTTTTTTTATAAATTAAAATTTTTCTATAAATAACATATTTAACATTTATAATAAATAATTAAAATATATTAAATAATTGATGAATTATAAGAAGTAAAATATAATCATTCATTACATAAGAAATTGTTTTATTCAAGAATTTTTTAAATGATTATGTATTTTTATTTTAAATTTTAATCTCATAATTATAGATTAAATTTAATAAAATTTATTTCTTATTTGGAATAAGGATATCAGAATTAGGTAATGGGATCAATTTTATTTAAAAAAACAATATATTGAGTTGAATAGAGGATTACGTCTATAAATAGTAAAATGGTAAAATACTGTACATGGATAACATGATTCATTAACTTATAAAAAAATTAATATCAATAATTGTTTTAAAATTGATCTTCTTTGGTTTTTGACACTTATGGACCACTTTCCTACTGAAAACGACCTCCCTTAACCATTAAAGGAATGAATATTTGCAAATATGCCACTCAAACTCATCTATAAAAGGACCCCTCCTATACCCATTATGAGACCCACACATTGTTTAGTTTTCTCCCACATATTTGATTAAATTTACACCTATAAAATCTTTTCTCGTGTTTTATAGATTATAATTACAATAATGAGTCCTAAATACTTCATTAATAAGGAAGGAAGTCAAAGAATAGGTGATTCAATCTAAGTAATTAATGAGTTCTTCCTCATCATTTTCACTTATATTATCATCTTAATCGTTCTAAAATATGATTTAAAGATTCAATAAAATATTATTAATTTTATTATACTTCTTGAATAATTATATTATGATAATATGACTGTATATAACACAACACTGATGTTAGATCCGTTGATGCTTGATCATGGGAAGAAGCTGCTTTATAGAGGAGTCGATGAGAGGTCAATTCTTGAGGTGGATGGTTCTCATGATCATTTATATCTTTTTTTTATATTTAAAATTCCTAAATTTTTGTTAAAAGGTTTCCCTACTATAGGATTTAACAAAGATGACATTAGGGCTTTGATGAAGGATTTAAAATTCACCTTGGAGGATTTGTTTCAAATATTTTAATCAAAATTATCTTTAATCCAACATATAATGGAGATAATAATATTCACCATAGTTTAGATTGCATTTTTTGATGATATTTTGGTTATCACGAGATTTTATGATGCTAAAAAATGCTCTAGATATTAGATATGTGAATCATGAAAGATTAGGGGTTGTGCTATGTAAGTTTATAAATGGTCACCTTACATTATTTATGAATTTAAATCACTAATTAGGCCTATTTGGGTGGGTACTGATAAAATTAAAATGTATATATTTTTATACCACATGATCAAAAAAATCTAAAAAGTCAAAGGTAATATGATCAAACTTGATTCTTCAACTTTTAATCTATCTAGGCCTTTTGTTTCTCACTTCTACATTGAACTTAGAGTTTCTAAAATCTTTCATAATAAATTTGGATTAATAATGGGTTAGAAGGGTTCTTCTAAAGGGTGAATTATGAGAATATCGCCCCATTTTATTTGAGAAGTAAACTCCAAGGTAATATTATTAAGAATTGTAGTTAATTGAATAATACATGGGTTTTTAAATAGAGTCTAATTGACCTTGGTGCTAATTTAGGCATTGTCTAGGGAACTCATCAGGGGGAAACATGGTGTAATAAAGATTAATTATGGGAAAGGAAACTACTCAAATTGATGATGTTTGTGAATTCACTAAATTTTAGAATCAGGTTAATGATATTCATGAAGGGGAAGAAGATGAAAATTATATTCCTCTACATTGGATATCGATAAGGGATAAATTATCAGCTAAATAGGCCATAAAATTTTATTTAATCCTAGTTTTTATCATTGATAATAATAACCCTTCCACCAAGGGATTTTTTTCCCAAGAGGGTGACATTGAAATTTTTATTTCTTTTAGAATTGGTGTGTGTTATCCAAACCTTCCATTTAGAAGGTTGTAACCTATCCTAGAATTTTAGAGGCTACAACTCTTGCCAAGACTATTAAAATGGCTTGTTTTGTTTATTTATGTTTAGAAAGTAAATATCAGGTTTACAAGACTATTGAACCTTTCCCTATATAAACATATCACTATATGGAGTACCCATTAGAACATTTATATTTGTTTTATTTAATAAAATATTCCTTGATGTTTAAGAAGATGTCAATATATCTTCATTTATTATAAATAGTTGATGATGGTGATTCCATAGTTAGTGGAAAAGGAGTTTGAGGTTGTAGCATATAAATCTACCCTGGAAATATTCAAGATAAAGAAGAAATTTATATGTGATGATTTTTTATATGTTCTTAGTATTCACGATATGTAATAATGATGAGAGTTTGTTCTATAACATTTAATGGATGTTAAAATATTCCAACTAGCAGGGATTTGGAATTGTATTTCATTCTTGACAAGGTAGTTGTTAGAGATGTCACACCCTATCCATTTATTTATTTTTGATTATTTAATTATTTTTTTGATTTTTTTTAATTTTCGAGCTAAACCAATTTTTAAATTTTAAAAATTGGGATTTTTAGTATATGAACATGACTATTAGAAACCATGAACAAACCATATAGGTGCACCTATGTTTTGAAAAAACCAAACGCATAGCTAGAATATGGTTTTACAAACTATGAGTCCTACCCATGCATGGTGTTCCAGAGTTGTAGTAGATGATTCATGGTTGGTTTAGATTTTTTTCAACTGCGATGCCAAACCATGTGATGTTCCTAGAGGGGTTAAAATTTAAAAATTCATATTTTTACCCTAATGAGATAAAACCCTCAAAAGGGTTCATCCCCTCACCCCCCCATTCACTCAACACCATACCTAGAGGGGATCTTGGCCACGTAACCTCCCCCTCCCCTTTCTCTGATTTTTTGGATGATTCATTATTTCATTCATCTTATAAACATCTTAGGTAGGATTTTTTCCTATTTCACTCTCTTATTTTTACATTTTCATTGCACATTTTCTTCTTCCCCTTGTAGTGAACATGACATGGACGAACCATAACTTGATTTGGGGGTTTTTTATTAATTTTTTGGTTCCTAGGGTTCATGGGGTTTGATTGAGAACTGTTCTAGGCACGACCATTGAAAGAGACAAATTCTATACCAGTATCTGGTAGGTTTTCTTCAATTATTATTCCTTGGACCAATTTTAATTAAGGATTTTTTGACTTTTTATTTTCTCATATTTTTCTAGTGTGCCTTGGACATCCTTGAGATGGATTTGAGTCACCGTTGTCAAAGGTAGTAAGTTATTCTTTGGTTTGAGGTAGGTTAACCTAGATCCAAGCCTTTAATTTGAAAACTACGATTGATTTATTTTTTAAATTATTTTTTCATTATTATATAAAGTATATAAGCTATGTAATGTGGTTTTTGGTCCTTAGAAATAGTTTCTCACTGGTTTTCCATATTATAATTAACCTTTTGGAATGGGTTTACATTGTTAAAACTTTTTTCCAAGGGGTTTTTAAATATAAAGCACATTAAATGTTTAATTAGGTTTCAAAATGAATTATACCATGTAAATTGGAAATGGAAATTTTGTTTTTGTCTTTTGACTGGTTTTTCATAAAATCCCAATTGCATGTTTTGGTTTCCTAAAGATCCTCTAAATTATTTCCAATCCTTGTAGTATTTTAATGTGACTTATTCATATATAAAAATATAGATACATATTTAAATTCTATATTTTTATATATTCACTCAAGGTTATGGGAACATATAGATTGAAATACTGGTTGCTTATATATATATATATGTATCAAGGTGTATATGTGTTTAAGTGTGAGGAAAAGTTTTAGAATGTAAAGGATATGTTTTGAAAGTGTGATTACAAATGATCAATATTTATTTTCAAACACCCAAGCCTGATCAACACATTGAAAATGTGTCTTGATTGTTTTCTTTGGCTTTGAAATTGGATCTTGAAAAAGAGATGTTTTTCTTTGGTCATGACTTTGAATTATCAAAAAATTAATGCCCAATTGGGAATTTATAAAGATTTTCAAGATGTGAGGTGCACTTAAATTGAAGAGAAAATTTTTATAGAGTTTTTGAAATAACATTTTATATATTTTTCATGTTGTTATGATTTTCAGAAAAGTTACTTTGCATTGGTATTGTAGAGAGGTGATGTGTTATTGTATACTTTCTTTTCATTATTGTGTGTTGAGATTTTTTTTAATAAAACTACCTTATGTATTTTGGTTATGTGAATGGAACATGGGAATCCTAGGTAATTAGGTGGGAAGGCTAGGACTAACTACTATTACACTGATAGGGCCTCGACCTGGTCACACTCGCAGGATTATGAAACAATAATAACTATACATGTGATATGGATTGTTATAATTAGCCCTTGGGTTCATCCCAATATAGCTCATGATCAAGAATTTAATATTCTTGATCAATGTGATGTGAGGTACATAGAACCCCACTAACCTAGCTACTTGAGGGATTATCCATGGTATTTTCTCTCTTTTACTCTTATTTTGAAGTTATTATTTTAAAATTCTATTTTTTGTAGTTTCTTTTTCATGTCTAAAATAGTGAAAAATATTTTTATTTACCTATATTTTATATCAACTAATGATATGATATTTATGGTGATGATTTCTCACCAATATTCTTACTTTACCAACTCATTCCTACTTATAAATGGTATATTGGAAAATCACTCGTTATTTGGAAAATGGTTTTTAAAATTAAAGAATAAAATGGTTTTTATGAAGCATTATCTTATTACCTAAGGAATTAGAAAACCCAATTTTCATATATTTATATTTTAAAATAAGCATGAAATGGTTTTCTATTTAAAGGTATGGCATAAGGTGGGGTTTCTTATTCAACATCTCTATTGAGATTTTTTTTCTCATGACCTTATCTATATCATTTTTTAGTTGTAGGTTCCGACTTATCTTTTATTCTCACGTATGGGTAAGTGTGGTTATTTTTAGTTGGGTTGTGTCTTGTATAGTCATGAGAAGGCATGTATGCTTATATTTTGTTTGATTTCATCTCCTTTGTAATGCTTTGGCCACATATGATTTTATTGCTTTCTACAGACAAAGGGTAACTATAGTTTCTTTTGGGAAAATAAGATCAATTAGAGGTGTGAATAATTTATATATATGAGAGGGTGTTTGGAGGGTAAGGGAGGTTTTTTGTTCCCAATACTATTTCAACACTTTCCAATTTTTGATATTAGGATTTTTGATTGTTTATTTTTCTTTGGAATAGGAATCCGATATATGAACGGGTCTTACCATAATTTTATTTCTATTTTTTTTCTTATTTAATTAATATTTATCATGATAAATCATTACCAAAATGTTATTATTTTATTCCCAACAACTTGTGCAAGGATATGGTGATTTAGAACACCCTTCAGGCCTTGTTGTGAACTAGGTCGGGTGTCTGATGGAGGGATGGATCAGGTTGGATCATTAAAAAATGGTATCAGAGTAGTCAGGTTCTTTTTTCCATAGGAACCTCATCTCTCTCATAAGTATACCTTTTGATTTGGGATGTCAAGTATAATAAATATAGGATATTTTGGGCTCCTAAGGTAGGCCATGGGTCGATGCTTAATCACCACTGCATGCGATGATACTTGAGTTACCAGGGGTTGTTGGTATTTTAATTTTTATTTTGAGATTTTATTTTGGGGATGATACAAGAGTTGATATGGTGGTACACAATGAGATTGTATGGATTAATAAACCATGAGGATCCCACATAAATGGTTCTATATTACTCTCCATGATGGTTTTGTGGTTGATACATGGTCCACTAAGACATGCAATCAATTCATGCATGGTCGCTAGTCCCTTATTGGCAGTTTTATGTTGGGTTTTATTGTTTAATTGAGTTTTGATTTTAAGTTTTATAAATATATTTTAATTTTAAAATAATTTTCATATAATTTTTTAAGATTTTAAAAATTTAAGTGAGTGTTTTGAAATGATTTTAAGTGGTTAAAGTCAAAATTTTATTTAAAAAGTAAAAATTCTATAAAAGTAGTTTTATGGTTTATATACCAAAAAACCATTTTAGAGGTATAGAACATTGCGTTTGAAAATGGAAAATTTAAAATATGATTTTTAGTGGAATTCGATATTTTTGAAAAATATTGTTTAGAGGGTAATTTCCAAAATTTGAAGTAAAGTGGTGTTTTTATCATGTAAGATTTATAATTTTAAAATTGTTTGGACTCATTTAAATTGAATTTTAGGAAAATGAATTGAAATAAAGTTGGTTTTATTTTTCAAAGGGGGATGAAATATTTTTAGGGTATGTTTTTAAAATGGAATTTGACCTTTCAAATTCAAAGTTGGAAATTTTAAAGGGGAAAACAACAGTTTTGTAAAGATATTTTCTATTGGTATGTTTCATTTTTAGTTTCTATTTATGATTTATATTGGGACCATTTTATTTGGATTGAGAAGCATGAATCGATGAATTCATGTTTCATTTTATTTTAGTATACCCTAAAAAATTCTCAATAAAGAGTGGATGGTTAGTATCTAGGATATATTATTTGTCTATATAGGTTTTGTCTGATTTGAAAAATTGACGATGGTCATTGATTAGTGGTTTGAGTTTTTTGATTTTGAGGTGGTTGGAATCTTTGAGGAAATTATGAAAAAGTGTTTCTATATATATATATTTCCCCCTTAGAATATCCTTAGGGAGTACTAATTGTTTCAATTATTATTCATTTTGGTGAGGTGTATACCTCAGTGTTGGTATTATTTATTTGGATGGAAAGGTCTCAGGTGAGTGGTTGGGATGATTGGTAAGGGTGTTTTATTTTTTTGATTAGTTGGGTTCATTTAAGGTTTGTGTTTCAAGAGATGGCACCAGGTTTCCCTCCCTTCACTCAATACTGGAGCCCATGTTGATCTTGTTGTGGCATGTTTGATTGAGAAATTGGTTTTTTGAGGAATTATCACATATATCTTGTTTTCCTATTCTGACCATCTGGTCCCAATTATTTTTATTTTGGGTGGCATCCCTTCAATTTTTTTTGATTTATTAAGTTTTTAAGGTTTTTGTGTGGTTCCTTGAGGAAGGTTGGGTGTTAGTAGCTTCCCTTAGGAGCATTTTTTTAGTTTTATCTTTGGGATTTCTTAGGAAATTTTGGTTTTTATGGAAGTATCATTTTGGGAGACTCAGAATCTTGTTATTTTAAAGTAGTGGTGTTCATCATTCCAAGATTTTTTTTCTCATAACTTAGTTCTAGTGGGTACTTATGAGTTTTTTCATCATGGTAAATCAGTGTTTGACCCAGGTCCTAATATGGTGGGGAGACCACAATATAAGGATCTTATGGTGAACTTGGTTAACAAGATTTCTTGGTAGAGTAATTATTTGTTCCTTCCTTACCTGACCTCAATCATAGTATTAGTTTGGTTCACCAGGACTGTGGGTCATGTGAATAAATATAATGGAGACCCTGAATAGACCATGGTGATTTTCTTTAGTGATTTATATGTTAATTTTTGGGGTGTTACTTATTTTTATATATAAGATTCTCTTTCTATTTTCATTCTTTCATTTGATCGTTGAGTTCCTTGGTCTGGAAAGTTGTCTCCTTGGATGTTGGTTTGATTTCTGTTGTTTATTTCTTATAAATTTCTAGATTTTTTATTTTTTTGTGTTTTAAAGGAAAATTAAATATTGGTTCTTCAGTCTTTAGGTTTTGATCTCTATAATGAGTAGTTGTTTATTATTTCCCGGTGTCATGATCAACCAAATATTTTGGAATTTTTAGAGGTAAAAAGTTTTCCTTGACCATGATTTATTATTTATTTTCAATTATTTAAATTTTTTTATTTTTTTTTTATTTTTACACCAAACGAGTTTTTAAATTTTTAAATTTTGGATTTCCAATATTGGTGCACAGTTAGCACATGATTAGTAGAAAATCATACGAAAACCATGTAGGTGCACCTGTGTTTTGGAAAAACCAACTACATGGTTAGTGCATGGTTTTAAAAAATATATGTATTGCCTATGAATGGTTTTTAGAGGTCCAGTAGATGACACACAGTTGGCACATATTTTGGAGAACCATGCAGAAAAATCATGTGATGTGTCCATATGGGTTAAAATTTTAAAATGAAAAATTTACCCTTAACGATATAAAACCCTAAAAAGTGGTCTTCCCCTCACCCTCCACTATTTTCCTAACACCACAAATAGAGGGGATCTCGATCAAATGATATCCCCCTACTCTTCCTCTAATTTTTGGCCAATTCCTTATTTGAATCTTAATGTGACCATCCCATGTAGTATTTTATCCTCCTTAGATATCTTCTTCTTCTATTTTTTGTACCTTTTCTCCTCCAACTTGTGGTGCACACACCATGTATGAACCCTAACATGATTTGTAGATTTTTTTGGTAATTTTTTTGGTTCCCAGGGTTCATGGTGTTTCATTGAGTACTATTATAGACACATCCGTTGAAGGTGATGAATTATGCATGGGTTTCAGGTAGGTTTTCTTCTATTATTTTTCCTTCAACCAGTTTTAATTAGGTATTTTTTTTAATTTTCATTTCTAGTATATTTCTAAAGCATGTTGGACATCCTTGAGGTGTATTTGAGCCATTATTGTCAAAGGTAATGAGTTATTCTTCAGTTTGAGGTAGGTTACCCTCTTTAGAAGCCTTTAATTTAAAAACTATGATATCATTATAGTTTTAAAATAGGTTTTCATTATTATATAATTTGAATATTCTATATAAAGTGTTTGTGGTGATTAGAAATGGGTTCTCGCTAATTTTCCATATTTTAATTAAACTTATGGCATGGGTTTCTCTAATTAAAGATTGTTTCTAAGTGATTTTTGAAATGTAAAGAAACTTAAATGTTTAATTGGAGTTCTAAATGATTTATAACTTGTTAATTAGAAATTTAAAAGGTATTTTTGTCTTTTTACAAGTTTTTCATAAAATCCCAATGGCTTATTTTGGTTTCCTAGAGATCCTATAAGTGATTTATAATCCTTATTGTATTTGAATGTGAATTATTAATATATACATATATAAAGACATATATAAGTTCCCTCTTTGTATATTTTCACTCATGATGATGGGAACATATAAATTGGAATAAAGGGTACTTATATATATATATATATATGTTAAGGTGTATATGTGTTTATGTGTGAGGAATGGTTTTAGAATGTAAAAGCTATGGTCTTAAAATGGTTTTACAAATGTTCAATATTTATTTCCAAATGAGAAGTACCGATAATCACCTTGAAAATGTGGATTAATATTTTACTTTTGTTTGAATTGGATCTTGAAAAGAGGGGTGATTTGTTGGTCATGATTCTGAATTCTCAGTAAGATAAGGCCCAATTTTAACTTTCCAATGATTTGTGAAAATTGAATTTCATTATAATGGAAACCCAAATATTTATATAGTTATTGAACTCATATTTGATATGTTTGGAATGTTGGTTTGTTTTTAAGAAAAAAAGACTCACATTGGCAATACAGAGTGGTGAGGTGTTGTTGTATTATTTATTTACATTGTTGTGTGATTAAGTTTTTATTTTGCTACTAAACATCCTTTATGTATTTGGGTTATGGGAATTACACATGGTAATGCAAGGTACCTAGGTGGGTAGGATAGGTTTACCATCTCGTGCACCAGCATGGCCTCAACTCAGTCTCACTAGCTGGATTGTGATACAACATTGACTAAATATGTGACATGGATTGTTACAATTACCTCTTGGGTTTATCCCCCACCAACTGATCATGCAAGGGAAGGTTATATTTTTGATCAATCATATGAGAATTACCTAGAACCCTACTAACCTAGATACATGAAATATTTAACATGGTTCTTACTCTCTTTTACTTCTCTTTACAATGTACTAATTTAAAATGATCTTTTTCACAGTTTCCTTTTCATGTCTAAAATGGTGAAAATAATGTTCTAATTACCTCTATTTTATATCACTTGATGATATTCCATTTATTATGATATTTTCTCACTGATATTATTACTTTATAATCCTGTTCCTTCTTATAAATGGTATATTGGAAAATCATTCATTCTTTAGAAAATGATTTTTGAAATCAAAGAAGAAAATGGTTTTTTCTGAAGCATTAGCCCATTACTTAGTAGGAAAGATTTGGATCAGGAAGAACATGATCCCCAAAATTAGCTTGTTACTTGTTTTGGAAGGAATTTGAAATCCTTATTGTCATATATTTATATTTTAAAACAAGAATGTTATTATTTTATCTTTGAAGGTAAGGAACATGGCATGGTTTCTATTTTGGAATCCCTATTGGGCATTTTTATTCTCTCGCCTATATCTCTATAATTTTACATATGTAGGTTTCATATTATATTTTATTCTCACTCATAGGGAATCATGGTTCTTGTTAGTTGGATGGTGAAATTTATAGTCACAAGGAGGTAGGTATGTTTGTAGTTAGTTTAATTTTAGTTCTTTTTTATTATTTTGGATAAATAATATTTTACTACTTTTTATGGAAAGAGGATAACTATATGTACTGGTGGGAGAATCATATCCATTAGTGGTAGGAATATTTAACTTCTAAGAGAGGGTGTTCAGAGGGTGAGAGAGGTTTTTGGTCTTCTCTACTATTTTTTTCTTTCCTAGTTTGGATATTAGATTATTTTTTGTTTATTTTTCTCTGTCATGGACATCAAATGTAAAAATGGGTCATGATGAAATTTTATTTACTTTATAATTATACTTATTTATTTATGTTTATCAAAATAAATCATTCCCAAAAGGATATTCCTTGATTCCTAGACACTAGTGTAAGCTTATGGGGATCATGAATTCTTTTTGGGCCTTGTGATGAACTAAGAAGAGCATCCAATGAAATGATGGGTAAGGTTGTTTTATGATAATAAAATCTACGAAACGACCAATCAAAGGAGTTTTATACATTAAATATTCTACATAAGATAAATTAATACCTTTGGATTATGTTTTGTGGTGTTTATTAGTGATTTAGAAGGCCTCAAAATGAGTTGAAGTGGTTTTGTTGTTATGTGTGTAAAATATGGGACATGCAGACTGGAGCTAGAAAGTTCACCAAGGAATCTATGTATGTTTCATTTAGGATTTTTGTAGGATTCATTTTTATATTGATCACTAAAATATATCAAACAGACCATATCTATATAAGATTCATATGAGATCTTTATAGGAGTCATTCCAAAGTCTAAGGACACAGTGTAAATATTATTTCTACACTTGTGTGTGAGTCATTATGAGTGAAGGAAATTTTGTATGAGTCATATTAACTCAATTTAAGAATTATTTTAATAAGAATAATTTATATAATCATCATATATATTTTCATAAGAATTATTATAGAGAAACACAAGGATCATTATAGGGATTGATGTAAGGGGATCCATGCTTATATAGATTCATGTAAGGGGATTCACAAAAGATACACCACATAAAGGGATATGAGTATGTGTATCTAGGGATAAAGATTTACAAAGTATGATTATTAATCATTAAATGGTACTGAGAATTACATAATTATATTTTTTAGAGAAACATGAATAATTTAAATGATTCATAAGTCAATATTTATGGAAAATAAATATCACGATCACTCAAATGAAATGTGATACATGATAAGAATAAAGTGTCAAGATAAAGTTTATTCCAATTAAAGATGGAATTACTAGATTATATCCACTCTATAGAGTGAAATTTCTATCTTTCAGAGTATCATACTTTCATATAATAGTGAAAATTTCAAATAGTAAGAATGTATAGATTCTATAGAGTTTCAAAGAAAGAGACATCCCAAGTATTTTAGAAAGAATTGAACAATATTCAAATGAGTTTTAACGAAAGAATAAAATTGGGATCTTATTGACTGATTTAAAAGAATTCATTTCTAAGGATGCTGAGATTAATAGAGTTTAAAAAAATTAATTTTGGAAACCATTACTTATAATATTCAGTGAATATAAAATAATATAGGAAAAGAATAAGAATGTGTGTGCCTGAAAATATTGTGCTCTTGAATACTATGTGAGTATTTAGTTACTGAGAGAACCTGATACACAACTATATCAAAGAGATAAGAATACATGATCTAAGGTTGGAGTTATTCAAGGAGGAAGAATTATACTATTCTTGAGTATTCAAGTTGATAATAATAATTAGATCATCAAAGATATTTAGTGAGTTTTAAGACTAAAACAGTTGTACATAAACTATGAACGATCATGAAAATACAATACACAGGTATAGTAGTCGATCCAGTCGATCCATGGAGGAATATCCACATAATTTTGTGTATAAATAGATAGAAGTAGAAAGAGGTATTTATTTTTTTGGATCATACCTTATTGCAGGAATTTGTACTCTCTTATGTGAATTAAAAGCTAGAGCTTAGTGAGAATATAACATAATTAGACTGAGATAGTCCATGGTGTAACTACATGTGCTTATTATAGAGAATATGTGATTGGGGGGATGAAAAATCATGGAAAGGATTATGATTTTACAATGAATCTTGTAAATTCTTATGTTCCTATTCACTTTACATTCCGTTTCAATAGTGTATGGATCAAGTTAATAAATAAAGATATGATCATGATTTTAACTAGCCATAAAAGTTGAATATTAAAATAAAAATCATTTTCTAGAAGAATTTATAATATCTTGAAGTGTATGATGCTACCCTATCTTCTATCACCTAGCATGGAATTTAAATATGCATTTATTGAGGTATTTTCTGCAACTTTTGAAGGATCACCTATGTCTTTCTATGATAAGGGGAATTTAAATATGAATGGAAATAAATAAAAATAAATTTTTATATCCTTATCAGAAAAAGTATGCACAAAGATAATGAGGTTTCAAGATACACATGATATATGTGAAAAATTGAGAAGTAGTTATGAATTCAATATTAATAATAATAAATCCAAACTGCAAGTTTGGAGGAGCATATTTAAAGATCTTAAAATGATTATTATGAGGATATTAATGAATATCCTATAATATTAAATGAGAATGTGAGTAATATTTAGGTCTTTGGTGATAATTTTGGTGATTTTTCCATTTTTTAAAAGATGACAAGGAACTTTATAGATTGTTTTGATCCAAAATTATTAGCCCTGGAAGATAGATAATACTTGACAGCAGATGAACTACATAACATTCTCATTGCATATGAGATGAAGAAAACCCTATCCTTGCTTCATAATCTAGTGATTTTGAATACAAGTAATATAATGAAGCCTTCAATTTTTTTTTATTTTTTATCAAGAAATTCAAGAAAGGAAAGTGGAAAGGAAAAGGAGAATGACCTATAATGTTATAAAACTATAATTAAATAGATCATTTTGGAAATTATTTCCTAAGAAAGATAGATGCATAATATGATAATAATTATAATGAGGAATATAAAAGAACCCATACATAGAAATGGGGTAAGGGTAAGCATAAGAAACATAAAAGGAGCTTCATGAGAAAGAAGAGACAAACTGACTCGTCATCTACCATTCAATCAGATGATAAAGTAAATTTTTTAGCTAATGTTGAGAAAGGCTTTGATAACTCCAGTAGTGATTATGGTTAATAAAGGAAATATTTGGAGTTGATTATGAAACGTGAGTTAAATTAATGTATTGTGAAAAATATATAGCTTAAGAAATATAAAAAAACTAGTAAGATAAAATAAAAGGATAGTTTTTGAGAAAGAGGAATATGATAAGAAAGAAGAAGAGCTGGTGAAAAAGAAAAGATTCTAGGAGACATTGAAGGAAAATGTTTAGGGGAGAAAGATATATAGTTGAGACACAATCTATGTTCCTAGTATCATAAATTGGGTTAATGAAGATCAAATTTGAATTCTCAAAGGATGTTGAGGTCAAAGGTGAATCCTCACAATTTGGTGAAAAAAGGGTTCCACAAGGTAAGATGAATTTGTAATTAATTAATGTGAATCTTCTACTTCTAACTATATAGTCTATAAAAATAAATTTAAAAATTCTTGGACCAAGATAAAAAAGAGAGGCCTTATTTAAATCTAAAGGGAGAGAGGAATATTCTAAGAAGACTACTACCTCTATCCAAAAAAAGGAGAATCTATAATAGGACAACAACATTTATCTTATGGAAAAATTTATCACCAAAATGGAAGATCAATGTTTAGAGGATTTTTCTAGTGTTGTGGAAGGTATAAACACAAATCATACACTTGTTGGCATAACATGTCATTATTGGGGAATAGGTATGAACCAAGGGTAAGTTATGGTGAGAAAATGAGGATAGATTCACAACTGGAAATTAAAGTATTTACAACGGGCCATTTGCAATCAGATACCATCATAAAAGGCATTTACAATGGGGTCCCTTCGCAAATGACCCATTGTAGAAAATAATGTCGAAAATAGTTTTTTTTGCGATGGGAGTTGTACACATCACAAATAGTCTATCCCAGTTTTTTTAAAACCTTTTGAGGCGAGTAAATGTACCCGTCACAAAAAAATTTTAAAAATAACTTTTTTTAAATAATAATAATAATAATAAAATATAATACAATAATAATAATAATAAAATTATTAAAAAATAAAATTAATAAAATTAATAAAAATATAATAAAAAATAAAAAATAAATTTAATAAAAATATAATAAAAATAAAAAATAAAAAAATAAAAAATAAAATAATAAAATAACAATAAAATAATAAAAAAACACAATAATCACAAAAATCTAAAAAAAGAATAATAAAATAAAAAAAAATAAAAAAAATAAGAAAAATAAAAAAAATAATAAATAAAAAAATAAGAAAAATAAGAAAAATAAAAAATATTCATAAATATATACAAAACAAAATATGTAGAACTACAAATATATGAATTATAAAAATATTAGAAAAAATATATACATTCAAATGTTTATAAAAAAAATACATAAATCACTGAGGGGGTGGGAGTTATCTGGAGGAGGTGGAGGAGGGAACTCCACCCCAAAACCTTGAGTCAGATGTCGTATGTACTTCATCTTCTACTCATACTACTGTGCTTTCCATCGACACATCTCCTCATTCTGTTACTGCTGTTGTCAAAGGAGCTCCTCCTGCTCCCTATGCATGGTCTCTATAAGCTCACCTTGAGCTCACAACTGCTCCTGATACTGTACAGCGGATGATGATGAATCTCCATGAGATCCCCTCAACCTAGATGCCAACATCACAATGGTACCATAATAACTCTCAAATGTCAATCAAGAGATGAACACAAAAACTAGACCTTTCTCAAAGACATACTAAGTTTCCTACATCTATGCTACATCATTAAATGTTAATGCACTAGTGGTCTGATCCTCGGTCTCGGCCTAACTCTCATCATATTTTTGAGAATTCACAGCCTCATATAACCCCTTCAATTACAATTTAAAATTAAAATTGTTAAAATATTATTTGTAGTAAATTTTAAAACAAAAATATTAATACTGACCATAATATG
This sequence comes from Viscum album, assembly GCA_963277665.1. Classification (NCBI taxonomy): domain Eukaryota; kingdom Viridiplantae; phylum Streptophyta; class Magnoliopsida; order Santalales; family Viscaceae; genus Viscum; species Viscum album. Next base: position 1,392,877,644 of record OY728130.1, on the reverse strand, counting down.
CTGTTGGCGATCGCCTATAATCTCTTAAGTGATAGGATCACTGTACATCCTCTTATAAACATCAAACTCCATAATACCAGGATGTTTGACCACTTATATGGTTCACATTTAAAGTTATATTAATTATAAAAAAATTACTTATCAAATATCGTCGATGCGTACGGAATGTATGACTATCAGCTTGATGCATCACCTCCAACCTCCCAGGATTTTTTCAACCTAATGATTCTCTCCACTGAAATTAGATCCCATATAGTATGAAAATAATCCATCCCAAACCTGATATGATATGTAATTTGGTCAGTGGGAACAACAAGACTGCTCAAATTCTGTGACCCCCGCTTTTTGCGTGGATGTCCTCCTTAGATTGTGCAAAAACTGATGGTAATGCACACACATACAGATCTCCCATGGATCCTAGATATATTCCCACATGATATCATTTATGGGATACCATAAAACCTACAAATAATCAATAATATCAAGTTACTGACTAAATAAATTTCAAATTAATTATTATTTATTTACATCCAATCCATTGATCAAACATATGATGTTAAACATCAATGGGAATCTGATCCCATGTCACCCATGCTCTAGAAAAATAATTCTCCAATATAGCACACCCCTATTGAATAGATATATGTGAAAAGATGTGAAAAAATAGAACAAATAATTAAACAATTAGTGTATAAATATATTAATGAAAACTAACTAAAATACACAACTAAACATACCTTTGCATGCATGGATCAAACTCAAGATGTGGACGTCGCTCGAGGATAGGGTTAGGAATCATCAATATTATAGGACCACGACCCTCTAAGTCATTTTTGAACTGCCAATAGACTGATGATGCAACATCATTATCATCACTAGGTAGATCACCCTCCGCTAAATCACAAAACAGATAAGATAATCATTCTTCCACTATCTGAAACACGAAATAAATTGTTAGAAAATAGTTGAAAAAAACTATTATATATAGATATATATTATATATACATATATATTATATATAGATAGATATTATATATTATTATAACCAACATTTAAATGTCTCAAATTTCATCTTCATCCTCATATTTTTATATAATAGTATCAATATATTTATATTCCTCCATAGTATAATCAATTTCTATAAGAGTTTCAACTTCATCATCTATTTCTATATCAAATTAATTTGTTGCATCAATAAAATCATCATCACCATTGACCCATAACCATGAGTGTTATCATCCATATTTGTTTCTCTTCATGTAAAAGATGTTTTTGGAGTATTCTCTTGAAAAATTTGAATTCCTTGAACTTCATCAGAACCACATTCACTTTGGATAAACTAATTTTCATGATATTTTATTTTTATTATGATCCACCAGTCACTTAACTCTCTTGAATTAAAAAAATAATTTTCATAATAAATTTGATGTGCTTTATGAGCTAATAAAAATGGTTCATTTAATACAAGAAGAATTTTATATTGAATATCAACAATTCTATGATGTTGATAAATAAGAAATACACTCTCAATATCCAACCAATGATATTTAAAAATCATTACAATATTATATCCTAGATAACACAGTTCAATTATTTCTTCCAAAATGTTGTAAAATTCAACTTCATTTTCTCTATGATGAGATCCTCTCAAGAAAACACATAATTCATTGTTTTTTTGATTCCCCATTTTCTTGTGTGGGAAATCGAAAACCATTCACAACATATGAATTATAATATTTAACAATTTTGGATGGTGGGTTACTTAATAAACATAATCGATTATCAATTTTATCAGCATGTTGATATACCTAAAATTTTTAAAAAAATTATCAATATAATAAGTAATAAATTGATTTTATATGTTAAACCACAAACAATTTACATTACCAGTTTTTGAAACATTATGGAAAAATATTTTTCCAATGTTCTTTAAGATCAACTTCTATAATTTGTGGAAACTATTTCTTTATATTATTATCATATAATCTAAAAATAAAATAATATTAATTTACTGTAAAAAAATTATAGAATAAATGATAGGAGTACTTGAAGTGTAGATGGTGTCATTTCTTAATAGTTGAGAAGAACATATTATGAGATCTGTGATGTTCATCATCTGAAATCCATCATTCATGAACTCCACCAAATCCAAGTTTAGGATGATTAAAAAATAATTATTGATTGTTCATTTCATCGACAACATTTACCTTATTACAGACCTTGCAGTTATGTTTTGAGGTATATTCATATTGAAAATAATTAGAGAAAGAAAAGAAATTTTCTTATACCAATAAGCTTATACAATTGATACTTGAACTGATGAATTTTTACATACCTTTTCTTCAATTTAGGCATGCATCTCTCGAATGGGTATATCCATCAGAACCATACTGTCCCTCCACATTTTACATCATGTGAAAAATGTAATATCAAATATTCCATTGAATCAAAGAAATCAAATGGAAAGATTTTTTTCCAATTTGCATAAAATTAAAAACATATCTTATTAAAGTCTACTTAGTTTATCATAGCATATTGTTTCTGAAAAAATGTCTCAAAAAATATGATATTTCAATTAGTGAATTCAAAATCATAGAATTCAATAAATCTCTAAATCAAATTAGTAGAAGTCTTTCCATTATAACAAGAAGGTAATGTCTTTTTAATCTTGTAATAATATCATTTCTAACACATTTATCCAAATTGGAAATATAACCATTTGAAAGACTCAAATCTACAATCCACTCACAAAATAATAATCGATTTTCTTTGGAAATTGTATAAGCCGCTTTTGGCTTCATTAACTTTTGTGATATGAAATTTTCAAACAGTTCATGTTCTGGTTGCCTGTAAATTTGGGAAATATCTAATCAAGACTTTAAATTATATTTGGTCTTATATGGTGTGTCCAAAAATGTATAAAATATATTATCAAAATAGTTCTTCTCAATATGCATGACATCCAACATGTGATGGACCAACAAATCAGACCAATATGGAAGATCCCAAAAAATACTCCGATTCATCCAATTGCATTCTTTCTCAAAGTTATCAATTTTTTTTCTGGTTTATAGTTGGTTTAAATTTAATGGTAGGTAATGAAGAGACAAAATATTTTAACTCCATAACTGAGATCATTTTTGGAGGTCCATATCTTTCAATTGTTCCTTTTCTGAAATGATACTTGTTCATTCAAAAAGGATGATCGGTTGGAAGAAATTGGTGATGACAGTAAAAGAAATGTTTTCTTCTATTGATGAAAATAAACACTTTTATATCTCTCATAAACTACATACATGATTTTGGACCATGTATTCTCCAGCCAGATAACATGTCATATACTGAGAAGTAACTAATTTTCCACATTAATTCATCTTTTATTAAGAATTTTCGTTTCACAGCAACATCATATGTAATGACACCATTACACCATAATAAATTTAACTCATCAATCAATGACTTAAAATAAACATCAATATTCTTTTTTGGATGTCCTGAAATTAATAAGGACAAAAAGATATATGGATTATTTATTAACATCCAAGGTGGTAAATTGTATGGAGTTATGAAGATAGTACAACAAGAATATTGACTACCATAAGAACCAAATGGATTGAAACTATCAGTAGAAAGACCCAATCGCATGTTTCTGTCTTCTGAAGAAAAATATAGATGTACATGGTCAAACTGTTTCCAAAAATCACGATTAAAGGAATGATTTAAGATTTCACTGGATGAAATATTGATTTTGTGCCATGAAATCAATGACATTGTGTTTTGACACATAAATAAACACAGAAATGAAGGTGTAAGTGAGAAATACCTCAACTATTTGATATGAATCGATCTAGAATTCCCTAGTTGAGCCTCTTTGTACCTAGATTTTCCACATGTTGGAAAACTAACCAACAACTCATTTTCACCATAATATAAGATGCAGTCATCTGAATATGTATGAATCTTCTGATAACCAAGACCAAGATTATGAACTAGCCTCTTGTTCTTATAGAAATTTGTAGATAACACATTTCTTTTTGGTAATAGTGATTTGACAAAATATAATATCTAATCAAAACAACTATTTGACATTCTATTATCTGATTTAATAACCATAAATTTTTCAATTGCTTCAAATTTACTTATCTTGCAACCAGGATATAAGAAATCTTCAACATACTTCCATAAATCATAAAATTAAGATGGTTCTAACTTAAAAGTTAAATCAATATCATCATGAGTTTTAGTTTTTTAAAAAGACGGGCCTATCTGATCATGTACTAAATTTTAAAACCGTGATGGATCTAGAACCAAATTATTAGTAAATTATCTGGAACTACATTAACCATGTTGATACCAAAAAACACAATCTATTCGAAAACCAATACACAATAGACTTCCCCCAAAGTTTTCAAATGTTCCAAACCTCCTCAGATCACATTTCTTACATGGACACTTAATTGTTCCTTCTGAAATAAATTTTGTTTTTAATGATGTAAATAATAAAAAAAGCTCAATACCCTCAATATATACAAGATTTATACTAGAATCATTTAGATTCCAGCGATGATTTATCCAATCCCGATCAAATAATAAAGACTATTACTAACTTTAATATTCCATATTTCTCTAAAAAATAAATGGTTTTTCAATAATTTGATAGAAGAAAAATATGAATAAAAAAGACTATAAAATTAAAAAATTTCAATTTACATGTAAATATTCTCAATGTTATCTATTTACCAATTATTATTACTAATTACTACTAATTTAATTAATTTTCAATAATTTATAACAATTTATTAACAATTATTACTAATTACTACTAGTTATTACTAATATCCAATAATTATTATTAATTACCATTAATTATTACTATTTAATACTCTTTGTTTACTTAATTATAGTGATTTACCATTAATGTATACTAATTAATGCTACTTTATGTTAATTTTTACTAATTATAGTGATTTTCTATTATTTTTTAATAATCTCCTCCTACTGCTGATGCTTCCGTCGATTTGTTACATCCTACTTGTACCGTTATTTCCATTTATTACTAATTATTACTAATTTTTACTAATTACCACCAATTACCACTAATTATTACTAATTGCCACTAATTTTTACTAATTAACATTAATTTTTATAAATTATTACTAATTAAAACAATTTTTTAATAATTTATTACTAATTACTTCTATTTTTTACTATGTTATTACCAATTTACACTAATTACAACTAAGTTTTACTAATTATTACTATTTAACTCTAATTTTTACTAATTACTGCTAATTTTCACTACTTACCACTCATTATTACTAATTTCTACCAATAATTAACAATTATTACTAATTTTGACTAACGATTACTAATTTTTACTAATTTTTACTAATTATGACTAATTAGCACTAATTATTACTAACTACCACTAATTATTACTAATTATTACTAACTACCCCTAATTAACATTAATTATTACTAATATTTACTAATTACCACTAACTTTTAGTAATTATTACTAATTACCAATAATTATTACTAATTATCAGGCATTATTACTAATTATCATGAATTATTACTAATTATTACTAATTACCACAAATTTTTACTAGTTACTACTAATTATTAATAATTATTACTAATTATTACTAATTTTTACTAGTTACCACTAATTACAACTAATTATTACTAATCACTACTAATTATTATTAATTACCATGAATTATTACTTATTATTACTAATTATTATTATTTTTTACTAATTGTTACTAATTACCACTAATTATTATAAGTTACCACTAATTTTAACTAATTACCAATAATTTTTACTAATTTCCACTAATTATTACTAAATATTACTAATTATTACTAATTGTTACCAATAATTACTAATTTTTACTAATTTTTACTAATTATTATTCATTTTTACTTATTATTACTAATTACCACTAATTACCACTAATTAGTACTAATTACCACAAATTATTACTAATTACCACTAATTATTACTAATTACAACTAATTATTACTAATTATTAAAAATTATTACCAATTACCACTAATTAACAATAATTATTACTAATTTATACTAATTATTACTAATTATCACAAATTATTACTAATTATAATGAATTATTACAAATTATCATGAATTATTACAAATTACTACAAATTATTACAAATTACCACTAATTATTACTAATTACCACTATTTGTTTTACTAATTATTACTAATTTTTACTAATTACCACTAGTTACCACTAATAACCACTAATTATCACTAATTATCACTAATTACCAATAATTATTACTAATTACCACTAATTATTACTAATTACCACTAATTATTACTAATTACCACTAATTATTACTAATTATTACTATTTATTATTAATTATTGCTAATTACCACCAATTATTACCAATTACCACTAATAATTTCTAATTACCACTAATTAATACTAATTACCACTAATTAATACTAATTTCTACTAATTTCAACTAAATAGCACTAATTTCTATTAATTACCACTAATTATTGCTAATTTTTACTAATTTTTACTAATTTTTACTAATCTTAACAAATTATTACTAATAATTACTAATTTTTACTAATTATTACTAGTTTCCACTTTTTTCTAATTATTGCAAATTATTACTTATTATTAGTAATGTTTACTAACTATTACTATTTTTTTACTAATTATAAATAATTTTTACTAATTATTACTAATTACCACTAATTTTTACTAATTATTACCCATTATTACTAATTACCACTAATTACCACCAATTTTTACTAATTATTACTACTAATTATTTTCTAATTATTATTAATTATTACTAATTACCACTAATTATCACTAATTTTTAATAATTATGACTAATTATTAATAATTATTTACTAATTATTACTAATTATTACTAATTATGACTAATTATTACTAGTTTTTACTAATTATTACTAATTACCACTAATTTTTGTTAATTATTACTAATTAACACTATTTTTTTTAATTTTTATTAGTTTATAACAATTTCTTACTAATTTTTACAATTTATTACAAAATATTACTAATTACCACTAATGATGAGAAATTACCACCAATTATTACTAATTATCACTAATTTTTACAATTTATTATTAATTACATGTAATTTTTAATAATTTCCACTAATTTTTATTAATTATTAAAAATTATTACAAATTATTACTAAATAATAGTAGTTATACTAATTTAATTTTTTTTTATTAATTTATAATAATTTATATTACTTTATAAAAAATTATTACCAATTTTAACTAAGTTATTACCAATTACAATTAATTAGTACCAATTACTGCTAATTATTACTAATTACAACTAATTATTACTAATTACAACAAATTGTTAATAATTACTGATAATTGAAATAGATTATTGCAAATTAAAACTATTTAATTTTAATTAAAAACATTGCTGCAAAAAAACTAAATATTTCTGAAAATTATTGATGCAAAATAAAACTAATTAATTCAAATTAAATTTAATTACTACTAATTAATAATAATATTACTAATAATAAAAAAAAATAAAAAAAATAAAAATAAAAATAAATAAATACCATGAAACTGAATCTCTCAGCGGATGGAAAGCTTAAATGTTGCTCCCCTATAATGTTTAAAACTCAGAAAAGTTTAAACAAAAAAACATGAGAGCATAGAAGTTTATAAAAGTTTAGAGAAGATGAGAATGAAAAAAAATTCAGGGGGTATATATTGGTTAGATCAGTTGCGATGAGACTATTTGTGGTGGAAATCCCATTGCAAATAATATTAGTTGTGATGAGACCCGTCACAAATAGTTATGCGGATATTAATTATGGCAGCTATAAAAAATAGTATTTGCAATGGGTCCCATCACAAATACTATTCTTCCAACACATCATTTGCGATGAGACTAAACCCTTGTCGCAAATAACAAAAAAATAGGATGTGCATTTGCGACATAGGTTTATCCCCGTCAGAAATGCTCATCCTGCACTTTGGCACACACAACACGCCAAAGGTATTTGTGACAGGAGGTTATTCCCGTCGCAAATACGTGTCTTTTAGCAACTTTTTGCGATGAGATACGACTCCCATAACAAATAGTCTATTTCGACGGACTATTTGTGACTTGTCCTCTACCCGTCGCTTATAGCCTATTGTACATAGCCGAAATTACCGTAGTGATTCTCATAACAATTAAGCTATGAACAAAAGTGACACACATCTTCCCACACAAAATAACCTTAAGTACTTGAGTGAAATATGTGGCATATGTGAGTAGCAAGGTTATAGAGCTTAAGAGTGCATGGATATGCCACCTAGAAAAGCTCTATATAGGGGAAAAGGGAAAAAATTTATAAAACAATAAAATAAAAGTCATGCAATTTTGAGGATTCCAAGAAGACATGTGATAAATCCAAAGAGACAAAGAAGGTCAATATAAAATGCTTGGCAGTTTGTCCAAATCAATTGAATGTGGCTAAACAAATAGAGAAATGATAAGTAGATATTATAACTAAGGGAAAAAAGTAGTTTCAAAATAAAAGGCTGAAGTTCATGAGAATTCATCCATGAGTAATGACTTGAAAATTCAAGAAAACCTATGTTAAAGGTATGGAAAAACCAGAAATTCCATGAAATATAATGTCACAACTCCCTTCCTCTAAAGGTACCCCTCTTAGGATGACAATGAAGAAAGATAGATGACGACCCCCAAGTATCACCTCCAGTAGACCCCAGGTTGGAAACAACACCGAGGGTATAAAAATATCACATATGGTAGGTGTTACCCTCTAAAATAAATAAGATCAGAAGATCGGATAAAAACCACTAAGAACCTCCAACATATAAAATAAAAGTAAACCCAAAACCATCCCACAATGCATGAACAATGTCAACATATACAAATAAAAGTGTCCAAGTAAATACCAAAAGACAAGTCCTACAACAGTGAATCAAAAAAATATCTAAACCCCAAGCTAGAAATGTCCAACTTAGTCCCCAAATTTCTCCTAGAAACTTGAAAAACAGTTTATATACATAATGTGAGAATACATGTATACTCAGTAGGATCATACCCAAGGTATTTAGTGCATATGTGAAAACAACATACTAATGTTCCAATGAAAAAAGTAGAACCAACAATCACTTAAATAGGACAAATAACCAATATCATCCTCATAATGGCTCACTCACTAAATCATGTATCCAATATAGCAAAATAGTATGAAAGACATAAAAAAGGCACCCCACTACTGCTTCCCCACTGATTTTCTGCTCTCACACCCCAACGTTGAATGTACTATACTCCCATCCCTTCCATACATATCACAAAACATAACTAGCCATCTCTAGTGTGTTAGGTCACATCCCAACCCACACACTCTCACAAGTTCTAGCATTAGGAATTGTCACATCACATATCGCCTGAAGACACCTGGTCCATCACATCACATATCACCCAAAGACACATGGTCCATCACATCACATTACCTCTCATCATATAACTAGTGTAGTAGGGTATCATGAATGTTAAGTACATCAACCTTTTACCCCCCCCCCCTTCTACCACACATGACCCCCACTACACATCACATCATATCACATAACTACTAGGTAATCTAAAACACCAACCCATATCATCACTACTAAATAAAGTGTTAGGAAGAGGGTGCAACCTACCATCCATATCACCAACAATATGGATGTTGGGGAAAACACCAAGAAACAAAAAAACTGTGGGCATTGGTATGGTTATCCAACTCATGTGAGGCACATATAGAAATAACATAAAATACGTGATATATAGATAACACACAATTCCCAACCTATGTGTCCACAACAACTACACCAACTTACACCACCACACCACCACTATAGCACACATAAACTATTAAAACCACTACCACCACTATATGAATCATACCACACAACCACTACACAAAGCCACACATTCCCACATGAAATTACAGGTTTTACTGTTTATAGATTTAATAAGTTTCCACACACTCTATTTACAAATATATTCATTCAAAATTACACAAACCATTTTTTTATCATTTAGATTAATTAACTCAACCACCACATTGAAAAACCAGCCCATTCACATTCATTTACCAACCCATGATATTTTATTTCGTCATTTAAAATTATTCCATGGCTAATTGGGAAACTAACACAACCACACCATGAAATAACCCACCCATCTAACATCAAACATCGCCACAAAACCACATCTTCTAAGAAATCTCATTACAAAAACTTACCATATCAACCACCACACATCACAACCACCACACAACACAACCACTGCACAACACAACCACCTCACAAAACAACCACCATACAACATAACCACCAAACCACACCACCACACATCACAACTGCCACACAAATCAACCAAATCACCACTACCCATCACACCCTATGATAAGAAACCATCAAATCTCTACCCCAAATATTTCACAACCCATCTATTTACCACCATTACTTAACAACATCCCACACCACAAAAAGAAAACATAACTATCATAACCATGAAAAACATCACATCTCGACTTCTAAAATTTAATTTCAAGGAATTACATCACATCACATCACTTAATTATTTATCATGTGTATTATCACACAAACCATATTTCCATGGGAAAACAATTCTTTATCTATGTAAATGTTATTTATCCTTTTCATTCAAGGTGATATCAACAAACAACACAACAAGGGTCGCACATTCATATCAACTACAACACAAGAAAGGATCCCAACAACCCTGATTTTCAGTATTGGAAACAAAAATATACAATATCAACAATAATATCATCAAATTAGTAAAAAAAATGAGATTTATCCCCATAACCATCAATTTTATATTTTCTAATTCACTACCTTTATTAATCTAACCCTTACTATCCACCCATTGGAAGAGAAAATAATACAATACACACTCATGTACTTAAATAGGGATAAAATGAGGACCCCATACCTCAGAAAAGATTTTTGATTCACTTCACACAACAAGAAAAAGGAGAAACAACTCAGAAACCACAACTACTCTAGGAAACCTCAGATTAACCTAAACCACACAAATGCATCATCAACAAGGCATCTAAATACACCCCGAACTAAGACAACATCACCATTATGAATCTATAAGGGAAGAATGAAAGAAAATCATGAGTATAAAACAAGTAAATCAACTTATATTTACAATTAATAACCTCAAAAACTAATGGATAAATGCATGAGGGAAGGGGATGGAAGATCCTCTATAGGTGCTTATGGTTTTCCCAAGACTGAGAGGTAATGACTGCCGAATGAAAGGATTCAGATGAACTAAAACTTATAAAAAACTTGGAAACTTCCCCTTTCACATCATGAATTAAAAATTCACATCATGAATTTTAACATGACCTCCCTTTATAGTCTATGAACCAGATTCAAGGTGTGAATTTCCCATATCTCAAACTTCCACCAAAATTCATGGTGCCTCATCCCAAATTAATTCATGTTATGAATCCCACTTTCACATTGTGAAATAGGTTTTCCTAGAACTCCTCACCCAAACTGAATCCATGAATCATCAAATACACATTCAATGAAAAAATAAATTACATCATGAATTTCTCTTTAAAAACGTGAACCACCTCATTTTGTAGCTCTAAACACCATAGGATCCTCCTCTAGCCTTCCCCAAACACCTCCAACTCCCCAAACTAGCGAAGTAATAGGTGATAAGGAACAAACCATTAAATTGGATACCTTTCAAACAATTATCATCCTCATGAATTAAAACCAAACTCAAGAGGAAAGATAGGTTCTGAACAACCACCTCATGAGATACCTCTCAAGGTTCTTATTACACCTTAACACCACCACCATCTAAGCACAAAAAACTCAAACACCCACAAAACACCCCACACAACCAAATCACCATCCCTCATTGAACACAACACCAAATCATCTAAAACTGTCCAAAAGACACCTATTTACACATTACCAGCTGCACTACCATTAAAAATTCTATTAAAAGCAAGACAACAACCTCCTAAACTAGTACACAACACTGCCCTAAGCATGAGGACTAAAGAAATATTCCTCTCATATTAATATATTTTCCATTTTGGGTGCCACTAACTCACCAATATAGTTTTAAAACATGTTTTAAACATAATTAATCTTTATTAGGAAGGGGTTTCCTCTTTTCATGAACTTTAATCCATAAAACACATCACATCATTAATGAAAAAAGTTACATCTCATAAAATAACAAGGTCCAAAAATAAAATCATCATGGAAAAATTAATCAAGGTAAAACTAAAAAAAACTTTGGTCACTGGGAAAACATCTATGTCTCATGATCCCATGTACTCTCTTATAAGACACCATTCCTCCACAACACATGAACTAAGGGAATTTTTTATCTATGAAACAATTTCTCTAAATTATCCTAGATCTCTATTGGACATTCCACGAATGTCATGTCATACTTGATATCAAAATATCCCTAGTAAATGGTGTGGGAGTAATCGTGAGGATACCGATAAAGATGTGACACTTGGTAGAATTAATGGATCATTTTCAATCATGGTGGGAGTGCCAACCGATATGCCACCACTCCAACATGATCTAACACCTCAAAAGGACCATGAAACTAGGGTGTGATATTACTCCCCCTACCAAACCTCCATTGCCCAAATTAATAAGAAACCCTCAAGAACATATGGTCTCCAACCTCAAACTCTAGGGTCCTCTGACTATGATTATCAAAGTCCCTAAAAAAGTCCTAAACTTCCATAATCCTATCTTGAACCAACAGAATCTTCTCAATCGCACTCTACACTATATCAAGAATATGAAATATTGACTCCACAACCCTTATTTAGTATAATAGATAAAGACACAATCAACTATAAAATTAATCAAAGAGAGACATTCTAATGGATGAGTGATAGCTATTTTTGTATTAAATTTGACCAAATAGTGGTACCTTACCCATGATATGAAAAAGTGTAGGATAAAATCTATCAATATATCCTATAGTGTCTAGATTTTCTACTATGTCAACCCATTTTTATGAGATTAGAATGAAATTATAAGGAAAAATTGGGGGATAAACTCATGTTGTAGTCCTCTCTAGACCTATGAGGAAAAATGAAGATCTTAATCAGAAATGATGGTCCTCAGTACTGCATGAATATTAACCACATCATCCACATACCTCATCGTCATGAAATCCATGACACTAAACTCATGGATCACTAGAAATTGAACCAACTTCATTAGTTGGTTCACTATCTTCCAAACTGAATCACATCCTATCTAAGACCAGGGTTTCCATATAATAAAATACATTGATATTTCTACCCATTTTTACTTAGAAATATTATAGGATTGCAACAAAACTCCAGGAACATGATTTTTTCTTTTACCTACTAAAAGACTAGAATCTTAGCCTTAAAATCTATCACTGACAATTTCATCCATGGACACAAAATCTACCTCCTCAAGACATGATACATATTGGTCACACTAGGATCTACCACTGAATATGAGCTATGAAAATCATGGAGAACTCCACACACACTTCTAATGGAAAAAATAATCTCCCTTAAAAAACACCCGGTTATGAAGATCCTATAACCAAACCTCAAGAGCATCATCATGGCCAACATAACCACACATCACCTAAACCTCTAAGTCTCCCCACCAAGACTCATAAGCTCTCTACATCAAGGATGATTTCACAGTCATTTGATAAAGATAACCTTGACCATTTCTCTACCCCATGTTAAGATAAATTACCACTAGATCCATTATTCCTTTCCAAGTATCAAAAAACTCTTGAACCATATCCCCTTGGCATTTCTGACTTAGTGATTCTGTAAAAAAATATCTTTTCTCGGGGTATAATAGATCTCAAAATCATAATCTGGAATAAAATCTATCCACCTTCATTGGATTAAATTCAAATACCATTGAGATAAGACATATTTCTGGCTCTTTTGGTCCATGAAAACCAAAAACCACTCATTTACGTGGTAATGTTTCCACAATTTCAACACAAACACAACTTCCACTAGATCTAGATAATGGGTGGAATATTTATACTCATGGGGATGAAACTTAACCCATAATAGATAACCCCACTACTATATCAAGAAACATCCCAATCCCAAATGGAAAGAATCATAGAAAAAATAAAACATCACACCCTCTTTAAGAAACTGCAGCACCAGAGCACTGAAAATATTTCACTTTAGGTAACCAAACACTACTTGAAATTGATCAATAAAAAAAACTATCTGTTCCTAGAAAAATATTCAAATTGGATAATAACTTGAGGGAAATCAAAAAAATACCTTTGATATGTATACCTATGACACATTCTTAGGCACTTCCAAAGAAATAAATACCTTGATCTTTGATGGGTATACGACCAAACTTTGTCGAGACACCAAATGCCCCTATAAATGCACTAATCATGTTTGGAACTTTCACTTGGACAATGTTCCAATGTGCTGGTTGTGTCAAAGGGCTTATAAAAAAAACACTAACATGTTCAACATGATCCTCCTATAAATTTATGTAGATTAAGATATCAATAATGAACACATTGAATGACTGATCTAAAAACTCAAAAAATATGGAGTTCATGAGCCCCATAAACACAGTTTATAATTCCCCGACCCTAGAAGCCTAGATCCAATGTATTAATTTATTACATTAGCATAGATACAATCTTCAAATTCCAAGTAACTGAACATTTTAGCAGTTTTGGAAAACCAGATTACATACATGATACCCATATTACATTGGTAAATAGAAAATAAAACATGATACATAATAACATGAAATAAAAATCATCCTAGAAATATTATTCAAATATTTATTATTTATAACATGGGGAAAGGAAACAAAATAAGGGTGATCTCAAATTATCAGTAAGGGAACGTAAATTAGAAGCAATAATCAAATAATTATAGTAAATAAACATGTAAAGGTAAATAACTAATAACACATTCCATTCAAATAACTAGACAAGGAATAAAAAATATGACAGGGTAAGCAACTAAAAAACTTTCCATTTAACTAATAAAATGAGTATGAAATGCATCCATAGATATGTCAATGTAATAAGCTTGTGGATAATAATAATAAATGAATTATCAATTAATGAAATGATTAATTATTAGAAATCATCTTTGAGGAACATGAACAACTATACCATCAAGAAATTTTACAATATAGTTTAAAACTACGGGTATAAACCCATTTAATTTGGCCAACTTATTTGTCTTATGAGAACATGTTGATGCAACAAGGGGCTATATAAAGTCTGGGCCCCACTCGTCACTTCCTTTCTAAGTCATTACTTATATCTAATAATCAATTCAACTAATAAAAAATATACCTTACCAAATATCCGTATTGATTAAAGTATATAGATTTATCAATATTTCCTTAGTGGAGGATAAGTAACAATAAGGGTTTTTGACATTGATGAATGTAAATACCATTTAAATACCATTAAAACATTCTTTAGGAAAATAATCTTTAAACTCTCCAAAGTGTCCCATACCACTTTGAAACATTTTAATCATAATCCCCATGAATAAATAAAATTAAATGAAACATACAATATCATGAGAATAATGATATTCATGATATAAAATTTAAAATGGTATTATATACACCATATAAAATTGAATTGGTGTATAACAAAAAATAAGTCTCAATGGAATGTAAATTGAGAGGAAATACCTTACCTTGAGTCTGAATTATCACGTGTGTATTTATATCACTGAATAGTAAAACTATGTTAATCATTTAACTAATTCAGAAATTTTTTCATTTTTATCATTAATTTTATTTTACTTATTACAATTTTTGAAACAACTAATTAAACAATTAAGTTTATGTTGGGTATTTTGACCACATTCGGTTTAAGTGTAAAAAATGACTTTGGTAGGTTAAATATGGTCAAAGTGGTCATTATATAAACATATAAATAATAATAATATTGAAAAATTATCATATTTATATATAAATTATACTTTTAAATCCATTCATGAAATATGGTTATGAAAAATGAACCGATGTTAGAATCATGGAGATGGTTGGTTGTACATACGCATGAGTAACGTCCCAATTTTTTAGTGATCATTATGGAAAGAAGTTAAGTAACACTATATCATTATAGAATGATAATTATATCATAAATACCATGTTATTTATTCATTTATACTTATATATATATTTCTTGTGATGTAAAAGGAATCACATCGTGTCAGGGAGGTGGTAGTCCACACATCCACAATGGACGTTATCACTTTTTAGGGTGTGAAAAGGGTAATAAATAAAATGATATATTATGTTTACATAAAGTTAATTACATCATAAATATCATATATATATAATTTATGTTACATATTTTTAATTAAAACCATCCTTTATACATTCTATGTATTGTATGGACAATTCACGTCACTTTGAGGAGGCGATAGTGCACACTTTTAAAAACGATGTTATCATATTTAAACAAAGTGGAAAGCATAAGGGTATGCATTATATAAGAATTAAATAAGCATAAATACATTATAAATATCATAAATATCATATATAAATATTTTTTCCATCATAATTCTCACCGTTATAGGTGGTAAAGGAAAACCGAACAATCATCATTTTGTGAGGCGATAGTTCTCTAAACATATAAATGGTAGGTTCCTTACCCATTAGATGGAAGTGTGTGTAAGTGTAAGTCGATACCTTAAAATAAAAAAATAATTATTTTTATAATACTTATTTTATTATATATTCATGGAATAAAAATATTTTAGGGGGTGGATAATGAAAATAAAATAAAAGAGCTTGAGGAAGGATGTTACCTCTTCTTTGGGTAAGCCCTTTTGGTTTGCACCAAATAGATTACTTAGATGGATTTAAACCCAAATATATGATTATAGGGTTAGGGGAGAGATATTGGGATATTATTTGAGTATATTTTTGGAGAGATAAAAGGTCTTGAGTGGTGTTAATAAATTGGATGGGTGAGTGCCTTTTTATATTGGAGGAGTGGCATTTTTGTAAATTTTTGGAAAGGGAATTCCAACAAAATTTTTCCCTATTAAAGTGGCTCCAATAATGGTAAAAATTATATAAAAGGTTTGATATGGTTAAAATATTTCCATTGAATTTATTTTGGAAAAGTTTATAGGTCATTTTGGGCCTGAAGTATAATGTTTAGTCCTTTATTAAGCTATTTTTTGTCTTAATCGATGTAAGTAATTTTAATGAATTTCACTAATATTTTTGGTCAAAAATTAATTTTAACATATTATAAATTTAAATTATTCTGATTCCAAATATTAAATCCAATTTTCTAAATTCCAATCACATATGGGGCATAAAGTAATTTAAATTTAATACCACAAACAGGACGATAAAGTGGGTTTTTAAAGTAAAAATGTTGAAAACTTTGCTAAGTTTTTATATCCATTTTCAAAGTGAAATTAATATCAATGACCAAAATTGAATTAATTTATGTATAATTGATATAATTATACTTTAAAATAAATTATTAATAAAATTTAACCTTATATATAAATTAGATGAAAAAGTAGTTTTGAATTAAAATTCAGTATTTTTCACTATTCATTAAAAAAATGAAACTTCACAGAAAAATACCAAAAATACTCCCTAAACTAATTGTTATTTTTAAATTTAAAAAATAATGTTTATTTTGACATATTAAATTTATATAAGTTCCAAAATTTATTTTTTAAAAAGGTTCTCCATTAAAAGGGAGTAAACAACTTTTATAAAAATATAGATATTTATGTGTAATATTGGGTTTGTACTTATCTTATGCCTATAAAATATATTCAATGAATGTCAAAAATATTTGATTGAATATTTAAAAAATATATATATTTCATTAATATCATTCATTAATAGTAATTAATTTAATTTATTAGGATAAAATTTCTTTGTGAGCATAAATGTATGAAAATACACCCTTTATATTCAATTGGTTCTAATTATTTTGTAACCAATGAATTCAACCATGTATTTTCTTAAGTTAGTTAATAATATTTGTAACTGTAGGCTTAAAATCTAGGTTATATATTATTATATTAAATAATAATATTTTTAATAATATATTATAGTTCGTTAAAACTAGGTCTTCCGTGTTACGCAAGCCATATATGAAAGTTAGTCTTATGTGTAACAAAAGTTAACCTATACGTTCTGTGTAGAGAAAGCTAAAATTTTTGTTGTGTGTAACATAAGATTAACTTGGTGTTTTTTATAAAAAAATATTGGAATAAAAATTAAATTTATTCTAAAAGGAAACTATCATAAAGTCTTAGGGTGTTACATTCTCCTCACCTTAAATAAATTGTGTCCTCACAATTCAAAATTTGTCTCAGTAATCAAGGGATTGATATTTGAAAATAAACTATTATTGAAAAAACCACATTTTAAATATGGTTAATAATACATATTATTAATAATAGGGAAAATGAAATGAAAATGACACCACAAATCTAGGATTTCAAATAGTAGAACATAGGTAGGAAAAAGAAACATGGATATGAAAGAAAAATCTAACTATGATGAAGAGTGATAGAGAACATGTTCAGATAAAGTTTTATGAACAAAAATCCTTAAATCACTATTATTAAAAAGGTCATTGATACCATAAAAAATGATGATAATAGGGCAACATTTTTGATTCAAGACAATTTTCCCTATAGTTGATGAATTCTTTCATTCTATAAGAATATAAGTAAATATACATTTCTATTTCATAAACAGAATCTTTTCCTTTGGTCATACCTTGAACTATTTATACTTAATCTATCAACACAAGTTGTATCATAGGGTGAAGTAATACATCAATCTCTAAAACAATATCTAAAGATTAACTTAAACCATTTTATAAATGGTTAACTTTTCAAAAAGATTATGACCTGACACTTTGGAAGGAAGGTCACTGAATTCTCAAAATGAACATATCATTAGCCTTTAATCAATCACATACAGAATGCATGAACAACTTCATCATGTATTCTATTAAAATATTTTAATAACTTGAATTACTATTACACTTTTTTTGGAACATGAATTCTTCCATATTCCTTAATAAAAACACATGTTATTGTATATATTCCACAAATCCAAAATTTTTGTAAACTTCATCAATGATTGCATAAACTAATTTTTTGATGAATCACTAATCCATTCCAAGGTAGTAAACAAATATCCAAATCAATCATTTATTTTTACAAACAACATTATCTCAACATTATGAACATATTTAGGCTTATCTCTCCATAAACCATGTATTTTCCAAAATGTTCAAATTTATATTGAATCAATTTTCTTGGAACCATTAAACATATATTCTCAAATATTTAATGAACAAGTATAAAAGTACAATTCATATATATTTTATAATTTATATGATGAGAAAATCCTCAATGAAATACTTTTAAAAAATATTTCTTAGATTCAAATACAAAAATACATTTATCAATTCACTTTAGTTGTGCCAAAAACACATGCTTGACCTTGATCCCTTATCTTTTTCCGAGGTATATTCCCTTGTCTCTGGGAGAATTTTTTTTCATAGTTCCCCTTCTCTTTTCAATTATATCATTCAATAGTAGTGTTATTTTCTTCCCTTTGTATTTTTTCCACGTGACCCTTTTCTACTATAACGAACCAATGTTTTATCAATGAAATTCCCTTCTTATAATTATGACTTAAACTATAATCACATTATAAAAAAAATGAAATATCATGATACTAAATACTATGTGACCATTAAACAAGTTTTTTCCATTTCTATGTTTTGAATTTCGAAAATCTGACATACACAGTTGCGTTCAGGGTGATTTTTAGGGTCAGATGGAACAAAATTATTTTTTGGTGAATAGTAACCTACCCTTATAAACAATTACCTACCCTTATGAATTTTAATATGACCATTATGAATATTAATTCATCCAAAATAATTGTAACCTCACCCATGAATGTATAAATAAGATTTAGACATCTTATAAGTAACAATATGACCATAGTGAAAGTATTGGTATTTTTCTAAGTCATAAATAATCAATTAGAATCAATTAATTTAAAATAAAATGTATTTTATAAAAATTTATTCATAAATTAAAAATTTTATGTCTTATAGTATTAGTATAATTTTATAATATCTTATGAAATTTTTGAAAACATTATAAAGTCAGTTATAATTTTAAAATCTGTATTTTTCAAGTAAATTATGATTTTAATTAAAAAATAAATTAATCATATTTGAAAAATTATTTTTGAAAAATGGAGTTCAAGTTTGAATTCTACACATCGAAAAATGGTTAGGGTGAATTTTTGATATTTTTTCTGAAATACTTTATTTTTTAGTGAATAGTGAAATTTGATAATTTTCAAAATATGCAAAATAAATAAATTTCTGCATCATGCTTAGGTCATTGCTGATGTAAATGGAAATTGATTCAAAATAAAATTCTTCATTTACTGTATTTAGTCATGGAATCATCACTATTTCTTATCTTGAGGGAAATTAATACACTAATGAATTAAATATTAAGAAAACCCTCCACCCCTTCACTATAAATACCACCCCTTACACCCTCATTTCCCCACACCTATCAAGCTTCAAGGCTTGTAAAAATTCTACCAAAGCTATTCCATATCCTCTTCCCCAAATCCAGGATCTCTTTTTTACATGAAAATACAAATCTGAGGTGCCTTAAGGAGGATCTCAAGAGGATAATTCAAGAGGTAAACCCTCTCCTTCTTTTCTTTTAATTCCCTTTCAATTTATTTTCTTTTATTTTTCCCTCCTCACCTCCTTTCATCCAAATGGAATTATTACTCTAGTATATTTTATATACTAGTATTATATCATGTTAAAGGAATATTCTCCATTAAACCCCTCTCCCACTCACTTTTATTTTAAGGATGAAATCGTCGCCTGTGATGTGTCAATTTACCGACATCGTGGGTGATGTACTTTCATTTTACTCTAACGAATTCAAGGATATTGATAAAAACATTAAATGTTTAAAATTATATTTTAAATTTTATGTTATTACCCTATTTAATTTTTTTAACTAACTTATTTACATGATACTAATTGATAAAATGAATGAAGTTTGTTGTGGTCGAAAAAGACACCCAAATTAACCAAAAAATGATCATCATTAAATTTTATTTAATAATTCATCCTCCTGGTATATAAAATAATTCATTGTAAAATCACTTATAACTCTCTAATTTCACTAATAATATATAATAACAATTATGGATGTTCATCCACATTTTACACGAACTTCCTTTCATGTGTACAAGTGAACTTTTCATGAAAACAAAGAAAATGAACACTCCCGAACAATGAATTTAAACTCTATAACTCATCCAAAGAACCATGAAATAACTTAATAAAACTATAATGAATCATTTTCATGTATTTAAGGTTATTTAATTGTTAATTAATTAATCTAATGTCATTATACAAGACATTGAATTGAAGAAATCATCCAGACACAAGGTAAGAGGAATTCTTGAACCCAACTTTCTTTCTTCGGGTTCTTGATCTTTCACTCCATTTTTTATATGATTACTCCTTAAAAATAATTTTTTCATCATCATATTAACTTTTCTGGGATATAAATTATTTCCGCATGAGTTTTTTTCAAAAACAATGTTTTCCAAAAGAAACCTTCTTTCAAAAACACACCTTTTACTTCTCACTCAAGGTTGATGGTTCTTGTATCACGCATGTAATTCCCACTTTCTTTTGGGAAACCAATTTTTATGAATGTATTATTATGATATGAAACCAATTACTTTCAATGGGTTATTTATGTTCATGATTGATATATTTTTTATGGGTAATTCATGATAATTTAAAGGTTATGAAGTGACAGGTTCACCCAGAATTATATAGAACAATGTTGATGTTATGATGTGACAGGTGCGCCCAGAATTATACTATGATCTAACACATTGATTAATTTAATTAATCTAATTAGTTAAAGTGAAATATGTGTGAACATGATGATATATTTTTTCATAGCTATATGTGGTAGTTGACCACTAAGACATGATGTTTCATTTTTATTTGTTGCCAAATTTCAAGTGTTTTCCTAATATTTCCTATAGTGACTATGATGATGTTATAATGATGCTCACCCCATGTTGCATTGTTTCATGTTCTTCTCTATCCTATTAATGGGTTTTTATCTCACCCCTTTTTGATTTATATCCTTGGGTGACTAATTTTACTAAGGAGAAGTCAAGGGGTAATAGGAAGCTAGAGAAGAGGGTATTAAATAAATGTTTATGTTTTGTTATGTAAATGTTATGTATGGTCCTAGTTTTTCCAAGACACTAAACCTTTTGATCCTAGTTGTGTAATGTCATTATTTTTTTAACATTAAAATTATTTAAGAAAGAATAGGGCCGCTATAGTTGGTATTAGATCAAGGTTTAGTTAATTTGGGAATTAGGATTAGTGAACCTTAGAGAAAACCTCTAGTATGAGACTAAGTACAAGTAAGCACACACAAAGATTTTCAAAACATATGGATTGCATAAGTTGTTCTTTTAATGTTAATTAAATAAAGGAATAATTTATTTATTCATGTATCATTGAATTATGTTTTTTATAATCTTTTCTATTTTAAAAAATGGTGGGAACTAGGAGAAACTAGGCCAAAAACCCGTGTAAGGGACGATACATCGATTGCTCGAATGACATCCCCAATGCTTTGGGAGGTGGAGTTAAAAACATCATGGCAATGATTACCTAGATGTCTCAGGTTATGAACAATAACATGAATAATGTGGAACATCCTCCTTTACCCAAGATGGAGAAACTAGTTATCAAGTGTTTTATGAGGAAACAACCACCAACATTTAGCGGGCCTTCCAATCCACTAGTTTCAGAATAGTGGGTCAACTTGATGGAGAAGATACTTTTTGTGATTCCTTGTTCTAAGATAGAGAAGGTGAATCTAGCTGTATATAGTATTAATGGGGGGGCTGACCAATGGTGCTCTTTGATTAAGAACACCAAGCCAAGGTATGAAATTGAAGAGATAGAGTGGGAAGACTTTAAGATAATGTTTCTTAACAAGTATTTGCCACATACTCTTAGTATGAAGATGGAGAGAGAATTCATATAGCTAAATCAAAAGGATGAAGAATCTTTCACGACCTATGAAGCAAATATCACAAGTATTGTAAGGTATGCTTCATGTTTTGTTATCAATAATGATAGAAAAATTGATTGATTATTTAGTTGATTAAAAACACACCTTCGAAAGGCTCTTGAAATTCAATACTTTGGGAGTTATGAATAAGTTGTTCGATGTGTTATCAAAGTGAAATGGAGTTTGGATAATGGTCCCATGTCTATGGTGATAAGAAATGAAAGATGGAGTTTCATGCTGGAGGATCTAATGAGAAAGTTGGAAAGAAAAATCAACCACCCACATGTAAAAATGTGGGCAGAAGGATCATGGTAATTTCCTCAAAGGGATGAAGACATTCTTCAAGTGTGGGAAAGAAGTCCACCAAGATCTTGAATGTTAAAAGGAAATGATAATGAAGAAGAATATGGTGGAGGAAAGGATAACACCACCCATGGTCCAATGCTACAACTATTGGGAGCCAGGGCACTATGCAAGCTAGTGCACTAAACATCTAGTCCTTGAGGGTAATCAGTGTTTGTATCCACCAAATCCAAAGGAACAAGGGAAGTATTATGACATAACTACTATGTAAGTGGAGTATGAAAATAAATTCATACAAGGTATATTTCCTATTCACTCAAGAATAAAAAAAGTATTATTTAATTCTAGTTCTACACATTCCTTTATATCCCACAAGTTTGATAGAAATATAGAATCGAATACTTAAAAACTTGAAGTATAAATATCTGTAAAAACACCAAGTGGTGAAATCATTGAAACCCAAGTATTGTAATCTTCTCCTATTGGTGTATGTGAGAAGATTCTTCCAAAAAATCTCATAATACTTCCCTTGGTGGAATTCAATGCTATAATGGGAATGAATTGGATCTCTTATATAGAGAATATATAAACTATTGATAAAAGGAACTATCTTTTAATATTATAAACCATCCCATGATCCTCTTCAAATGAAATTAAGATCATTAATATCCATTGAAAATTCCTTCTATGGTGTGGGTTTTTATACCTTGTGAGGAAGCATACCTCACTCAAATGGTTGAGTCAAAGGAAAGTGTCGGCCTAGTGGTAATGATCGTTGTGAAAGAATATGGTGATGTATTTCTTGAAGAGTTACCCAAACTTCCCTCTAGATCATGAGGTTGAGTTATCCATAGAACTCTTACCCAGAGCTACTCTTATCTCCAAGTTTCTTATAATATGGATCCTATCGAACTGGAGGATTTAGAGAAGCAGGTGTAAGAGAATTTGGACAAAGGGTTGATACACACTAGTGCATCACCTTGGGGTTCACCGCTGCTCTTTGTGAAGAAGATGGATGTATCAACGTAGTTGTGTATCTATTATCGAGAACTCTACGAGATCACCATAAATAACAAGTACCCTCTCCCAAGGATTGACGACTTGTTCAATCTGCTATAAGGATCTCAGTGCTTCTCAAAGGTGGATCTTCATTCTAGATATCATCAGCTAAAGGTGAAGAAGGAATATATTTAGAATACTGCCTTTTATACAAGGTATGGGCACTATGAGTTTCTAGTGATGCCCTTCAGACTTATTAATTCCCCTACCATCCTCATGGATTTGATGAATAGAGTCTTTAGAGATTACCTCAAAATATTTGTGGTAGTTTTTATCGATGATATTCTCATCTACTCTAAGAGAAAGGAGGAACATGAATAACATATAAGACTTGTGTTGGTGACATTGAGACATAATAAGTTGTATGCCATGTTCAGTAAGTGTGACTTTTTGATAAAGTAAGTCACATTCTTGGGACATGTAATCACAAGTGAGGGAATTTTTGTGGACCCTAAAAAAACATAGGAGATTGAGGAATGGTCCAAACCCTCTAGTGTCACATAAATCCATAGTTTTCTTGGATTAGTGGGGTACTACTAACATTTTTTAAAACACTTATCATGATTTTTAAGCCTGATAACTAAGTTAATAAGGAAAGGGGTAAAGTATGTATAAAGGAAAGAATGTGAGGAAAGTTTCATGGAGCTAAAGAGAAGGCTGATCACTGCACCTGTACTCACATTACCAAAGAGTGGAAAACGTCTCGTGATATATAGTGATGATTCAAAGAAATTATTGGGTTGTGTGCTCATGAAAAATTGTAATGTGATAGCCTATGCTTCATGACAGTTGAAGATCCATGAGAAGAACTACCCGACACATGATCTAGAGCTAGAAACTGTGTTTTTTCCTTGAAAATATAGAAGCACTACCTCTATAGTGAGAAGTGTGACATATATACCGATCACAAGATCCTAAAGTATATATTCAAAAAAAGGATCTCAAAATGCATCAAAGGATACAGTTAGAGCTAATCAAGGACTTCGATTGCTCTATTCACTATCATCCTGGAAAGGAAAACAAGGTAGTTGATGCTCTTAGCAGAAAAGAACCTGCTACTCTTTCCATGTTATAGATTGAGAAAGACCCTAACTTCATGGATATGTAAAGGATAGATTTGGAAATAATAAGGGTAGGTAATACATCATACCTTTATCAAATGATTGCCCAACCATCTATCCAAGATAAGATTACGGAGGCACAAAGGGATGATCTAGAGTTGCAAAAGAGGGTGAACACAGTAAAGGAAGGGAATTTGCATGAGTTACATATTGATGATAGTGATGTGATTCGATTTGGAACAAGGCTTTGTGTGACATAATCACAATAGATAAAGAAGGAGATATTGGAAAATTAACATAACTCAACATTCTCTATACATCCTGGTAGCACCAAGATGTACCGTGATCTCTAAGAACACTTTTGGTGGGATAATATGAAGAAGGAGATGACTAAGTATATTTCAAGGTGCTTGATATGTCAAAAAGTTAAAGAAGAGCGATTAAAGTCCAAAGGGATGATGAAACCATTACTTATACCAATGTGTAAATGGGAGAATGTCACTATAGACTTTTTCATGGGTCTCCTGAAGACATCTAAAGGAAATAATGCGATACGGGTTATAGTGGAATGACTCACCAAGACTGCCCACATTATCGCTACTCGATAATATCTCCTACTTGAACAACATGCAAAGATATGTGTGAAGGAAGTGGTAAGACTGCATGGGGTTCAACTCTTTATTATCTCTGATCATGATCCCAACTTCACATATAAATTTTGGAGGAGTCTTGAAAATGCCTTGAGTACTGAATTGAATTTCAACACAACCTATTACCCCCAAACTGATGCCAATCTAAAAGGACTATCTAGATGGTTGAAGATATTATAAGAGCCTTATATTTAGAATTAAAAGGTGGATTGGATCATCATATCCCATTGGTTTAGTTCTCATACAATAATATCTTCCACTCAAGTATTCAGATGGCTCCATATGAAGCTATCTATGGAAAGAGATGTAGAACTCCAACCTATTGGGATGAAGTTGGGGAAAGAAAGCTACTTGGACTTGATCTTGTGAAAGAGATAACAGAGAAGGTTTAGGTGATCCAGAAACATATCAAAGTTTTTCAGAGTTAGAAAAATAGCTATGATGACAACCATTAAAGGGACTTAGAGTTTGATGTTGGAGATAAAGTCTTCCTTCAAATATCACCATGGAAGAGAGTCATGCGATTTGGAAAGAAAGGCAAGCCAAGCCCATGGTATATTAGACCATTTGAGATCCTTTCCCGCATAGGATCCATATCCTATCATCTTGAACTTACACTGAATATATCTCAAGTTCATGTTGTGTTTCATATACCACTCTTGAGGAAGTACATATATGATCCCTCATATAAACTGAACTCAGAAGTGGTACAACTGTAATATGATCTCTCTTATAAGGGGAGACAAGTAAAGATTATGGATCAAAGAGATAAGGTTCTACACAATAATAAGACCCACCTAGTAAAAGTGTTGTGGAGGAACCATAAGTATGAAGAAGAAACTTGGGAACTGGAGGAGGCGATGAAGGATAAGTACCCTCACTTGTTTATGTAAAATGAAATTTTGAGGGAAAAATTTTATGAGGGGGAAAAATGTAACGAACCAATATTTTATCAATGGAATTACCATACTATAATTATGCCTTAAATTATAATCACATTAGGAAAGAAAAATTACATATCATGATACTAAATACTATGTAACCATTAAACAAGTTTTTTTCCATTTATGTATTTTGAATTTCAAAAATCTGACAAACACGGTTGCATTCAGGGTATTTTTTGGGGTCTAATGGAACAAACATACTTTTTGGAGAATAGTAACCTAACCTTATGAATAGTAAGTCATCCAAAAGAATATTCACCTCACCCATGAATTCATAAATATGATTTAGGCATCTTATAAGTAATAATATGACCATAGTAAAAGTATTGATATTTCTGTAAGTCGTAAACAATCAATTAAATTTAATTAATTAAAAAGAAAATGTATTTTTCTAAAATGTGTTCATAAATTAAAAATTTTATGTCTTCTGGTTTTAAGATAATTTTATATGACCTTATGAAATTTTTGAAAGCATTATAAAATTAGTTATAATTTTAAAATATGTATTTTTCAAGTAAACTATGATTTTAATTAAAAATTAAGTTAATCATATTTAAAAAATCATTTTTGAAAAATGGAATTTATTTTATAATTCTACACATCGAAAAATGATTAGGGTAAATTTTTTAGATTTTTCTAAAATACTTTAATTTTTGGTGAATAGAGAAATTCGATAATTTACAAAATATGCTAAATAAATGAATTCCTACATCATGATTGAGTCATGGATGATGTAAATGACCATTTATATGAACTAACATTCCATATTTATTGTATTTAGTAATTTAATCATAAATATTTCTTATCTTTATGGAAATTAATAAACTAATGAATTAAATATTAAGAAAACCATCCTCCCCTCCACTATAAATACCACCCCTCACACCCTCATTTCCTCACACCTCTCAAGCTTCAATCCTTATCCAAATTATTCAAAAAGATCTTCCTTATCCCTTTAAAAACATCTAGAAGCTCTTGGTATTATAAAAAGACCAAACCTAGGTTCCTTAAGGAGGATCTCAAGAGGAGAATTCAAGAGGCAAACCCTCTCTTTTTTTCTTTTAATTACCTTTAAATTTCTTCTCTTTTATTATTCTCTCCTCACCTAATTTCATAAAAATTTCACGATTACTCCAGTATGTTTTATATAATGGTATTATATCATGTTAAAGGAATATTATTCATTAAAACCCTCCCTACCTCTCTTTTATTTAAATGATGAAATCCTTACTCGTGATGTGTAAATTTACTAACATCGTGGGCGATGTAATTTTATTTTCATCTAACGGCTTTAAGAATGTTGATAAAACCATTAAATTGTTAAGAAAATATTTTAAATTTTATGATATTACCCTCTTTATGTTGTGGAACTAACTTACTTACATGACACTAATTGATAAAATAAAACAAGTTCGTTGTGATCGAAAAACCACCCAAATTAACCAAAAATGATCATCATTAAATTTTATCTAATGATTCATCCGTAAAGTACATAACCAAATTCATTTTAAAATAATTTAGAACTATATAATTTCACTAATAATATATAATAAAAATTCTATATGTTCATCAAAATTTTACAAGAACTTCCATTCATGTGTACAAGTAAACCATCCATGAAAATGAAGAAAATGAACACTCCTGAACAATGAATTTAAAATCTATAACTCATACAAAGGAACATAAAAGAAATTAATAAAACCATAATTAATCATTTTAATGTATAAAGAGTTATTTAATTTTTAATTAATGAATCTAATGTCATTATAAAGAACATTAAAGTGAATAAAGTGTTCAGACACAAGGTAAGGGGAATTCTCTAACCCAACTTTCTTTCTTTAGGTTCTCCATCTTTTACTCCATTCTAAGTATGGTTACTCCTTAAAAATCATTTTTAATCATTATATTACATTTTCTTGGATATAAATGTTTTCCACTTGAGTTTTGTCAAACAAAATATTTTCTAAAAGAAATATTCTTTGAAAAAACACACCCTTTACTTCTCACTCAAGGTTGATGGTTCTTGTATAAATTATGTTATTCCCTCTTTATTTTGGGAACAAAATGTTTATGAATGTATTATTATGATATGAAACCAATTACTTTACATGATTTATTTAAATTCAGGATTTATATATGTTCTATGTGGCATGCATGATAATGTAAATGTTATGATGTTATGGGTGCGCCTGAAATTATATAGCGCAACGTTGATGTTATGATGTTATGGGTGCACTTGGAATTATAAAATTCTCCAATGCACTAAGTAATGTGATGAATATCATGAGTTAAAGGGAAATATGAATGAAAATGATCCTATATTTTTTCATAACTATGTGTAGTATTTGACCACTAAGACATGATGTTTCATTTTTATGAGTTGCCACATTTCAAGTCTTTTCCAAATGTTTCCTCTCATGATTATGATGATGTTAGAATGACGCTCACCCCATGTTGTATTGTTTCATGTTCTTATCTATCGTATTACTAGGATGATATATCACCCCCTTTTTTATGTATATCCTTATGTGACTACTTGTACTAAGGTGAAGTCAAGGGCCAATAAGAAGCAACGAATAAGGAATTAAATAAATGTTTATGTTTTTTATGTAAATGTTATTTATGGTCCTAGTTTTCCCAATAAACTTAAACATTGGATCCTAGTTGTGAAATGTTATTATGTTTTTTAACATTAAATTTATGTAAGAAAAATCAGGGTTTATATATATATGAACTTATAAAAAACTCTCGATCCTTTCAATCATTTACAAGGGTGATTCTTTCCATAGTTATCACATGTGGGAAAATCATCCTTTACATTTTTCTCTTTATCTATCATTTTATTTTCCTTTCTATTCTTATCTTTATTTCAATTTAATCCATAAGACTTGGGGAATTATTTCTATATCTTGAAAGTACATAACATTATTTCATCATATGAAAAAAGTTTTGAGACACCATCACCCTTCAGATACTTGGCTTATGTATTTAAAATAAATGATTAATCTTGAATTCATTGTTTTGTATGAAATATTTATCATACCTTGCTAACCTGGTAATGCTACCTTCATACTCCACAACAATTTATTTTCCTATTTTTTCTTTAAAATAATGAAAACTTTCTTCATCTTAGTTTGTAGGTCATGAGGGAAGTATTTATATAATAATATCTCCTTAAAAGTTATAAATTCAATGATTTTTATTTATTCTACCTCCCTAGTATGCTGAATCAATGACCACCATTGATATGTATCTCCATTGAGACAATATAGTGCAAGTGTAACCTTTTCCTTTTCACCACATCCCAATTCCATGAATATATTCTCCAAAGACGCAATCAATTGCTTTTCTACCATTGGGTCACTAGTCCCACTAATTTATGGGGGCCACTATCATGTAAAGTGATATAAAAAAGGAGAATCACATTATGGAATAGGTTTCTCCACTCGGGAAAGGTTACGTGTCGTCACCTGATTAAGCTACCGTAATATTTCCATAACTTTCTCAATTCCAATAACATATGTATTGGATTTCATAGTAGGGAAATATATACATTTCCATGAGTAATAATACCATTATTCATTCTAGGTGCCATTTATAAACAATGGTATATACTGGATTAGATCATAACATTATGTAACATATTTTACAATACAAAAAACTAAAGAAATGCTAATAATAACTGTAAAATATTTTCCATAACTAATTTCATAATAATAAACATGGTTTCTCTAGGGATATTTTTACTTTCAAATCATTTTTAATTGTTTTTAAAGAAAATTAGAATTTTTTTAAATGTATCCCCTAAGAGTGTCAAACTAGTTACACTATAAGGCCCATTTTCATGTACTAGGTTATGATGAGTTAGGCCCGACACACCTTTTTGGAGTTGTTACCACTAGGTACATATTTTCCAGAACCACAAATACTTTTAGTATCTAGATAGGGATGTATTTATAAGAAGACCCTCACAATATCTACCTTACTGAAATTATAGGATGTTCTTCTATACTCATCCTCAAAGTCTATCTTAGGGTTATGTTCCCTAATCTAAGTTTTCTAAATCTATTTTCCAAGGTTGTTGGTAAATATGCTATAATACCAACTGTAATTCCTAGACCCTAGAATCCCAAATCTAGTGCATTACTTTATTACATTGGCATAAATACAAGCTTCAAATCTCAAGGGATCGAATAGTAATAGTTTTATAAAACTAGATTACATACATTATACCCATAATGAATTGGGAAATAAAAAATCAAGAATGATACATAATAAAATGAAATAAAAAACATCCCTAAAATATTATTCAAATATTTCATCTTCATAACCTTTAGAAAGAAAATAGAATAAGGGTGAACTTAAATGATCAGTAAGGGCCAGTAAAGAGGAAGAAATAATGAATTTAGGAGAGTAAATCAACAT
Organism: Viscum album; assembly: GCA_963277665.1. Taxonomy (NCBI): domain Eukaryota; kingdom Viridiplantae; phylum Streptophyta; class Magnoliopsida; order Santalales; family Viscaceae; genus Viscum; species Viscum album. The sequence goes on along the minus strand of OY728130.1, from coordinate 1,392,845,929 downwards.
TTCTAAGTAAATAATTGATAACGCATGCCATTAAAATAACTAGATAAGTAATAATCAATATGGAATAGTGAGAAACTGAAACACATTCCATTTAATCAATAATCTAAGTATAAAATTCATCCATATATATGTTGATGCAATAATATCATGGATAAGAATAATAAATGAATTCTCAATAAAGGAAATGCTTAATTATTGGATTTCATGTTTGAGGCAGATAAAAACCTATATCGTCAAGACCTTTCACAAGATAGTTTAAAATAACATGTAGAAAAACATTTAATTTGGCCAACTTATTTTTCTCATGAGAACCTGACAATGCATCAAGGAGATATATAATGTATGTGCCCCACCCATCACTTCCTACCCAAATAATTCCTCATATCGAATAAATGATTCAATTAATAAACAAAATTCCAAACCAAATATCTGTATTGAATAAAGAATACATATTTATCAATATTTATTCAGTTTAGGATATGTAACAACATGTTTTTTTATATTTATTAATGTAAATAACATCAAAATATCATTCAAACAATCTTAAGGAAAATAATCTTTAAAAACTCTATAGTGCCCCATACCACTTTAAAACATTTAAATAGTAATCCTCATGATATAATAACATTAAATAAAACATATAATATAATTAGAATAATTATATTAATGATATAACATGTCAAAGGGTAGTATATACACCATATAAAAGTGAATCAATGTGTAACTACTAATAAGTCTCAATGGAATGCAAACTAGGATGAAACCCCTTACCTTGAGTCTAACTTGTCACGTGTGTCTTTATATTTTTGAATAATAAACTTATGTTAATTATTTACTTCCTTCAGAAATTTTTTCATTTTTATCATTACTTTTAGGTCACTTATTACAATTTTTTAAACAATTACTTAAACAATTAAGTTTACATCGAGTGTTTTGACCATATTCAATTTATGTTTCAAAAACGAATTTGGTAGGCACCTATGGTCAAAGGGGTCATTATATAAACATATCCATAATAATATTCTTGAAAAAATTATCATATTTATACATAAATTATTCTTTTAAAACCAATCATGAAATATGGTTATGAAAAATGAACCAACGTTACAATCATGGAGACGGTAGGTCGTACATACAATTGAGTAACATTCCTATTTTTCAGTGATCGATATAGAAAGAAGGTAAGTAACAATATATCTTTTATAAATGATAATTATATCATAAATAAATTTTTATTTAATCGTATATAATTATTTATAGAATTATTTTTATTTAAAAGAAATCATATCATGTTGGGGAGGCGGTAGCCCACACATCTACGACCGACGTTATCACTTTTTAGTGTGTGAAAAGGGTAATAAAGAAAGTGATATATTATGTTTATGAAAAGGTAATTATGTAATGAATATCATATATATATTTAATTTATGTTACATATGTTTAATTGAAACTCTCCTTTATATATTCCAGGTATAGTGTGAACGAATAACATCGCTTTGAAGAGGCGATAGTCCACATTTCCACAAACAATGTTATCATATTTACACAAAATAGAATGAATAAGGGTATCTGTTATATAAGAATTAAATATGAATAAAATAATTATAAATATAAAATATATCATATATAAAAATATTTTCCATCATAATAATCACCATAAGAGGTGGTAAAGGAAAAACAAACAATCATCGTTTCGTGAGTCGATAGTCCATCGTACACATAAACAGTAGGTTCGTTACCCATTAGATGGAAGTGTGTGTATTTTTAGGTTGAAAAATAAACATAAACAAAATTAGTACATCTAGGATACTTATTTTATTATATAATCATTGAATAATAATATTTTAGGGGGCAGAGAATAAAAATAAAGCAAAAGAGATTGAGGAAGGATGCTACCTCTTCTTTGGATAACTCCTTTTTCTTTGCACCAAAGGGATACCTTGGATGGATTTATTCCAAAAGGTAGGATTATTGGGTTTGGAGAGATATGTTGGGTGATTATTTGAGTAGAGTTTTGGTGATCCAAAGGTCTTGAGTGGTGTAAATAAATGGGAGGTGTAAGTGCCTTTTTATAGTTGAGGAGGAGTGGCATTCTTGTAAATTTTTTGAAATGGAATTCCACCCATGTTTTTTACATTGAAATTGGATCCAATAATAGTAAAAATTTTATAAATGGGATTATATTGTACAAATATTTCTATAAAAAGGATTTTGGAAAATTTTATTGTTTATTTTGGTCCTTAAGTTTAAGGTTTAGTCCTTTGTTAAGATATTTTTTCTCTTAATTGCTATAATTAATTATAATCACCTTCACTAATATTCTTGGTAAAAAAATATTTTGAACTTATTATAAATTATTATTAAAAATATGGAATCAATTTTTCCAAGTTCATACCATATAAGTGTTAGAAATTAATTTAAATTTAATCCCATAGATGTGACAACAAAGTGGGTTTTTAAAGTAAAAATGTTCAAATGTTTGCTAAGTTTTTATATCCAATTTCAATGTGAAATTGATAACAACGACCTAAATTGGATTAATTGATGTATAATTGATATAATTATACTTTTAAACAAATTATTAATATATTTTTACATTATAAATAAATTATTATAAAAAGCATTTATGAATTAAAATTCAGTGTTTTTTATTATTCATCTAAAAATAAAACTTCATAGAAAAATACCAAAAATTAACCCTAACCTAATATTTATGTTTCAATTTAAAAAACTTAAGTTTATTTTCACATATAAAATTTATAAGAGTTCAAAATTTTAGATTTAAAATAGGTTTTCCATTAAAAGGTGCTAAAACTGCTTTTATAAAAATATTTATTTTTATGTGTAATATTGGGTTTGTCCCTATCTTATGCCTATAAAATATATTCAATAAAAGTTAAAAATATTTTATTGAATATATAAAATATATATTTTATTAATATCATTCAATAATAGTAATTAATTTAATTTGTTATGATAAAATTCTTTTATGATTATAAATATATAAAAATAGAACCTTTATATTCAGTTGGTTTTAATTAGTTTGTAACCAATTTATAAAACCATATATTTTTATAAGTTATTTAATCCTATTCATAACCATCAAATTAAAATATAGGTTATATCTTATTATGTTAAATAATAATATTTTTTATAATATATTATTGTTCGTTAAAACTAGGTCGTGCATGTTACGCAAGCCATTGAGGAAAGATTATCTTGCATGTAATGCAGGCTAACATCTATGTTTTGTGTAGAGAAAGATAAAATTTATGTTGTGTGTAACATAATATTGAATTCATGTTTCATATAAAGCAATCTAGTAATAAAAAATAAATTTATTCTTAATGGGAAATATTGTGATGTATTGGGGTGTTACACAATCAGTGCATTCATGACACAAAACAACATGATAACAAACAAAAAGTTACCATACCTACACCTGAAGGTAGTATTTTGGATATTGTAATATTTCAACCTCATATGGTGATATCCATACCATAATTTGACCTTCAAAAACCAACTAGACCCCTTCAGCTAGTAAAAAATACCATCAATCCTTAGAGGAGTGTAACTGTTCTTCACCATTACTAGATTCAACATATCGTAGTCTAATAACAACCTTTGAATACTATCCAACTTCCTAGATAAAAACAATGGAGAACCTTAGGGATACACACTCATTAGTATGAAACCCTTTTTCATCAGATCATCCACCTACAACCTCAACTCTCATAGCTCCGTATCCACTATTCGATAGGGGCCCATTAAAATCAAAGACGCACCTGGTTGAAAATTTATTTTAAAATCAACATAATGTATCATGGGTAGCATCACAACTAAATATAAGAAAACATATAGAACTCCCCCATAACCTTGGGAACATCTTCTTTTTGAGCTTCCACTGAAATCACTTCCAACAGAGACAAAAGCGTCTCCACATGACATCGACCCATACAATAACCTTTCTCTCCAAAATATTCTACTCATTATCCCCCCAAATCAGAAAATGAAACTCCCCTATGAAAGTATTTGATAGATTCATGCCTGGAAGTAAACTAATCCATGACAAGGATAACATCGTATGGCTGTATCTGTAGTAAGAATAAGTATCCCATTGATCAGTGATGCCCAATCACTAGTCTACATCCCTGAAAAACATAAAACAAATAATACTAACCTATAATTTGTGTAGATAAACTAGGGAAATTGGAAGTATCTCCACATCCAGTACCAAGGAAAAGAACAAATTAGAAGTAACAAAGGAGTGTGAGGTTCCTAAATCAAACAAAGCACAAAAAGAGTATATGATGGATTGATCGTACCTCTGAAAACCTATGACTATACCGGTGCTGCCAATTCTAAAACGTGCATATGAACATGCCTAACTCCTATTCCTATCTGCTATCAGCTGCCATAACTTTCTCTAGTCTAGGTCCCTACTACTGAAACATCCTTAGAGGCAACTACTGCTACTTTTGGAAATGGACCTGGATTCCAATATGAAACTAGACTCCCTGAGTAGTCAGACACTGAACCTGGTTGTGACCATGTCCCCCAAAAATATAAAATAAAAACGGGAAGTCCTTGGTAGATGCTCAAAAACCATGAATCCTAGAAGTATGATAAAATATTTTCCATGACCAGCTCCCCATTGGTTGAAACCCCGATTGCCTAAACACTTGTGGTCCACTAAATGATGCTCTACTCCTTGAGATCCCATACTGGACACTCTCTCAAAGCTCAAACCCCAAGGAAATCATTCAATAGATAAACTATAATTTCTTATAAACCATTAGTTATGTAAGAAGCATAAACATGGTGACTACATACCCGATCACCAGACCAAAAACCTTCTCCATATGTTGCACTTTGGACTCATTTAGAAAAACATCTAGGAAAAAGTATATGAGGTCCTTTAACTTTTTCCCAAGGTCCCACACATTCAATACCCCCTTATAAAGGGTGAGAAACTCCTTCCACTTTGCTTCCTTTGTCTTTAATGATAGTAACTCCAAATGGAACTCCTTCTAAAAGTCTAGCTATAACACATCTACCTCACTATGGTCACTAAGATAAAGCTTCCACCACTGAAACACAACACCTCACAACTGACTAACTATCAACAACACCTAGAAATCATCCTGAGATTTAATCATACTAATAATGATCTCGAGATCCTCCAATTGGTGCTATATCTTCAGATTCTAGATGCTCCCCTCATACTTTCCAAAATATACTATTGAAAGGAGTGAAAACTCCCCATATATTCCTCATCCTCCTTTATTGAATCGATCTTCTAACAATCAACTGAATCATCTTCAACCACGTGAGCTACTCATCGATGACGACTAGGATCCATTCCAAAAAATAAAGGAGGAATCCTAAGTCCGATATCATGTAATTTTATCATAAATTTATTTAATTAAATTCACACAAACACCCAATTAAAATATGAATACAATCAATCATGATGCATGAACCTCTCCTAGGTCTCTACCTTGAAAACTGATCCACATCACTTTTCCATTTTTTAAGATTATATTCTATAAATCGGACAATTATGGGCCCTAAAATCCTTTCTTATATGGTTTATCTAGCCCATGTCACATACAAAGGTCAACTTGCACCATTTTCCTTCAAACCCATGCAATCTTCACATTGCTTAACTCTAAAATACACCTTATCTCCCAACAAAAATGTAATATCCTAGAATTTTAATGTATATTTGTATATGAAATAAATAGTATAAATTAAAAAGTTTTTTAAATTTAAAACAAGATGAAGAAAATTTTGTTGAAAACCATACACTAAATATGATACAAGAATATCCCTTCCCAATATAGAAGCATGTTGATTTTTAGGGAATCAGTAATATCAAATTTGTAACAATCATCAAAAATAAAAGAGGATAACATATGATAAACATCATAACTCCAAAATCATATCCCACATCTTTAGGATCAACCATAAGTATAATTACATCAAATAGGATTAGATTAATAATATAGAGAAGCAGAAAAATAGAAATCATCCTTACAAGAAGGAAAGACTATAATACGTAGAGTTTGAATTTTAAAAATGTTTGTTAAAGTGAGGTATTTATAGAATAATGGATATGTGTTAGACTTTTTCTTTATAAATCCATTGGAACCTTTTAAAAAGGAAATAATATATGATTAAATGTAAAATATTTATAAAATACTTGGTTAAAATGTAATTTTATGTTGTACACAAAGAATAATATTTCTTATTCCATAGTAATAAATTGTAGTAAAAAATACAGAGACTTAATAATATAAAACTTTCTATAAATATTTATAATTTAAACTTATAATGTAACCTTAATGATTTCTCTTTGTAAATAAGTATTTAATAATATATTTTTTTAAAAGTATATTTCTAATAAAATGTCTTTAAATAATGACAAGTAATGTAATATGAAAGACATTATTAGTAAACATATTAATTTAAGTAAACACTAATGTAAATAAAATGATAAGAGAATATACTTAATATAATTTTTTTAATAAATATCTTTAAATGTGTTCATATATGGTTAGAATTATTTTTGATATTTTAAATCTTAGTATAAAAAAATTGGGCAACCTTACAAGATAACTAGTATAGGTTAACCATGAATTTTGGTAGCAAGATCAACCATGCATGGGAGCCAGCAAGGCCAACCGCATTTCATAAAAAGGGTGAGGGCACCTAGGTAATAGATAGGTTTCACATGGTGAGTATGCATAGTTCCTATAAAGCATGCATGGTGGCACTGATTAGTCACTGAAAGTGGCTAATATTCATTTTTAATATCTTAATATTAATGTGTTTAAAATTTAATAAACATCAATTTTAGTCCAATTCAGAAATTGAACTTCAATTCCCATCATTGTGCAATTCATGCTTAAAGTGTCAATTTGGGCCCACTCAATAATTTTCTTTTGGAAATTAAAATATTCAACATTTTAATTTGATATTTTGGTATATGATTAATAACTTTATTTGGAACATTTTTTCTTTTAGGTCTTATGGATGAATCAGAAGTGACGATGGAGAGTTTTGCACCTGAGGGCAGAAACTTGCTGGAAATAGAATAATGGGCCTAAGGCCCATCAAAAAAATGTGGGGCCCAAAAACCAAGCCCAATGAAGGTCAAATTTATACAGTAGAAAGATAAAAATATTAGGATCATTTTATTAAACTATGTCCGGAGCTAATTCTTATGTTTTCATAATGATAAATGGATCTGAATTTGAGATTTAAATGGTGGACCTAACATTAATGCACAGAAATACGTCCCACCATTTCGACCATAACTTCCAAACAGCCAAGCCAAATTTCCTGATATTTTTAAAACTTATATAGTACAGATGGAAGAAGATATATTTCTTCTACAACCCCTCCCTATTCAGCTTTCTTCAATTACAAATTTACATGTCAATATGGTGAACGAATCTGGATAGTTATCCAGGTCAACTTCAAAACATCAATTTCCTTTTGATTATTCACCCTCCTTTTGACTCTATTAATTGTTGGGGGGGTGAATTGATTGTGGGGGTAGATATAAGGCTCCTAATATGACTATATAAGGAGCTATTGGTGAAGAGAATAGGGTGGATATTTTTCTTATCATCTTTTGTTGCTTGTTTCATTGTAAGGTTATGCTTCCAAATTTCCTTTGTAATGTTTTCCATTTCCATGTAAGTTTCTTTTTTTTATCTTTATGTTCTTAATCAACTTATTTCTCTTCTATATTTTCCATTTAATTTATTAAAACTTTATTATCACAAAGGACATTGATATCTCTGTGTTGTTGTGAATTAATTCACACATAGGCGTGAATTTCATTCACACACACGGAGGAGTGCTCGTTATTTCCATGGTTTTAATTTCTTCAATCCAATTCTTGTTAGACATATTCCACCCACCATTGAGAGTATACCATGAATGGAGGGATAACCCTTTAATTGGTTGATCTTAGGATGATGAAAAGGCTAGATTTAATGTTATTTTATGAACGAATTGTTGTTAATTGGATAATTAATTTAAGATATCCATTCTTCAGTTATTTCTACTATTCATCTTTACTGTGTTTGAGCAAACTAAATTCAATTACTAAATGACCATATACCTTAGAGAGATCATGAATTTGGTTCTCTAAGTGTATAGGGGATTATTAATTGTGTGTAGTAATCACCAAACCAGAAAATGATGAAGGTAGTGTTATTTTTGAAGAATGAATTCATTGAGAATTAATAAAATCAAAATTGTCTAAAGAAGTAAAATTCATTCAATCCACCCCGAGCATAATCCTAAGATCAACCAATTTTCTTTGAATTGAATTCACTTATGTTTCTTAGTGTTCTTTAAACCATCCAAAATCAAACCCAAAGTTGGCTACTTCATAGCCCATCCTTCACCAAATCATAGTGTCTCAAGGTTACTTCTTCGGTCCCTGTGGATTCGACCCCTACATGTACTACATCGACCGCTTTTACCAGTAGGGTAAATTTGGGCGCAACCAAATTTTAGCACCTTTTCTAGGGACCAAGTAAGTTACTTAGACCAAAAACCTTCTTTTCTTACCCCCATTCTTATATTCTCATCCCAATTCTCTTTTCTTTTCCCTTTCTCACTTTTTTTTTGGCGCATGTCCGCCTACACCCGCGACAACTCAAACAGATTAGTTAGGGTTGATACTCCTAGGGCTAGGGAGTCAAGCACTAAAAGAGTTCTATTTACTTTAGATAAAAATCTTCCTAATACTTTAAATTCAGATGTTGAGTTCGATACAATAGAGAATCTCCCACAAAACCAAATCATAAACTGGGGAGGGAACCAAAATAACGGGCAAGACCCTAACTTGGGAATTGATGCACACCCGACCATGAATGACTACCTCACACCAACCTGTACCAATTCACCCTCATGCATTAGGCATGATAACATAGGATATGCCCAATATGTTTTTAAACCCCATGTCCTGAACCACCTTCTAACCTTTCATGGGATGGAGTTTGAGATGCCTTACCTTAATGTTAAAGAATTTAATGACATTGTCTAAACCATGTGCCCACCAAATCAAATTTAATCTTCTAAAATGAGACTTTTTCCTTTTTCTCTTAAGAACCGAGAAAAGAATTGGTTAAACAATTTGAGACCAGCATCCATTCACTCTTGGGACCAACTTCAACGAAAATTTTATAAAAAAAACTTTCCCCATCACAAAACAATTGCACTTAAAAAGAGCATACAAAACTTTTTTGAAAGAGAGGGAGAAACATTCTATGAAACATGGGAAAGGTTCAAGGACCCATTAAACATGGTACCGCACCATGGTTTCTTAATCCCAGAACAAGTGAGAATTTTCTATGAAGGGTTGGGTCCCAGAAACAAACAATTCATTGATATGATGTGTAATGGAACCTTCAAAAACAAAGCCCCAAATGATGCTTACGAGTGTCTAGAAAATATTTCTGAACAGAACCAAACATGGGGAACATAACCATACTATGAGAAGCCACCCAAATCTGGTGGAATTTACAATCTTGGAGAAGAAGAAAACCTTAGAGAAAAACTTCCTACACTCACGAGGAAAGTTGAGGAGATTGATCTTAGGAAGGTCCACAAAACCCAAACTGTTGAGCTTGTTTGTACAATTTGTGACAAGAATGACTACAAGAATGATAATTGCCTAACCATTCCTTCCATCAAGGATGTTCTTTTAGGAGGACCACCAGAAGAAGTTAATGCAATGAACTATCAAAATACAAAATTCACGAACACCTTCAATCCAAGGTATAAAGACCATCCAAGATTTCATTGGAAGGATTATCGACAACCAATACAACAACAATGTATCAACCCGTACCCTCAACAAAACTTTCAACCTCATAATCAGTTCCAACCACAACCGTTCCAATTCCAACATCCTCATGTAAAATATCAACAACCCATCCAACAACCAAAGTATCATCCTGGGATAAACCCACAAGATCAAGCACCAACCCAAATTGTTCCACAAAGCCTACTAGAACAACTGTGCAAACAAATGGACAAAATGAACTTAGAATTCTCATCCATTAAACAAGAACTTTAAACCATCAAAACTGGAAAGACACCCATGCCCACACAGGCCATTCCACAAAAAACATCAAGGGGAGAGACAAGTTTCACTCAAACAACTCGCGAACAACTAAAGGCTGTGATATTTTTAAGAAGTGGGAAATCAATTGAAAAACCTGAACAAATAAGTCAGAAATCATGTGAAGCTTAAAACTCTAATGAAAATTCAAATGAACCACAAGATCAAACTGAAGAAACTGATAACAATGTGAAAGAAACAACACTTCAATAAACAACTCAACAACCTGCACCATTTCCTCAACACATGAGGGGGAAAACCAAGCCCGAATTGAGTGAAACATTGAGGGAAATCTTCTCACAAGTCAAGTTGAACATTCCCCTTCTCGATTCCATCCAAACCATACCTTCCTATTCAAAGTACCTTAATGACTTTTTCACTTTTAAAAGAAAATTTTCACATAAAAATCAAGTCCTTTTGGCTGCTAATGTGAGTACCACTATTCAAGGGACCATTCCTCCTAAGATGAAAGACCCAGGATGCCCTTACATAAATGTTGAACTAGGAGAGAACAAAGTTGTCAAAGCCTTGTGTGATCTAGGTGCCAGTGTGAACCTCATTCCTTATGCCATGTATTGTTAGTTAGGGCTCGAAGAACTCCAACCCACATCTGTCACTCTTCAACTTTTAGATCTTAGTGTTTGAGTTCCAAAGGGGATCTTAAAAGATGTTTTGGTGAAAGTTGAAAATTTCATTTACCCAGCTGACTTCATTGTTCTGGACAGTCACCCAAGCTTAGGTCCTAGAGAGAAAACCCCAATCATACTTGGTCGTCCCTTGCAACAATCAACTCTGTTATCCGAGTCCGAAATGGTTACATGACAATCACCTTTGGGAACATGAGTCTATACTTGAATATCTACAATGAAAACTCTCAAATTGGGGATGATGAAGAGATCCATGAGGTTAATTGGATTGGTAGTGTTGATAATGAACTCAATGCACATCAAGGAATTACCGAAGGATGGTTAAGTCAAGAAGAGATTGATTTTCTTTATTCACATGAGGGAAATTTGTCTCCTTGGATTGAATCTCTTTCAGATAGCTCTATTGATGAATTTCAAGAATCACCAATCAATGATACCATGGTTGAGATCAATAACATTGAGTCCATATCCATTCATGACACTACTCTGGAAAATTTAGTGGATGGAAATTCTGTTCACAAGGAACCAATTTTGTCAAGAAATCTGAACAAAAAAACTGAGTTCAATACAAAGTCTCATCCTTTCATGGGAAGTCATGACCAATTTGATCTTGAATTTAAAGTCTTACCTTCATCACTGAAGTATGCGTTCTTAGGGGACAATCAATCCTTTCCTGTTGTCATTTCTTCCTCTCTTGAATCCAATCATGAGAGGATGCTTCTAGATGTTCTTATGAGACACAAGAATTCCATTGGATGGACCCTATCTGATATTCCTGGGATTAGCCCACTTATTGGGACTCATAGAATTATTCTTGAATATGAGTCAAATCCATGTCATCAACCTCAGAGGCGAATCAATCCTAATATCATGGAAGTAGTGAGAAAATAACTTTTGAAATTGTTAAAAGCTGGTATCATCTATCCTATAGCTGAGAGTGAGTGGGTTAGCCCAATCAATGTGGTTCCAAAGAAGGCTGGAATCACAGTAATAACCAACAAGGATGGATAGATTCTTCCAACAAGGGTCGGTAGTGGATGGAGAGTCTGTATTGACTATAGGAAACTCAACTCTTGTACCATGAAAGACCATTTCCCCTTACCCTTTATTGATCAAGTCCTCGAACGAGTGTCGGGTCATCAATTATATTTCTTCCTAGATGGATTCTCAGGGTATAATCAAATCGAAGTCTCCTTAGAGGATCAAGGAAAAACAACCTTCACTTGTCCATTCGACACTTTTGCCTTCATGCGCATGCCCTTTGGGTTATGTAATGCCCCTGGTACCTTCCAGCGGTGCATGATGGGAATATTCTCAGATATGGTGGGGGATTTTTTAGAGGTCTTCATGGATGACTTCTCCATATTTGGGGATACTTTTGAGGGATGCCTTATAAATGTTGAAAAGGTTTTTTCAAGGTGCGAGGATAAGAATCTCATACTAAATTGGGAAAAATTCCATTTCATGGTAAGGGAAGGACTTGTTCTAGGTCATCTGGTATCTGGTAGAGGGATTGAAGTTGATAAAGCTAAGGTTGACATCATTCGTCACCTTCCCTCTCCTAAAACTATTAAGGAAGTGAGGTCCTTCTTAGGACATGCTGGTTTTTATAGAAGGTTCATTAGGAATTTCAACTCTATTTCTCGACCACTTTATACTCTATTGGTAAAAGATTCTCTATTTTTATGGACAGAAAGCTATGATGAATCATTATCTACACTCAAGTAAACTCTTATATCTCCACCTATCATGGAATCTCCAAATTGGAAACTTCTTTTCGAGCTCATATGTGATGCAAGTGACTTCGCTGTAGGAGCACTCTTAGGACAACGGTGTGAGAAAACTCCATATGTCATTTCTTATGCAAGCAAATATTTAAATTATGCACAATTAAACTACACCACAACTGAGAAATAGTTTCTTGATGTTGTCTTTGCCTTAGAGAAATTCAGGTCTTATCTCTTAGGATCACCCATCATTGTCTTCACTGACCATTCATCCCTAAAACACCTTTTCCAAAAACAAGATGCCAAGGCTAGATTGATTAGGTGGGTCCTTCTTCTTCAAGAGTTAGATTTAACCATTAAGGATAAAAAGGGTGTTGAAAATATTGTATCTGATCACCTCTCTAGGATGGAATTCAAAGACAAATCACACCACCTCTCCGTGTCTGATTCATTTCCCGATGAGCACCTCTATTCAGTGAGTGATTGCCCTTGGTATGTTGACATAGCAAACCATTTGGTGACGGGTGACATTCCAAAATTCATGGGGACCCAAGTGATAGAGCAAATATTTTCAATTAATTTATATTTAATATCATTGTTTTAAACCCACAAAAGTGATCCTCTAAGATGAATTGTTTCATTTTTATGATAATGGTGTTATTTTGAGCTGAATAGTAAAAATTGGCCATTTTGGATTTTTAACAGGTTTAACTTATTTCTGTAGTTTGGCCATAAAATTATCTAAACTGATTCAAATTGCAAAATTCATTCTTTTACATATTATAATCTTCGAGGGCTTCATTTACTATTTTTAGACGAATAGTTGAATCAGTCATATGGAAGCTCAAAAGAATCTCACAAGTGGGCGAAAGAAAACTGTTTGCAGTTCTTCCTAGTTTTGATGTGGTATCCATAACTCATCCATGGTGGGCCCAAAGCTTGTGACATTCAGTGGGTGGACGAACAAGGAGTTTCGGAGCATCTTTTATGAAGGAAGAACCGAGAGAATTGGCCATTTATGGGGTATTTAAATCACCCTAATCTGGAAGAATTCGTTTTGGAGAGTCTGACTAGATAGAATAAATTCTCAAAGTAAAACGGTCATAACTCTCGGAATACATGTCCAAATCCGCTGATATTTTGAAGGGTCACGGGAAAGGGAATGATGAATAACATTAGATAAGGTCTCAACGTGTGAAGAGGTCATTTATTAGGGATAAAACGTGTCAACATTCGGGGGAAACATTCTAGCTATAAAAGGAGAGCTCCACCCTCTCAAATCATCCATTCTCCATCCCATTCTCCCTTTCATTCCTTCCGGGACACCAAGAAGAATATTTTTTCGGTTTTTATTTATTTATTTTCTTTTTCAAAGTTTTATAATGCCTTATTCTTCCCCATTCAACTTGATTACCCTTACCATGGTGGGGTAATCTTTTGGAGTGATTGGAGAAGGGTTGGTTTTCTACATTGTAATGCTTAAGTTCTTGGACACAATTGAATAAATTTATTTCTTTTTCAAAGTTGTTTTCAATTTATTATAGCGGATTTTATAATCAAGTTCGATTGTTCTTGAATATTAATTCCATTATTGATTTTATCCTTGGTAAAATAATCATAATCTCCCTCCACAAATTTCTGGTTTATATAAGATGGAATAAACCAGGAATTAGTGGTGAAGTACTCGATGATCGTCAGTACGTGTAAAAGGTGTAGTGAATGTTCTTGATTGTTTGGGATAAAAAAAACCTGATCGGGTATTGCCCATTTCAATTAAGGATATTCAATACAACTATTTTACACATGGAAGGAGAGTTGACCAAACCGAGATCTTGGTAAGGTTTTCTCTCACAATAACAATTTCAGCAAGGAAGTGAGAGGAAACGATTGTGGAAACTCACTTTAATCAACTAAGAAGAAGAGGTTTGAATTAAATTGAACAAGTATAGCATTATAATTAGTAAACTGACCCCGAACTAATCACCCATTTAATTTCATAGTTTTTCAATCATTTGAATTTCAAATTTCCTTTCATAAAATTTTTACCCCCATTTTAAAATGACAACTCGTTTTGTGTGAACTCCTCTTCAAGAGAAATCCTAGGTCAACCACTTAACTACATTTTAACTTAGGAAATAATTGTTTTACCATGCCCTATGATAGGCCTGCGTCAAACTTGGCGTCGTTGCCGAGGAGGTAGTGCCACAAACTAATTGTTAATATTTGACTTTTTCAATTAAAAAAAAAATAAAAAAAATCTTTGGACATGTTGTTTTCAAATGATCATTTCTTTAATTCATGGAACAATTACCCACCAATGTGAGAACCAATTATTGAATCACCTTGGTCTATAGAGTATAAAGTTTCTTTCTTGGCTAAAAAAATTAGGGGAGATCGAATCCAAATCATCACAGAGGATGAATTCAAGGATCTCATTGAAAACCTTAAAGAGAACCTCAAATACCCAGTATTGGAGGGTTTGGCCAGAGAATTAATTGAACTTCAGGAGTATTTTCCAGAATTTTATCAAGAAATGATCAATGTGAAACACCAAAAAGAAGAAGTTCACAAGGATCTTGAAGCCTAATTTGAAAGAATTAGTCAAATGGTTAAAAACATGGAGACGTAAATAAAGTGGATTTCGGAACAAGTACATGCATCCCAGAATCAATAAATGGAGCCTGAAGAAGAACTAGAGCAAGAAAAATTGATGGAATAAGTATCCCCAAACATCCTTCAAGTTGAATAACCAATGGAGGACTTGTTGAAATTAAAATAAGATCCATTGAGCCCAACTCAATCAATGTTGGAGGAGATTGATGAAGAAGATTTAGAAATTGAAATACATATGGGGGATCAAAAAGACCAGGATAAATTCTGGAACGAGTGTGAGGAACTAATTGATCCCCCCATCCCTAATAATGTAAATGATTCAGCAACATTGAAGGAAGAAACCAACCAAGCGGTGGAATTTTAATATAAGATAGAGGAGTCTGACTACCTACCTCTATCTAGAGAAATGAAACTCCAAAAGGCACCTCACATTGAAGAATAAATTGAAGCCGAACAAACTCAGGGAGTTAATATTTTCATAAACTCATTGTATTTTAATTTTTTTTGAAACTAAATTGGGTATTTCCTCCCCTTCTTTTAATTTTTAAGATTCATCCAACACATGTATTTCCTTGGAGGAAGACGATGAAAAATAAGATTCATCCATAGATGAACATCTAGAGCTCCCCAAACCTGTTGAACAATTAATGGAGGGAGTACATGAGAAGATAAAAGTGGATTTTCTAGAGGAAAATGAGACACAAGATACTTACTTTGAAAGGGAAGAATTTGATATTGATTATTCATGCTTTAATTTTTTTCAAATAGAATTAAACTCTAACATTCCCTTTGATTTTTCCCCAGATGTATCATACCTTCAGAAACCACTGGATAATAAAGAAGATGTTGTTCATGCAGAACCCACGAAAGAGGAGGACTCATTCATTGTCCTAACCCAACCATGTATGTTTTATCACATTATAATGAGAGTGGACTTGCTGCATTTTATTGATGGTGTCCTCAAGAAAAAGGAAGAAGTTCATCCTGGAAAGAAAAGTTTCTGTTGGTTCATGAGAGTGAAACTTCACCCACCATCAGATTGGGGATAACTAATTAAAACTGCCCCTCTGGAGGCAGTCAAAACCCAGGGCCCACTTGGGGGATTAAACCAAGTTTTATCCTTCTATTCTCATCCTATTTCTATTTTCATTTCTTTCAATAAATATCTTATGTTTACTTTTGTTCTTTTATTTGTAGGTTTTCAGAGTGAAACACTTAGGAGGTTAACTCAATGATGCACTGTGAATAAATCAGGTTGTACCTCTCTTTCACACTTGCTTGATGTTGTGATTCATTTGAAAATTGGATTACATGTTAAATACACTTGAATACATCGAGTACACTGCATCATTTAAGTATGGGGGAGGGAACCTTTGTAGTATAGGATTTTCATTTGATGTTTTTTTCACAAAAATAAAATTGTGTGTTTTCAAATTTTTGTGTGTTTATTTTTCAATTTTTGGTGTGTTTTTTAATCTTTTTAGCTGAAATGATTATCAATACCATTTTTGAAACCCATGTGAATGAGTGAACCAATCTATTTCATGAAAACATGCTTAAATGAATGCTGAAATGAATTTGTTTCAGGTTTAATATTTTTGGAATTTCATGAAAAGTACACTGATTTTTGAATCTCATGCCATATTTCACTGTCTATATCTTTGAAATAACTTTAATGTGAGGCTTCTGAACCATTTTTGTCATATTCTTTTCATTCACCTCATTTATTGAGCGAACCAGACCATGCTTGCTTTATCCATAATTTGATTTATTCCTTTCAAAACTTGAGGGTTGGGGTACGTGTGTTTTAAATGATTGAGACATTTATTTGGTTTGAAGCCCCCTTTTCAAAATAATAATTTTCATTATGGACCACCTTTTCATTTATCCTTCATTGTAGCCCCAAGTAGCCATGAATTTCCTGTTAGGTTAGCCACAATACAAGCCAATTTTCCCTTTCCTACCTGCTCTTGAAGTAAAATTGCATGATCTAGTTGAACTTAAGTGTGGGAGAAGATGTCTTGTGGTGTACTACCTCATTTGTTTATACTTTGGGTGGAAAATAAATTGTTGAAGAGATGTGTGTGATGCTGAAAAATTATTCTGTTGAAAGTTGTGCCTTTTCTGAAGCTTTTATGACAGGAGAAGCTGTGCCTTTCTAGAGAATCCAATGTAAAAAGAAAGCTGTGACTATCTGGCGCTTTAAAAAAAATCATGTTTGAAAAGATTGAAATTTTTGCTACTGAGTTGATTGAATGATGATGGAGCCTATTTTCAATAAAGGGGAAGTGAAGGACACCATATTTGAGTGAAAATTAGAATCTTGCAATTTTGCTTCAATAAGAGCCAAGCCTTTCTTTTTCGGACTCAGAACTTTTAACATCTAAATACTACCAACCGGAAGCCACAGAACAACCCTAAAAAGTCCTCATGAGAAACACATGTCCTTGACTCACATCGGGTGGAGAAGTAGGAATTTATCAAGCCTATGGTGACTCTTGTGTGAGTTTGGATGAGAAAAGCTTTGTTCAGCATTTATATTTGTGAGATGAGAGAAAATTCATGTGAGGTAGGTGTTTTGTGTGCATGGGATAAGAAATGAAGTGGAAATATATTATAATCTAAAATGGAGAGCTTGAAATAATTGTTTTTGATGAGGCATGATATCTTTTTGTTTCTTTGAATTGATTTGATAGATCTCATTGATATGTGTTTTGGATTTGATTTGATTTGATTTTTACTTGTCCAGGAGTCCAAGTGCTAAGAGTGGGGGAATTGATAGAGAAAATATTTTCAATTAATTTATATTGAATATCATTGTTTTAAACCCACAAAAGTGTTCCTCTAAGATGAATTGTTTCATTTTTATGATAATGGTGTTATTTTGAGCTGAATAGTAAAAATTGTCCATTTTGGATTTTTAACAGGTTTAACTTATTTCTGTAGTTTGGCCATAACATTATCTATACTGATCAAAATTGAAAACTTCCTTCTTTTCCAGATTACCAGCTTCCAGGGATTCATTTACTATTTTTGGACTAAAATCTGAATCAACCATATGGAAGCTCAAAAGAAGCTCACAAGTGGACAAAAAAAAAACTGTTTTCAGTTCTGCCTAGTTTTGATGTGGGATCCATAACAAATCCATTGTGGTCCCAAAGCTTGTGAAATTCGGTGGGTGGACGCACAAGGAGTTTGGGAGCATCTTTTATGAAGGAAGAACCGAGAGAATTGGCCTTTTATGGGGTCATTAAATCACCCTAATCCAGAGGAATTCGTTTTGGAGAGTCTGACTAGACAGAATAAATTCTCATAGTAAAACGGTCATAACTCTCGGAATACATGTCCAAATCCGCTGATATGTTGAGGGGACACGGGAAAGGGAATTATGAACAACATTCACGAAGGGATCAACGCGTGAAGAGGTCATTTATTAGGGCTAAAATGCGTCAAAATTTGGGGGAAACATTCTGGCTATAAAAGGAGGGGAGCTCCACCCTCTCAAATCATCCATTCTCCATCCCATTCTCCATCCCATTCCTTCCGGGACACCAAGAAGAAGATTTTTTCTGTTTTATTTTTTATTTATTTTCTTTTTCATAGTTTTGTAATGCCTTCTTCTTCCCCATTCAACTCGATTACCCTTACCATGGTGGGGTAAACTTTTGGAGTGATTGGAGAAGGGTTGGTTTTCTACATTTTAATGCTTGAGTTCTTGGACGCAATTGAATAAATTTCTTTATTTTTCAAAGTTATTTTCAATTTCTTATAGGGGATTTTATAATCAAGTTTGACTGTTCTTGAATATTAATTCCGTTATTGATTATCGCCTTGGTAAAATAATCATAATCTCCCTCCACTAATTTCTGGTTTATATATGATGGAATAAACCAGGAATTAGTGGTGAAGTACTTGGCGATCGTCAGTACGTGTAAAAGGTGTAGTGAATGTTATTGATTGTTTGGGATAAAAAAACCCGATCGGGTATTTCCCATTTCAATTAAGGATATTCAATACAACTATTTTACACATGGAAGGAGAGTTGACCAAACTGAGATCTTGGTAAGGTTTTCTCTCACAATAACAATTTAACCAAGGAAGTGAGAGGAAACGATTGTGGATTCTCACTTTAATCAACTAAGAAGAAGAGGTTTGAATTAAATTGAACAAGGATAGAATTATAATTGGGAAACCGACCCCGACCTAATCACCCTTTTAATTTCATAGTTTTTCAATCATTTGAATTTCAAATTTCATTTCACAACATTTTTACCCCCGTTTTAAAGTGACAACTCGTTTTGTTTGCACTCCTCCTCAGGATACATCCTTGGTCAAATGATTATTTCTTTAGGAGACATCTTTGGACATGTTGTTTTCAAATGATTATTTCTTTAATTCATGAAATAATTACCCACCAGTGTGAGAACCAATTATTGAATAACCTTAGTCTATAGAGTATAAAGTTTCTTTCTTGGATAAAAAAATTTGGGGAGCTAGAATCCAAATCATCACAGAGGATTAATTCAAGGATCTCATTGAAAACATTAAAGAGAACCTTGAATACCTAGTATTGGAGGGTTTGGCCAGAGAATTAATTGAACTTCAGGAGTATTTTTCAGAATTTTATCAAGAAATGATCAATGTGAAACACCAAGAAGAAGAAGTTCACAAGGATCTTGAAGCCCAATTTGAAAGAATTAGTTAAATGGTTAAAAACATAGAGACATCAATAAAGTGGATTGTGGAATAAGTACATGCATCCCAGGATCAACAAATGGAGACTGAACAAGAATCAGAACAAGAAAAATTGATGGAAGAAGTATCCCCAAACATCCTTCAAGTTGAAGAACCAATGGAGGCCTTGTTGAAATTAAAAAAAGATCCATTGATACCAACTCAATCAATGTTAGAGGAGATTGATGAAGAAGATTTAGAAATTGAAATACATATGGGGGATCAAAAAGACCTCGATAACTTTTGGAACGAGTGTGAGGAACTAATTGATCCCCCCATCCCTAATAATGTAGATGATTCAGCAACATTGAAGGAAGAAACCAACCAAGTAATGGAATTTGAAGAGAAGATAGAGGAGTCTGACTACCTACCTCTATCTAGAGAAATTAAACTCCGAGAGGCACCTCACATTGAAGAAGAAATTGAAGCTGAACAAACTCAGGGAGTTAATATTTTCATAAACTCAATGTATTTTAATTTTGTTGAAACTAAATTGAGTATTTCCTCCCATTATTTTAATTTTTCAGATTCATCCAACACATGTATTTCCTTGGAGGAAGACGATGAAAAAGAAGATTCATCCATGGATGAACATCTAGAGCTCCCCAAACCTGTTGAACAATTAATGGAGGGAGTACATGAGAAGATAAAAGTGGATTTTCTAGAGGAAAATGAGACATAAGATACTTATTTTGAAAGGGAAGAATTTGATATTGAATATTCATTCTTTAATTTTTTTTAAAAGAGAATTAAACTCTGACATTCCCTTTGATTTTCCCCCAGATGTATCATACCTTCAGAAACCACTGGATAATAAAGAAGATGTTGTTCATGCAGAACCCAAGAAATAGGAGGACTCATTCATTGTCCTAACCCCACCATGTATGTTTTATCACATTACAATGAGGGTGGACTTGCTGCATTTTATCGATGGTGTCCTCAAGAAAAAGGAAGAAGTTCATCCTGGAAAGAAAAGTTTTTGTTGGTTCATGAGAAAGAAACTTCACCCACCATCAGATTGGGGATAACCAATTAAAAATGCCCCTCTGGAGGCAGTCAAAACCCAAGGCCCACTTGGGGGATTAAACTAAGTTTTATCCTTCTATTCTCATCCTATTTCTATTTTCATTTATTTCAATAAATATCTTATGTTTACTTTTGTTCTTTTATTTGTAGGTTTTCAGAGTGCAACACTTAGGAGGTTAACTCAATGATGCACTGTGAATAAGTCAGGTTGTACCTCTCCTTCACACTTGCTTGATGTTGTGATTCATTTGAAAATTGGCTTACATGTTAAATCCACTTGAATGCATCGAGTACACTTCATCATTTAAGTGTGGGGGAGGGAACATTTGTAGTATAGGATTTTCATTTGATGTTTGTTTTCACAAAAAAAAATTATGTGTTTATTTTTCAATTTTTGGTGTGTTTTTGAAACTTTTTAGCTGAAATGATTATCAATACCATTTTTTAAACCCATGTCAATGAGTGACCCAATATATTTCAGGAAAAATAGCTTAAATGAATGCTGAAATAAATTTGTTTCAGGTTCAATTTTTTTTGGAATTTCATGAAAAGTACACTGATTTTTGAATCTCATGCCATATTTCACTGTCTATATCTTTGAAATAACTTTCATGTGAGGCTTATGAACCATTTTTGTCATATTCTTTTCATTCACCTCATTTCTTGAGAGAACCAGACCATGCTTGCTTTAACCAGAATTCGATTTATTCCTTTCAAAACTTGAGGGTTGGGGTACGTGTGTTTTAAATGATTGAGGCATTTATTTGGTTTGAAGCCCCCTTTTCAAAATAATGATTTTCATTATGGCCCACATTTACATTTATCCTTCATTGTAACCCCTAGTAGCCATGAATTTCCTGTTAGGTTAGCCACATTACAAGCCAATTTTCCCTTTCCTACCTGATCTTGAAGTAAAATTGCATGATCTAGTTGAACTTAAGTGTGAGAGAAGATGTCTTGTGGTGTACTACCTCATTTTCTTATACATTGGGTGGAAAATAAATTGTGGAAGAGATGTGTGTGATGCTGAAAAATTATTCTGTTGAAAGCTGTGCCTTTTCTGGAGCTTTTATGACTGGAGAAACTGTGCCTTTCTGGAGCTTCCAATGTAAAAAGAAAGTTGTGCCTATCTAGAGCTTTAAAAAAAATCATGTTTCAAAAGATTGAAATGTTTGCTAATGAGATGATTGATTGATGACATAGCCTATTTTCAACAAAGGGGAAGTGAAGGAGACCATATTTGAGTGAAAATTAGAATCTTGCAATTTTGCTTCAATAAGAGCCAAGCCTTCCTTTTTCAGCCTCAGAACTGTTAACATCTAAATCTTACCAACCGGAAGCCACAGAAAAACCCTGAAAATTCCTCATGAGAAACACATGTCCTTGACTCACATCTGGTGGAGAAGTAGGAATTTATCAAGTCTATGGTGACTATTGTGTGAGTTTGGATGAGAAAAGCCTTGTTCAACATTTATATTTGTGAGATGAGAAAAAATTCATGTGAGGTAGGTGTTTTGTGTGCATGGGATAAGAAATGAAGTGGAAATATATTAGAATCTAAAATGGAAAACTTGAAATAATTGTTTTTTATGAGGCATGATATCTTTTTGTTTCTTGGAATTGATTTGATAGATCTCATTGATATGTGTTTTGGATTTGATTTAATTTGATTTTTACTTGTCCTGGAGTCCAAGTGCTAAGTGTGGGGGAATTGATAGAGCAAATATTTTCAATTAATTTATATTTAATATCATTTTTTAAACCCACAAAAGTGTTCCTCTAAGATGAATTGTTTCATTTTTATGATAATGGTGTTATTTTGAGCTGAATAGTAAAAATTTGCCATTTTAGATTTTTAACAGGTTTAACTTATTTCTATAGTTTGGCCATAACATTATCTACAATGATCCAAATTGCAAAATTCTTTCTTTTCCAGATTACCAGCTTCTAGGGATTCATTTACTATTTTTGGACTAAAAGCTAAATCGGTCATATGGAAGCTCAAAAAAGCTCACAATTGGGCGAAAGAAAACTGTTTGCAGTTCTGCCTAGTTTTGATATGGGATCCATAACTCATCCATGGTGGGCCCAACGCTTGTGAAATTTGGTGGGTGGACGCACAAGGAGGTTGGGAGAATCTTTTATGAAGGAAGAACTGAGAGAATTGGCCGTTTATGGGGTCATTAAATCACCCTAATCCGGAGGAATTCGTTTTGGAGAGTCTGACTAGACAGAATAAATGCTCATAGTAAAACGGTCATAACTCTCGGAATACATGTCCAAATCCGCTGATATTTTGAGGGGACACGGGAAAGGGAATTATGAACAACATTAAAGAAGGTCTCAACGCGTGAAGAGGTCATTTATTGGGGCTACAATGCGTCAACATTCAGGGGAAACATTCTGGCTATAAAAGGAGGAGAGCTCCACCCTCTCAAATCATCCATTCTCCATCCCATTCTCCATCCCATTCCTTCCGGGACACCAAGAAGAAGATTTTTTCGGTTTAATTTTTTATTTATTTTCTTTTTCATAGTTTTTTAATGCCTTCTTATTCCCCATTCAACTCGATTACCCTTACCATGGTGGGGTAAACTTTTGGAGTGATTGGAGAAGGGTTGGCTTTCTACATTGTAATGCTTGAGTTCTTGGATGCAATTAAATAAATTTCTTTTTTTTTCAAAGTTGTTTTCAATTTACTATAGAGGATTGTATAATTAAGTTCGATCGTTCTTGAATATTAATTCCATTATTGATTTTCACCTTGGTAAAATAATCATAATCTCCCTCCACTAATTTCTGGTTTATATACGATGGAATAAACCCGGAATTAGTAGTGAAGTAATCGACGATCGTCAGTACATATAAAAGGTGTAGTGAATGTTCTTGATTGTTTGGGATAAAAAAACCCGATTGGGTATTGCCCATTTCAATTAAGGATATTCAATACAATTATTTTACAGATGGAAGAAGAGTTGACCAAACTGAGATCTTGGTAAGGTTTTCTCTCACAATAACAATTTCACCAAGGAAGTGAGAGGAAACGATTGTGGAAACTCACTTAAATAAACTAAGAAGAAGTGGTTTGAATTAAATTGAACAAGGATAGCATTATAATTAGGAAACCGACCCCGACCTAATCACCCTTTTAATTTCATAGTTTTTCAATCATTTGAATTTCAAATTTCCTTTCACAACATTTTTACCCCCGTTTTAAAGTGAAAACTCGTTTTGTGTGCACTCCTCTTTAGAAGAAATCCTAGGTCAACCACTTAACTACATTTTAACTTAGGAAATAATTGTTTTGCCACACCCAACTACAGGCCTGCATCAAACTTGGCGCTGTTGCCGGGGAGGTAGTGCTACAAACTAATTGTTAATATTTGAATTTTTCAATTAAAAAAAATAAAAAAAAATCTTTGGCCATGTTGTTTTGAAATGATTATTTCTTTAATTCATGGAACAATTATCCACCAGTGCGAGAACCAATTATTGAATCACCTTGGTCTATATAGTATAAAGTTTCATTCTTGGCTAAACAAATTAGGCGATCTCGAATCCAAATCATCATAGAGGAGGAATTCAAGGATCTCATTGAAAACCTTAAAGAGAACCTCAAATACCCAGTATTGGAGGGTTTGGATAGAGAATTAATTGAACTTCAGGAGTATTTTCCAGAATTTTATCAAGAAATGATCAATGTGCAACACCAAGAAGTAGAAGTTCACAAGGATCTTGAAGCCCAATTTGAAACAATTAGTCAAATGGTTAAAAACATGGAGAGGTCAATAAACTGGATTGCGGAACAAGTACATGCATCCCAGGATCAAAAAATGGAGCCAGAACAAGAACCAGAACAAGAAAAATTGATGGAAGAAGTATCCCCAAACATCCTTCAAGTTGAAGAACCAATGGAGGCCTTTTTGAAATTAAAATAAGATCCATTGAGCCCAACTCAATCAATGTTGGAGGAGATTGATGAAGAAGATTTAGAAATTGAAATACATATGGGGGATCAAAAAGACCTGGATAACTTCTGGAATGAGTGTGAGGAACTAATTGATCCCCCATCCCTAATAATGTAGATGATTTAGCAACATTGAAGAAATAAACCAACAAAGCAGTGGAATTTGAAGAGAAGATAGAGGATTCTGACTACCTACCTCTATCTAGAGAAATTAAACTCCAAGAGCCACCTCACATTGAAGAAGAAATTGAAGCCGAACAAACTCAGGGAGTTAATATTTTCATAAACTCATTGTCTTTTAATTTTGTTGAAACTAAATTGAGTATTCCCTCCCCTTATTTTAATTTTTCATATTCATCCAACACATGTATTTACTTTGAGGAAGACGATGAAAAAGAAGAGTCATCCATGGATGAACATCTAGATCTCCCCAAACCCGTTGAACAATTAATAGAGGGAGTACATGAGAAGATAAAAGTGGATTTTCTAGAGGAAAATGAGACACAAGATACTTATTTTGAAAGGGAATAATTTTATATTGATTATTCATGTTTTAATTTTTTTCAAATAGAATTAAAATCTGACATTACCTTTGATTTTCCCCAGATGTATCATACCTTCAGAAACCACTGGAAAATAAAGAAGATGTTGTTCATGCAGAACCCAAGAAAGAGGAGGACTCATTCATTGTCCTAACCCAAACATGTATGTTTTATCACATTACAATGAGGGTGGACTTGCTGAATTTTATCGATGGTGTCCTCAAGAAAAAGGAAGAAGTTCATCCTGGAAAGAAAAGTTTTTGTTGGTTCATGAGCAAGAAACTTTACCCACCATCAGATTGGGGATAACCAATTAAAACTACCCCTCTGGAGGCAGTCAAAACCCAGGGCCCACTTGGGGGATTAAACTAAGTTTTATCCTCCTATTATCATCATATTTCTATTTTCATTTCTTTCAATAAATATCTTATGTTTACTTTTGTTCTTTTATTTGTAGGTTTTCAGAGTGCAACACTTAGGAGGTTAATTCAATGATGCACTGTGAATAAATCAGGTTGTACCTCTCCTTCACACTTCCTTGATGTTGTGATTAATTTGAAAATTCGCTTACATGTTAAATCCACTTGAATGCATCGAGTACACTTCATCATTTAAGTGTGGGGGAGGCAACCTTTGTAGTATAGGATTCTCATTTGATGTTTGTTTTCACAAAAAAAATTGTGTGTTTTCAAATTTGTGTGTGTTTATTTTTCAATTTTTGGTGTGTTTTTGAAACTTTTTAGCTGAAATGATTATTAATACCATTTTTGAAACCCATGTCAATGAGTGAACCAATCTATTTTATGAAAATGAGCTTAACTTAATGCTAAAATGAATCTGTTTCAAGTTCAGTTTTTTTGGAATTTCATGAAAAGTACACTGATTTTTGAATATCATGCCATATTTCACTGTCTATATCTTTGAAATAACTTTCATGTGAGGCTTCTGAACAATTTTTGTCATATTCTTTTCATTCACCTCATTTCTTGAGAGAACCATACCATGCTTGCTTTAACCAAAATTTGATTTATTCCTTTCAAAACTTGAGGGTTGGGGTACGTGTGTTTTAAATGATTAAGGCATTTATTTGGTTTGAATCCCCCTTTTCAAAATAATCATTTTCATTATGGGACACCTTTACATTTATCCTTCATTGTAGCCCCTAGTAGCCATGAATTGCCTGTTAGTTTAGCCACATTACAAGCCAATTTTCCCTTTCCTACCTGCTCTTGAAGTAAAATTGCATGATCTAGTTGAACCTAAGTGTGGGAGAAGATGTCTTGTGGTGTACTACCTCATTTGGTTATACTTTTTGTGGAAAATAAATTTTGGAAGATATGTGTGTGATGCTGAAAAATTATTCTGTTGAAAGCTGTGCCTT
Organism: Viscum album; assembly: GCA_963277665.1. NCBI lineage: Eukaryota > Viridiplantae > Streptophyta > Magnoliopsida > Santalales > Viscaceae > Viscum > Viscum album. Next base: position 1,392,819,142 of record OY728130.1, on the reverse strand, counting down.
TTCTGGAGCTTTTATGACAAGAGAAGCTGTGCCTTTCTGGAGCTTCCAATGTAAAAAGAAAGTTGTGCCTATCTGGAAGTTTAAAAAAAATCATGTTTGAAAAGATTGAAATTTTTGCTACTGAGCTGATTGAATGATGATGGAGCCTATTTTCAACAAAGGGGAAGTGAAGGAGACCATATTTGAGTGAAAATTAGAATCTTTCAATTTTACTTCAATAAGAGCCAACCCTTCCTTTTTCAGCCTCAGAACTTTTAACATCTAAATCCTACCAACCGGAAGGCACAGAACAACCCTGAAAAGTCCTCATGAGAAACACATGTCCTTGACTCACATCGGGTGGAGAAGTAGGAATTTATCGAGCCTATGGTGACTCTTGTGTGAGTTTGGATGAGAAAAGCCTTGTTCAGTATTTACATTTGTGAGATGAGAGAAAATTCATGTGAGGTAGGTGTTTTGTGTGCATGGGATAAGAAATGAAGTGAAAATATATTAAAATCTAAAATGGATAACTTGAAATAATTGTTCTTGATGAGGCATGATATCTTTTTGTTTCTTGGAATTGATTTGATAGATCTCATTGATATGTGTTTTGGATTTGATTTGAATTGATTTTTACTTGTCCAGGAGTCCAAGTGCTAAGTGTGGGGGAATTGATAGAGAAAATATTTTCAATTAATTTATATTGAATATCATTGTTTTAAACCCACAAAAGTGTTCATCTAAGATGAATTGTTTCATTTTTATGATAATGATGTTATTTTGAGCTGAATAGTAAAAATTGGCCATTTTGGATTTTTAACAGGTTTAACTTATTTCTGTATTTTGGCCATAAAATTATCTAAACTGCTCCAAATTGAAAAATTATTTCTTTTACAGATTACCAGATTCCAGGGATTCATTTACTATTTTTGGACTAAAAGCTGAATCGGCTATATGGAAGCTCAAAATAAGCTCACAAGTGGGTAAAAGAAAACTGTTTGTAGTTCTGCCTAGTTTTGATGTGGGATCCATAACTCATCCATGGGGGGACCAAAGCTTATGAAATTCGGTGGGTGGATGCACAAGGGGTTTCCTAGCATCCTTTATGAAGGAAGAACTGAGATAATTGGCCGTTTATGGGGTCATTAAATCACTCTAATCTGGAGGAATTCGTTTTGGAGAGTCTGACTAGAAAGAATAAATGCTCATAGTAAAATGGTCATAACTCTCGGAATACATGTCCAAATCTGTTGATATTTTTAGGGGACATGGGAAAGGGAATTATGAACAATATTAAAGAAGGGATCAATGCATGAAGAAGTCATTTATTGGGGATACAATGCTTCAACATTAGGGGGAAACAATCTGGTTATAAAAGGAGGAGAGCTCCACCCTCTCAAATCATCCATTCTCCATCCCATTCTCCATCCCATTCCTTCCGGGACACCAAGAAGAAGATTTTTTCGATTTTATTATTTATTTATTTTCTTTTTCATAGTTTTTTAATTCCTTCTTATTCCCCATTCAACTCGATTACCCTTACCATGGTGGGGTAAACTTTTGGAGTGATTGGAGAAGGGTTGGTTTTCTACATTGTAATGCTTGAGTTCTTGGACGCAATTGAATAAATTTCTTTCTTTTTCAAAGTTGTTTGCAATTTATTATAGCAGATTTTATAATCAAGTTTGATCGTTCTTGAATATTAATTCTGTTATTGATTTTCGCCTTGGTAAAATAATCATAATCTCCCTCCACTAATTTCTGGTTTATATATGATGGAATAAACCAGGAATTAGTGGTGAAGTACTCGACGATCGTCAGTACGTGTAAAAGGTGTAGTGAATGTTCTTGATTGTTTGGGATAAAAAAAACCCGATCGGGTATTGCCCATTTCAATTAAGGATATTCAATACAAATATTTTACACATGGAAGGAGAGTTGACCAAACCGAGATCTTGGTAGGGTTTTCTCTCACAATAACAATTTCACCAAGGAAGTGAGAGGAAACAATTGTGGAAACTCACTTTAATCAACTAAGAAGAAGAGGTTTGAATTAAATTGAACAAGGATAACATTATAATTAGGAAACCGACCCCTACCTAATCACCCTTTTATTTTCATAGTTTTTCAATCATTTGAATTTCAAATTTCCTTTCACAACATTTTTACCCCCATTTTAAAGTGACAACTCGTTTTGTGTGCACTCCTCTTCAAGAGAAATCCTAGGTCAACCACTTAAATACATTTTAACTTATGAAATAATTGTTTTTCCATGCCCTACGACAAGCCTGTTTCAAACTTGGCGCCGTTTCCGGGGAGGTATTGCCACAAACTAGTTGTTAATATTTGACTTTTTCAATTAAAAAAAAAATAAAAAAAATATTTGTCCATGTTGTCTTAAAATGATTTTTTTTTCATAGAACAATTACCCACCAGTGTGAGAACCAATTATTGAATCACCTTGGTCTATAGAGTATAAAGTTTCTTTCTTGGCTAAACAAATTAGGGGAGCTCGAATCCAAATCATCACAGGGGATGAATTCAATTATCTCATTGAAAACCTTAAAGAGAACCTCGAATACCCAGTATTGGAGGGTTTGGCCAGAGAATTAATTGAACTTCAGGAGTATTTTCCAGAATTTTATCAAGAAATGATCAATGTGAAACACCAAGAAGAAGAATTTCACAAGGATATTGAAGCCCAATTTGAAAGAATTAGTCAAATGGTTAAAAACATGGAGATGTCAATAAAGTGGATTGCGGAACAAGTACATGCATCTCAGGATCAAAAAATGGAGACCGAAAAAGAACCAGAACAAGAAAAATTGATGGAACAAGTATCCACAAACATCCTTCAAGTTGAAGAACCAATGGAAGCCTTGTTGAAATTAAAATAAGATCCATTGAGCCCAAATCAATCAATGTTGGAGGAGATTTATGAAGAAGATTTAGAAATTGAAATACATATGGGGGATCAAAAAGACCTGGATAACTTCTGGAACGAGTGTGAGGAACTAATTGATCCCCCCATCCCTAATAATTTAGATGATTCAACAACATTGAAGGAAGAAACCAACCAAGCAGTGGAATTTGAAGAGAAGATAGAGGAGTCTGACTACCTACCTCTATCTAGAGAAATTAAACTCCAAGAGGCACCTGACACTGAAGAAGAAATTTAAGTCAAACAAAATCAGGGAGTTAATATTTTCATAAACTCATTGTCTTTTAATTTTGTTGAAACTAAATTGAGTATTTCCTCCCCTTCTTTTAATTTTTCAGATTCATCCAACACATGTATTTCCTTGGAGGAAGACGATGAAAAAGAAGAGTCATCCATGGATGAACATCTAGAGCTCCCCAAACCTGTTGAACAATTAATGGAGGGAGTACATGAGAAGATAAAAGTGGATTTTTTAGAGGAAAATGAGACACAAGATACTTACTTTGAAAGGGAAGAATTTGATATTGATTATTCATGCTTTAATTTTTTTCAAATAGAATTAAACTCTGACATTCCCGTTGATTTTTCCCCAGATGTATCATACCTTCAGAAACCAATGGATAATAAAGAAGATGTTGTTCATGCAGAACCTAAGAAAGAGGAGGACTCATTCATTGTCCTAACCCCACCATGTATGTTTTATCACATTATAATGAGGGTGGAATTGCTGCATTTTATCGATGGTGTCCTCAAGAAAAAAGAAGAAGTTCATCCTGGAAAGAAAAGTTTTTGTTTGTTCATGAGAAAGAAACTTCACCCACCATCAGATTGGGGATAACCAATTAAAACTGCCCCTCTGGAGGCAGTCAAAACCCAGGGCCCACTTAGGGGATTAAACCAAGTTTTATCCTTCTATTCTCATCCTATTTCTATTTTCATTTCTTTCAATAAATATCTTATGTTTATTGTTGTTCTTTTATTTGTAGGTTTTCAGAGTGCAACACTTAGGAGGTTAACTCAATGATGCACTGTGAATAAATGAGGTTGTACCTCTCCTTCACAATTGCTTGATGTTATGATTCATTTTAAAATTGGCTTACATGTTAAATCCAATTGAATTCATCGAGTACACTGCATCATTTAAGTGTGGGGGAGGGAACCTTTGTAGTATAGGATTTTCATTTGATATTTGTTTTCACAAAAAAAAAGCGTGTGTATTCAAATTTTTGTGTGTTTATTTTTCAATTTTTGGTGTGTTTTTGAAACTTTTTAGCTGAAATGATTATCAATACCATTTTTTAAACCCTTTTCAATGAGTGAACCAATCTATTTCAGGAAAACGAGCTTAAATGAATGCTGAAATGAATTTGTTTTAAGTTCATTTTTTTTGGAATTTCATGAAAAGTACACTGATTTTTGAATCTCATGCCATATTTCACTATCTATATCTTTGAAATAACTTTAATGTGAGGCTTCTGAACCATTTTTGTCATATTATTTTCATTCACCTCATTTCTTGAGAGAACCAGACCATGATTTCTTTTACCAGAATTTGATTTATTCCTTTCAAAACATGAGGGTTGGGGTACGTGTGTTTTAAATGATTGATGAATTTATTTGGTTTGAATCCCCATTTTCAAAATAATAATTTTCACTATGGCCCACCTTTACATTTATCCTTCATTGTAACCCCTAGTAGCCATGAATTACCTGTTAGGTTAGCCACATTACAAGCCAATTTTCCCTTTCCTACCTGCTCTTGAAGTAAAATTTCATGATCTAGTTGAACTTAAGTGTGGGAGAATATGTCTTGTGGTGTACTACCTCATTTGGTTATACTTTGGGTGGAAAATAAATTGTGGAATAGATGTGTGTGATGCTGAAAAATTATTCTGTTGAAAGCTATTCTTTTTCTAGAGCTTTTATGACAAGAGAAGCTATTCCTTTCTGGAGATTCCAATGTAAAAAGAAAGCTATGACTATCTGGAGCATTAAAAAAATCATGTTTGAAAAGATTGAAATGTTTGATACTGAGCTGATTGAATGATAATGGAGCCTATTTTCAATAAAGGGGAAGTGAAGTAGACCATATTTGAGTGAAAATTAGAATCTTGCAATTTTGCTTCAATAAGAGCCAAATCATCCTTTTTCAGCCTCAGAACTTTTAACATCTAAATCCTACCAACCGGAAGCCACAGAAAAACCCTGAAAAGTCATCATGAGAAACACATGTTCTTGACTCACATCGGGTGTAGAAGTAGGAATTTATCAAGTCTATGGTGACTCTTGTGTGAGTTTGGATGAGAAAAGCCTTGTTTAGCATTTACATTTGTGAGATGAGAGAAAATTCATGTGAGGTAGGTGTTTTGTGTGAATGGGATAATAAATGAAGTGGAAATATATTAAAATCTAAAATGGATAACTTGAAATAATTGTTTTTGATGAGGAATGATATCTTTTTGTTTCTTGGAATTGATTTGATAGATCTCATTGATATGTGTTTTGGATTTGATTTGATTTGATTTTTACTTGTCTGGGAGTCCAAGTGCTAAGTGTGGGGGAATTGATAGAGAAAATATTTTCAATTAATTTATATTGAATATCATTTTTTTAAACCCACAAAAGTGTTCCTCTAAGATTAATTGTTTCATTTTTATGATAATGGTGTTATTTTGAGCTGAATAGTAAAAATTGGCCATTTTAGATTTTTAACAGGTTTAACTTATTTCTATAGTTTGGCCATAACATTATCTAAAATGATCCAAATTGCAAAATTCTTTCTTTTCCAGATTACCGGCTTCCAGGGATTCATTTACTATTTTTGGACTAAAAGATGAATCGGCCATATGGAAGCTCAAAAAAGCTCACAGTTGGGTGAAAGAAAACTGTTTTCAGTTATGAATAGTTTTGATATGGGATCCATAAATCATCCATGGTGGGCCCAAAGCTTGTGAAATTCGGTGGGTGGACGCACAAGGATGTTGGGAGAATCTTTTATGAAGGAAGAACTGAGAGAATTGGCCGTTTATGGGGTCATTAAATCACCATAATCCGGAGGAATTCGTTTTGGAGAGTTTGACTAGATAGAATAAATGCTCATAGTAAAATGGTCATAACTCTCGGAATACATGTCCAAATCCACTGATATTTTTAAGGGACACGGGAAAGGGAATTATGAACAACATTAAAGAAGGGCTCAACGTGTGAAGAGGCCATTTATTGGGGCTACAATGCGTCAACATTCAGGGGAAACATTCTGGCTATAAAAGGAGGAGAGCTCCACCCTCTCAAATCATCCATTCTCCATCCCATTCTCCATCCCATTCCATTCGGGACACCAAGAAGAAGATTTTTTCGGTTTTATTTTTTATTTATTTTCTTTTTCATATTTTTTTAATGCCTTCTTCTTCCCCATTCAACTCTATTACCCTTACCATGGTGGGGTAAACTTTTGGAGTGATTGGAGAAGGGTTGGTTTTCTACATTGTAATGTTTGAGTTCTTGGACGCAATTGAATAAATTTCTTTCTTTTTCAAAGTTGTTTTCAATTTCTTATAGCGGATTTTATAATCAAGTTCGATCGTTCTTGAATATTAATTCCGTTATTGAATTTTTCCTTGGTAAAATAATCATAATCTCCCTCCACTAATTTTGGGTTTATATACGATGGAATAAACCAGGAATTAGTGGTGAAGTACTTGACGATCGTCAGTACGTGTAAAAGGTGAAGTTAATGTTCTTGATTGTTTGGGATAAACAAAATCCGATTGGGTATTTCCCATTTCAATTAAGGATATTCAATACAACTATTTTACACATGGAAAGAGAGTTGACCAAACCGAGATCTTGGTAAGGTTTTCTCTCACAATGACAATTTCACCAAGGAAGTGAGAGGAAACGATTGTGGAAACTCACATTAATCAACTAAGAAGAAGAGGTTTGAATTAAATTGAACAAGGATAGCATTATAATTAGGAAACCAACCCCGACATAATCACCCTTTTAATTTCATAGTTTTTCAATCATTTGAATTTCAAATTTCCTTTCACAACATTTTTACCCCCATTTTAAAGTGACAACTCGTTTTGTGTGCACTCCTCTTCAGGAGACATCCTAGGTCAACCACTTAACTACATTTTAACTTAGGAAATAATTGTTTTTCCATGCCCTACGATAGGCCTGCATCACCAAGCTAAGAGGAAATTCCTTTCTGATGTCAAACACTATGTGTTTGATGACCCTTACCTCTTCAAGTTCTGTCCTGATCAAATCATCAGGAGATGTATTCCCGAGTCTGAGCAAGAGTCCATTCTAAAATTTTTTCATGGAGAGGCATGTAGAGGCCACTTTTCTAAAAAGAAAACCACTGTAAAGGTCCTCCAAAGTGTTTTCTACTAGCCGAACCTCACTAAGGATTCCTTCTAATTCTGCAAAAGTTGTCCTCAGTGTCAACAATTAGGATCCATTACCAAAAGGAATCAAATGCCCCTCACTCTCATTCTGGTCGTTGAAATCTTTGATTGTTGGGGAATTCATTTCATGGGACCCTTTCCAAACTCTAAGGGATACCTCTACATCCTCTTAGCTATTGATTATATCTCAAAATGGGTTGAATCCATTCCCACCAAGTCCAATGACCACCATGTTGTGATTCAATTTCTGAAAGAGAATATATTTTATCGATTTGGAATTCCTAGGGCTATAATCAATGATCGTGGAACCCATTTATGAAACCGCCCATTCTCTTCACTCATGTCTAAGTATGGTATTACTCATAAAGTTTCCACTGCATACCGTCCTCAAACCAACGGTCAAGCTGAGTTGGCAAATAGATAAATTAAGCACATTCTTGAAAAAACTGTCAATCCCTCTAGGAAAGATTGGTCTGAGAAACTATTAGATGCCCTTTGGGCATATTGAACTACTTTCAAAACTATCCTAGGCATGTCACCGTATAGATTGGTTTATGGAAAAGCATGTCATTTACCTGTTTAAATTGAGCATAAGGCCTTTTGGGCAATAAAAAAAATGAACTTTGACATTTCTTTGGCTGAAACAAAAAGGAAATTAGATCTTAATAAACTCAAGGAACTTAGTATGGAGGCTTATGAAAATTCAAGGATCAATAAATCTAATGTTCAAGCCTACCAATCTAGTAATCTCAAAGTCAAACACTTTGAACTGGGAAAATTTATGCTCTTGTATAGTTCAAAACTTCATCTACACCTAGGAAAGCTAAGGTCCAGATGGTCTGGTCCATACCTAGTTCATCATGTGTACCCTCATGGGGAAATAGAGATTCAGGATCCCATAAGTGGTCATGTCTTCAAAGTCAATGGTCATAGGTTAAAACCATTCATTGAATCATTCAATAAACAAGAAACCAAGGAGGAGTTAACTGATCCAACATATGAACTAGAGAAAAATGGATAGATTTAGGGTACAAGTCAGGCTAATAATGTTAAACAAAAGCGCTGCATGAGAGGCAACCCGTGGTTTTCATGTTTCCAATCACTGTGAATCATATTTCGTTTCCTTCTGCTTCATTTTGTCATTTTTTATTATATAGACTGTTTACCTGTTCCTCTTTTATGAGTATGGATGGGTATGAAAGGGGAGCACCGTATTCATCCATGTCACGCGGTGTGATCCCTAAGTAATACCTTACCCAAAAAATATAAAGAAGACAATGTATCATCAGTTTATTTTATTTTATTTATTTTTTTGTAGGTTAAAAAAAATTAGACTCTTGACCTATTCTTATTTTATGAGTATGGATGGGTATGAATGGGGAGCACTGTATTCATCTATGTCATGCGGTGTGATCCCTGAGTAATACCTTACCCAGAAAATATAATGAAGAATATGTATCATTAGTTTGATTTAAAAAAAACATGGAAAATCATAAAAATGATGGTACTTGGAATTAAATAAATCATTGTGTTGTCTGTTTTGTCTGCTTTGTCCTCATTTTTATGGTTCAAGAACTATTTTGGGTGATACATGTTCAATCAAGGAGGTGCCTACATCCCACAAGAGATCAAAGGAGTAATCTGGAGCATCATGAACTTCAACTTCAAAAACCTAGTGAATTTGTTCCATGTTTATCATTCTCAATTTCATCTTTTAAATCTTATCCTACCTCTTCTAACTTTTCTTTTATTTAAACACTGGGGACAATGTTATTCTAAGTTGGGGGGAGATAAAAAAATGATTTTTTTGTGAATAAAAACATGCATGAAAAGAACAATTCCATTAACCATAAACATGATAACACACATTGCAAACTCTAAAATTGGATATCAAATAAATTTTTCATGCCTTGATTCTGATTTTAATGCAAGTTTAATTTCATGAGCATAGTTTTTGGAAAGTGCAGTTTTCCGATGTGATTTTTCAATGTTTACATTTTCATCCTCTTAATAAAAATGCCACAATGCACGTCTACTAGATCGTGGGTGTAAATTTGAGTTCTTGGGTCCCTTTCATTATGGCATAGGGTTCTGGGGTCACTTTTAGTTTAATTTGAGTATCCAAAAAAAACAAAAACAAGTCCACATAGCGCAATGTTTTTTCCAAATGCGTGGCGTCTGGCACTTGGGGATCATGACTCCATAGTTTTCTTTCCCAGAGTTAGGCTTTATATCTCTATTGTAGAGCATGAAATTGATAATATGTGTGGCGTCCGACACTTGGGGATCGTGACTCCATAGTTGTCTTGCCCAGAGTTAGCCTTTTCATATCTATTGTGGTAAAAAATCATCAAAAAAAATCAAAATAATAATAATAATGGATACTCATATTAAGGTTTAATGTGATTCCCACCTAGCGCTTCCATTTTTTCCCCTTGAACAATAAAATGGGCCCCATATCTTATGTGATGCACAACACTTTATCATGCATAATTGAAATTGGATGAAATGTGGAAATGAATTTGAACAAAGGAATGTGCTTGGGCTTGGGATATGCTTTTGGACCTAGATTATTTTAAATGATTTTGATGGGTTCCATAATTTTTTTTGGTATGAGGTCTTTGGGTGAGCAATGTGTATTTAAATGTTTTTGGAAAAGGGGATTTGAATTTCATATTTGTAAAATATTTTTCTCGGGACTAGAAAAACTCAAGTTGGGGGGTGTGATTAGTCACTAAAAGTGGCTAATATTCATTTTTAAGATCTTAATATTAATGTGTTTAAAAGTTCATAAACATCAATTTTAGTCCAATTCAGAAATTGAACTTCATTTCCCATCATTGTGCAATTCATGCTTAAAGTGTCAATTTGGGCCCACTCAATAATTTGCTTGTGGAAATTAGAATATTAATATTTTAAATTTTATATTTTGGTATATGATTCATCACTTTATTTAGAACATTTTTTATTTTAGGTCTTATGGATTAATCACAAGTGAAGATGGAGATTTTTGCACCTGAAGGCAGAAACTTGCTGGAAAAAGCATAATGGGCCTAAGGCCCATCAAACAAATGTGGGTACCACAAACCAAGACCAATGAAGCTAAAATTTATACATTAGAAAGAAAAAAATATGAGGATCATTTTATTCAACTGTTGCCGGAGCTAATTCTAATTTTTTCATGATGATAAAGGGATCTAAAGTTGAGATTTAAATGGTGGACCCGACATTAATGCAGAGAAATCCATCCCACCATTTCGACCATAACTTCCAAACGGCGGAGCCAAATTTCCTGAAAATTTTACAGCTCATAGAGGACAGATGGACGAAGATATTTTTCTTCTACAACCCCTACGGATTCTGCTTATTCAATTACAAATTTACACGTCAATATGGTGAACGAATCTGGACAGTTTTCCGGGTCAACTTCGAAACATCAATTTCCTTTTGATTATTTACCCTCCTTTTGACTCTCTTAATTATTGGGGGGTGAATTGATTGTGGGGGTGGATCTAAGGCTCCTAATATGACTATATAAGGATATAGTGGTGAAGATAATAGGGTGGATATTTTTCTTATCATCTTTTGTTGCTGGTTTCATTGTAAGGTTATGCTTCCAAATTTCCTTTGTAATGTTTTCCATTTCCATGTAAGTTTCTTTTTTTATCTTTATGTTCTTAATCAACTTATTTCTCTTCTATATTTTCCATTTAATTTATTAAAACTTTATTATTACAAAGCATAGTGATATATCTGTGTTGTTGTGAATTAGTTCACACATAGGTGTGAATTTCATTCACACACACGGAGGAGTGCTCGTTATTTCCGCGATTTTAATTTCTTCAATCCAATTATTGTTAGCCATCTTCTTCACACCATTGAGAGTATACCATCAATGGAGGGATAACACTTTAATGGTTTGATCTTAGGAGGATGAAAAGGCTAGTTTGAATGTTATTTTATGAACGAATTGTTGTTAATTAGATAATTAATTTAAGACATCCATTCTTCAGTTATTTCTACTATTCATCTTTACTGTGTTTGAACAAACTAAATTCAATTACTAAATGACCATATACCTTGGAGAGATCATGAATTTGGTTCTCTAAGTGTATAGGGTATTAGTAATTGTGTGTAGTAAGCACCAAACTAGAAAATGATGAAGGTAGTGTTATTTTTGAAGAATGGATTCATCGAGAATTAATAAAACCAAAATTGTCTAAAGAAGTAAAATTCATTCAAACCACCCTAGGCATAATACTAAGATCAAACCATTTTCTTTGAATTAAATTCACTTCAGTTTCTTAGTGTTCTTTAAACCATCCAAAATCAAACCCAAAGTTGGCTACTTCATAGCACATCCTTCACCAAATCATAGCGTCTCAAGGTTACTTCTTCGGTCCCTGTGGATTCGACCCCTACATGTACTACATCGACCGCTTTTACCAGTAGGGTAAATTTGGGTGCAACCAGGCACACAACAGGGTGAGCGGGTCCACCTTCCCCTTGTATGTGTGAGTGTGTTATGGGTTATTAACCCAGTGCCTTGGATTGAGTAGTGAATGGTAGCATTTATCATTTATACGAGTTCTCAATCAAGTGTATTTTAGATGTGGGATCCTAGAATAAGATTTAATATTCATCCAATTAAAAATATAAACATATAAATACTGACATTCGATAAAAAATATTCGATCCATCCAAACTTCCCAAGACTTCATCTTCAACCTCACACTAGCATTACTCATCATCATCTTATTATTCTCCTTTCGATACAAGGTATCATCCGTGTATATGATCTTAAAATGGTTTATCTCAATACCACCCTACCAACATTATCATTTTTCTATGGTGATAGGCCTATAACCCTCAAACTACCAAATAAGGGGATAGAACCTTTGAAGGTCCTTCATCCATAGTGATCAATAATGCCTTTATCATTGGTGAGAATTATCATATTCAAAGAAACATTATTAAGGAACCTGGGATTGGATGAAATAAATTAATTATATAAATATATAATGGTAATGATCAAATTTAAACATGGGTGATATACACAAGAAAATAGAAGTTATTTTGGACTTTAGAGATCAATGAGTAATATAAAAATTTATAACTATAACAGTCACAATTAAAAAAGCCAGAGATTCAAAATATTGTAGTTTTGTTTTCCCAAAATCAACTTCTTTCTTCTTAAGGATATACCAATTTCAATGATTAAGGTATATATATATATATATATATAATATTTCCCCATCATAATATATAACTATTTGGCATCACGGAGCTTCGAGCCTCATAAATAGGCATATTTTCATCGTTTAAAGTATGTATCACCTTATAGATTTATAAAGATACCCAGTTATCATTTTCATGAATTTAAACTTCAATATTCTAATCAATAACACCTTCCACAAATATTATACATGCATAAGAAATTAATGTAATAGGCATCATACCTAGACAAGAAGAAAATATAGGAGGGGTTTCTTTTAGAGTCATATTAAGATAGCTTGTATTAAATAGATAATTTTTTTGTTTATGAACATAGACACACACACACACACACACACACATATATATATAAAAATTCTCTTAAATATTTATGAATACCCAAAATCTGACCACCCAAGTCCTCTCTTTATCTCTTGTTCCACATTTTCATTTTCAAGCAATGGAAGTGGAGAATATCCTTTTCCAATCTCTATTTAGATTTGGATTTAAACTAAGGGAAATATATATTCCAACTTATATATTATGTTTGTAAGGTAAACTTATTTTTAAAACTCTTAATACATGCATTTAAAAAACCATTTGTAAGGGTAATTGTTTTACTTAAATTTCAGTACTTTTAAAACCCTTAATTTACTGGATGTTCAATTTTAAACTCTTTCTCTATGGTTTACAAAACCATAAGTAAGAAATATTTTCTTAAATTTCTCATCATTTTTATAAATTTGATTAAAGATAAAATTTACTTAAATTAAAGTTTAAACCCGTTTTAAATTTATTTTATGTAACCATAATCATGGGTGGAAAGGTTTTACTTGGTTTTCATAGCCTCATTTTAGAAAGGTTTATTTCAAAAATTTAATTGACTAATTTTTCATGTATAGTCTAGAATTCTTATGTTATCATTTTTTTAGAAACATCCATTAAAATTTGTGGATATTGCACACATATATAGGTATTCCCATGTGATATATTGTAATTAATAATCCATAAATTTTATGAAAATATTTTTTCTAAATTTTGGGAAATATTTAAAAGTTTCTCTTATGAATGTTCAGTCTATTTATAGATGGAAGGATTCTCATTTAAGGTAATTATTGTTAAAGATTATCAAATATGTAATTATTTTCTTTATAATTTCATATAAATGAAGTTTTTTAATGGTTTTAATGGATTTATAATGTTAAAGGTAGGCTTTAATAAATGTTTTATTAAAATTTTGGCACTTGGATATTGGTTATTCTAATGAGGAATGTAGAGTGAACCCAAAAACTCAAGGGGATTTTATCCTAAAGAGTGATATTTAATATCCTTAGTGGCCCCATGGTTTTCTTAAAAGTTTTCCAAGTATCATTATATTCTATAAGGAGATATTATTTTCAAAATAAAATATTTTAGAATTTCAAGGGGAAATACATGTGTATTTCAATATATTTTGAAATAAAATGGGATTTTAAAGTGATATGAATTTTTAAAAGTTTTGAACATAATTTTTTATGGATATTTATTGAAAAATATAGTTTCATATTTAGTGGAAAATTATTTATCATATAATTTTTTTTATTTGAAATGATGTTTTTTCAAAAGGTTTTATAGTATTAATATTACAGGATTTAACATTAATTTTAAAACTTGTTACTGAGTAATTTTTGTGCTCATCCTATGTTTTTAAAATGATTTTCATAGGTTTAGTGATGAGTAGATTATCAATAGTGTTCATTTTCAATTAAGGATATTTCTCAAGTGAAGTTGGATAGTTTTTATAGAATTTTTATAACTCCAATATGTCGTAAGGGTTTTCTTAACCCTCTTAAATATAAAATGAAAATATCCTTAGACTGTATATATTTTAGTTTTATATTAATATATATATATATATCATGTCTTAACATTGGATCTGGGAGTGTGGGTCTTTGGATATTGCAAAAAACCTTTGGTACCACTCTATCATGATCCACTACCTCTAAAGGGACCCCTCTTGGAACGATAATAAAGGAAGAGAGATAATGACCCCCAAAGTCCCACCTCCAGTAGGATCTAGGTTAGTGAAAATCATCGAGGGTATAAAAATATCACATATGGGAGGAATTTACCTCGAAAATAAATAGTATCAAGAGATAGGATAAATAATAAACAAGGAAATCTAACATATAAAATAAAAGTAAACCCAAAACCATCTCACAATGCATGAACAATGACAATATATACAAATAAAAGTCTCTATGTAAATACCAAAAGACACAAAAATGACTCAATAATATATCCAAAAACCAAGATAACAATGTCCAATCCAGTCCCCAAATTCCTCCTAGAAACCTAAAAAATAGTTTATATACATAGGGTGAGCATACAAGTAATCTCTGTGGGATCATAACTATGGTACCTAATAAACATGTGAAAAAAATAATAATGCACTAGTGAACAAAAAACAAAACCAATAAACACCTAAACATGCCAAATAACCAATCCTAGACTCACTATGGATTTCTCACCAAATCCAGAATCCAATATAGTAATATAATATTAAATACATAACAAAGGTAGCTCATTGTCGCTTCCTCACTGATTTACCACTCTTATACCCCAATATTGAATGTACTATGCTCTCATCCCTTCCATACAAATCACAACACATAACCAAACATCTCTAATGTTGTTTGGGATGCATCCCTACTTACCCCACCCTTACAAGGTATATAATCCGACAATAAGATCATGTATCATCACATCACATATCACTTGCATACACATGTTAAATAACATCACATATTTCCTAAAGACACATGTGAAATCACATCACATCTCACCTGAAGGCACCTGAGGCATCACATCACATCACCTCTCATCATATAACCTCGGTAGTAGGGTATCATTAATGTGAATGACATCAACCTTATCCCTCCTATTACCATGTATAACCCCCACAACATATCACATATTCATCACATCATATCACGTCACCACTGAGTAATCTCTAACACCAATACATATCATCACTACTAAAGGAAGAGCAAGGAAGACAAGATTTTCTTCCATCTATATCACAACCATCCTGAATGTTGGGGAAAACAACCAAAACCCAAAAACTTTGGGTGTTGGAAAGGTTATAAAACTTGTCCAGGGAAAGTATAGAAATGACATAAAATACATGATATATAGATAACACAACAAACCTAACCTTTGGGTCCACAACAACTTCACTAGAATACACCACCATACCATCACTATACCACACGTTAATAATCACAATCCCAACCAACACTATATGAATCATACCACACACACACTAAACAAAACCATACATTACCACTTTCAATTATAGGTTTCACCATTTTCATATTCAACAAGTTTCCACACACTCTCATTTAAAAATATATTCATTCACAATTACACAACCCATTCATTTATCATTTAGATTAATGAAGAAAACTACCATGACACAAAATCAGCCCATTCTTATTCATTTAACAACCCATGATATGTCATTTCAGAATTTCAAATTATTCCTTACCTAATCGGGAAACTAACATAACCACACCATAAAAAATCTCTCCCACCTCACATCAAACATCACCTCAACCCCATATCTACCAAGATATCTCATTGAAATAACCAACCATATTAACCACCACACATTAAAACCACTATAAAATAAAATCTTCATAAAACACAACCATCACACAGCACAACCACCACACACAACCACTGCACAACACCACCACACACTAAAAATTCCACAAAACTCAACCACATCACCACTGCCAATCATATCCCATGCTAACCAACCATTTCATTGTTTCCCCACATATATCACATCACATCTTGTCACCACCATCACTAAATAATACCCCACAACACCCAAGGAAAAAATATCAAGAAAAAACAAAAAAACCATCACATCCCAATTTCCAAGATTTAATTTCAAGGACTTACATTACTTCACTTCATTATTTATAATGGGAATTATCACAAAAAATTTATTTCCATGGGAAACCAATTCAGTATCCATGCATATGTTCATTGGCCTTTTTATTCAAGGTGATATGAAAAAACAACACAGAAAGGGTCACACATTCATGTCAACTAGAACATAAGAAAGTCATCTAAAATCCATGATTTACAGTATTGGAAACAATTATATAAAATCTCAACAATAACATAAAAACCATAAAATCATATGATTTTCCCCCATCCCCATCAATTTCATATTTTTAAATTAATTATATTTATTAATACAACCCTTTCTATCCATCCAATGGAATGAAAAAGAATGAAATCACCACACATTAACTTAAATTGGGAGAGAAAAATAATCCCATACCTCAAGGAATATTTTTTATTAGCTACACACTACAAGGTGAATGAGAAATAAGTAAAAAACCGTAACCACACCAAGAAATCAAATATCAACCTGAACTATACCAAGGTATAATAAAAAACTCAGCCCAAAACACCCTAAACCAAGAAGAAATGTCTGTTGTAAATCTCCAAGGGAAGAATGCAAGAAAAACATGATTATAAAAGTAATAACTCATCTTTTATTTCCAATAAACAACCTAAAAAACTCTTGGATCAATGAATAAGGGAAGGGGATAGAAGATCCTCCAAAGTAACATAGGTTTTTCCCATAACTGAGAGGGAATGACAACCCAGTGAAAGGATTTGGACAAACTAAAACTTATAAACAACTTGGAAACCACCCTTTTTGTATCATGAATTATATATTAACATCGTGAGTTTTCAAATGATCTCCAATTACAAGCTATGAACTGTGTTCAAGATGTGAATTTACCATAACTCACACTTCCACAAAAATTCATGGTGTGAAAGACCAAATTAATTCATGTAATGAATCCCACTTTCATACTTTGAATAGGTTTTTCTAGAATTCCTCATCCAAACAAAAACCATGAATCATAGGTCACACATTCTGTGATAGAGCAACTCACATCATGAATTCCTCTTTCTCAATGTGAACCACCTATTATAGATCCAACCACCACAAAATAATCATCTATACTTCTATAAAAAAATTCAACTCCCCAAACCAGTGAAGTAATAGGTTAAGAAGGCACAAATAATTACATAAAACATGATAATTATACCAACACAAGAAGAATAAATTAGAAAAAATATGCAAGGATTAGGAAATTAATTTTACTTAATAACTGAAGTAGAGAGTATAATTACATATAAAGAAACTATTAAAGGGGATAAGTTGATCATTCGACCTTTTATAGATCAAAATAGGAAAGGATACATGAATAAATCCTACCATTTTGATATTAGAAATAATGAGAATTTTAGGTTAAGAGAAAAGTATTGGCTTTTCTATTAGTACTGAGGTACAAAGAGGTGACTCCTTATTATATTATTTCTATTTATTTTACACTAACATGTACATAATTAAAGGAGAAAATTGATTATTATAAAAATTATATAGAAGATAAGTTATCTTTGATGGAGTATTCTAACTACCAAAGACAAGGGAAAGTGAGTGAATCCCTCAAGGGGTAGAAATCTTAAGGAAGAGTCTATCAAAATAAATAATCCTTTAAGAAATTAAATTCCTATAAAACTTCATAAAACTAGTGAAAATAGTATAAAAACCAAACTCTGTTATCTTATTTTTTATTATATCAAATATATTTTTGAACGGGGAGTGTTTCTTGATAAAAGGTTGAAGAAAAAGGGATATTTTTTTACCTTGTACATGAATTGTTTTTATGGGTTTGTTGAGATGTGTAAAAGATACTTATTTTCCTAATAGAACTATTTAAAATATCCCATGGGATGATTTATTTCATTTTATGTGAGAATTTTGTCACATGATGGTGTTGTTATGGAAAACATTTATAACCTTGTTTAAATCACCATTGTTTCCAATGCTGGGTAAGACCATGCAAACTTAAAGTTGACTAACTAAAGGATCAATGCTAAGAAATCTACATGATATCATCATTCTTAAGAAATTAAACAATGTTTTGATTCTAAATGAAGGGGGAATAAGAATATGTTTAGAATTAATGAGATGTAAATTAGGTGATAATACCCTTATACATCCTTTGTATTTATTTTTATCAAGGGGGAGGAAGAAAATCATACTAATTGACATGAAAAGTGTTATATAGTATTAAAAACAAATCCATAGGGGTATATTATAGTTCCCATTTGTTGAATTATATTTATTATCAATAAGGAAAGATACATTTGTGTTTAATAATATTTAAATATGTTTTGAGTGGTTATAAAGAGTTGATGAAGGTACTTTAATGTTTAGCAGAAAAGTATTTTGAGGATATAACTTATAAATTTACCTTGGATATATTAAAGATATATTAATAATTTATATGTGATGATTATTGAAGAGATATTAATTTTGAAGAAATTTATTGTTAATTACAATTGATTATACAACATTTAGTGGGTGTCATAAGTTTCTATCTAGTAAGGTGTTGAAATTAGATGTCATTATTGATAAGGAAAACATTAGAGAAGTTTTCAAAGAACCCATTCAAGGAGTTTTGTATATGAAATATACTATAAAAAATAAAGAAATACCTTTGGTTAATGTTTTTAGGTGTTTATGATAGATTCAGGACTCAAAATGATTTGAAATATTTCAAAGGTTATGTGAGTAAAATCCAGAATATGTATGCTATATATGTAAATTTTACCAAGGACTGTATTTACGAGTCATTCAGGATATGTGTAGGAATCATTTCCAAATTGATCACCAAAATATGGAAGAGGGACCAGATCTATGGGGTAGTCATTTGGACTCTGTGTATGATTCATTCCAAAGACCGGGGACACTATGAATGTATCATTTATAAACATGTGTATGAGTCATTTTGAGTGAATTCAATTACACAAGAGTTATCTTTACTGTACATAAGCATTATATATGTAATAATTATTTAGATTTGTATACACATGATTATAGATCTATGTAAGTATAATTACATGGACTGAAATAAGAGGATCCACACATAAAGGGATCTATGTATAAGTAAATCCATAAGGGGATTAATAGTTGAGACACCATATAAAGGGATCTAAATATATGAAGATCTATGTAAGGGGATTTATAGAAGGTCCTCCATATAAAGGGATCCATGTATGGGGATATAGATTTGGGGACTTATATAAGATGATTATTCATACTTATCTTTTTCTAATAATTCTAAAATTATGATTTTTGGAGAAATGGAGAATAATTTAGACAATGGACAAGATGATCTTCATGAAAAATAAATATCACAATCACTCAAATGAAATGTGATACATGTTTAGAATCAAGAATCAAATAAAATATGATTATAATTCATGATGGAATATTAATATGAGATCTATATCATTGAGGGAAAGTGGAAAATTGCAATGAATCATACATACATGCACATGTTAATATTTCAAAGAGAAAGAATACAAATATTATAAAGAGTTTCAAAGAAATAAACATCTTGAGTTATTTGGAAATACTTAATAGGGATTCAAATGAGTTTGAATGGAAGATTAAAAATGGGGTTCTATTGACTGATTTAAAATATGAGATCACTATTACTGCTGAGATTTATAGAGTTTCAAAAATATTATTTTTTATACTATTATTCATGATTTTTAGTGAATATAAAATAATATAGAAAAAGTATAAGAGTGTGTGTACTTTAAGATATTATTATCCCGAGTACTGTATGAGTATTTAATTTCTCAGAGAACCTAATAAAAAATAGTATTGAGGAGAGATCCCAAATATTTTAAAATTGGGAGCAATTCAAGGAGGAATATGTCTGTCATGCCTATGTATTTGAGTTACTAAGAATAATATGATCATAAAATATCTTGAGTGAGTTTTAAGTCTGATAGATATGTTTATAATATATTTAAGATCTTAATAATAGTACATATAAGAAGACCACTTGATCCAGTTTGTTCATGGAGGGAGGTCAACAACTGGTGGTTCAAAAGTAACCTAGAGTAGAAATAGGTTTTTCTTTTCTTGGATCATACCTTTTAATGGGAAGTTTTACTCTCTTTTGGGACTCAAGAGTTGAATATTAGTAGAGATCTAATATTTGTGGGAAGATCTTGGCTTATAGTGGAAACTTCATGATTTGGGGGGATAAACAATCTTGTAAAGGAGTTGTATTTTATTCAAATTATTATGAAATATCTTGTTCTTATTATCTTTACATTATACTATAATTGTTTGAGGATTGAGTTAGTCAAGAGAGACAAGATCATGGTTTTAACCAACCACAAACAATGAATATTAAGATAATAATTCATAAAATATACCAATAATTCACCCCCTCTTAGTGATCAAACTGAACCTAGCCTCTACTCTATAGTAAGTAGTTGGATTAATCATTAGAGCTTGATGACACACAAGAGAATTCCATTAAATAATGTACTTATATTTATATAAAAAACTTTCTTACATGAAATCTGACACAAAATAAAAAAATTTATATTTGATGTTGAATGTTTTATATTAGTTTCTCCCCAAAAGTCTTGACCACAAAAGATTACTCTAATCTAAATAGGTTTATGGTTACTTAATCTATAAGAAAATAATTCCCCTATTTAATATATTAAAAATAACTTTCCTTATAGGTTATGGATCACATTTTTCCTCCAAAATTCTCATCCACCATCAAATAAACTGATAAAGAATTTTAAAAATATTGATAAGAGGAACGTGTAACGGTGGATAACACTATTATCATTTAAATTCATGCAGATTTAAAAAAAGTGGAGAACTAATTACTAGATAGTTTCAATAATAAAATTTAGGAATGATTTTTCTCTCAATAAAATCTGTTTTGAATCAACTCTAAGGAATTCAACCTTAAATAATACACTTAAATTATAGAATTTATCATTGGTTTTATAGTGGTCTTCTCTCCAATCCTGATTTCAATATTAAACATCCTTCCTAAAAGTAACTAATTTTTTGTCGTCTGTATTCCTGTATATTTTTTGTGTTTTACCTCCCTCAAATTTTTAAGGTTTTTATACCTTTTTTACTTAAAATCTCTCTTAATAAAATATCTTATGCAAATAAAATTATAATATGACAATATATCCATAAATAATTTGTTATAGCATTATAATATTTGGGTCAGTTAAACCACATATATGTATGATGCTATATTATTTCCATCATGGATGATTATCAAAAAATAAATAATATTAAAATATAACATTAATGAGAAAATACTATAATGTTTTTATTCTCTAATGGTAATATTAAAATTGAACTTATTATTAAAATAAAAGTGTATATTTACTAATATCACTAAAATAAGTACACTATCTATCTTATACATGAAAATCATACTCGTACCTTCCATAAAAAGAAAATGGGAACTTATAAATGATTAAAATATTTTTATTCCAATATCTTTACTATTTTGGAGATGATAAACTTATGAACTTGGAATGGTAATCAGTACTGCCATACCAAAATAAGCATAGAATAATTGAAACTACTAACATCCAACAATGATAATAAAAAATGAAAAACCAATATATATGAAATTAATGAATATAATTTATTTATAAAAAATATAATAAATTTTAAAAGGCCATAAAATAGATAATTTCTAAGTATTTTTTGATAATATTTCATTTTAGAGAGCATTCAAGGAAGCTAGAAATAAAGATAAGTGGAATATTATTTTTCTCTCTTTTCAGTTGGAATATTTCTATTCTATTCCCATATTATTTATGTGGTTTTATTTAGGTATCATATTCTCTATTTTTTATGGAATACTGTATTTTATAGTTATTTTGACTTATATATGAAGGTGGTAAGTGAATAATTTTCACTATCTTCCTTCATAAACAGTCCCCTTCTACATTTTTTATTTTATTTTATTTACAAATATTAATTTTGAAACTTTATTATTCCACGTTCTTATTTTTTTTCCTCTCTCCTTCCCTCTTTAAATCATTTATTAAAAATTTATTTTTTATAATAAATATCAAAATGAAAATTATATCTATACTCTATTTTTTTATAATTTCTTATCACCCTTGTAATTTTTTTATCTATATAAATACCCTTATATGTTATAAAAATTTGACATTTCTTATGTTTCAAAAATAATATAAAATATTATCTTATCCACATTATTTCTTTGGATGATTTATATTTATAACTTATGAAAATTATCGTGTAACCTCTTTTATTTTTATGGGTTAATTATGTTTTGTCCATTGAAGGGTTTATGATTATTTTCATGATCATTTAACATATATATGTGAGTTTATATTTATGTGATGGTTTGAAATAAAGCTATATATATACCTCCAATGTATTATATAAATATTTATATCTCATGAGATAATTATGTTATGGGACATGGGGTGTGAGGCTAGTCCATTATTTCATAAAAAATGGGTGATTTGTGTAATCCACTATGCTATGATTATCTAGGACTTTATCCTCAAAATATTTTTATTATATATTATGTCTACATATGTTACATATTCTTCTATGATGCATTATTATTTTGTTATGATTTTTATTTACGTTTCCATTCAAATGGGTATGATTTCCTAATGATATTTTCAAGTACTATGATTATGTTTTCATAACTATATTTTTTTTATAATCTTTTATTATGAACTTATTTATGAGAACATATGTTTATACAATTTAAATATAAAATATTTTACCCCTTACTAAGCATGTTATACAACCATTTTCTTATATTTACATTCCCCAAGTAATGAAATTGATTATTTTGTATGATATGTTAATAAGTAATTCGTGTATTGAGAATACTGGATTCACTATCATGATGATTAAAATTAAATAGGTCTTAATTGGTATGATATAGTATGGGTTAGCACCTAGGTAATATCTCAAGGATCATTAAATGGGTAAATCATGCATTTTAGATAAGTTAAAAAAACTAAGGGAAGGGGGGTGTTGAATGATGTTTTAAAAACAAATAAAGAAAAAAAAAACTACTTGAATTAAATTTATGAAAAGTGAATTGGGTTTCAAGTGAATTATATAGAGTATATCATTGAAATATCACTTTTTTTTTTCATGTTCATTGTTCTTAAATTTTTATTAGGTTTGGTAAAATTATTTGTTTGAGTATTAAACAAGATCTTAGTTGTCCTCTAATCTTCTAAAATGGTGCACATAGAAAAAAACTTTGATATAATAACCATGTAGCTAATTTATATCTGGTATGAATGTTTTAAAGACTACCAAAAAACATTTAAATCTAAAAGTCATGAGAAAAAAATTATTCTTATGTTTTATAATAAAAAAACACAAGTTTCTAACTTAAAATTTCAGACCAATCAGTAATGAGAAAAAAGTTTCTTTTAAATGCATCGTAAAATTTTATTAAAATAAGAAAAACCTGAAGCTAAAAATAAAAAAACCACAAAATATAGAAACCCATTAGAAAATTATGCTATGGAACTTTATTTTAATGTGTGCATCATACTCAAATTTATTTCCATTACCGTACATTTCTATCAAGATGAGGAGGAGTATCAAGTGTATGTCCTTCATTTCATTTCTCCCTATAAGCACGTGAAGATCCAAAAATTCTAGGATGATGAAATGAACCTCTTGTAATTTTAAAAATAAAAAATTCTACCCCCTTTTCCAAATTAAAAAATGAGGTAATTAAGGTTTTAATTTATAGGCAAAGTGGAAGGTTGTTTTTGGAAGAAAGTTTTTTAAAACTACTTGGATCTTGGATTTGGTCTTGGTGATATCCGTATACCTAATAGGAATAAACTAAAAAGTTTATTGGATATGTATTGAATTTATTTTCAGAATATTTGGTGGAAATTATTGTTTTAGATTAAGAGATATTTCAAAAATACTAGACCTTACTCCTAACAGTGAACAATTTATGTTTTGTTAATAATGCCATATTTTGGGCCTCCAAATGACAAAACTAGCCTTATATATCTTCAAAATAATGGTATCAAAAATATTAATGGATAAAACCACAAAATATAAGCCCATTAGAAAGAATATATATATATATATATACATATATATAATTTTAAACCCATTGGACCGCTAATACATGTGTATAGTTTGGCATATTTCCCTCTATTTTTATTTTGGGGCCTCCAAGTCACCTCCACCATAAAAGAAAACATAAAAAGAAAAGAAAATTCACTTTTTATTAGTATTTAAAATTAATCATGTAAATTAAATGGGATGTTAAACAGAATATTATTTTTTAAATTAGAACCCAAATACAATTTAAAATTATAATATAAGGGTGGAAACATAAATGTGAATCTTAATGGGATCACACCCGCAAATCAAAACCTTTTCACTCTTAGGAAAATAAAAATTTTAGAATATGATAATGCATAAGGTTATCAAATATCCTAAGAATATTTTACATAAAAAGGTAGAATAATTCATGGTATAAATAATAAAAATTAAATAACCATATCAAGGATTCAATCTTAGTAATCATGGAAATAATTTTCCCAAAAATTATATCAGAAAGAAATACATGGTTATATGTGATATTAATCTTAGAAAATAAATTTATAAGTAAATTATGATATGAAATCCCCATGTATATGTGTAATAATAATTTCATGCTTATATTTACACTTTTTATTCAGTTTATATAGGTTATTTTAAAACTTTTCATCTTACACAATTTTGTTCTACCAAACTCACTTTTACCCTATATAATAAAAATTTCAAAACCCACTCAGTGAGTTATTCCACAAATTCAAACCTTTTAGTTTCATAATCGAATTTTTTTAGTGGAAATTACTCAAAATATGATTTTATTTCCCAAAAATAATTTTTTCATTAATGTTTTAAAACAATATAACTCTAATGGAAGGATTTTAGATATTTATATTTGGATTTTAGGGGTTCCCTAGTTGGTATGTTTTTAAAATGACACCCTCCCTTGAAATTTTTAGGACATCTTTAAAATATATTAGGTTTTATTATTTTTATATGGAAAAATTGAATTCATTTAATGTACTTACATTATTTTTATCTTATCAATATTACTATAAATATTGGATAAGGGGAGTCTGGATCTTTTTGGGAATCATGATGAAAGTGATGAAATGGTTTTTGAAATTGAAATTGAACCCCCCATTTCCCAGCCTAGTTTGGGTTTCTAGGGACTTATAAATTATCTATTTAAGATGTTTTACCTCTCTAATATCACCATCCTTATTTTTAATCCTATTAAATTTTATTAAGAGATGTTAAAACTTTCTCAGACCATGGTAGTGAGGATCTGTATTGAAGTTGACCTAATAAAGCATATGACTCCAATTATTTAGATTTGAAATCTTGTTCATGTGTTTTGATAGGATTTGATTATAATAATATTCCTAAATAATATTTTTATATTGAAAATTATCTCACTGTACAAAATCTAGAAGTTCTCAAGAGGAAAATAAAACAATTATCTTATGGCAGGACTCCAATCCAACAGAAGATAAATTGGACTGAAAAGGGGAAGTATGTTATTGCTGCTTATCCCACTAGAGATTAATATTCATTGATACTTTTTAATAAAGTTAATAATAGAGAATATAATAATTAATATTTGTATAAGAACCCTATTAATCCTTCCAAACATGCCCAATATTTAACTCATGTGGATGAGGAATACTCTGGATTTATGGATACCATTAATAAATATCAACATACCACTGAGAATATGAATAAATAGGATATTTATACCTTATAAATTGTTCCCTTAACTTAGGAATAATATCAAGAGATTCCCAATAATTTTTTTTATGCTCTCAAGATGAATATGAACAAGATTTCCAAATTAAATTTGATATCTTTCACTTGAGTGGTAATAAATCAAAGAATATAATAGTTAACTCGAAATAATTTATTACTAAACATCATAGGAAGACTTATAAATGTTAGGATTACTCTATATTTGAAATAATTATTATTACTAAATTTATGAGAATATATATAGATATGAAAATAAATATTCTTCCTTGGCTTGAAGTTCTTGAGGATCTTATCTTATCCGTTGATGAAGAAAATATAAAATATATTAATAAGATGAGGAACCAATCCCCTATTGTTAAAGAGGGTCTTAAAGAAGAAAGATACTAATGGGTTAGGGAGAAGGACACACTGAAATTTAACAAATATCAAATTTGGAAGATATATAAGGATTAATAACTATATATTAGAGAATGTATCTTTTCTAATATTAAATCTAAATTTTACTGGAATACCAAATTTGATTATATAAACCTTATATAGGAGTAGTTTTTAATGGAAGTATGTTATTTGGAGATGAATCAAAATATATAATTTTCATATATCTTAACCTTTAGGAATCATGGAAAACTTTTTTTAGGTTTCTTGTTTAGTTGCACTCTTTCATATATGAAATTAATGATTTTATTATTTTTCCTTTACTATTTTGGGATTTTGTACTACCTTACATTAAAAATAGGATTAGTATTTATTTCAATTATAGATTTCATTGGACCAGGTTATAAAAATAAATTTCTTGATTTAATTTCAAATATGTCTTTAAAGATAGTATTTTACTATGTTTAACTTCTAAATAATGTCAATAGAATCCAAGTTTCAATAATTATAGGTTTCTGTTTATTGTTTAATTTATTTTTTTCAATAATATATTAATGTTTTTGTGAAGGATCATTGAATTTAATTTTTTACAATATCTACTTGGAGTAATAATAGTAACAAAATATATTAGATGCCTTCTTGAACTCTCGCTATTGACTTTACTTGGGTTTAACTAAGAAAACCTATGATTAATTGAATATTATTTACTGGAAACTTTACATGAAGTGTATGAGTAGTTTTTAAATATATTATTAAACTAAATATTGATTATTTTATATTCTTCCATGATTGAATACATATTTTCAAACATGTTTTGTGTAGCACTTACTGTCTAGATTTGTAGTTTTCTGATTCCATGCTCAAGTCTCAACCTACCACAACATGGGAGAAAGTAGAATAACCACACTATGAAATTTTTATTAATAGTATTATTGATGATCAATATTTTCAAATATCTTGAATACACCACTATGTCATAGATACTCTCTCCTATGAAGCTGATACTACTATCAATTTGGGTATAAGCTTGTATGTGAGTTTGGTGAGAATCTCGACTTGAGTAGGGTCTTCATGTCGAATTGTTTTTCAATAATTTCACTAATACCTATATGATTATTTTTGAGATACATGGGTTCATTTACTTTCTCAATTTCAAAATATCCCCTATATGAATGTAATATATAATACCCTTAGGTTCTCTCATAGGAAGGTTACAAATTAAGTTCAAATTGTCACATTGTTTTCTAATTTTTGTTAAGATAGACTAAATAAATTGGATATTTGTTTGAGTTGGACCGAAATGAAATTAAACTAAGAAAAATTAGAGAAAACTGAATGTGATATTTAATATTTTTTAAGTAGTAAAAAATAAGTGAGAAATCAAATTAAAAAAATAACTGTAGTGAAAAATAACAATCCTTCAAACTCTAACTCATTCCTTTTGTAAAATGATTATCTAATTTTAATTCTCAATGCATAACCAAATAACTCTTAGTGAAAACATAAATATACCTAGATACCATATCAAGACTTTGATATGGGTGTTGATCTGATTATAAAATCAATTGAAAATCTCAAAGAAATCTAAAAAAATCAACTTGATAAATCACACTATGCTTAGAGGAAAAACCTTTCCAGAGAAGCTTAAATAGTGAGAAAAATCAATTAAATTTTATAAGTTAAAAAACAATAAAGAATAGTTAATATGAAAAATTATTCTAGAAAGAAAAATAACTTTATTCTAAAACATAGTTAAAAAAATACAAAGAAGTTATAGTGAAAAATATTAGACTCAAATGGGTTTAACCTTGGATCTCCACTACCACAACATATTTAAAGTTTATCCAAACATGGATAAAATATATCATATATTATTATTTCTTCCCTGTTTATATAAAAACACTAGATCACATTAATCCCACCAAAATATACCACTCACATTCTCTAGTTTCCCACCTCTCTACCTACTTGTGGTATAATTCCTTTATAGTTTGGATATTCCATGAAAATTGAGGAAATATTGATTGAATTATACTAAATCATTCAATTGATCCTTAAGAATCTCCATGCATGTACAAAAACTATTCATTATCCCCTTACTAGTGGAAGAACCAATTATTTTTACTTCATGAGACTACATGTATCGATAGCTTTTATGTTTCATGCATACCATGATTTTAATCTCCTCTGAATCATCCCACACAAATCAACCTTTGATCTCACTCTAAAAATGAATCCATGTAGTTTGTCTGAGTTACAATAAAAAACAACTAATTTATGAAAGATTTATAAATTTAAGATCGTTATTCTTTCTGATAAATCATCATATTACTTTCCATATACTATGAATTTTGAAATCATATGATATACGAAGTCATAAGATTTATAAATAAAGCCTTAAATTGAAATAATTATGATGCAGGTGAAGGATTATGGTTCAAACAAAAGTCATGAATTTAGGGGAAACGACTTATGATCATCCTAGTGTAAAATAATAAATACTTATGGTTTAATGGAAAGTATTACAATTAATGACTTATAGTAAAGCCAAATACTTATGATGTCGGGTGGAATTCTTATGAAAAAAAATCCAAATTCCTCATTTCAAGCTCAAAAACCAAATTTTCCATAAAATTAAAAATATTAAAATCAAAGTTATAGTGTACTCAAATAATTTAATAAATTATTATAAATGATGAAAAATATAAAATTAAACTATTTTTATAAATATTTAAAAAATATACTTAAAAACTAAAAAGTATACAACCCAACTTAAAATTAAAACTTGTTGGGGCTTAAATATTTTAAATTCACATGAAAAGTTATGAAAATATTATGTCTATAAATTCTCCCACACTTAACACTTGAAATCCTGACAAGTAATAAGCAAAGATTATACAAAAGTAATTTCAAAACAAAAACATATGAGATCCACTAATTAAACACCAATGGACTAGAAATTATCTTGCATTCTAAAGAACTATTATTCCAAATTCACCACCTATTTTATTCAATCCAATTGAAATTTATTTATCCTCCCATCCATTTAAAACACTCACCTTACATTAATTTATCCCTTTTACAGATACAAAAATGTTTTTCTCATCCCAAAAAAATTAAGAGTCCACATAAGTTTGTTAAAATCATAAATCTGCACCTTAATTGAGTCAATGACCTATGTTAATCATGAGGTATTTTCTAGGGGTTTTTATAAGATTTTGGTTGTTAAGTTTATATATGAAAAATTATATGGAAGAATAAGGAGTTTTTAGATCGGTTTGAAGAAAAAATAAATAATGAGTTTTCATTCATGTATAGTCTCTCATCATTCTCCCAACAAAAAATCAGCTCTATAATTTCTAAAATAAAAATGAATGGTCCAAAATTTCATCATATCATCAGAAATATGATTTTATTCCTTCTCACCTTACTTTATATTATTATTTTTTTAGTTTTTTTCAAATCTAAATTTTAGCACATGTTTAAGATAATAAAGGTATGAAATGAAAATTTTAGTTCCAGAATATGGTGTGAACCTCCCATCATTTATATTGAATAACTGATAATTATTTTTTTCTTAAAAAATTGTTTTTTTTAGAAACACTATTTTAGTATTTTTTTTGAAATTTTTCTCTTATAAAATAATAACAAAATTACTTTTGAGCAACAAAAACAACTCTTCAGCATTTGATTTTCCTCCCAAAGTTTCTCCAAATAATGAATCACACCAAAATACTATCACCTTATATAAATTAAACTAGTACATACAATTTTACATCCTAGAGTAGGGTGGATAAGGAAAATTAATTGTAATGTGGAAAATAGCATGTTTTTCATGGATACCAAGGGAGAATATGATTAAATGTAAGGGAAATCCTAAAAAAATGATTTCATTGAAAAAGTGGTTTTAATATCAAATATTGAACCTAAATAGTTTTAAACATTTGTGCCTTAATAACTATGGTTTTGAAAGAATTAATGAAAATTCTAGTTAAGTAATCATTGTTTGGTTCTGTCAAGAATTACTGTGAATGTTAAGAAGATTTAAAAATGGTTCAAGTTCTCATTGGTATATGAATTTAAAATTTAAAAATTAATTAGGGAATGAGTTTAAAAATTTCAATAAAAATTTCATAAAATTCTCAAAGTATTGAATCATGAACATAATTATTTTAACATTAATTTAATTTTAGTTCTATAGTAAAATCAGTTAACTCATCAACCTGAGTTTCAAAAATTTAAAGGGTGTTGAATTTGAGCTTATATGTATTTAAAAACAAACAAAAAATAAAATAAAAACACCCAAAAATTAAATAAAATATTATAAAATGAGAAATAGAAGGGAAAAATAGGAGTGAAAAGAAAAACATAAAATAAAATAGAAAATAGAAAAAAATACTAACTAAGGATATTCATCCCCCAAACGTAGTTTTTACAATTCCATCATTGTGAAAAAAGTCAAAAATAATAAATAAAACTAGAGATAAAGGAAAAAAACAAGTATAAAGTTGGGAAATAACATAATTTTCAATGGTTTTCATATTCTTTAAGGAATACATCCTCTCCTATAGTCCCTTGAAAATTTTCTCTAAATATATTTAATTGTAGTATTATTACTATTAATGGTGCTTATTTTTCTATTTTTGTAAATTGGACAATACCAAAAGGAAAAAATGAAATAAAATAAAAGTTAGTAACGTTATAAACAAAATTTAATTGAAAAAAACTTCATCTAGGAGTTAAATAACATTACTTTATCTTAAAATTTGAATTCTTTTCAGAGGATTATTCTATTATCAAAAAGTTTTCATCTTATCTTTATTAAACCTGGAACTTTCAAAATCATTGTTAAAAATTTCATCTATCTGCTACAACCATAAATTTCATTCTTTTATAATAGAAAACTAATGTTATATGATTTCACATACTAAAAATCTCTATGTTATATCTCAACTAGTAGGTGAAAATATTTTCCATAGACTAGTTCAAATGATGAAATTCAAATTTTAGTTTTGAAATCATTTATATAGGTCTAAAGTGAAACACCTAGTATCAAACTATAATATTTTCTATTTAGGTGCAGAATTTTCTCTATAATAATTTTGATTTCTATTTTGGTTAGTTCAACCATTCCATTAGTTTTTTGGTGATAGGGCATTTAAACCCTATGATTGACCCTATATTTCCTAAAGAAACTTCTAAAATTCTATTACAGAAGTGTGTTCCATGATCAATGATTAAAAAATTGGGAAAAACAAATATAGTGAATGTATTTACTTTTACAAACTTAGAATAAACCTTTATATAATTATTTCTTTTGGGATTATATTTTACCCACTTTGACACATAATCAATAATAATAAAAATGTAATGATATCCATAGGAATTGAGAAAGGATCCCATAAAATCCATACCACATACAATAAATACATAACAATAGATAATTTGTTGTAGTAAAATTTCATTTATTTTGGAAATATTTCCTTGAAATTTTCATGTTTTATAAGTTCTATAAAATTAAAAAGCATATTTGTATAGGTAAATACAATATAAACTAAAATACAACACTTTCATATTAGTTATTTTAGATCAAAAGTGACCTATATAGCTAAAAGTGTGATAACAATTTAGGACTACTTCTGATTAATAATTTAGAATTCATCTCCTAATTATTTAATCACCACCAACATAACATAGGTAGGGTTGATCCCAAATTTAATTCTTTGAATCACTCACAATATTCGAAATTTTTTATATAGAAAACAAATTAACAATTTCATTTGAAGAAAATAATTCACTTAAACTTTAAACCATGGTATATCACTCCAAATAGAATATAATTATTCCTCATTAAAGGTTTCATTAATAGATGATCAAAAATAGTGTTTTTTATTTAAAAAGTTAGCAATTGGATTAAATAGATAGCCAAAATATTTTCACTTCTTTTTTTCCTTTATTTTAATATATAT
Organism: Viscum album; assembly: GCA_963277665.1. Taxonomy (NCBI): domain Eukaryota; kingdom Viridiplantae; phylum Streptophyta; class Magnoliopsida; order Santalales; family Viscaceae; genus Viscum; species Viscum album. Next base: position 1,392,786,493 of record OY728130.1, on the reverse strand, counting down.
TTATTATAACAAATAGACCCATATCAAAAGGCTAGGTTGGACATGATGCCTCTTTATCAAATATTTTATTGTAGAATGATTGGTGAAAATAATTACTTTAGTGACAAACAAGTAACATATGAATTTATCCTAATAAATTGAAAATACCATAAAATCTTTTTTAGTGGTGGTATAATTAGATCAAGATTGATCTAGATTCCTAGAATAATATGAAATCACATGAGTTATCCATTCCAATATTTACCTTAAAAATTCCCCAAGGGTAAATTCAGAGGAAATATTCATCATTTTAAAGGGTAAGCTCCGGTCTGGTGGTTGGAAAATGGGTGGGGTTATCAAATTTTGTTTTAGATCCTTGAAATATTTTTTTAAAAACTCTCATAATTGAAAAACGGTTAATCTGTTTGAAAAAATTTGCAAATTGGAAAAGTTTTTTTACTAAAATATAATAAAATATTCTACAAAATAAAAACTTTCCAAGTAAAGATCTCACGTCATTTATAGTTTTTTGTTAAGGAATGAAAGAAATATTGGATTTTCAACATAAATTTTAGATTGATACACAAAGTGACCAATTAAAATTAATTTATCATCCATGAAATTAAATATTTTATAATTAACCACAAGATTTTTATCATTGAAAGTTTGAAGAAAATTAGCTATACTTTTAAGTCATTTTTTAAAAGATGAACCTAAATAGTAAATTTATCCATGAATACTTGTAGGTATATTTTTTTAAAATCTAGAAAAAAATTATCATTATATAACTTTGAAAAGTCTTTGGTGTATTTAAAAACCTAATAGAATTATACTATTATAAAAGGTTTTAAAAAGGTATGTTAATGTGGTTTTATCTTGATCTTATGATTCTATATGAATTTCAAAGTACCCAAAACATTAATCCTAAAAAAAAGTAATGGGTTTTCCCAACTAATCTCTCAGTCAATTGATCAAGAAATGGTAGTGGGTAATGATCTTTCCTAGTAATCAAATTGAGTTTTAAATAATCAATTCACACCCTCTATTTGTTTTGTAGTCTAACTGGTACATGCTTTAAAAATTAATTATTTGATGTTGTAGAGACATTCTTCTTTGGAAAAACTTGATTGGTTCTCACCAATTGGTTATTAGATATGGTAAATATTATTCCAGTATTAAAATATTTAGTGACTTATTTCTTAACAACATTATATAGTGTTGGGTTCAATCTTATTTAAAATTGCCTCACTGGTTTGGAACACTCCTCTAACAAAATTATGTGCATAAAAGTTGGAGTTCTAATTCTAGTAAGATCGGAGTGGTTCTATCCTAAATCTTTCTTGTTCTCTATAAGGACTCTTAGAAGTTTATTCTCTTGGTCTTTTGAATTTTCTATATAAATGATAATATTTAAATTCTCATCCTCACCTATAAAGGCATAATTGGTATTTTTAGGTAATAGTTTCAACTCTAATTTTTGTGGACCATTTTGATTTCTCAAAGATGGTTTATATGACTCAAAAACAGAAATTTAAACTTCAAATTATTCACCCAAATGATTATATTTTTGATTCAATTTGTTTAAAATAGGTTATTTAGTAGTCTATGTACAAGTGATATTTTTGCAAAAAAATCTAGATTTGAAGGAACCTATAGGATACAAATTTAAATAAATGAAGTTATCAATTTTAATATCCTCAGTTGTGTTTTGAATTATTAAATCATCAATTTATTTGAATGGGAAAAAACCATGTTTATCAAATTTGAAAATTTCAATAGGTTGATAAAGAACAATTTCAATAGGTTTAACATATTCTATATTTATTTTTCATAAAAAATTCTCATATTATTTTAAATAGAAATCAGATTCATATTTTTTAAAATTTTCAATTATGTCATAGAAATAAGATGTTGCATTTTCAAAATCAGAATATTTACATACATCAATTTTCACTATAAAGAAATCTTTCTTTTTTATAAATAGTGGGTGATTCATTTTATAAAAAAATAGTAAACATCTTAGTAAATACGAATCAATCACGTTGACTTGAGAGGTTGAATAATGATCAATTGGGTGTTTCATTTATTAAAAAAATTAAGTTAAATACTTATCTTCCAAATTCTAAGGACAAGGTCCCTTTATGTATATGAATGAATATCTTAGTAGTTTTTAAGAATGGTTTTCCAAGAATGAGATGTTCATGTATATTAAACCGATCATCTATCTAATATAAAAAAACCAATTAGAAAAATCATGTTTCTTACCTAAACGAAAATATCATCAATAAATCCAATTGGTTTAATGGTACTTCATTTAGGAAGTTGGATGAAAATTCCACAAAGTTTAATTTCTCCAACCTATAAATATGAATAAATAGAATGTGACATAATATTAATGGAAGCTCTAAATTAAAAATTTAAATATTTAAACTCACATTACCCTATATTAAAATGAATTTTAAAAGTCTCTAGATCTTTAGGTTTTATAGGTAAATCTTATGGGATCATAGAGCATATAATCCTCCCTAAATTTATTTTCTCCCCCACTTTTTATTTCCTCTTGTGAGAACAAATCTCCTAATTTTTTTACACATTTTGGAATTTCTTTAATTATATCCAATAAAGTGATATTGACTTTTAATTACCTAAATATCACTGTAACTTATTTATTTAGTTCAATTTCAGTAGGCTTCTTCATTAGTGGGTCGGTCCTAGGATAGAGAAGTGGTGGTTTGTACTCCTTTTGACCATTTGGAGGTATATTTTATGAAACACTACGAATATCATCATTCTTTATTATTTACTGGTTATTTATAGAGAATCCCCTTCTTATGGAATTGATTTATGTTTTTAAAAAATATTTGGAATTTTTTCCTATTTTATATTTTTTAATAATGTCATGAGTTGGTTGTTTCTCGTGAACAAGTTCTATACTAGGTGAAAGAGGTTTGGAAGTCTATTTAATATGTTTTGGATTAGAATTATATTTCTCTATTTTAGTTTGGGGATTATTCATCTTAGTTACACTCCCAATTTTAATGGTACTCACATTTTCATTTCTATTATCACTGAGATTTACATGGGGTTATGAAGGTAAACCTCCAATGTTATGATTCTCATGCGGACTACATCAGTAGAAAATGTTCCCATTTGATCCATCAAGGTATTCTTCATGATTTTTTGTTTTTTGAATTATATTGATATTAACTAATTGATTATTTTTATTTCCTCATAGTTTTTTATTGCCTTATAGATTCATCACAATTATTTTCAAAATTTTGGGTTGGATGAACAAACTAAAAATTCCTTCCAAGTTGAGAATTGTCTTTCTCATTTAAGAATCCTGATTAAAAATTACTTTATATAGCTTTAAAATATCTATTTGGTTGTTCATGATGTCTAATTTTCTTTCATTTTATTAGTTTTTATAGCCTTGGTTGAAGTTTGGGTTGGGTTGAAAATACCTTTCCTGATTTGATTCTAAGATTATTCTAGAAAAAAAACATTGTAACTTTTCACTGGTTCTTGAAGTTGAGGTAATTAGTTTATAAAATGTTAATTGGATGAAAAAATAACATAATTAACATATACTTGAAATGTTGTTTTAAGCTTGGGTAGGGTTGTGGAGGTGTTGGAAAACAATTTTAACCTCTATATGAACATAAGATCACTAATTTGACTCATAATTATGTTGTTTTCAAAATTAAGAGCGGTAAATTCATAATAATATTTTACATGTAAAAGGACTATGGTTCCAAACGGTTGAGAATTTTTTTCCATGTTTGCAACCAAATTTCTATTTGAAATATGTGTTTTTATCTAGAGATCCTCTATAAAAAAACAAATAACATGCGCCTGTCAATAATGAAAAATCCTTTATAAAATTATTGAATCAAAAGTTTATCTCTCATTTTATTGTGTGGGTAGCTAAAACAAAGTCTATTGATTCTTTCCTAATATTCACGTAAAGTTTCAACATGGGGTTTCCTAATTCTATATATTTCCATTTTAATATAATTAGTTCTAGAATCATGATTTTTAAAAAATATTTTTCATTTCATTCTAATATATAATAAATATTGAGTAAGAATAGAAAAACATCATTTTTAAACTCTTTATAAATAATAAATAAAATATATAAGCTTAATTTGATTTCCATTGATTCTTTGAGGTTTCCTTTTTACACACATTTAACAAAATTATTGAAGAACTTAACATTGATCATCACCTGAAAATCCATTGAATTTTTGAAGTTGGGGAACAAAACCAGATTTGATTTCAAATATAGCATGCCCATTAGGTTATTCTATAGATTTTTTATTGTATTAATATAATAGATCTAATTATTTTAGTGTTCTATTATCAACAATGGCTATTTAATATTAAATAAAGTATATTCTTGGTATATTGGTGGTAGAATCACAACTAATCAAAGAGGAATTTCAAATATCTGTTACCTGAGAGTGAAACGTTTAGTAAATTTTAGGATCTAAATATAATAAATTAGGGTTATGATTTTTCAAAATTAATTAAATTAAAATCAACATAAGAAACTTCACTAAAAACTATGACAATTGAATGATGAGGGTACAATCAATTTCCCCCTTTCAAAATAATATCCCCTATAAGAATAAATTATATTATTCCCTCAGGATGTCTCATAGGGAGGTTAAAAATTATGTTCAATATATCACATTGGTTTTCTATTTTTTCTATGAAATGATTACTAAAATTAGGTATTGGTTTGAGTTGGTCCTAAATGAAATTAAACTGAAAAAATTTCAAGAAAAAGGAATATGTTATTAGATATTTTGGAAGTATCAAAAAAGAAGTGAGAAAACTAGATTTTAAGAACAAAAATAGTGGCAAGTTTTGATACTTCAAAATATTTATCTTTCTTGGTCTAAAATTATTATCTAATTTTATTTCTAAATTCACACTCAAATAACTTTGGGTGATATCTTAAATATATATAGATACCATATTAATACTTTAATATTAGTGTTGATCCTATTGTAAAAGTGATTCAAAAGATAAATAAACTCTAAGAAATTGAACCAAACAAAAATTATTATTCTCAGTGTCAAGACACTTCCAAAAAAGTTTAAATATTGAGATTAGTCACTTTAATTTTATTAGTTAAAAAATCAGGAATATTTTAGAATAAAAAAAAATCAAGAAATAAAATAAATTATTTCTTCTGAAATATAGTTTTTGAAAAAATATAAAGAAGATATAGAGAAAACATATACTAAGAAGGGTTTATGCTTAGATCTCTACAACCACAGTGTTTTTGGAGTTTAGATGAGCATGGATAAAACAACACCAATATTATTCCTTATTCCTCATAGATATATCAATACTATATCCCATTCAATGCACCCACAAAAAAATTACACCCTATAACAGTCCTCTTCTTTCTGAACTCACAGATTTATTTTTTATGGTTTGTATCTTCTAAAAAAGGTGGATAAATTGTTTAAATTTTATTTAAACCTTAAATCAATCCTTAGTAATCTCTAAGTATGCTAAACAATTATTTACTACCGACTTTCAGGTGGAAGAAACATCTATTTTTATCTTCATGTGATTATATATGTTGATAGAATTTTAATTTCATGCTCACGAACATCTTAATCTACTTATAATCATACCAAAATCATCATACATTGATTTCCCTCAAAATTAAGCCATGTAGTTTGCCCAAATTATAGCAGAAAATACCTATTTTCTGACAATTTCAAAAAGCAAAGATCATATGACTTTTGAGAAATCATCGCATGACTTTCCATATCATATGAGTTTTAAATTCATATTATATATGAATTCATACTATTTCCCTAGAAAGTATTATAGTGAAATAAATATTATGAAAACAAAGGATTATAGTTCAAAAAAATGAGATATATTCAGGGGAAAATAATTTCAATCCACCCAGAGTCAAATTATTAAAAGACTTGTGGTATGAGAGAATGGCTTATGGTGAATGAATTATGTCATAGCCAAGGCCTTACTATACTGGGAGGAAATATTATGATCCAAACTTAGCTAAATTTCCCAACACAAGCTCTGATTCTTTGTTCTGGGAAATTCATAGAATTAAAATATATGGTATGAATTACTCCAACAAATAACAAAATGATTATATAAATGATTAAAATAATAAAATTAAACCATTTTTACAATTATTATCAAAATATCCTTGAAACAAAATGATTCAATTTATTAAAAAAGAAAAATTAGTGGGGATTTATTCTTTAAAATTCACATGAAAATTTATAAAATTATTAACTCTATCAATTTTAACCATATCAAATTTATTTTTGGTTTAATCTTATTACACCTCATTCTCTCAATGTAACTATAATATCCCAAAACTCTCACTCTTGGATATAGTGTTGAAATCATAAACTTTACATTTCCGGATTTGATGCTAATAATTGTGACCCAATTTTTTTATGCAAACCTTACCTTATCAAATGGTAAACCTAGATCTCTAATATCCTTGAGGAAATCTTAGGTTTAGAGTTTTATAGAATTCGGAAAAGGTACAACATAAGCAATTTACATGTCTTTAAATGAAAATTTCTCCCACTTAACCCATATTTTCTTTTTTATATTAAGATATCATCATCATCCATATGAAATCCCTTCTAGAAATAACTCATTCAATATCATGTTTATTAACCTGTGGAAAAGTAAAAAAAAGGTTGTGCAAAAATGATTAGTAAGGGAGAACATGATAATTAAAAAATTTATTTCATCAGTGATCATTATAAGATCATAAGGGTATGATGACATAATCAAAGTGCATGATTATAACATAAGAATATTCTTACCCATCAATACCAAGATCATAAAACATGAAAAATTGGAATAAGTATTTAACAAACGAAATATTTATAAGAATCAATAATCTTGAGCTGTGTGATATCAATTTTAAAAAAATGAAACATCATAATCCCATAGAAAGTATAGATAAAACATATTGGTATCTTGGAACATAATCTTTTAGACCCTTACAGAACCTTACAAATTAAAATAACCATAAGACCAAATTTCAATATAATTCTCTATAGGAAAAAATCATTACCGAATTAATTGAGGAACTATCTAAGAACACCCATCATATAAGCTATATTCGGCTCACTCGACACTATATGGGCCCACACATCATATATAATGTCTAAGAACCACTTTATGAATAAAGTACACATACATTTAATTTCATCATAAAACTCATAGAAATAATCATTATTCCCTTTATATGTTGATTAGAATATGGAAAATAAAGGGGATTCAAGTCAATATATTTTAATCATGATTTAATCGTGGAAAATAAATGAGTTCCAAAACAATATATTTGAAACAAGATTTACCCGTGGAAGAGAAACGAGTTTTATAACAATCTCTTTGCGACAATCTTATTTCATCTAGAGAAATAATGAGGATAGTATCAATATAAAATATACTGAGTGGAGGATAAGTTACAACAAGGGTTTTCAACATTAATTAATGTAAATATCATTAAAATATCAAGAAAATCATTCTTGAGGAAAATATTTTGAAAATCACTTTTTAAAATATAAAACATTTTGAAAATGATTTTCTTTAAAAACAACCTCGTAAAATTGAAAAGGAATCTTTAAATAAATTATAGTAATAATAGTGGGTTATTTCATACATTCTATAATATAATATTCATTTTTCACTATAAAATGTCAGGAAAGTTCCTTATTTAGAAAACGATTAGAAGATTCTTTTCAATTTTTTAGTAAAATCCAAACCATCATTGTTTTGAAAAAGACATAATATTCTTCTGAAAAGATTTTGTAAAGATTAAAAATGGGTGAAAATTACTTTGATAAATCATTTTTAAAAGTTTAAAAAAATTTAGAATTGTTTTTAGAAAAAATGGTTTTATAAGAAAAGATATTTCTGATTGAAGAGAGAAATGAAGTCAGATTTTCTTAAAAACATTTTCTTGATAATTTTAAGAACAAATGAGTGGAAAATTTTTTACTATTAATTTTAAATATCAAGAATAATTATAGGATAATAAAATTCATGAGTTTCTCAAGAGATTAATCATAATATCTCATTGTTGGAAGCATAATCATAAATAATCCCGATAAAGGATGGGATTGTAAGATAAAACTCTTAACACTTTGGTATCCTTGAATCATAATACCCATGTAAGGATTACATTAAATAATACATAAAATACAATTATAATAAATAAATTCATGATATTACATGTAAAATTGGATTTATAAATACGTCGTAAAATAATATTGGGTTATAACACGATATAAGTCTCAAAGAAAGAAATTATGACAAAAATCAATTACCGCTTTGGTAACATTGAAAATATAAAACCCATGAAATAGATATAATAAAATGGTTTTGTAAATACCAATAAATTTAATTAAGTTAATCATAAAACAAATTCATGGGAATTATATACAATACTTAATCGATTAAGTTTACGTCGAATGTTTTTGACCATAATCGGCTTGTGTGTCAAAAATGAATTAGGTTGGTTGACTATGGTCAAGGAAGTAATTATTTAAACATATAAAGAATAATCATCATGACATAATTATCATATTTATACATAAATTATTCATTTGAAACCTGTGATGAAATATGGTTATGAAAAATGAACTAACGTTATGTTCATGAAGACAACAGGTCGTACGTATAGATGAGTAATGTTTCCATTTTTCAATGATCATTACAGAAATAAGGTAAGTAATATTTTATCTTTAAATAATGATAATAATATCAAAAATACCATATTATGTAATTTTATATACTTATATATATAATTATTGGGAAGTTGCAGTGAAAAATATGGAATCACATCGCTTCGTGGTGGTGGTAGTCCACACATCCATGAACGACGTTATCATTTTTTTCAGTGAGTAAAAAGGTAAAACTAAAATGATATATTATATTTATAGAATTATAAATATTTCATTAATATAATAAATATTTTATTTATATCACATATATTTATTATGTTTTCCTTTATTACCTTCAATGAAATGTGTTAGTGAAAAACAAATCACATCACTTCGTGAGACGGTAGTCCACCGTACACCCGAGCTATGTTATTAGATACCTTACAGAATGGAAAAAACATTATATATGATATAAATACCCCAGAGGTATAATTATGTTATAAATATAATATACAAACATTTTATCCATCATTATAACCAACTGTGATTTGTGGAAATGGAAAAATGAATGACATCATTTTACGAGGCGGTAGTCCTCCGTAAACACAAATGATGATTTCATAACCCATTTTATTGAAGTGTGTATGATTTTATCTCATAAAATTAACATAAAAAATATCATTTTATGAAAAATAATGAGTTTATTATATCTTCATGGTATAATAATAATTTAAGGGGTGGAGAAAGAAATAAAACAAAAATGCTTGTTGATGAACTTTACCTCTTCTTCGGGTAACTCCTTTTGGTTTACACCAAAGGCTTTACTTGGATGGATTTGTACCAAAATTAAGGATTATATTATGATAATAGGATAGTATCTTTAATATTAGGTTTGGGTTTGGATGATCCAAATGGATTAAGATATGTGGATAAGTGAGGGGAGTGAGTGCCCTTTTATAGTAGAAGAGGAGTGACATTCTTGTAAATACCCAAAAGTATTCACTATTGTGAGGTAAATCTTACCTCAAGTGGATAAAATATTGATAATTAATGGGTTGGAGGGATTATATGGTCTAGAAAAACATCCAAAACAGAACAAAAAAACACCCTTATTAAAAAAGTTGATCATAAACTCCTAAGTTTCCTTATTTTTTTTCAGTTGGATTTTTCATTATGGTAACTAGTTTTCTAACCTAAGTATTTTTTCCACTAAAACCAAATTAAAGTGAGAATTATAATATAATTTTATCCCAATAAATATTAGTATTGAATAAAATTTATCAAATTAAAATCCTATGTGTGTTTAAGATTAATTTTAACCCAACTGCATGTAACGTGCAAAAACACCATTTTAACCTTATCCACTCTAAATGAGTTTTTTACTATATAGAGATCAACATAGTCATTTTAAAATTATAATTAGTACATTAATATAACATATTTACTATTTATTTACAATTAAAAATCACTTGGTAGAATATAGGATTTTTACTAATTTTAAATCATTTAATAAAATATCATTTATTATAAAATATCATTAATGTCAATTTTGACAGGATTAATTTAATTTTAATTTGAAAATATCATGAAATTATGGAATTAAGTTATATTATTCTAAAACCAATGTAAAATTATATATTCAACTAAAAAATTAATTTAAGAAAATAATTCACTGAATTTACGTAACTTTTAATTATTTTAGTATCATTTATTTTAGTTAATTATAAACTAAATAATTACCGTGTTAAATTTACTTAAGTATTTAAAGTAAATAATTAGTCTATAAAAAAATTAAAATAAATTATTATGATATAAAAAACTTATTTAACTTTAAAAATAATATTTATATTCGAACCAATATATTTTTTGTTAATATCCTAAATCTTTATATAAATTAAAAAGAAAAAAGGTTTTTTTGTCCTTTTATTTAATGAACCTATTATATAGGTAACTTTCATGGAAAAGTATCCCAAAAACTAAAAAAACTATATATTTAGGTAATAAAGGTTTAAATATTTCCATAAATTGGGTGATGGACAAGTTTCTAGGTTAATTTCCCCATTAATCTTAAATTTTAATCCCTGAGTAAACTCATTTTTACCTTAATCACTGGGATTAATTTTAACTGTTTTCACTAATTATTATGGTAAAAAATTAAGTTAGAATTATTAAACATTATAATTTTTTTTGATTCAAAATATTTAATCCATTTTTTCAAATTAAATTCATAGAAGTGGAATATTTTAATTTAATATTAATCTCAAAGAGGTGGCAAGACAACAAGTTTATAAGAAGAGTATTTTTTTGAGCAGAGGATGGGTCTATATTAATTCTATTAATAATGATAATAATTTTATTAAAATCAAATAAAATTTAACAATATATAATTTATATATTTTATTTAAAAAATTACCCATAAGTTATTATTTTAATTAATTAAAATGGAGAAACATTATGCATTTTAAAATAGTTTTTAGAATAAACCATTTTTAAATAGAAAACAAACTTATACTAAAAATCCAATATAAATTTGATTAAAAGAAATTAATTTAATTAAATATAAATAAATTATACTTATTTTACTTGAAAAAATATTAAAAAAATATTTTTACATTTAAATTACTTAATTTATTGAAAATATTTTTTTTACAAAAATCGTTATTTTTTTTAATATTTTCTAAAAAATCAAAATATTCCAAAATGTCCCAAAATTTCAAGCAAATTAAAATTTGATGTTATGATACCAAAAATTATGTTAATTTTTCAAATAAATTCTTTTAAAGATTAAAAAATTATAACAATTGTTTCAGGAAAAATAATAAAAATCTTTTTTTAAGAAAACATATTTTTGAAGAATAAAATCACTTTACAAAAATTGATTGATTATTTAAAAAGAATTATCAATAATTTATAATGAGTAAGATATATATATAAATAAATCATATATTAGTTAATACTATTAACACCCTCTAATTTAATGGCTAAGTTATAATGGTAATATATATCACAGGTTGTTTAAGTTCAGTGTTGCTTGTTGAATATGCTATTGAATATAAAAATGTTGGGGTTTACTGTAAAAAAAGATAAACTAAGTGTTTCATGTAATACAAGTTGAAAATAATGTTTCACTTCCTTTATAATATTGGATATAATTTTCTTCTTTTAAAATGTCGGGGTGTTATATCCTCCCCACCTTTAAGAAATCACATCCTTGCAATTTAAACTTTATCTCGGTAATCAAAAGTTGGACAGTTGAAAATACTTTTGTTGTAGAAACACATCATAAAAATGGTTAATAAAAAATCCTATTAATAATAAAAAAGTAAGTACAAAATTCATATGGAATAGCACATAACTAGGTTTTCAAATAGGATAATATTGGTGGGAATAGAGGAAAAGCATAAATAATTATAGAGAGTGATTGAGGTCATTGATTATAATAAAGTAAATAATCAATGAATAGTTAAGGGCCTCAAATACCATAAATTTCTGATGATCAAAAGACCATCCACTACTATAAAACTATCCTTAACAGTGCTAGAAATGGACTTTATCAGCACTAGAAAAGTGTTGACAACATGAGCGAGGTTAAAAGCCCTGGTCTTTTATATGTGTTGAAAAAGGGATGATAAATGGATCCTTTATTAGTGCTAAAAAAGGGCTGATAAAGGGGACCTTTATCAGTCCTTTTAAAAGAACTAATAAAAGAACTATTTATCAGCTCTTTAATTTAGCGCCGCTAAAGGAACCATTTATTATCGCTTATAAAAGAGATGATAATGGGTCATTTATCAGTGCTTTTAAAAGTGGTGATAAATGAACATACAATAGTGTGCTCTAATAGTACACTTCATCACCACTATAGTGTGTTGTATCCATACACTACAACACTACTACAGTGTGTTATAACAACATATCGTTGCACTATACACACTAGATATTAACAAAAACAAGTCACAATATAAGATTTAAATGAAATAAAATTTACAACACAAACACAAGAAAAAAACTCAGTATATTATAGACATTTAAAACATTGGTTCATAAAATTACATAAATAATAATTATTCCATATATTCAAAAACATCAATGTTCCTTTTAATCTTAACCCAATTCATGCTATTATCAAACAAACCACCACTTCTCGAGAAAAATAATGCACCTATATAAGAAAAAAATTATTATGTTAGTAAAAATATAAAGAAATAAATTAACAAAAAGTGTTAATTTTACTAAAATTGATGTCAATTTTATATAAAAATGCACACTTTGAGTTATAATGGTCACACCATACATCAGATTGAGGTGAGGCTGATTCCTACACATAAAAAACAACTTATGAATTGTTTTTCTAAATTATTTAAACAATTTGAATGTGTTTTATCAGTTTTATGTTGGTTAGTTGTCATTTTTACTAAAATTGAGGCCAATTTTAAATAAAAACATGAACTTAGAGTCATATTGGTCACACCATGAATCAGATTGAGGTGGGATAGATTCAGGAATGTCTCAAATTACATATGAATCATTTTTCAAAAGTATCAAAACAATCTGAATGTGTTTTTTTAGTTTTGAGTAGGTCAGTTTGTTTTTTTACTAAAATTTATGTCAATTTTAAATAAAGATACACTTAGAGTCATACTAGTCACACCGTGCATCATATTGAGGTGTGGTTTATTCCTACACATTCCAAATCACATACGTATTGTTTTCCTAAAGTATCAAGGCAATCTGAATGTTTTTTCTGGGTTTTGAGTACGTCACTTTTCTTTTTTACTAAAATTCCATTTTAAATATAAATCACACCCTTTGAATCATATGGATCACATCATGTATCATTTTTGATGCGAGACCAATTCATACACGTCATAAATGATTTATGAATCGATTACTTAAATTATCAAGAAAATCTGAGTGCGTTTGTTTGGTTTTCAGTAAGTGTAACTTTTTAAAGTCAAATATCGATTTTAAACGCATATTGAACACATTGAGTCAGTTTTATTTTTTACTAAAATTAATGTAAAGTTTAAATAGAAAAAATTAATTAGAGTCATACCTGTAACATTGTGTGTCTTATTGAGGTGTAGATGATTCCTACACATCTTAAAGTCTCAAAACAATCCTAACTATCAATGTTACTATGATTTCTATTAACTTTATTTGTTTAACTGCCAACACTACATGAAAAGCTTTGAAGAAAACACATAATATCAAAAAAAAAGAATCCAACTATATAATAAAAAAATTATTACATGAGTAATATTAAAAATAAATAAAGTAAAAAAAATATGAAATAATACATTAATTTTATGGACAATAATTTTATGGTGAAAACATCTAGATTACCTCTATAATTGAGTATATGAAGTGTCGTTTTTATTCTTGAAAAGAAAGTGGAGTTAACATTAAATAAAGTGATAAATTCACCAGTGTAGGGGTGAAATGGTTTTAAGGGATAAAAATTATGAAAGTTGTACAAAGCACCCCAACTCGAACAAAAAAATCCACCTGTATAAGAAAGCAATTATTATGTGAGTAATACAAAAAAGAAATAAATTAAACATAAATATGAAACAATACATAAATTCTATAGATAACGATTTTACTGTGAAAAAATACATATTACCTTTGTAATTAAGCATAGGTATCATCCTTTCTCTTCCTTCAAAGGTAGTGGAGGTAACTTGAATGAAAGTGATAAATGTACCACTGTAGGGGTGAAAAGGTTTTAAGGGAGAAGAAGTGTAACATCCCAGGTATTTATAGAATAATATATTTTTATATCTCATAATATTTATAAATAATATATTAATTTTAAATTAAGAGGACACTTTTTATGATAGCATACTCTACACACAACAACAAGTTTCTCCAAAATCTTACATTGTACACAACACTGAGTTATACAAAAAATAATACAATAATAATAATAATAATATTTTAAATGGTAGTTAATGCCTAACTATTTTATTTGTGGGAATGGAAAAAAGTAACTAAAATATGATTACACATGTTTGATAAATATTTTTACATTTATCTAATAAATTTTAGAAACTTAAAATAAGAATGAATCCAATTTAAAGCATAAAATATACTAATATTTTTTAAAATCTCGTTTTACCACCTTTTGATGGAGAAATAATTTTATATATAGTTTATGTCACTTTTATATATTATATTTGACAAAATAAACTTCTTCCTTGAATTTGGAATATCCAAATTTACTTTGGTTGAAATTTTGGTATTTTTTGATAAAATTCATATTTTAATAAATAGTGAAAAATACTATATTTTAATTCAAAACTATCTTTTAATATAATTTATTTATATATTTAGGTTATACTTTTAATTAATTTTAAAGTGTAATTTTATTAAATTTTTATCCTTTAATAGAATTTTCATCATTATAAGTAATTTCATATTGAAATTTGATATAAACACATGTCAATCTTTTAATGGGTTTTACTTTTAAAAAACTCGTTTTCTCGTTTCAACAACTGGAATTAATTTTAAATTAATTTCAAGAAATTATGTGTTTTGAATTTAGAAAATTTTATTCCATATTTGGAATTAGAAGGTCTAAATTATTTAAATATTTACCTTCTATTCTTGGACACTATGAATATTAATTTCAGTAATTATTTTTATTTAGCATGGTTAAAGGGTAAATCATTTAAATAAGTGTAAAAAATTATATTATAATAATATAAAAATAACCTAAAACATGTCCTAATACTATTAGATGAGATATTATTGACCATGATCAGACTTGGGTCTATTTTAGGACCCCATGGAGTCACCTGGGTGGGATAATGACATGTTATAATAATTAATTTTAGTCAAAGAGAAATATAACATAAATATGTATCATTTTACCAAAATGATTTTAAGGTGGGGTAATATAACTGATCTCTTTGAATATAAATAGTAATTATAAATATAAAAATATTTCCTACATAATGATATTTTTTTTATAATTTTTATAGATTAAATAAATAAATTTATTTATGACACGATGACGATGAAGTGATTACCTTATTAATGAAAGATTCTAATAAATGATATTATAAATATTAAAATAAATGTAATTTGAACATTTTAATAGCATAAAAAAATTTATGGATCATTATGATATGTTATATTTGGTTTAATTTAGTTTTTTTAATTAAATCAAGTTGTTATGACTTTAACAAAAATCAATTACTAAATAGTGTCAAAATTGACAAAAATGAGTTTTTAAAACAAATACTATTTTTTAAATGATATAATAGTAATAAAAATATTATATTTGTCCAAATGACTTATATAATGTTAAAAATTCCATTAATTATCTACTTGAGGTTCTCTTGTCATTTTATAGTAAGCATATTAACCATATAATATAAAAATACAAGAAGACATAGTAATAGTTAATTTATTTAACTAAGGGTTAAATCCAAAAGATAAGGTTACATATGTGAACTAAACTTATCTAAAACCCATTGGTTGAGATTATGTTTATCCATACTCATCTTATTTTATAAATATATCACTTTGGAACAATTAGAATCTAAAATCAATTTATAATAAAATAATATTTCAAGACTTTCGTAAAGTGCCCCTCCTCCATCTAATAAAAGGACACTAATTCTACACATTTAATTACACCTATCAATCCACTTTACTCATAAATATTCTTCTAAAATAATCTCCCAACATTCCTAACTTCCTCCTAGAATCCTTAACTTGGGCATAAGGAAAATCAAGAAAGCCTTTTGGCTCAAATCAAAAGTAGTTTCTCGATTTAGAGGTAACGTATTCTCTCAAGATCCTTTCATTTATTTTCTTTCTCCAACCCCCTAAACTCTATTTATCCCATTATTTTATAACAAAACAAGTATCCTAAATATAATATGATTTTTTATGCTAATGGTTCTACCTGCACTTACACATACCTCCATCTAATGGAGGTATAACATACTGTTTCTATGTATGACAAACTACTACCTCACGAAATGATGATTGTTAAATTTTATCCTACCACCTCTCAAGGTGGAAATAATGATGGAAATATATTTATATATGATATATATTATATTTATATTGTCTCTATGTTTCTTAATTTTTATTCTGAACATACCTTTATGTATTCTATGTGGTGTAAATATGTTAATCTCATTTGAGGAAATGTGGACTACTGCCAACTCAAAGCGATGTGACTCGTTACCGCTATATATGGAACATAGAAATATAGTTTTATTGAAACTATGAGACATACATTAAATTAATATATTACTGATATTATAATATAAATTTATATCATTTTATTATTATTCTTTTAATATGAAAAATAAATGAAAGTATTGTTTATGCGTACATATGGACTACCGTCTCTATGAATGGTGCATTTCATTTATTATCTCCAAATATTATGCATATTATAAATACATATATAATGGATATATATGATATTTAAATCAAGAATAATATTCTGGAGATGATGTACTTTTGACTACATGGACAATTTAAATCAAAACAAGTTCATTTTCGACTCAAGTACTGAATATCGACAAAACGTATGATATGAACATAAATAATTATAAAATTTTTATAAAATGGTAATAAGTGATATAAAATGGAATAATAAACTTGAAAAATATTCTCAAGAATGTATAAATTATCCTAATTTTATTATTCAAGAACATAACAATTGTACGTGATGAGTCAAATTCAAGGAAAGGGACTTAATCTCAGTCTCATTTCATTGAGGAATATTTTGATAACATACAACTTCTTTTATATGGTGTATAATCAACCCTTTGAATTTTAATTTCATTCCGATGGAATTTTTTTTCTACGAAGCATTTTACTCAATGAAAAAAAGAATGTTGTTAATGTATGTGGTGACAATGACTTCTCCTCCACTGTAACTATTATTTGATATTTGGATTCCTCTATAATATTTAATGTTTTTTTGTTAAAAGTAAAAGAAATACCTTATTCCCTTTTTGGGTGTTTTGGTATTGAAAATTGATTTGAAAATTGATTTTAAAATGGATTTATATTTCAATATATTTAAATGAATTATTGGGATTGCAAATGAAATTTTATGAGTGGATTGTTGATAATTGCAATCTTATATGTGTTATGATTATATAATGGTACTTGGACATTTGATGGGTGGTTATGTGACAAACCAAAGACCAGTGGTTACATTATAAACCAAAGATGGGTGCTTCTATGGTAAGCCATGAACGGGTCGTTATGTTATAACCTCCAATGCATTGGATATAAAAGTTGGTCATATGACAATTCCATTTAGTGATATATGTAGAAGTAGACCTTATGGTTTTTCCATTTAAGTATTTTTACGTCCCATGTTACCTTTATATGATATATGTTTCTTTATGTGGGTTTATGGCTATATTTTGGTTATAAAAAGGGTAAGCAATGAGCTTATATTTAGTGAATAGTATTTACAACGTCATAAAGGTGAAAATTATTACTTTATGATAAAGTTTTCATGGTTTTAATGTTTTCCCAAGACTAATATTTTTCCTTATTTGTGTATCCCTAAATGAGCTTTTCATACTCATCCCAAGTTTTGAAATAAGACATAAAGAAGAATAGAGTCAAGTATAGGATCAAGGAAAATTTATTGTATTAAAACATGAAATGATACCACATTTATTTTTAAAGAGTTTTTGTTTTATGAAAAAATGGATAGTGAGTAGAAGTTTCTACTTGTAATATGTAAGTTGTTATGCATAGTTCATGACCTAATTCTCTAAAATTCTAAACCTAATCATATCCTCGATGTGAATTAAAGTCAAATTATTTACTTATCTCGATATTAAGTAATGTTTTAGGTTGTGGACTTATAGTTGGAATCATAGTCCATTTTAGATAACATTAAGAGTTAGAATATTGTTAATAGAATATCCATAAAAGATTGTTACTTTATTGTAATATTGAAATGATATATAATTTGAATATTACCACTTTGCTTCATCTAAGATATGTTTGTCTGGAATGATTTTACCTAGAGAAAATAGGGAAGCTGTACTGGGAAGGCATACAGAGGAAAATCAACTTCCAAATGAGCATCCTAAGGTGGTCAGAATCAGAATTGAACAGTTTGTTGTATTGATGGATCAGTTGACTCTGGTGATAAATGGTGGTTGTGTTTATTGATGATATTTTGTTATATTGTAAAAGTAAATAGGAGCATGAAAGTCCTTTAAGGATTGTCTTTCAAACCTTAAAAGAAAAGAAATTATATGAGAAATTCAACAAGTGTGAGTTTTGGATACAAAAAATTCATTCCTTGGTTACATTGTCTCTAAAGATGGCACAACTGTTGATCATTCTAAACCAAAATTTGTTTAATAATGGCCAAGACCCACAAATATAACCGAGATTCATATTTTTCTTGTTTAGTAGGTTATTATCGGAAGTTTGTTGAAAAAATTTCATGATTATCTGGTACACTAACTTAGTTAACTCAAAAAGGTGTTAAGTTCATTTGGAAAAAATAATGTGATGATTATTTCTAGTAATTTAAAAGAAGATTAGTAAAAGATGTATTTTTGTCCCTTCCTTCTAGGAATGGTGAATTTGTTATCTATAGTGATGCATTATTGGAAGGACATGGATGTGTTCTAATGTAGAATGATCAGGTAATTTATTATGCTTCACATCAGTTGATACCTCAGGAGTTAAATTAACCTACACATGATTTAGAATTAGCTACTGTTGTTTTTTCATTAAAAACTTAGAGGCATCATATTTATGGAATAAATTGAAATATATACTGATAAAAAAAATTTGAATTATACATTCACTCAAAAATAATTGAACATGAAATATAGGAGATAACTGGAATTAATCAAGGATTATTGTTGCACGATTCATTACCATCGAGGAAAGGAAAACAAAGTGGATGGTGATTTGAGTTGAAAGAGTAATGCTACATTAACCATGCTAAATTTGAAACAAGATCTTTTAGTTTTTGATTTGATGAATTTTCGATTTGAAGTTGTTGGTGTAGGGAATTCCTCTATTTTATTTTTGGTGGCATTGGAATCGTCTTTATCAAACAGAATTAGGAAAGTGTCAAAAGAAGATAGTGAATTGTTGAAAAAGGTAGAATTGGTTCAGAAGGGTAAATTACCTAAATTTAACATTGATAAAGACTATGTTTTAAGGTTTGAAAATAGATTATGTGTTCCTTGTGTTTCACAGTTGAAAAAAGAGTTATTATGTGATGCTCATAGTTATTTGTTTTCAGTCCATCCTGGAAGTACTAAGATGTATAGAGATCTTAAAGAGTATTACTGTTGGGATGGAATAAAAAGGGATATTTCTTACTTTACTCTGAGATGTTTGATTTTTCAACAGGTTAAAGTAGAGCAGCAGTAACCGAAAATGATGCTTCAGCCTTTTCTGGTGCGAGAGTGGAAATGGGAAAATGTGTCCATGAATTTCGTAGTGGGATTACCAAAGACTTTTTAAGGTAACAATACAATCTGGGTTATTTTTGATCTATTGACTAAATCTGCTCATTTTATTCTTATTAGAGATAATATATATCCAGATCAACTTCTTGATTGTAAATTAAAGAGATATTCAGGTTACATGGAGTTCCCCTCTCCATTTTATATAATCGTGATCCCAGGTTCACTTCTAACTTTTGGAAAGACCTTTAGAAGTCATTGGGAACTGAATTAAATTTTAGTACAAATTTTTATCCTCAATCAAATGGGTTGTCAGAATGAATAATTAATACCTTAGAGGATATGATATGTGCTTGTTAAATGGATTACCGGGGAAGTTGGGATCAACATCTTTCTAGGGTTGAGTTTTATTATAATAACACTTTTCATTCTAGTTTACAGATGCCACTATTTGATGAATTATATGGAAAGCATTGTTGAACTCCATATTTTATGGGATGATGTAGGTAAAATGAATTTTATGGGACCAAAATTGGTAGAAGAGATAGCGAAAAAAGTTTAGTTTATTTAAAAGAACATGAGGACCGATCAGATTATGAAAAAATTTTATGTGGATAACCATAGAAAGGATCATTCTTTCGAGGTAGGTGACCATGTCTTTATCAAAGTTTATCCATGGAAAAGTGTGATGCATTTTGGTATGAAGGGAAATAAGAGTTCAGGGTTTATTGGGCCTTATAAAATCCTGGAGAAGGTTGGAATAATTTCATATATGGTGGATTTACCTCCAATTTTATCCCAGGTACACAATGTTTTTCATGTTTCAATGTTGAGAAATTATATTTATGTTCCATCTTATGTTTTGAGTCCAGAGGTAGTTTAGTTGGAAGAGAAACTTTGTTATGAGGAACAACCATTACAAATTCTTGACTATAGAGAGAATGTGTTTTGGAATAATATGATTCATCAAGTAAAGGTTTTGTGAAAAACCATATGGTTGAAGATGAAACATGGGAATCTATAAAATTTATGAGGGAAAAATACCCCCACTTATTTGATAAGTAAATAAAATTATGAGGATGAAATTTCCAAAAGGGGGTAAGGATAAAACATCCCTAGTATTAATAAAATAATAAATTTTCATATCTAATAATATTTATGAATAAAATATTAATTTAAATTAAGTGGATTCTTTGCCCGATAGCGTACTCGACATGCAACAACAAGTTTCTCTGAAATCTTATGTTTCACACAACACTGAGTTATACCGAAAATAATAAAATAACAATATTATTATTTTCAACAGTAGTAAACTCCTAGACATTAAATTGGCGGGAATGAACAAATCTAACTATAATATTATTACACATGTTTGTAAAATGTTTTTACATTTTTTCAAAAAAAATTGTGGTTTAAAATGAGAATGAATCCAATTTTAAGCATAAAATACTCTAATATTTTTTAAAAGGTTATTTTATAGCCTTTTGATGGAGAACCATTTTTAAATCTAGTTTTTGTCACTTTTATATGTTTTATTTGAAAAACTAAACTCTTTATTTGAAATTTCAACCTCAAAATTTACTTTGGTTGAAATTTTGGTATTTTTCTGATAAAATTCATATTTTAATAAATAGTGAAAATACGACATTTTAATGAAAAACTTCCTTTTCATCTAATTTATTTATATAGTTTTATTATTTTTTTAATTGGTTTTAATGTGTAATTTGATTAATTTTTTATCATTAATCCAATTTTCATCATTAGAAGTAATTTTACATTGATATTTGATGAAAACACATGTCAATCTTTTGATGGTTTTTACTTTTAAAAACTCATTTTCTCGTTTCGACAACCAGAATGAATTTTAAATTAATTTATTCTAATTTTTTATTTTGAATTTGGAAAAATGGATGCCATATTTGTAATCATATGGTCCAAATTATGTAAATATGTACCTTTTTTTTACATTATGAATAGTAACTCTAGTAATTATTTTTATTTACCATAATTAAAGGTTAAATATGGTAAATAAGGGTACAAAATAATATTATAATAATATAAAACTACCCTAACATGTGTCATAATCCTATTATATGAGATATGGACATCTATAATCACCCTTGGGTTGATTTTATGACCCCGTGTAGCCACTTGGGTGTGATAATGACATGTTATAATAATTAATTTAAAAGTAAAGTGAAATATAATATAAACATGTATATTTTTACTAAAATGATTTTAATGTGGGGTTATGTAACCGATATCTTGGGATAAAAATAGTAATTATAAATCTAAATATATTTCATACATCATTGTATTTTATTTATAATTTTTATAGATTAAATAAATAATTTTATTTATAACACAATGATGATACAATGATTACCGTATTAATGAAAGATTGAAATAAATGATATTATAAATACTAAAATAAATTTTAATTTGAACATTTTTATGCCATAAAATAATTTTATGGATTATTATGACATTATATATTTTATTTAATGTATTTTTTTGAATGAATCATGTTTTTACAACTTTAACAAAAATCAATTACTAAATAGTGTCAAAACTGCTATAAAGAGTTTTTAAAACAAATACCATTTTATTAAATGATATAATAGTCATAAATATCTGACATTAGTAAAAATAAATTATATAATGTTAAAAATTTCATTAATTATCAACTTTAGGTTCAATTGTCATTTTATAGTAGCCATATTAACCATATAGTGTTAAAATACAAGAAGATATGGTAAGAGTTAATTTATTTAACCTAGGGTTAAAGCCAAACGATAAAGTTAAATTTTAAATATAAACATTTATAAAACCTATTGGTTGTGAGAATTTCGACCCATACTCATCTTATCCTCTAAATACATCACTTTTAAACTATTATAATTCTAAAATCAATTTATAATAAAATAATATTTCAAGACTTTCCTAAAGTGCCCCTCCCTCTCTTATAAAAGGCCACCACCTATACCCACTTACTCACACCTACAAAGCCCCATTAATAATCCATATCATACTCAAATATTCTCCTAAAATACCTCCCTTCCTACTACAATCCTTATCTTGGAAATTAGGTAACTCAAGGAATCCTTTTTGGCTCAAATCAAAAGAAGTTACCCGATTTAGAGGTAACATTTTCTCTCAAGCTCTTTTCATTTATTTTCTTCCTCCACCCACTAACCTCTATTTATTCTATTATTTTACAACAAAAAAATTATCCTCAATATACTAGGATGTTTTTCTACTATTTTTTAGACCTAAAAATACATACACCTCCATCTAATGGATATAGAACATATTGTTTCTATGTACGATGAACTACTGCCTCACGAAACAATGATTGTTCAATTTTCTTCTACTAACTCTCATGGTGGAAATTATTATTGAACTATATTTATATATTATATATATTATATTTATATATTCTATCTGTTTCTGTTACTTTTATTTAGAACATACCTTTATGTTGTCTATGTGGTGTAAATATGATAATTTTGTTTGAGGAAGTGTGGACTACCGCCCCCTCAAAGTAACGTGAATCATTCCAACTATACATTGAATGTATAAAGGATGGTATTATTAAAACTATTAGAAATAAATTACATTAATATAACACTGATATTATTATATACATTTATATCATTTGATTATTATTCTTTTTATACGATAAAGAAATGAAATTAGTGTTTATGCGTACATACGGCCTACCGCCTTCATGAATAGTGCATTTCATTTCTTTTCTCAAAAATATTATGGATATTATAAGTACATATATACTGAATATATATGATATTTAAATCATGGATAATATTGTGGATATTGTGGACTTTAGACTACAAGTAAAATTTACATAAAAAAAAGTTCATTTTTTACTAAAGTATCGAATATAAAAAAATGTCTGATATGAACTTAAATAATTATGTAATTTTTATAACATGATAATAAGTGATATAAAAGGGAATAATAAACATTAAAAAGGTTATAAAGCAATTATAAATTAACGTATGTTTATTATTCAGGAACATAAGGATTTTACGCGATGAGTCAGACTCAAGGTAAGGGACTTCGTCTCAATCTCTTTTCATTGAGACACATTTTGATAATATACGCCTCTTTCTTTTATACGGTGTATAATCAACCCTTTGAATTTTAATTTAATTCAAAGGAATTTTTTTCTCTGAAGCCTTTTTTAAATGAAAAAAAGGAATGTCTTTAACGTATGCGGTGATAGCGACTCCTCCGCCACCGTAACTGTTATTTGATATTTGGCTTCCTCAATAAGATTTAGTGTTTTTTTAAAGGAAAATAAATCCATTATTACCTTTTTGGGGGTTTTGGTATTGAAAATGGATTTACTATTTCAATATATTGAAATTATTTAATGCGATTTTAAATGAAATTTTATTAGTGGATTGTTAATGATTGAAATATTTTACGTGTTATAATTATATAATGGTACTTGGACATTTTATGTGTGGTTATGTGATAAAATATGATGGGTGGTTACATGATAAACCATATAAAAGTTGTTTTGTGATAAAAAATGGATGAGTGGTTACATTATAACCTCTAATTCTTTGGGTATATAATTCATCCATATGGCTATTATCTTTAGTGATATGTGTGGAAGTTTATCGTATGGTTATTTCATTTTAGTATGTTTTTGTCCCAAGTTTATTTTATATGATATATGTTTCTTTATATATTTTTATGGTAATATTTTTATTAAAAAAGGGTAAGCAATGAACTTATATTTAGTGAATAGTATTTACTACTTCGTAATGGTGAAAATTCTTAGTTTATGATAAAGTATTCATGGTTTTTATGTTTTCCTAAGACTAATAGTTTTTCTTCTTTGTGTATCCCTTACTGAAATTTTTATGCTTATCCTAATTTTTAATTTTGTTTTCACAATACTTAAAAAGGAATAGAGTCTAGGATAGGATCAAGGATAAGTTATACTATTAAAACATGAAACGATATAATGTTTCTTTTTAAATAGTTTTTGTTTTATGAAAAAATGGATAGTGAGTAGAAGTGTATACTTGTAATATTTAAGTTTTTATGTATGAGTTATGACCTAATTCTTTAATGCTATAAATATGAAAATATTCTCGTAGTTAATTAAAGTCAAATTATTAACTTATCTCAAGATTAAGTAATGTTTAAGGATGAGGCCTTTTAAGAAGCATGAAAGTGGGACAGAGCACCCCAACTTGAACAAAATAATCCAACTAATAAGAAAACATTAATTATATGACTAATTCTAAAAAAATAAATTAAAAATAAATATGAAACAATACTTTAATTTTATGGACTATTATTTTGCTATGAAAATATCAATATTACCTCTATAATTGAGCAGAGGTAGCATCATTTCTCTTCCTACAAAGGCAGTGGAGGTAACTTGGAAGAAATTAATAAATGCACCATTGTATGGGTGAAAAGGTTTTAAGGGAGAAGAAACATGAAAGTTGGACAGATCACCCCAACACGAAAAAAAGACGTCACAACCCATCTCAGTGGGGCCCGAACCGTGACTCCCCAAGATCGCCTCTAATAGGCCAGGTGCTGGTGACTAGCACCAAGTATGCATATTACTAATCATGGGAGGAATTTCCTAAGTACATGTACACATGCACACATCTCCAAGCCCACAAATGCTGAAATGTAAAAACACTAAGGAAAAAAATGCAAGCATACAAAAAAACCCAACCAACAGAGTACGACGAAAGGTAAAGTACTGAAAGTAAACTAGGCCAGAATACAAGCCCACCAAAACAAAATTCTAAAAAATGCAAAGTCAAACTTGTAAAAACAAAATGTACTGAGAATTCCACTCATAGCCGTAGGAACGCCTCTGCCTATAGGGAACTCAGAAAGCTCGGTCCTGTCCTGGTCTGCCTTGGACTCTGTCAAAAGGCTGCTCGTTTGCACAAGACATGACATGTGTGGGAAAATCCCATGTAGGGGTGAGTATAACAATACTCAATAGAGGACCCTGAAAACCACAAAGCAGTACACAAATTAAAGGTACAGTTAGTGATGAACAGTTTATGTCTACAGTACATATAGTACAAACCATATATACTCAAAACCCAGACCCGTAGTCTAGAGACAAGTAACGCAACCACATACCCCCAGCTAGGGGTTCGGTTCGAAGATTCCACAAAACACTAATTCTAAGAGAACACACTCCATGAGTCTTATAGCTATGATGATGTCCGTCCGAGAAGTACTTTTTGTCGGAAAACATCACGAGAGGTAGTTACACTTAGTACGGGAGACACACTTCTGAGTGAGAAGGTTATGATAGATAGATGCACTCATTACAAGAGACACACTCATGAGAAAGAAAGATCACGATACACAGATGAGGATCACATTTAGGTCCATGGAGGATACCATGACTCATCTGGAATTCACCTTCTAGGATGAGAATCAATGCCTAGTGGATTTGGTCACATCAATGCCGAACTCTAACTAGGGTCAAGAATGGATATAGGATCTCGATCTGGGCCTCTCGGAGGGATACCTGGCTCTATCATAGAAAGTCATGGTGAAGGGATCATACTCCTGTAAAAGGAAAATATTCCTGACCTTTAGGGGAATGAGAAGAAGGGGGAACTAACCCAAATGAAAGATGTCCAAGATTCGGTGAACAAGAGGACTGCGCCATTTTCCAAAAAGTAAACGGTGTGTAGAAAAGTTAAACATTGTGTTGTATGACCCCGGGTACTGCCCGTGTACAATGGTCCGTGTCATAAGGTTGGTTGTGTAGAAAAATTGAGTAAACTGTGTGTAGTACGGTGCACACGTCATGTCCGAGTGACTGGGGTTGGCTCCGTGTACGCTAGCCATGTGCCCGTACACGGTCATCAACCCATGTAATCCAACTCGTGTAATCGGTACACGGTCGTGTACTCCATCCCATGTTAGTGTACCCCCTGGATACACAACGAGTTCCATGTAGCCGCCTCTACCATACTATACATGTCATGTCACCTGAAGCCGTGTAGTCCAACCTGTGTCCGTGTACTTCCCAAAATACACGCCGAGCTTCAGGGAAAGTCTAACACGTCGTGTGACCAGGGTCACATGCCGTGTGATTCCTCTCTGACCCCCGAAACCCTAACCGCCACGACAAGTATTACACGGCGTGTTCTTCGGAGGTACACGTCGTGTATTCTGGAAATTTCCAGAAACCCGAACCTCCGTAATCGCGCATTCCGAGCTACCATGTTCATCGATCCGACCATCTGATCCCCACAAAAATCCTGGGATTTGGTTGCCCCGACACCACGAAGCTGCTTCTGGTGTTTTCGGACCTTTGATCGTCTCCAAAAACATGTTTTGATCTTCCCACGTGAAGAACACCCGAAGAACGACCCTTCCCAATCCGGTCTGATTCGTTATCCACCATCGTCGTCACACCTCCGCAAGGTTGTGGTAGTGTTGATTCTTCAATTTGGGATTATTGTGATACAGAACGGATGCGCAATGATCCGTTTTTCATCGCCCCGTGAAGAACGCGAAGAATTATCCAGAAGAAAATGGGGGAAGGGAAACCAATCAAACAAAAAGAGGAACGAACCTCCATCGTCATTCATCACGACATTGATCCACTCTCGTTAATACGCATAAACAGAGTATAAAATCAACAACAAAATCAACATGGATTAATTTCCCCCATAATCATCCCAAAGAAATCCCTCCCACAAGAATGTATGAATCCACAGATCAACTTGTTCGTGGTTGATCCATGTTTTTCATTTAAAATCAAAAAAAGGGGGAAAGAATTCAAATAACAAACCCCTACCTCAAACTGGGATCGATCACCAATGAAGAGGCCATGCTATCATCGTCGTTGAGATCCTCCAACCTTATTGGTGTATCGATTCGTAGCTTCGATCCATCGTCATTCTTCTTCGAGAGTTTTCTCCAACGTTTCTCTCAATCTTTCACCGACGATCGACGTTTGATTATCCCTATAAAAAGGGAAACATATTTGACATTCAGAAATACGCTGCGGTATTAATGAGTCCAACTTTCCATTCTTGAGTCATTATGACGTGCCATTTATTAAGGAAATAGCTGCCCCACTGTCGTGCTTCAGCGGATGTTTCCATAAAAGAAATAAAATAACCTTGCGAAATTATTTTATTTTATTTTACTTAAAACGTACGAAAATTAACTTTTTCCATTGACCCTCACCTATCGAGGTTAGGCTCGTTGAAAGGTAAAAACGTCACCCTAGACGCAACGTTTCCCTAAGATTTTTAATCCGGGCATCCGTTTGGAAACTTCCCCAACCGCACACAAGTACCGACTCACTTAACTTAGAAAATTTCAAACCACCATTTCAGGCTCACTGGGCCTCAAAATGATGTGCTATTTTCACACACAGTCTTGAAATAATTCCATATAAAATTTAAAAATAGTAAACAGAAAATTCGAGACATTACATTCTCCCAACCTTGGGGCTTTACATCCCCAAAAAACCAAAACAAGGGCTACTCAAAAATACGTGGGTATTGAGCACGGATCTGGGCCTCCCACTCCCATGTGCTCTCCTGAAAATTCATGTGATGCAACCAGATGCGCACCAAGGGAATAGTTCACCCACGAAGGATCCTATTCTGCCAATCCTCAATCTCCACTGGGTACTCAGCCAAGGTCAGTCCATCCTCAATGTTCAGCTCGCCCCAGTCGATGACGTGTGATGGATCATGCACATACCTCCTCAGCTGCAACACGTGGATGACATCATGTACCCGATGCAACTATGGTGGTAGATCTAGGTAGTACGCTACCTCTCCAACTCTACACAATATGTGGAAAGGTTTGATGAACCTCAGAGATAGCTTGCCGCCTCGGCCAAATCTCCATAACCCTCTTCGAGGTGAGACCCGAAGAAAGGCGTGGTCTCCCTCTTTGAACTCCAGAGGTCTCCGTCGTCTGTCAGCATAAGACTTTTTCTGGCTCTGTGCAGTATTCATCTGCTCACAGATGACCTGAAACTTCTCGGTGGTAGCTCGCACCAACTCCGGACCCATGAGTACTGACACTCTGGGGTATGTCCAGCAAAGCGGTGACCAGCAGGGTCTCCCATACAAGGCCTCAAACAATTCCATACCAATGGTGGAGTGGTAGCTATTTTTTTACAAAAACTCCACCAGTGGTAGGTGGTCCTCCCATATATGACCAAAGTCCAAGACACAGGCTCACAACATATCCTCCAGAACCTGGATGGTCCTCTTCGTCTGACCATATGTCTGGGGATGAAACGCTATGCTCAAGCGTAGCTAAGTCCCGAAAGTCTCCTACAACCCCTTCCACAACCGGGATGTGAAATGTGCATCTCATTATGAGACTATTGTAAAGGGGACTCCATGAAGCCGAACTATCTCCTGCACGTAGAGACGTCCCAAGATCTCTACGGAACTCTGCTCCCTGATATCTAGGAAGTGGTCCGACTTGGTGAGTCGGTCAATGATCACCCAGATGGAATCATTCCCCTTGTACGTACATGGTAAACCTGTCACGAAGTCCATCAATATTCCATCCCACTTCTACTCAGGAACTTATAGGGGGTGAGCTAATCATGCTGGAACCTGGTGCTCAGCCTTCACCTTCTGGCATGTAAGGCATCGAGAAACGAACTCTGCTACTGCCTTCTTCATGCCTGACCACCAAAAGGGTCGTCGGAGATCCTGGTATATCTTTTCCACTCCAGGATGTACCGCCAAGGGGGATGTATGGAACTCCATTAGGACCTCCTCCTTCAATTCCACTAGTACAACAGTGCATCCTATGAAAAGAAGTACGTGCTCCCCACCTTGTGAATATCCATCAAAAGCATGTCATGTGGATAACTCAGTATGTAAAGCCACATAGTCGACATCTCCTAGCTATGCCTCCCTAACCCATTGTAAAAGTGGAGGGGAAAAAACAATCGACTGTAGGTAGGCTGCATCTTCCCTGTCCATGAAGGACAATTGCAATGTGGATAACAATTCTGTTTCCTCACTCAACAACTGTGAGCTAGATCTTCTGCTCAGAGCATCTGCCACCTTGTTCCCCTTCCTAGGAGTATATATGATCTCAAAATCATAGTCTTGGAGGAACTATAGCCGATTCCTCTATCTTAGATTCAGATCTTTCTACGAAAAGATGTACCTGAGGCTCTTGTGGTTAGATTAGATGATAAACCTCTCACCCATAAGGTAGTGTCGCCACATATTCAATGCGAAGACTACTACAACTAACTTGAGATCATGGGTCATATAGTTCTGCTCATGTGGATTATGTTGGCACGAACCATAACGAATCACTTCCTTCCTTTGCATCAGGTTACAACCAAACCCAGTCCCTGATGCGTCGCAGAAAACTATGTACTCGACACCCTCCTCTGGCAATCTCAAGACTGGGGTGCTCATCAAACTCTGTCTCAACTGCTCGAAATCCCACTAGAACTTTTCTCTACATACGAAGGATTTACCCTTCTTAGTCAAGGTTGTCATTAGTGCTGATATTCGGGAGATGTTCAGAATGAATCTCCGGTAATATCCTTCCAATCCAAGGAAGCTCTACACCTCCATCACGCTCTGAGGTGGATCCCATGATAACACAACCTCCACCTTGGCTGGGTCACCAGCTACTCCATATGATGAGATGACATGTCCCAGAAAGTGGACCTCCTGAATCTAGAACTGATAATTTGAGAGCTTCCCATAAATGTGCTCTCGACGTACGTTTAGAACCATCCGTAGGTGTCTCACATGCTCCTCTTTTGACACTGAGTACACAAGGATGTCACTAATGAAGACCACTATGAAACGGTCACAGTACAGCTGGAAAATATGGTTCATCAATCCCATGAACACTGCATGGGAATTTGTTACACCGAAAGGCATCACCAAGTACTCATAGTGACCATAGTGGCATCTGAAAGCTGTCTCTTGTATATCCGTATCCCGTACTCATAACTGGTGATAGCATGATCGAAGTTCAACTTTCGAGAACCACTATGCCCCTCTTATTTGATCAAAGAGGTCATAGATCCTTGGCAATGGATACTTGTTCTTCACTGTCACCTGGTTCAGGCATCGTTAATCCACGCACAAACTCAGACTCCCATCTGCCTTCTTGGCAAACAAGAATGGGGAGACCCGAGGCAAAATGCTAGGTCTCACGAAACCCTTGATCTGAAAATCCTCTGAATGCACCCTCAGCTCGTGAAGCTCTGTGGGAGCCATCCGATATGCTGCTGAACAAATCAGTGTCGTCCCAGGGTGTAAGTCGATGCAGAAGTCGATTTAATGATGGGGAGGTAATCCTGGTATATCTTTGGGAAAGACGTCATCATACTCTACCACTACTTCTGGGAACTGGGAGCTCACAACATCCACTGATCTAAGGGAATGGCTAGCCAACTCATGAACGATTGGCTTCACCTTCCTATGCATAAGCTCATTCTGCGCTGCCTAGGTTTCCCTTTCTCTGACAAAAGAAAACCTCATTCCACCACAGCGGACACACCACACTCTTTGCCTAAAACAGTCAATCTGGGCATGGACCGAAGATAACCAATCCATACCGAGAATGACTTCGTAAGGCCTCGAAGATACCACTAAGCGGTTCCAACCGAAACTCTCACCTCCAAGTGTAATATCACACTATCTTCAAGGGTGCGTGATCATTGAGTCTCCTCCCGTAAGTGTCTTCAAGTGTAAGGATCGAGTCAATGGTTCTATCGGAATTTGGAGGTTTCGTACAAGACACGTGGCTATGAAGGAATGACTGGAACCTGTGTCTATAAGTACAGAAGATAAGGTAGAAAAGACATAGATAGTACCTCGAATCATCCCTGGAGCCCCTGGGTCATATGCCTCGACCGCATGCAGCTGTCCCCGTCCCTATCCTCCAGCTCCATGAGCCTGGTGCGGGCCTCCTGGGGGTGGTGGTGGAAGTATGTCGAAATGTCTGCCACCACCTGCAGCTCTCCCTACTCCTCTGCCATGTCTGCCACCTGGCGGGTATGTCTCCTCCACTCTCTGCCCTTGCCTCAGTGGTCTATCCACCGCTTCCCTGTCAGCAGCTCGACGGGTCGAGCAATCTATAGCGAGATTTCCCCTACCGTCGCACACATAACATCGCTTCTCCCTAGGCTGACTGGATCCATCCTGAGAGCCCTGGACTGTCGATCCTCTGTCCTAGGTCCTCCTATGATTCCTCCCGCATCCAGATCCCGGTGTCTGACACCGGCTTCCTACTGCCGGTGTCTCCGCACCTGTCTGCCTGCTGCTGACTGTTGTCGTCTATCTCTGATCTGCCAAGAAGCTCTCGATCACCAAGGCCCACTCGATCACTCCAGTATAATTCGATATGCATAGAGGCACAACAATATCTTGGATGTCCTACTGTAGACCTCACTCAAAGGTCCGAGCTCTGAAGTACTAATCCCTGACCATTTCCATCGAGTACCGGGTGAGGTTGGTGAACCTCAATGAATAGTCAGCTACTGTCATACCACCCTTCTGGAGCTGGAGAAGCTCCTAGATGTGTACTTCTCTCAGCGTAACTGGAGAGAACTCATCCCTGAAGAGTTTCTCAAACTCAGTCCATGAAAGAGTCTCCTCATCGTGATTTCGTGTGGTTAGAATCCACAATCGTCCCGCCGAACCCTGAAGAAGGCTCACTCCTAGGATCACCATCTGGTCTACTGGTATCCTCACTAGACGGAAAACTCTGGTCACCGCCTCAAGCTAGTCCTCAGTCGCTTGAGGATCAGTCTTACCTCGGAACCTCAGGGGTCTCTGTCTCTAAAACTCATGGAGCACGCTAATCCTGCGCTCCTCATCCGTCAGTACCACAGGTACCACGAGCTGATCCACTAGTGGTGGCATAGCAGGTGCACCACCTGGTGGCAACACATGGGGTACTGGTCCCTGTATCAAATCCTCGTCACTTTGGGGCTCGTCCTCATGATCGCGCTGTTGAATCCTAGTGGGTATGCATCGTGGAGGCATCCTATAATGAAACAAGATGTACAATGGTCAATGAGTATATCTGGAGAGCTGACAAAAAGGATATCGAAAATAAAACCCATTCCTATATGATGCATGTACCATTATTTTATTTCCCCACAACCAGTGTCTTCATGTACCAAGTTGAAAAGTAGGTTATCAGAGTCCTGGTGTATGGATACATCAGCCGCCGCACCAACACTGGAGTCTCTAGCCTGAAAGCCGAACTCGAAACACTTAACACTGTTTCCCCAAAACAATATCATAGACTCTTGGTCCTAAGGTAGAACTGACCACCTTTGATACCACTCTGTCATGACTCTTCCTAGTGAGGCCCACGCTGTGACTCCCCAAGCACACCTCCAATAGGCCTGGGGCTGGTGACTAGCACCGAGTAGGCATATTACTAATCATGTGAGGAATTGCCTAAGTACCTGTGCACACGCACACATATCCAAGACCACAAATGCTGAAATGTAAAAAAAATAAGGAACAAAATGCATGCATACAAAAAAAACCAACCAACAGAGTACGACGAAAGGTAAATTACTGAAAGAAAACTAGTCCAGAATACAAGCCCACCAAAACAAAAGTTTGAAAACTGCAAAGTCCAAGATGTAAACACAAAAGGTACTGGGACTACCACTTGTAGCCATAGGAATGCCTCAGCCAGTTGGGAACTCAGAAAGCTCGTTCCTATCTTGGTCCGCCCTGGAATCTATCAAAAGGATTCTCGTCTTCACAAGACACGACACATGCAGGCAAAGCCCGTGCAGGGGTGAGTATAACAACACTCATTAGAGGACCCTGAAAACCACAAAGTTGTACACAAAGTAAAGGTACAATCATCCATGCACAGTATATTTCTACAGGACATATATCACAAACCAGATATACTCAAAACCCAGACCCGTAGTCACAAGACAATTCATGCAACCGCATACCCCCAGCTAGGGGTTCAGTTCGAAGATTCCACAAAGCACTCATTCCGGGAGAACACACTCCACAAGTCTTATAGCTCTGATGACGTCTATCCGTGAAGTATTGTTCATCGGGAAACATCACGAGAGGTAGTTACACTCATAAAGGGAGACACAATCTTGAGTGAGAAGGTTACAGTAGATAGATGCAGTCATTACGGGCGACACACTCCTGAGTGGGAAAGATCACGATACATAGATGAGGATCCCAACCAGGGCCATGGTGGATACCGCGACTCATCTGGAATTCACCTATTAGGTAGAGGATCGACGCCCGGTGGATTTGGTCACGTCGATGCTAGACTCTACCTAGGGACAAGAATGGATAGAGGATCTCAATCTGGGCCTCTCGGATGGATTCCTTACTCTATCCCACAAAGTCCTGCTGAAGGGATCATACTCCAGTAAAAAAACGATGACGGACCTTCAGGGGAACGAGGAGAAGGGGGAACTAACCCAAATGAAAGATGTCCAAGATGCATTGAACAAGATGACCATTACTTTTTCCAAAAATTACATGGCATGTAGAAAAGTTAGACGTTGTGTTGTCTGACCCTGGGTACTGACCGTGTACAACGGCCCGTGTCGTAAGGATAGTCATGTAGAAAAATTGAGTACACTGCATGTAGTACGGTGTACACGTCGTTCCTGAGTGACTGGGGTTGGCTCCATGTACGCTAGCCATGTGACCGTACACGGTCATCAACCCGTGTACTCCAACCCGTGTAATCGGTACACGGGGTGGCCCGCATTACTGGCCTCGCCTGGCCGTGTGATGAAGTACATGGTCGTGTACTCCATCCCATGTCCATGTACCCCCTGGATACACGCTGAGTTCCACGTAGCCGCCTCTACCATGCTGTACACACCGTGTCGCCTGAAGCCGTGTAGTCCAACCTGTGTCCGTGTACTTTCCAAAATACACGCTGAGCTTCGGTGAAATTCTAACACGCCGTGTGACCAGGGTCACATGCCGTGTGATTCCTCTATGACCCCAGAAACCCTATCCGCCGCCACCAATACTACAAGGCGTGTTCTTCGGAGGTACACGCTGTGTATTTTGGAAATTTCCAGAAACCCAGACCTCCTCCGTCGCGCCTTCTGAGCTACCCTCTTCATCGATCCGGCCGTCCGATCGCCACGAATCTCCCCGGTTTTGGTTGTCCTAACATCACGAAGCCGCTTCTAGTGTTTTCGAACCTCTGATCGTCTCTGAAAACATGTTTTGATCTTACCATGTGAATAATGCTCGAAGAATGACCCTTCCCAATCTGGTCTGATTCATCATCCGTCATCGTCGTCGCACCTCCGCAAGGTCGTGGTGGTGTTAATTCTTCAATTTGGGATCATTACGATGCAGAATGGATGCGCAATGATCCATTGTCCATCACCCCATGAAGAATGTGAAGAATGCAAGAGAAGAAAATGGGGGAAGGGGAACTAATCAAACAAAAAGAGGAACGGACCTATGTCGTCGTTCATCATGGCATTGATATGCTCTCGTTAATAGTCATAAACAAAGTAGAAAATAAACAACAAAATCAACATGAATTAATTTCCCCCATAATCAACTCAAAGAAATCCCTGCCGCAAGAACGTACGAATCTACAGATCAACTTGTTCATGGTTGATCCGCGTTCGTCATTTAAAATCAAAAACGGGGAAAAGAATTCAAATAAAAAACCCCTACCTCAAACTAGGATGGATCCCCGACGAAGAGGTCGTGCTACCGTCATCATCGAGATCCTCCAACATTGTTGGTGTAGCGATTCACAGCTTCGATCCGTCGTTGTTCATCGCCGAGAGTTTTCTCCAGTGTTTCTCTCAATATTTCGCCAACGATCGATGTTCAATTATCCCAATAAAAAGGGAAATGTATTTGACATTCAAAAAATATACTGCAGTATTAATGAGTCCAACTTTCCATTCTTGAGTCATTATGACGCGTCATTTATTAAGGAAATAGCTTCCCTACTACCTCGCTGCATCAGATGTTTCCACAAAAGAAATAAAATAACCTTGTGAAATTATTTTATTTTATTTTACTTAAAATGTCCAAAAATTAACTTTTTCCCTCGACCCGCGCCGATCGAGGTTAGGCTCTTTCTTTGGTAAAATCGTCACCCCGGACGCAACAGTGCCCTCAGATTTTTAATCCGGGTATCCGTTTGGAAACTGCCACAACTGTGCACAAGTGCCGACTAACTTAACTTAAAAAAGTTCAAACCACCCTTCCGGGCTCACTGGGCCTCGGAATGATGTTCTTTTTTCGCACCCGGTCTCAAAATAATTCCATATAATATTTAAAAATAATACAAGAAAATACTAGACATTATAAAAGAATCCACCTATATAATAAAACATTTATTATATGAGTACTACTAAAAAGAAATAAATTAAAAATAAATATGAAACAATACATTAATTCTATCGATAATGATTTTATTGTGAAAACATCAAGAATACCTCTATGATTGAGAATAGACAACGTTCTTGATCTTCTTAAAAAGGCATGACACATGGATAAACATCTTTTAAAATGAATGAACTATGCATGGAATAATGAAAATTAAATCAACGTTTCATTATATAAGTTTTTAGTAAAATAGAGAAAGTATATTGTAACATTAACTTTACATATTTTAAAAGGGTTTCCTTCATTACAATTTGTTCTTCTATAATATACATAAAACATTGTCTACCTTAGTAGTCAAACATTTAATTTAGATTATATTAATGTAGTAGAGAACATACAATATTATGAGGAAAAAATAATATATTAAAAAGACATTTACATTCTCACTGAACCCTCTTTATTTTTTTAAAGGTTTCAAGGATTTGGTTATTCTATAGAGAATCCAAATCCCTTCTTTATGGTCCCCTCTAACGTACAAGACACTGTCTATATTGGGACTGACATGAACTGATTATGATGTCCCAATGAAAGGGTCATCCTCAATTGAATTTTCATCTCACTCAACATATTTTTAGTCAGTAGTAGAAAAATCTACCAATTCTTGTTTGTTGAATTAGAAACATAAAATGATTTGACTACACTACAAGAAAATAGTATTTTAGCGGCGGTTTTTCAAACCGCCGCTAAATATTTTTCGAACAAAAATTTAGCAGTGGTTTTTAGAACCGCCGCGAAAAACCCACCGCTAATTTTTTTAAAATTTTTTTAATTTTTTTTAAAAAAATATCTTCGTAAAAAATGTAATTTTTTTAACATCGGTTTTTAAAAAATTACCGCCGTGAAATAGCGGGGATTTTTTGAAGACAACCACAAAATCTTAGAATTTCTTTTTTAAAATAATTTAAAATATTATTTATTAATTATTATTTATTATTATTTATTATTTATAATAAAATATAGTTTATTATTTATAATTTTATATAATTATAATGTTTCAATTAAATAATATTTATAATTAATAGTTAATAATATTTTTAAACGGAAAGAAAATCTTAAATAAGTAGAAAAACAGACTTCGGCATCAAATGACCATAACTTCTATTCTGAGAGTCCATTTCAGATCCACAACCAGTCAAATCAAAGTTTATAAAATTAGAAAAAACCAAGTGATATTTAAATCACGTGATAATCAAATGAAAAAATATATATTCAAAATTCAAAAGTCGAAAATTGAACTCAAACTTCAAACGACCATAACTTTTAATCCGGGTGTCCATTTGGGATCTACCACATATCAAATCGAAGCCTGCGATGAACTCTATATCACTTAATTCTACTACTAACTCATTGAGTATTGTACCCATTTTTATTCCACTAGAAAGGCCCATAAGGCATCTGAAACAGAGGTTTTAGTTGCAGACACCGATTTCTTAAAATTAAAACGGTTATAACATTCGATCTAGGTGTCTTTTCGACCTGTACCACATATCATATCAAATATTGTTTCAAAATCTTCAATTTGACTGGTTGTGGCATTGGAAAATGCGCATCAGGTCATATTTTTTGACCATTTCAGTGTTTTTAGGGTTTTTAGAGGTTCTTAATGTTTTATGATTTATTTAATTAATTTTTTATATATTTATTATTTATTTATTATGTACACATTAATTATTAATTAATTATTAATTTATTAATTAATTAATTATCAATTATCAATTATTAGTTTATTATTCATTATTTATATATTTATTTATTATTTATTTATTCGTTATACATTATTAATTAGTTAATTAATTATTAATTATTAATTAATTAATTAATTATTAATTATTAATTAATTAATTATTATTTATCAATATAAATTATTAATTATTAGTTATTAGTTATTATTAGTTATTATTTATTTATTTATATTTTTATTTAGTTATATATTTATTTCTTTATTATTTATTATTTATTATTTATTATTTATTATTTTTTTATTATTATTATTTATTATTTATTATTTATTATTTATTTTTAATTTATGAAATATTAATTTATTATTAGTTTATTATTAATTAATTATTAATAATTAATTAATTATTAATAATTAATTAATTATAAATTATTTATTAAATATTAATTATTGAATATTTCATATTAAATATTAAAATTAAAATATTAATTACAAATTAAGAATTATTAATTTTATAATTATCAATTATTCATTATTAGTTATTATTAATTATTAATTATTAATTAGTTATTATTTATTTATTTATTTATGTATTTATTTATTATTGATTATTTATTTATTATTTATTAATTAAATATTAATTAGTTATTAATTATTTATTAAATATTAAATATTGAATATTTCATATTAAATATTGAATATTTCATATTAAGTATTAAAATTAAAATATTAATTTTTAATTAAGAATTATTCATTTTATAATTATCAAT
The DNA here is from genome assembly GCA_963277665.1 of Viscum album. NCBI lineage: Eukaryota > Viridiplantae > Streptophyta > Magnoliopsida > Santalales > Viscaceae > Viscum > Viscum album. Next base: position 1,392,747,505 of record OY728130.1, on the reverse strand, counting down.
TATTAATTATCAATTATTATTAATTATTAATTATTAATTATTTATCTATTTATTTATTTATTTATTTGTAATTTATTTATTTATTATTTATTATTTATTATTTATTATTTATTAATTTATATTTAATTTACTGAATATTAATTTATTATTAGTTTATTATTCAATTTATTATTTATTCATTTATTAATTTATTATTCATTATTTATTAATTATTTATTAATAATTAATTATTTATTTATAAATTATTTATAAATTTTTGAATATAAATTATAAATTATAAATTATTAATTCTTAATGATCAATTATTAATTATTAGTTATTATTAATTATTTATTGTTTATTATGTATTATTTATTATTTAGTATTTATTTATTAGTTATTTGTTTATTTATCTATTATTTATTAATTTTTATTAGTATTTATTTATTTATTTATTATATATTTAATTATTTTTTAATTAATTTATTATTTATACATTACTTATATATATATAATGTTATATATTATATATTATAAATTATAAATTATAAATTATATATTATATCATAAGGATTGGGGTCAAGCCCCTTTATTATAAAAGAAAAACACAACACAAACCCAAAATACGCTATGGAGCCAAAGGGATCGACCCACTACAAAGCCTAATACAGCGGCCCGAAAGCCCAGAGAAAGAACTCATTACATGCCTGAAGACCAGGTAAACAAATTCCTAAAAAACTCCCATCCCACAAAAGTGATCCAAAGGCCCACACATGAGCCCGTCACAAACCCAAAATACCGACCACTACAGCGCCCCTGCCTAGAGGTCATTGCCAGCTCCCTGTCGCCGGACTACCTCGATGGTCACCACCCACTCATAGACCACCTCGCGCTGGTTTCCCCTATGCTCTGCAGCGTCAATCGAAACTGATCTCGAATAGATCTGGCGAGAGCCAGACAATCCGAATCCACTCTGTGAGGAACGAGAAGCCACCGAAGAAGCCTAGGGGGGAGCGCCACTGAGGAACCGCAAGGGGTTAAGCCGCCAAAGACGAAAAGGGTCCTACCGCTGGACCGTTCCACACCACCGTCGTCGCCGTCGAAATCGTCCAGCACCATCACACTAAGACTAATTCTGACCAGATCTGGTATTCTGAACCAGATCCAGCTTTGTGGAGGTAGGTCGTCGCACTGCCGACATGCATCCACCAAGGACCATCGCAACAACGCCCGCAAATCACCACCTTCACTGCCCGGATGCAAAACCATCTGGGGAACCTACCGCGTCGCTGAACCCAAAGTCGTCGATCAGAGGAAAGAAGAAGTGGCGGTTGGGAAACCCTAGACCCTAGAGGAACTCCCGCTCGCGCTCCTCCCCTTACGGGCTCATCCCATCATCCATATATTATATATTATATATTATATATTATATATTATATATTATATATTATATATTATGTATTATGTATTATATATTATCTATTATATAATACATAATATAAAATATAAAATATAAAATATAAAATATATATTTTATATTATATATGTTATATATTATATATAATACATTATATATTATATATATATATATTAGATATTAGATATTAGATATTAGATATTAGATATTAGATATTATGTATTATATATTATGTATTATAAATTATATGTAATATATTAAATATTATATTATATATATATAATATTATATATTATTAATTATTGATTATTGATTAATAATTATTAATTAATAATTATTTAATTTGTATCTATCTGTTATGTATTACTTGTTTTTCCAATTAATATATATATATATAAGTATATTAAATTCGATTTATTGACCACATGAAGAGCTTGCTGGAGTGGTAAAGTCTTTGGAGAATAAGCAAAAGGTAAGGGGTTCAAATCTCACCCAACGCAGAATTTATATATATGGCATGGGCATGTGCATGGGCATGTGCATGAACATAGAATTATGCATGCAGATGGATGGGCATGTTCGTGGGCATGTGCATATACATAGACTTATGCATGGAGATGGATGGGCATGTGCATGGACATAGACTTATGCAAGGATATGGATGAGCATGTGCATGGAAATAAATAAATAAATAAATAAGTAAATAAGTAAATAAATAAATAAGTAAATAAAGATTTAGCGACGGTTTAAACCGACTCTAAAAAACCACCACGAATTAAAAAATTAATAAAATTTAAAAAATTAAAAATAAAATAAAATGATGTAGCGGCTTTTTAAACTGCTGCAAAAAAAATCGCCTCTATTTATTTCCCAACACACGATTTAGCGGTGGTTGTCCAAAACCGTCATAGAAAAATTTAGCGGCAGTTTAAACCGCTGCTAAACAAAATAAAAAACTGCCGCTAAATACAAATTTTGGCGTAGTGCTACTTGTAATGCCATTATGATCTTTTTCCCCTTCTACACTGAAATTCACCTTCACAAATAAAATTTAATCAAATTTCACTCCATTAATATTGCGGACCCATTTTCAATCAAAAATCAGTACTTGAAATGTTTTATAATTCAACACATATATCGATTTGATAATTCCAAAATATGAAATATTTTTATAAATTTTCTTTCTATCCATGAAACCATATATGTGCATCGCTTCATCCTTAAGTGTAACACCACTATTTTTTATCATACTGAAGTCATCGTGTAATTTTGTATAGAACTTATAACCATTTATTACAAAACTAGTGTAAGATATAACATTTGAATTCAGTCCTCTATCTAGCCATTGAATAAGTTCGACAATTGAATTCATAATTTCATATAACTCCTCAAAAATTTGATCTCTAAACTGACCTATAAACTGGTGATTATGTGTATTTGATATCCATCCTTTAGCTCTTGATGGATTCAACTATATAAGAATTTATTTGTGGTATTCATCGTATAGATCAACATCTTCACTATTATGTAATATGTAATGATGTTCTTGTTACCACTCTATCAAGGTAATTGTAACAACATCTCTTCTGAAAATACCTTTTCCCATAAGGCGTTTTCTATAAAGAGACTTTGGGAGACTTATGCTTTCAACATCTAATAGGTAATCAGTACAGAATTCAATAGCTTCTTCAACAATATATCATTATGCAATACAACCTTATGCCCGACTTCGATTCATGACATACCATTTCAAAATATTCATATACCGTTCAATGTGGTACATCCATCTATAATGGAGATGACCACATAGTTGAACCTCTCTGACCAAGTGAACCATTAGGTGGACCATTATATCAAACAATGATGGTGGTAAGAACATCTCTAATTCACATAATATGACTGTAATTTTCTTATTCATGAAGGGAAACTTCACCAAATCAAAAAATTTACTACACATGGCTTTGAAAAAGAAGAAGAGTCTGGTTAATGTAGGTTGTACATTTTGAGTAAGAATGCAACAGAAAGAAATAGGCATTAAATCTTGAATCAAAACATGATTGTGATGTGATTTTAGTCCTTGTGAATTCAAATTATTCATTAACACAACATTATTGATATATGATGAATACCCCTATAGAAATTTTACATTAGAAAGGAAAATGAAAAATTAAAATTTTTCCTATCTGGATAGAGTGTAAGCTATTGCAGGATGAAAACTCATCGTTTTACCCTTCTCCAGTACCAACTCTTCCCTTATCCCCAATTCAATCAAGTCCAACCTATCCTTGATTCCATATTTCATTTTTCAAGGAACATTTTGTAACATGCCAATAATAATATAAAATAACTGTTTTCTACATGCATGGAATCAAGAAAATGTCTAACATAAAAAAATTCCAATAAAGTAATTCAATGAAAATTGACCTTTTCTTCTAACCTGATTTTGTATGGTTTATCAAAAATGGTTTACCAAAAACAGTGTCAATCTTTTTTTATTTTTTTTACAGTTGATCGTCCATTGCTGTTGAAAGTGTTGTTCCTTTTTTGATATTACCATAGAATACTATCATCCAAGATTAGTATTTATGTCATCGAGGTAAAAATTTCTGATGTCCTAAAAACACATTCTCTGAGGAACATTTCAACCGAACTGAGTATGTGAATTTTTCACAAATGGGACACCCCATCATTCCTTTAATTTTACAACCTGATAAATTTACATAAGTAGGGAATTAATTTATTATTACATACATCATGTCCCTCAATATGAATTCTTCACTTCTATGATCATCATACATTGTAATAATAGTATCCCACATCAATTTCATATCTTTAATCAATTGATCTAAATAGACATCAATATCATTATCAAGATTCTTTGGTCTAGATATAAGTAGAGACAACATAATGTATTTGCGCTTAATGGATAACCATGGTGAAAAGTTATAACTTACCAAAATTTTGGGACATGTACTTTGAGTAATAATATATACTCCAAAAATATTTATTCTATTTTTAGATAATGCAAGATGATATTTTCTCGGCTTATCTCCAAATTCAAGAAACTCATAATCAGTTTTCTTCCGCTGAGGAAAATCTACTGGATGAAGTAGGTTCCCATATTTAATTCTTGTTTATGCATTCCATTTTAATTGTCTTATAGTTTCCTAACATCCATATTGTATTTGAAACCATGGAATGATAAGAATTTACTAGAAATATTTAGAAGGACTTGATTCATTTTTCTTGTATCAATCTGGGCCACACTTAGGGAATTTTATGAGTGATTCACAGTCCTTGAGAAACAATATGAAATCATTTGGACAAGAACACATTTTTTAGAGATCATACCCATTTAATTTATAATTAGTTTATCTACATATGTTCAACATGACAGTTCATTTTCTTCTGGTAACATATCTTTCAAAAGACCAAGTAGTTTAGTAAAGATGGTGTCACTCCATCTATTTCCAGCTTTAAAATTACATAACTTCAATACATATGAAAATGTTATGTATTTATTATAATCACTATACAATGGTTCCTTGGAACAAATATTTAACTCCTAAAACAACTTTGGACAATCATGAAGGTCATCTTCAATTTCCATTGTCTGTTCTTCCATGAGATCTCCATCATATTTTACAAAGGTATTCATATATATCAAATGATTTATAAACCATAGTATCATCCCAATTGATGTCCACATTCAATTTTTCCCTATGTTTAGTAAAACATTTATAACTTTGATCTATATTGTAACAAATCAAATATTCTTCTAACTCTTATGGACTAATTTTTCTTGAATAATAACAATGTAAACACTTATAGAGGATTTTAGAAGGGTCGTCTGCATGGTCTCTTACAAACTTGATGAACTCATTAACTCTATCTTCATATTCATTTTTCAAATGATTAACATGAATCCATTTTCAGTTAATATACATCATATTGGGTTCATAAAAGATTAATTTTATACAATATATAAAAAAATACACATAAGATATTCATTATCAAAAGTGAATTTTATACACAATTCAAATAATGGAAACTCAAATTTGATAGTTTCAAAGAATTTCAATATGTTTAAGAAAATGGGAAATTGAATATAATAAAAGAATTACTCCACATAAAATCTTTCTTAAATCCACTAAATAAATGAAAATATAATATAGGAAATTAAGGAGTAATAAGAAACTCAAATATGATAAACATGAATAATAAACTCTTATTCAATCAACTAGAAGATATAAAACTATATTGGAACAAGTGATGTAGAAACTTAAGTAATTATTACATTTAAAAGTAATGGTATATCAATAGGTTAAAAAATATAAATACTATTGGGATGTTATATCACCACATCGACCCATCCCAAGAAAATTTAAGGTACTCCAACTAGATGTAAAGTAATCATTTACTAATAGATTACATTAATAGGATGTTTACATAAAAAAAGACAGTTTTATAATTCTTTAATTTGAGAATAATGTTTTTAAATTGAAAATGGTGATGTATGAATCAAAATAAGAACTAAGAGCTTTGTATTGAAGGTTATATTAATTATTAAAGAAAATATAATTTTAAAAATGAAGAATTAATCATAATCATTACACAAAAAATATATTTATCGATAGATTGAAAGTGTTTATCAATGTGGATGATATAATATTTAGAGGTTTAAGAGATGAAAGATGATAATAATTTTCTAGATTAACAATGAGCAATGATTAAATATTGATGATTAGTGAGTTAAAATTTTCCATAGTTTATAGGAGACTCATGGAATTCATGAGATATTTATTTCCCAATCCATTTATATAATGGTAGTGTTTTATAGATTTATAAAGGAATATTAAAAACCTATGTTGAAACCCATTTAAAATTGAATTTTTTTTCAAATTTTGTGGACAGAATGTCAATATATATCATGGAGTGTGAGAGATTTGTTATATTCCAACTTTCTTGATAGCAAAATGGTTTGACATACGTTTTTTTTCTACATGTAATATAGCTAGGTATCAAAGTGATTCCATGGAAATCCACTTATTATTAGTTAAATAAATACTCTAAATGGGGTGAAATTCTTGAAAATCTACATTTATGAGAAAGAAATTATAATGTCTTATAGTGGTATATATGTTTCAAAAAAAGGTGTATAACTAGAAAGGGGTAATCTCAAAAGGATATATATTTTGTAAATTATTAAGAGAGGGGGAGTATGATGATAACGATAAATTATAATATAGTTGTAAAATAGTATATAATGTTACAGTATAATATTTCATATATTTTTTTAAAAGGATTTATAAATAATGTTGGATTAATCTAAAGGGGGAGAGAAATAAAATAGATTTTTTTAAAAGTGTAGAGACATAATAAGTTGAATTATTGAGAAAAAGTTACAACACATTTAACAATATATATAGTTTGAAAAACAAACCCAAGACAACCATATATCAAACACCCGAGCTGGTCCATGATAATGTCCAAGGGATATTCTTGATTCCCCTCAGGCTGGCAATAAATTATCAGACATGAAAAACAAAACAGTGGGAATGATTTGGTCCAAAAAATAAATAAAACTTGTAGGGAGAAAATTTAAATAAAACTACCATGATGCATCCATACATTGGATCCCCACATCAACCAAGATATGTAGAATAAATAAGATATGAATCAATATAATATAAAAGAAACCACTAAACCTACCTTCGACTCCCACACATAGGAAATCCCTAGTTTCAATTTCTAAAACTTCACATGTATGGAATACCATGGATAAAATAAATAATGAAAAATATGTATAAGGGATTTGGTTGATCAATTTGGGAAATGTAAAAAAAATAAAACAACCAACTAAACTCCACGTGTTACCATCGAGTCTGTAAATAATAAACTCTCAATGATCGATCAAGATTTGAATGAAAATTGAAAACTGAGAAAATCAGATGGCCTACCTTGCTATTATACAATCACCAGACCACAAATAAGGAAATTGTCGAAGAATAAATTAAAAACAAAACCAAAAATACATAAAGAAAATCGGAAGGGCTACCTTGCTAGGTTGAAGAAAATTAGAAATCCTCTACAGAAACCCTAACTTCAATCAAAAATAGAATGTTGGATGAGATGTTTGAGAGGCAAATGAGTGGTATGATTTGAGGTTCGATTCATTAAGGAGGAGCACCGATAGTGAGTGGCTTCCATGGAAAGCTTCTAATATCACGATGGGTTCACAGATGATTTGTATTTTTTAATTTGACCAGGACAATTTTATCAGCACTTATTTTTTAAGCGATGAAAAAAGGACTCTTTATGAGCACTGATAAAGGTAGGACTTTATTAGTGCTAAAAAAGTGTTGAAAAAATCAATCTTTATTAGCGTAAAAATTATAGCATTGATAAATGTTAATTTTATTAGTTCTCTTTTTAGCGCTGATAAAGTCTCATCTTTATCAATGTGAAAAAATTACTAATAAAGATGCTTTTATCAATGCTTATTACTTAAGCGCTGATAAATGATTTATAGCTATAATTATAAATAAAAAATTGTAAATATTTATATATACTTACTAAATATATATAAATATAAATATAGTAAATATATTCATTTTTTAAATATATTAATTATAATTTTGTAATTATTTATTTATATGTATAGAAATATTTTTAAAAAATAATATTTATATTATTATATATATATATAGTAAATATATTAATTATTTAAGTAATTTTAATATAAATTTAATAATTATTTAAATATATATAATTATTTATTTATAATTATATAAATATTTTATTTTTTTATTTTTTTATAATTATAAATATATAATTGTATAAATATAGTAAATGTACATTTATAAATATATTTATTTATAAATATTTTTTTACAAATATTATTCTAACTTTATTAATGAATATCTAATTTTAAGTGCATTCATATATGTTAAAAATGAATGAAATTGAATAAATTAAGAATAAGTACACTTTAACAATATTGAAAAAATAGATAAGTTTTAGGTGTGTGCATTGTTTATAAAAATGCATTAATTACGTATATGTGAAATCAATATAACGCAGATTTGATCTATATATGTTAAATTGGAAAATCAAACGACATTCAATTATATGTCGAGTTCTATGTTCCCCTAGGGGTATAGCCTAGTGGTTACATCTTTGAGGGGTCTCATGGGAGGTCTCAGGATCAAGTCTTACCGAGAACTTGTAGGTGAAATAGTTTCTTTGTTTATTTGTAATCCCCCTCCTCGAACTATTGTAACATGTCGAGTACTATGCAATTAGTCAATATTTTTAATTCATGTTAATTTTTAATTATAAATAATTATTCAATAAATATATGACAATTTAATGTAAAGAGAATAAATATTTTTTAATATATAAATCATATTTATATAAATTAATATATATCAATATATTTAATATATACAATTTAATAACATTAATTATCATAATTATATGATTAGTAAAATGTTTAATATTTAATAATGTATAATCAGTTTATTCCTTTTTATCAACAATTATTCAATTAAAAAAATTTATAATATTTTTTTAATAAGATCATTTTTTATTTTAAATTTATGTAATTATTTCATTTTGTTTATTCAGACCTTTATCAGTGCTAAAAAAGAGTTGATGGAAGAAATATTTATCGTCACTAAAAATAAACTGCTGATAAAGGGTACCCTTAACGCTAAAAATAAAGCACTAACAATGGATACCCTTTATCGGTGCTAAAAATAAAGTGCTAATAAAGGTTTACTTTATCAACACTACAAAAAAGTGCTGATAAAATGTTAAATTTATCATCTCTTTCTTTAGCACTGATATATATTCCATTTATCTACATTTTCTTCTAGTGTAGATAAATACCAGTGCATTTAAATGTATGTTTTAGTAGTGATTGGTTCATCAGAAATGAAGGTACTAGGACAACAATTCAGTTTCAAGATATTTTTCCTAGATTTTAGGAATTATCTTACCATCTAGATTGAAAGAATATAGAAATTTACTTACTTGATGAGTAGGATTTCCTCTCTTTTTTTCCAGTTTCCACCACAACCTCTTATTTTACTCTAAACTATTAGTATTCAAGATGTAGTTTTCCTTCCTAAAGCACTAAAATCAAAATTTAAAGACCACATATCCATAAAAGTGATAACAATATATTCCTCCTTTATTTAAATATTAACCAAAACCAAAATGGTTGAACATGGTAAGATAATTAACAACATGAATAAACCTTCATAAAATAATATCCAAATTTCAATAGTAATACACAAAGTTCCAACTAAATAATTCAATAAATAATTATCCTTAAAATTATTCAAACATTTCCTGACTAAGTTCAAAACCCAAAGATTATAATGATTTTATCACACATTCTTCTAAGATAAATCAATCACTATTCATCAAATAAAATCCCATATGTTTCCAAAAATAAACATCCTATTTACCTATTAAAATTTCATACTAACATAGACATTGTGTTGTCTAGTGGTAGGTACTACACACTTGTCACCCTTAGGTTTTGGTTTCAAGATCTGCGACCTTTCCAGATGTGATGGGTTGTCACATGACCTTTGGGTTATCCCTTATTTTATTTAAACATTAGAAAAAGAATTACTCCCTAAATAAAAATTCATGTGGACCCTAGGGGTTAAAAATCCCCCAACCCAATAAAATGTCTCCCAAAAAGTTATTGATGCCCTCAAATTTTTTACTACTTAAAACCCTAACATGAGGTGTCTAAGAATTTGTTCTTATGATCATCCTTAATCCTGTATACCTATGTTGGTATCCATAACTCTTAAGATAACCTCACATGAAAAAAATACTAATCGTCTAAGTTATCTAAAACCACCCTTTGATATCAACTATAACATCCCATAACCCACACTCCCGGAGCCAGTCCTGAAATCGTAAACTTTACATTTTTGGATTTGATGCTAATAATTTTGGCCTATTTTTTTTCATCCAGACCCTACAGTCTCAAAATAGAAACATGGATCACCTAAATCCTCGAGGAACTTTTAGTTTTAGAGGTTTATATAATTAGGAAAAACTCCTACATAAACAAATCCCATGTCTTTAAATGATAATTTCTCTCACTTAACCCAGATTTTCTTTTTCACATTAAGACATTATCATTATCCATATGAAATCCATTCTATACACAACTCATTCAAACTCATTAATTATAACTTTGGGAAAAATAAACATAATAAGCGTGATATTAAATTTTTAGTAAGGGAAAATGTGAGAATTAACAAATGAATTTCATCCGTGACTATATGAAGAACATAAGAGAATGATGAAATAATAAAAGTTCATAAGTATAACATAATAATATTTATACCCAACAATACTTGTATCACCAAACATGAAAAAATTTCACAAGGATTCAATAAAGTAAATATTCATAGGAATCAATAATAATGAGACATGTGATATCGATATTGATCAAATGAAATATCATAAACCCATATCATGAAAAGATAAAAGATATAGATATCTTGGAACATCATCTCATAGAACCCTTACAGACCCCGTACAGAACCCTTAGAAATTGGAATAACCATACGACCAAATTACAATATAATTGTTCAGTGAAAATAATCATTACCTAATGAATTGGAGTGATATATATACACACACATATTATAATCTATATTAGGCTCACCTGACATTATCTAGGTGCACCCATCATATATAATTTATTTAAACCACTACAAAAATAAATTATATAGAGATTTAATTTCATCATAAAACTCATAGAAAAATCATTATTTCATTTATAACTTGATTAGACCATGGAAAATAAATGGGTTTCATGTCAATATCTTTAAAACATGATTGAAATGTAGAAAATAAATAGGTTTTATAACAATATTTTTAAAACTTGATTAACCCATGGAATACAATTGTGTTTCAAAATAATCTTTTTGAAACAATGTTATTCCATCTAGAGAAAGAATGAGGATAGTATCAATACTAAATATCCCTAGTAGATCATAAGTAACCACACTATTTTTTGATGTTGATGAATGGAAATATGTTTAAAATATCAATAAAAACATTATTGAGAAAAATATTTCTAAAATCAATTTTTAAAACATAAAACATTTTGAAAATCCTTTTCTTGGAAAATCACTTTTAAAAAAAATTTCTTTGAAAAGAACCTCATAAATATAAAAGAGAATATTCATAGAAATTTTGTTCATAATAATGGTTAATTTAAAAAATTCCATTAAATAAAATTCCTTTTTCACCAAAAAACTCAAGAAAGTGCCTTGTTCAGAAAATGACATGAATATTCCTTTCCCATTCTCTTTAAAAGACAAACGGGAATTGTCTTGAAAATGACATAAGGTTACTTTAATTTATTTTAAAGAGTAAAAATGGGTGATAATAACTTTTATAAATCATTTTTAAAAGGATAAAAAATATTTTTAAGAAACTTGGTTTTGTAAGAAAACATATTTCCGACCAAAGAGAGAAATGAAGTTGGATTTTATTAAAAACATTTTATAGACAATTATAATTACCAAATAATGGGAAAATGTAATATTACTTTTAAATGTAATTAATAACCAAAGTATAATAACATTCATTAGTTTCTTGAGATATTTATCATAATATATTATCATTGGAAGCATAATCATAAATAAGCTCGATTAAGGATGAGATTGTAACATAAAACTCTTAACACTTTTGTATCTTTGAATAATAATCCCCACGAAAGGATTATATTAAATTAAACGTAAAATAATATGATAATATATAAATTCTTGATATTACATGTAAAATGGAATGTATATACATCACATAAAATAATATAGGTTCATAACATGACATAAGTCTCATAGAAGGTAAATTGTGACCAAAATCTATTACCACTTTGGTAACTTTGAAACCATAAACCCCATGAAAGATAGATCCTAAATTTATATTTAAATAACTATACGTTTAATTATAATAATAATAATGAAATACATTTATGGGAATTATATACAATGAAAAATAAAATTAAGTGATGAACACAACACATATGTCATAGAAATAAAAGTGAGACGAGAAACCCCGTACCTTGAGTTTAACTTGTCACATGTTTATTTATGTCCTTGAATAATAAACTTATTTTATTTATTTACTTGACTGAGAAAATTTTTCATGTTTATTATTACTTTTATTTCACTTATGAAAATTTTATATACAATAACGAAGTCGATTATGTTTAGGTTGGATGTTGTGAACATATTTAGTTTGTGTGTCAAAAATGACTTAGGATGGTTGAATATGGTCAAAGAGGTGATTATTTAAAAATTTAAAGAATTATAATAATTAAATAATTATCATATTTATACAACAATTATACTTTTTAAACCCATCATGAAATTTGGTTATGAAAAATGAACTAATGATACGATCATGGAGACGGTAGGCCGTATGTACGCATAAATAACATTTCAATTTTTCAATGATCTTTATAGAAAAAAGGTAAGTAATATTTTATCTTCAAATAATGATAATAATATCATGATCAAAATATTATTTAATTATATATACTTATATATATCATTCTTTTGAAGTGGTGGGGGAAAAACGAATCACATCGCTTAGAGGAGGTGGTTGTCCACACATCCACAGACACCATTATCATTATTTCATCGAGTAAAAAATTAAAAAGAAAATGATATAATATATTTAATGAATGATAAATATGTCCTTAATATCATAATTATTTCATTTTTATAAAATATAATTATTATATTTACCCTTAATACCTTCCATGTAACGTGTTAGTGAAAAATGAATCACATCTCTTCGTGATACGGTAGTCCACCATACATACAAGCAATGTTATTTTATCCCTTACAGAATGAAATGAAAAAGGTATATATGATATAATTACTCCAAAGGTATAATTATTTTATAATTATTTTATATAAAATTTATATCAATCATCATACCCAACCATGAAAGGTGGTAATTAAAGAATGAAAGACATAATTTTGCGAGCTGATAGTCTACCACACACACGAATAATGATTTCATAACCCATGACTACCAAAAAATGGGGCAAGGGAAGCCCTACCCCTTTAACAACACTAAAAAAAGTGCTGATAAAGGGGGGACTTTATCAGTGCTAAAAAAGGGCCGATAAAGGGAACTTTTAACAGTGCTAAAAAAAGTGTTGTTAAAATTGACCCTTTATCCGTGCTTTTTTTAGCAGTGATAAAGTCCCCCCTTTATTAGAACTTTTTTATGACTGATAAAGAGGCCCACTTTATCAGCGTTTTTTAGTAGCACTAATAAAGGGGGGTTTTATCAGCGCACATTTTTCTAGCACTGATAAATGTTTATATTTAAAAAAAAATCATAAAAAATAATATATTAATATATAATTATATTTATATTGATATAAATATAATAGATATTTTTTAAAATATGTTTTATATCGATTTGATATATCTTAATCCCAAATTGGACACCCTAGAGTAGAAATTATGGTCGTTTGTAGGTATTAAGGACCTATTTGTACCATGAGAAATATGATAAGGTGTTAAAATGATCACCGTAGTGTAGGTCTGGTCGTAAGATTTGATTTGATATGTGGTTGAGGCAAAACGGACACCCGGAGCAGAAGTTATGGCATAACGGACCCCCAGAGCCAAACATATGACCGTTCAGAGGGTTTTTGGTCCTTTCTGAACCTCAAAGAATGTGAGAAGGGGATTTAGTGATCACTGGAGTGTGTAACATTTCACAATATTCTATTTGATAAGTGATAGATCCATAACAGACACTTGGAGCAGAAGTTATTATCGTTTGAAATTTTGCAACTCTCGTATCTCCTAAAAACATAAGAAACTAGCAACTCACTAAAATGGGCATGTATTTTGCTCCGGTTGTCCGTTTGGGCACCGCGTCTAGTCAAATTGAAGCTCGTGAAATGTGTGATGACTAAGTATAGTCGAAACCATTAGAAGATTAGAGGAACGAAATATATATCAGTTATAACACTCCAAAAAAGATCAACTTCAAACAGCCATAACTTTCGCTCCTGGTGTCTGTTTGGGCTCTACCATATATCCAATATAAGGCAGTGAAGAGATATACACATAAAGTTAACGTAGACATAGTCTTAGTCATGTTTGGGACCCAAAAATACCAAAAAACCACCAGAAGGCCTCCAAAACTCAGTTTCCGTGTCCGGACCCCTCTCAAATTTTTATTAAAATGGTTGTAACTTCTGATCTGTGTATCTATTCAGCCTCTGAAAAATGTTTTATCATAGTTAGTTCCATGAGCTTCAGGTTGACTATTCCCAGAGCTAAAACAGACACCTGGAGAAGAAGTTATTTCTTTTTCAGTGACTGCGATTTGTTAGGTTTTTCGAGACCCCAATTCTAGTACTTTTGTATATACATATTAATATATAATATTTGTAAATATATATAAATATGTATAATTATACCTACAGATATACATATAATAAATATATGTGTGTGTGTTGTATATATGTATGTATGTATATTTGTATTTATTTATTTATAAAAACACAAATAAGAAAACATTTTTTATAAATGCGTTTAAAACAAATATTATAAAAATATATTAATATACAAATGAATATACGGATAAAAAATTATAACTAAATATATATTTAAATAGATATAAATAGATATAAATATATATTAATATACGAATATATATATATATATTAATATAATTAACTATATGTATATATTAATATGATTAAATATATATGTATATATTAATGTGACTAAATATATATATATATTAATATACGGATATATATATATACATATATATTAATATAATTAAAAATATGTATATATTAATATGACTAAATATATATATAAATAAATAGATATATTAATAAATGAAAAGAAAAACAATATGGTGGAGTGGTAAAGGCTTAGGCGCATAGGTAAGAGGCCTCGAGTTCAAATCCTGGGGAAGGCAGGTCGTGCGCACTGGTGTAGGAATTAACTAGCACTGTTGAAGGTGTGTGGGCCTGGGTGAAGCTTACCTGGGGCGTGCGTGGGCTACCATGGCGGTGGGTACTGTTAAAGGGGGGCTTCAAGCGTAGTTGAAGCCCCCCAAAATTGCAATATATATATATATATATATTAATATTTTTTCAACTTTTATTAGAGATTTTTAGAGTGTTGATAAAAGGGGTCCCCCTTAACCTCGCCTCGATTAACAATGATTTTTTAGTGCTGTTAATCGACTTTTCTTTCACTGATAAAGGCCATATTTGTAGTAGTGCATTTTATGGAAGTGAGTGTGGTTTTTGGTTGTAACCATAACATAAAAACATATAAATATATTAAAGATAATTATTTTATTATATCATTATGGTATAAGAATAATTTAAGGGGTAGAGAAAGAAATAAAACAAAAATGCACTTTGATGAATGTTACCTCTTCTTCGGGTAACTCCTTTAGGTTTGCACGAAAGGCCTTCCCTAGTTGAATTTATGTCCAAAGTAAGGATTATAAGATGATATTATGGGATTTTATAAGTTATTTAGGTAGGGTTTTAACAAGAAAAATGGATTAAGAGGTGTGGATAAGAGAGGTGCGTGAGTGCCCTTTTATAGTTGATGAAGAGTGACATTCTTGTAAATACCCAAAAGTATTCACTATTGGTAAGTAAGTATTACCGCAAGTGGCTACAATATTTATAATTAATGGTTTTTTTGTAATATATTGTCAATATAAACCTATACCATACAATAAAACACATGTTTTTAATTTTTTCCCTTAACTCCAATATTTCCTTATTTTCCTCATTCTCATTTTTCATTACAGAAACTTGTTTTCTAACCTAAGTAATTTATCCTTTAAGACTACATTAAAGTGATAATTATTATATATTTTGTACTCACTAAGTATAATTAATAAATCCAATTTTTTAAAATAAAAATTATACATGTGTTTAAAATTAATTTTAACACAAGGCCATTTAACGTTCAAAAACATCCTTTTAACATTATCCATGTTAATAGAGTTTTTACTACTTAGAAGTCAATATAATTATTATAAAATAATAATCAATCCATGAATAGAAGTTATTGTATATTTATTAACATTTAAAATTCACTTGCAATGACATATGTTTTTTGAAATTTTATATCATTTAATAAAATATAATTTAATATAAAATATCATTGATGTCAATTTTGATATTATTAATTTAATTTGAATTTAAAAATATCATTATATTGATGGAATTAGAATGTGTTATGATAAAAAATTTGGAACATTGTATATTAATCAAAAATATTAATTTAATATAATATTTCATTCAATTTACTTAACTTTTAATATTTTTAGGATCATTTATTTTAGTTAATTATTAACTAAATAATTAATTCATTAAAATTTCTTAAGTATTTAAAGTAAATAATTCATATAAAAAAATTAAAATAAATTATCTTGATAAAAAACACATTTATATTAAAAAATAATTATTATAACCGAACCAATATTGTTTTTTATTCTAATCCCAAAGCTTTATAGATATTAAAAGAAAAAATGTCCCTTTTTGTTGTTTTTTTTACTTAACTTATTATATAGTACATTTTCATGGAAAAGTGTCCAAAAAACTCATAAAAATAGATAATAAGTTCATAAGGGTTTAAATTATTTCATTTTACACATTAAGTTTAAAGTTTAATCCCTTGATAAAATCGTTTTACCTTAATCACTATGATTAATTTTAGCAATTTTCACTAATCATTATGATCAAAAATTATTTTTTCATTATTATAAATTATAAATTATTATTATTAAAAATATTGAATCTATTTTTCCAAATTCAATTCTCAATAGTGGAAATTTTTAATTTAATATTAATCCTGTAGACGCAGTGAGATAACGAGTTTTTAAGAAGAGTATTTTTTTTGAGAAAAATATGATTCAATATCGACATTATGACTATTAATAATCATTGTATGAAACTTAGTTAATATTTTTTGATATATTATATAAATATATTTCATTTAAAAAATTCTCAAATTTGGATTATTTTAATTAATTAAAGTGTAGAAACATTATTTATTTTAAAACAGTTGTTAGAAAAACATGTTTTTAAACCCAAAAACTAACTTATACTAAAAAACAATATAAATTTGATTAAAAGTAATTAATTGGATTAAATATAACTAAATAATACTTAGTTTAACTTAAAAAATATTCAAAACATATTGGGTCTTTTAAATTACTTAATTTATTGAAAAAAAATACTTTTTATAAAAATCGGTCCCTTTCACTATTCAATGAAAAACAAAGAAAAAACGAAAGACCCAAAATTTCACCAAATGTAAATTTTGATATTCTGATTCCAAAAATAAAGTTTATTTTATCAAATAAATTATCTAAAATTTATAAAAAAAGTTATAATATTCTTTTCATGAAAATAAATAAAAATCATTTCCGAAAAAAACATAATTTTGTAGAATAAAATCACTTTACTAGATATTGATTGATTATTTAATAAAAATTTATCAATAATTTATAATGAGTAATACATACATATATATATATATTTACATATTTCATAAATTATTTAATACTATTCATACCCACCAATTTAATGGCTAGGTTATAATGGTAATATATTTCATGGTTCGTTTAGTTCAACGTTGCGTGATAAATACGTCATCAGACATAAAAATATTAGGGTTCTGTGTAAGGAAAGATAAACTGATTTTTTTATTTAACAAAATATGAAAATAGTGTTGTGTTCACTTTACAGTTTTCTTCTTTTAAAATCTTGGGGCATTATAGTAACTCACATTTTCTTTAATAAATTTTTGAGGTGTATGGGTCGGTTGACCATCTCACGTCTCATATTATTTAGGATTATTATTTATTATTTATTATTTATTTTTTTGAATATTTTTTTCAACAAAACTATTAGGAATCAACTTAAGGACAATACAATATAATTTTGGACAATAAATTAATTAATATAAAAAAACACTCTTGAAAGACAAATGAAATTAACTTGACTTACATTTACCTTCAATTTAGTAGAAAATATTTTTATTTCTTGATTGTGTGCAATGATGTATGGATATATTAAATAAAAAAATTATCCCATAAAAAACTCACATGTAGGGTATCAATATATCAACACATTTTTAAATATGAAATTGATCATATCATTTAAAAATAAAAAATTTTATTTAAATCACACATTAATGTAAAATCCTTAATCGTACACATATTCCATTTGTGAAATAATTTTTTGTTAAAAGTTAAAAAAACATAAAATGGAGAAATTTGGTTTGAATTTTCAAAAACATCCATGTATATATAGGAATTTAATATGACAATTCTTGTACAAAATTAAAATAAAGTGAAAATTGAAAAAATTAAAAAAACTATACAACAAGACAAAAATAGAGAAAATAGAGAAATATGATTGAAACATAAAAATACCATGCAATAAGAGAAAAAGTGAGAAAGATAAATATTATGAAATAAAACCCAAAAAAACTGTGAAATAAAATAAAATAAAGAAAAATAATAAATGTGAAAGAAATAAAAAATAAACACACAACAATCTTAACAAACACAGAAAAGTATTTATCCCCAACACTTAGAACTCACATTGTTCTCTCTATAATGAAAATCAAATAAAAGTGAGAAAGAAATATCTAAACTAAATTATATCATAAATAAATGGATTATTGATGGTGTAGTTTTTCCATTGAGGACTCCATAAGAGTTTCATGGAAGTGCTTCAGTAGATTCCAATTTATGATAAACATCTATTAAGTCTCTTTTTTTAACCCACACAACACCAAAAAGATACACATCAATGATAGTGCATGGGCCAAATTAGTGGTAAAAAAATCTTTCCTGAGTGTAAATTCTACCTTTCATTATATGAAATACCCTATCTCTAATTTTTAACTAATAGTGAAGTATGAGGTAGTCATGCACAACCTCAGTCTTTATTTGTAGATTAAGAAGTTCTCAAATGCATATCATCACATTTCCTCCAAATTTCGAATCTATTGTTTCCTTTAAACACTTCTTATTAAAATATAAAAATCTCATTATATAATATTCCAAATGATTTGATGCTTTATATATAAGGGGAGATGATAAATATTTCCAAATACAAGGTGATTAGGGGAATGAAAATGGGTTTTTATAATATATATGATAGTCTCACAAAGAATCATGAGGTATAAGAATATTATATTATCTATTGGATTGAATCATTTTTTTTTCTAGGATTCATTTTAATTATCCATTATAAAACTTTCCTTTACCATTTTTTTGGTAGTGATAAGCTATAGAAACTTGGTACCCAACCCCATATTGATGTAAAAGTTCTTGTATTGTATAGTTGTAGAAATGAGAAACTTATCCACTGATGATGAACCTTTGAAATCCAAACCTAAAAAATATATGGGTTTAGAATTAAATGAATATTTTATATTCATTTGTACTTATGGTTCATGAATTTAACCATTTTTATAGATAATACATCTTAATAATAATATATAAGGTTTTAAATGAATTAGAAAATGATCCCTTAAAGTTAATTCCCCAACCATAAAAAATTTCATGGAATAATAAGAGTTATTACAATATTTCACCTCTTTTGGATCCATTCCATGCACTTTGATAACAACTAAAATCTAATAAAAAATTATTGGAATCTCAGATTAAGGTTAGAAGAAATATCCCAAAATCAATAACCTTGCATGTAGTTCATTGGGGACCCAAGTGGACCCTGCGTGTAAAGTGTGACAAAACCTAAGTGCAAACTAAAACTCACTATCCGAAACAAAATGTATAAGTAATTGATCACTAAATGTGTGAAAAAGTTAGGGGTAATCCAAAATGTACAAATATGAATCATTTTTAAGACACATAACTTAGTTTTTATTGAAATCTATAAGAGTTAAATACATTACCAATAAATTTACAGTGTCAATATACCAGGGAATAACATATGATAATTGGTAAAATTTATTATAAGGGAACATATGATTTATAGGAATAAAAGGATATACATAAATGTTTAAGGATCAAATGATCCTACAGATATGGATACCCACTATATTATATACTAATTTCTCAATTGTAATTTAAAAATTAAATTCCTAAAGGAGGAATATATAGAGAATGAGATGTGGTTTGGATTATAATTTATTATGGAGATATCATATGGCTACAAGGTTAGAATACACAACCAGTTTAGACCCTGAAAGTTATGAATTCAATTTATCCAAGTTAAACACTATTGAAAAAAATTATTTTTCAATTTTTTTGCTGTTTTATTTGGTAGGTTCCAGTGTGGATAAGGAATACACAATGAAATGTCGAGATTGATTGTCATATCATGATAATACTATCTCAACAGTATATCTAGAAGCATAACACATGGATTTAAAGGTTAAATCACACTATAGTGGTCAAATTATTAAGGGTTTAAAGAGTCTTTATTTTAATTTATTGAAATAATCCTCAAAATTATAATAAAAAAATCATTTTCTTTTTGGAGTAATCAAGAAAGGGTGTGAGAAATACAGATAAATCCACTAATGGAACAATGATAAAATCTCATGTGAACTACAAAATACTGTACATCCCACACATTTCTAAGGAATAATAGGGAATAAATGGAATCCACTTTTGATTTATCTACTTGGATACCATCCTGAAAAATTAAATTTCCAAGCACTATCCCTTATCTCACATTGAAATGAAATTCCTCATAATTTAATACAAAATTATTTTCAAAACAATGATGAAGGAAAATTACTATATTACTCAATCACTAATCAAAATAGGGACCATATATAGCAAAATCATCCATGAATAATTATATGAAATTATCTATACAATCTAAAAAAAATACTAACCTTGAATTGATAGAATGTACCTAGGGCATTGTATAAGAACAATGATATCTTCCAATATAAAAATGTACTAAAGGGGAAAGGTAATGTTGTATTTTCCTAATTATCTAAGGAAATATAGATCTAAAAATATCTAGAATAACCATTGAAGAAATAATAATGATACTTCCCTACTAACCTCACTAGCATTTGGTCCAAAAAAATAATGGGAAATGATACATTTTTATGTAATTGTATAGTCAGTGATAGTCTACATAGACACACTAACTATTCTATACATGGTTAATACCAATACATTATTTTCATTTTTGTTTTATGTTAGAAAAATTTTATTAGGAAAACACTACATTAGACTAAACAATTAGCTATTGAATATAGGATTAATGATTAAAATAACCAATAATGTGGTTACCTCCATTTTAATGATTTTTTTTACCTAGTAATGTGAGCAGTCACATGGGGGGGGGGGGGGTGAATCAAGGTAATATATGTTTCTCATTTGTTTTATACTTAAAATTTTACCCTTTTAATATCTCATCACAACATTTGAGCCCCTGTTATCTATTAGAAATTAAATAGACCCACATTTATTTAACCTAAAACAGAATACCATAAGAGACATATAAAATAATGTAAAGATAAACACATGGTATTTTAAAATTCCTTTCCCTGGTGTGAGTGACTACTTCCTTACTTTTTTCAGGTAAAGTCAGATGCACATATTTTCCATTAATATAAAAATTCAATACAAGTGGTGTGGGTAGGAATTATCCTCTAGAAAAAGGTTATATTCTAAAAATCATGTACAAATAATATCCCAATTATATTCTTTATATTGGTTCCCACTGGTTTAAAAATTTCCTCCCACCTTTGAAAACGATAATTGAACTTATCCTGGATGTCACTTAATTAAGTTATCTGATATTGATCCTTAAGAATAGTTTTTTATATCTTTAATATAGTCTATTAAACTTCAAAATAAAATCTTAAAATAACCAAGTAAACTTATCTTATATGGAATTTGGATCAATAGTCTTCCTCACCACTAAAGCCACATGTGATTCTAAAAACTTAGTAGCTTCGTAATCTAAATGACTTGACAAAGTATATATGCATGCACAATGTATGTCAATCACACTTTTAACTCTTTTTCTTCTCCTCCTCCCCTTCCTTATTCTTCACTAATACCCAAAACATTTTTCATCTACAATGTAGTATCCAAATCTTAATAAATATCCCAATTATTTTTATCTATCTTATTTAATCTCATTTAATACATTTATTTTATTACACATGGTATATCCAAATAATTATGATGGTTTTCCTTAAAAAATTCATCAATAACCCCTTGCACATTAACCTCAATATCTGCATGGAAATCACAATGAACCTAATGTGTCATCTACAATCATGACGTGAATGAATCCCTCTTAACATGGATTATTTATTATTAATTTTTTTCTATAATCACATTCTCTTTTGTATTGCTTATTTCCTTGAACAATAATTCTAGTATCGACTAATTTGATTTCATAATCCTTCTTCTTGAAATCTCCACTTCTCATATTTTTATAACCATCGGACTCAAGGTTACCCTTATGAAACATTTTTTACTTTTACATAAGAGTAGTTTACACTTATGATACACTATGATTCCCTTAAATTTTATAATTTTTTAGTCCATACAATTTTTATAAGTGTAGATGAATCTTACATTTTGTTAGATGAATCTTACACTACTGAATGTTGACTCTTATACAACACCATATTAGTTTTCTCAGTCTTTTATAAATCTTTTGATATAATCCAATGTTACCATTATTAAATATTCAAATTATTATTATGTACATATCATGCCTTTTTGAATTATTAAATTACACTCTAGATTAATCTTACACATTAAGTGTATGAGTTATACATTTTAAATAATCTCATGAATTTTTCAAAATTTAGCTCAATTATTTGATTGAAAATTCTTTATTACATATGAAAAACACATGAAATCTCGTGGTGAACCTTATGAAATCATGAGATAAATATTATAAAATTTTATAAACCTTGTGACTTATCTAATTTTCAGCTCTAGTGAAAACTTTTCAAAATTATTAAATTAATAAAAAAACTTATTTAAATCATCTCATGGAATTCTAAATCTCTTTAAATCAACACAAACCAATTTAAATTTATTTGTAAATTAATAGAATATTTCAAAACTTGTTCATCAAAATCACTAATGAAATTCAGATTTTGAATAATCAAATATGAGTAATTCAATATGGCTTTATTTCACCTTTAATTATAGATTTAATCTCATCCATATCTATCAATCATCTAAATAATATTCATAATTAAATATTAAAACCTTAATTATTAGAAATCCAAGGGTGGATTCTTACTATCTGCCAAATTTATACTTATTCAATGCTCCAAAAATCTCTCCAATCTATCCAATACTTCCATCTAACTCTCTACTATTCAAAACTATTGTAGATAGTGGCGCTTGCTCTTATTACCGGTGAAACTTGGAATTCACATTAAAAACAACATTAAAATAATCACATGTATGTGATTCTCACCTTGAATAATCTCAATTAAACTTCATTTATAACATAAGAGGGGACATTCATATTACATAAAATAGAATATTCTCAATTATCTTTATTGATATCTTCCTCCAACAACCAACACACATATTGAAAAGTTTATTGATAATAAATACAAAAGAAATACTTTTTTTCTTTAATTTTCCCTTTTGATTTATTACCAATACCTTCAACCACTTCTAAACAATAACTATCAATATGTTATCTATTTCCATAAATATTTATCCTTCTCCCTGTAATTGAAAATAAATATATAGTTTTTAGTGTAAAGGAATGATTCTACTCACCTCTTTAACTTTCATGATTTGAAAAGTCACCATATCCCTATTATTCTCCCACATTTTTTATGATATAATAGTTGAAATAAATAAAAAATGATTTTCTTGAGATAAGGATGACATCAATTTTTTACTTAGAAATGACCCATGAATTAATAAACTCTATGTATAGGGTATTAATTCTCTATGTAAAAAAAGACAATGACTAATCTAAACTAAGAAGTTTTCTATAAAACATCTGAAATGTGACACCTACATTGAAGTATATTTTCAAGCAATATTTATATAGATTTTATAATAAGTTTAATAATTTAATTTTACTTCAAAAAACACATTAAAACATTAAATTTTAAGGATAATAAGTCCCCTTTAAAGTTATCTTTCAACTAACAATCTCACTTAATGTGTCAAATTTTATAAAATAAAAAATGGTGGATCATGTTGGAGGGATTCTTACAGTGGATGTGATGAGGGATCTAAATTTTTATGGATTATTTTATGTGGTATCCACCAATGGAAGAATTTTGGAATGTAACCCTAAGAAAATTAGGTTCTTTTGGTTACATGTTCCATCAGGCCAATTAATGTTTGTACTTAGGACACTGGGCCTTCGGGCCATGTAGGATTGGTCTTTGAGTTTATGAGTTTTGATTCATGTATGCTATGGGATTATTTCTAGGTTTGGGTTCCCTCTTAAGCCACTTTAAAATGGGTTTTTCTTGTTTATTTAATAAAGGGGATATAACCCAGCTTTTTTAGAAAATTACATAGGAAACATTATTCATATTGTTTGCTTCGCCTAAAGGGATGCACTAAAATGATATTCATCATGGTCAATTTTCTTCAAGATAAAATCCAAGAATATTTTGATATTAATTTAAATGTTTAAGGATACTTAAAATACTCTATGTAAGATGAGTCTTCCAGCTATATAATTATTAAAACATTCATATAGTTCTCCTTTTCCATATATCACATTTAATTAATTTTTCAAAAGAGGAATAAGAAAAAAATATTTGAATAAGGTAAGTTTATATCATGTAATTTATGGGAGAAATACAGTTGAGTCATATTTCATAACACATAAACTCCTTTCTTTACAGCTCTAAATTTTTGAGAACTAATTCTGCTTATATTTTCCTTTATTTTCAAAATATGATTTTTTTGGGTAGCATGGATTTCTTACTTTATGTAGCCTTATTCTTAAAAATAATATGCCTTTTAACTTTATATAGCAATGAAAATTCATTATTTTTTCATATACTATCATTCAATCCAATTACAACTACTATAGCCATAAGGTTATGTATTCTTTAGTTACATGATCTGTCTTTTTCAGGTGTGTGGAATCCTTCTTTATAGTATTATTCTCAGTATATGAAGTCACTAGCATTATCCCATTTTTTAAGAACTCTTTTTTTAGGTTTACATGTCATATAATTGTTAACTATATTCCTAGAAAATATTCACTTTCCAAAGATATTTTTAGTAGCATTTGGGTTATCCTTTTTAGAAAACCTCTCATGAAATTAGATTTCTTCATCTTGGAAATATTCTATTAAACCAACACTCATGCTCCTATTAAAGATTAATTATTCCTTCGAATCCATCTTTCTTCCTTCTATCTTGATGTTATTAGATAGTTTAGAGTGGGTTATGATGTGTAATTTACTTCCACAAAATAAGAATTTCTTCTTTGTTGGAATGACATATTTTTTTTGCTCTCTTCTTGGTTGTAGTTAGAAAAAAATATTTTTTTATTTATATCACTCTTTATAATAGTGACCACTTTTTTGTAACATTAATATAATTATTTCAAGAAATAATATTTTTATTAGTAAATGGATATATTTTCTTTTATAAATTATTCTAATGTATAGTAAACTTTATCTGGATTTTAGCTCTAATAACCCTTGATTCATTCCTTCTATAATCTCTATTGATCAATATATTATTATAACAAATAGTGTACCTATAGAAAAACATAAAAAAACCAATACTGTCCTAAAAAACTTGTTATTTTAAATTTAGTAGTAAAATATCTAGTTTTAGAAGCTTTTTATTTTTGTAATAAAAAAATATTCTATTTTATCTTGATTTTTGGAGCCAATGCTTTATCGTTTTCATACAAATACCCTCTATTTGGTAGCATATTTTTTAGAAAGATTCTCTACCCATATTATTTAAGAATTTGATTTTAAAATTATGTTGCGACGAAGTGTGTTTAGTTTTATTTATTTTCAATATGTCAATATTTTTTTGGTGAATGTATCTTAAGAAATTTAGAGAAGTTTATTATAATAGAATTTAATAACTTTCCTTAAAGAGTGTAAGAAATCTTACTAAACTCATTTAGGAAAATTTCCTTAAAAAATTAAAAAAAATGTTTTTTTCAATAAGTTTCTAATATCATGATGATTATCATGATACAATATCATGTTCAAAGTAAGATAATAAGATATTGGACTGAAGGTAATAGACTGAGTGTTTTTTAATGTAGGTTACTAGATGTATGAAAGTGGATAGAGACACCAAATAGAATATGGTTGATGTTCCAGATGAAGAGTTTGTAAGAGTAGTCCCAAAAGCTATACAAAGTTCAAGATGAATGTTATATGAAAAACTATATGTACAAAGATACATTATGTGAATAATACAAATATATATTCTAGTAATATATTTTTTAGATACTGACATTACTATGTGTATATTAATTATGATTTTGTACAAAGAATGAGAAGTGTGTTTCTAGGGAAATAAACACAAAGGGGGATAATCTCTTATCAGATAGGGTCCAAGTAATAAAGGTGGAAGCTGTAACTATGTTTAGAGAGTTACATAAATTTAACTTAAGAATTTAAATACCCACATAAATGTATCAAATGATATATTTTCAAATCTACTAGATTGTGGAAATAACATTAAGAGAAATGGAAAGAGATATTAATGAAGTTGTAATGGACGAAGTCCAAGAGTCATACACTCTAAAGATCCAATGAATGAATATTTACCATTATCAACATAAAGATAAATATTAAGGTTCTATAAATAGAGAAGTAGGTACAATGTTTGATATACAATTTAGGAAATCAGATCAAGTTCATCAGATAAAGATCCATTGGATCAATGCATCGAATAGACACACCAAGGAGAGATATGATATGTCATCAGATACACATATGCTAATCTAAACAGATGGAGGTTTCTTAACAAAGGGAAACCAAATGAATATATTTTAGATTATGGAATATTATAATATACACTATAAAGATAATGATAAATTTTTACCATCGGAAAAATAATTTATAAAAATGTAAACAAACATACATACACCTAAAAAATGAGATCTAAGGATATTTACATAAATAATGTAAAGTATTTAACATGATAATGTTATGGTGAACATTCAATACTTAGTTATCTATCATAGATAAGGAAAATTGTAGAATTTCTTTAACACTAACTTTAATCAAATTCAAGTAAGGTTTATGAATACTCTATAAGGATCACGAATCTTTAATAAAGTTTCATTTAAACTGAAAAAAACAATTTCCTACATTTATACTTTAGAAGAACCTATATACAGGTGGTGAAAATTATGAATATACATAAAAAAGTTCACATATATTAAAAATTATAACATGATCATGTGATTTTAGTAGACTGAGTTTCCAACCAAGTTAACTTTTAGGTTAGATAATTGCTACCAAACCAAATTACATTGAATAAAGAAGAATTTTTTTAGTGTCAACTTGAGTTCTTACTTTGTTAAAGGAGAGTTAATCAGATAAAGGATCATCAATCATAGATTTAGTAGATATAGACCTAATGGATAAAGAACCATTAGATAGAGGTCTATAGTATAGATTCATTAGAAAGATATTCTGAACATTTCCCACTGAACCAAAGCACAATGAGGATAATTGAACAAAGATAGAATAGATGAATCCATCAAACTGATGGAAAACTAGATGGAGTCAACAAACAAACATTTTCTATGGAATTTTTGGGAAAATTTCAAAAAAATTCAGCATGAGTACATCAGAGTATTACAATGACCAAGAATAAGTTTTAATGTCAATAGACTCAATATATTTGTTGAATATCTTGAAGTTTTCACAGAGGTGAACGTGATCTAACTTTCTTATAGAGGAATATAAGATCTTTCTATAGTAGATAAAAAATATGAAACAAATATCTTATAGTTAGGGGTGATAACCATTTTATAAAAAGGTTTGTTGGTTGGGGGTATACCAACTATGAAGGAAGATGATAAAGTTAGGATAGTTGGGGGGGGGGAGTATAACCAAATATATCATAAGAGGTTATTAATGCGGGGTAAAACCCGGATTAGCTGAAAAAAATATTACTGGGGTGTAGAACTAGTAACTAGATATCAATTTTTAATTATATGATGATAGTAAAAGAATATATGTTGGGGGATAACTAAAATGGAAAGGATTAGAACTTTGTTTCGAAGCTTGTATATATCATGTTATAGTTTCTCTTTATATTTTTTATATATGAAAGGTGTGTTTTAGATTTATATTTGAGTGGATTGTAACTCTTGAAAGTTTTAATGGTTAGGAAAAGTTTCCTTAATGAATATAAGAAACTTTCTTATAAAAGAAAAATTGATCAATGGTTCACCCCTATCTTAGTTATCCTACATTGATCCAAGTAAAATTCAATTTCTGTCATAAAATAGGTTCCATACGAAGTATCCAACAATGAGAATTATGAATTTTCATTATATGAAAAAGGGTTGTTGCATTATTTTATAAAAGAAACTATCATGGTTTTTAGAATAGGGCATTACCATATATTCTATCTCTTGGTCTTGATGTCAGACACACCATAACAGTGGGATTTATCTTCTTAATAATGTTTATATAATAGATTATAATAAAATAAACTTTGAAAATGATGGAAAATATTTTAATTACATATTGATGGATCTAATTGAAAATTTTTATACAATATTATGGGGCTTTAAATGGCTAAACAAATGTGTAATAAGTTAAGATGAAATTATGAAGGAAATTAGAAATTTAGGGAAGCTAAGTTACAAATCTTGAGAAGAATATTTAAAGATCCTAATATGGATGATGAATAAAGTATTAATGATTACCTTAAAATAGTTAGTGAAATTTTCAAAAATATCATAGTTTTTAGTAAGAACCTGAAAGATTATACTATTTTTAAGAAACTAATGATAAAATTTATAGATATATTTGATGCCAAAGTGTCAAAATTAGTAGATTGATAATATTTATCTCTAGATGAATGTCATAATCTTCTTGTGTCATATAAGTTGAGTAATAAATGTCTTTAAGAATAAATATAAGGAATAAATGAATTTTGAAGAATTTTTAAAAGGTAAGCTAAGAGATAAATAAGATGAAGAAGAATAAAGTGATTCAATGGAATAGGAAGAATCAGAGGACTTCTACACAAATATTTCTCTTCTTTCTAAGAGATATAAAAGGGAAATTTTGAAGGAAACGGTAAAACATTTATTAAATGTTTTAATTGTAATGATAACGACCTATTTTAACCTAATTATCCTAAAAATAAGTATAAATATTCTGAATTAGAATAAGGAGATAATATTTCTTGGAAACAAAAGTGGAAGAAAAATAAGAAACAACTCACTTAAAAAAATAAGAATAGTTTATAGAGAAGAAGAGAATATGATGGTTCTTTATCTAAAAATGAATCTGATTGTCATGTAAACTTCTTTTATCATGTTATAAAAGGAAAGTATGCATCAGATAGTGATGATAATGGTGAAGAGATAGAGAGAGTATAAATTGAGTTAATTCTAAAATAGAATTTGGAAGTATCACTTGAGAATCATTCACAACTGTAGATGTAAAGAAATAATTTGAAGAAATAATTTAAGGAAATAATTATTTAAAATTGTAATATAACTAAAAAATAGAAGATAAACCAAAATGAAATTAGAGAACAAAAAATTAAATTTGGTGAAATACATAGAAAACTAGAAAAATATATAGAAACTTCACCTGGGAAGGAGAATCTCAACATGGTAGAAACTACACTTGTGGAAGAAATTAAGCATAATATGTTCAAGATAGATAAACCCTATAAGATGGTGAATGTTCATAAATAAATTTTTTATGATAAATAAGAATAGTTTTTAGAAACACAATCAATGTTAATTATAAAAAAATGTGAGTTATGAAAGATGAGAGAAGACTTCACCAAGTAATTGAGGTTAAAGGAAAAACATCTCAAGATGGTGAAAGAAAGGGTTTATAGAACCATGTGGTTTCTTTTCCCAAAACAAATTAATGAAAATATTATTATTATAAAAATGAAAGTTCAAATGTGATTATTTGTGAGAAATCATCTTCAACTAAAAACGATTTTAATTAATCATGAAATTTTATCCCTGAATAATTTTTCCCATTATTTATAAAAGGAAAACAACCAAAAAATTTAGACCAGTAATAATATTAGTCTTAAAGATTAGTAATTAGAGTTCATTTCTTGGTGTTTTGGAGTTTTAAGTATAAATAATACTCATGAGGGTAAAACATATCTTTACTAGGAAATAAGTAGAATTAAGGGCGAGCTATAATTAGTAGATAAGAAAAATACTTCGAAGAATGGATGATAAAAAATAAAATAAAGTTAAAAAGGGAAATAAAGTTAAAGATGTAAGTGAGAAAAATGTGATTCTTGGAAAATTTTAGAAATGAAAGGAATTTAAAAAATTTGAGAAGTGTAAAAATGTTCATAAATAAAATAAAGAGTGCTTGGTTATTTATACAATATCAAGTAGTCATGTATAAAAATATAGAGGAAGCACAAAAGTCTACTAAAGAAAATGGAAGAAATAGGTTTTAAAAGATGAGAACAAAGTTGGTAATTTTTTTTTTCAAAAGATGGTGATTTGAAAATTCAAAAAAATGAAGGATATGTGATCAATATAGGAATGTTATAGAAAATTTTATTAATATCTTACCAGACCAAGAATAAAGAATGAATAAAATGTTACAAAGTCATTATAATAAATATGTTATGAAATATAAAGAGAAGTTGAAAACCTCATATGAAGATTTTACATATGATAATAAATAAATTAAAAAATATATGGAGGATAATCATAATAAATAAATCACATCTAATGAAAACGATAAGAATAAGATGAAGTAGTTGAGTCTAAGAGAAGATTCTCAGTCTAAAAGTTAATTATAATGATCAAATAGGTTCCTTCTTATTCCCAATTTTTTTATTTGTATTGAATTACAGGTAATTAAATGAGAGGAAGTGATGAATATGGTTGAGTATTGTAGAATTTGTATATAAATGTTGATAAATCCATCACGGAATATTGTTACCATAATTATGAAGCAATTTTCCCTACCCTTGTGCGGGAGAAAATTTGATGTTTAGGTATGAGTATCAAACATTCCTTAAAAAGTTTCGGAAGATAAGAAAGATGAGATATTGGGAATTATATTTATACACTTGACCTATTTTGATATGTTTGTTAAGATGGATGTAGGTTTTCCCTTAACAAAATTTCTCAAATTTCCCATGATATAATGATATTGGAAGAAGATTTAGGAAATTATTTGAGAAAATAAGTTTTATGGAAAACATTTATCACCTTTACTATAGACAATTTTTTTATACACTAGGTTTACCTAGGTATACATAGAGTTTTTTTAGTTAAAGTCTATTTATTAAGGAACTCATGTGATTCTATTTTTCTCTTGAGAAAAAATTTCAAGATTCCGAAATGAAATTTTTTTATTTGAGATGAACCATTTGAATTTGATTTTGAATAAGGGGAATAAGTAAATAAAAATGTTAAGAGGATGATGAAATGCATGTCCGATTGTCACCTATCGACCAGTCAAGGTTCTGGTGCTCTGCTAATGTGTATAGCAGCACTCGGGTCGAATCCTCGGCAATGATACTTTGTAATAGTCGTTTGTTTTTAGTTAATTGTATTCTGATTAGGGGGTTTATTTGTAGAGCTTATGAAATAATTTATGTATGATGTTTTATTTAAAAAATTGATAAATATTGGGGTGAGTTCATCATTAGGTAGTTAAGCTTGTGAAATCCTTGAGCTTTTCTTTATATTTCATTAAATTAACACCCATGTCACAAGATGATTTTGATCGGAATTCCCAAGTGTTAAAGCTTTAATCCAAGCCGTAACTTAACTTAGGTTTATAATAATTGCCATTACTTGTTTATGGTAGTGTATTTTTGGTTCCAATAATCCATGTAATCCACATATTAATCAAAACATGTCATTAATTCATGACATATAAAGTTCAACATACACAATATTAATTTAAAGAACATTCGTCGAGAAAAAGCTCTCAATCACTTAACACACCTAAATTATAACTCAACCCAATTAAATATTTACCCAGAAATTAAAATTATTACTAATCTGGTTATAATGATTATGGTGATTAATTATAAATAGAAGAAAAATAAAGGGACAAGATAAGAGTACTGTGCCGAACACACACACAAACGATAAAGAAAATTAAAAAATGGATTTTCGATTGAATGAGTAAGCAAAAGAAGGGAAGGAGATTCAACTGAATTTAAACTATTTTAAGAACATAAATATTAAACTACATAATGTGGATGAGAATAAGAGATATTGAATAATTTACTTGCATTAAAACAGAATTAAAAGAAAGAGACTTACAAAATTACAAAAACGAAGAACACGAAATTAAGTGAAAACAAAGAGAGGAGGAAAGGTCTCTCAAGTGAAAACTTGAGTATGGAAGATCCTTCCAAGAATTTTTAAAGGACTTGGTCTTGCCAATATGTTCTCCTCTATTCTAAAAATACCAACCCTTTTGAAAGGAGGGGAGGGGATGTATTTATAGCCCAAGGTGGTGGACTGTTTACATTCCAGAAAATACCCCTCCACTTGGATCGTAGATATGTACATCAAGAAATCCGAATCTCGAGAAATATCCTTCTTCCAAGTTGTAGATAATAAAATTTTCCGACTACTGTCAAAATTTTGAGTCATTTGTACTTAAGGATCAAAGGTTATGTCTGGTTCATTAAACAAAGTAAAACTGTCCATTTCAATCCAGTCTTTTTGAAGTCCATAATGTGAAAGGGTTTTTGAATATGAAGGTGCCTTCAAATCCGAATGGGTTATTCAAAAACGTCACCCACATATATCTCCTATTGAAAAATGAAAAAACTCAGCTCTATTTGATATTTACATCATGAGATATTCCATGCATAATATACTGCTTTTAATTCTCGGCCAGAATGGTGGGCTGGACTTCAAAGCTTTATTTGGGACCCTTGTACTTATATTTGGGCCTTGAAATTTTTATCCAAGATGTAATGTAGTGTCCCACAAATTATTGTGGAGATTTAATGTTTTTGGACTTTTGTATTGAACCCAGTAAATCAATCTTCAAGGCTGGTCCAGTTTGATCACAGATTCTTTGGTCTTGTTTGTGAGGACCATATGACCCTTAAAATGGCAGAATTGGCTCATGTTACTTTCTAATTAAATGTTGTATATTGAAATTATAATCCTAAAAATCAAGAACCACAGAATTTGGATCAGTATAGTGATAGTTATTATTAAAACATTAAACTGACTCAATTGGACTACTTCTAAAAATGCTCAAAAATTGTACGTAATGGTAAAACATTAATATTTCACACAAATTATGCACATTTCATATAAAATAAGTAAAGGGAGTATATAATAAGTCATTAAAATATTAATAACATAAACTCCCCCACACTTAGTTTTGTGCATGTCCTCATGTGAAAAAAATATAAAAACATGACAAAATCATTTTTACTCACCAACAGATATTAAAATTTTGTTTTCTCTAATCAGGGGAGATTTAGACTATTTCACTCATCCATTTTGAAATCCACCACAAGTTTTTACAGAAACAATGTTCCAAAACTAATTCATTTTTTCATGCTCAAATTTATAAATGGAAGATGTGGACACTCAAAACTCACACCTCTCAAGATGATAAAATTTATTTGTAGAGGTTCACTCTTTCACCAACCAAAAGTGAAAATATTAGAGTTTGAAAAGAGATCTCAGATTACAATACCTATCCCATGTGAACAATAATCAAGAGGTCTTTTTAATGGGTTTTTCTGTGGCTATGGGACGGTTGGAATATAATTTCCAAGAGAGAGAATAAGAGGGTTAAAATACAAACATAGAAAAAGCAATGCACATTTTTTTTGAAATAAAACATGGAAGTAAATGAAAACACATATTTACAAGGGAATGATTGTGTGAAGAAAGACACGATAGAGGGTGAAAATATGAAGGTAATGAGAAGATGAAATATTTACAAAACACAGAACTTCTCCCAATAAGAATATAATGCAAGTGTTCTTTTTTTCTTCTTCTCTTTTTTTTTTCTTTGTTTTTTCGAAAGTTGAACTTGGAAAAGATCTCACACTCATAACCCAACCCATGATTGATCTCCTCATGACAATAATTGTAATAGTTATAACAACATAAAAGGTTGAGGAAGAGTTATTTTTGACCTACCCAAGACACAACCCATTATTTTATTTTTTTTGATTTTTTTTATTTTTTTCATCATTTTTTGAACACTTGTCAATAAAATTTACAAAATTACATAAATGGAAGTTCATTACATTCCCAAAACACACTTAATGACAACCTCTCCCCCACACTGAAATGGATGCTTGTCCTCAAGTAGATGATAACTCGTTGAAAATCAATAATAGGGTACCCAAACAATGAAATCCATTTCCCCCCACACATAAATTTCAAAAAAAAATTATGCAATGAAAATCCATGTTGATATTGGGTGGGAAAAGGTATTAGGCTTGTAATGTGGCTATCAAAGAAAAGGTTTTCATAGGCTCGAAGGGGCTTTCAAAAGGAGGACTAAAGTAAGGGAAATGGGTGTCTATTTGGCTATTGTGATTATCACGTGGTTCAGAAAATGACTCTATCATATTAATACACACTAAGGTAGTAAATTCATCTCTAAGTTCCACAAACTCAAGACTCAAAAATGGGGGTGAAAACACACATTTTGAAAAGATGTCTATAGGTGGCCTTGGCATGAAAGCAAATGTTGTTCCTCACGGTTCGGGAAAAGCATTTTCCAAATAAAAAATTGAGCATTCAAAATGTGTTGGTGTTGACACAAAATTCTTTATACAAAGTCATAATGAAAATAAAAATTTTTTTGAGATGAAAACATGTCTGTTAACTCCCCAAAATGGTTGGAAAAAATTTCAAAACTCGATGGTGAGTAAGCATGACTCTTTTTTTTTGTATTTTTTTAAGTAATTGTGTTTTTTTTGTGTTTTTTTTAGTTTTTATGGTTTTTTTTTAAAAATACACACCCACACAAGAAAGAGAAAAAGAAAGGGTTTGATGAATAAAGTGGTAAAAAAATGAAATAGAGAGGAAGAAGAAGAAAGAGAGAGAGAGGGAGAGAGGGAGAAGAAGAGTCAAAGAGAAAGAGGTACCCCCTGGTTTGGATTTGGTGGGTTGCCATATCCATCCAGTGGTGGGTCTACTGTGGATCTAATGGAAGTGGATGTTATTCCAGGATTGCATGTCTTCTCATGGTGATGTTTCAACCGATGTCCATTTACCGTAAATGTCCTTTTAGAGGAGGGGTCTTGGACTTGCACTGCACCAAATGGGTAAACATTAGTAATACCAAAAGGACCTTCCCAACGAGAATTAAGCTTACCTAGGTGAAGCCAAAATCGAGAATTGAAGAGCATTACCTTTTCAACTTCATGAAATACCTTTCTCAGGATGTGTTTTTTCTGGAGTACCTTAGCCTTATCTTTGTACATATTGGAATTCTCATAGGATTCAAGTCGAAGCTCCTCCAGTTCAGCCAATTGCAACAATCTTTCTTCACCAGATTTTTCCCAATCAAAATTACAGGTTTTCACAGCCCAAAAAGACTTATGTTGGATTTCAACTGGTAAGTGACACGCTTTACCAAAAACTATCCTAAAAGGAGACATCCCAATGGGTGTTTTATAGGCAGTTCGATAAGCCCAAAGGACTTCACCAAGTCTCTCAGGCCAGTCTTTTCTGGTGGGCTAAACAATTCTCTCAAGTACCCTTTTCACTTCCCTATTATAGAGTTCAACAATGACATTTGTTTGAGGGTGATATGCAGTTGAAGTTTTACGTACAACCCCATTCTTTTTCAGAAGAGCTTCTATGGTTCTATTACAAAAATGGGTTCCTAATTCACTAATCAAGGCACGTGGTGTGCCAAATCTTTGGAAGATGTGGATCTTTAGGAACTCACTAACAGTATGAGCATCATCCTTCCTAGTGGGTTTGGCCTCAACCCACCTTGAAACATAATCGACCGCAATAAGAATGTATGAGAATCCATTGGAAGGGGGAAATGGTCCCATGAAATCGATGCCCCAAACATCGAAGATTTCACAAAAGATTAAAGGGTTTTGGGGAATTTCATTTCTTTTGGAGATTGTGCCGAACTTTTGGAAAGTGGGACATGATTGACAGAACTTATGTGAGTCCTTGAAGAGTGAAGGCCAGAAAAATCCAGAGTCTAGGACCTTTCGGGAGGTCCTTTGTGGTCCAAAGTGGCCACCTCCGGGAAGTGAGTGACAGAATTCTAAGATGGAAGAACACTCATTTTCTTCAACACATATCCTAATTACCATATCTTCCCCAGTTTTCCAAATGTTATTTTCTTCCCAAAAATAGTATTTTGAATCACTTTTAAACTTCATTTTTTGTTCTTTTAAAAATATTTCATGAAAAACACCAGAAACCAAGTAATTTACAATTGGGACATACCATGGTATTTTTGGAGTGAGAGATGAAAGGTGCTCACTGGGGAATTCAGGATCGATGATTTTAGATTGAGAAGAATTAGAAATTCTACTCAAGTGATCAGACACAGGGTTTTCTTTTCCTGGTCTATCTTTTATTTCAAGGTCAAATTCTTGGAGCATTAGGATCCATCTTATTAGCCTCGGTTTGGAATCACTTTTCTTGAGTATGAACTTTATAGAAGAATGGTCTGTGAAGATGATGATTTTGGCACCTAAGAGATAGGACCAGAATTTATCTAAGGCATAAACCACTGCTATAAGTTCCTTTTCAGTGACAGTGTAGTGAGATTGAGTTTCATCCAATGTTTTTGAGGCATAATAGATGACATGAGGAATCATTTCTCTTCTTTGACCAAGAACAGACCCAACAGCTCTATCAGAAGCATCACACATTAACTCAAAGGGTAAGGACCAATATGGGGATTGGATTATTGGGGCAGATGTGAGAGAATATTTGAGTTCAACTAAGGCTCTCTTGCAAACCTCATCGAAATGGAAAGTGACATCATTTTGGAGCAAACGAGTGAGCGGGAGGGAAATTTTACTGAAGTTATGGATGAATCTCCAATAGAAACCAGCATGTCCGAGAAATGAATGGATGTCTCGAATATAGTTGGGTTCAGGAAGTGATTGGATCACTTCTATTTTGGTAGGATCGACTTCAATACCATCTTTTGAAACTATGTTCCCTAGAACAATCCCATTTGCAACCATGAAGTGACATTTTTCAAAATTTAACACAAGGTTACACTTGACACACTTCTGAAGGACTAGAGAGAGTGAATTCAAAAAAGATTCAAATGACTCACCATAAATGGTGAAGTCATCCATGAAGACTTCCATGCAGTGTTCAATGAATTCAGAAAAGATACTCATCATACATCTCTGGAATGTTACAGGATCATTGCAAAGTACAAAATGCATTCTTCTATATGCATATGTTCCAAAGGGGCATGCAAAAGTAGTATTTTCTTGGCCCTGAGGTGCGATTGGGATTTGAAAATAGCCAGTGTATCCATCAAGAAAGCAGTAGTGTGAATTTCCGGCAATCTTTCTAGCATTTGATCACGGAATGGAATAGGGTAGTGATCTTTTCATGTTTCAGCATTCAATTTTAGATAATAGATGCATACACACCATTTGTTCTTCACTTGAGTTGTGACTACCTCTCCATGTTCATTTTTGACAACATTTATCCCACCCTTCTTAGGTACAACTTGAATTGGACTAACCCATTCACTATCAAAAATTGGGTAGATAATACCAGCTTGAAGAATCTTGGTGATCTCTTCCCTAACTACCTCAAGGATGAGTGGATTGAGTCTTATTTGTGGTTATCTAATTAGTTTGGATGATTCCTCAAGATGGATGTGATGCATGCAAAGGGCAGGGTTGATTCCTGGTATGTCATCTAGGGTCCAACCTAAGGCCTTTTTGTTTTCCTCGAACACCTAAACAAGTTTGGACTCCTCGGTTTCAGTAAGGATGACAGAGATAATGACAGGATATGAGTTATCATGGAAGTGGAATTCATATTTCAGGTGTGCAGGAAGGGGTTTTAGATCAGTATCATCTCTCATTTGTGGTTTAGACATCTCATGAATGGATGTAGGGACTTCAGTTGCTTTAGATTCATTTTGCTTAATACTGTCCAAGTTGGAGTAGTAGAGATCAGAGTTGATGTGGGATTCAAGAGAGTTTTTAAGTTCCTCTATATTGATGGAGTCTATAAATAAGAGGTCCACATCAACTTCACCATTTATGAATTTGTTAATCATGGTGCAGATTTCACAAGATCCTTTATCATTAGAACATGAAGAACATGGTGGATTGGGGTTCGATTGACTCTTAAAAGTGTCCTCAGAAGCATGGATTGAGAATGCAGAGTGATCCTCATATGGGTATCGCATGGCTTGGAAAATGGTGAACTTGACTAGTTGGTCACCAAATTCCATGGATAAGATTCCTGAATGGACATAAATCTTGGTTCTCGCAGTCATGAGGAATGGTCTTCCTAGAATTAGGGGAGATCAAGAAGAGTTTGTCTCACCTTCCATGTCAAGGACATAGAAATCAGCAGGGAAGATAAGATCATTGACTCGGACAAGGACATCCTCAATTATTCCCTCAGGAATGGCTGTGCTTCAATTGGCTAACTGAATGACAACACCTGTTGGATGTAATGTACCTAGACCAAGGTTTGAGAATATGGATTTGGGCATGACATTAATTGAGGCTCCTAGGTCTATGAGTGCATCATCAAAGTTCGAACATCCAATTTGGCATGGAACCGTAAAGGTCCCTGGATCTTTTCACATTATGGGAATATACTACTGGGTGGAAACATTTTTGAAGGTCCTAAGTTGCCTCTTGTGGGTACACAACTCCTTGATAAACATGGCATACTTAGGAATTTTTTTTATGGAATCTAAGAGGGGAATATTGACTTCAACACGTCTAAACATGACGAACATTTCAGGATCAGGTTCAAAGGACTTCCTTGGTTTAGAAACAGTTTGAGGAAAAGGAATTGGGTTCCTAAGTGTAATTGAAGTAGGTGAGGGAATGGTTTTAGGTTCCTTTTCAAGTTTCTTTTTCTTTTCATTTTCTAGTTCAACATTCAAAGGAGGGATAGAGGACTTATCTTGAGGCATAGGAATGTGCTTTCCTGATCTAAGTGAAATTGCACTTAAATTACCCTTGGGGTTGGGTAATGGTTGAGCTAGGAGTTGGGAAGAATTTGATTGTTGTTGCTGGCTTAGGTGGGATGCAAGTTGACCTATTTGAGTTTCAATGTTTTTAAGGCTTGAACGGATGAAGGAGGAAAGATCATCCACTAAACTTTCCAATGGTTGCTTGGAAGAAGAGGCTTGTACCTGGTTGGGATATCCTTGATTTTGGTTCCTGGGAAATAGATTGTATTGGTTTTCGAATTGGGAAGGCTCACTAGGATAATGGAATCCAGGAGGAGGATTGTTCCTTTGAGATTGAGGAACAAAAGGATAAGGTTGATGAAAGTTACCACCACCTTGAACATATTGGAATTGGTTTGGGTTTTGAGGAGGGAATTGAGGGGGGTGAGACATGGGGTTACCATACCTCAATCCTTGGTTAAAGTTAGAGGAGAAGGGCTCATAGTGAGGTTGGTTGAAGTTTCTAACAAACTGACCTGATAGTTGAGGATTGGTGTTCTGCTGAGAATATGTTGCATTGAGCTCCATTGGTCCAAATGAATCAGATTGATCCTCTTGAATTTGTGGACATGTGTCAGTTGGATGAGATGGAGAGTTGCAGATTCCACAGTTTTTGACAGGTCCAGGAAACATTGATTGCCGAGAAGACGAGATTGGGGATTTGGTAGCCACAGCTAGTTATCGCACAAGACCTATAAGTTCACTCATCCACTCGGTCATTTTGTTCGGTTCAATTGATTGATTATCTAGGGCATGTTTGACTTGAGCATGTGCTCAAGTGTGGAATTTTTGTGTGTTTTCAGCCATATTACTTATGAGATCTCTTGCAGCTGCAGGAGTTTTATCAACAAGAGAACCGCCACTTGCGGCATCTATGAGAGTTCTCTCCATAGACAATAACCCCTCATAGAAGTATTGGATCAAGAGTTGGTCAGGGATTTGATGATGTGGGCAGGTTGCAACAAGCTTTTTGAACCTCCCCTAGTACTTATGGAGTGATTCACTTGGGAACTGACAAATACCACTTATTTCCTTTCGAATAGAAGCAGTACGAGAAGCAGGAAAGAATTTCTCTAAGAATAGTCGCTTCATGTCATTCCATGTGGTTATGGAACCAGGAGGAAGGTAGTAGAGCCATGACTTAGCAGTGTCATCTAGGGAGAAAGGGAATGCTCGAAGTTTGATTTGTTCTTTAGAAACCCCTTGAGGCTTCATGGTAGAGAAAACTACTTGGAACTCTTTAAGGGGGAGATGTGGATCCTCACCGGCTAGCCCGTGGAAATAAGGAAGAAGATGAATCAAACCCGATTTGAGTTCGAAGTCAGCCTCTATGTCTGGATATTGAATACCAAGGGGTTGGTAATTCATATCAGGGGCAGCGAGTTCTTTAAGGGTTTGTTCCCTAGGATTGACCATTTCAATTTCAACTGGTTGGATGAGGACTGGTTCTTGAATTATTTGAGTATCTCTGATGTTCCTCCTAAGTTGGTGAAGTGTTCGCTCAATTTCAGGTTTAAATAAATTCGAGGGATTGTTTGGAAGACTACGGGGAATTCAGAGAGATTTTGGAAGAAAGAGGAAGACGTGTTTTTCTCTGTATATTTTCAGTTTATGATTTTTAAGAGGAAGACGAGTTTTTCTTTGCGTTTTTTTTTCAATTTCTTTTTAAAATTTTGTTTTTTTTTGGTATTTTATTATAATAACCAGAAACTAATGAATAATTAAATCACCATCCTCTGCAACGATGCCATTTGAAACGCACGGCCGATTATCGCCTATCGACCAGTCAAGGTTCTGGTGCTCTGCTAATGTGTATAGCAGCACTCGGGTCGAATCCTCAGCGATGATACTTTGTAATAGTTGGTTGTTTTTAGTTAATTGTATTCTGATTGGGGGGTTTGTTTGTAGATCTTATGAAA
Organism: Viscum album; assembly: GCA_963277665.1. Lineage (NCBI taxonomy): Eukaryota > Viridiplantae > Streptophyta > Magnoliopsida > Santalales > Viscaceae > Viscum > Viscum album. The sequence continues at coordinate 1,392,705,776 of OY728130.1, read as the reverse complement.
TGATTTATGTATGATGTTTGATTTAACAAATTGATAAATATTGGGGTGAGTTCATCATTAGGTAGTTAAGCTTGTGAAATCCTTGATCTTTTCTTTATATTGCATTAAATTAACACCCATGTCACAAGATGATTTTGATCGGAATTCCCAAGTGTTAAAGCTTTAATCCAAGCCGTAACTTAACTTAGGTTTCTAATCATTACCATCACTTTTTTATGGTAGTGTATTTGTGGTTCCAATAATCCATGGAATCCACATATTTAACAAAACATGTCATTAATCCATGACATATAAAGTTCAACATACACAATATTAATTTAAAGAACATTCATTGAGCAAAAGCTCTCAATCACTTAACACACCTAAATTATAACTCACCCCAATTAAAGATTTACCCAGACATTAAAATTATTACTAATCTGGTTATAATGATTTTGGTGATGAATTATAAAGAGAATAAAAATAAAGGGACAAGATAAGGGTAGTGCGCCGAACACACACACAAACGATAAAGAAAATTAAAAAATGGATTTTCAATTGAATGAGGAAGCAGAAGAAGGGAAGGGGATTCAAATGAATTTAAACTATTTTAAGAAAATAAATATTAAACTATAGAAGGTGTATGATAATAAGATATATTTAATAAGTAACTTGCATTAAAACAGAATTACAAAGAAAGAGACTCACAAAATTACAAAAACGAAGAACACGAAATTAAGTGAAAACAAAGAGAGGAGGAAAGGTCTCTCAAGTAAAAACGTGAGTATTGCAGATCCTACCAAGAATTTTTCAAGGCCTTGGTCATTCCAATATGTTCTCCTCTCTTCTGAAAATGCCAACCCTTTTGAATAGAGAGGAGGGGATGTATTTATAGCCCAAGGTGGTGGATTGTTTACATTCCAGAAAATACCACTCCACTTGGCTCGCATATATGGACATCAAGAAAGCCTAATCTCGAGCAATCTCCTTCTTCCAAGTTGTAGATAATAAAGTTTTCCGACTACTCTAAAAATTTGGAGTCATTTGGACTTAAGGATCAAAGGTTATGTACAGTTGATTAAACAAAGTAAAACTGTCCATTTCAATCCAATCTTTTTGAAGTCCAGAATGTGAAGGGGTTTTTGAATATGAATATGGCTTCAAATACGAATGTGTTATTCAACAACGATGGCCGCCTATATATCCTCTTTCACACTGAAAAATCCCACCTCGATTTGATTCTTACATAATGATATATGTCATGAATACTATACTGATTTTAATTCTAAGCCAGAATGGTGGGCTGAAATTCAAAGCTTTATTTGGGCCCCTTGTACTTAGATTTGGGCCTTGAAATTTTTATCCAAGATTAAATTTAGTGTACCTAGATTTATTGTGGAGATTTAATGTTTTTGGACTTCTGGATGGAGCCCAGTAAATCAATCTTCAAGGCTGGTCCAGTTTGTTCACAGATTCATTGATCTTGTTTGTGAGGACCATATGACCCTTCAAATGGAAGAATTGGCTCATGGTACCTTATAATGAAATGTTTTATATTGAAATTAGAATCCTAAAAAACAAGAACCACACAATTTGGACCAGTATAGGGATAGTTATTATTAAAACATTAAACTGACTCAATTGGACTACTTCTAAAAATGCTAAAAAATTGTACTTAATATTAAAACATTAATATTTCACACAAATTATGCACATTTCATATAAAATAAGTAAATGGAGTATATAATAAGTCATGAAAATATTAATAAAATCAGATGAAAACATCATATAGAGAGAAATTATTGATCATACATACTGAATTTAACGATGTTTGATGTTTTATGTGGGCATTGAAACCAAAAAAGGGGGAGATTATTATGCAAAAATGCGTTTGGTTATATTTTTTGTCAATATATCTATATGAATTTTTGGTGAATGTTTATTAAGAAATTTGGAGAACATTATGATTATAGAATTAATGAAATTTTATTATAGAGTGTAATAAATTTTACTATACAATATTATGAAACATTCCATATAAAGTTAGATAATGTTATGATATTCAAAACCTTCTTAACATCGTGAAGATCATAATGATATATTATATAGTTCAAAGAAGGATAATGATGTACTATACTAAGGGTATCATTCTGATTGTTTCTAGACATAGGTTTCTGGATGTAAGAAACTGAACAAAGACACCGAAAAAAACTTGGTAGATGTTATTGATAAATAGTTTGTAAGAGTAGTCCAAGAAACTATAAAAGGTTCAAGATGTAAGTTATCAGATAGAATATATGTAAAAATATATAATATGAGAATAAAATAGGTATATTTTCTAGGAAAATATTTTTTGGATACTAGAATTACTAAGTGTAGAGTTTGTACAAGTTCTTACAAAGAATGAGTAGTGGATTTTCAGAGAAACAAACACAAAGAAGGATAATCTCTTATTAAAGAGAGGTCTAAGTTATAAAGGAAGAATCTATGACCATGTATAGAGAGTTATGTAAAGGTATATCAATCCTTAAAATTCCTACATAAAGGTATTAAATTATAGCTTGTCAAAGATATTGTATGGAGGAAATTATAAATAAAGAAACAAACAAAGATGTCAATGAAGTTGTAATGGAAAAATTCCAATGGATAGAAACTCTGAATATCCAATGGACGAAGACTTCTAAATTTCAACAGATGGAGAAATATGAAGGTAGTACAAATAGAGAAGGTGGTACAAAGTTTGAGATAAAATTGAGGCAATCATATTGAGTCTATAGTGAACCAAGAATTTACTCATATCATTAAATTATTTTAAGCATAATTAAACGTCAAATTACAAGCCAAGGATCATAAAGTCCCATGTCTTGGAGATTTGGTATATAATTAAACATCTTGAATCCAAAATAATTACATGTTTTATTTAATCTTCATAAAGATATCCTAACTTCCTTTGATCCCTTACATCAGTATAGAATAACATAGGGATAATATGAACAAAGAGATGAGCTAAAAGCCTAGTAATGAAATAAACATAAGAATAAAGCTTAGCACATGTGTTAGAAGGCCTAACATAATGATATAAAAAGTCCTGAAAGATGATTAGATATAAGGAATAATAACATGGGATCATATAATCATGGATTCATAATAATGTGGAAGAAAAATAAAAAGTTACATTAGAAAAAGTCAAGGCTCGTTGCACATAGATAAGTATGAGTCAATCCTAACCACAAAGACTGTTGCACATAGAGCACGAGTCAAGGCTAACCACCAAGGTCATTGTACATAATGTATCATGATACTAAACATTACCTCATGCATTAGAGTAATATATGGGTTCACCCATCATAACATTTTCATGAATATATCTTCTATATAAATAATCATACATAATCAATCAAACATAAACATAAGGGTTACCCCTAGAAATAATTGGGTATCATAATCATGTCATAAATCATAATAAATGGGTGTATCATAAAAGTGTCCATGAAAGAAATGAATTGGATCATACATGGACATTCATAAAGTAAAATCTTCATAGATCATGATTAGTGATATCAAATTGAAGTTATAACATGTACAAAGAGTATTTAGGAAACTATAAAACTAAATCATTTTAATGCAATTTAAGGAAAATATTACAAAGCATTTAAACCATAAAATGGAATAATATTTTATATAAAAATATAATTAGACCAAAAAAGTTTTTATAATAAAATTATTGATTTTAGAAAAATAATGGTGGCTTAAAACATATTATTGAGTGCACCTGAAAATGGGTAAGAATTCGAGAAGTTCACTTTCATCGGGCTTCATATCGAGAATAATTGAGTAGGGAACCTTTTAAAAACATGTATATACCCAAAAAATAAGGATGAATGGATATTGATAAATAATTTTGGATTACATACACAACATTTAAAATATTTACATAAAAATAATAGAGAATGTTATTTGGGTAAAAAGAGAGAAAGAGAAACCTGAAGGAATAATGGAGGTTCGGGTAGAATTCCTTACCTGAGGTTTGAAGGTGTTCTTCACTTGAACTTAATGTCCTGGATAATCAAATAATATTCACTAATTAATAATTAAATAACCCTTCATACATGTATTTGATTTATTATAACTATATTAAGTTCATTTATGGAATTTTGGATGGGTTAAGAGGTTCAATTGCATCGTTTAGGAGCGTTGGTTTCCATGATTTTCATGATTGGTTTACTTGTATACATGTACGAAAGGTCGTATAAAATGGGGGTAATTATCCAGAATTAAACTTATATGTTATTAATGATCTTAAATAGGTTAAATTGGTATTATATATAATTTTATTTTATGTCATGGGTATGAATCAATAGATAAATAATTAATGATAATCGTTTAGGTTTTTTGGTAGTTTTCGATCACAACAAACTCGTTATGTTTTATAAATTAATATAATGTGTAAAAATGATTATAGGACATTAAATAAGATATAATACATATATTATAATCTGGTTCGACTATAAAAATGGTTTCATGACCATCCTTGAATATGGTAATGGAAATTGAAAACTCCGTCGTCCTCGAATGTGATAAATTAACACATCACATATGATGTTTTTATTTTATTATAAAAAGAGGGGGAAAGAGAGATGATGAATTATTAAATTAGCATAAAAAATTCCAGTACATGTATGGTATTAGAGTTATCATACCATTTTTTGGAGGGGAGGGGAGGAGAAAAAAATAAAAGAATGGAACTTGAAAAGAAATGAAAAGAAAAAGAAGAGGCTTTTACCTCTTGATTTCTTCTTCTTGAGAACCTCCTTAGGAGATTGGTTTTTGTCTTTTATTAAGAAAAAAAGGTATTGAACATGGGGGAGGGGATTGGGAGGATATTTTATCAAAATTTGGATTAGGATCAAGGATTTAGAGGTCTGAGGAGAAGAGTTGGTGAGGGGTTATATATATAGTGGTGGAGAGGGCTGTTTTCTAAATATTTTAATCATCATCTTATTATTTTGTCTCAAAACTATGAATAGTTCTATAATTATCATAAAAATATTAAAATAAAGAATTTAATTTTAAGATTATGGTTCTTATATCAGTGATTAGTCAAGGAATAGTCTATTTAATTTGTAATGTACAAATACTGTAAATTAACATATTTCACTACTCACAAAAAATTCAAATATTTTCGAAAAATACAAAAGTTCTATCTAACAATTTTTTGACTTGTAGAATTAAAAAATGAACTCCATTTTATGAAAATAATTTTCTAAGTATGAGAAATTTTAAATTTAATTAAAATCATAATTTACTTGGAAAATATATATTTTAAAATTATAACTGCATTTATATAACTTTGAAAAATTAACTAAGATATCATAAAATTATATTATAATCATGAGAAATAAATATAATAATTTATGAGTAAATTTTATGTAAATAGATTTTCTTTTAAATTATTAAATTAGTCATAAAATTTTAATTAAATATTTATGACTAACAAAAATAACAACACTTAATTAATAGTTTTTATACTATTTATTTACATATACTATGATATAATTATATCATGTTATCACTTACAATATAGATAAATTTTATTTATAATTTTATTGGTGAGGTTACTATTTAATTTTCTAGTTTACTATTCATAAGGGTCATGTTACTATTCTAATGATCAAGTTACTATTCCATTGGTATATGTTCCTTAAATTCTATAAATTAATTTTATTTTTTTTAATTATTCATTTATAAAGATTTTATTGTGTTATTAATGCAATTTTATGTGATTATACTATATGACATAATTATAAGAAGTTAATTTCATTAATAAAAGTTTTACATCTTTACATTCTTCCTCCATTATTAAATTTCAACCTCAAAATTTCATTTTACATTCTCTATTGAAAACATCTGTGGGTACTTTTCCTTTATCACTTCCTCTGGTTTCCATGTTGCCTCTTCATACATATGGTTCCACCATAGTACTTTGACCAGGTGAGTAGTCTTGTTTCATAGAAATTTATCTCTATGATCAGATATCGTTTTTGGATGCTCCTCCTAAGAAATATCATTCTCCAACTGTACCACCTTTGAATCTAGTACATGTGACGGATCCAATATATACTTCCTCAAGAGGGATTCATGGAATAAATCATGTACTTGAGACATGGTTAGTGTAAGTTCTATTCGATAGGCCAAAACTCCAATTTGATCAAGGATCTTGAAGGGGCTTATGTACTTGGGACATAACTTACCTTTCTTATCAAATCTCATGATCCTCTTCCATGGAGATAAGCATATGAATACCATGTCTCTAACCTTAAACTCCATGTCCCATTGATGATTTTCTATATAGCTATTTTTTCAACTTTGGGATGCCTTGATGTGATTCTAAATGGTTTTCACCTTCTCCACCATTTATTTGACCATTTGAGGTCCTACCATCATATGTTCACTAACTTTATCCTAGAATGATTATATTATTCAAATTTTCCAATAAAGGGATTCATATGGATCCATTTAGATGCTCGAGTGGAAACTATTGTTGTAAGAGAACTCAACCAGTGGTAGTTGGTTTTTACATCCTCCTTTTATGTCCATAAAAAACACTATCAAAATGTATTCTTGAGTCTGAATAGTTCACTATGATTTTCCATTAGTTTCAGGATGATAGTCCATACTGAAGTTTATCTCAGTTATTAGTGCAAGTTTGATACATTTCTAAAACATAGAGGTGAATCTCAGATCTCAATCGGATAAAATGAATAGTGGTAATACATGAAGCCTTATCGATTATTTGATATATATCTGTGAAATTTTATCCAATGAAAAGTACTCTCTAATTTTGATAAAGTGATATATCTTTGTAAGACGGTCCATAATAACCCATATAGAATTGTTTTCTCTAGATGCATTTAGAAGTCTAGTCACAAAGTCAATGGTGATGTTTTCCCATTTCCATATTGGTATGGGTAATGGTTGCATCATCCCTTTATAATCTTTCATTTCAACCTTCCCTTACTAACATACCATGACCTTTGATGTATATTAAGTGATATTTTGTTTCATATTGTCCCATGAAAAGTTCTCCCAGAGATCTTGATACATCTTTGTGCTCCCTAGGTGAATTAAGAAGGTTGATTTTTGTACTTTATTATGAAGTTATTTATTTATCTATGGATTAGATAGTACACATAGTCATGAACCAAATCTTATGACTCCATATTCATAGATCTTGAACATGAGAGATTTAGCATTCCTGATAGATTCCACATTTTTCTGAATTTCTACGTAATTTCATTGAGAATTATTTAATTTCTCTATAAGGGATGGTTGAGAAATAATTTCAGAAAGTATTGATGATGTTACTACCTTAATTATTCCAATTTTAATCCCTTTTAAGTCTAAGAATATTTTATCCTTCTCAATTCTCATCATTGATAAATTCAAGATCCTCTCTACTTAGAGAATCTTCCACCTTATTTTCCTTACCAGGATGGTAGTGTATTGAGTAGTAATAATCCTTGATAAGATCTAACCATATTCTATGGATCATATTATAACCCTTTTATTTGAATATATATTTTGAGACTCTTTTGATTAGTATATATCTCACAATTCACCCCATAGAGATAATACCACCAGATTTTCAACGTGAATATCACAATCGCCTACTCCATATCATGCGTAGGATAGTTTTTCTCATGAACTTTTAACTTATTTAATATTTATTCTATCAATTTATCATTTTGAATCATAAAAAACCCTGATCCTTTCTTTTAATCATCATTGTACACCATAAAAAGTTCTCCACTTGTCGGGAGTGTGAGTAATGGTGTAGTGATAATCCAATTTTTGAGATCCTTAAAGCTTTCCACACATTCTTGAGTCTAGAAAAACTTCACTCCATTTGATATCATCTTGGTTATCAGGTTTGAAAATAATGATAAGTTCTTCACAAATCATGATTAATACCCATCTAGGCCAAGAAAACTACGGATCTCTATTACAGAAGCTGGAATGGGCCACTCTTTGATTGCCTTTATCTTGGAAGGGTCTACAGATATCCCATTTCTAGTAATAAAATACCCCAATAATAATACTTCCTCTATCCATAACTCATATTTACTATAATTTTTATAGATTTTATCCCTTCACAAAGATTTCAACATAGTATTCAAATTCTTCTCATGTTCCTCCATGCTCTTGGAGTGTATTAGAATATCATCTATAAAGACTACCACAAATTCGTCTAGGTAATCCCGAAAGACTATATTTATTAAGTCCATTAATATTTTTGGATGATTAATGAGTCCAAAGGGTATCAATAGGAACTCATAGTGTCTATACTTTATTCTAAAAGAAGTCTTGGGAATTTTTGTTTTCTTCAATTTTAATTGGTGATATCCCGACCGAAGGTACACCTTAGAGAAATAACATGACCACATAGATGATTGAACATGTCATCTATCTGAGGAAGGGGATACTTGTCCTTTATCATGATTTTATTTAGATTATGATAATCAATGAAGAGGCACATTGATCCATCATTCTTCTTAAAAAAGAGGACTTGTGCACCCCATTATGAAGCACTCTAGCGTATAAAACCCTTGTCCAGATTCTCCTGTAAATACTTCTTTAGTACTTCCAGATGAATATTATCCATTATTAAGGTGACTTTGATATAGGAAGAGATCCAGGAATAATTTCAATTGAGAACTCCACCTCTCAATCTGGAGAATGACTAGAAAATTCTTCAGGGAACATATTAGTGGAATCCCCCATGATGGGAATGTATTTGAGCATGATCATATCCTTTGTATCAATAATTTGAGTGAGATATTCTTTCTAATAATGTAGTAATATCCAAACATGAGATGATGATAGTGGAGGAGATTCATCTTCCTACTTAAAATTGTATAGAATTAAAGGATTCTTTGGGATGTGAAGAGTGATATCCCTTTCCCAAAAGTGGAAGTTGGATTTTTATAAAGACAGAAAATAATTTCCCAAAATAGCATCAAAATCCACTAAAAAAAGTAAGATAAGATTTTATGGGAGGTTCAATCTATAAACATTAATTGAAGAGGATTTATGTAATTTATATACAATAATTTACCTATTAGTTATTTTCATAGATAACTCATCCTATATATTTTTAGGTTGTGTTTAAATAATTATAATAAACTTGAAAGATATGAAAGAATTCATAGAACCATAATCAAATATCATGTTATTTATTCTTGGATAAATAATCAGCATACCTATCACCACATCATTTTTTGGATCCACCTCAATAGTAGTGATAGCATATGCCCTTACATACTGACTTGGAGGTTGTTGTTGATTGCCTTCGACAAGACTAGGCTTAGGGAGTTTGTTTTAAAAGTTCCCATGTTCCATGAAGTTGAAACACTATACTACATGATGAGTATTGACAAGAACGTTCCTTTCTTCTTCCACATTAGTAGAATTATTCATATATCTTCGGCAGTTCTTATCTATATTCCCCATTCTTTCACATTTAAAGCATTTCCGGGTTCCCTTTAGATAGTTCCTAGGATGTTTCTTCCAATAATTTTGACATGTGGTATATTTAGTCTTGTTTTCATCATGGGATTTATTTGCTGATTTACCCATATTGGACTCCATTTTCCACTTTTTGTCACCAAGACCACAAGACCATTGAGAGTATCCAATATCTATTTCATCCTTGAGGGAACAACATAAAATCTCCTCATAACTACCGAATTCATGAATTGACAATGTTTTCAGAGACTCTACATTAGTCTACTAAAGAAGCGATCCACCTTGTTTTCGATGTTCATGAAAATGATCAAGGTGTATCTTGCATACTTGGTAATATTTTCTTCATATGACCTGATAAACCCATATTCCTTCTTCTTAAGTCTAAGGAACTATCTTTCCATCTTGAGATGAAGGTTTTTGGGAAAATATTTATTGAAAACAAATTCTTTAATTCCTCCCAATCCATGGAAACAATTTCCTCTGTGGACTTCATATTTTTGATCAATTTCAACCACTGGTCAGCTTCCCCATCAAAACAATAGACCTCCAACACATCTATATCTTTTTTTGAGCACTAGAGGATAGATAATATCTTTTCAATGGAGTTGATCCACTATTCTGTGAGGAGGGGATCAAAAGATCCACTAAACATCAACATCAACGTAAATATTTATTAAGAAAGCAAGAATGTTGAGCAACCAAATAGGAACTAAACAAGGACCAAGGACCAAGGACTTATGAACAAGTACCAAAAAAAAATCCTATGGAAGACTAAAGTAATTGAGGCCATGTTCATCTCCTATAAACATATTAACCCTCTATATATTTAGGAAAAGGGTGATGGGGAAGCATGTGACACTGGGGTCCTAATTCGTACCTTCTAAAGAAGCGATATGGTCTGCTACCTTGTTTCCTTCCCTACATGTATGGACCATTGGAGTGATGTTTCCAAGGATGGACATGAAATTTATAATGTTGTAGTAAATCAACTAGGGAGTGGATCCTTTTATATGAATAGATTCATGTATAACAATGGAGTCAGTTTCAACCTGAGAAAGAACTAAATTCTCCTGGACACAATGTTTTATCCCTTTAAGCATTGCATTGGCTTCAGCTTGGATCGAGATCCCTTGTCTATAGTATATAGAAAAGGCTAGCACGATGCTAGTAAGAAACCGGGTTTTCATACGAGGTACAGATCCTTTTCTTTTCAATTTAACTATTCTGTTGAGGCCTAGTGTGGATGCCTAACTTGACCGAGGGAGTTACAGAGGTGTCTGGGGCTTGTTCGGAGCCCGGAATGAAGTTTTAGGCTGGAAATGGCCTGGAAAATGGTTTGCGCACGGCCTGCGCACAGCCTGAGTAAACCATGCACCTTGGTACAGGCTTGGAAGAGGATGGAGCATGGCCTGCACACGGTTTGCGAAAACCGTGTGGGGTGGCCGGGCGGTTGCCCCTTTCCTTCCAGGAAGGTCCGCATGGTCTCTGCATGGTTTGTTAGGCCGTGCGGGTAAACCGTGCGACCTACTGTGTTTTGAAAATTTAATTAATTTTTAATTAAATTGATTAAATTTTATAAAAACATAACCTAAAACTATTACATTCAACCAGAAAGAAGGGGGAGGTGCTTGTGAGCTCTTAAGGAATCCTATAGAGGGATTTTGATCCTGCTTCTCCATCCGATCTCCATTTCGAACATCGTTTGTCTTGTTGGATCCACAACAGTAAGTCCTCAATTCCTTTTTAATCCTTCTCGATTCTTCTGGTTATAATGAACATTGATTTTATTAAGTCTCATATGCCCTAATTTCTCGTTCTTCGTCTGTTCTTTATATTTCTTCCAAACTAGGACGAATCAGAGCCTCATACTGGACGAGCTATCTAGTACGAGCCTAAGGTAGGTGGTCACGTGCTTTTCACTGATTTTAAAGTGGATCTTATTTATAGGATCCCGGGGATGGGATTAGATGGAGGACTATATTACACCTAGAGCGAGGCTGGGTACCTAGGAGGTTCGCCAAAACGGGCTTGTAGAGTAATGTCGGGTTCCTAGAGGTTCACCGGAATGAGCTTGTAGGGTGTTGGTGGATTTTCTCCTTGAGTTATGCCTAGTTTCTGTTTAAAGTATTCTAGGAACAGGCTCATGGAATGGTTTGAACACATGAATGAAGTGATTAATGAATGGAATGGATACTTGAAGCGATGTCAAGCCAAAGCATAAGATTGGTTCGATCTTGCTAGTTTCCCTTTTTTACTTCTTTCCATATTACACTGCCTGTTTATATTTTCACGGACAGATTAGCATGGATATTTGGTGGTTGCCTACTAGGATTTAGTCTCACACCCTATTTGGGTCATGTTTTTGGACCCAAGAAGATTATATGATTTTGGGTAATGAGAAGGGGAAACACCCTAGTATAGGTACTTGACTTTCTGCTCGGAGTAGGAGTGCACAAGACCAAGCTGAGGCTTGCGATGCGACAAGGGATATTTTTTGTTTTCTTTTTGGTGTTTTGTACACTTGTACTATACTGTATTGACTTGTACCATCTTTGGATATTTTCTATACTCTGATACCAATTTCAGCATTATATATATGTCAGATAATTCTATTTGTTATCTATTTCTACTGTCTATGTGTTGTATACTGGTTACCTTCTTCCGCTATTGTATGTTTGTAATACCGCTGTGATACTTTGGTAATGAGGGCATAATCTCCCCATGGACTCACCTAGGCCGTCGCTTCTAGTCAACAACCTATGGCATTTGGGGAGATGCACTTAAGGCCATGTGGCGACGGGTTCGGCTACATGGTTGGATGGTAAGTCAGGTTGGGATGTTACAAAGTGGTATCAGAGCATTTTTTTTCCAATTTGACTTACTATTTAGAGACTATAGACAGGATTAGGAAGGTAAGGGACATTGGTAGTAAACTGTTCCCGAAAGTTGCAAACCCACGTACAGGGAAAATCCAAGTTGCCTCGTATGGAATTGTGTTTCTAGTTTTAATTATTACGGTTGTTCTGATTTCACCGTTGGGTGACACACATGGTTTTTGATGATACGATTGATATTATTGTGGGTTCTATTTTGTTGCAACCCGATGGGATGGGGGTTTTCCATCTCATGCATCATATAGGCACCTTGATAAAAATCACATGTCATGCATTACGCCATGCTATCTAGGATGCATTAGATGTTGCATGCTATTGTGATAGGTGTTGGGATATCTATTGCATGCTGTTTTGATAGTTAATTGATAGGTGTGCCTACTATTGTGTTATATTGGGTGCAATGAATGAAGAGTGACGTCATCTTTCAATTCATAAGAAGTATGGGCCCTTATGGATTGGGAAATGACGCACCAATGGGATGTAGATACTAAATGAAATTGAATTACATGGTTAAATGGGCATCAAATTTTAATTCATGAGGTGTTATGGGCCCTCAAGGATCGGAACTTGGTGGACCATTAGTTAAATCTTTTTAACAAAGGTATGTTAAAAGAATGAATGTTGAAAAATAGAGTCTAACCTAGACCCAGCTTCTGAGTGGGCAAGAGGTAGTGAGTCTAGTGGTTTTTGGTGACTGTTCCTTATGCAGTCCTAAATTTAGAAGCAGGCTATGGGTTGACGTGGTTTTTAGGAAGGTCTTGACCTGTCCTGTCCTGGTTCTTATTCTCGTGAGTTTTGAACCTCGTTAAAAATCTTGAACTGAGGCGTGTGTTTTGCATTGCAGAGTCATGCCACCACGGTGACCTCTATTCATACATCGGGAGAGCGGTGAGGACCATGTTCTAGAGATTGTAGGACATGGGCCACTAGAGGAAACTCCAGTTGTGCCAGCTACGGAACCAACGGTTCTATTGGACACAGGTGCTGAGGCACAGTTCCGTGAGAACTTGTTGCATTTTATGCAGACTGTTCACAGAGCACCGCAACCTGCCCCGACTATGGAAGAGTTGACGTGTGAGTTCCAACAGAAGCATCCACCTTCGTTTTTAGGGGATGGTGGACCACAGGCTGCAGAGTCCTGGTTAGAGGCAATACTAGTTATATTTGAGCATTTGGAGATGCCTCTGGAGAGGAGGGTCAAGCTCGCTACGTACATGCTGTGTGATTCTACCAAGAGGTGGTGAGACGTGATCACCCAGTCGGATCGTCATCGGGAGATGGATTAAATAGAGTTTCATACGGAATTCTATGATTTATTTTATCCTGAGACTTTGAGGGCCAATCGAGCCTAGGAGTTCTTGAGTCTGGAACATGGCGTGTTAACAGTGATGGAATACTCGGCCCATTTTACTGAGCTTCAGCGCATCACACCTATCTTGATGGGCGATGAGCTGTCGAGGGCCAGACATTTTGAGGATGGTCTGAGATATGACATCTGATCTCAGGTAAATATCTTCAGGTTGACTACCATTTCTGGAATTTCGAACAAGGCGCTAATCACATAACATAACCTGAGAGAGGATGGAGGTGTGAGCCAGAGCAGTTCGACATCGAGATCAGGTACTGTAGCGACTGTTAGTAGGAAGCGTTGTCTGGATCTTCCACACGGTGATTCTAGCAGTCAGAATCTATCTTCAGTTAAAAATATGAGGTGCTACTAGTGTGGTAGGCTGGGACATATGAAGCCGCAGTGTCCAAGGGACTCAGTCGAGTGCCGAACATGTGGCATGATGGGTTATCTTCAATGTTTCTACAGAACATTTCCACTAGCAGCCAGCGATAGAGGGTCTGCACCGACTCCATATGCAGGAGTAGGGTCGACAGCTTCTCATCAGATTGGGATTTAAGGTGTGACTGGAAGATCATGTCGAGGTAGTGGTTGTGGTAGAGGTAGCTAGGCATAGGGTACATTGAGACGTCAGAGTGGGCTAGCTCTGTGTAGTGAGGTTGTATTGCAGGGCCGTGGTTCAGGCCAGATGTTTTCAGTGCAGCCTACTTCCAAGGATCAGGGAGAGGGACCGTCTACGGTGAGAGGTATGATCTTAGTAGCATCTGTTATTTAATCTGCCCTCTTTGATACAGGTGTGTCACATAGTTTTATATCGGCGCCTATAGTGAAAATCCTTGGGCTAGTTGTGTTGTATTCTGATGGCATCTTGATGCTAGACACACCACTAAGAGTTAGAGAAGAGGTTGTATGCCAGTGCAGAGGGTGCCCCCTTGAGGTTGGAGGGTGTCACTTCATCTGGGATCTTTATGTTCTCAAAATGACAGGTTTTGATGTCATTCTTAGTATGGACTAGCTAGTAGCTTACCAAGACTATGTTGATTGTTACCGCCGGAGGGTGATTTTCACATCACCAGAGGGTGCATTGTATACTATTACGGGTGAGTGGTATCTCCAGGCAAGCCAAGATGGACTAGAGCGTCTTGGGATGGATGGGATGATAGCCCAGATCTCTATTTTGTTTCTAGATGATCAGGGAGTGAGTTAGACGAACCTTTCTTCAGTAGTTGAGCACTTTAGGGATGTTTTTCTTGAATACTTTTCAGGTTTACCTCCTGAGAGAGAGGTGGAATTCTATATTGAGCTAGTGCCAGGAGCTACACCAGTATCCCTTCCTCCTTACAAGATGTCTATAATGGAGTTGCAAGAGCTCAAGAAATAGCTCGAGGATTTGGAGGCAAAGGGGTTTATTCGACCGAGTAATTCTCCGTGGGGTTCACCAGTCCTTTTTGCCAAAAAGGAGTATGAAACTCTTAGGCTATATGTGGAATATCAAAAAATAAACCAACTGATAGTTAAAAACTGATATCCCTTGCCGCGGATAGATGACCTGTTTGATCAGCTTTGAGGAGATAGGGTGTTCTCAAAAATTTATTTGAGGTATCACTAGGTGCTTGTTCCACCTACAGACATACCTCATACAACTTTTCGTAGCAGGTATGGTTTATAGGAGTACCTGGTTATGTCGTTCGGTCTCACGAACGCACTTGCGATTTTCATGGCTTTGATGAATCGTGTGTTCCATCCTTACTTGGACTCATTCTTCGTGGTTTACGTGGATGATATTTTGGTGTATTCTCAAAATTGAAATGACCATACCAACCATCTTGAGATCATCTTGAATACACTAAGAGAGAATCAACTATATGAAAATATTACTAAGTGCTACATTTGGATGGATCAAATTAACTTCTTGGACCATGTTATCTCTGAGACAAGAGTGTCTGTAGACCCAGAGAAGGTTAGAGCTGTGGTTTCTTGGGAAAAACCCAAGAATGTCTTTGACATACAATGTTTCTTGGGGATTACTGGTTATTATCGTCATTTCATACAGGATTTGTCATGCTTAGCAGCGCTGTTGACAGGCCTAACTAAGAAGGGCACGAAATTTGTATGGATAGATGCTTGTGAAGCAGCCTTTCAGGAGTTGAAAGGAAGGTTGACAATAGCACGAGTCCTGATACTTCCAGAACCAGGCAAGAGTTTCACGGTCTATTGTGACACATCAGGAATTGGGTTGGGTACAGTGTTGATGCAGGGTGATAGAGTCATGGCGTACAGATCTCGGCATATGAGGCCACACGAGAGGAATTATCCGACACACGATCTTGAGCTAGCACCAGTTGTTCATGCGATGCGCTGTTGGAGACACTATTTATTGGTAGAGCGTTTTGTGGTGTACACAGACTACAAGAGACTCAGATATATCTTTACTCAGTGTGATCTAAATCTTAGGCAGTGACAGTGGGTGGAGTACCTATAGTCCTTTGATTTTGAGCTAGCTTATACTCCTGGTAAGGAAAATGTAGTGGCCAATGCATTGAGCAGGAGGACTCAAATACAGGCAGTGCAACAGGCTAGCAATGAATGGAAGCATATGTCCTTGTTCTCTGAGATGCATATTGATGTGCAGAATAGCCAGGGTTAGTCTTTTCTATCATCCTTAGATGTAAATTCTACCCTCCTGGATAGAGTAATGATGAGACAAATATCATATTTGGAAGGCCTAGTTCTACAGGAAGGTGTGTCAGGTGAGGACCCTCCTCCAGGTTGGATGATAGGCGAGGATTAAGTTATTCGTATCCATGGACGTGTGTGGGTTCCAGTGGATATTAGAGAGGAGATGAAGTGGGAGTTTCATGCTTCAGTTTGGGAAGTTCACCCCGGAGTCTCTAAGATGTATTGTGACTTGCGCTGATAGTACTGGTGGCTGGGTAAGAAGAGGGAAGTGGCTAGTTTTATCGCGAGATGTTCCACCTGTCAGCAGGTGAAAGAGGAACATCAGTGGCCAGTTGGGCTTTTACAGCAGTTACCTATCCCGAAGTGGAAATGGGATGATATTGCGATGGACTTCATGACTGGGTTACCAGGGTCACCTCAAGGTAACAATGCTATGTGGGTTGTGGTTGATAGGCTCACAAAGGTTTCTCATTTCTTTCCAATCAAGGAGACCTTCAGTGTGGATGACCTGGGAAGGTTTTATATCCAGGAGATAGTACGACTTCATGGGGTACCGCGCACCATTGGTTCAGACAGGGATTCTCATTTTATGTCACGTTTCTGGCAGAGTTTTCAGAGGGTGCTTGGCAAACAGGTTCTTCTGAGCACAACATACCACCCTCAAACTGATGGCCAGTCAGAGTGTACGATACAAGTGTTCGAGGACATGCTGTGAGCATGAGTTCCGGATTTTGGGGGCTCTTGGGAGAGGCATATTCCCCTAGTTTAGTTTTCTTATAAAAACAGTTATCAGGAGACTATACAGATGGCACCATATGAGGCATTATATGGTAGGCCATTGCGATCACCCTTATGCTGGTTAGAGGTAGGTGTGGCAGCTTTACTGGGACTACATCTTATTCAAGAGACATCTGAGCAGGTCCAGTTGATACAGAAGCAGATGGAAACCACACAGTCTTTTCAAAAGTCATATGTTGATCACTGTAGAGGACCCCTAGAGTTTGAGGTTGGGGATCAAGTTTTCTTGCGTATTTCACCGAGGCTGGGACATAGGCGGATCAGAAGATAGGGTAAGCTATCACAGAGATATGTTGGGCCTTTGAGATTCTGGAGAGGGTTGGGTTGGTAGCCTATCGGTTGTAGTTACCTCAGAAGTACCGAGCCATGCATGAAATGTTTCATGTTTCTCAGTTACATTGATACTATTTGGACCTGTCACATACCTTCCAGTCTGAGGAGGTCAAGATTCAGGTAGATACATCCTTTGAGAAGCATCCAATTCGTATCGTTGATAGAAGAATGAAGGCTCTCTGAGGCCGGTCAGTTCCTCTAGTATAGGTGCTATGGAAGCACGACCATTTACATGATGACACTTGAGAGCGGGAGGCTGACGTATGTGCTCAGTGGCCAGAGCTATTCGCAGAGGAATCTTGACCACCATTCAGAGAGAAATTCAGGGACGAATTGCTATAAGGGATGGGGGATTGTAAGAACACGGGGTTTCATACGTGGTACATATACTTTTCTTTTCAGTTTAACTATTCTGTTGAGGCCTAGTGTGGATGCCTAACTTGACTGAGGGAGTTAAGAAGGTGTCTGTGGCTTGTTCGGAGCCCAGAACAAAGTTTTATGCTGTAAATGGCCTGGCACACGGTTTTCACATAGCCTGCGCACGGCCTAGGTAAATCATGCGCCTTGGTGCAGGCTTGAAAGAGGCTGGAGCATGGCCTACGCACGGTTTGAGGAAACCATGAGGGGTGGCCGTGTGGTTTCCCATTGCCTTCCAGGAAGGTCCGTAAGGTCTCCGCATGGTTTGTTAGGCTGTGCGGGTAAACCGTGTGACCTAATGTGTTTTGAAAATTTAATTAATTTCTAATTAAATTGATTAAATTTTATAAATACCTAACCTAAACTTATTTTATTCAACCAGACAGAAGGGGGAGGCGCCTGGGAGCTCTCAAGGAAGCCTACGGAGGGATTTTTATCCTGCTTCTCCACCCGATCTCCATTTCAAACGCCGTTCATCTTGTTGGATCCACAACGGTAAGTCCTCAATTCCTTTTTAATCCTTCTTGATTATTCTGGTTATAATGGACTCAGATTGGATTAAGGTTCATATGCCCTAATTTCTTGTTCTTCTTATGTTCTTCAGATTTCTTCCAAACTACGACAAATCAGAGCCTGATACTCGACGAGCTATCTAGTACGTGCCTAAGGTAGGTGGTCTCATGCTTTTTACTGATTTTCAATCTTTTTATATGTGCCGGAGTGCCGCACGCCCACTTTTGGGATGTTGCTTGAACCTGGAATTTAAAACTATTATTACCTATCATGTTGTAGGTAATCTGAATAGGATGGTATGTGATTGAGTTAGGTTGTATACGTTGGACGGGAACCACCCCTTGGGTTCATTGACTTGAATGAATCTTTTATGGTTTTTGACCCAGGATGCCTATGAGGCATTTTTTTCCTTTCCATTGTGGGTTGTTAAAAATGGAATTGAATATGAATGTAATTTCAATAGAATGAAATTGTAATTGAAATGGTTTCGGATATGGGATGGAGTTTTTCCCCTTGACCCTTGTATGCTAATTATTGAATTTCTAGACCACATGAGTTAAATGCTTTTGAGCCATTTTAAATGTGAATCAAAGTCATGGGTGAACAATGGAACCAATGTGAGTTTCCATGGACGGACTCATACAAGACTTGTCACTGAAATTCTGAATGAATCATGGATCCAGTATGAGATGCCTTGGACAGACTCAACAGGGCATGATATGTCATGGGCGATACCCAGATCTTATTTATAGGATCCCGAGGATGGGATCAGATGACGGACTATATCTCACCTAGAGTGGGGCTGGGTACCTAGGAGGTTCACCGGAATTGGATTGTAGAGCGATGCCAGGTTCCTAGAGGTTCACCGGAATGGGCTTGTAGGGTGTTGGTGGATTTTCTCCTTGAATGATGTCTGGTTTCCATTTTGAGTATTCCAGGAACGGGCTCAAGGAATGGTTTGAACAGATGAATGAAGTGATTAATGAATGGAATGGATACTTGAAGAAACGCCAAGACAAAGCACAAGCTTGGGTCAGTCTTTCTAGTTTCCCTTGTTTACTACTTTCCATATTACACTACCTGTTTATATATTCACTTATAGATTAGCATGGATCTTTAGTGGTTACCTATTGGGATTTATTCTCACACCCTATTTGGGTCATGTTTTTGGACCCAAGAAGATTATATGATTTTAGGTACTGAGAAGGGGAAACGCCCTAGTACAGGTACTTGACTTGATGCTCGGAGTAGGAGTGCACGAGACTAAGTTGAGGCTTGCGATGTGACATGGGATACTTTTTGGTTTCTTTTTGGTGTTTTGTACACTTGTACTGTACTGTATTGACTTGTACCATATTTTCCTATTTTCTAGACTCTCGTACCATTTTCGCCATTATATATATGTCAGATCTTTCTATTTGTTATCTATTTCTACTATCTATGTGTTGTTTACTGGTTACCTTCTTCTGCTATTTTATGTTTGTAATTCAGCTATGATACTTTGGTAATGAGGGCATAGTCTCCCCATGGACTCACCTAGGCCCTCACTACTAGTCGGCAGCCTCTGGCATTTGGGGAGATGCGCTTGAGTCCATGTGGCAACCGGTCCGGCTATCGGGTTGGATAGTAAGTCGGGTCGGGACATTACAATGATTCCCTGGTAGTCAAAGACAACACCTCCACCATGAATGGCCCCCGCCAGCTGAGCAAGTACTGTCATAATGTTTTGAGCACATATTCCCATAGTGTTTAGAAAATCATTACGGAAATAATCACATTTACTATAACATTGATTGTTGGAATGTGTTCTTATATTTCCCACCATTAACTAAGAAAGAGAAAGCAAAATTAGGGGGATTTAATACTTAGATAATAATAATAAAAAGGAATCCTTAATACTAAAAGGATAAACTATTAAAGGAAAAGAATATCCTAACTTGTGATTCCCTAGGTTTTAATCTAGGTTATCCCTGATCTATTTCTTAACATATATTATTATGGGAATTTTCTTTGTTCCCTTAATAATGTATTGTAATGAGTTTATGAATTTTAAAAAGAATATTACAAGGGAGTGTTAGAAAATGTAATGCCCCAACCCCAGTTACCCAAAGTCGGTGCCTTATTAAATAACATTGGCATGATCATAAGAAAGATCAAGTCTTGAAAGACCGATTAGTTTAGTATCCTTGGAATAACAAGATACATTAATAAAGTTTAAATTACATCATAAAATGAAAACTAAAACAATATTGTCTCCATAGTCCACACTCTTATCCCCTCATACTATCCCTGTAGGTCATTCATAAAATATTTCTTCAAATCCTGGGAAAAATAAAACATAGAAAGGGGTGAGCTCAAATGCCTAGTAAGGATAACAATATAGCGGAAACTTTCATAAATAATCATAAACATTTAAGACAATGTATAACTAAAACAAAAGCCTTTTAAAACTTGAACTTCAGCATAATATGGTAGAAATAAAATAAAATAATTCCATATACTTATTCACATGGATATTTTACTAGTCAAATAATCACATACAATATGAATAACCACTTTCATAATGTTGGAATGCATAATTCCAGACTATCATAACCACATAGTCAAGGCCTCGTGCCAAGACTAAAAATAAGATTTTGTCAAGGCCTTGTTCCAAGACACTAGTTTGACTCATGAGACCTACCGATTCATCGAGGAGCTATAGTGGTCTCCACGCATCACTTATTAAGTCCAATGCATTCCTCATATTAACAGGTTTAAACATAACATAAACATTTGTATTAAAACTAGTATAAAAAATGTAAAAACATTCTTCATAAACCATGAATGGTATAAAAATAAAACATCCACAGTCAAACATATCACAAAACCTTCAATACAATATGGATGTTTTGTATCATAATAAATCAACTCCAAATAAACATAAAATCCATCAAAGAATGTTGACATAGATGAAATCAAAACTCTTTTTAGAGAAATATATCTTTCTATTTGAAATAATTTAAGAGTTATATATTTATAAAATAAAAAATATTCTTTCAAAATATTCTTATAATCTTGTAAGGGAAGCTTCGATGATTTTATAACAGTGGAAAATAGCCACACCCACCGTATAATTTTAAAAAACATTCTTACCATAATTCTGTCGAAAAGGTTAAAAAGGACCTTGTTTGGAAAACGACAGAAAGATTCATTAATAAGCTTCTTATAAAAAGTCAACAAGGGTATAAATGACATTATCCCATAGTCTTTAAAATATTAAGAATAATTTGTAATACATTTTTAAGAAACATGGATGTGGATGATAAAGTGGTCCCAGTAGATTATTACGTATAAACAACCTCAGATAATGAAGAGATTGCGAAATAAACCCTTACCTTGTACTTTTCCTTGGTTGAGGGTAGGTTAAACTCCTGTATAATGG
The DNA here is from genome assembly GCA_963277665.1 of Viscum album. Classification (NCBI taxonomy): domain Eukaryota; kingdom Viridiplantae; phylum Streptophyta; class Magnoliopsida; order Santalales; family Viscaceae; genus Viscum; species Viscum album. The sequence continues at coordinate 1,392,683,866 of OY728130.1, read as the reverse complement.
TGAAATAATAGTTATTAAGTTATAAAAGAATCATATACATTAATATGATATCATATATGATCTTTTAACATTGCTTTGTTAATAATATCTTAGTATTATCCTCATTTCGGGTGTTAACTTACTTGTTTTATTTTCTATGTTTTGGTACATAAGATGTGTTTGTTATGGATAGATTGTATCTTATTCATATCCAGAATGATATCAAGTCCTTAAATACTATTATTAATCATAAAATGAGAATTATACTTGAATGGATACGATGGAGAATTAATCTCATCGTGTTCGTGGAGACGATAGTCCGTACGTACGCACGAGCGACAATATCATTCTTTTGATATTAAAATAATATATAATTGGATGGTATATCATATATACAGAATCATTATCATGTTATATTTATTATTTACAAGAATTACACATCATTATTCTATCCATCCAAATAATAATTTATTGAATAACAATTACACAACGACGTGGAGATGGTAAGCCGTACGCACGCACATATGGTGACATGTCATTCAAAGGATGGATAGAATATTGAATATGGTTGTACCATATTTATAATAACATCATAGTATATATAATATTCTGTTGTTATTATTTTAGAATGGGAATAACAAAGAAAGATGATGTTGATGAAGAAATAAACTTGAAAGAGGGTGGTGAAAACATTACCTCTTCTTCGGGTTCTTCCTTTTGATTTGATAAAAATGGCTCTTTATGTTGGCTTTTTGATCAAACTAAGGCCTCTAGGTTTAAGTGAGGGAAGTTGAGAGAGTATTTGGTCAGGGTTTGGACGATCCAAAAGGCTTTGAATGTGTGAATTAGTGATAAGGGGGAGTTCCCTTTTATAATAGGGGTGAGGGGAACCTTTGGAAAAGCTAGAAATATTATTTTATAATAAATTCATATTCGGTTTATAATGGCTCCAAAGTGGATTATTTAATGTTTAATGTGGGTATGGGTCGCAATCCACTCAACTAATAGAATTTAGATTGATTTGGGTCATTATATTAACCTTATCTTTTAGTTTTAACTCTTAGTTAATTAGTTTGACACTTACCATGTCACTTTGTATTTTTATATTATATAGTTAATTAACTTACTATATACATCCAAGATACCCCCAAGTGGTCCATTAATGATACACCTATAATGATATAAAACTCTTGGCCGAAACTTAGATTTTTAGGAATTGAATATAAATTAATAATATAATATTTGTTTTAAAAACTCTTTTATGTCAATTTTGACACTATTGGGAATTTTGTTTTTGTTAATTTCATAACAGCATTATTACTTCGAAAAAAATTTATATAACCAATAATAATATGTCATATTAACCTATAAAATTAGTGTAATTCATAAAAAGTCTCAAATTACATTTATTTTGATATTTATAATATCAATTATTTTCATATTTCATTAATTAGGTAATTACTGCATCACCATTGTGTCATAAATAAATTAAATTATTTAATGTCTAAAAATTATAAATAAAATACCATTATGTATGAAATATTTTTATATTTCTAATGAATATTTACAATAGAATTTATCTTATGTATAACCCTATATTAAAATTGTTTTAGTAAATAAACATTGATTTTAACTCTTTTAACTATTCTTTGAATTAAATAATAATAAATGTCCTAATCTAATCCAAGTGGACCTAAATGATAATATTTTATTCCTAATGTTGTTTTTGGTCGAGATACACTTGTCCAATAGAATTAGGACATGTTTTAGGGTAATATTAATATCATTTTTTCCCTTAATTACCCTATTTATTTTTAACCATGCTAAATAAAAGTAAAAAGTTACTCTTCACCAAAAATTATTCTCATCTCATTGAACCACATTTTACTCGTTGATATTAACCGTGTCTCTCGGATTTTTTAAATTCCACTCACAGAAGCGGTAAAATTAAGTTTTATGTGAATTTCCAAATTCTCCTAGGAGGTGGGTAAAAGACAGTGAAAAGTTCAATAAAATTTTTATATATCTAAAATTATTCTAAACTAACTCCAACGAATTACATTGAACTTATATAGGTATTATGTATCTATTTTATCCATACTTAAATTTAAATAAAATAAATAATTTTTTAAATAAAAATTTGGTTTTAAACTACAACTCAGTGTTTTTTTCACTATTCATCAAAAATTGAATGTTTTCAGAAAAATACCAAAATTTCACCCTAGGCTAATTTCGATATTTCAAATCCAAAAATGAAGTCCATTTTGAAAGAAAAAAATTTATAAAATTTTAAAAAGTGGGTATTACTATTCATAACGGCTAGTTTGGTTGGTTGTGGTGTGTGTGTTAGAACTCAAAGTTGCGTACAACACACGCTACTGTATTATTCAAAGGAAAGCATACCATAGAAGCTTGGGGTGTTAAATTCTCCCCTACTTCAAATAATTTCTTCCTCGAAATTTCTAGAATACTACTACATGAAAAGACTCGGGTGGTTCTTCATCATAAGTTCCTCGGGTTCCAATGTTGCCTCTTCCATCTTATGGTTTCTCCACAAAACTTTTACCAGACGAGTCATCCGGTTTCTCAGCACTGGTTCTCTCTTATCAAGAACCCCTACGGGCTCTTCGCAATAAGACAGATTGGGTTCCAGTTCTAATTCCTCATTGGTGAGTACATGCATTGGGTCAGGCATGTATTTCCTTAACAGTGATACATGGAACACATCGTGAACTTTGGAGAGACTTGGCGTCATTTCCAAATGGTAAGCTACAACCCCAATTCGTTCTAGAATTTCGAAAGGTCTGGTGTACTTAGGACTCAATTTACCCATCGTGACAAAACGTATAACTCCCTTCCATGGAGATACCTTCAAGAAAACATGATCTCCCACCTGAAATTCCAAATCATTTCTTCGGTTGTCAGCATAGCTCTTCTGCCTACTTTGAGCTGCTTTGATGTGGTTTTGGATTACCTTCACCTTTTCCATCATTTCCTCCACCAGTTCTGGGCCTACAAGTTTTTTCTTTCACCAACGTCATCCCAACAGGTTGGTGTGCGACATCTATTTTCGTATAACGCTTCATATGGTTCCATCTGAATACTTGAATGGAAGCTATTGTTATAGGAAAATTCTACCAGAGGTAAATATTGATCCCACATACCTTGAAAGTCAAGTAAGCAGGATCTCAACATGTCTTCTAAGGTTTGAATAGTCTGTTCTGATTGTCCATCTGTTTGAGGGTGGTAGGCAGTGCTCAATTGAAGTTTAGTATCCAGGGATTTATGAACACTCTTCCATAATCTTGAAGTAAAAGGGGATCACGATCAGAAACAATCGATAGGGGTACTCTATATAGTCTCACCACTTCATTAATATATTGTCTTTCTAGACGTTCTAGTGGTATATCTTCTCTTACAACAAAAAAATGTGCTGACTTGGTAAGACGATCAACGATAACCCATATTGCATCATTCCTTCTAGGAGTCTTTGGTAGCCCCATTCCAAAATCCATCATAATATTGTCCCATTTCCACTTCGGTATGGGAAGAGGTTGCATGACTCTTACAGGCAGTTGCCTTCCAGCTTTCACTTATTGAAAAACCATACATCTTGACACAAAATCAGAAATCTCCCTCATCATGTTGTCCCACCAAAAATGTTTCTTCAAGTCTCTATACATTTTGGTGCTCCCAGGGTGTATAGAGAAATTTTAACTATGAGAATCATCTAACAATTCCCTTTTTAAATCAGTTATATCGGGAACACAAAGTCTCTTCCCGAATTTCAAAATTCCTTCTTCATACCGAAAGTCATTCAATCTCCCATCATTCACAGCTATAATCTTCTTTTGAAATTCTTCATCATCGGTCTCAGAACTCTTAATCCTTTCTAGTAAATATAGTTTGGCAACCATTTGAAAAAGAACTGATGTTTCACCTTCCATGGTTATTCCCATGTCCATCTTTACTAGATCCATGAAAATTGGATCCCTTTCAATTCTCATATTGTTCAAAACTCCATGATCTTTTCTTCTCTAAGCATCTTCCACCTTATTCGCCTTCCCCAGGTGGTAGTGTATCGTACTATCATAATCCTTGAGTAATTAAATCCATCTCATTTGCCTCATGTTGAGTTCTTTTTGTGAGAAAATATACTTCAAACTCTTGTGATCAATATAAATCTCACATTTTCCCCATAGAGGTAGTGCCTCCATATCTTCAAAGAAAAGATCACAACTGCTAACTCGAGATCATGAGTAGGATATTTTTGTTCATGAATTTTCAACTGTCATGATGCATAGGAAATAATCCTATCATTCTGCATAAGGACACAACCAAGTCCTTTCTTCGATGCATCACTATAAATAACGAACCCATCATTCCCCGATGGTAGTGTCAATATAGGAGCATTGACTAATATTCTCTTCAGTTCTTCAAAACATTCTTCACACTCTTTTTTCCAAACAAATTTAACCCCCTTACGTGTGAGCTTTGTTAATGGGTTAGCCAATCGGGAAAAATTTTGGACGAAACGTCGATAATAACCTGCTAAACCAATAAAACTGTGTACCTCAGTTATACTCATAGGTGCTGGCCATTCTTGGATTTCCTTGGTCTTAGAAGGATCAATAGAGATTCCATCTTTAGAGACAATATGTCCAAGAAAAGAAATCTCCTGAAGCCATAATTCACACTTGCTAAACTTCCCATATAATTCATGTCTTCTCAGAGTATTCAGGATAATGCGCAAGTGATATTCATGATCTTTGTAGATTTTGGAGTATACCAATATATCATCAATAAATACCACCACAAAATCATCAAGACATTCCTTGAAAACTATATTCATTAGATCCATGAATACAGAGGGTGCATTAGTCAGACCAAAAGGCATTACCGTAAACTCGTAATGCCCGTACCTTGTTCGAAATGCTGTCTTCGAAATGTCTTCCTTCTTCACACACAACTAATGGTATCCAGATCGAAGTTCAATCTTTGAAAAGTATTGAGCTCCATACATTTGGTCAAATAAATCATCAATGCGAGGTAGGGGATACTGGTTCTTTATTGTTATAGCATTGATCTCCCTGTAGTCTATACATAACCTCATAGATCAATCTTTCTTTTTAACAAAAAGAACAGGGGCTCCCCATGGAGAAACACTAGGGAGAATAAATCCCTTATTACTCAATTCCTCTAGTTGTTTCTCTAGTTCATCTAATTCCATAGTGGCTATTCTATAAGGGGTCTTCGATATAGGCCTGGATCCAGGGATTAAATCAAAGGAAAACTCAACTTCTCGTTCTGGATAATGTCTATAACGACCCATACATTACATACATGGTTAATACTTCAAAATTGAAGCATAATTATTACAACATATAACAAAACCATGAAAGGACCGTATAGGTATAGTGTTTTTAGAAACTGGGAAACATAAACAACTGGTTCATAAAGCATCTACACTGTCTCCCATTTATTCCATCATATATATAGTCCCTTTTTGGAATATCTTACTTAATAACCTTATTCCTGACCTGGGGAAAGAAAACATACAAAAGGGTGAGCTCAAATTCTTAGTAAGGGTAAACAAAAGAAATATCAATCACATCCAATTTATAAGAACATAACATTTTGGAAATCTTACCCTGCAAAAGAGATCATAATTTCATAACATGGGATAAATCATGGTAGTGAAATGTAATCCCAATAATCATAACTTAAAATAGGAAACTTTTTGGCATACACACATAATCATAGAGAATCATTTCTTATTAGTCAAGACTCATATCCAAGACTATCTTAGTGGACAAAGTCCATTTCTGAACCAAGTTCACTCCTCGTTTCAGTCCTGTTTCACTGAACCGGTTTAACCTGCCATTCCAGCCATGTCTATCTCATGAGATATAAAATCTTTACCCAATGCATTGGAGGGAGATATAGGTCCCATCCATCTCATAATGATACCATTCTTATGTGTGCCACAAAATCATAAACCATACATCATAACATAACCCATGTAATAAAAATGGGATATTTAAACATCGTGACATCATAAAACAATTCATATACGATAAAGGAATTAATAAAAATAATTCCATCACAACATAATCAAATCAATTTAATAATAGGGATAAAAAAACCCTTTATTATCTTAGATGGAAAATAATTTTGATAAAACACCTGAACTCCATTCTTGAGGAAAATATCCTTTATACTTCAAAAACACTTTTCCTTTCTTATCATGTCATACAATTCTAAACTAAAAGAAGTTGATAAAAAATAAACTTGAAAACTTGTAAAGGAATATTCTTGGAAATAATGTTTTAAAAATATATTCATGTCGTATAAATTAAAAACACATTCTTCTCGTAATTTGGTTGGAAAAGTCAAAAAGTACCTTGTACGAAAAATGACAAAAGATTCCTTTCATATATTTTACTAAAAACTCACCTAAGGGTAAAATTGGATTTAAAAAATTGTATGTGGATGTAAATAATATTACATATTGAGGAAAAATGGATGCAGATGATAAAATACAACCCAGTAAATTCCGAAGTATAAACAATCTCTGATAAAAATGAGATTGTGATATTTCCCTTACCTCAGGTCCGATATGATTTGTACGTGTCCGAACCTCCTATATAATTATTTAAATAATGTAATTGACTTATTACAGAATCATATTTATTGTTATGATACCATATATGGTCATATTCTTAGCTTCTTATTAGTAATATTTCATTACTACTTGTTATTAGGGTGTTTATTACTTTTTGTTCTTATGTGTGTTTTGTCGAATAAATTCTTATTACTCTTTATAGGATATAGATAAATAATTTAAATAATGGTATTAGTGTAATATATATCATATTAATTCATTCAATTCATTTATATAATCATTTTTTAATGAAGATCATATAGAACGAGTCGCATCACATCGTGGAGACGGTAGGTCGTACGTACGCACAAGCGATGATATCGTTCTCATGATCGTGGAATTGTATTGAAGTGTATGTATACTATTTCAGAATTAATATCACTTTAAAATATTCATATATAGTTATTATTTAAACCATTATACCCATCCAAGTAAGGTGGTGGTGGAAAACAGATTACACCACGGCGTGGAGACATTATTCCGTACGTACGCACGCACGGTGATTTCGTTTTCCGTAGGATGGATAAGAGGTGAAATTGGGTTGTTTCATATTTATAATAACATATCAGTATATTAGAAACACTTATGTTATTACCTCATAATGAAACAACTAAAGAAGAGGGTGTAGAAGAAGAATGGAACTTGAAGAAAATGGTAGAAGGTATTACCAGTTTCTCGAAGTGTCTCATTTAAACTTTCTTTTAAGGCACTAGAGTTGGTCTTTTGATAATAAAAGTACCTCTAGTAGGTTTATAAGGAAGTGGGAAAGTGAAATTGGTAGGGTTTGGACGAGCATGAAGGCTCAAATTGGTGTGAGGAAGAGAGGGAGGAGGTTCCCTTTTATAAGGGAGGAGAGGGGCACCTTTGGAAAGTGTGGAAATATTATTTTATTATATACTTATCTTCGGTTTCAAAAGGTCCAAAAATCATTAAAGATGAAGATTAGATGACTCATAGTCTAAATAAAATCATCCAATTAGAATTGGACATGTTTTGGAAATTTTTTAAATCATTATAATCTTATTTATTTAAATCATTTATTAATGAGGTTAATACTTCATCATTATTGTGTCATAAATAATTTAACTTATTTGGTGTCTAAAAATTATAAAAAAATATCATTATGTAGGAAATAGTTTTAGCTTTCCAATTAATATTTATAGTTGAAAATATAAGTTATATAACCCCTTATAAAAATTAATTACTAAAATTTGTTTGTTAATGTCAATTTTGTCTTTACATTAAATTAATTAATCCAAATTGTCATTGTCACTACAAAGTGGCTCAATGGGGTCCCAAAATCGACCCAAGGATGCCCATGGTCGGCCACTACTAATCCAATAAGGTTAGGACAAGTGTCAAGGTAATTTGGAATTATTATAATATTCTTTTAACCATGAATTACCCTATTTAACTTTAACCATAGTAAATAAAAATTACCATAGTTACTATTCATAATATCAGAAATATAAAAGTAACCTATTAACATAATTTAGACCCACTGATTCCAAATATGGAATCCATTTTTTAAAATTCAAAACACTGAAGTTGCAGTAATTTATTTAAAATTAATCCCGTTGTTAAGCAAATGGGTTTTAAAAGTTAAAACATTGCCAAAGATTGAAATGTTTTTACCTATGAATTCAATGTAAAATTAATGCTAATGACATACATTATATTAAATGGTAAAAATATATTCTATTTATACTTTAAAAACATTCAGTTTTATAATTTAACCATATAAAGTATTACGATGAAAAAAGTTGTTTTTAATTAAAATATAGCGTGTTTTTACTATTCATTAAAATATGAAAGTTATCAGAATAATATGAAAAATTTATCCAAAGTAAATTTTTATATCTTGATTCTAAAGAATAATTTTATTTTTTCAAATTGACTTATAAACTTGTCAAAAACTAGATTTAATGTGGGTGCGCCATCCAAAGGCGGTAAAACTGCATTTTTTGAAAAATACTTCTTTTATCCAAAAAACTGATTTTGTTTTCATACCTCATTCTAGAAAATGTATAAGATGAATTAAAAAGTTTTAAAATTCAAAATTCAGTTAATACTATTCATAACGGCTAATATTATAATATATCGTTGTTTAGTGAAACTCTGTTATTGCGTATGACGCAAGCTATCGAGGAAGGCTGCGGTTGCGTGTAAAGCAAGCCAAGCTAGTGTTGTGTGTAGTGAAAGATTCCTTTGATGATTTATATATCATAAAAACAAAATAATTCTCATAAAAGTCTCAGGTGTTACATTCTACCCCCCTTAAAATGAATTTTGCCCTCAAAATTCGTCACTTCATAACAAATAAATGAGGATACCTCTCCCTCATCATACCCTCAAGTTCCCATGTAGCTTCTTCAAATTGGTGGTTCCTCCATAAAACATTCACCAAGCGAGTGGTCTTGTTCGGTAGGAATTTTTCACTACGATCCAGAATCTCTATCGGTTGTTCTTCATAAGAAAGATCTTGTTCCAGCGATACAACTTTTGAGCTGAGTACATGTAAAGGATCAGGTATGTACTTTCTCAGGAGAGATACATGGAACACAATGTGAACGTGAGAGAGATTCGGTGGAAGCGCCAATCGGTAAGCTACCTTTCCAACATGATCCAGAATTTCAAAAGGACCGATATATCTAGGGCTCAACTTTCCCTTCTTTCCAAATCTCATTACTCTTTTCGAAGGAGATATTCGTAAGAACACTTTATCACCCACTTCAAACTCTAGGTCTTTTCTTCAGTTGTCGGCATAAATTTTTTGTCGACTATGAGCTGCTCTTATGTGTTGTTGAATAGATCTGACATTTTCTGCCATCTCATCAACAAGATCAGGTCCTAATAGCTTTCTTTCCCCAACTTCATCCCAGCAAGTTGGAGTCCTGCATTTCTTTCCATAGAGAGCTTCATAAGGAGCCATCTGAATACTGGAGTGAATGATATTATTATATGAAAATTCCCCCAAAGGTAGGTGTTGATCCCAACCACCTTTTAAATCCATAGAGCAAGCTCTCAACATATCTTCTAGAGTTTGAATTTTCCTCTCAGACTGACCGTTTGTCTGAGGATGATAAGTAGTGCTGAAACTCAACTCTGTATCTAGAGTATGCTGAAGACTTCGCCAGAACTTTGAGGTAAACCTCAGATCCCGATCAGATATAATATAAAGTGGTAATCCATGAAATCTTACCACTTCCTTTATATATATCATGTAAAGCTGATCTAGAGAGAAATCCTCTCTAATAGAAATGATGTGTGCAGAGTTTGTAAGATGATCAACTATGACCTAGATAGCATTATTGCCTTTGGATGTTTTAGGAAGTCCAGTGGCAAAGTCCATAGTGATGTTTTCCCATTTCCATTTAGGTATGGGTAATGGTTTTAACATCCCCTTAGACTTCTGTCTCTTAGCTTTAACTTGATGAAAAATCAAGCATCGGGAGACATATTCCGCAACATCTCTTTTCATGCCATCCCACCAGAAGTACTCTTTCAGGTCACTATACATCTTCATGCTTCTTGGATGAATAGAGAATGAAGAACTATGAGCCTCATCCAGCATCTCCTTCTTTAATTCAGGGATGGGAGGAATACAAACCTGATTCCTGAAATTTATTATCCCATCACAATCAAGGTTGAATTCAGGAACATTTCTCACCTTCTTTTGTAACTCGACATCTTCTTTCTACGCCTCTTTAATCTTCACATGTATAGATGGTTGAACATTCATTTGAGAAAGATACAATTTTTCCCCTTTCATTATAATTCCAAGATCTATTCTTTGTAAATCCATAAATATTGGATCTTTTGTGATCCTCATCATGGATAAGATAGCATGGTCTTGTCGACTTAATGCATCTGCCACCTTGTTTTCTTTCCTAGGGTGGTAATGAATTGAGCAGTCGTAATCCTTAATCAGCTCCAACCATCTTCTTTGGTGCATATTCAGCTCCTTTTGTGTGAAAATATATTTTAAACTTTTATGATCAGTATAAATGTCACACATTTCTCCATAAAGATAATGCCTCGAAATCTTTAATGCAAAGATTACCGCAACTAACTCCAAATCACGAGTTGGGTAATTTTGCTCATGGATTTTCAACTGTCGTGAGGAATAAGATATCACCATATCATTTTTCAGGAGAAAAAATCCCAGTCCCTTCTTGGATGCATCACTGTAGATCACAAACCTTTCTCCACTGCAAGGTAGTGTGAGAACAGGTGCACTGGCTAACCTTCTTTTTAGCTCTTTGAAATTTTCTTCACATTCCTCAGTCCAAACAAACTTAACTCCTTTTCGAGTTAACTTGGTGAGTGGGTTAGATAACCTTGAAAAATATTTCACAAAACTTCGGTAATATCCATCCAAACCAGGAAAAATTCGGATCTCAGTTACTGTTGTTGGTCTCGACCATCTTTCGATAACCTCTGTTTTTGCTGGATCCACAGATATCCCCTCTTTTGAGATTACGTGACCCAAAAATGAAACTTTTTGACGCCAAAATTCACACTTGGTAATTTTGGAGTATAGCTTCTCCTTTATTAGGGTCTTTAATACAATTCTCAAGTGATCTTCATATTTTTCCTTGCTCTTTGAATAGACAAGAATATCATCTATAAAGACTACCAAAAACTGATCAAGATAGTCTCTAAAGACTCTATTCATCAGATCCACGAAGATAGCAGGGGAATTAGTAAGACCAAATGGCATCACTATAAATTTATAGTGTCTATACCTTGTACGGAAATCCGTCTTTGGTATATCCTCCCTTTTGACCCTTAATTGATGATACCCTAAATGAATATCAATCTTAGAAAAGTATTGAGCTCCACGTAGTTGGTCAAATAGGTCATCAATGCATGGGAGAGGATATTTGTTCTTGATAGTGATCCTGTTAAGTTCTCGATAATCAATGTAGAGTCTCATTGATCCATCTTTCTTCTTAACAAACAGAACAGGTGCTCCCCAAGGTGACACACTAGGGCGTATGAGATGGAAGAAATTTCCACTGGAAGGTTATGTTCATCCTTGCATCGATAGATGATCATAGATTGATCTGGAATATGAAATGTGACTTCCCTTATTTGGCAATTGATATGAGCTCCATATAAAGAAAGAAAATCCATGCCAAGAATCACATCAAATTCCACTATAGGGAAGATCACAAGATTTACAAGAAGCACTTTCCCAAAAACTTCAATCGGAGAAGTATAATAAACTTTTGATGTGACCGTTGTGCCATTAAGAGTTGTCACAGCCAACTCAACATATAATTGTTGAGGTAATATGGTGACACCCTTAGAAAATTCTTCATAAATAAAAGATTGGTTGGATCTAGAATCAAATAAAACATTTGCTACTTTAGAGTGGATGGTAATTGTACCTCTCACCACTTCGTTGTCATACTCCACATCGCTGATAGTAATTTCATGTGACTTTCCTTTGTCTTTGGCCTTCAGAGTTTTTTGACGTCGATCATCATCATCAACCCTTGGATTTGGGCATTTATTGGCATAATGCCCCATCTCCTTGCACTTGAAACATTGAAGTGTAGTAGGTTAATTTTTTGTATCCCTTCCTTTGTTTGCATCATTAGACATCTTCTTCCCATTATTTTGACATTCAATTGCCCGATGACCTTCTTTTCCACACTTATAACATTTTCTTTTCCCCTTAATACAATTTCCTCCATGTTTCCTTCCACACTTTTAGCATAAGGGAAAATTCATCTTCTTTTCAGTGTGGTCTTTAGATATTCCTTTGAACTCCATTTTCCTCTTCTTATCAAACCCATGTGACTGATTGGTTACACCAATCTCCATCTCAACCTTGAGAGCACATCGAACAATTTCCTCATAGCTATTGAAGTCCCTTATGGCTAACGCCCTTCGAAGACTTGGTTTTAATCCACTAAAGAATCGATCGATCTTACTCTCAGGTTGGATAATAATTCCAAAAGCGTACCTTGCAAGTCTTGTAAAATTTTCTTCGTAGGTACCAATAGATTCATCATCCTTTTGCTTTAGTTCAAGAAACTCTTTCTCTATCTTTGTTCGAAGAATACGAGGGAAATACTTATTGAAAAATAAGTTCTTGAACTCATCCCATTCCATGGACTCAATTTCATCCCTTTGCCTCGTATTCTTAATAAGATTCCACCATTAATCAGCATCACCTTCCAAATGATACACTGCTAAGATGACTTTATCATGTTCAGAACATTGAAGAAATGAAAATATCTTTTCAGTGGTACTGATCCATTGTTCAGCCACTAATGGATTAGAAGACCTGCTGAATGAAGGTGGACGCTGCCTCATGAAGGATTTGACAGAATGTTGCTCCTTCCTTTGCTCATTTGGAAGTCCAGCATTGTTCATAGCTTGAGAAAGTTGTGTGAGCATGGCTACAAGTTTTTTCATTCTAGCTCCCATAACGTTTGGTTGCTCAGGGGGACAATCATTGCATTGCCCGTCGCATTCCGCATTAACACATTTTCTTCGGGTTCCAGCCATTGACTAAAACCAAGAAGAATAGTGTGAGAAACACTAATTATAATAGGAAAACCACATAATCAAGAATGAAATTTCACACTTAAGGTCTTATCATAGGTTGTTGATGCCATTTCTAAAACACTAAGATTGTGTTCAATGCTTAGACATATCCTTAGGTTTCTTACTAAGGCTTTCACATCCTAGTTTCCAAAGGTTGACTATACCATTCCTCTGATACCAACTATAACGACCCATAAATTACATACATGGTTAATACTTCAAAATTGAATCATACTTATTTCAACATATAACAAAACCATGAAAGGACCATATAGGTATAGTGTCTTTAGAAACTGGGAAACATAAACAACTGGTTCATAAAGCATCTACACTGTCTCCCATTTATTTCATCATATCTATAGTCCCTTTTTGGCATATCTTACTTAATAACCTTCTTCCTGACCTGGGGAAAGAAAACATATAAAAGGGTGAGCTCAAATGCTCAGTAAGGGTAAACAAATGAAATATCAATCACATCCAATTTATAAGAACATAACATTTTGGAAATCTTACCCTGCAAAAGAGATCATAATTTCATAACATGGGATAAATCATGGTAGTGAAATGTAATCCCAATAATCATAACTTAAAACATGAAACTTTGTGTCATACACACATAATCATAGAGAATCATTTCTTATTAGTCAAGACTCATAGCCAAGACTATCTTAGTGGACAAAGCCCATTTCTGAACCGAGTTCACTCCTCGTTTCAGTCCTGTTTCACTGAACCGGTTTAACCTGCCGTTCCATACATGTCTATCTCATGAGATATAAAATCTTTACCCAATGCGTTGGAGGGAGATATAGGTCCCACCCATCTCATAATGATACCATTCTTATGTGTGCCACAAAATCATAAACCATACATCATAGCATAACCCATGTAATAAAAATGGGATTCTTAAACATCGTGACATCACAAAACAATTCATATAAGATAAAGGAATTAATAAAACTAATTCCATCACAACATAATCAAATCAATGTAATAATAGGGATAAAAACAGAACCCTTTATTATCTTAGATGGAAAATAATTTTGATAAAACACTTGAACTCCATTCTTCAGGAAAATATCCTTTATACTTCAAAAACACTTTTCCTTTATTAACATGTCATACAATTCTAAACTAAAAGAAGTTTATTAAAAACAAACTTGAAAACTTTTAAAGGAAGCTTCTTGGAAATAATGTTTTAAAAATCCATTCATTCCGTATAAGTTAAAAAAACATTCTTCTCGTACTTTTGTCAGAAAAGTAAAAAAGTACCTCGTACAAAAAACGACAAAAGATTCCTTTCATATCATTTAATAAAAACTCACCGAAGGGCAAAATTGTATTTAAACAATTTTAGGTGGATAGAAATAATATTACATATTTAGGAAACACGTATGTGGATGATAAAATACACCCCAGTAAATTCCAAAGTGTAAACAATCTCGGATAAAAATGAGATTGTGATATTTCCCTTACCTCAGGTCCGATATGCTTTGTACGTGTCCGAACCTCCTGTATAATGATTTAAATAATTTCATTGACTTATTACAGAATCATATTCATTGTTATGATAACATATATGGTCATATTCTTGGCCTCTTATTAGTAATATTTCATTACTACTTGTTATTCGGGTGTTAATAACTTTTTGTTCTTATGCGTGTTTTGTCGAATAAATTGTTATTACTCTTTATAGGATATAGATACATAATTTTCAGAATGGTATTAGTGTAATATATATCATATTCATTCATTCTATTCATTTATATAATCATTATTCAATGAATATCATATAGAACGAGTCGCATCACATCGTGGAGAGGGTATACCGTACGTACGCACGAGCGATGATATCGTTCCCATGATCGTGGAATTATATTGAAGTGTATGTATACTATTTCAGAATCAATATCAATTTACAATAATAATATATAGTTATTCTTTACACCATTATACCCATCTAAGTAAGGTGGTGGTGGAAAACAGATTACACCACGGCGTGGATACGGTATTCCGTACGTACGCACGTGCGGTGATTTCGTTTTCCTTAGGATGGATAAGAGGTGAAAAAAGGTTGTTTCATATTTATAATAACATATCAGTATATGAGGGATACTGATGTTATTACCTCATAATGAAACAACTAAATAAGAGGGAGTATAAGAAGAATGGAACTTGAAGAAAATGGTAGAAGGTATTACCTCTTTCTCGAAGTGCCTCCTTTAAACTTTCTCTTAAGGCACTAGAGTTGGTCTTTTGATAAGACAAGTACCTCTAGTATGTTTCTAAGGAAGCGAGGAAGTGAAATGGGCAGGGTTTGGCCTATCTTGAAGGCTCAAATTGGTGTGAGGAAGAGAGGGAGTAGGTGCCCTTTTATAAGGGAGGAGAGGGGCACCTTTGGAAAGTGTGGAAATATTATTTTATTATAAACTTATATTCGGTTTCAAAAGGTCAAAAATCATTAAATATGAAGATGAGATGACTCATAGTCTAAATAAATTCATCCAATCAGAATTGGACATGTTATGGAATTTTTTTTAATCATTATAATCTTATTTATTTAAATCATTTATTAATGAGGTAAATACTTCATCATTATTGTGTCATAAATAATTTAATTTATTTGGTGACTAAAAATTATAAAACAAATATCATTATGTAGGAAATATATTCATATTTCCAATGAATATTTATAGTCTAAAATATAATTTATATATCCCCATATAAAAATTAATTACTAAAAGATTTTTGTTAATGTCAATTTTGTCTTTACATTAAATTAATTAATCCAAATTGTCATTGTCACTACCAAGTGGATCAATGGGGTCCCAAAATCGACCCAAGGATGCCCATGGTCGGCCACTACTCATCAAATAAGTTTAGGACAAGTTTCAAGGTAATTTTTAATTATTATAATATTCTTTTAACCTTGAATTACCCTATTTACCTTTAACCGTAATAAATAAAAATTACCGTAGTTACTATTCATAATATCAAAAAAATAAAAGTAACCTATTAACATAATTTGGACCCACTGATTCCAAATATGGAATCAATTTTTCAAAATTCAAAACACTGAAGTTGCTGTAATTAATTTAAAATTAATCCCGTTGTTAAGCAAACGGGTTTTAAAAGTTAAAACATTACCAAAGATTGAAATCTTTTTACCTATGAATTCAATGTAAAATTAATGTTAATGAAATAAATTATATTAAATGGTAAAAATATATTCTATTTATACTTTAAAAACATTCAATATTATAATTTAACCATATAAAGTATTGCGATGAAAAAAGTTGTTTTTAATTAAAATATAGCGTGTTTTTACTATTCATTAAAATATGAAAGTTATCAGAATAATATGAAAATTTTATCCAAAGTAAATTTTTATATCTTGATTCTAAATAAGAATATTATTTTGTCAAATTGTACTTATAAACTTGTCAAAAACCAGATTTAATGTGGGTGCGCCATTAAAAGGAGGTAAAACTGCATTTTTTGAAAACTACTTCTTTTATCCAAAAAACTGATTTTGTTTTCATACCTCATTATAGAAAATGTATAAGATGAATTAAAATGTTATAAAATTAAAAATTCACTTAATACTATTCATAACGGCTAATATTATAACATATCATTGTTTAGTGAAACTCAGTTATTGTGTACGACGCAAGCTATCAAGGAAGGCTGCGGTTGCGTGTAAAGCAAGCCAACCTAGTGTTGTATGTAGTGAAAGATTCCTTTGATAATTTATATATCATAAAAACAAAATATTTCTCATAAAATTCTTGGGTTTTACAATTTCCTGGTAAATCTTCCAGAAACACATCTACATATTCTTTCACAATAGGTACATCCTATCTTTGAACATTACTTTCCTCACCCACAATCATTTAATTATTTTCCTCCCCAATAATTGAATTTAGTTGAGCTAATGGGGGTGGATCTAGATAAGAAATAGGTGGTGACGATTCTGCTCTAAAGATAAGGTGTTCCTTATCATCATCATCAAAAATCTTAACCTCCTTCTTCTTATAATAAATCTTCACATCATGGTCCGAAATCCAATCCATACTGAGGATTATATCAAACTCAATCATAGGTATGGTGATGAGATCAGCGGATAAAGAAAATTTATATGCCTTAATGGGGACTAATTGACAAGGTTTTGTAGCAATGATACTTCCCTTAGGAGTTTTAACTGAAAACTCCCTTGTTAAATCAAATTGGAAATATCTAATTTTCTTAGAAAACTGGGAAGATATGAAACAATGCGATGATCCAGAATCAAATAATGCATTTTCTAAACTTGAGGAAACCAGTAAATTACCTGCCACCACATCTTTCGGAGCTTCTGCCTCAGTAGTAGTGATAGTATAAGCTTGTCCTTGATCCCTTGGCCTTTTCTGAGGTAAGTTCCCCTGAAACTTAGGACATTCCTTTTCATAATGTCCCATATCCCTGCAATTGTAGCAATGAACATCATTAGCTTCCTTCTTCCCCTTGCAATCACGATCTTGGTGTCCTTTTTCACCACACTTGTAACAGAATCCCATTCCTTTTAATCAAGTACCAGGGTGTTTATTCCCACATTTAATACAGGATGGATATTCAACTTTTCCCTTATTCCCCTTATTTCCATTCCTAGATTGATCAACAGATCTCTTCTTCTCTTTCCTTGCTTTAAAGTAATAAGACTTAGAGAATTCCTTTTCTATCTTGATAGCATATGAGACAATGTCTTCGTACGACGAGAAGGATTGTGAGACTAATGCTCGAAAGAGAAATGGTTTTAACCCATCAAAGAAACGATTAATCTTACTTCTTGGGTTATGTATATAATCTCCAGCATACCTTGCTAACCGTGTAAAGTTAGCCTCATACTTTGTGACATTCTCATCCTCCTTTTGTCTCAGACTCAGAAATTGTATTTCCATATCTGCTCGATGGTCATGAGGAAATTATTTTTTATTAAAATAGATCTTTGAACTCCCTCCATTCCATATTTGATACTTCATCATCTTACTTCGTGTTTTGAATCAATGACCACTATTGATCAGTATCTCCAGTGAGGCGGTAAACTGCCATTATAACTTTTTCCCTTTCACTACTCCCCAAAGCATGAAATATTTTCTCTAGGGAATTTATCCATTGCTCAGCAAATAAGTGGTTTGAACTCCTATTGAACGTTTGTGGTTGTTTCCTCATGAAGAAATCTAACATTGATCCTCCACGTTGCGGATCGGGGTGCTCCATATGGGTTAGGTTATTATTCATAACCTGAGTGAGTTTCCCCAGTATGGTGATTAGCTGATCAACACCAGCTGCATCACCAGCTCCACTATAATTATCTTGAGCAGGAGGGAAATCCCTACATGGGGTGCATGCATTGATAAAGTTTCCATTTCTTCCACTAGGCGCCATTTTCTAAACAATGGCATAAACTAGATCAGTTTATGAATCAAAATACATAATTCCATACTTATAAAACACTTAACATAAATTGAACTATTTATGAATATAATCCATAATCATAAAAAAAATTCTTTGAGGAATTATATACTCAAAAACCATTCATAATGATATTTAATGAAAATGAGAGTTATCCTAAGCATATCCCCCAGGAGTGTCGTAACCAAGAGTGCAACAATGCCCATTATCGTGCACTAGTTCCCATTCGAGTCTAGCTCAAAGCGGTGTTTTCGGGTTTTACCCCTAGGTACATCTGTGCCAGAGCCGCCTCTACCTGCTCATATCCAGACAGTGATGTATTGCTCAGAAAACTCAAAAAATCTCTACAATACCAAAATTCTAGGAAGTTCTTATATACTAATCTTCAAAGTTCATCTTAAATCTATGTGCTCTAATCAGAGTTTATCTAAATCTAGCTTCCAAGGTTTGTACTAAACTTCCTATGATACCAACTATAATGCCCCGACCCCAGTTACCCAGAGTCGGTGCATTATTACATAACATTGGCATGATCATAAGAAAGATCAAGTCTCGAAAGACCGATTAGTTTAGTATCCTTGGAATAACTAGATACATTCATAAAGTTTACATTACATCATAAAATGAAAACTACAACAATATAGTCTTGATAGTCCACACTCTTATCCCCTTATACTATCCCTGCAGGTCATTCATAAAATATTTTGTCACATCCTAGGAAAAATAAAAAATAGAAAGGGGTTAGCTCAAATGCCCAGTAAGGATAACAATAAAGCGGAAACTTTCATAAATAAGCATAAACATTTAAGGAAATGTATAAATAAATAAAAAGCCTTTTAAAACTTGAACTTCATCATAATATGGATTAAATAAAATGAAATAATGTCATATACTTATTCACATGGATATTCTACTAGTCAAATAATCACATGAAATATCAATAACCACTTTCAAAATAATGGAATGCATAATGCCAGACTATCATAACCACATAGTCAAGGCCTCGTGCCAAGTATACAAATAATATTTTTTCAAGGCCTTGTTCCAAGACACTAGTTTTATTCATGAGACCAACCGATGCATTGAGGAGCTATAGCGGGCTCCACCCGTCACTTATTAAGTCCAATGCATTCCTCATATGAACATGTTTAAACATAACATCAAAATTCGTATTAAAAATAGCATACGAAATATCAATACTTTCTTCATAAACCATGAATGGTATAAAAATAACACATCCACAGTCAAACATATCACAAAACCTTCAATAAAATAGGGAAGTTTTGTATCATAATAAATCAACTCCAAATAAACTTAAAATCCATCAAAGGATGTTGACATAGATGAAATCAACACTCTTTTTAGAGAAATATATCTTTATATTTGAAATAATTTAAGAGTCATATATTTATAAAATAAAAAATTTTCATTTAAAATAGTCTTATAATCTTGTAAGGGAAGATTCGACGATTTTATAACGGTGGAAAATAGCCACACCCGCCGTATAAGTTAAAAAAACATTCTTACCTTAATTCTGTCGAAAAGGTTAAAAAGGACCTTGTTTGGAAAATGACAGAAAGATTCCTTAATAAACTTCTTATAAAAAGTTAACAAGGTTATAAATGACTTTATCCCATAGTATTTAAAATAGTAATAATGATTTGTAATACATTTTTAAGAAACATGGATGTGGATGATAAAGAGGTCCCAATAGATTATTACGTATAAACAACCTCGGATAATGAAGAGATTGCGAAATAAACCCTTACCTTGTACTTTTACTTGTTTGAGGGTAGCTTAACCTCCTGAATAATGGTGAAATAATAGTTATTATGTTATAAAATAATCATATATATTAATATGATATCATATATGATCTTTTAACATTGCTTTGTTAATAATATCTTAGTATTATCCTCATTTCGGGTGTTAACTTACTCGTTTTCTTTTATATGTTTTTTTACATAAGACATGTTTGTTATGGATAGGTTGTATCTTATTAATATCCCGAATGATATCAAGTACTTAAATACTATTATTAATCATAAAAATGATAATTAGACTTGAATGGATATGATGGAGAATGAATCTTATCGCGTTCGTGGAGACGGTAGTCCGTACGTACGCACGAGCGACAATATCATTCTTTTGATATTAAAATAAAATATAATTGGATGGTATATCATATATACAGAATCATTATCATGTTATATTTATTATTTACATGAATTACACATCATTATCACACCCATCCAAATAATAATTTATTGAATAACAATTACACCACGACGTGGAGACGGTAAGCTGTACGTACGCACGTATGGTGACATGTCATTAAAACGATGGATAGAATACTGAATATGGTTGTACCATATTTATAATAACATCAAATTATATATAATATACTGGAGTTATTATTTTAGAATGGGATTAACAAAGAAATAATAATTTGAATAAGAAAGGAACTTGGAAGAGGGTGGTGAAAACATTACCTCTTCTTCCGGTTCTTCGTTTTAATTTGATCAAAATGGCTCCTTAGGTTGGATTTATGATCAAACTAAGTCCTCTAGGTTTAATTGAGGGAAGTTTAGAGAGTATTTCGGAAGGTTTTGGCCGAGCCAAAAGGCTTCGAATGTGTGAATTAGTGAGAAGGGGGAGTGCCATTTTATAAGAGGGGTGAGGGGAACCTTTGGAAAAGATAGAAATATTATTTTATAATAAATTCATATTCAGTTTATAATGGATCAAAAGAGGATTATTTAAAGGTTAATATGGGGCTGGGTCGAAAACAACTCAACCAATAGAATTTGGATAGGTTTGGGTCATTATATAAAACTTATCTTTTAGTTTTAACTCTTAGTTAATTAGTTTGACACTTACCATGTCACTTTGTATTTTTATATTATATAGTTAATAAACTTACTATATACATCCAAGAGAACCCCAAGTGGTCCATTAATGATAAAAATATCATGATATAAGTCTATTTTCTGAACCTTAGTTTTTTAGGAATTGAATATAAATTAATAATATAATATTTGTTTTAAAAACTCTTTTATGTCAATTTTGACACTATTGGGAATTTTGTTTTTGTTAATTTCATAACAGCATTATTACTTCGAAAACAATTTATATAACCATTCCTCATATGTCATATTAACATAGAAAATTATTGGAATTTATGAAAAGTCTCAAATTACATTTATTTTGAAATTTATAATATCAATTATTTTAATATTTCATTAATTAGGTAATTAATGCATCACCATTATTTCATAAATAAATTAAATTATTTATTGTCTAAAAATTATAAATAAAATAACATTATGTTGGAAATATTTTTATCTTTATAATTAATATTTACAATTGAATGTATCTTATGTATAACCCTATATTAAAAATGTTTTAGTAAATAATCTTTGATTTTAACTCTTTTTACTCTTCTTTGAATTAAATAATAATAAATGTCCTAATCTAATCCAAGTGGACCTAAATGATAATATTTTATTCCTAAGGTTGTTTTTTGTCGAGATACACTTGTAAAATATAATTAGGACATGTTTTAGGGTAATATTAATATCATTTTTACCCTTAATTACCATATTTAATTTTAACCGTGGCAAATAAAAGTAAAACGTTACTATTCACCAAAAATTTTTTTCATCTCATTGAACCACATTTTACTCGTTAATATTAATCGTGTCTCTCAGATTTTCGAAATTCCACTCACAGAAGCGTTAAAATTAAGTTTTATATGAATTTCCAAATTCTCCTAGGAGGTGGGTAAAAGACGGTGAAAAGTTCAATAAAATTTTTATATATCTAAAATTATTCTAAACTAACTCCAATGAATTAAATTGAAAATATATAGGTATTATGTATCTATTTTGTCCTTAATTAAATTTAAATAAAATAAATAATTATTTAAATAAAAATTCTGTTTTAAACTACAACTCAGTGTTTTTTTCAGTATTCATCAAAAATTGAATGTTTTCAGAAAAATACGAAAATTTCACCCCAGGCTAATTTTGATATTCCAAATCCAAAAATGAAGTCCATTTTGAAAGATAAAATTTATTAAATTTCAAAAAAGTGAGTATTACTATTCATAATTGCTAGTTTTATTGGTTGTGGTGTGTGTGTTAGAACTCGAAGTTGCATACAACACACACTACTGTATTATTCAAAGGAAAGCGTACCATGGAAGCTTGGGGTGTTACAGAAAAGGTGTAAAGTGAGGCCCATTTTCATCTACCAGGTTACCCTGTGTCAAGCCCGGAACACCATATTAGAGTTGTTACTCCTAGGTACATCTGTTCTATAACCACACCCACTTTTAGTATCCAAACACAGATGTATTTACTTGATAAACCACTTACTCTATACTTAACAAAATTTAGGGATGTTTTCTTAGATATAATCTTATCCATAAGGTTTTTACGAAAGTGTTATATTCCTAATCACAAAAAATAACAGAACATTCTCCTTTGATACCGAATATAGTGGCCCAAGACTTTAAACATATCAGTACACGATTTTAAGCATAATTAAACATCAAAATACAAGGCAAGTATCGTAAAGTCTAGTCTCTTGGAGATTATTTACATAATTAAACATCATGATTCCATAATATGAACATATTTTATTTAATATTCATAAGGATATTCTAAATTACATTGATCCCTTACATCGTCATTGGATAAACTAGGGATAAAATGAACAAAGGGATGATCAAAAATCCCAGTAAGGGAATAAACATAAGAATAAATCTTAGTACATGGATTAGAAATAATAACATAATGATATAAAAAGGAATGGAACATGATTAAATATATGGAAGAATAACATTGTATCATATAATTATGGATTCATAATAACGTGATAGAAATATGAAACATGACTATAGAATGAGCCAAGGTTCGTTTCACATATAGGGCATGAGTCAAGGACAACTACCAAGACCATTTCAAATGGAGCATGAGTCAAGGCTAACCACCAAGATCGTTGCACATAATGTATCATGAGACAAAACATTAACCAATGCATTGGAGCATTATCTGGGTTCAACCATCATAATATGTTCATGAATATGTTCTCCACATAAATAATCATACATAATAAATCAAACATAAACATAAGGGTTACCAATGGAAAGAAATGGGTATCATAATCATGACATATAACATAATAAATGGATGTATCATAAAAGTGTACATGAAATAAATTAATTGAATCATAAATGGACATTGATAAAGGAAAATAGGCATAGATCATGATTAGTGATTTCAAAATAAATTTATAACATATAAAAAGAGTATTTAAGAAACTTTAGAATTAAATCATTTCAGTGCGGTTTAAGGAAAATATTTTAGAGCATTTAAAGTAGAAAAGATATTAATATTTTATATAAAACCAGAAGTGAACCATTAATGTTTACATAATAAAATGCGTGATTTTAGATAAATAATGGTGGCTTAAAACTTATTATGGAGTGCACTTGAAAATGTGTAAGAATTTAGGAAATTTTCCTTAAATTGAGCATGTTTATTAGGAAGAATTGAGTAGGGAACCTTTTAGAAACATGTATACCCCCAAAAAAGAAGGTTTAATGGATACTGATACATGATTTTGTAACATAGACACAAAATTTAGTAGATATAAATAAAAATAATATAGAATATTATTTTGGTAAAAATAGAGAAAGAGTAACCTGAAGGAATAATGGATGTTTGGGTAGAATCCCTTACATTAAGTCTGAAGGTGTTCTTCACTTGATATTAATTTCCAGGATAATCAAATTAGATTCATTAATTAATAATTAAATAACCCTTTATACATGTATTTCATTTATTACAACTTTATTAAGTTAATTTTTTGATTTTTTGATTGGTTAATAGGTTCAATTTCGTCTTTCAGGATTATTGGTTTCCTTGGTTTTAATGATCTATTTATTTGTATATATGTAAAAGAGGTCATATAAAGTGGGGTTAATTATCCATAATTGAAATTATATGTTATTAATGATATTAAGAGGTTTTTTTCTCTTATATATCATTTTTATGGAATTAGGATGAATCATTAGATAAATAGTTAATGATAACCGATTGGGTTTATTTTGGCGGTATTCGATCACAAAAAAATCATTTTGTTTTATAGATTAATATAATGTGTAAAAAATGATTCTAAAACATTAAATAAGATGTAATAAATATATTATAATCTTGTTAAACCATAAAAATGGTTTCATTACCAGCCTTGAAGATGTTAATGGAAATTGAAAACTTCGTTGTCCTTGAATGTGATAGATTAACACATCAAAGACAAAGTTTTCATTTTTAGTATAAAAGGATGGGGAAAGAGAGAAGATGATGAATTATTAAATTAGAATAATAAAATTACAATATATCTAAGGTATTAGAGTTATCATACCTTTTGGATGATGGGAGGTGATGAGATAAAAATAAAAGAAAGGAACTTGAAAAGAAATTAAAAGAAATGGAAGAGGGTTTTACCTCTTGATTTCTTCTTCTTGAGAACCTCATTAGGGGATTGGTTTTGGTATTTTATTAAGACCAAAATCTACTGGACATAGGATAGGTTATTGGGAAGAAATTTGAGCATAATTTATACTAGTCTCAAAGCTTAAGAGGTGTGAGGACAAGAGGTGGTGAGGGGTGGTATTTATAATGGAGGAGAGAGAGGTGTTTTCTCAATATTTTAAACATTAGTTTATTATTTTGGATCAAGACAATGAATAGTTTGTTAATTATCATAAAAAATATTGAAATAAATTAATTAATTTCTATATTATGGTTCTTACATTAGCAATGACTCAAAGAATAGTGTATTTAACTTGTAATGTATAAATACCATAAATTACCGTATTTCACTATTCACAAAAATTCAAGTATTTTAGAAAAATTAAAACAATTAACACTAACCATTTTTTTATGTCTAGAATTAAAAAATAAACTACATTTTATGATAATAATTTGATAAATATGAGAAAATTTAATTTTAATTAAAATCATAAATTACATGGAAAATATAGATTTTAAAATTATAACTGCTTTTATATCACTTTGAAAATTTAATTAAGGTCCCATAAAATTATCTTATAATTATAAGAAAAAAAATAATAATTTATAAATACATTTTATTAAAATAAAGTTTCTTTTAAATTGTCAAATTATTCATAAAATTGTAATTAAATATTTATGACTTACAAAAATACTGATAATTAATTGATAAGTTTTATAATATTTATTTACTTATACTATTATATAATTATATAATATTTTTACTTACAAGATATATGACATTTATTTATACTTTAATTGGTGAGGTTATTATTCAATTATTCAGTTTACTATTCATAAGGGTCATATTACTATTCCAAAGGTCAAGTAACTATTCATTTGGTATATGTTCCTTAAATTATATAAATGCATTTTATTTCATTAATTATTCATTAATAATGTTTTTATTACGTTCTTAATGTGATGTTATGAGATTATACTATATGAAATAATTATAAGAAAGTAATTTCAATTATAAAAGTTTTGGGTCATTACAGAGTCCCTCAGATAGAGATCCATTGAATAAATGCTTCATATGGACACACAAGACATTGATATGAGATGTCAACAGACACACATATACTGAGATGAATGAATGAAGATTTTATAATAAATAGAAATCTATTGAAGGTCTATCAGACTATTAAAGATCATGAGATCAATTACTTAGAGACTGTTGATGTTGCACCAATTGAAAGAGAATTCTCAAAGAAGTAAATGGATATAAATAGAAGATAAACATGAGATCTAGGGATCTTTACATAAAAAATGTAAAGTTATTAACATTCTAATTTTCTGATAAACATTCAACAATTTTCTTTATATATAATAGATAAGGAATGTTATAGAAGTTTCTTATTTCAAATGTTATGGGAGTTTGAGGAAAGTTGGATTTTCTAGAGAATTCATGAAGGTTCAAGAAGACTCAATAATACTCTTGAAGGCTCAAGAATCTTCAAGAAGATATCAGTTGACTAGAAATAAATGATTTAACACCTTTTCTACATTGTTTGAACTTATATAAAGGTGTGAAAAGTACGAATATACTTAACACTGTTCACATATTTAAAAAATATAGACATATTTATGTTTTTGTGGTAGACTAAGTTTATAACCAAGTTAAATTTCAAGTTGATGAAGAGATACTGGATTGAGTTCCATTGGATGGATAAGAAGATTTATGAGTAAATAATTGGTTTCTAACTTAGTTGAAGAAGAGTGCATCAGATGAGGGAGATTTGATTGGAGATTTAGTGTATGGATAACCAAAAGATAGAGAAACCTTCAATAGAGGTATATTAGAGGGAGTTATTGGACAAATCTACTGTACATTGAACACCGAACCAAAGTGAAGTGGGGAATATCAGAAGAAGATATAATGGGCAGAGCCATCAAATAAAGGGAAAACCAAATAGATTCATTAAATGAACATTTTATAAGGAAATTTTTAGACAATATTCTAAAAAGTTTAGATTGAGTACATGCAGGTATTACAAATACTAGAAGGAAGTTACAAGGACAATAACCCCATAATAGTATTGATAAATATCTTAATGTTTGTATATAGAAAACGTTTATCCCAATTTACTATAGAGGAAGATAATATATTTCTATTGTAGTTCAAAAAACAAGAACGTAAGAGCTTATAATTGAGTGGTATAACTTGTAATACTTTGAGTTTTCAAAATAGAAAACTTTGTTTAATAGCATATACGATATGCAACACCAAACCCAAAAAAATAATGATTATTTAAATATGAATTTTTTATCCATTAAATTAAATTTTGGATATGAGTAATATGAACTAATACATGATATGTATATATATATATATACATATTCTTAATAAATAATCAATCAATTATTAGTAATAAATTGTGTTCTTTAAAAATAAGTTTTCTTCAAAAAATATATTTTTGTGTCTTTTTATAATTATTATAATTATTTTCTAGAACAATTAGAAAACTTATTTGATGATAAAAATCCATTTTTCTTATCATCATACAAAGATCATAATAGGATGAAATTTTGTTATTTTTTTATAAATATATATTTTCAGTGAAAATTGGAAAATAAATTTTTAAAGTAAAATCATCATTTATTTTGATAAATTAATTAATATAAACGTAAAAATATTAGTTTAATTTTATTTTAAGGTAACATATGTATTATTCAGTAATATTTAATTTAATTAATTATATTTATATCATATTTATATCAAATTTTAATATAATTTAATTTTTAGGATTAAAAACAAATTTTTCGGAAAACTATTTTAAAATGCATAATGTATTTCAATTTTAATTATTTAGATTAATAATTAAGGAGAAATTATCTTAATTAAAATTTTATATTATATATATATATATATATTTGTGAATTTAAATTCTTATAATTAATATAATTAGTTATAGAGTTATATTGAAATCATATTTTCCATAAAAAATGTATTTTTCAAAAAACAGTTTTTCGTCATGATTGTGGATTTTATATTAAATTAAATTATTCCACCTATATGAATTTATTTTGATAAAAAATAATACATATTTTAATAATAATAATTAATATTAGGTAATAATGTCAGCTTAATTTTTTCTACAATATGAATAGTAAATGTTGTAAATTTTTTTTACCATGGTAAAAGGAAAATATGAAAATTAAGGGTAAAAATAATTTAACAAAGACTTGGAACAAAGTAACTCTAATAGTATGAAAATTTATGTGTAATTTTAATTTAAATAATGATTACTTATATTTATTATTGTTTTTACTTTAAAAATGAATAAGTAATTAATTTGATAAAAATTATTTTTTGATACAATAAAATACAAATAGTATTTATGGTTAATATTCAGAGTAAATTAAGGAGTTTAATTTTATGAATTAAGGTATTTTTAAAATAAATAATATTTTAATAAAATATTATTATTAAATAATTTTTATTAAATATAAATAATCATATAATTTTTAAGAAGTCAAATGTAATTTTTATAATGGCTGAAAAAATGCGATTGTCAAAAAACCTAACATTTCTTAATAAATGTATTTTTTAAAACAGAAAATTCACATATTTAGAAAATTATTTGGATGAAATTAATATTAATTTTGGAATCTAAATTCTAAACTGATCCAATGGTGAATTTTTAATAATTTTTTGATACAGATGAATTTTCAGATTAAAATTAAATATCGTGTAAATATAAATTGTGTTTTATGAAATCATAATGACCAAAAAGTTATTTAATAATTACTATAATTGAGATCAATGACCAGATAAATTTTTTAAAATTTAAAAAAAAATTATTTTAAGTTTATTTTATTTATTTTGTAATTATATTATGAATCCTCCAAAACCTATAATATATTATAAGGTTTTTAAAATCCATTCATTAAGAGTATAACTCACCTTCAATAAGTAAAATAATTATCTTATTAAGTTATTCCCTTGGAGTTATAAAATAATGAATACAATCCCACTTGGTAGAAACCATGGGAAAAAACTATGGTATGGTTTGTTCTTTTTTATTTTATTATTTAGAGTTCAAATCCTAAAAAATAAAGAAATCCCTCTCTTTTCCTATATAAAACCACACAAAATCCAAATTTTCTATACTAAAACTCCTTTTATAACTTCCATACGATTACTTCCACTCTATATATTCCTAAAAAGGCACTACCAAGCTTTCAAAAATCCACTCTCAATCTTTTGAAGTCACACACACAAGTAAGGGATCCTTACCCTCCTCTCATTCTTCCAGTTCAAGAACCTTCTTTGGAATTTCTCTTCTTAATTACAATTTTTTGTGACTTCATTTATTTATAACCATAAAATACCTTCAAATGGATGTTATTTTATTTACAGATCATTTATTATCCAACATTATGACACTCACCTAAGCTGTTATTATGCCAGAATTCCGTCAGGGATTTCTCCCTTCTCATTTTCATTCAAGAACTCCTTTTATATTATGTGAATTAAATTATATTTTATTTTCCATTGATATGTTATTAAATATTACCCTTAATTTCCATTTGATTTATAAATTATTATATCCCCCTTTAACTCTCATTAATCATCCCATTTTCATTTATGTACACCCATTACCAAGCCATATATTTTGTAAGGGATCTTCCACTCTCCTTTTTAATCAATCACTTCATTTATGTTTTTATTCTTAAATTCCGTTTTCTCATGTTTTTATATGTTATTAAATATCCCAAATACTATCCTTTTTATGTATACATCATTATAGACCCATTTCACTCTCATTAATCCTTCCATTATCATTTATGTACACTTGTTACCATGCCAAAATTTCGTAAGAGATTTCTCTCTTATCATTTCCATTCAAGCACCTATTTTATGTTATATCTCTTAAATTAAATTTTATTATATTGTGATATTTTATTAAATATTACATTTACTTTGCATTTAACATATAAATGATGATATCTCCTTTCAGTCTCATTAAGCCTCCCATGATCATTTATGCACACCCGTTACCATGAGAAAATACAATTAGGACTATTTTCTTTATTCAAGTTTCTTCATTACCTTATGCATTATATTTACAAATTTATAATGTTCGGATATGATTTTAAATATCCCTATTACTTCAATTTTTAGGTCTATGTAATGATATACCTCTTTCCCTTTCATCAACTCATTTTTACAAATCTTTAAGTTATGTCTTTACGCTGCTAAAATTTCACTGTGATCTTCTATACCAAAATAATTGTGTTGTGAATACCATACCAATTTCTTATCAAGGGTGTTCAAATTTATGCACATATAATTTTCATTTGGGACTTATATATATGTATTCCATAATCATGGGATAAATTTTGATGATTAATGCATTCATGTTTTATAATCTATGTGGAACACTTAAGCATGAGAATGAAATGAATATGATGGGTTCCCCCAGATAACACTCCGATGCATTGGGAAATGTTTAGTGTAATGATATTAAACATTAAGATAGATATTGAACCTGATTCCTTTATTGGACTTTGTCCACCATGATGTATTTTAGGGTTTATCCTTTAACAATGTTTATAATTCAATGTTTTATGTTAGTGCCACATTTCCCGAGTTACGATTATCATGTTATATCATGTATCATTGTCCATATTTATGGTTAATACTCTTTTTATGACCCATTGATATGCCTACTATGTAACATGCATTATTTTTTTCATGTTATTCCATGTTTATTCCCTTACTGGGATTTATATCTCACCCCTTTCTTATGTTTGTCCCCAGGTTATCCCGTGGAGTTTTAAAATCCATGGAATTTTAGAAGCATGCTAAGGAATTTTTTAATAATGTTGTTATATATAATGTTCAAATTATTATTCTATGTACTTAATTTCCAAATACACTAGTTAATGTGTAATAAAGAGATGATTTCTTATGGTTGGTCTTAGAGAAAAAGTTTAGTTATTTTTTGGATTAGGATTAGAAAACTCTAGAAAAATCATAGGGATAAGAATAAGTATAAGAAAACATCCCTAAATTTTGGTAAGTATAGAGTAAATGGTTTAACAAGAAAATATGTCCCTTTATTTATACTTCAAGTGGACATAGTTCTAGGACAGATTTACCTATGGGTAACAACTTTGATAAGGTGTTCCGGGCTTGACTTGGTGTAACCCGGTACATGACAATGGACCTTACTACACACCTGGTTTGAAACTACTAGGGTATATTTTTTGGATAATTTATAAGATAATTTTAAACCATTATTAAGGGAACCAAAAAATTCCCATAAATTATATTTTAGGAAATAGATCATGGATAACATATATTGAAACCTATAAATTCAAAATTTAAGAAAATCAATTTAAATTATAAGTTATCACTTTAATATCATTAGATCAACCCTTTACATGTTTATTAGTTTAAAAATACTCACCCCTAAATTTCCCTTTATTCTAGGCAATAACTAGAAATAAGAGGGATATTATTTAGTTTGGACATTATTTCACTATAAGAAAGTGTAACTATATGAATATTTTGAAACTAAGGAAGGACCTATGCTATAGAAATAATTTAATTGTAAAGGTTAAAGTTTTTATGTATGGATATTTGAGAGTTATGTTTTAAAAGTGCTATATCAATGACATTATGGATATAATAATCATGAAACATCTATAGATTTCCCCATAGTTTGTTTTTCTTTAAGGAATTGAAATTTACCTTTAATGGTACCAATAACCTACAAAAGTGATATAGTGATAAAGTGATACTTTATAAAACATATTATTGGTGGATTGATAACCCTTAATATGTGATTAATTTTGGGACAAACCTAATGAGTATTTGGATGATATTTCTAGAGCTAAAATTATGTTTAAAATAAATTTTACAACTTTCTAAGATTTATATGATGGAAGTTTAGTATTATATATATATATATATGGAAACATATTATAAGATAAAATAATTTTTGATTTTGAGGTGATTAATGATAATTTTTGAGATGTTTTATTTGGTTAAGGTATATATATACCCATTAATATTTTTCTAGAATAACGATCTTATGATTTTGGATGTCTAAGTTGAATGATATGAGACAAACTTTTGGATTAATACACTCATTAATTTTGAGGATATTAGTGTTAAATATGGGTATGTATTTAAGGAATGATATTTATAAAAACTTTGGGAATATTTTTTCAAATTTGGAGATTAATATATTAAGGTTTTATCATATATTACTCTAACCATCTTTGATTTAGTAAAAGACAAGAAGATTATATTATTTTTCTTTGGTGTATTATGTTATCCATTATAATTTATAGTGCTCTAGACATAAAAAAATATTAATCTTGAGTTATCATTAGTTGGAGAAAAAATATGATATTGTAGTGGAAATTAATTATACTTTTCAAGAAAGTATATATCTTTATTTTCATAGTCAGGATGATAATGGAATCCACTTACTCGAGGAAAATAAACTTGAATAAAAAATGTTTTTATATTATGGCTATTTATGATGAATTGATGGCCATTTTATCCATCGCATATTTATGGTATTTTGGTCATTGAATTTATCTAGACCGTATCCACTATCACACTGAACTAGTTCATTGGTGTATTTTTTCTCTTCAATTTATATGTTTTAACATCCCACTAATGTTCTCCTACTTGGAAACCAAGGTATGTGATAGCCATCATACTCCCCTTTCTCTCTTTTCAAGATGAATTTTATTATCATTTTTTATGATGTGGGTTTTCAATAAATATATTTAATAGTGTTAAAGCACTTCTTATTGAGTTCACATTTAAATTACGAGGACACAGTTTATTAAAGGGATGGGGGATAATATAACTCCCTAAGTTCTCAAAAGATAAAACTTTGTCTGATAGTATATGCGATCCACAACACCAAACCCAAACAAACAATGATTATTTAAATATGAATATTTTTCTCTTATATTAAATATTTGGATATGAGTAGTATTAAAAATACATTAAATATATATATGTGTGTATATTGATAAATTCTAAATAAATAATCAATCAATTATTGGTAATTAATTTCATTTTTTTAAAAAAAAATCTTCAAAAATGATTTGTATTTATTTTCATAAATATTATAATTATTTTCTAGAACAATTAGAAAATTGATTGGATAAAAAAATCCATCTTTATATCATTATATCAAGATCATCATAGGGTTAAATTTTGGTATTTTTCTGAAAATATAAAATTTTTAGTGGAAATTGTAAAATACTGTTTTAAAGTAAACTCTTCATTTATTTTGATAAATTAAGTAATATAAAAGTAAAAATATTATTTTAATTTGATTTCAAGGTAACATATGTATTATTTAGTATTATATAATTCAATTAATTACCTTTAAATCATCTTTATACCATATTTTAATATAAGTTTATATTTAGGAATAAAAACACATTTTTAAGAAAATTATTTTAAAATGCATAATGTATCTTCATTTTAATTAATTAAAATAACCCCTAATTATAAATTATAGGAATATATCTATCTTTATTAATTGAAACTGAGATAATTAAGATAATTAGTTATAGAGTTTGAGTGAAATCATCTTTTCCTTAAAAAATATATTTTTTAAAAAACCAATTTTCATCATGATTGTGGGTTTTAGATTAAATTAAATTCTTCCACCCATGTGAATTTATTTTGATAAAATGGATTCCATATTTTTAATAATAATAATTAATATTATGTAATAATTCCAACGTAATTTTTCGTACAATATGAACAGTAATTGTTGTAAATATTTATTACCATAGTAAAAAAAATAAGTAAATTAAGAGTAAAAATAATTTAAAAAAGACTAGAAACAAAGTAACCCTAATAGTATAAATATTTAAATTTTTAATTTAAATAATTATTATATCTATTCTGTATTTTTTTTACTTTATAAATGAATAAGTAATTATTTTAATAAAAATTATATTTCGATACAATAAAACATAAATAAAATTTATGGTTAATATTCAAACTGAATCAAGGATTTTATTTTAATGAATTAATTTATTTTTTAAATAAATAATATTTTATTATAATATCATTATTAAATAATATTTTTTAAATATAAATTATCATATATTTTTTATGAAATCAAATGTAAATTTTATAAGGGTTTGATAACTGTTATTGTATGAAAACCCATCATTTCTCAATAAATGACAGTTTAATTTTAAAATAGGAAATTAAAATATTTAAAAAATTATTTGGATGAAATAAATATTATTTTTTGAATTAGAACATCCAAATTATCCAACAATTAATTTTTCATAATTTTCTGAGACAATTGAATTTTTGGGTAAAAATTAAATATCATATTAATATAATTTGTGTTTTATGACATCATAATGACACAAAAGGGAAGTAATAATTTCTATAAATGGAATAAATGACCAAATAAATTTTTTCCATTTAAAATATTTTTTATTTAATTTATTTTTTAATGCCATTATGAATCCTCCAAAACCTATTAGATATTTTAAGATTTTAGAAGTCCATTCTTTAAGAGTATGACTCACCTACACATAATAAATAGACTTATTTTATTATATTAGGAACTTGGAATTATAAAATAATTAAAACCCCTCCCATTTTACAGAAACCATGTGAAAAAATCATGGGATGGTTTGTAGTTTTGGTTATTTTATTATATAGAGTCCAAAACCTAAATAATAGAGAAATCAACCTCTTTTTCTATATAAACCCACCAAATATCCTATTTAACTTCTATAAAATTACATTTAGAACTTCAAAAATATTCCATACACTCTCTATGGTCTTTATAATGCACCCCAAGCTTTCAAGAAGCCACTCTTAAGCTTTTGGAGTCACACACTCAAGCAAGGGATCCTCATCCTCATCTCCATCTTTCAATTCAAGCACCTTCTTTGGAATTTTTATTCTTAATTACATTTTTTATGATGTAAGTTATTTATGAACATCCACTAACATCTAATGGATTTTATTTTAATGAGTTATCATTTATTCTCTCTCATTTTTACCCTCACTTAATCCATTACTATGCCAAAATTCTGTAAGGGATTTGTCTTTTCTAATTTCCATCCAAGAACTCCTTTTATGTTTTGTCCAATAAGTTTTGTTTTATTTCAAATGTATATGTTCCTCCATATTACCTGTAATTCTGGTTTGATTTATAAATTATTAGATCCAATTTTCACTCCTATTATACCTCTTATCATTCTTTATGTACACCCATTACCATGCCAAAATTTAGTAAGGGATATTCCATGCTCCTTTATAATCACACACTTATTTTATGTTATTCTTATTAATTCAATTTTTTCATATAGGGATATGTTCTTCCATATCACACATACTTTAATTTTTATTTATACTTTATGATATACCCCTTTAACTCTCATTAATCCTCCCATGATCCTTTATGTACACTCATTACCGTGCTAAAATTTCATAAGGGATTTATCTCTTCTCATTTCCATTCAAGAAGTTATTTTATGTTATGTATCTTAAATAAAATTTTCTTATATTGGAATATTTTATTTAATATTACCCTTAATTTACATTTAATTTATAAATTATGAGACCCCTTTCACTCTTATTAAGCCTCCCATGATTCTTTATGAAGACTCGTTACCATGCCGGAATATTGTTAGGATTCTTGTCATTATTCAAATTTATTCATTATCTTATGCCTTCTATTTAAAAATTTATAATTTTTGGATATTCTATTACATGTCCCTATCACTTCCCATTTTAGGTCTATGTAACGAGAGACACCTTTCTATCTCATCATCCCATTTTTATGAGTCTTTAAGTGTCACCGTTATGCTGCCTAAATTTCACCATGATGTTCCATGCCAAAAATCTATGTAGTGAGTACCATACCCATTTCCTATCAACAGTGTTCAAATTTATGTACATATACTATTTATTTTTTACTGAAATATATGTATTCCACACTCCTTAATCATGAACTAAATTATGTTGATGAATGAATCCATGTTTTATGATATATATGGCACACTTAAGCATGAGAATGGAATGAATATTATGGGTGTGCCCAAATAGTGATCCAATGTGTTGGGTAATGTTTAGTATCATGATATGTCATGTTAGGACATGGAGTGAACCTAATTCTTTTATGGGATTTTTTCTACCATGATTTATTGTCAAATTTTTCCTTGACCAATGATTATGCATTAGTGTTTTAAATTGTTGTCACATTTTTAATGTTATGATTATCATGTTAAATCATGTCTCATTATTAATGTTTATGATTCCAAATATTATTATGCCCCATTTATATTCCAATTGTGTAACATGTATTATTATTTTCATGTTATTCCATGTTTATTCCCTTACTGGGATTTATAGCTCACCCATTTCTTATGTTTTTCCCCAGGTTACCCAGTGTAGTTTTAAAAGACATTGAATTTTATAAGCATTTTAAGGAAGTTGTTAATAATTTTATTGTATCCCATGTTTATGTTGTTATTCTATGTACGAAATTCCCAAATACACTATACTTATTGATCTTTTAGGTTGTATTAGGTGTTATTTTATGTAATAAATCATGTATTAATGTATAATAAAGAGTTGAGTTATTATATTACTAGTTGTGAAAGTGTCTTGTTGGCTATGGGGTATAAACAACCATTAAGAAAGAGGATACAATTAGGATAGTTGGGGGGGGGTATATCCAACATTATATAAAGATTTAATTGCTAGGGGGTAGAACTAGGGTTTACTAGAGGAATGATTACTCGGGTGTAGAACAAGTTACTTATTGTTCCATTTTGATCATGTGTAGATATTAAAAGAATACAAGTTGGGGGGAATAACCAACATGGAAAGGAGTATATCTTTGTACAAAACCTTGTAAATATCATGTGATTATATTTCTTAATATTTTTTTTCATATAAAAGAGAGGTTGAGATTTATATTTGATTGGATTATATCTCTTAAAATCTTTATAGGTTAGAAAAAGATTCCACAATGAATATAAAAAAATTTACAATAAAATGAAAAGGTATCACTAATTCTACCCTCCCCCTTTTAGTGATCCTATATAAATCCAAGTTACCTTCAACCAATACTATCCAATGAAACTACATTAGTACATAAAACATTTTCTAGGTTATGGGTTACCTTATTCCATGAACTTGTAGTAGAAATGTTTCTAAATGATCTCACACACTTTTTTACAGTCATATGATCTTTTTGGTGACAAGAACCTTGAAAAATAATTCATGATATCATTTTTTTTCTTTTAGATTTTTACATAGATTCTAATTAAGATGATTCCAGATTTCTCAAATTCACTTCCAGTTCAAGGAAATTTATGATGATAATATTATTCTCAACCTCAAATGTTCTCAATATATACTTCTATTCTATATTTACCTTACCGTTATTATATTTATAAATATTATTCATCTCTTTTAAT
This sequence comes from Viscum album, assembly GCA_963277665.1. Lineage (NCBI taxonomy): Eukaryota > Viridiplantae > Streptophyta > Magnoliopsida > Santalales > Viscaceae > Viscum > Viscum album. The sequence goes on along the minus strand of OY728130.1, from coordinate 1,392,646,183 downwards.
GTTTTTTCAAGATCCTTCACCCTCTTAGCTTCAATTTCCAGTTGATCATTCTTGACATCCATAACTTTATTCAGTGCATTAATCCTTTGTTGAAATAATTTATTAAACAAAAATTTCACATAATCATTCCTTTGAAATTATTCTTTAACTAGAGAAAATATTTCATTGTAAAGTAATAAAGATTCTTCCTTAGCTTCAATAATTATTATGAGGTTTTATCACTTTTATAACCTCTTAGCTAATTAATCTTTCATTAGATCAGATTTTAACTCCAATTGTTTTTTTATCTTATAACCCTTTGATATATATATGTATATATTTGAAAACTTTATTAGGGACCATTTTTAGACAATATGTAATTTTAAAATAAAAATCAACAAGTGATTCATTTTTGGTATACACTATAATGGAGCATCTAATTTAAAAATTTATAAAAATAAAACTACTATAATAGTGATAGTAGGGTCAATCTCACAGATAAAACGTATGTAGAAACTAGGAATATAATCTTAAAATAATATTTAGAAAATGAATTTTTAAAGTGTGACAAAATATTTTTTTTGAAAATGAAAAATTTACTTAAATGAACTAAAACTACTCTAATAGAGGGAATATAGTGGGAATGGATGTGGAAGTGTCATAGTTTTGAATCCCAATTAAGTTCAAGTGGTGTTAAATATTTTATTCCCATATCTGAATATTTATTTATCTAATTTTCACTAATTCAAAATTTAATCATAATACCATCCGATATCATCCTCTGATGTTATACAATACTCTAATATTTCTCATAAATTATCTAAAATTTTTATTCTTTGATTTGATGGATAATTTACACAGCATTTTAGAATTCAATCACTTAGTAAAATATAATGAATAGTTTATTACAAAGTATAGGTTTATATATATGTTGGGTTTTATTATATCAAATTACACTATTGGAATTTGAGTCTCTACCCATGCCTCTATATCAAAATGTTTATATAGCCATTGTTATATAGTCATTTCCAACAACCTATACTAGTGGTTTTTAAAAAACTGTTTGAATAGGGATAAAAAATAAGTTGAATGACCTCACCTCCTCCCCTCCTCCCCTCCCCACCCATAATCCCTATTCCTTCCTACCTTGAGAGATAGTCTCCCATCTATTATCCCATGGACATCTTCCCTTATTCATTGATTTTTTTATTTTGTTCTTATTCAACATCAAATTAATGAGTTCTAAATCCATCATCTCTTATACTAAGCATCGTTTCTATTTTTATATATGTATCAAAACCTACTATAGATATTATTAGGTCAAAATTATACCAAATTAATTGAAAAAAGGTTCACTTAGATTATTTTTTTACAATATTTTATAATAAATATAGAGACTTAAGACTTTTACACAAAACATTTCATGATTTTAAGCATATTAATCATCAGAGTACAAGGCAAGGATCGTTAAGTCTAGTGTCTTGGAAGACTAGGTACATATAACATAAAACATGGGGCTAAAAAAAACTTCGTTATTTAATCTCCATAAAGAGATTCTCACTTCATTTGAGCTCTTACATCTGCATAGGGTACCATGGGGAACACATAAACAAAGGGATGAGCTAAAAATGCCCAGTAAGGGAATGAACATAAGGATACATCTCAAGCACATGAGTTAGGAGGCATGGCATAAAGATATCCAAAGCATGAAACTTATAATATAATTTAATATAAGCTTGGGATCACATAAACATGGAATCATATAAATGTGGCAGAATCATAAATCATATCTTTAGTATGGGTCAAGGCTAACCGCAAATCCCGTTTCCCATTTTAGTACAGTTCAAGGCTTACCACCAATCCCGTTTCACATCACATCTCATGAGACTTATCCTTACCCAATGCATTGGAGTGCTATCTGGGCACACCCATCTCAACATGTTCATGAATATTATTTCCACATAAATAATCTTTCCATATAAATAATCATACATAATCAACCATACATAAACATAAGGGTACCCATGGAAAGAATTTGGTTCCACAATCATGACATAAAACATATCCAATCGGCGTATCACGAAAGTGTCCATGAAAGGAAGGGATTAGAACATAAATGGACATTCATAGGGTAAAATAGGCATATAAAATGGTAAGTGGTGTCAAATATAAGTGACAACATATAAAAAGTGTATTTTAGAAACATTAGCATTAAAACATTTTTGTGCGGTTTTAAGGAAAACACTCCAGAGATTTTCAAATAGAAAAGAAGAAATTCTTTTATATAAAACCAGAATTGAACCAAGAAGGTTTTCATAATAAAAATAATTATTTTATAAAATAATGGTATTTTATAACATAGGATATAGTGCACTTGAAAATTGGGTAAAAATTTGGGAAGTCCCCTTAAAACAGGTTTGCTTATCGGAAAGTTCTAAGGAGGTAATCTTTCAAAATCATGTATATCCCCGAAAGAATGTGATGGAAGGGTCTTGATATAAGAATCTTGTAAAACTAACCATAATTCATAAGACTCACATAGATATATTGGATAACACCATTTCGAAAGAAAGATAAGGCAACCCGAAAGAACAAAGAAGGTTCAGGTAGAATTCGTTACGATTTTATCAGCATGGTGTTGGGTGTGACCAAGAGGGATTTATGAGAGATAAATGGGGTTTATCATCACTTATAAATCCATAAGGAAGTATGGGTTAGATTCTTAAGAATACCCCAACATTTTCTAGTACACATATAAAGGCATAGTATAGAGGAAAATCTTGATTAAGAGAGAAAATGAGAGGATCCCTCACCTTAAATCCGGTGGTGTTCTCCACTTGTTATTAATGACATGAATAAAGAAATTAGGATTATTAATTAATAATTACAGAACCTACTATATACTTAATTTATTTATTATGACCCTTTTTAGTTCATTCAATGCCTTTTTGATTAGTTATAAGGTTCAATTTCATTGTTCGGCTCGTTTGTTTACTTGGCTTTAAAAGATCAGTTCACTTACATTCAAGTTTGGATTATATGAAAGATGAAAGTGGTTTTAAATAATTAAAGTTATATTATATAGTTCATATCTAGGATATTAAATTGTTTTAATTTCAATTAGGTTACTTAGAGTGATTTCGAATTATTATATATATAACCATTGTGATAACCATTTTTATTGATCGGTGGATTTGATTACAAAGAATGGGTTTTGATTTATAACTTAATTCCATTTGTACCAAAGGATTACAGAACCAAAAATAGGATATATTACATATATAATAATCTGGTTCAACCATAATACATATGGTTTCACGACCAGAATTAAAGATAATAAAAGAAATTGATAAACTGTTGTCCTTGAATGTGCTAAATTGGCACATCTCAAACGATGCTTTGATTTCTTTCAAATAAAAGGGTGGGGAAAGAGAGAAGATAATGAAATATAACACTAGCATGAAGAAATTCTAGTACATGTGTTTTACTGGACTTATCATACTATTATGGTGAAGGGAGGTGAGGAAAGAAAATAAAAAGGAAAAAAACCTAAAAGAAAAGAAGAAATTTTGGAAGAGGAATTTACCTCTTGGGACTTCCTCCTTTGAGAACCTCTAAAGGAGAGAGGTTTTGGTATTTTGAGGAGGTTGAGAGCATTTGGACGTGGGGGAGGACCTAGGGGGTAGATTTGGGCAGAATTTATAGAAGGCTTGGAGCTTGAGAGGATTGGATAGAGGAGGGAGTGAAGGGGGGTTTTATAGTGGAGGAGAGGAGGGATTTAATGATATTATAATCCTTAATTTATTATTTATTCGAAAGACAAGGAATAATAAGTATTTCATGACCAATAATAGTAAATGGTTCATGTGAATTCGGACCAATTGGGATTACATCAGAAGAACATAATCGATGACTCAATTAATCCATTATTTAGCATTTATTTTGAATTATCAGATTCTACTATTCATCAAAATTTCAAGTATTTCTGAAAAATCCCAAAAATTTACCCTAACCATTTTTCGATGTTTAGAATACAAAAATGAATTTCATTTTTCAAAAATAATTTTCTAAATATGATTATTTTAATATTTAATTAAAATCGTAATTTATTATCAAAAACTAGATTTAAAACATGCATTAACTCATTCTAAAACATAGGTATATTGTACTTCTAACTTGAATACTATTTTTATACTATCATAGGTGAGGTTACTATTCATTAGGGTATATCACTATTCCTAAGGGTATGTTACTATTCATTAGCGTAGGATACTATTCACCAAAAAATTAAGTTTTTCTTATCGGAATCCAAAAAACCACTTGAACACAACCGTGTATGTCAGATTTTCAAAATTCCAAACAGAGAAGTGACAAACTTATGTTTTAAGGTTACTTATCACTTATTAGTTCATTATTATGTTATTTTATGGAATATTTATAAGAAGATAGTTTCCATTAAAAACATTGGGTCATTACATTCTTCCCCCCTTAAGAAATTTCGCCCTCAAAATTTCATTTTACATTCTAGGCCAAAAAACAGATGTGGCTACTTTTCCTTCATTGCTTCCTCCAACTCCAATGTTTCTTCCCCAAACTTATGGTTCCTCCACAACACTTTTAAAAGATGGGTTTTCTTGTTGCATAGAACCTTATCTCTCCGATCCAGAATCTTTACTGGCTACTCCTCATAAGAGAGATCATCTTCCAGCTACACCACCTCTAAGTTTAGTACATGTCAGGGATCAGGTATGTACTTCCTCAAGAGTGATACGTGGAAAAAATCATCAACTTGATCCTTATTTGGTGTAAGTTCTAGCTTATAGGCCACGAATCTTATGCGGTCAAGGATCTCAAAGGGTCCAATATACCTTGGGCATAACTTCCCTTTCTTCCCGAATCACATGACTCTCTTCCATGGAGATATTCAAAGGAAGACTTTATCTCCAACGTCGAACTCCAAGTCCCTTTGACGGTTGTTAGCATAGCTCTTTTTCTGACTTTGAGAAGCTTTGATGTGTTTCTGGATGACTTGAACCTTCTCTATCATCTCTTGAACAAGATCGGGTCCAATTAGCTTTCTTTCTCCAACTTCATCCCAACAGGTTGGAGTTCTACATCGGTTTCCACACAGAGCTTCATATGGAGCCATCAGAATACTCGAGTGGAAGATATTGTTTTATAAGAACTCAACCAATGGGAGATGATGATCCCAACCACCATGGAAATTCTAGGAAGCAGGCTCTAAGCATATCTTCAAGCATCTGAATAGTTCTTTCAGACTGACCATCAGTTTGGGGGTGATAGGCCGTGAAAAAATTTAATTCAGTACTCAAAGAATGTTGAAGGCTCCTCTAGAATTTAGATGTGAACCTTGGATCACGTTTAGAGACAATTGAGAGTGGAACACCATGTAGTCTCACCACTTCCTTCACATATAACTTTGCAAGTTGTTCAAGCGAGAGATCTTCCCAAATAGCGATGAAATGGGATGTCTTGGTGATTCGGTCAACCACAACCCATATCGCATTACTTCCCTTCTACATCTTTGGGAGACCCGTGAAAAATTCCATAGTAACCTTTTCCCATTTCCACATGGGTATAGGCAATGGCTACGTCATACCTTTGGAATTTTGTCACTGAACTTTAACTTGCTGACATACCAAGCACCTTGATATATATTCCGCAATCTTCTTCTTCATGTTATCCCACCAGAAGTGTTCTTAGAGATCACAGTACATTTTGGTACTCCCAGGATTGATAGAGAAGGTTGAGCTATGTGCATCATTCAATATCTCATTCATTATCACTAGATCAGATGGTACACATAATCATTTCCCAAATCTTACAACTTTTTTCTTGTCAATTTTGAAATCAGAGGATTTCCCATTTTTAACAGCTTCCACCCTTTTCTGAATTTCCGCATCCTTTCTTTGAGAAACCTTTATTTTCTCGAAGAGGGATGGTTGAGCAATCATTTGAGAAAGGATTGATGATGTTCCAACCTTAATTATTCCCATTTCCATCCTTTACAAATCTAATAATATCAGATCCTTTTCAATTCTCATCATTGATAAAGATGCAGGATCATTTTTACTTAGAGCATCTGCCACCTTGTTTTCCTTACCGGGATGTTAGTGGATTGAGAATTCATAATCCTTGATGAGATCTATCCATCTTCATTGGCACATATTAAGCTCTTTCTATGTGAATATATATTTGAGACTCTTGTGTCCAGTATATATCTCACATTTTTTCCTATAGAGATAATGCCGCCAGATTTTCAGCGCAAAGATCACAGCCGCCAACTCCAAATCATGCATGGGATAGTTTTACTCATGTATTTTCAGCTACCTTGAGGCATAGGCTATCAATTCATCATTTTTCATTAGCAAAAAGCCTAAGCCTTTCTTAGAAGCATCACTATACACCACAAAGAGTTCTCCACTTGAAGGGAGTGTGAGTACCAGCTCAGAGATAAGACTCTTTTTCAACTCCTTGAAATAGTCTTCAAATTCTTGTATCCAGATGAAATTTACTGCCTTCCATGCCAGCTTGGTCATTAGGTTTGACAATGGTGAAAATTTCTTCACGAATCATCGATAATACCCAGCTAGACCTAAAAAGATGCGGATCTCTGGTACAAAAGTTGGCCTCGACCACTCTTCAATTGCCTTTGTCTTGTACGGGTCCACAGATATCCCTTTCTTAGTGATAACATGACCCAATAATGATACTTCCTCCATCCAGAACTCACATTTATTGTACTTTCCATACATCTTATCCCTTCACAAAGTCTTTAACACAGTTTCCAAATGCTCCTCATGTTCCTCCTTGCTCTTGGATTATATCAGAATATCATCAATAAAGACCACCAAAAATTTGTCGATGTAATCTCTAAATACTCTATTCATTAAATCCATGAAAATTTATGGAGCATTAGTGAGTCCGAAGGGCATCACTATGAACTCATAGTGTCCATACATCATTCAAAAGGCAGTCTTTGGAATATCTTCCTTCCTCACCTTTAGTTGGTGATATCCCGACCAAAGGTCCACCTTAGTGAAATAACTGGCCCCACAAAGCTGATCGAACAAGTCATCTATCTATGGAAGGGGATACTTGTTATTTATAGTGATTTTTTTGAGCTCATGATAATCAATACAGAGGTGCATTGATCCATCCTTCTTCTTGATGAAGAGGACTGGAGCACAACACGGTGAAGCACTCAGGCGTATAAAAACCCTTCTCCATATTCCCCTATAACTACTTCTTCAGCTCTTATAGCTCTACGGTGGCCATTCTGTAGGGTGTCTTTGAGATTGATAGAGATCCAGTGATAAGTTTAATCAAGAACTCAACTTCTCTGTCAGGGGGAAGACCATACAACACTTCGGGGAATACATCAGTGTAATCCCTCACGACGGGCGTGTCTTCAAGCATGATTCTCTCCTTTGTCTCAATCATTTGAGAAAGGTATTCATTCTCATAAGGAAGGAATATCTAAACTTGAGATGAAGATTCTAAAGTAGAATCATCTTCCTCCTTGCACTTGTAAAGAATTGGAGGATGCTTCGGGATGTGAAGAGTAATCTCCCTTTCTTGGAAGTTGATGTTGGCCTTATACAAATATAGCCAATCTATGCCTAAGATAGTGTCAAACCTCACTAAAGGAAGTATGAAAAGATTTGATGGGATATTCAATCCAAAAACATTAACCAGGGAGGAGTTATAATCCATGGATGTAATAATTTCCCCATTCGCTGTTCTCAGAGATAACTTTTCCTCCAAATTTTGAGGTGGTCTTTGAATAGTTCTACTAAAATTGCAAGATATTAATGAATGCATAGAACCAGAATCAAATAGTACGTTCTCTATTCTTGAATGAATAACAAGCATACCTTTCACCACATCATTTTTCGGCTCCACCTCAGTAGTAGTGATAGCATAAGCCCTTCTTTGTTGCCTTGGAGGTTGTTGTTGATTGCCTCCGACAACCCTCGACTTAGGGAAATTGTTCGCATAATGCCCAAGCTCCTTGCAGTTAAAACAATACACTGTAGGATGAGTGTTGATCTAAACCTTCCGTTCCTCTTCAACATTAGCGGGATTTTTCATATCCCTTTGGCAATTCTTGGCCAGATGACCAAACTTTCAGCATTTGAAGCAATTCTTGGTTCCCTTGAGATATTCACCAAGATGCTTCTTCCCACAATTCTTGCAAAGGGGAAAGTGAGGCTTCTTTCCATCATGGGATTTGTTTGATGAACCACCCATGTTGTTCTCCATTTTCCACTTCTTGCCACTAGACCCATGAGATCACTAAGAGTCTCCCATACCTATTTCAACCTTGAGGGCACAATAGAAAATATCCTCATAGCTGTCGAAGTCCCGAATTGCCAACACTTTTCATTGACTCGGATTTAGTCTGCTAAAGAAGCAACCCACCTTGATTTTGGTGTTCATGATAAAGCTAGAGGCGTACCTTGAAGGCCTTGTAAAGTTTGTTTCATAGACCCAATAGAATCATCTTCATTCTGCTTGAGTCCAAGTAACTCTCTTTCCATCATGAGACAGAGGGTTCAAGGAAAATATTTGTTAGAAAACATCCTCTTGAATTCCTACCAATATATAGAATCAATTTCCTCTTGGTAATTTGTATTCTTGATCAGTTTCCACCACTGATCAGCTTCCCCATCAAAACGATAGAATTCCAGTACAAGTTTCTCTTCTTCCGAGCACTAGAGGACAGAGAAAAACTTTTCAATGGATTTAATCTGTTGTTCTGTGAGGAGGGGATCAGAAGACCCACTAAATATTGAAGGGCTTTTTCATATGAAGGATTATATGGAAACTTTATCTTTCCTTGGAGGAGGGGGATGTTCCACCTGATTCAAGTTATTATTCATAACTCGAGCCATCTGAGCAAGTACTACCATGAAGTTTTTAGCACATGCTTCCATCACATCAGAAATGTCATTAAGAAAATCATCACATTGCCTATCACTTTGGTTGTTGAAACATGTTATTCTATTTCATGCCATTAACTATGAAAAATAATGTATAATTAGAGGTCTTGGATACTTAGCTATTGAGCATAAAAAAGAAAGTTTGAACATTAAAGGATAAACTTATAAAGAAGAACTCCATCCTAACTTATGATTCCATAGGTTTATATCTAGGTAATCCTCGATCTATTTCTTAACTTATATTCTTATGGGATTTTTTTTGTCCCTTAATAATGGTTTGTACTAAGCTCGTGAATCTACCAAAGCATATCCCCCCGGAGTGTCAAAACCTAGAGTGCATCAAGGCCCATTATCATGCACTAGTTCTCATTCGATTCTTACTCAAAGTGGTGTTTTCATGTTTTACCCCTAGATACATCTATGCCAGAGCCGCCTCTACCTGCTCGTATCCAGACATGGATGTATTTTCTTGATAAACCACTTACTCTATACTCACCAAAATTTAGGACTGTTTCCTTATAATCAGTCTCATCCTTAAGGTTCTCACTAAGGTGCTCTATTCCTAATCTCCAAAAATAACTAGACCATCCTATGATACCAACTATATCGAAACGAGCCTTTTACATATAACAGTTCATGATTTTAAGCATAATTAATCATCAGAGTACAAGACAAGGATCGTTAAGTCTAGTGTCTTGGAAGACTAGGTACATATAACATAAAACATGGGGCTAAAAAAACTTCTTTATTTAATCTCTATAAAGAGATTATATCTTTTTTTGAGCTCTTATATCTGCATAGGGTACCCTGGGGACCACATGAACAAAGGGATGAGCTAAAAATGCCCAGTAAGGGAATGAACATAAAATTACATCTCAAGAACATGAGTTAGGAGGCATGACATAAAGATATACAAAGCATGAAACTTATAAAATCATTTAATATAAGCATGGGATCACATAAACATGGAATCATATAAATGTGGCAGAATCATAAATCATATCTTTAGTATGGGTCAAGGCTAACCGCCAATCCTGTTTCCCATTTTAGTACGGGTCAAGGATAACTGCCAATCCCATTTCACATCACATCTCATGAGACTTACCCTTACCCAATGCATTGGAGCGCTATCTGGAAAAACCCATCTAAACATATTCATGAATATTCTTGCCACATAAATAATCTTTCCACATAAATAATCATACATAATCACCCATACATAAACATAAGGGTAACCATGGAAAGAATTGGGTACCACAATCATGAGATAAAACATATCCAATGGGAGTATCACGAAAGTGTCCATGAAAGGAAGGGATTAGAACATACATAGAAATTCATAGGGTAAATAGGCATATAACATGGAAATTGGTGTCAAATATGAGTTAAAACATATAATAAATGTATTTTAGAAACATTAGCATTAAAACATTTTTGTGTGGTTTTAAGGAAAACACTCTAGTGCTTTTCAAATAGAAAAGAGGACATTCTTTTATATAAATCCATAATTGAACCAAGAAGGTTTTCATAATAAAAATACTGATTTTATAAATACAATGGTATTTTAAAACATAGGATAGAGTGCACTTGAAATTTGGGTAAAAATTTGGGAAGTCCCCTTAAAATAGGTTTGCTTATCAGAAAGTTCTAAGGAGGGAATCTTTTAAAATCATTTATATCCCCGAAAGAATGTGATGGAAGGGTCTTGATATAAAAATCTTGTAAAAATAACTAGAATTAATAATACTCACATATATAGATAAGATAACACTATTTTTAAAGAAATATAAGGCAACCCGAAAGAACAAAGAAGGTTCAGGTAGAATTCATTACAATTTTATCGGCATGGTGTCGGGTGTGACCAAGAGGGATTTATGAGAGAGCAATGGGGTTTATCATCACTTATAAATCAATAAGGAATTATGGGTTAGGTTTTTAAGAATACCTCATCATTTTCTAGTACACATATAAAGGTATAGTATAGAGGTCAATCTTGATTAAGAGAGAAAAGGAGATGATCCCTTACTTTAAATCTGGTGGTGTTCTCCACTTGTTTTTAATGACATGAATAAACAAATTAGGCTTATTAATTAATAAGTCCAGAACTTATTCTATATGTAATTTATTTTTTATTCCCCTTTTTAGTTCATTCAAATCCATTTTGGTTAGTTATAAGGTTCAATTTAACTGTTCGGCTCGTTTGTTTACTTGGCTTTAAAAGATCGGTTCACTTATATTCAAGTTTTGATTATATGCAAGATGAAAGTGGTTGTACAGAATTAAAGTTATATTATTTTGTTCATATCTAAGAGATTACATGGTTTTAATTTTAATTAGGTTACTTAGAGTGATGTAAAATTATTATATATATAACCATAGTTATAACTATTTTTGTTGATCAATGGATTTGATTACAAAGAATGTGTTTTGATTTATAACTCAATTCCATTTGTACCAAAGGATTACAGAACCAAAAATAGGATATATTACATATATAATAATCTGGTTCAACCTTAACACAAATGGTTTCATGACCAGAATTAAGGATAATAAAAGAAATTGATAAATCGCTGTCCTTGAATGTGCTCAATTGGCACGTCTCAAACGGTACTTTCATTTCATTAAAAAAAGGGTGTGGAAAGGGAGAAGATAATGAAATATACCACTAGAATGAAGACATTCCAGTACATGTATTTTATTGGATTTATCATACAATTATGGTGAAGGGAGGTAAGGAAAGAAAATAAAAAGGAAAAGAACTTAAAAGAAAAGAAGAAATTTGGGAAGAGGAATTTACCTCTTGAGACTTCCTCCTTTGAGAACCTCTTCAAGGGAGATGTTTTGGTATTTTGAGGAGGCTGAGAGCTTTTGAACGTGGGGGAGGAACTAGGGGAGAGATTTGGGTAGAATTTAGAGAAGTCTTGGAGCTTGAGAGGAGTGGCGAGAAGAGGGAGTGAAGGGGGGTTTTATAGTGGAGGAGAGGAGGGATTTCATGATATTATAATCCTTAATTTATTATTTCTTCCCAAGCAAAGGAATAGTAAGTATTCCATGACCAATAATGGTAAATGGGTCATGTGAATTCTAACCAAGTGGGCTTACATTATCAGAAAATCATTTATGAATCAATTAATCCATTATTTAGCATTTATTGTGAATTATCAGATTCTACTATTCATCAAAATTTCTAGTATTTCAGAAAAATCCCAAAAATTCAGATTAACCATTTTTCGACATTTAGAATCCAAAAATGATGTCCATTTTTCAAAAATAATTTTCTAAATATGATTATTTTAATATTTAATTAAAATCATAATTTATTATCAAAAACTAGATTTAATACATGCATTAACTCATTCTAAAACATAGGTATATTGTACTTCCAACTTGAATATTATTTTTATACTGTCATAGGTGAGGTTACTATTAATTAGGGTATATCACTATTCATAAGTTTATTTTACTATTCATTGGGGTAGGTTACTATTCACCAAAAAATTAAGATTTTCTTATCGGACTCTAAAAAACCTCTTGAACACAACCGTGTATGTCAGATTTTCAAAATTCCAAACAAAGAAGCGACAAAATTATGTTTTAAGGTCACTTATCACTTAGTAGTTCATTATTATGTGATTTTATGGCATATTTATAAGAAGGGAATTTCCATTTAAAACATTAGGTTGTTAAAATAAATTTTATTGTAGTTTATATACATATATATGTTTTCTTAATTTAGTTATTTTCTACTTTTATATAATTATAATATAATTTATTTTGTGTAATATGTATTAATTTATTATTTAATTAATTATTATAGTAATTTTTTTTGTTTTGATAATGTAATATGGGGTTAAAAAATTATTCATTTAATTGTTTTATTTTCATAATTGAATGATCAACATTTCAATATAATTAATTTCAATTTATTATTATTTATTATTTGTTTATTATTCCATGTCTTATACTTTGTTTGGGTGATTACTAGTACGCATAAATTATAGAATATTTCATCTCGTATTCTTTGTTTGGAAACCTACTAGTATGGTATGATGACTTTTATATTAAAATTGGTATTTGTATTATCTTATTGTAAATTATCTTTAAACATGTGATATTAAGTCAGGTATTTATTCTATTATGAATGTTTCCCTAATAAAAACATACATATCGAATATAAGAGTTTTGATGTTGGGTGATATATTTTTGTTATTCTTGAGTAAAATTTTTCCATGATAATGAAATATGTATTTAATTGTATTTATTATATATTCAAAATAAGGAGTTTATTTTAAAAATAATTATTTTATAATGTCATATTTATTTAATTGGATTGTGTAATAGTTGTTTCCCATTCCATGTCATATAATTTGTTTATTTTATTATTTTTATACATCAATTATAACATATGTCATTTCTATTATTCTTTATTTGGATAAATACTACTATGTTTTGATGAATTTCATATTAAAATTGATTTTTGAATTATCTTATTGTAAATTTTCTGGAGACATGTGATAGTAAATTATGTATTTATGGTATTATGAATGTTTCCTTAATAAAAAAACATGTATCAAAGATATGATTTTTCATGTTGAGTGGGTCATTCTTATGTGATTGAATAATTGAGGAGAAAATAGATATATTGGACAAGTGCGGATAAATGATTCAGGTCTTAAACACACTTAGATTTAATATAAAGCTATTATTTTATGTCATATATATCAGAAAATTATTTAATTAATTATTCTTGTAATTTTTTTTTTGAATATTTTATGGGGTTATGAAATTTTTCATTTGAATTCTTTATTTTAATTTTTGAATGATCAATATATCTATATAATTAATTTCAACTTAATACGGTGTAAAATGTTTGAATAAATATTTTTCTAATGAATCAAAGTTCATTAAATAGACACTCACTACATATACCTTATCAAATAGTATGTACTAGTTATTTCTTATTCCATGCATTCAAAGGAATATTGGTTGTGATGAATTTTTTAATTATTGTATACTTTTTTTAAATTCTTGCTGGAATGGCCTGAAGGCATTCATTTTCATTGAATTTTGATAACCCCCCTTTCAAGGGATGAGGGGGAACCCTTACAAGGCCCGTAGGCTTAAATATTACATGGACCATAGGCTTAGGAGATTACATGACCCGAAGGTCATAGGAAATTCAACCAGACTATCTACAAGGAATTGCCCCTCCTGAGCATCTGCATCCTTGATAGTAGCTCTCCACCTTTGTATGACCATCTGGCTGGGCTTCCCGTGCAAGCACAGGCTGGTACCGATGGAATATCCATACCCTCTCATTCTAACAATCCATTTGGCTCTGCTCTGGTGATTGCACCTACTTTGAATCCTCTTCTGAAACTGCTCCTTTTTTTGTAGTGTGTCTGGGTCCTGCATTCATGTGGCCTGATGGCCTTGGAGTGGCCATAAGGCCTCAAGGTGGCCTGAAGGCTTTGAGAATCAACTGGCCCAAAGGCCTTGGGTGGCCTGAAATCCTTACAGGACCTGAGGACCAAACCGGTGGCCCAAAAGCCCAGATGGATGAATAGTTCCAGCTGCTACAGTACCAAACAATGCCATCCACAGTACTGCTACAGTACCCAAAAATATGACTCCACCCGGATTTGATATCGGGTCTCTTGGATGCACCTAGAGAGTCCTCACCATCCGGGTTGAGGCTCATGTGCTACATATATCATATTGATCGGATCTCAACCGAGTTTCAAAAGAATTTATATTTTTTATATTTTTCATTTTACAATGCTTTAGATAGAGGTCTTATACATTTTTTGTGTTATAATTATGTTGGAAGACCTTGGTTATATTGGGAAGATGTTAGATACCAAATAAAAAAAGTTAGATTTCAAAAAAATTGTTATGTTTGGTATCATAGTAGAAAGAGAAGACAATATTCTATTATCCATGAACAAAATGAAAGGCATGGTTTTGAGAATTTGATATTTAATCAGTTTCCCTTTTTAAATCATCATAATAAATATAAAATGAAAATGAAAGAAGATAATGATATCAGTACACATGAGGAAAATAATGAAAATGATGATGTTTAGAGAGTGAAAACAATTAATGGATGATACCAGGAATCCTATATATCAAGAATGTACTGAAATGAAAAAAATGGAATTTTTAATGAGACTATATCATAGAAAAAACATGTGTGGAATTTATAATACTTCCATTGATTATATATATACCTTTTAAGGACTTACTTCTTAATAATTTAGATATTATCCAAAATAATTATATGGAAATCTAGTTAATTAACCAACTTGGATTTTCTACTAATAAATTACATGCTTTCTTGAAATATTATAGATTATTCTAGGAGGAAACAATAGACCTAAATGAATAAAAATAATGTGGTATATATTTACAGAATCCAAATTTATATGGAACACTATCTCATGTGATAAAAAAAGTCATTCAGAACTTTCCATTAATTATCAAGCTTCAAAATCAATTTGTCTATTGAAATATCAACAGATATGTGATGAAATAATGGTGAGACAATTAAAGATAATTATTAGTTGGTTTATCCTACACACTTATTATCATGATAAAAATTTGATTCTTGACATCCTTATTTTGAAAGTAATGTGTGTAATGTTAGGCTAACTATGTCCTACGATGTTTTTAATCAGTTTGGTCAGAATCTTACTTCTCACAACACGTGGCCAGTTTTTTTTACATTTTCCTTAGTGGATGTGTATGAAAAAACCATTCAATTTCTTGAGTATACTAATATTTGGACCTTTTTATCCTATAAATTATATGTATTAATAGATTTATGCTTTAATAAAAGAGTTTATGCAACTTTGGGATGTGGGAGTGCACACATTTTATGTTTCTTAGCAAAATATATTTCAAATGCATGTTGTGCTTCTATGGACTATAAATTATTTTCCAGTTTATGAAATGATGTTTGGTTGGGGACCAAAGGGAAACTATCTTGTCGTATTTTTCTGAATATTACACGATATATAAGACTTAAATATACTCATAATTTCAGTTTCATGTGGAAAAACGATTCTTTGTAATGGATCATCCATACAAGAAGAACCTATGGATGTTTGATAATACTATTGATACTAGTAATACACATTAATGAATTTTAGGAATTAATGTGATTAATTAATTATAAGATTTTATTTTTTCATCATGGAAAGGTTAGATGAAATCTAAAAAGAGTAAGAATGTTGGTACCAAATCCACTTACAACTGGAAAATAAAAATTATATTTTTTGAGTTGACATATTTGTCATCCAATTTATTACATTGTGGTTTATAGGCAATTATAATTGATAAATATATATGTGAAATTATGCTTTCAATTCTTCAAAATATCAAGGGAAGACTAAATATGACTTATGATATCAATGATACATGTTATATTGAGGTATTGGACTAGAACTACATCCTTTGTGTATCAATAAAAATAAACAAAAAGTTCCTTGCACTTATTATGTGATGAAAACAGCATAGAGAAATCAATTTATGTAATTATTTTAGAGTATTAAGGTTCGTTATGGATATTTAAATAGAATATACAAGTGATTCAACAAAAGATATTTGAAACTAAAACCCCTAAAAACTCATGATTATCAAATCTTACTTCATGAATTGATTCCAATAGAAATACATCATTTATTATTAAATAATTTAATGGTGATAGTGATTAAATTGTGTTATTTTTATAGATAAATTTGTTCTAAAAGTTTATCCATATATTTCTTGATAAAATGTTTTGAAGTAGAACTACTAATCTTGTGTGAGTTAGAGAAAAATTTTCATCTATCATTTTTCACTTTCATGTTGCATCTAATAGTCCATCATCCAACTGGAATACTTCTTGGGGGACCCATTTATTTTTTTGTCGATATATCCTATTGAATGGAACATGTGTAAAATGAATTATTATGTACAAGGAGAGAATCATCATGACTTTTCCATTATGAGTGGTTATCTAGCTCAAGAATGTATGGGTGTTTATTCAATATATATGTCTGATGCAATCACAAGACTTAACCAAACAATGAGAAATGAAGATGATTATTATTGGAAAATTGATCCCTCATTTCCATCTCTTCGTTAAACAGGAGGAATTATTGGGATATATACATTGGAAATATTGCGCCTTGAAGAGTGATATGTGACACATCACATAGTCTTTCTTAACTGTGGCTTGTTCAATGACTATATCAAGAAAGTAATTTGAATATGTAAATGTTATATCATACTATGTAATTTCATATATACCTTTAAATTTTATTATCATTTTATGTATGTAAAATAAACAAATTATAATTATATTTCATCATTATTTACCTTTTATATGGTTAGAGACTTTACACAGAAAAGAATTTCTACTTGGTTAAAATCAAAGGTATAAACATTATTTTAATAAAACGAAAATATAAATATTCAATTAATTGTATTATTCATATATATTTCAAGTATTGAGTTTACCTATTGAATTTGTCTCTCAATAATTAATTTTATTGTGTTTTGGTCCCAATTATTTGGTTTATGAATGAATATATTTCATAATCATTGGGTACAAATTTATTACAATTGATTGAAAAATTAGCATAATAATACAACAATATAGAGTTATTTTAACTATAATAACATATTGTTAAGCCAGTGCATCATATAATAAGCCTTGATATAAAAATGTGTCCTATTATGGAGTTTTCGAGAAAAAAGTATTATTGGGTTACTAATCTCATAGTTGATTCTCTATGATGAAATAAAAATGGTTTGATTCAATGACATGATATAGTAAATTTATTGATGATTGTGGATTTATATTTACTAACATGAATCAATTCCTATCCACCGATGAACCATATATTTTAGCATCAATGTAAAAACTAGTGTTTTATTTGAAAGATCATTAGAGACCTGAATACAGTGTCATTATTGAAGTAATCCCAAGTCATATTTTTCTTTGAGGGTGGGGATGAAATTTACACCATTGATTACCCCATTGGTGTTGACCAAAATATTACATTCAATGACATAAATTTTTCTATTTTCAGATTTGAAGTTGAACATAATGTAGTGGTGGATAATATATAAAAAAAGCACATATATCCATAGTTCATTATGTTTAGTTTAATGTCGGTTTCTCAGGTTGGTATAATTTCAATTAATTTAATTTGGGTTCAGTTTGGAATGGTATGTTCGTTTCAGTTAGGTTTTTTTTTCATAGAATTTAATTATAATTATTTGAATTCATAAAACCATATTTAATAATATTTTTAAAAACATGTATAAGTTGGTTTGAAATTTCACTTTATAAAACATTTCATAAATAAAAATATTTAAAATAGTATTTAAAAAACAATTTAAACCATTTTTTCAAAAAAGTGTTAAACTAGGTGCTTAAAACTATTTTAAACTGGGTGTATACAATAGAATGTTAGATATTGTTTATTCCTTGTTTGAATTGTCATTTTCATGAAAAATATTTAATTTTTTTAAAACTTTTATTTCATTATTATATAGATTATGAATGATATTGAATAAATTTATCCACCTTTTAAGGGATGAGGTGGAACCCTTACAAGTCCTAAAGGCTTAGAGACAATTACATGACACATAGGTCTTAGAAGAAATCACCCAGACAATAAAACTTGGAACTGCTCCTCCCTAGCACATGTCATGATATCAACACTCCAAATTTTCAAGTCTGGTCGATGAGCTATCCCGTGTAGAGATGCATAGGCCCAGTACCAATGGAAATTCCATACCCTCTCATTCTTCCCATCTTGGTTAGCTCTGCTATGGGGAATGCGCCTGATCTGAATCCGCATATGGGGCCTTTTCCCTTATATTTTTCTTGGTATATCTATATATTCCTTAGTCCCAAAGGCCTTTGGGTGGACCGAAGGCCTTGAGGTGGCCCGAAGGCCTTAAGAGATAGCTGGCCCGAAGGCCTTGGGTGGCCCGAAGGCCCTGTAGGACCCAAGGACCAAACTAGTGGCCCAATGCCCATATGGATGAATATTTTATGCTGCTACAATACCGAATAGTTCCTACTACATTACTTGCTACAATTCCTACTATAGTACCCCTAGAAATATGTCTCCACCCAGATTTGATCTCGGGTCTCTTGGATGCACTTACCAAGTCCTCGCCAACTAGGTTGAGGCTCATGTTCTTGAAGAAAAAAGGAAGATATTTTTTGATAATGTTCAATGACTACATTACCAGGGTTTCCTCCTCTAGTTCAAATAGTGGGTATAATAATTGTAATATTTTTATTCTGTATTAAATTTAATTCCATGGTCATGTTTTTTATCAACTTTTTAAGGGACATTTATCCGAACCATAATTGACCTTTACTCAACCTACTACTAGGGGTTAAGAGCATGGATAATTGAGCGGGGGTGACACTAGAGCTACATGGAGCACCAATAAAACCTATTCACACCCATACCCTCCAGAATACATCCCATACAATGCAATTTTTCCTCCTCAACTTGAGCCTCAATGGATATTCTCACATATTCCTCCATCATATTGTTATTTAATCTCTTCATATAATATACAATTTCGATATACTATGTTTTATCCTCAAACCTTGTATCCTTATCCTTCCATGCCTATACCACCTCCATTTTACTACTCCTATCTGTCTAGGATATAATTACTATACCTTATGCTTTTATTCCAAAACATGTTGATGACCCATGAAATACGTTGGAATAGGTACATCCTTCAAAGTTTATTGATATAGATATACCATAGCTCTATCAGATCCTAATGATCAACATGGATTGGTTTTATGTTTATTAGTGTGTTATATTATAGCACATTATTTTTTTAAATTGTAATTTGTATTAATTCTAATTTTTATTTAATTTTTCTTATTCAATGGCATCTTCTAAAAAGAGACATTGGAATACCCGTATTCAGGAAGCTTGGAATTTTCAAACACATATCACGGTAGATTAAAATGATGATTAAAAATTATAGATTAAAATTACAAATAATATAGAAGTTTCATGATGACATTATCCTAGTACAGTGATATCATTCTAGTTCAACTAGTCTCATGAAGGAATATCATTAATAAAATCAAGGATAATTCATGGGATGAAATATGGGTAATAAAATTTGTTAAATTGAAATGTATATTATTATTTTATTTATATTCATCAACATGTTCATCATAACATCAATTTAACATTACCATCGGTCAAATTGTGAAAGTGACATGGTCGATAGAACTTGAGGAATTGTGGTGATCATATAAACATGAGATATATATTGGTTAGCAGAGTATATTAGACACTGAGTTAGAGGGTTTACCGATCTTCAAAAACTTCCCAAATAAATAATACCAAAAAATGATAATTTATTATAAGATTAATGAGTTTAAGGTATTCTTTAACTTTAATGGTTTGTATGGAAAATTTAGTTCGTATTACATGTATTGATTTTTTCACGATTTTTCAGAAAGAAAAAAAAAGAAAACAGGTGCTATGAAGTAGATGCACACAGTATGGTGTACTAAAATATAGTATAATGAGTGATGTTAAGTACATTTTATGACCAATTGTGTTTTAAAAATAAGTCATATAACTGGAAAAACCAAATATTTATTTAACTAAACTAAATAGACTTTAATCTACTTAAATGGAATTGAATAAAAAACATACATAACCAACTACACTATCCATGCTTAATAGTGTAAAGACCACTAAAACCAAATATAATAAAACATACTTAAATAAAATAAAACTTAAATAATCAAAATTGAACCAATCCTATCCAATTAAACCGACCCTAAAATGATGTGGACCAAACCAAACAAAATAGAAAAAAATATTGAACTATACTAAACAGATATTAGTCAATTTAAATATAATAAAACAAAATTAGAGATTAAAAAATCTATGATACTTTTCCTAATAGAACAATACCCACTTAAATAATTTGGAACAAATTTTCGGGACCCAAACATAACTAAACTATGTCGAACCAATACAACACAAACTAGTCTACCACAAACATAATCAAACATTCTTAAACTATATTTTTATGAATATAAGGAATTTGAAATAATGTAAAATATTTTGATTAGAACTAAAATAATTGAAAATTAGTTGAATTTAATAGTTATAAAATTAATGAAAGGTAAATGAACAAAATCCCACTGAGAGAAAGGAATGAAAAACACATTTAATAAATCTTAACAATAACAAACAAGATGAAACTTGGTGAAAAAGAACTGACTAAGTCCACATAAAAATATAAAAATAAAACTCAATTAGGATCAAACTGAATGAAATAAAATAAAATAAAATCAAATTTAATTTAATATAATAGAAACCAAATAATACATAAAAAACCATACCAATTAAAAACAAACAAAATTTAATTTAATTTAATTGATATGAAACAAAATAACATGAGATGACATATATTGAACTAAACTAAATATATTTGAACCATATTTAATTCATCCAGATATATAAGTGTGAAACCATCATAATAAATATTTACTTAAACCAAACTATCACAAACCAAGTAAAATTAATACAAGATGAGTGAAAATTATTAAAAAAACATGGAGCTCCAATTTTACCCAACTCAATAAAAAATTTAATAAAACTAATCTTAATGTACCTTGACCAATGTAATCAAAGTTAATTGAAATTGGATTGATTTTTTTTTGGTTTTTATTAGTAAAATACAAATTAGAATGAGCTAATTTTGTTTATAAATTTAATATTGTTGAATAATGTAGTCATATTGTAATCAATATCATTTGTAGTAAACAACAAAAAGAATCGAAGGTCACATGCCTTGAGATTTTTTTTACTAGAGTAGGAGAAAAAATATGTAAGTGTTATAAATGAAAAAAAAGAAAAAATTGTAAGTATTGTTAATATTATTTCAAATTTTGAAACATATTTCATAATTAAATATCTTATTTATATTTTTGATAGTGTGCCTTGGAGGCCCTCAAGGAGAAATAATATGAAAACACAGGTCTAAATAATCATTCATGAATCGTATTAGGTGAGGAGAACTAGGGGAGAGTCTAATTTTGACCAAGGAATAATATCGTACCATCTAGACATTGGCTCTCATCGAGTGACTCTCAAAGATCTAGTGGCACCATTCTAAAAAACGCTCATGTAGAATTAGTTGATGCCAAAAAAATAATCATAAAAGAGCATGAAAGAGGAAAAATAGTCAACAATTAGTTCCAAAAATCTCTGAAATATTTTTGTCTATCACTTATATCAGAGGATGCTATTGTTTTTGATTCATGTATGTTAACAATGATCTATTTATATAATGCATCAAATGATGAAAATGACAGTCATAGTGGATGTTGAGGTGATGAAACACTTAGTGATGATGATTATGTTGAAGATGATGACGTTTGTGAGGATGTTTTTGATGAGAGTGATGATTATGATGGATGCGGTGGTGATGAGGGAGATATTTATCTCCTCTATTGTTGATTTAATAGTAATGAGACAATTTTTTGTATCGTGTTATCAATTATTTAAAGATTAAATATACAATATATTTTTTCCATCAAATGTTCAATGTGATTGGTATTTTTTATAGGTTGTGGTATTGATTATGCAAAGCTACTGGATGATATTGTGGTGCTGTATATGGAGAAGAAACTATAGTAATGGTTCATCTGAACTATTGGTATATATCTATACCAATAGTTTACACTAAACTATTTTTATTCAAAATACCTCATGTTTTATGCCAATGTTTTCATTGAAAATAATTGTTATAGAACTATACCGACAGCTAGTAACCCTATAGTTCATAGGAAAATTAGTATACCCTATACGTACAGTTTAAAACTATTGGTAAATGGTAGTTTTATTATAGTGTTACTTTTTTGGTATTACTCACACAAGTTTGAATAGGAATCATGAAAAATAGTAATTTTTCAATTAATATATTTATTTATTCAAAATTATCTCATGTACAGCTTACGATTCTTTCATGAATGCTATAGAGTTTGAAGAAAATAAATTTTTTGATAATATGATTCTCTATATTACTTATTAGGTATCACATGAATGGAAACTAAAGCATGTGTGAATAACCTACATAAACTAAATCTAACATAGATATAATTTAATAAAAAAATATAATAAACAATAATTCAACTATAAATTAAACATGAAATTTAAAAAAAGGAATGTAATTACTATCATGATAATAAAAATTTGACACTATGAAAATCACCCAACCATATAATAGAGACTATAAGAAAAATAAAAAATATAGATAACCATTATTCTATCAATACATGGATCATCACAAACTACCAGCATTGATCAGTAAATAAGAACCATCACTCTTAATACTATAGATATTTTCTTTATCAACATCCAAAAAAGGTTTTTCTATTAATAAAGTGGGTATGATGATATAATAACCTTTAAAATATGGTATCTTTTATCAGTTCTAGTTTTTTCATCAATAAAATAAGCGACTATAAAAAAAGGATTTATCATCACTAATTATTATTTTTTCGGGTTTATCTCCCACCCAACCACCTTTATCAGGTATCTCTAGAATCCATTACCAACACTACCCTTATCCCACCACTTTCCAACCCCATTTATCTAACACCCAAAGATTATAATAGGTAAAACCATGTTTGATATCATATATAACATGCAACACTGTGACTAAACAAACCATGAAATATTATTATTTAATAGTGATCATTACAACCTAGCCACTAAATTATACAGTATGAATAGGATTAACTACATTATGATATATATATAAATACAGTTACAACACAATATAAATGTATTGATACATTCTTAAAAAATAAGCAACCAAATTTTAAGGAAGACATTTTATTCTTCAAAAAAATATGTTTTATTCAAAAATGATTTTGATTACTTTTTATGCACAGATAATATAAATGTTTTCTACGAATTTTAGTAATTGTATTTTATAAAATGGTTACAATTTTTTAAATTTTCATATCAAAACTATATTAGGTCTAAATTTTTGGTGTTATTCTAAAAATATTGGGTTTTCAGTGGATAGTGAAAATATAATTTTTTTGTAAAACTTTCATTTATTTTCATTAAATAATGTAATTAAAAGTCTGAATGTCACACCCCAATCTTAAAAGCATATTTATTTTATTTTATTTTATTTTATTCTTTTCTCGGTCCCGCGTCTTTTGGACATAGTGGGTTTGGGTCCGGGTTTGATTTTTTTAAACTTTGATGTTTTTGGTGGGTCTTGGGCCAGTGCGTAGTCACCATACCATTAGCGGTGCTCGTGCGTTCGGCCCTAGTGAATGCACGGTTTCCGATACTTAAGATAACTAATTTTTATAAATTTTTAAACCACCGTGATAATATTATTTTTGCTGATAATAATAATAATAATAATAATATAAAATTTAATTTAATAATATTCTTATTAAATTCCTATTGGTATTATTTTAATCAATTTTTCAATAATATTATTATTACTACTATTATTAATATTCTTATTATTATTGTTATTATTCTGCTATTATTATTATTATTATTACTATTACTACTACTATTATTAATATAATAAAATGAAGAGAAAAAATAGTCAAAACTCTAATCTACCCCCACCCAAATTCTCTGTTCCGCGTTATGGGCTACCCCCCTTCCTCGTTCTGCACTTTGTGCCGCCAACCCCTCTTGGTAGCCTCCTCATCTTCCCTGATCTAGCAAGGTTGTACCCTCCCTTTTCCCATCCAGCTAGCACGATGCCACCCTCTTGTTTGTGGTGCCATCCTCCTATTGCACCGGCCAATATTCCCTCGTCCGCTCGCCCAACCGGTCTCCCCAGTGGACCTCACTGCTCCCTCTTCACCTCTGTCGTCGACCCCACTGGTAGCGCCACCCCTTTCCTCCCAGCACACCCGGCCTCCACTCCATTTAGATCCCACCTGACTGCCGCCTTCACCCCTCGCCTGACAGCGGCCTGCTGGTCCTTGCCGACCATGCCTCCCTGTCAAGCTCCTGCGCCCAAGTCCTCCTCTCACGTTGGCCTTGCCCTGCCGTACCTCCAGCCTCGCCGACTCCTTACTTTGACTGCGCCCTCCAGACAACCAGACTCACGCACCCAGAAAGTCCACATTACCCTCACCTCCCACTGCCGCCGCCTGACACCCCTTCTCCCGGTGAAGCCACTCGCCCCTTCTCCCCATCCCTTTGAACATCAGCCAATTGTGCACATGAAACCAACCGCAATGCACTACACCCCTGCTGCTTTGGCGCAATTCCCTCTCCGAGTATGCGAAGACCACCATGGGTCTTATTCTGGCATGTTTTGATATCCACCGCTGATGGAGAAGCAGATTGACTCCGTTACAGTTCATTGCCGATATCCAAGGTATAGTTTTATACCTATTGTTCGGTTTCACAATTGTTAAGTGGTGTTCGATGGGTGTTTTAAGGCTTTTGTCTATTTTTGTGTAGTGCATTGAACCTTGCGGTGCGTTTTTTGGGCGTCTTTCGATATAAGTGTCAATCTCCAAGTATTCGGCCTGGTTTTTCCTTTAAGGTAGGATCCCTTCGCCTTGACTTTAAATTTATAAATAGTTTGATTTCTTGTATTTTTCACATTCTCTGAATATTAATTAGTTATTAATATTTTTTTAGAATAATTGTTTTGGAAGAAAAAGTATTTGGCTTTGTAGATATTCATTGTTTGCATAATTATTTTACTTTCTCGATTGTTTTCACATGCTTTGTGATTAATTAGTTTGGTGAAAAGTGGTTCTTTGAATGAGTTTTTGTTTACATAAATTTTTTGTCACTCATTAAAAATTATTTATAAAATTTTAATTGTTTATTTAAATAATTTGAATGTTGCGAGTCATGTTTTAGAAATGTTTTGAAGTGCACATAATTTCGAATGTAAATTTTATCATGTGGTGCATTTTTGTCAAGTCATTCATACCAAGTGTTTATTAAATGCCCGGTTAGCCCTTATGAAATTATTCTGAAATAAAAATGGTGGTTTGATTTCCTTAAATGGGTTCCCAAGTGGACTTGTTTTGACTGCGGTTGATAAAGTGGTGTGTTCATGATTTTAAAATGTACTTTGAACTTGTGGTGTGTTTTATTTGGGATTTGGACACCAGGTGTTGGTTAAGTGGCCCATTTTTCTCTTACACATGGTTTATGACTTTGAGAATCATGTTTTGATTTTACTAAAGGTATTTGAGATGTCAAATATGATGATTTATGTGTTCAAATGGGTTTTCATGCTAAGGTCCTATTGTGATGTCCCTTTGGCCTTTGTAAAGAGTGTTTTATAATTAAAGTAGTGATTTTCATTTATTAAATGGGGTTTCAAATGTGTGTTTAGTTCTTTAAAAATGGTTGTTCATGGTTAAATTTTGAGAAAATGATTATTTGGTTTAATTTTGTGAATCTAAAGACCTATTTGGCACTTTGAATGATTATTTGAAAAAAAAAACCTCATGGGTTGGGTCTCCTACAAAGTTGGTCGACTGCGAGTTTGGAAGGGTCATCAGCATAGGATTACCCTCACATGATAATTATTATAATGAGGGTGACTAACTTTGAGGTGGTCCGGGTGGTGCTGGCTTGTGTGGCCTGTGTGTGTGGTGATATATGTATATATACATGGCTTGTTGTTTTAAATTTCATAGCACACCCCTTTGTGAAATATGCATGGGAATCTATAATAACACAGAGGATTTCAAAGAACGATTGATGCACTAGTTAGGGTATGTACTACTAGTGCCCCATA
The DNA here is from genome assembly GCA_963277665.1 of Viscum album. Taxonomy (NCBI): domain Eukaryota; kingdom Viridiplantae; phylum Streptophyta; class Magnoliopsida; order Santalales; family Viscaceae; genus Viscum; species Viscum album. The sequence goes on along the minus strand of OY728130.1, from coordinate 1,392,619,415 downwards.
GTAGATGGATTTTTTGTTTTTATTGCTATGGGATTGGGCTCCTCGACCAGGACAAGTTTGGAGATAGTCGGGCGTTAGGGAGTTATGACGTCATTGAGTCGGTCATGCCTTTAGGACGAGTCACATGTATAGTATGTTTTGGTCTTCTTATGAGTTCTTAGGTGTTCCTGTGTTTCTCTGACACTTGTACCCTTAGTACTATTACCCTCACTAGGTGGAAATGTAACCTCATGCTTGGTTTTGATGTTCTTTTTGGAAAATTATGAACTTTGGTTTTCTTTAAGAAAAAAATATTTCCATGAAAAGTGTTTTGGAAATAATAAACATATTTCTCTTTACTTGGTGTTAGAAAAATAAGTCTTTACTTTTTTTTGTTTTCTTTGCTTCTCCCCTTGATCCTTATTTCGAATCAAGAGGGTAATGGGTTATGCGTGTTTGTTTGTGAAATATAGATTATGAAAAACTCTAAATTCATATTGGTAGTTCAAACCTGTTAAACAATGCTTTCTTTATTTAAAGGTTGTGCATTGGGAATAGATTAGTCAGGCATACCTACTGAGTTTTAATACTCATTCCTATAGTGTTTTCATATTTTTAGATTCCCTTGAAGGTTCTGGAACTGGTTTGAATTTCCTAGGGAGATGTTTGGTTTCAGTCTTAGAGAGTACCCCACAAGGTTACGTGGGGTTTTTAGACGTTGATAGGTGAGTCATGTTGTTGTTCATCCTTTACTTTTCCTGTTATTTATTTATCTTGCATTGTTATTTTTTTGTTTCTAATTTTAGTTTATCTTTTTTTCATGGGAAAAATCCTTCCCAATGGTTAAGTGTTGATGCCTGACACTAGTTTCCAGCCCATGTGGATTGGAAAATCCCATTGGGCCTTGTCGCGGGCCGGCTCGGGTGATAGGTTCAAGGTCGACCCAGGTTGGTTCATGAAACAATGGTATCAAAGGGAGGTTCTTGATATTTGGGGTGTCTGGTAGATGGATATTAGGACTGTCAGGGCGTAGAAGGTAGCTTATGGGTCGGTGACTGATCACCACCACTCACGATGATACCTGAGTTACCAGGGGTAGTCTGGGATTTGAAACTTTTATCTTTGGTTTTTTTTGGATTGAGGGATGACAATAGGGGAAAATCTATTCACATTGCAGCCTCCCAAAGAGTGGTGACCCATGTGGAGTCCAAGTTCCCAATTTAAGTTCGTCTTAGTGTTATTACTTACTTGGTGAATGGATCACGACCATGTCACTAGGTTATGAATAGAAACTAGTTCCTCATCCTGATGGTTTATAGTAGGTTGTGTTTCATTTTGAACTCATTTGATGTGACCGTGTATTAAAAAGGAAAGTTATTTTGAAATGAAAAAGGGTATTTCTTCCAAATTATTTTTTAAATTGGTAAAGTGGGTTTTTAAAGAGAAAGTGTATCAGTTTGTAAAAACTTGGTACATGTTTGGATTTGGTAATAAAAAGAAGTGTTTGAACCTTGGCACTCCTTATGGAGGTTCACACGTGTGTGGGTATGAATGTAGAGTGCATTGGGGTACTTGTTCTCATATGATGTGACTGGGATTGAATAAATGCAAATGTGATGCTTCATAAACTTCCATAGGTGAGTTTTAGAATTTTAAAGAAATAATGGTTTTGGAAAAGTGATTTTTTACTTGTGTTTGTATATGTTTGGCTTAGGGTGTAGCGCACCGACCCTTGATTCCCAAAGTTGGTGAATTATTTTAATACATTGGCATAATTACAAGGAATCAATTCCCAAAAGGCCGATCAGTTTAGCAGTCTTAGAAAATAGATTTCATAAATGAACATTACATTACACTTTCTAACAAACAACACAAAAAAAATCATTTGGTAATTCCATTGTTCCCTTAGCATAACCCTGCATCTCAAACAGAAAACACTTCTCGGGATCCTGGGAAAATAAAACATAAGAAAGGGGTGAGCTTAGATGCTCAATAAGGGTAAATAATTTAACGGAAGTTATAAACTTTTAAGGAAAGATGTGTAATAAAAACAATATCCTTTTAAACATAAACTTGAACATTATATGGAAAAAATAAATCAAAAATTACCATATAAACATGCACATGGATATTCTACTAGTCGAATAATCACATGTAATAACTAATTTCATAATGAGGGAATGCCTAACGTCGGACAACATTACCACATAGTCAAGGACTTTTTCCATGACTACAAATAAATTTTTTTTCAAGGCCTTATGCCAAGACACTAGTTTGTCTCATGAGACCTACCGATGCATCGAGGAGCTATAGCGGGCTCCACCTATCACTTACTAAGTCAACTGAATTCCTCATATGAAAAGGTTGAAACATTACATAAACATTCGTATTAAAACTATCATACGAAATGTAAATACTTTATCTATAAAACATAAATGGTATAAAAATGACACATCCAAAGTCAAACATATCATAAATCCTTTAGTGCAATATGGAAGACGTGTATCATAATAAATCAACTTCAAACAAGTTTAAAATCCATCAAAGGATGTTCACATATATTAAAAGGATTTGTAAAACTATTGGAGAGAAATATCTCTTTTTCATGAAAACATTTAAAAGTCACATAATTTAAAAAGGAAGACATTTAAGGACATTTTTGAATAAAAGTGTCCCATACCACTTTGAAACTTTTCAAAGTAATTAACATTTTAAAAACATTTATGTCCATATAAATAAATCCTTAAAAACCATTTTAAAAACATGGACATTAATGAGAATGATTTAGAAGAATAAATATTTTAAATATTTAAAATGCTTTTTTAGTAAAAATACCTTAAAAATAATCCTTTTTAAAACTCTTTTATGAAACATGGAAATGGATGATAAATATGTACCTATAGATACTTACGTAAAAACAACCTTAGATAATAAAGAGATTTTGAAAATAACCCTTACCTTGCACTTTCCTTTGGTCGACGGTACATTTAACCACATGTATAATGAAAATTGTATGTTATTAGATTATAACAGAACCATATTCATATTTATTATATCATACATGATTCATTTATGACTTTATACTACCCATTTAATAATGATTGGCATGTTAAATTAACATTTTGGGTAATAATCTCTTTCTTTATCGTACATATTTTAACTTTTTATTCCTGATCATATCATTTAGATCATGATTTAAATACATCCAAAATATAAAACTTGATTTATAAATCATGCATATTTAGAATATAAATATATATAAAATATAGATATATTAAATGGAAAACACCGTTTATGGAGATAGTAGGTCGTATATATGCATAAACACTGTTTCTGTTTTCATATCGTATTGAACGGAAGTAAGTGAATAAGATATATGTAAGTACATAAATATATACATATATATATATATATATATCCAATATAATTATTATTTGATATATTACATACTTATTAGTAATATATATTTTTATAATCGTCGATGAATGGTGAACGTGGAAATGAATATCATTGCATCGTGGAGACAGTAATCCGTACGTACGCACGAGAAAAAATATAATTTCCTTAAAGGTGTGAAATTGGATGGTATATTAATTTTAAAGATACATTATCATTTTATTTTCATTATTTATATATATATTACTCATAATTATATCCATCCAAATAAGATAGTGTTGAATAACAAATTACACCACGGTGTGGAGACGGTAAGGCATACGTACACACAAATGGTGACATTATAATTCATAGGATGGATAAAATAATGAATTGGTTGTTCCATATTTATAATAACATCACAATATATATAAGGTACTGGAGTTATTATTTTTTTATGGTAATAATAAATAAAGAGTAAGTGGAATAAGAAAAGAACTTGAAAGAGGGTGGTGAAATCATCACCTCTTCTTCGGGTTCTTCCTTTTGATTTGATCAAAAGGGATCCTTATGTTAGATTTAAGATCAAAATAAGGCCTCTAGGGTGAATGGAGGATAGTTTGGATGATATTTGGGAAGGGGTTTTCTGAGCCAAATGTCTTTGGAGGTGTCAATTTGAGATAAGGGGAAGTGCCCTTTTATAATAGGGGTGAGGGGAACCTTAGAAAAAACTTAAAATATTATTTTATAATAAAATAATTTTCGGTTTCTAATGGATCCAAAATGTATTATTTAAAGTATAAGGTGGTTATGGGTCCAAAACCACTCAAACAATAGGTTTTATACAGGTTTGTGTCACTATATTAACCTTATCTTTTATATTTAACTCTTAGTTAAATAGTTTGACATTTACCATGTCTTTTTGTATTTTTATATTATGTGGTTAATAAACTTACAATAAACTTCCAATAGAACCCCAAGTGGTTCATTAATGAAATATATAATAGTATTTAAGCTATTTTTCAGAACCTTATATTTTTAGGAATAGAATAACAATTAATAATATAATATTTGTTTTAAAAACTCTTTTATGTAAATTTTGACACTATTTGTTATTTTATTTTTTCTAAATTTATAACAGCATTATTACTTCTAGGAAAATTCATCTACCCAGCCCTAACATGTAATATTAACCTATAAGATTAGTGTAATTCATAAAAAGTCTCAAATTACATTTATTTGGATATTCATAATACCAAATATTTTAATATTTCTTTAATTAGGTAATTACTGCATTATCAACGTGTCATAATTAAATTAAATTATTTAATGTTTATAAAATATAAATAAATTACCATTATGTAGGAAATATTTTTATCTTTATAATGAATATTTATAGTCGAATTTATCTTATGTTTAACCCTATATTAAAAATGTTTTAGTTATTAAACATTGAATTTAACACTTTTAACTCTTCTTTGAATTAAATAATAATAAATATCCTAATATAATCCAAGTGGACCTAAAAGATAATATTTTATTCCGAAGGTTTTTTGGTCGAAATACACTTATCCAATAGAATTAGGACATGTTTTAGGGTAATAATAATATCATTTTTACCTTTAATTACCCTAATTACTTTTAACCCTGGTTAATAAAAGTCAAAAGTTACTATTCACAAAAAACGATTTTCATCTCATTGAACCACATTTCAATTATTGATATCAACTGTGTCTCTAGGATTTTTAAAATTTAACTCACAGAAGTGATAAAATTATGTTTTAGGTAAATTTTCAAATGCTCCTAGGAGGTGGGTAAAAGACGGTAAAAGTTCAATAAACTTTTTATATAACTAAAATTATTACAAACTGAATCCAATGAATTACATTGAAATTATATAGGTATTATGTATCTATTTTAATCAAAAATATATTTAAATAAAATAAATAATTATTTAAATAAAAAGTCAGCTTTAAGCAATAACTCAGTGTTTCTCACTATTCCTCAAAAATTGAATGTTTTCAGAAAAATACCAAAATTTCACCCTAAGATAATTTTGATATTATGATTTCAAAAATTAAGTCTATTTTACCAAATTCAAAACATATAAGTTTCATTTATTAATTTAAAATTAATTCTCGTTGTCAAAACCAAAAAGTGTGTTTTTAAGAAATAATAACTAACAAAACATTGATACTTCTTTATGTTCAATTTCAAGGTGAAATTATTTACAATGAATAGAATTTGATTAAATGGTAAAAATATAATCTATTTATACTTCCAAACCATTAAAATGTATAATTTAACACTAAAAATTATTTTTATTAAAAAAGTTTTTTTCATTTAAAATATAGTATTTTTCACTATTCACCCAAATATGAAAGTTGTTAGAACAAGGCCGAAAATTTATTTAATCTAAATTATTATGTCCTGATTCTAAAGAAGAAGTTTATTTTTTAAAATTGAATATATAAAAGATTTAAATATTTGATTTAAAAAGGGTTCACCATTAAAAGGTGGTAAAATTGTATTTTTTGAAAAATACTTCTTTAATCTGAAAAAAATGAATTTGGTTTTACATTAAGTCTAATAAAATCATAATATGGATTCTAAAATTGTAATTATTATATCAAGTTCAAAATTCAGTTAATACTATTCATAATGGCTAGTTTGATTGGTCACGGTGTGCTAGAATCGCGAAGTTGCGTACGATGGAAGCTATTGCATTATTCAAAGGGAAATGTATCGTGGAAGCTTGGGGTGTTACATTCTCCCCTCCTTTAATAAATTGAATCATCACAATTTGAAATTGTTCTTTTAAAATAAAAGGTTGAAAATAGAAAATACCTTAGTGAAAAACCCACATCGGAAATAGGGTTAATAAAATTTAGTTTTAATAAGAGGGAAAGAGAAATGAGGAAGTCACCACCAAATTAGGGTTTCGAATAGGAGAACATTGGTGTCAAATATAGACATGTAATTAGAGGAAAACCTAAATATTTATAGGAAGTGGTTTATTTCATCAATCGCAATATATCATTTAAATATATTAACATAACAAATCCATTATCAAAACCATTTTCCATACCAAAATACGTAAAAAGAGTATATGATATTTATTTTCATTAAAAAAAACATTTTGGCTTGTTAAGGAAGCCAAAGATCAAATAAAACTCATGGCGGTGGAAAGATCATTTTCACCGCTTACATTAAAAAAAATTCCATTTTTTTGTCGTTTAGTAAAACGCTTCGTAAAAAAGGAATCCCCTTGAAATGAAAAGTCAAAGGGTTTTATACACCATATAAAAGTAAGTATTTTAGAAATCAAAGGATGCCTCAATGAAATTAGATTGAGACGAATTCCATTAACTAAAGTTTAAGAATTAATTTAGTCATAGAATAAGAGGGAAAATATATATATACTTGACAAGTAGAGTTTCATCCTTCAACTATTTCCTACCACAAACTCATATTTCATTCCAAAAGATAATAGAATTCAAAAATATTCAATTTATCCAAATCGTACAGGGTTCCATAAATAATGAATTTATAATTAATTTGTCTGAAAATTAAAAAAAACTACATAATACAAACCAAGACATTACATATGCTAGTGGTAGGTGATCAACCCTTGTCTCCCTTCAGTTGCGGGTTCAAGTCTCACAGCCTCTCCGGACGTGACAGGTTGTCGCCCGACATCCGGGTTGTCATTTTTATGACAATCCAAAAATAATCTCACGAAATGATTTAACCTTAAAAATAGTATCCAATGTCAAACTTAATTGCTTCCAACCTTTAGATTTATCCAAAATACTTCTATCCAAACTCACAGTCCAAAATTTATAAGGAAGATGAACACAATGAAGATCCTTTTTTATGTAATAACATGTAAATAACTTTATCATGTATTCTTTTAAAACAAGATAACACCCTAAATTATCATATAACTGTATTGATTAAATTTATGCTCCCTTATTCCTTATAGAATACTGGATATACTTATTATATCCAAAAATGTTGTAAACTCCAACAATTATGGAATATACAAATCATAAATTAGTTTGAATTTATTCAAGAATATACAATATAATTTATCCAAATCAATCATATTTTATTCCAAAATCACTACCTCAGAATCAGAATCATATTAAGGTTTATCTTTCTCTCAACCATATATTTTCCAAAAAAATTAACTTTCCATTGAGTCACATTTCTTGGTTCCACACAATCTCAAGTCCTTAATGTAATAGTACTATAGTACAATCCTTATATACTCTATAATTATTATAACATGTAAATCATTAATACAATACTCAAATGACACAATAACTTAATAACAACATAATAACTCTTAATCATTACTCTTCATATTCGATAGTATCATAACTTGATTATTATCCAATAGAAGCTTTTGGGGTATACTCTAATTATTTGGACATTGATTCACGTAGTGTCCCAAATCCTTGCAGATGAAGCATTGTACATTTGAAATGTTTTTGTTACCCTTGAAATCACATACTTGGTGTCCTTTTCTCCACACTTATAACACACTCCCATTCCTTTCAAGCATTTACCAAGGTGATTCTTTCCACATTTATGACATATGAAAAAATCCTTCTTTTACCTCTTCCCTTTATCCATATTTATCTCTTCGATCCTTTTCTTCACTTGCTTCCCTTCAAAGCCATATGACTCAGAGAATTATTTACTTATCTTATTAACCAATGATAATATTTCTTCATATGTCGAGAATACATGGGTGACTATTTCCCATCTAAATTTTGGCTTAATACCATGAAAGATGTGTTCCTTATTACTCTTTGAATCATACGTATTACTGGAGTTCACATTCCTTCTACTGGGTGACATTTCTATACAATGGAATACACTAGGTCAGTTTATGAATTACAATGAAAAATTTCAAACTTGTAAAATATCTAATGTAAATTTAATAGTTTATTGATATAATGCATAATCATAAAAACTATTTTCCTTGAGGAATTATATGCTCATAAACCCTTCATAATGGTTTGTAAAAAATTAGAATTATCCTAAGCATATCCCTTCGGAGTGTCATTACCAAGAGTGAAGCAAAGCCTGTTGTCATGCACCAATTCCCATTCGAGTCTAGCTCAAAGCGGTGTTTTCAGGTTTTACACCTAGGTACATCTGTGCCAGATCCGCCTCTACCTGCTTGTATCCAGACAGGGATGTATTTCTTGGAAAACTCACAAAATATCTACAATACCAAAATTTTAGGAAGTTCTTATATAATAATCCTCAAAGTCTATCTTAGGTCTATGTGCTCTAATCAGAGTTTACCTAAATATAGATTCCAAGGTTTGTACTAAACTTTCTCTGATACCAACTGTAACGCCGCGACCCTAGATTCCCAAAGTCGGTGCATTATTTTAATACATTGGAATGATTAAAAGGAATCAAGTACTGAAAGACCGATCCGTTTAGAAGTCCTGGAAAATAGATTTCATACACAAACATTACATTACACTTTCTAACATACAACACTAAAAAATCCTTTGAGAATGCCATTTTTTCCTTAGCTTAACCCTACATCTCAATCATAAAACACTTCTTTGGATCCTGGGAAAATAAAACATAAGAAATGGGTGAGCTTAGATGCCCAGTAAGGGTAAATAATTTAGGGGAAGCTATAAGGTTTTAAGGAAAGATGTGTAATAACAAAAATAGCCTTTTAAACATAAACTTGAACATAATATGGAAAAAATAAATCAAACATTACTATATAAACATGCACATGGATATTCTAGTAGTCGAATAATCACATTTAATGACTAATTTCATAATGAGAGAATTCCTAACGCCGGACATCATTACCACATAGTCAAGGCCTTGTGCCAAGAATACAAATAAACTTTTTGTCAAGGCCTTGTTCCAAGACACTAGTTTGTCTCATGAGACCTACAGATGCATCGAGGATCTATAGGGGGCTCCACTTGTCACTTACTAAGTCCACTGCATTCCTTATATTAAAAGGTTGAAACATAAAATAAACATTCGTATTAAAACTTGCATATGAAATGTCAATACTTTATCCATAAACCATGAATGGTATAAAAAAACATATCCACAGTCAAACATATAAAAAATCGTTCAATACAATATGGAATATTTTTATCATAATAAATCAACTTCAAACAAGTTTAAAATCCATCAAAGGATGTTGACATAGATGAAAATGATTTGTAAAACTCTTTGAGAGAAATATCTCTTTTTCATGAAAACATTTAAAAGTCACACAATTTAAAAAGGAATAAATTTAAAGAAATTTTTGAATCAAAGTGTCCCATGCCACTTTTAAACTATTCAAAGGAATTATCTTTTTAAAAACATTCATGTCCATATAAATAAATCCTTAAAAACCTTTTTGAAAACATGGACATTAATAAGAATGATTTCGAAGAATAAGTATTTAAAACATTTAAAATGATGTTTTAGTAAAAAGTCCCTTAAAAATAATCCCTTTGAAAACTCTTTTATGAAACATAGACCTGGATGATAAATATGTCCCAATAGATACTTACGTAAAAACAACCTCGGAAAATAAAGAGATTGTGAAAATAACCCTTACCTTGCACTTTCTTTTGTAGATGGTAGGTTTAACCTCATGTATAATGAACATTGTATGTTATTAGATTATACAAGAACCATATTCATATTTATTATATCATACATGATTCATTTATGACTTTATACTACCCATTTAATAATAATTTTCATGTTAAATTAACATTTCGGGTAATAATCTCTTTCTTTATCGTACATATTTTAACTTGTTATTATTTATCATATCATTTAGATCATGATTTAAATAATTCCAGAATATAAACCATGATTTATAAATCATATATATTTATAATATAAATATTTATAAAAGATAGATATATGAAATGGAAAACACCGTTTACGGAGATGGTAGGCCGTACACACGAATAAACACAGTTTCAATTTTCATATCTTATTGAACGGAAGTAAGTGAATAAGATATATGTAAGTCCATAAATACACATATATTTATAAATATATATATCTAAAATAGAATTAATATGTCTTATATTACATACTTATTAGTAATATTTTTTTTATAATCGTCGATGAATGATGAACGTGGAAATGAATCTCATCGCGTCGTGGAGACGGTAATCCGTACGTACACATGAGCGACAATATCATTTCCTTAAAGGTGTGGAATTGGATTGTATATAAATTTTACAGAGACATAATCATGTTATATTCATTATTTATATATATATTACTCATAATTATATCCATCCAAATAAGATAGTGTTGAATAAAAAATTACACCACGACGTGGAGACGGTAAGCCGTACGTACACACGCATAGTGACATTATCATTCATAGGATGGATAAAACATTGAATATGGTTCTTCCATATTTATAATAAAATCACAGTATATATAAGTTACTATATTTATTATTTTGGTATGGTAATAACAAATAAAGAGTAAGTGGAAGAAGAAAAGAACTTGAAAGGGGGTGGTGAAATCATCACCACTTCTACGGGTTCTTCCTGTTGATTTGATTGAAAGTGATCCTTAGTTTGGATTTCTGATAAAACTAAGGCCTCTAGGGTAAATGGAGGATATTTGGGAGGATATTTGGGTAGGGGTTGGCCGAGGTAAATGGCTTTGGAGGTGTGAATTCGAGAGAAGGGGAAGTGATCTTTTATAAGAGGGATGAGGGGCACCTTAGAAAAAACATAACATATTATTTTATAATAAAATAAATTTCGGTTTCTAATGGATAAAAAATTTATTATTTAAAGGATAAGGTGGTTATGGGTCTAAAACCACTCAACCAATAGGTTTTAGACAGGTTTTGTTCACTATATTAACCTTATCTTTTATATTTAACTCTTAGGTAAATAGTTTGACATTTACCATGTCTCTTTGTATTTTTATATTATGAGGTTAATAAACATACTATAAACATCCAAAATAACCCCAAGTGGTTCATTAATGACATATATAATAGTATTTAAGACCTTTGTTCAAACCTTAGATTTTTCGGAATAGAATACCAATTAATAATATAATATTGGTTTTAAAAACTCCTCTATGTCAATTTTGACACTATTTCGTATTTTGTTTTTTCTAAATTCATAACAACATTATTACTTAGAAAACAATTCATCTAACCAACCCTAAAATGTAATATTAACCTATAAAATTAGTTTAATTCATAAAAAGTCTCAAATTACATTTATTTGGATATTCATAATATCAAATATTTTAATATTTCATTAATTAGGTAATTACTGCATCATCATTGTGTCATAAATAAATTAAATTATTTAATGTCGAAAAAGTATAAATAAATTACCATTATATAGGAAATCATTTTATCTTTCTAATGAATATTTATAGTCGAATTTATCTTATGTTTAACCTTATTTTAAAAATGATTTAGTTATTAAACTTTGAATTTATCACTTTTAACTCTTCTTTGAATTAAATAATAATAAATGTCCAATTCTAATCCAAGTGGAACTAAAGGATCATATTTTATTCCAAAGGTTTTTTTTGGTCGAATTACACTTATCCAATAGAATTAGGACATGTTTTAGGGTAATAATAATATCATTTTTACATTTAATTACCCTATTTACTTTTAATCGTGGTTAATAGAAATCAAAAGTTACCATTCACAAAAAAATTATTTTCATCTCTTTGAACCAAATTTTACTTGCTGATATCAACCATGTCTCTTGGAATTTCAAAATTCTACTCACAGAAGCAGTAAAAGTATGTTTTATATAAATTTGAAAATGCTCCTAGGAGGTGGGTAAAAGACGGCAAAAAGTTCAATAAACTTTTTATATATATAAAATTATTATAAACTGACTCCAATGAATTCCATTGAACTTATATAGGTATTATGTATCTGTTTTTACCTAAAATAAATTTAATCAAAATAAATAATTATTTAAATAAAAAGTCGGTTTTAAACAATAACTCAGTGTTTTTCACCATTCATCAAAAATTGAAAGTTTCAAAAAAATACCAAAATTTCACCCTAAGAAAATTTTGATATTCTGAATTCAAAAATTAAGTCTATTTTACAAAATTAAAAACATAGAATTTTCATTTATTAATTTAAAATTAATTCCCATTGTCAAAACCAAAAAGTGTGTTTTTAAGAAATTACAACTAACAAAACATTGATACTTGTTTATGTTCAATTTCAAAGTGAAATTATTTACACTGAATAAAATTGGATTAAATGGTAAAAATATAATCTATTTATACTTCCAAACCATTAAAATGTATAATTTAAAATTACAAATTATTTTTATTAAAAAAGTTGTTTTTAGTTAAAATATAGTATTTTTTCCTATTCACCCAAATATGAAAGTTATCTGAGAAACCCCAAAAAATTATTGAAACTAAATTATTATGTCCCAATTCTAAAGAAGAAGTTTATTTTGTCTTATTTAATATATAAAAGTTTCAAATATTGGATTTAAAAAGGGTTCTCCATTAAAAGGCGGTAAAATTGCATTTTTTGAAAAATACTTCTTTTATCTGAAAAAAATGAATTTGTTTTTACATTAAGTATAAGAAACTCATAATATCTATTCTAAAATTATAAGGATTATATAAAGTTCAAAATTCAGTTAATACTATTTATAACAGCTAGTTTGATTGGTCACAGTGTGTTAGAATCTCAAAGTTGCATACAATGCAATCTATTACATTATTCAAAGGGAAACATACCGTGGAAGCTTGGGGTGTTACATAGGGGCTTGTTTCCCATGTCTTTTGTTATTTATTTGATTGAGTTTTGGCTTGATGACTGGTTTTAGCGGTGTTTTTTGTGTTTTGTGTATGCCACCCATGAAGCCTCCAAAAGTTGTAAATGAGTTATGCCCAGTTCCCAGTTATTTTTGTGTGTTTTCTTCTTATCGAAGTCTATTAGAGGTAGTTGTGTAGTTATAAAGATGGTGTGTCTTCAGGTTGTTGGGAACTCCCAGGGTAGTTAAGGTTCATACTATCCCAATGTTATTTAAGGGTTCAGTTTTGGACTAGTAAATGTGGGATGTCTTATCTTTATTGGAGTTTGGGGTGTACTAACTCCCAATTTATTGGATTGTTCTCTAGCATGCCACTAGTGTTGCTGGTTCAGGCATTCTAATCAGTCTTTTCGTATCCCTCCGAATTCTTGCTACCGTGCGACTATTCGGGCCATCGGGGAGAGTTATGAAAGAAGCATTGTTCGGGAGGAAGAAGTTAGGGATTGGAGGATGAAAATTCATTATTGTGAGGCAAGAGATGCTTCGACCATCAGGGCCTTAGCCACAGGTGTCGGGGAGAAGCTCGCGCACAGTCAGGATTTGTTGAGGGTGTGTGGAACATCATCTCAGATCATGTTTTCAACTTCAGATGGAAATATCCAAGTTTTTCTTGTTTGATTCTTGTCGCCTTTATAAACTCGTCCTCATTGTGGTGGTGTGATGAGCACATTGTACCACAATCAAAGTGGCTCATTCACTCTAAATGTGGATTTTGATTTATTTGTAATACTTTAGGGGTGTTAGGACAATAAATAAGCAGACCCGTTCTGATTCAGAGTTTGGGTCTCAATTTCCTTTTTAAGGGATTTTTTGGTTTCATGAATTTATTGGTGGCATTTCTAGGCCCCTTCTTAGTTCGGGCACCTATCCATGTGTTTTCCTTTAGGGTGTTTTGGTTTTGTAGGGGATTCTTTTATCCTAGTTCCCTGGTGTGTTTCTTTTCCCCATAGTGGTTTTAATCCCAGTGGTGGAGTTGTTCTGTTAGCATTGAGAAGGTGGGATGAGTTAGGTTTGGGAATTCTCGTAATGCCCCCTGGGGGGGGGGGGGGTTGTTCGGTTTTCAAGGGTTTATGTATTAGTAAATTCTTATGGTGGGGAGAACCCTCTTATGTTCTCCCCTCAACCTCGGGTAGTGATTGTTCTTGAGTTGGTCAGGTGTGAAGTGTGTAGGTAATGGTCACCCTAAGCCTTTTAGCTTATTCTGGTTGGTCTGGGCATGGACTCTAGTTGTGTCAACTGTTGGCTTGATGACTTTCTGGGGGGGAAAAGTGTCTGTGTTGGAGAGAATTGTAACACCCCAATCTCAGAAGCCTATTTATTTTATTTTATTTTATTTTATTCTTTTCTCAGTCTTATGTCTTTTTGACGGAGTGGGTTTGGGTCCGGGTTAGAGTTTTTGAAAGTTTGATGTTTCAGTGGGTCTCGGGCCGGCACGGGGTCACAATACCATTAGCGGTGCCCTTGTGTTCGGCCGTGGTGAACACGCGGTTGCCTGATACTTAAGAAAACTAATTCTTATTAATGTTTAAACCACCATGATAATATTATTTTTTCAGATAATATTAAAAATAATATTATCATTAAATTTATTTTAAAATTATTCTTATTAAATTTCTATTGGTATTATTTTTATCATATTTTCATTAATATTATTATTACTAATATTATTAATGTTCTTATTATTATTGTTATTATTCTGGTTTTATTATTATTATTATTATTATTATTATTATTATAACTCTTTTTATTAATATAATAAAATGAATAGAAAAAAATAGTCAAAACCCGAATCTACCCCCCCCCCAATTCCTTGTTCCATGTCATGGGCTACACCCTTCCCCGTTCTATGCTTTGCGCCGCCAACCCCTCCTGGTGGCCTCCTCCTCTTCCCTAATCCAGCGAGGCCACACCCTCCCTTTCCCCATCCATCTAGCACAATGCCACCCTCTTGTTTGCAGAATCCTCCTCCTACTACACCAGACAATCTGCCCTCGTCCGCTCACCCAGCCGGTCTGCCCAGTGGACCTCGCCGCTCCCTCTTCACCTCTTTGGTTGACCCTGCCAGTAGCACCACCCCTCGCCTCCCTACACACCTAGCCTCCACCTCGTTCAGATCCCAGCCGACAGCTACCTTCACCCCTCACCCGACAATGGCATACTGGTCCTCGCCGAACCTGCCTCCCTGTCCAGCTCCTGCACCCAGGTCCTCCTCTCCCATCGGCCTCGCTCTACCGCACCTTTCGCATCGCCGACTCCTTACCTCAATCGCTCCCTCCACACAACCGGCCTCACGTACCCAGAAATTCCATGTTTCCCTCACCTCGCACTACCACCGCCGGACACCCCTTCTCTTGGTGAAGCCGCTTTCCCCTACTCCCCATCCCTTTGCACAGTAGCCCCTTGTGCACATGTGACCAACCACGATGCACTACATCCCCGCTGATTTGGCGCGAACCCCTCTCCGAGTATGTGAATACCACCTTGGGTCTTATTCTGGCATGTTTCAATATCCACCGCCGATGGTGAAGTGGATTGACTTTGTTACAGTTAGTTTCCAACATCCAATGTATAGTTTTATACTCGTTCTTTGGTTTCGCACTTGTTAAGTGGTGTTCGATTGGTTTTTAAGGCTTCTCTATTTTTTGGTGTAGTGCGTTGAAACTTACGGTGCAATATTTTGGGTGGTTTTCGATAAAAGTGTCAAGCGCCAAGTATTCATCTTGGTTTCTCCTTTGGGTTAGGATCACATCGCCTTGACTTTAAATTTAGAAATACTTTGATTGCTTGTATTTTTAACATCTGCTGAATATTAATTAGTTATTATTATTATTTTTAGAATAATTCTTTATTGAGAAATTATTTTTGGCTTTGTAGATAGTCATTATTTGGATAATTATTTTACTTTCCCGGTTGTTTTGACATGCATTACGATTAATTAATTTGGTGAAAAGTGGTTCTCTGAATGAGTTTTTGTTTACATAAAGCCGTATTCACTCATTAATTTTTTTTATAAAATTTTAATTGGTTATTTAAATAATTTTAATGTTGCGAATCATGTTTTGGAAATGTTTTGAAGTGTGCATAATTTCTAATGTAAATTTTAACATGTGGTGTGTTTTTGTCATGTCGTGCATACCAAGTGTCTATTAAATGCCTAGTTGGACCTTATGAAATTATTCTGAAATTAAAAGGGTTGCTTTATTTCCTTATATGGGTTCCCAAGTGGACTTGTTTTGACTACGATTGATAAATTGGTGTGCTCATGATTTTAAAATGTACTTTGAACTTGTGGTGTGTTTTATTTGGGATTTGAACACCAAGTGTTGGGTAAGTGGTCCTGTTTTATCTTACACAAGTTTTATGACTTTTAGAATCATGTTTTTATTTTACTAAAGGTATTTGAGATGGAAAAAATGATTATTGATGTTTTCAAATAGGTTTTCATGCTAAGGGATTATTGTGATGTCTCTTTGGCCTTTGTAAAGATTGTTTTAGAATTAAAGTGGTGATTTTCATTTATTAAATGAGTTTTCAAACATGTGTTCAGTTCATTAAAAATGGTTGTTCATGGTTAAATTTTGTGAAAATGATTATTTGGATAAATTTTGTGAATCTAAAGGCCCGTTTGGCACTTTGAATGATTATTTGAAAAAATCCCCTCCGGGGTTGGTTCTCCTGCCTAGTTGGTTGACTGTGAGTTTGGAAGGGTCCTTGGTATGGGATTACCCTCATATGATAATTATTATAAAGCATGGAACTAAATTTGAGGTGGTCAGAGTGGTGAAGGTATGTGTGGAGTGTGTGTGTGGTGATAGATGTATATATACATGGCTTGTTGTTTAAGTTTCATGGCACACCCCTTTGTGAAATATGCATAGGAATCTAGCATAACAAAGAGAATTTCCGAGAACGATTGCGGCACTAATTATGGTATGTACTGCTAGTGCCCCATAGCAGAGGGATGTTTTGTTTTTATTACTACGGGATTGTGCCCCTCAACGAGGCTAGGTAGAGAAACTGTCTGGCTTTAGGGTGTTATGGTGTCATTGAGTAGGGCATGCCTTTAGGATGAGTCACATGTATAGTATGTTCTGGTCTTCCTCTGAGTTCCTAGGTGTTCCTATGTTCCTACGACACTAGTAAACTTAGTTACTTTACCCTCACTAGGTGGAACCATAACCTCATTCTTGGTTTTGATGATCTTTTTGGAAAATTGCAAACTTTGGTTTTTGTAAAAAAAAATATTTCTAAGAATAGTGTTTTGGAAAGAATAAACATCTTTATTTTTACTCGGTGTTAGCAAAATAAGTCTTTATTTCCTTTTTTTCTATGATTCTCCCCTTGATCCATATTTCAAATAAATAGGGTAATGGGTTATGCTTTTTTTTGTGAAATACATATTATGAAGAAATATACATTTATAATTGATGTTCAAACCTGTTAGTCAATGTTTTCTTTATTTTAAGGTTGTACATTAGAAATCGATTAGTTGAACCTACCTAATGAGTTTGAATACTCATGCCTATGGTGTTTTCTTGTTTTTAGTTTCCCTTGGAGGTTCCCGATCTGGTTTGGATTGCCTAGGGTGATATTTGTTTTTGGTATTGGAGAGTAACCCACAGGGTTACGTGTGGTTTTTAGACGTCAATAAGTGAGTCAATTTGTTATTTTTCCTTTAAATTTCATGTCATTTATTTGTCTTACGATGTTAGTTTTTTTCTTGTACTATTTAGTTTATCTTTTTTTCATGGTCCAAATCATTCCCAATGGTTAAGTGTTGATGCCCGACACTATTTGCCAACCCGTGGGGATTAGGAATGCCTCTCGTGTCATGTCGCAGGCTGACTCAGGTGACCGGTTCAGGGTTTACCCGGGTTGGTTCATGACACTGAATATATTTCGGATCTGAAATTAAAGTGACATGTGATCCATTTTATTTATAATAATTTAATTAATTTCACTTTCATCATGAATTTTCTAGATTTTGGTAAAAATCTATTTTATACCTAAAAACACATTTTTTATGAATTTTTTTAAAAGCATAATTTTTTTCTATATTAATTAACTAAAATAACCCCTAATGAAAAAATATTTAAATTATATACATATATATATATGTATTAATTTAAAATCATAATGAATATTACTAGTTATATCATTAATGTAAAATCATATTTTCCTTGAAAAATACATTTTATTGAAAACCATTTTCCATAAAAATATTCATAATTACTTTATAATTAATTTTTAAAAATATTATAGAATTTATTTTAATTTTTTTTATTAATTTTTGGAATAAAATTTTAAAAATTATCTTTGAATTTGATTTTTATATTTTTTTTAAAAGATTAATTTTTGATGGATAGTGAAACATACTAATTTTTATTGAAAATTAATTTTCATTTAAATAATTTAAAATTTTAGATTTTGTTTTAAAATGCATTAAAATAAAAAATTATTCAATTATATTATTATTAATCCAATTTATGTCATTGGAATCAATTTCATTTTGAATTTTGATATAGAAACTCTTTATACTTATGAAAACATTTTCTTTGGAAAATTGATTTTTCGTTGCATATATGGGTTTAATAGTAAATTAAATTTGGTACAATGGATTCTATATTTAGAATCGGAATAATTAATCTTATTTAATAAGTTCAACTTAATTTTTGTTTATAATGAATAGTAAAAATTGTAAAAATGTATTCCCACGGTTATGGTTAATATAAGTTTCCCGGGGGTAGGGTGGGGTAAACCAAACGATAAGGGATTTTTTTAAATTAAATATTTCTAAATACTAATTTATATCCATATTTCAACCTTATCAAATCCCAAATTTTAATCTATTCCCATTTTAACTCTTTTTTCCTAAGAATTAATTTACCATTTTTCAATTTTTTAGGAAATTTCTATGTGGGTTTCCTCCCCCACATATAAAATGAAACCCCATATCCTTTTCTATACACACTTTAAGATCATTATGGATCCAGAAATACTTGAAAAAAATACCTTCCTCAAATCCCTCCCCATTTCCTAGAGGCCTTTTTTTATCGGAAAACCAACCTAGGGAGGCTATTGGGGTAAACCTCAAGAGGTTGTCTAAAGAAAATGTATATTTATTAATCATGTGTTTTTGTTTCCCTTCTTCTTACAACTCATTAAAATATTATGAAAAAATGATTTTATAATAAAAAATTATATACTATATAATAATATTTTATTATATTAATTTAATAACCTACATCAATGTCCTCTTCCATAAAATGGTTAATGAAACCACACTTCGTGTGTACGACAGATCACTGCGTCATGAACTGATGTAATCCTTTTTCCATCACCGCCTGTCATGGTTGTTTATGATTATGGGTTTAATGTATGTATATTATATTAATAAAATATTTATCATTATAGAAAATTAATATATCACAAATTTTTTACATTTCCATTTTTTGAAAAATGATAACGTCATTCATGTGTACATGTGGACTACCACCTGCACGAAGTGATGCGACTAATTTTTCATTTCCACGTCACATGGATGGTATATATATGTGTATTTAATGAAATAATATGGTATTTATAATATAATTATAATTACATAAATATAATAAAATACTTATATTCTTTCCATCATGATCATTGAAATATGGAAACGTTACTCATGCGTACGTATGACCTACCGTCTCCATGATTGTAACATATTTCATTTTTCATAACTATATTTCATGGTTGATTTTAAATGTATATTTTATGTATAAAAATAATAAATATATGATTATTATTATTCTGTATATGATGTAATAATGACTTCTTTTTACCATAGTCAACACACTGAATTCATTTTAGACATATGGACCGAATATCATCAAAACATCCAATGTGAACTTAATTAAGTAATTAAATAAATATAAAATGGTAATAAATAAAAAAATGGAATAATAAATTTATAAAAGGTTCTTAAGAAAGTAAATAATTTATATAAATTAATTATTTATAAAGGCAAAGTATGTACATGATGAATCAAACTCAAGGTAAGGGGTTTTTTAAATCAATTTATATCCCTTGGGTTATGCTTCAACTTCACTGACTATGTTATTATATGATTTTATTTAAATGACCTATAATTTTATTATTTTTTATTTCTACTTGTTTTTTATAGATTTAAATTTATTACACATAATAAGTTCAAATATTAATTCTCACTCTAATAACTTGATATTTTTAAGGTCTTTCTTTTAAAAAATCATTTTTTAAAGTTTCCTTTCCAAATAATTTTCTCCCATGTCCATGTTCTTATGAATATTTCAAGAAAATTCTTATTTATGATTAAATGGATTATAAAGGTTATTTTTTATTATATTTTTCTTTAATTACATTTTTTAAATTTTTTTTAGGTTTTATGCAAGAGACACTTTACTTTAAAAACCCCATTTTAAATATTTTAATGATTTATTTTCTAAATATTTATCATCCATGTACATATTATTAAAATTATTTTATTAATGTATTTATATAGACATAAATAAATTATAAAGGAAATTTTGAGCCTATTTTGATTTTTTTCAAAGGATTTCAAATGGAATATTATTATTTATTTTATGTGGAATGTTTTACTTTTTTACAAAAGACAAAAGTAATTTTTTATTTTAACGTATACGGTGTCAAAATATTTTCCCACTACCACAAAATTTATTTGATATTTTTAATTATCTAAAATATTAATTTTTTATTCATAAAAAAATCCAATTTCTCTTCTCTTGAAATATTTTCAAAAACAGTTTTAAATGTAATGGAAATTTTTATATCAATAAATGTGTTACTTATGGGTGTATGAGATCTCTCTAAACCACCATTTTCTTTAGGTTATAACCATTCCATCCCTAATCCACTCTCTATCTCTATATAAATTTTTGAAATTCTTCTAAATTATGTATTCATATCCCTCACACATATACCTATCTTATTAACCCTCCATTTTATTCGGTAATACATTCCTTAGGTTTATTTCTCAAATTCCTTCACTATGTAATTTCATTTGATTATGATATCTGACAAGATTATGAAACCAATTTTCTTTCCAGGTTAAATTCTTATATTTATGCCTTATGATTGATTTACTCTTATTGGCACACATAAATTATGAACATTTTATGATGGGTGCTCCAAGATAGTGCTCTAATGCATTGGGTAAGGATTTTGTCCCATGCGACATTATTTATGGGATAAGGGAGTAAACTTAATACATTATATAAATTTTTCCACTATATGATATTATATAGGATGTTATCCTTGACTCATGTTTATGTCATGTTATATGTTGCTTCCACATTTCCTTTTTTACCATGATATTTTGATACCGTGTTATATATGTTATTCTTCCTTGTGATTACTCACAATACTTATCTTCAATGATGTCATGTTCTACCTTTGAAACACACATTGTGGTCACTTATCATGTTTATTACCTTACTGGGATTTTTATCTCACCCCTTTCTTTTATGTATTCCCCAAGTTATACTGTGTAGTTTTAGGACCTCAAATATATTTAGTATATCACTAAAGAGAATGAAAATAAAGATGTTATGTTTTATTTTCTTTTAACGTTTTATGTTCCTAGCCATGAGAAGACATTATGTCTCATGATCTTTGGGTTTTAATTGATGGATTTCTATTTTTAAAATCATTTTATAATATTTGTAAAAGGCATGGGTTTCTAAATTTGGTATCATATAAAGGTCTAGTTATATTTTAGAATTAGGACTAGAATAATTTATTGAGAATCCTACGGATAATAATAAGTATATGAAAATAAACTAGAATTTCAGTGAAGTATAGAGTGAGTGGTTCCCAAGAAATTAAATATCTATCTTGATAATACTAGTGGATTTGTCTCTGGAACAATTATACTTAGGGGTAATAACTCCCAAAAAGGATTATTAGGATTTGGATCGATCATCACCTGATGTATGAAAAAATTTCCTTACTTCACACCTGGTTTAACACTCTCAGGGGTTATGTTTAATAAATTTACAAAATATTTACCAACATTCATGAATGACTTATATGGTTGATAATCATGGATGACCTATGATAAACTTAAAGTGTCTTGGGTTGATAAGTCTTAGGTTTATCATAAGTTTAATGTAATAAATACCCCCATTTTGGGTTTTATGTTATGGAAGACTATGATGATTGAAAATATTTAGGGAGATATTTATGGTAATATAACCCTTGGGTTTAGTATATATTTTAGTAAAAAAAATTTATTTTAAGAAGAATTCAATTATATTTTTGGAAATAATTTTAAAGTTATTTTTAACCTCTATGGTTTATCTTATATTTTATGTTAAGGTATTAATGATCAAGAAAGATTATTTTATTCTGTGGAAAAAATAAGTCATATAGAAAATCTTAGTGGTTAAAAAGATATTTGATTATTAA
This sequence comes from Viscum album, assembly GCA_963277665.1. Classification (NCBI taxonomy): domain Eukaryota; kingdom Viridiplantae; phylum Streptophyta; class Magnoliopsida; order Santalales; family Viscaceae; genus Viscum; species Viscum album. The sequence goes on along the minus strand of OY728130.1, from coordinate 1,392,596,763 downwards.
TGTTATTTTAGTGGATGATCATCATATTTTTGGGAACTATATAATAATGATATTAATATGTTTTATAAAAAGGACAACCCACATGTTAGGTGAAAACCCATCACATCCAGTAAGGCTGCAAGACTTGAACCCAAAACAAAAGGGTGGAAAATGGTGCAACGCCTACCACTAGCTTTCATAATGTACTGGTTACTATGTTTTTTTTAATTAAATTATTTGATAGAAAAATATTCATTTAATTTGGGAAAAATATTATCGAATCAAATATTTTTTTAATTTTTTGTATTTTGAAGTGATTAGAAAAATTTAACTAAAACATTGCCTTTGGAAATTAATATGAAGCTGTATTCATTTTGAGAATCATTATACCATGTGATAAATTTTTTAGTTTTGGTTAATTTCTAAAGACATGAGTAATATTTTGATATCATTTTGTTGAATAATGTGATCCACTAGAATTTAATTTTATCATTTTATCCATAAAAAATAATCTTGAATACTCATATCTCAGAGAAAAAGATGTTATTTTGGTGGAAATTTTCTAAATAATGAAATTGTACATCTGAATTAAGTATATATCATTATATTATTAGTATATATGGTAAAATAATTACTCAAATCTAGTAAAATTATCCTAAAAAATTGTTATCCTAATACCATAATTTTTAAGGAGTCGATGGTCTTTTTCACTAGTCTTTGGTTTATGGTTTTATGGTAATTATCTTTCTCATGATCATTCAATTTCTTATGATCAATGTTATCTGAAATTATCTATGATTATTTTGGAATTATGTTTTACTCCATGTCAATATTTTCACTTGTCGCTAATTTTATGTAATTTTTAAACCTAGTTATGCGATGAACATTGTATTTCTTTTTCACACTTTTCAATAGGGATTTTTATTAACCCATTTATAATATGGGATTTCAGTCAATGAGTTTTCAAATTTCAAACCATTGATTACCAAGTTCAAGTTAAAATTTCAAAGACACAATTTATTAAGGGGGAGTGTAACATCTTAATATTTTAATAGAAAAACTATGTTCAATAGTGTATACAACATGGAACATCATTTCTAAACGAATGAAGAAATATTATTATTTAAACATGATTGTTATAACCTATAAATATAATTGGTGTATATTAATATGATTAACTTCTATATGATATATATGTATAAATGTATCCCATACAATATAAATGTATAGATAAAAATGATACCATCCTAGCGAATCTTTTGATGTAAACATCAAGAGGTTGTATAAAGAAGAGGTATAGTTCTTAATCAAGAATTTTGATTTATTTATTATTACACCTCCTTCATATATTATTAAACCGTGATGATATAATAAAAAAATTATCTACCATATAATACTATATTATTATGTTAATTTAATAACCTATATTCATCTCCTCTTCTATAAAATGGTAAATGAAACCATCATTCATGTGTATGGTGTACTACCACCTCACGAACCAACATAATTTGTTTTCTATCATCACCTATCATGGATGTTTATGATGATGGATTTAATTTATATATATGACATTCATTACATATTTATAACTCTATAAAATTAATATATCATATATTTTCGTACCTCTCAATTCATTGAATAATGATAACATCATTCGTGCATACATGTGGACTTCTACCTCCATGAAGCGATGTGATCCATTTGTCATCATGACATCTCATTGATGGTATATATAAGTTTATCTTAAGAAATAAAAGGGTATTTAGGATATAATTATCATTTTTAAAGATAAAATATTACTTATCTTATTTCAATCATGATCGCTGAATAATGGAAACGTTACTCATGGGTACGTATGACCTACCATCTCCATGATTGTATTGTACTTCATTTATCATAACCATATTTGATGAATGGTTTTAATGGTATAATTTATATTTAAAAATATAAATATTTCATTATTATTATTCTGGATATGATATAATAATGACTTATTTTACCATAGTCAACCAACTAACATTATTTTGGACCTAAGAACCTAATACCATCAAACCAATTGACATGGAATTAATTGATAAGTAAATAACTATAACATGGTAATAAAAAAATAAAAGGTTATTAAGGAATTAAATTTAATTTTTTTTTAAAAATAAATTATTAATATAATATTATTATTTAGGAAGATAAAGTATGTACATGATGAGTTGAATTTGAGGAAAGGTGTTTCTTAACTCAATTTACATTCATTGGGTTATACTTATACTTCATTGAATTTGTTATAATATTAGTATATGTGAAATGACCTAAAATTTTATTATACTTTATTTCCATTTTTTTGGATTTAATTTTTTTACAAATAATCACTTCATTGAATAATTCAAACTCCAATGATATAATCTTTTTAATTGATTTTCTTTTAAAAAAAATAGTCTTTTTAAATTTCCCTTCTAATTATTTTTCTTCCATGTCCATGTTATTATGAGTGTTTTAAGAAAATTATTATTCATGATTAAATATATTTTAAAGGTCATTTTTCACCATATTTTACATTATTTACAGTATTTTAAAAAGGAATATGTTTTAGGATTTATGTAAGGGACACTTTAGTTTGAAAACCACATTTTATTTTTTAAATATTTATCTTCCATGACAATATTATTAATTTTTTTATTAATGTATTTATATGGACATAAATTCCTTATAAAATAAATTTTGTGTCTACTTTTACTTTCTTTCAATGTTTTTCAAAAGGAATCTTATTTTGTATTTTATATAGAATGTTTTGACTTTCTTTACAAATAACAAAATAAATGTTTTATTTTAACGTATATGGAGTTAATGGATTTTACATTCACCACAACCATTATTGATATTTTCATTTATTTATAATATTTCTTGTTTCTTTAAATAAAAACAATATTTCACTTTTTTTGATTTATTTTCAAATAGTATTTTAAATGGAATAAATAATTTGATATCTGGAATGTTTTTCTTATGGGTGTAAGGGATATCCCTAAACCTCCATTTTCTTCTATTTATAACTATTATATCTATAAATAACCTCAATTATCTATTTAATGTTATGTAATGATTCTAAATTATGTATATATGTCTATCACATATATACATATCTTATTCAACCTTCATTTGATGAGGTAATATATGACTTATGTTCATTTATTAAATGCATTAATTATAGAATTTCCTTTGATTATGGTATGAGGAAATATTATGGAACCCATTTTATTTACATGGATAATTATTATGTTCATGCCTTATTACTGATTTCATTTTTTTGGAACACATAAATCATGAACATGTTATGATGAGTGTTCCCAGATAGTGCTAAAATGATTTGGGTAAAGCTTTTGACTCATGAGACGTTATGTATGGGATTAGGGAGTAAACCTAAACCATCATATATGGTTTTAAAAACATGGGTTCTTATAGGTATTTACTAGGTATTCATCCTATACTCATTTTTATATCATTTTATATGTTGATGCTACATTTCCTATGTTACCATTATCTTATGATGCAATGTTCTTTATGTTATGCTTCCATGTGATTACTCATGAGATTTCTCCTTTATGACATCATGTTAGACCTTTGAATCAAACGTTATTTTTCCTTATCATGTTTATTAACTTACTGGTTTTTTAGCTCAGCCATTTATTTTATATATTTCCTAGGTTATCCCATGCAGTTATAGGGCTCAAATTTATTTAGGATATTACTAAGGAGAATAAAAATAAAGATGTTATGTTTTAGTTTCTTCTAATGTTTTATGTACCTAGTATTCCAAATATATTTGGACTCATTATATTTGGGTTTTAATTAATGGATTTTTATTTTAAAAATCATGTAATAATATGTGTAAAATTATTGGGTATCTATATTTTATTCGCTCTCCCCTTCCCCCATCGCTTTCTCATGCATTTATCAGTGCTTTCCAACCCTTACACCTATGCATGACCACTTTGATTTGAATTTATGACCTCTACCTTCAAACTATTGTGATTTACAACTTCTCCATGTTATTATATTATATATTTTATGATACATATATTTATTTATATATATAGATACATATTTTTTATCCATATATTTTAATATATTTATATTATTTTTTTAAAATACATTTATAAAATATGTTTGCATGTGTGTGGACATATATATGTATATATGTATATATTTTCAAATATGTGTGTCTAGATATATAAATATATTTATATTTATATTTTTTTTCATATACTATATATTAATTTTTATTTACATATAATAGAATACACACATAAATATTTTTTGTTAATATAGACACACACACACACACATATATATATAAAAATTATAAATTCAATTTTATGGGTATATAAACATCCATACATTTTTTTAAATATAATGCATTGTGAAATCATGGGGTTTCACTTTCTTGGTATTGATCTTGTGGTGGTTTTCCCCTTTGGGCTCGAGGTGTTCCCGGTTGTTTTTTGGGAGTTTTAGAGGGTTTTCTAGGGGAACATGGTTATAGAAAATAGTTTAGAAACCATTTAGTATAAATAATATGGCCTTTTATAATTGGTCATAGGGTCACATGACATGTATACAGTTAAGGAAACCATGTGACACAACCGTGGTGCCTTGTACAATGGAATACACAAAATTTGTGCACAGTTTGGTATACCATTTGAGAAAACCATGAAGCCTACCCAGTTTAGGGTATTCAGTCATTTCTATTTACTTATTAACTATTAATTCAACCAAAAGCATCCTCCATTCGAACCACGTGACCTAAAACCTTCCAAGGGATTCTCCCACCTTATTCAATCTTTTCTAAGTTGATTCGGAGTGGTGCTTGAGTGGTTCTTCATTCAGATAAAGATGTGTAAGATCATATTCTCCTTTTATCTTCATATATTTATTTTTTTTCTAAATAATATTCCCCTAGTGGCCATTCTTGGCTAATTTTCTTGGTTAGGGTTTGTTAGAATAGTGGATTTTTGTTTGAAATTTTTATGAGCCATAGTAGGATTTACTTTTCTATGGATTTCATTGAAATTGAAAAGGTTCCACCACTTGAGGTAGGTGTTTACATTTTATTTATTTGTAATTTAGAGTTACATTGCTTCTTGGGTATTTCTAAATTCATTTTTAACAAATATAAATGTAGTGTGGATTATCTAGGTTGTATTTTTTTAAATCATTCTTGATGTATTTTGGTTTTCATGTGGAAAACAGTTAGAATTTCATATTTGTAATAGTGCTTAAGTGATATGGGTATTTTATATATTTTAAAATTTATATATAATTACAAGGTTTTTTTGCTATGAGAAACTAATTTTTACATTGGGGTTTAATAAAAATTTAATTTTCAATGTGGGATTCTATTTTTTGGGTAATAAAAGGATTTTAGTTGTTCTAAAAGAGGTGGTGTTTTTTTATAGTGTAAAATGATGTTTCCCCAGGGTGGTTTGTTTATTATTTTTTACAATCGGGTTTGATATGTGGTTGGATTGGCATTTATATTCCAAGTTGTTTTAAAAAGGGATTTTCCAAAAGTATATGTATTATATGGGAATAGTGAAGGACTGATTGGAAGTTTACAAAATGATATTGGTTGATTGTTTCTTGTATCCTTGTTGATCCTCATTATTAATTGAGGATGTTATGTGGATAAATGAGATAAATGTTTGATATGTGATTCATGTTGTGGTTGTGTATTGGGGATCTTTCTAAGTTTAGTAAATGGGAGATGAAAATAATGTGAATGTGATGTTATCCCTTTGGACTTGTTATTGTCAAGTGATGAAATTTTTTGTTAGCAAACCATAGAATTTGGTTATTACATGGGGGATCCAAGGATACTATGAAGAAATTAGGGTGATGTCTATGTGATAGTTTATATTATGTACTATTGGTTCAATCCTAGTTGCTTTTAATACTTGGATAGTGGGGTGTCACTGATGAGACTAGGTGAGAGTGAATTGATTAATGGATGTGGATTATTAACCTACCAATATTAGGTATAATTTCCACATATTTTACTTTCCCATTAGTCCCTCTAGAGTCACCTCATGATATGTGTCATATTTTGATACGTTTTTATATATATTGGAATGTGTGATTCCTTTATTTTATGAACAAACTTGATGTGTATATTTTTTGGTTTTAGTCTTGATGTTGAATAGTTTTGTTCCATCCATTTACTGAAATTATTTATAACCTACTATGGTTTGGTTTCATTATTATTTACATTCCCATTAGTCCCTCGTGGGTTTATTTTCAAAGGCATGATGTTTTAAAGATAAATGTTTGGGTTCCTTTGAAATTGATTTTTTTTTAAAAATTACAATATTTTTGAAATGGTTTTATAAATGGAAAACATTGAGGAGGTTCATTATTCATGTTTTTATTATTCTCATGTTTTGTAAAAATAATGAAAACCAATTTTTCCACAACATGTTTTGAAAACTATCATAATTGGTTTATTTTATAAAATAAATGAAATAGACTCATGGAGGTATCCTAATAGGTATATATCATACCCTAAATAATCACATTGGTTGGTATGTAGTGTATATGTATTGTACATGTAACATCCCATTGCCATCTTTTAGGTAACCCTCTTTTTCATTGTTTTCATCTTTAATTGGTTGTGTATTGGGACTCTCGAGGATGGAGAAAATTTGATAAGAAAAATTAATTATAGTTCCGGGATAGATGTTTGTTTGAATTAATGGAATCTGAGTATAAATGTGCTAATTGATTTGTGGGATTATCTCCATGTTCGGAGGATGCCCGAGTTGGTTCTGAAGTTTTCTTCTATACAGTGGGTTATTTCATGATGTGTAATGTTGTTAGACGATCTGTACTTTTTTTCCATTTTTTTGGAAATGTGTACACAACATGGAAATATTACACACTATGTAAGGGTTACACAATGTTTAACTATAAAATATTGGTTTTAATTAAAAAGGAAATTGGTTTTTTAGTGTACTTGATCTTCATAGATTACACAATGGGTCAAGTGATTACATACCATGTAAATGCCTGATAAATTTTTTTAGGGTGTTTTACAAATGATATTTCATTTCATTCTTCCTCATATCTATTAGATCTAGACCTAGGAATCTTCTTCAGTGATTATGGGAATCTCTATTGGATCTAGATTAATCTGTTTGGTGATTGATCTCCATGGAGGCGGGTTGGCATCTCTCTGGGTAAGAGAGTGTTTCTACTTCTCTATTGCCTCGATCAGGGTAGTTTCATGGTGTTTCATTATCAAATCAGTTGAACCGTGATGTTTTTCCTTCTTGTTTCCTTCTATATCTTTTGTGCGATCTCATTCTGGGGGTTTTTTCCTTCTTTGGTTGTGGTGCGATGGGTGTACGTTCTGAGGTATGTGTTGTTTCATCTTCTTTTCTAATCATTTTTTCAAATTGAATAAATTATAATATATTTAGATTGGTTCTAGGGCCTCCATTATTGTTTTTTGTTTTTATTGTTAGTGGATCCTTCTTGGGAATGTGTGACCCCAAGTTTTAAGGTAGGTGGTTCTTTACCTAGCATGTGTTGGTAAACTGTATTTATCTTGTTTTGATAAATTGTTTTTTAAATTAAATGACATGATATGACCGATATTTTTATGTGTTTGTAACTGGGTGTTATAAAATATGGTTTTCCTATAGTTTTGGATAAATGGAAAGGGTTTTCAAAGAATTGAGAAATGGTTCCATGAAATGGTTTTCAAATAATGATTTAATGAAAATGGTTTGATGAACTTGTTTGGAAAATAGGGCACATAAAAAGCCTTAGGTACTTAGATGGAAGGTATAGTAATAGGTCTAGTCCATTATTGGGGAATTTTCTTATGAGGATTTTTTCTTCTCTCTAGGCCTGTTGTTCTCAGAACTTATTAGAACTATTGGGGGGGGGTAATTCTTAGGGTCTTCCTCTACCCTCTAGACTTGATACACAGGTCTAGTGGCTCGATGCATTTTTTATTGTCTATATTCGGTAAAAGTGTCCTATCTATCGTGACCTAGTATGATCCTTGGCACAATGTTACCTATTATTGTTTCCATATTTTGTCTTCTAATTTTGGTTTTCACTATTTTTTTGTACTACCATGGATTTTATAAGATATGTGATTCATGATTTATTTTGAAATGATATATTTTATAAGATATTTGGTAATGAAATGATTTGAAACAGATTTACTTGATTTATTTGTAAATGTGTAAAAATGGGAAATTAAATAGTTTTTACCTGATTTTGATATAAAAACTATTAAACTCTTACCATACCTTGTTTTCTTTTAATTTGAGAATTATTGTATTATTGTTAATAGACATGATATGGAACAGATTGGTGAGAGCCTACTAAGACTCTTAGGTGACACCTGTCTCACTTATTCAGTGGTTTGTATACCATGTTATGTTTTTTAATATAGGGAAAGGCATGGTATCATAGTGAGGTGATGCTATTTTCTATCAGCTGGGATGGGTAACTGTTGGTGAGATAGTGGGATTTTGTCCATGATATCACTTAAAGTTGTTGGTTTTATTTCTATTTTGGTATTCCTTGTGGTTGTAATTTTAATTGAATATTTTTTCTACTCTTGTGTTGTTTGGTTTCTACTAGTTGCTTCTATTATAGAATATAGTTATCTTCCACTGTTTCTCTCTGTTATATTTATATGCCGCATCTTTTCTTCAAGATGGGAGAAATCATTTGCTTAGTTTGTTGTTCGATTCCCAGGTTCTAGTCGCCAGCCCGTGGGGATAGGGAACACCCTTTGGGTATGTGGTGTATTGGGTCAAATACTAGTTTGAGATGGTATTTGGGTCAGTTTGTTATAGTATGGCATCAGAGATCTAGGTATGGAGTTTTCCTTGTATTGGGATGTTTGATAAACTAAAGATAGGATTTTTGGGAATTTAGAGGTATATTGTAGTGAGTTCTTGTCCATCACTTTCCATGATGAGACTCAAGTTACCATGGGATATAGGGATGTGTGTCTCCTTTTTTGAGTTCTTAATGGTAACCACATTTTTTGCGTATGGGTTTTCTTGTCTAAAATGAAATTGTTCTATTTTATGAACATTTATTTTGTTTTAGTGTGCTGCAGTATGCCGTTTAAATGTGTTCTTTGGGTACCTCAGGAGGGTGAAACCGATGCTCATTAAGGTAATCTTTTAATGGATCGATACTTTATCAAAGCTATTATGAGAGTAATTTGTGCTGTAGAACAGAATGTGCCATAAGTTTATAAAGAGGTTTTTGAGGTACAATCAGGAGATGTAAGAGAAAAGGATTTATCATGGGAGTTCTTGAATGATAAACCGCCATCCTTTAAATATATTAATGAAACTCAAGAGGTGGAGTACTCACATGACAAGATCGCTCATATATTCAACTTCTTGGAAACACCTGAGAATATTAAGGTCAAGTGTGCCACATTTAGACTTGAGGTTCCTATAAATAATTTGTGGGATTCCATGGTACATGAATATAATCATGTGAGATTAGACTAGAAGGGTTTCATGGCTATCTTAATTCAGTAGTTTTTTCTAGATTTACTGATGATGGTGAAGTATATGAAATTCCTCTCTTTGTAAAAGGGGGAGTGTTTGGTGGTGGCGTACACTAATTGGTTTGCTGAGCTCATTAGTTTTTCACCAGAGGATGTAAATAATGACTATATTAAGGCTCAGAAGTTCCTTTAGGGTTTGAAACTATATATCAAATCATAGGTATTCAGGTTAAACCTTTCATCCTATGTAGGGATAGTGTTCTAGGCTATGATGGAAGAAATTAATATACCATGAAAGGTGGGATATTATGCCCCTTCTCTTCCACCTAGTTGTAGCTTCAATGGTTCTCTAGAAAAAAAGTGGAAGTGGTAGGATCACCATAGAAGCAGTGGAGGTGGTTCTCAGTAGCATGCCTCTTCTCCACCTTCAGTTGGAGCTAGTGGTGCTCCTCTAACTTGGTATCATTATGTTAAGTTTGGAAACATATGATGTTCTTTTCCTTCACCTACAAAGATGTGTATAATATGTAGGTGTTATGTTCATCTGTAGAATTTCTTTCTAGCCATATATAGGCCTTAATATGTTCAAGGATCACTGGATCCAAATGCTTCAATAGCTCTGTCATATGATCCAATGTCTACAGGGATCCATCTATAGGCCACAAGAGTGAACCAACTTCATACAATAGATATTTTTCTTGTGGAGGTTGATGCATGTCTAGTGATAGTGAGATGTAATATCCTTATTTCATCCTAATTAGAATTTATTTTGTTTGATAATGGTGCTTCCCAATCATTTTTATCAATCTATTTTTTTGAAATGATTAACCTTCCTAAAAAACTCCTGAAATTTGTTATTTAGTTAGTGAAACCTATTGGGAAGAGGAAAGAGTAGGGATTTCTGTGTCACTGTACTCTATAGATAGCTGATACTGAGCTAATATGGGATTTTATTATTCTCAATCTAGATATGTTTGACATCGTTATTGGGATGGATTGTCTTGTTTCTCATCAAGATGATGTTTATTTTTACCATTGTCATGTCTAATTTCTTACATCTGATGGGAGCTCACATGTGTTTCAGGGAGAGTGGGATCTAAGGTATGCTTATGGAGGGCCTTCCTACCCATATATAATAACTTTTTTTGTATACTTTTATACTTAATCTAGATGATGTTTCTTATGTTATTGATCTTCCAATATTTGTTTTTGTTTTTTTGAAATTTTCCTAAATGATTTCTCCAGGCTTCCTAGACAGAGGGAGGTAGAGTTTACTATTGTCTTAGTGCTAGGAACACAACCAATATTGACACATTTTTATTATATGAAACTAGTATAGTTGAAAGATCTCAATATTCAGTAGGATTAACTGGTGGAAAAGGTGCTTTCCCTAGTGTTTCTCCTTGGGCAGCCCTGATGATCTTTCTTAAGAAGGCGGACAGTTCCCTCTGATTGTGCATGGAATATCGAAATCTAAACCAAGAAATAGTTAAGGACAAGTAACCTTTACCTCATGTGGATGATTTTTTGACCATTTAGAGGGTGAAAAGTGGTTTTTGTAGATTGATATTTGGTTGGGTTATCAGAAGCTATGAGTTCAAGAGTATGATATACTAAAGACAGGTTTCAAGAGCAGGTATGACCATTTTTAAAATCTTGTGATGCTGTTTGGTTTGGCTAACACTAATTCAGTTTTCATGGATTTGATGAATGAAATAATAAATCAGCATCTCATCAATTTTTTGGTAGTATTCATTGATGATATTTTTTTATTAAAGATATGAGCATGAGAACAACCACTATATAATTTTTGTTTTAAAAATCCTAAGAAATATCAATTTGTATGGAACAATTTCAAAATGAAAATTATAGATTAAAGAAGTGAAATTCTTGAGACACATTATTTCAGAGCATGAATTATCAATTTATCTCAAGAAGTTAGAGGCTATATTTTCATGGGAAGAGCTACCAAATGTCTTTCATGTCATGATATTCCTTGGTCATACTAGACACCATCGACAATTTTTTAGGTATTTCTCAAAGTCGGTGTCACATTTGACTGATATTACTAGGAAAGGGGTGAAATTAACATGGGATGCAATGTTTTAGTCTTCTTTCAAATAACTGAAATGAATTCTGTTATCAGATCCTATTATGATCTTACTGGAGACTAGTAAAGAATATGTGGTTTTCTGTGATGCTTCTAGTGCTTTTTTTTTGTGTATTCATGAAGGATGATCATGTGGTTTCTTAAAATTCTCACCAGCTTCAAAAACCTGATAATAATTACCCCACTCATGATTTATATATTTATATAGTTATTCATTCACCTAGGTGTTAGTAGAATTATCTTTTTGGTGAAAGGTTCACAATATTTTTTGACCACAAGAGTTTGAACTATATATTCTCTCATAAATACTTGAATCTTAGATAGAGATGATGGGTGGAATACCTTTATATGTTTTACTTCAATATCACCTACTCCCATGGGAAGGGTAATGTCATTGCAAACATTATTAGTTGGAAAGTTCTATTATAAGCTATTTTGGAATCAAAGGAAGAGTGGAACCCGATTGGAATTTTTTCTTAGTTGCATCTAGATGATTAGGAGGATATTTTAGGTATGGTTATGAATAGTGTTTAGTTATCTTCATCTCTTTTTGAGTCTATTATGTAAAGTAAGTAGTAGGATGACATGTTCATAGGAATTTGATAATCCCTTTATAGTGGGGAGACTGTTTCTCTATGGTCTCTCTTTTAAGATGATATTCTCAATTTTTGGGATCTGTTTATTTTCCCAACATAAGTGAGGATCTTAGTTTTTTTGAATGTCATAGTTCTCTATGGGTCATTAATCCTGGAACTAAAAATATGTACTATGACCTGAGATGACTATTTTGGTGGTCGGGTATGAAGTGTGACATTATTGATTATGTGTCCCACTATTACACCTACTAGTAGATAAAGAAAAAGAATCTAAAACCTTCTAGTTTCCTTTATCCTCTTTCAGTGATAGTTTGGAAATGGGATGAGGTATCCATGGAATTTATTTTTGGATTACCATGAACACCCTGAGGGAGGAATTCCATCTGGGTGGTGATTGACTGATTGAAAAAGTCAGCTAATTTTATTTTTATCAAAGAAACAGCAAAAGTTGAAGATCTGAGTAAGATATATATGATGGAAGTGGTGATGTTACATAGGATTTCTTCTACCATTGTTTCATATTGGGATCCTAGTTTTTCCCCATGGTTATGGAGAATTCTTTAAGAGGTTATGAGGAATCGGGTCAGATAGAGTACAACTTTTCATCCACAGACAGATGGTCAGATAGAGCGTGTTATTCAAATTATAGAGGAGATTCATCGTGCCTATGTCTTTAAATTTAGTGGATCTTGGGATATCCATATAGTAATGTAACTACAACATATTTATTGTTTAGTGGTGGGGTTTTAGTGGTGTTCTAGTAAAATGTGGAAAAAATGAACTTATTTCATAGTAGTTTTTTATAAATCACCACTAAATTTTATATTTTTATTAAAAACCACTTTCCTCTCCCCCAAACCTTCTCCCTCCCCCAATATATCCTTCTCCCATGACTTACCCTAGCATACTAGTGCTCTTGATCCCTCCTCTAAGCCCCACCTTCTTCCCTGAGTTTCCCTTCCCCCTCAACCCCAAACCCTAGCACCAACCACCATCGTCGGTGCTACCAAGTCCTCCACCAGACCCCGGACCCAAACTCTTGCACTACCCCCTCTCTAGTACTCCCAAGCCCTCAACCATGCCCTAATATTCTCCACTAACATATCTTTCCTTGTGGACTCCAAACCCTAAAACCACTATGATTCCATCCCCATTGGTGATCAAGAATCTCTCGAGCCCTCGGATCCCATGCCCCCAAGCCTTTTCCGACACTATTTTCATAACACTATGCCCATTGATCCCTTGACGGTGTTTCAACCACAACCTCATACCCCCTGATCCCTTTCTAGCGCTGTAGTCACAACCCCCTCCCTTGTCATCGCTTAAGTCACCTTCATCGCTTGAGCACTCTCCATGTCGTTTCCATCACTCAATCCCATGTTGGAGGTGAGGTCATATAGGTTTTATTTCTCTCTATATCAAGAATCGAACATTGTTCCATTAGATTTGTAGAATTATGTAGTGTATTTTTCACTACTATGACACTGATTGGGGTAATATTATTTTCTATTGGATTATATGATTTTCTATTAAGCATCAAAATATTTAATTTTATTTTTTTCTTGTTATATTTGGTTCTTATATGAGTATAAATGATCCTACAATGATATTGTAAACCCTTGGAAATTATTTTCAACTTTTGGTGTTTGGGTATGCACCAATGGTTAATGTCATTTATCTCCATCCCAAAAAATGGGCCAAGGTTGGGATGATAGTCACGAAGATATGATGTTTCAGGATTGGAAATTCATTGTATAAAAATGTATAGATAACCTATTTATACTAAAATTCAATTTACTAGGGTGGTTTGGGTATGAAATATTTTTCAAATAATATTTAACGATATATCCATCTCATCATTGTGGGTTTAACTGATGAGTGTTGGGTATCATTAATTAATAAGGAGACTTCCCACTAGGATTCTAAGAATCATGTGGCGTTATTTTCCATATTCATTGGTAAATGATGACCAGATTTTTTATGCAAATTTACGGGACTACTTGTTGAGGAAACCAATATTTTCTAATGAATAGTTCATGAACATGGTAAATATAATTTATAATGTGTAATGAATCATGCTGGAATTGCGTTTTTTTATCCCTTACATATGATTTATAGATTACTGGAACATGAAGATGGTGTGGATCTAGATGGTAAACCAGTAATGTATTTAATTGGAAATAACTAACTATCTATTAATCAGAATCCAATCTATTTTAAAAAAATGTTATGAGTTTTAGAATGGTACTCAAAATCATAATTACATGTTTACTACCTTATTTTTTTAATATTCGTTTTCATATATATACTATATAGGACTCATTAAAATGATAGAATATGTTTTTTCATCATCTCATTGATAGTTTTTAAGACATGTCATGCCTCCATTTAAAATACATGATTTATAATTACAACTCATAATTAATATTATTAGACAAAAAGTATTATAGGAGGTGAACTGATTTTGTTTTCATTAATTTTAGAACATAATAAAGAATCATGTTTGTTATTTCAGTTTATGTACATATTTAGAAAATTATGTCAATTATAATGAGTATAATAATAAATAAAATAGAATAATGTTAGAATGAATAACTGGTTTAATTTTTATGCTATTTGATATTCTACCAGTTATTAGATTATTGTCCATGAGAGAATGTTGAAATATATAATATCATTTTTGGGTTTTTAATCCATGAATTAATTGAGAATTATGGTTTGAAATTAAAATATTTTTGGGAAGATATTTAAGCATTGAGAATCTTGACATGGAATATGAATGCAGATGATAAATCATAAATTTTTTTTTCTCCCACGATGAAGATAATATAAAATGATTCATATTTAATTATAACTTGATGAAATTATTTTTTGTAATAAATTAGTTTATTTCCATGCGGTATTTATTAATTTAATAACATTACATGTAAATGAAATGATCAATGAAAATTGTTTAATTGTTTTTTATTTCTAGATATATATTTTTTACTGATGTTTATGTGATCAAATTTGATGAGCTGTATTTTTTTTGATAATGAGGCGTTTAAATTAAAAAATATCATTGGATGTATTTTTAATATTTTTTCTATATTTAAGAGAAGTTTTACAAAATCTATTATCATAGATTTTCTATAATATATTTATGGTATTTATACACGATGAAATATTTAATGAGTTCTATTTTAATGGTTAATGGGAGAAAGAATTTATAAAATGAAACCATTGAATGATTTGAAATATAAAATTTTATAGTTTTTAGTATGTTTTTTATAATGGTGGAATTTTATCGTATGAGTTTTAATTGGATTCTATAAAAACATATAATCTTAAATGTTTTACTACTGTTACGTCTGATTGATTTGAAATATTCTTTTTAGTATGTCTTTTTTGTATTGTGAGTTTGTGGTTAAAAATATTTGGATAAAGGTGTGATTTTATCCACAAATTATTTTTCTAAGGTAGGTTTTAACAAAAAACAAACCCAATATAAAATTAAAATTTTGATTATTATTAGTTTTTTGATCACTAATTTACACATTTCTCAATTATGGGAAGCTAATCACTAGAAAAAACCCTTTCTATTCCCATCAATTATCTATTCATTAAAATAATTTTCATTTTATTTAAATATTTAATCTATTTAACTCCGTATAATTCTACTTTACCATTGTTTACCATTAACTCTTTTACAACTTAGTAATACTTATGTGTTTTATTTTTTTTAAATAATGTGTAGGAAGATTTATATATATGGGGATGAAAGTGGGATCACATTATCTAGAAACACATCTTTGTATACTAAGCATTTGGAAGAAGTTTTAGACTTTGAAATTTCCAATCAATCCTTTGGCGGGAGAATAAGATATTCATGTAATAAATGTAAATTTAGAGGATGATTGAAGAGGGATAAAGTTTATGAACACTTAATTTTAAAGAAATTCCATTATCAATATTAGTGTTGGATTTGGCATAGAGAATCAAATGTTACAGAGCACTGATGTAAATCGACAGAATGAGATCCTAACTTAGTCGACAATAGATAATGAAATGAAAAACATTATAAATGATTAATTCAGTATTGCAATACACCAACATTAACATCAAAACATATCAGAATAACTGGTTGAGGGCGCTACAAATAGAAACTTGAAAAGTGATGGTTTTGAGATAATAGGACAACCAAATAAAAAATGTACCATATCATTGGATCCTCATCTTGATTCCATGGAGGCTAATGTAAGATAAAACATCAATGAGTAGGCAGTGGTGTTTCATGGTTTAGTTGATAATGGAAATCAAGCGTTTTATAGTGGATGATTGAAATATTCAAATCTTTATTTTTTTTATGATGTTGAACCTTATCAAATTCCTATGTGTAATTACAAATAAGGTGATGTCCATGATATTGGAATTGTTGCACGATGCATTTCTAGAAGAAAATATCCTTGAGTCTTTTTATGATATGAAAAATTTTATTAACAATATTGGGGTAAATTATACAAAAATACATGCATGTTCAAATAATTGTAAGCTTTATTTGGGATAGGATTCAAGAAGAATGAATTAAAAAAAATATTATTCTTCAAGATGGTAGTCAATGAGTGATGATGGAAGTCTGAATCAACATAGTACTATGAAGTATATGGTAAAGAACAAATCTAGAAAGGTTTTTATTTAATTTCCTTTAAATAATTGATTATAAAGATTATTCATGGAATCGAAAACTACCGCACACATGAAGTGTAATTCTATATATAATAAAATTGTTGGGTTAATGTAACATCCAAGATATTCACAATCATGGAAGGCCTTTGATTCATTACATCTAGATTTCTCATATGATCCTAGGAAAGTTCTATTGGGATTGGTTGCCAATGGATTCAACCCATTTGAGACTTTGAAAACCAGTTATAACATTTGGACTGTTGTTTTGATTCCTTACAATCTGCCTTTGTGGATGTGTATGAAACAAACATCTTTAATCATTTCGATGATTATTCATGCGAAAAAATACATGGAAATGATATTGATGTATAATTTCAGCCTCTAATTGAAGAATTGCATGAGTTATAGAGAAAATATTTTGAGACATATGATGCATCTTCTAGAACAATGTTCAAAATGAAAGATGCTCTAATGTGGACCATTAGTGACTTTCCTAGACGTGGGAATTTAGCTGGTTGGAACACTTACATTGGTTTTCCTTATAATATTTTTAAATTTTATTTTGATCTTGAATGAATACCTTATATTAAAAAATGGTTCTTATTGTACCATTAAATATTTCTCAATGCATATCATAGATTTCAGTTGAATAAGTTAAAATTCAATGGTTATATTAATCGTATACCACCACTAAAGTTGTTAAAAGGTTCTAAAATATTGGAACTACTTGGAAGTGTTGATTTATTTGGGAAGGTGCATCATTTTAGTGTTAGTGGGAAATGGGTTTGAAGTTTATCATCAAGTGAAATTGAAATGCAACAATGGATGAAACAAATTATATTCTTCAAACTTCAGTATTGGGAATTTAATTTTTTGTGGAATAATCTTGATGTTATGCATCTAGAGAAGAATGTTTGTGAAAATTTGATACTCACATTGCTTAATGAGCATATAAAATCAAATGACTATATCAATTCATAGAAATACATACAAACAATTAACATAAAGCATGATCTCTGACCATATGAGAATAGAATGTATGCTCCGACAATTTTTACAATGAAAAATAGGGATAAAGATACATTCCTTAAAATTTTAAAACATGCGAATGTATCTGATGTTTATTCAAGTAACATATCAAGGTGTTTTGATTTAACGAATCATTGGTTACATGGATTGAAAATTCATGATTCACATATTTTCTTACAGCAGTTACTACCACAGGCATTGCGTACATTATTACCTGAAAAGGTTAGTACTGTTGTACTCTAATTCTACACATTATTCAGAAAACTATGTGAGGAAACTCTACCACAATTTGATCTTAAAATCTTTAAGAGATAATTTTACTGAAACTTTGTGCAATGGAGATGATTTTTACTCCGTCATTTTATACATCAATGATGCATTTAACTATGAATTTGGTCAAGGAAGATAAATTAAAAGTCCCCGTGTAGTATCAATGGATGTATACAATTGAGAGGTACTTTGAATATATATTTTTTCATTTAGGTATAAAATTCAAGGCACTTCATGATATAAAAAATTAGTATTATTTATTTTAATTCATAGATATCTTGGGTATTTTTAATCATACATAAAAATAAAGCTCAAACTGAAGGCTCTATTTTATAAGGCAATTTAAAAGTGGAGTGTCTTAACTATTGTTATAGATACTTGGAAGGTATTGAGACAAGATTCAATCATGTTTTACATGTTTAAGACACATAAAATCAACTTCAACTACATGGGAAATGAAAAATCATTCCTGTTACTGGCCGATCAGTTGGACATAGCTCAAATTGTACACTGAGAGAAATGGAATTATTATAGGCACATAGATATGTTCTTATGAATATTAAAATTAAAGATCCATTTATTAAATAGTTAAGGATAAAATAAAGAGAGTAATGATTGGATGAACATGAAATGAGAAAGATATAACAAAATATGATAATAAAGAGCTTGCAGAATGGTTTCCAGGATGTATAAGTTCATAAATATTTCAATCAATATAGATATTATGTTGAAACATATATTTTTAAAATATAATAATGTATATTACATTTTTAGAACATAAATAATAATATTATATCTGATTTTTTATAATATTTTATGTTTCTTTCTCGATGTCCTCTAAAATAGGATAGAAAGTTCGATGCTTATAATGTGAATAAATTTAAAATTCTTATAGTTGATCAGGAATATGGGTTTAAAACATATTATATTTGTATATTTATGTTTTACAAAGTGGGATACTATGAAAAGTTGAATAATATTATATAATTAAACTACCATAGTAATTTTTCAGTTATTTTATTCAAATGCAATCGGGTCGATATTATCTAGGGTGTTAAAAGAGATTCTTTGAAATTTTCTTATGAGAAATTATCTCGCTTAATGGATGTCAGCGACTATGAATTAGATGATCCATATATCTTATACTCTTAATAGAAAATGGTATATTTTTTGGAAGATGTCTTGGATGAATGGTGGAGTATAGTTTCTCACATAAAATAAAGATACTTGTATGATATGGGTGGTGTAGTGGAATATTTGACCTCTAACATTGAATCCCATAAATATTAAGAAACAAACTTATTTTTCCATCATGATTTTGAAAATATTAGTCTTGTAATGGTGGATGAAGTAATGAAGTAATGATAGAGCCGAAAATTACTTGATCGAAGGAAAAAATGATTGTATGTGCAGCCATCCATTCATTTATCAACCACTTATGTTATTTGTGTAGTCATTCATTAGCATAGCTTTGTAAATTTTTTTGTCAGTATTGTGTATATTTTATCATTTCTAATTTTATTTTCTACATTATTTTTTTGAAATATATGTTCTGAAGTTAATATTATTTAATTAAATGATAGTAATTCCAAGGAGGATGCTTTTACTGATCCCAACCGACTCTCAATCGACGTTCCCTCGACCATACTGATAGATGATGATCCATCGGTCTCCCACCATACAGAATTCAAGACACCCTCTGCTTTACCCCATACACCATCTCTCAAAACCTCCATTCTTTCATCTTTTTGCACACCCTCTATTAGTATCCCATCAGAAGCTCAGCCAACACCTCCCCATTTAGGAGCCTCATCAGCAAGGGAACATACTGTCACTCCTGTTTCTTTATGGGGATATTGGAGGGTGAAAGTTAAAGGTAAAAATTTTAATACGGATAATGTTATTTTAATTTTTTATACTATTAACTATTTTTTCATAAAATATGGAAATAATGCTACTAATGAGAGAATATGAAAATTTTAGATGTCTACAATCTGAACAGACTGAAGTTAGTTGTCCCATTTGACTCTTATTAGGTCCCTAAAGAAGACACCACATGATTATTTGGCTAGATTCTAGGCCAACTAGCGGGGAGACGGTTACCCTTCTAATTATGTATGCTGATTTGAGGCATATACCTCCATCTTTGAAAAATGATGTTTTTGATTCATTGATAAAGGTAATTATAATAAATTACGGTGAAATAGAAAGACATTATGTTATTAAATTATAATGTTTTAAAAATGAATCTCTTTGTTTAGATGTTTTTACACTTTATTGTTGCCGATCTTATAGCACAAATGTGGACATTGAAAAATTTATGTAATAAATAGAAGGATTTTAAATAGATATTTTTGAATAAATTCAATGATACTTCATTTATATCCCAAAATATGTATGATAAGGTACCCAATGGGGTAACTAGAGAGCAATGAAATGTTTTTGTTGGTAGCCTTCATGATGAGAAACACATGGTATTTAAATATATATTATTTTATTAATATCATTTTACATTTATAAATACATAATCAAAGGATATGACATTTAATAAATTACTATTAAATAACATGTTATTTATTTCAGGATGTTTCAAGGAAGAATGCATCAAGTCAAGCTAAGAAAATCATCCCTTGCATTGGCAGGTCAATGTGTTTTTCTAGAAACCGATCGACTATAGTAATTTTTTCATTACTTTAAATATTTATAAGGTAATATTATCTATTTCATAAATGAAAATTTTCATTTATATTTGTTTAATGTAGTCACATAATTTAGTGCACCAAGTATCCTAAATAGAATATTTGTTAGAAATTCATAAAAATATGATGGGAGTTATGTTAATCAGCCTACCAAAGAAGTTGGGGTATTAATTAATTTTTCATTGTAATAAATTATTTTTAGTTTTCACTATGTTAATATATATTACTTAAAATATGACTACTATTTGATTTATAGGTAAAAACTAAATAACTATGGGATGAAAATCCAATGTAGTCCCTCTCAATCTCCCTGGATGACCCAATTAGTTAAGTTATTGGGAAGGAGCATCCTGGTCGAGTTCACAGGATGTGTTTGGGACTATTACTATCTGAGGCCTTTTGGAGGCCATCAAGGATTTCTGCTGCATCTACTCCGGGTTGTAGTCACTCTCTACCCTGAGATTCTTAGAGAGAGTTTGTCTCTATGCAAAGCACCATTCAGGAATATGGTTCTCAAATATCTACTTTATAGAAATCATTAGTTGCTTTATATCATAATATAATTGGATCTATCCCCGATGATATTGAATTGATAATTAGTGGTGTGAAAGTAAATCATACAACTTAAAAATCATTTAGTTCACAAACTTTTATTGGTTTTAAGTTTAAATATAAATATACAACACTAATTAATTTTCAATATAATTGTCTTTTAGGTGATGGTAGTAGGAAGTAGAGATGGAGATGGAGATGGTGATGAGTAGTGTTAATAATCGAGTAGGGATTAATGGTCTCTTTGATCTCTTGGACATATATGAAAAAATAATTTCCCCAATGATTTTTAATTTGCATCTTATTTAACTAAGAATCATTAGTAAAAAACATTTGGTACACATTAATAGTAAAAACTGAATTACAAGATGGATTATTTTTCTTTTTATATGGTTTCATCAAAAGAAGATTATACGTATGACATATACTATATATTTTTGTTTACATTTCATTTATCTATGTCTTTATATGGATTTTTTTGGTTTGTGTAAAATGTAATGTTGTAAATATTATTTATACCATTGTATGGATTACTCTATGTATTTTTTTTCTAGAGTTGTCCTAGGGCTGTAAATTATAAAGCTTTATTTTTTAAAAAATTCATCATTCAACGATAGTTTAAACCATTTCTCAGTATTCCATATTATTTTTTATCGATGGTTTAAAGCACTGATATATATTATTGTTTTTCTATGATGATTTTAACCATTCATAGATATGATATACTATTATTTAGTGGAGGTTTTAACTGACACTAAAGAATCACCATATTTTTGGCTGGGAAACCACTAATAAAACAATTGAAACTGCCACCAAATATATGTTCTATGATGTTTACTAGAAACTAATTATAAATGGAAGGAACTACCATGTATTGGATTCTAACACCAAATTTGGAGGTGGTTTTTTGAAACCATCATAGAAATAGTTGGTGAATGTTTAAACCACCACCAAAACAAAAAAAACCCACAACAAAAGGGTATTTTCTATAGTGTGGTTTCATTTTCGTACAATAACAAGTATTATTTTTTGATCGTAATGAAACCCTTTTAGGATTTCTATAGTTTCCCATGAAGATCACCTCTTTATTGGGTATAGGTGGGATCAAGTTTGGTTCTGGAGATGTCTGCAAGGATTCAAGATATATGTTGGAATTTAGTTATAGAATAGAGTTAGAAGAAATATTATGTAGATAAAAAACATTTTCGAGTTTTCAGATGGTGCTCGGTATTTCTTGAAACTCTACCATCGGTTAGGTCACCATCGAATTGGATTATAGGAAAATATGGATTCATGATTTGTGGGTCTATTTGAGATCATTGAGCATCTTGGAAAAGTTTCTTATCAGTTGGAATTTTCGGCATAGTTGATAAAAATTCATGACATTTTTCATATTTCACAGCTCATGAAAATATCACCATGATCCCTCTCACATTCTGTGTTGGGAGGATGTTAAGTTAGAGAACAAAAATTCTATTTTGGAGAATCCAATTGAGATCATTGACTCTCAAGTGAAAGTCTTGCGTGGGAAGTCCTTTCCATTGGTTGGAGTGTTTTGGTGACATGGATCAGATTCTCTTGAGACTTGGGAACATGAGTCATCGACGAGGGATCAGTGCCCTCACCTATTTAATGGACATCATTCATCCACATGACTTAATGGGGATGGAAAGTATTATGGGTGGACTTCATAACATCCCACCACCTTCTCTTATGTAACCCTATAATTTTTTCTAGTTTTCCTTCTTAATTGGATGCTTCTTGGGTCTTTTGAGGATCACTAGTGCATAAATTATTTTTCACATCATTGTTTTTCTTTTTTATGCTGGCTACATAATGTCATTATTGAAGGAGATGTTGTAAATATGTATTTAACGTCTCTTAAAAAAATAGGCACTGTAAATGAATCATTCAATTGTTTTTTAACATCGGTTATTTTATAACCGACATAACAAACAATTTAGAATGGTTTTTTAACATTGGTTATTTAATATTTGACGTGAAAAATTGATGGGCTAAAGGACTTTTCAGGAAGGTTATTAAATAACTGATGTGAAAAACCATACATATATGGTTTTCCACCTTGATTATTAAATAACCATCATGAAAACTATTTTTTAAAAATATTTCTTTTCAACCTTCCCCTACACAATTTACTAAAAAAGAAAACAAGTATAAGTAACAATATAACAATTAGTAATAAATTTACAATTACAGATTTCAAAATTAAAAGATTTAGTAAATGAAAACTAAAATCCAACCAAACCTATAAAATTATTTTCCCATACCACATGTAAGTGTGTGATCTCTCGTGAACTATAAGGGGGAATATAATTAAAAATATACAAAATAAAAGGAAATCTTTTAACATGTATTATGAATTAAACAAATTAAATATTAAAGAATAGTCTATATTGAAATCTAACATTATTGAACTTTTTAACTTTCTTAGTTGAAATGATTTCATAAATAAATATTAACACATAATATATGTATTCTTTGATGCCTTCTTGTTTATAAAAATGATGTTTAAATATGTTTTTCAATTCAAATTACATTTCTGTGTAATATATCCAAAATGTACTAATTATAAATGAAAATTCACCTTTACGGTTACATATTTGATCTTGGAGCTCTTTTTATTTTTGGTCCCTAGAATGGAATTCCATCCCCCATTAGAAAATACTAATAATGAAATAAATTTAAAATTCATTATAATATAAATAGGTATTAAGAAATTCAAACTTACATTTATACTCCATCCTTAAAATTTTATAGCACTTTTCCATGGAAATAACATAACCAGTAAAGTTTCTTATCACTTGAAAAAAACACATAACATCCAATGTCCACTGATATAAAATAAAATTTTATTTTAGTGGTTATTATGTTAAAAATATATAACACTTTTTGAGATAAATGTATATTACTCTTGAATATATGGGATCACCGAACACTGAATGGTTACATTCTTTTGAAATATTTCGGCAATATAAACTGTTCTTTCTGCTTCAGTCATTGTCTTCACTATAGGTGAAATGAACTGTGGGTCCATAAATCCATAGACCTATATCCTTTCATTCTCCACAAACTTTGTATAAATATACCCAATGAAAAATAAACATAAGTATAAATTTTTAATAAATAAAATGCCGAGAAATATTTATATTAAGACTTAGAGTGAAAAAATTTGCATCGTGTTGATTCCCAACATATCTTCAGTCATAATCACCATGAAATCATTTTCCAAAAGCGCCATAGTCATTACATACACACAAACATTAGCTTCCATTGGAATCTCATAAACACCCGAAAACAAATTTGGATATCTTGAAAATATATCAAGACTACTAGAATATTTATCTGAAGCCATAACTCTTTGTATTTGTTGTTGAATATACAATATTTATTTACCTTTAATGTATTTATGTAAAAAAATAGATAAATATATGGACATTAAAATGTTAAAACAAATTTAATCCAAAAATGAAATAAAAGATAAAATATACACATACCACTATGGTAATATGTCATATAAGTCTAGATGGACAAACTAAAAAGTGGTCGATACTTTGTCCAACTATAATCACCTCATATGTAGGTATAATTACTCTAGTGGATCTATATAAAATATCATGTATTGTAACCCTATGATTCTCTATATCTATATGATGATGATGAATGGTATATTTAATATAAAAAATCACCCCATATGCAATAATATAAGATAGAGGATCAACAATATATAAATCAAAGTAACTAGGAATCTATGGAGGAGAGGCTGTATGAGTAGGATAAGGAGTGGGGTCTGGAAGCAGAGGTGGATGAGAGGGAGTTTCTGGTGGATGCATAAGAGTGGGAGTTACATTCTGAAACTATCTTTCCATGTCTGAAACCATGGACTATACTTATGATCTAATCTTGTCCCCCATTATCACATTAATATTATGAACTTGAGACACTAAAGATTCTATTTTTTTTAATAAAACCCTCCATTGTAGAAGTTGAAGAATGGGGAAACACTTTTCTCATCGATACACCTGCTGGGTATCCTTGTACTCCACTCGGGTGTTTGGGCATTCCCAATGCTATATATAAAATATCATTCCTATCCTTAGCTACAAAGACCCCCTATGTTCTTTTCTCCTCAAGATAATCCTGTATGAATTACCTGAAAAATTATGTAATGATTCAAAATTTATAAATAATTGAATTAACATAAATAAATAAATAAAGTAAAAATCTTATGATCCTCTCAGTTACGACCCTCAACTCTTCCATAAGATATTGTAATTTTTTTCTCATCCAATCCCTCTTCCATTTTTTATATCTATCTAGGGGGGTGGAGGGGAAACCACTCTAGATATTGAAGGTTCATCTCCCAATATTTGAAAATTTTTATGAATCATTTTTTCTTCAAATAAAATATGCCATCCCTGAGATAATGTATGAGGGTATATGTTTATATATTAAATATTCTGATGATATCTTCTCAATTTTTGTAAATTAAAAATAAGAAATAATTAATAAAATAACCAATATAAAAAATCTTGTAAAATTTCAAATTAAACTTACCAAAATTTCTTCTTGTCTTCTACTTTCAACAAATTTATTCTATGAATATTCACCTATAAACAGATATATATCACAAGGATTTTGATGTTTCCAATGCCCAGAAATGAAATCATATGTGAGAGATGATTTAAAATCCATCCATCTCCTATCATTTAATGATAATCATTTTGTTCTAACTCCTCCAGTGTTAGGTATATCATACGTCATCTAATAAGAAGGGGGAAAATATATTACAATAAACATTTAAAGATTATTAAAACAATAACAAACGATCTTACAAGGATTGTCTACAACAATTGAGATAGTGTTACTTTGTAAACACATCTCTAATCATTAATCAAAATATAGACTTTGATTTTACCCTAACTCGATACAAAACTATTGAATTGTTTTGTATTAGGACATCTTGGAATAATATTATCCACAAAGTCTACCAGTATCCTTTGGTATTGGATATGAGAAAATGATAATTTAAAAAACATGTGTTACCATATTTACCAACCCTGGAACTCCTTTTTGGATCTTTGAGAGTATATGAATTTTGTAATAAAGTATATGTATCATTAGTAGGATCATATGAACATTCCTCGCCATAGGTATGAGTAAACTCATATCCAAAAGTATGTGGTGGATAATTTGATTAATCTATCATTATCTTACAAATCAAAGAAACAAAAAATTAGTACAAATATATCAAAATTCAACTATTAAAATATTAATGTAAATAAAAAATAAAAAATATGAAATAAAAAAATAATGTAAATTAAACTTAACACATTATTATTAATATTTGTTATAGTTAACTAAAATTCTAACAACAAAAATGATATATGAAATTTCATGTAAATAAATGAAAACAAATCCACAAATGTTGTAGGAATATTAAAAATGTTACAACATACTAAATCATTTTTTAAAAAAAAAGGATATTTATTCAATATAATCTTAAAAAATATTTTTTATTTAATATATTAGATTTAAAATAATGGACTTTCAAAAAAATCAATAAATTGATAAGTTATATAAGGGTAAACATGGTAAACTATACAAAACTAAACTAATATAAACAATAAAATTAACTTATTAGTTTTAATACTTTTTTAATAAAGAAAATAAAATTAACATATCTAAAATTTTATGAAATTTATAAAAGTGAACAAGAAATAAAAATATGTTACCTGTAATATTAGGAATGTACTAAAGGGTTGTTTTCCAAAATTCTTTCTTCATGATCGTTCCTTATGGAAAAAACCATTTATACGATGTGCACATCATTTTTATCTATTAATCTTTCCATATAAGTAGGGATATCACATAAATCAACATCTTCTTCAAGTTTTTAAGCACCAACATATTGCTTTTCCCTTGTAAGAAAACACTACATATCAGATTAATTAAGAACATATAATTTGTTTTGCATGTATTTCCATTACAATAGGATCAAATTTGTATTTCAATCTATTCATATTAACAAGTGTAATTCCAAATTCATATTGTTTGAAACTATTCTTACTTATAAACCATTTGAAGTTAAACACTATAACATTAAATTTAATGTACTCAACATCCCATATTTCTTCAATGACTCCATAATAATCACTTGATGCGTAAATTGGGTTTTTCTCTTTAGAGCATGAAAATTGAATTTCTTTTCTGAACACCAATACACTAATTCTAAACTGCACTTCTATTATCCTAATATTTCATATGGAATGTGTATCCATTAATGTCATACCCAGACTATGTTATCAAATTTAAACTGGGACCACCCACTAATCATTTTAATGTTTCTGTTGCATCTGATCTACCAAGCACAATATCTTTAAACCATGAAAATGTTTTTTATGCTCATTAAACATCCACATATCATTCTTCTTCGGATAATATTCTGTCAACACACTAATATACAATGTTATATATGGTTGATCATCATCTATGTTATTCAAGATGTATAAATTTTCTATCTTTATCTATTAACCTGTCAAATATTTGTCATTCGAGACATGGATTACCTTTCCTCCATAATTAACTCATTCATGGTAAGATGGAGGCAAACCAATGTTCTCCACCATAAACAAGTAACTTGTGAAAAACGCTACAACATCCTTAGAAATATAATTTTCAAAAATGAAGGATTTATGTCCATATAGATTCTTAACATACCTATTAAAAATCATCACATACCTTTTAAAAGGATATATCCAATGTATATATATAGGTCCATAACTATTTATTTCTCAAACCAAACTAACCATTAAATGCACCATCATATAAAAATAGAGAAAAATAAATTTCCAATTGAAAAAGCATACAAATTTCTTGACTTTCAAAAATGTCCAAAGCATTCAAATCAATCACCTTATTAAAAATTGATTTGAAAAAATAACACACCTTCATGATATGCTTTATGACATGGATGGTAAATATTACACACAATGAAACCAGTAGAAGGTGTTGTATAATGACATGAAAATCATGAGATTTCATACCTATCAACATCAAATACATTAAATACACAATTTCTTTTACATTTGAATAATGAACCTGTGGAACTTTGATATCATGAAGAAACTGACATAAGTTAATTTTCTCCCTCTTGGATAATGTATAAAAATCTAAGGGAAGAAATGTTTTCCTTCCACCAAGAGTTAGAGATAACTCCAAATGTATTCCAATTGATAGTAAGTACAATCTGGTATTCAACCTATCTTTAGTCTTTTGCATAATTTCTAAAAATGTTCCAATCGATTTGTCACATATATTCTTATTTATGTGAATGAAATCAATGTTATGTTTTACCTCATGATATATCCAATATGGTAGATCAAAAAATACTGATCATTTATTCTAAATATGTTTATCATTACTTGATTTATGTGCCTTTAAAATGTCACATCAAGGTTTTGTAGAATCTCAAAAAAACTGATTAGTGGATAAAGGTTTTTGAGAAATATAAAATTCTTGTGAGCCATTGAATGCCTTTTTTAATATTCTATAAGAGTGATCCATAGATAAAAAAATTTTTACTACCCCTGTATAATGTTTTTCTCCCATGATACAGTTGATAATATGAAGTCTGTTGTTCACAAATTGGACACACTTTATGCCCCTTAACACTGTATCCAAAAAAACTCTATATGGTGGGAAGTCATTTATAGTGAACATAATTAATGCATACTTTTGAAAATATTCCATTTTTTAAGAATCATACACTCTAATACCGTCCAACCATAAGAGTTTCAAGTCATCAATTAATGGTGATAAGAAAACATCAATATCATTTTCGAGTTGTTTTGGTCCATAGATCATTAAACTCAAAATGAAATATTTGTGCTTCATACAAATTCAAGAGATAAATTATCAATTACCAATAAAATAGGCCATGAACTATGTGTGATACCTAGGATTCAATATGGATTCATTAATTCTGTTCATATTCCATGTCTGAGATTTCTAACTTCATTTAGAAATATAAGAAATTTCTAGTCAATTTTCTTCCACTGTGGACAATCAGTTGGATACTATAATTTTACATCACATATTCTCTCATTTTCATTTGATCTTAACCTTTTTTTCATCATTTGAATTAAAAAATAAGGGTTTCTAATGAGGAATTAAAGTTAAATACCAAAATTCCTTGTTAGGTCTCTCTATAACTACTAAATCAGCATGTATTGTTTCTTTCAACTTATACCATGATGTACCATATTTATGAAACTTTAATAGAAATTCATATTACTTCTTATATAGCACACACTCATTCGAAAGTCATGCATTTTTTTAACCTAATTCTATCGGGCATAGTATTTTCGTCAGTTTATAATTTGAATCAAGAAGATCATTATCTTTAAAATTAATATCTTTCAACAATTGTATAAAATTAGTAAAAAAAAGTCACTCCAACCTGTTGAGTCAATAAGGTTTTCCTTATGACTTTTCCATTCCTTCATATAAGGGGGAGATTGTCAAGTCATCAAGGTTTCCTTATGACTTGACCATTCCTTATGTTGTGAAAATCACAAACACCTTATTTCAAGGAAAAACTTATTTTACCCATATTTTACTACTATAAGAAAAATTTCCTTCCCAAAGGAAACTTAACCCTACCTTGTTTTCATTGTTCATATCAATATTTTTCTTAAGTATAAAAATTATATTCATATCTAAAAATCTCACAATCGTATAATACTTAAATATGAAGCATTCTGTTTTAGGATCCGAATTCCTATTACGAACTTTTATGAAGTCCTACTCCGAATTCCCTGTTACAGAATTTTATGAAGTTCAACTGTGAATTCTGATTACAAACTTGTTTAAAGTTCTAACTATGAATTCCGATGATGAATTCTGATTACGAATTCCCATTACGAATTCTGATGATGAATTCTGATTATGAATTCTCATTAGGAATTCTGATGATGAATTCTGATTATGAATTCTCATTAAGAATTCTAATGATGAATTATGATTACGAATTCTCATTATGAATTCTGATGAAGAATTATGATTATGAATTCTCATTACGAATTCTTTAGAAAAATAGAATCTGAATATCCGTGTATTATAAACTTTGAATTTATTTACTTACACTCTGAACTTTCATTTTATCTCCATTCTGAGTATTAGTTTTTGGTTATTCTTACACTTGGTCTATTACAAAATTATTTCATGCCTTCATATATCAACTAACCATTGTTTGAGTGACACGTGTACATGTTCCTCTGAAATTCAAGGAATAATATGACCGTTGGAGGAGGGAGCCAACCATTGGAGCTGTGCCTATAAATAGGAGCTCATTTGAAAAGAAGATAATAAATTCAACCCTGATCTTTGAAAAATGTGCCTACATGTTGTTGAAGTGATTTCTAGAGAGAGAGACACTTACCAACTCTCAAGATTCATGCAGATAGTTTGAACAGCTTGTTCAAACTTTTCCTTGTGCAGATTGGTTCATGCGACTCTTATTTTTGCTATGTACAATTGAGGGCTTCCGGGGATAGGCAGATAGAGGTTCCAACACCTTGAAGTTGAGGGATTCTTTGTTGAGGAAGACAGAGGTGCCGACTACATGATAGTTGAGGGCTTGTGGGGATAGCAAGATAGACTCCAGTCTTCGTATCGAGGGCTTACCCTGGTGTGGGTAAAACAGACTTTCTTGAAAGTATAAATCAAGGGACCTTTATCCAAGGTTGTTGGATACCCTTCTCTTTGGGTTAAAATACTTATTACTTGTTACTTGTTTTGTTACATGTTTTTCCGCTTCATTTTTATTGTTAAGGAAAGTATAACTATCTTGTACTTCTTTACTCTTGTACTTTGATATAGTTAGATTCTATATGCTTTAAGGTAGAATCTTCATCTTTGTAAACTTTAGCTAAGTTCCATTTCCGGAATCACTTTTCTAGAATTTACCAAGTGATTATATCTTATAGAGGTCTTGTGAATTATCTTGTTTAACCTTGTTAAACATAACAATCTTTAAAAGTTCCAAAGGAATTTTTAAAAGGTACAATTCACCCCCTCTTGTATCTGAGAATCACATTCTTATTTCGATCCTACATTTGGTATTATAGAGTATATCATACTCAGACATACCATCCTTACAATTGGTATCAGAGGATTTGGTTCAATTTGAATTAATCTCACGATTAGATTCAGAAGAGAATTAGATCTCAGAAAAGAATTTTCGGATTCACAAATTTGGATTCACACTTCCAGGTTCATTTTTTTCAGAATCTATTTTTCAGACTCATAGTTCAGATTCACTTTTTCATAGAGATATCTTTACTCAATATATTTTATTTCTTAGAATATTTTCCATGTTTACAATCTTTTTCTACTAACAAGTTTTTATGGAAATACTTTTATAAAAAATGGCTGGAATCAATGTTGGTTCCATAGATAATCTCAATCCAACCAGACCAACTATCTTTGATGGTAATGATTATGAATATTGGAGAGATCGCATGAAGACTTTCATTATCAACACTGGGGTTGAAAATTTTGTTATGCTAATCGGTGGATAAAAAATTCCTGATAAAGAAGAAAGTACCTTTACAAATCAAGAAAAACATGAATATCAACTCAATTATAAGGTACATAATACTTTACTTTGTTCAATGAATAGAAATATATATAGCCAAATTTCGTCTTGTGAAGTAGCAAATTCTATATGGAAGAAACTATAAGTTACTCACTTTGGAACTGCTAAAGTAATTGAGACCAGAAGAGCCTTGCTTAGAACTGAATATCATGGTTTTAGTTTTCCTTATGGTGAACCCATATACAAGGTGAAACAGAGATTCATGACTATTGTGAATAGTTTATAATCAATGGGTGAAAAAGGATTAGATGATGAAGCCCTTGTTGACATGATCATCGACATCATGCCAAATGAGTGGGAATCTAAAATGACTACAATTGATGAGAATAGAAAGGTCACTTATATTACCCTTGATGAGCTGTTTGGAACTCTTCTTCAGCATGAGACTAGAATGAAGAGATATGATGATATTGTGAAGTAGAAGAATGGAGATGGCAGTGTAGCTTTTACTACTACTTCCAAACATATGAAAGCCAAGACTCCTGAAAGAGTTACCATATATAGATCTAAGAAAGTTGTTATCCATTCCGAATCTAGTGGAAGTGAATCCATATAAAATGATTTAGAAAATCTTACTCGAAGGATGAACATTATAGCTAGATAGAGGAACTTTCAATCCAAATATAAGAAGAAGGAAAGGAAATACAAGAAAGATTCTGAAGTTACATACTATGAATGCAAGAGAGATGGACACATAAGACCTGACTACCCTATGCTCAAGAGAAAAGAAATAAAGGAAAGTCATTCTGAGAAAAATAGAAAGAAGTATTACAAGTAAAAAGCTAAGAAAGTGTTGAAATCCAATGACTCATGGGGTGCAATTGGTAGAGATTCTTCAGATGAATTTTTAGATTATGAATCTTCTGGAAAGAATAATCTTGGTCTTTTAGGCAGGCTACCTATTCATAATCATTACTTGATGGCTAAGGTAAACAATTCTGAATCAATGACCAATGTTTCCTTAAATTCTAATGATAGTAAATATTATAACTATTCATATGAAGAATCTTCTTCTGAACAAGATACTACATTACCTACCTATGAAGAAGTTTCTAGGTTTTCCAAACTCCATGGGAATGAGAAATCAAAACTCATGAAAAAACATGATGAGGAAAATTATAGGAATACTATTCTTACTAAGGAAATATCAAATATTTCTAAAGATCTTGATATGAAAAATGCTGATTTTGAAAGTACTTCAAAAAATCTTACGGAAGTAATTTCTGAGAAGAATAATGTTTCTAAATATCTAGAAAACGTAATTTCTAAGAAAAATGTTTTTGAGCCTAGCCCTAGTTCAAATGTTTTTGAAGACAAGAACTTAGTTATAAAACTCAAATCTGAAATATTCTCCTTGAGGAAGTGTTTGTCAAACTTTACTCTAGGTAAGGAAAATTTTGTTAAAATTTATTCACAAATCTGACCTCGATGGAATACTTCTGGTTTTGGTTACACAATTTCTAAACTGATTTTTAACAACAATTACTTTGTTCCTTAAAGTGCCCCATTCTATACTAAGTGTCAATATGGTGGTCATTGGGAAAATAAATGTTCTCTAAACAAAACCGAATCTTTAGGATTCCACAATGCTTATTTATCAAAGTATATGTGGGTTCCCAAAATTTTTCTTTATGAGATTTCTGGATCCAAGCAAGTTTGGATTTCGAAAACCTAACTTTTTCTTATTTTCAGGAAAATAGGGAAAGTACCAACAACAATACATGGTACATGGATAGTGGATGTTCCCGGCATATGACTGGTAGCAAAAACTATTTTGAAAATATTATCAAAATGAAAGGAGGAAAAGTAACTTTCGAAGATAATGCGCAGGGAAAAATTATTGGAAAAGGTAACATCATTCTTCTTAGACAAACTTTGATTTCAAATTTTCTATTTGTTAAAGGTCTTAAGAACAAACTCATTAGCATAAGACAATTATGTGACGAAGGATACCTTGTGAATTTTAGGAATAATAAGTGATTAGTACACAAATCCAAGGAAGAGTTTATTGTTTCTTCCCATAGGCAAGAGAATGTATACACACTAAACATAGAAGACCTTAGGAGTCAGGTCTACATTTCCTTAGTGCAATGGAAGATCATTCTTGGTTATTCATGCAAGAAGAAACACTCAGTAGCACTATCCACTGCTGAAGCTGAATATGTAGCAGCTGGAAGTTGTTGTGCTCAAGTATTGGGGATACAACACACACTCACAGACTATGGATTGAGTTTCACTAAGACTCAAATTCTGTGTGATAACACAAGTACCATTGCCCTTAGTGAAAACCCTGCACATAAATCTCGAGCAAAATAGATAGATATTAGGCATCACCTTTCTAAGAGATCGTAGACAAAAACGAGATATCATTCTTTAATTCATTAGAATGCAAGATCAACTTGCAGATATTTTCACAAAATCTTTACCCTACGATAGATTTTAATACATTAAACAAAAGCTAGGAATGATAACCGTAAGGTAATATTCCATGATTAACTTCTTGTTGAACCATTCTCCTTACAGTAATAAACTCCGTTCCATAGGGGGAGTACATCTGTTGTTGATGTTTTTCAAAATTTTTGTAATAAAATTTTCATAGTTAGTTTTTCAAAATTTTAGTAATAAAATTTTCCAAGTTGGTTTCTGAAAATTTTCATAATGTAAATTTTCATAATGGGAATTTCCGTAATGGGAATTTTCATAATCAGTTTTTGTACTCAAACTCTTTTTAATAAAACTTTTAGATCTTATGTTTTTCGTAGTGAGTCTTTCGTCTTATGTTTTTCATAGTGAGTTTTTCATAGTGAATTTTTCATAGTGAGTTTTTCGTAGTGAGTTTTTTGTAGTAAGTTTTTCGTAATGAGTTTTTTGTAGTCAAATTTGCTTCATTAAGAACCTCACATATTATGAATAAACTTCCTAGCAAGTCTAAAAGGTAAGATTTCTTCACTCAAGTTTTCATAGTCATTTTTAATTGCTGGTATTTTCTTTCAATATTTCGGATTCAATTCTTCTTAAATCCAAATGTTTTTATTAAAACCTCAAAAGATCGGATTCATGATTTTCTTGCAGGCATGTTTTCAACCATCAAATCAGATCAAAGAGTTTTTCAACCGTTAGATTGTAATTGGAAGTTGAAAGGTCACTTCCATCGCCTATATAAAGGGACCCCGATGGGCTGTCCCACATCGGTTTTCAAATATTTTTCATCTCAAATCTCTGCCTCAGTTCTTAAGCCCGTTCTGAATCTCTCAAAGCTCCTCAATCTGAATGTCTGCAAGAACCCCTTCTCAGGATATGTCTTCAGTCAAGCCAATCTCAAAGTGACAAATATATAGGGAGAGGTTGGTACACCCAAAGTTTTTTGATAATTATGATTCTCTAATTTCCAAGAATATCAAGATCAATGGATGGGAAGATGTAGCTATTTCTAAAACTCAAAATCAAGATGTGGTGTATCCGGACATGCTCATAGAGTTTTATGAGTCAGCCAGTTTTTTCAAGGAAGATGGAAGGGAGAAGTTCTCCTTCAAAAGATATTGGAAGACATATTCTTTATCATATACCAATGCGGCTATCCTGGTTGGAATACCCTATGAAGGAGAGGCAAAATTTTTCTCTCATAAGTTTCAAGAAGTTCAGGGTACTTTTGTTAAGGCAAATGCTATGGAGTGCCTTGGTATTTCTTGATATCAAGACTGCAAAGAAGATCACCCATCTTTCAACTGACAATCGGATTCTATAGCTTTGGGTACAAGGGTTTATCGTACCATGGAAGGGTGATAATGATACCCTTAAGAAGAGCGACATGTATATTCAAGATTTTTCGGTAAATCTAAGAAAGGTGAATCTCATGAGACATATTCTCATTACGATTCAGAACATCAAGAATGGAAATCTCAGAGCTTATATCATGATGTATTCGGCACTACTTTCAAAGTTGATAGTTCGGTGCCTAGAATCCTTCAAAATCCCATGTATCTCTAAGCCGAGAAATTTCAAGGTGATGCTGATTAGTGATGACACTCTCAAGAGAATGAAAGTTGGTTTCTCAAAACAGTCAGGTGAGTTCAATGGTCTTCCAGAGGGGGAGGCAGAAGCCAATCCGTAAAATGTAGAAAAGGCTGAACCCTCAAAAAAGGATGGTAAGAAAAGGAAGTTGAAGGAAGTGAAAGATGAAGATAAAACCCCAAAATCAAAGTAAGTCCAATCTGCACCTCCTAAACTGAAGAAGAAAAAAGCGTATCTGGATGAAGTAGTTACAAAGTGGAGGGAAGATGAAAAGACTAGAAAAGCAGGGGAGCCACAGTTCTTCTTGGACCCTGCTAAGGCCACGACCATAAAAGAAAAAGCTTTTGATGAGCTAGAGAAGCATCCAAAGGAGAAAAAGAAGAATAAGAAGAAGATGACAGAGGCAGAGATTTGTCAATCCCTTCTGAGGGATGCGGGAAATTTATCTAATAACATCCTTGTGCTGAAATCTTTCCTTGTGGAACAATTACCTAAGACTCCAGGGAAGAATTTCTTCACTATAGAAAAACCACAAGAGAAGGTTTTGGAAGAGAAGGAAGCTGCAAAAGAAGTTCAACATGCTAAGATTAGTGGTAGTTCTGATGATGTAATCAAGAAGGATGAAGAATATCTGGAAAAGGAAAGTTCTTCATAGAAATTTTCACTCTGGACTTCCCAATATGGATCCTCAAAATTGGCTAAACCCGTAGGTGAAGAGAAAGGGGAAGAAGAAGTGAAGAAGCTATCTGAAGAAGAGATTCATAATCATGACTTTATCCTCCCTGAGGATGTTGAAGTTGGAGCAGGAAAAGAGAAAGTGGATGAAGATAAGGTTGTTCAACTTTCCAGAAGTGAGCATGAATCACCAGATGAGGAAGACATACCGAATATCAGAAAGGGTAAGCAAGTGCTTGTTGACACCCCCAAAAAAGATATTATCAGAAGGAAAGAAGCTGGAGGAACTTATAAGAGGAAGTTGGTAGAGATAAATGAAAAACCATATCAAAGAAGAATGTCTGATTCAAAGTCATCTGCCCTGGGACATGATTTTTTGGTTCAATCCCTAAAGAAGCTGGTGGATACCATTCAGATATTTCCAGAAATTGAATCCAGATGCCAGATGCTTCAGCATAGTATGAATCAGAAATTAGAATCCATATCTATGGTAATGGACAGATGTGTTAAGATAGAGGTTGAGCACAAAAATTTCTAGATCAACTATGAAGCCCGCAGGAAATCATGCAAGCATATGACTAAATGGTCCAAGAATATTGTTGAAGATATGGAAGATATTGATCAGTTATAAAAAGATGTTAAGGAGGCCATTGGTTTTGAGGATGCCAAAATAAAAAATCTTTCAGACAGATTTTAGGAAAAGCTAAACCTTGAACAAAATTCTCAGATTCAAGAGGTGAATGATCTGAATGGGAAGCTGAGATATATTTTTCAAAGTTTGAAAACTGAAAAGGAGCTTCAGAGTGAGATGAAAGAATTTTTTTTGAAACAAGATGAATTGCTAAAGGCTCAGGAAGAGGTCCTGAAGACTCAGGAAGAAAGGATCACAGCCTTGGAGAAGCAACTAGAATAGGACCACAAAGAAATGAAGAAGCTGAATACAATTTTCAAGATGCTAATTCCCAAGTAAAAAAGAAACAAAATAGACCACTCTGATCTTTTGTTGCTTTTTTTCCCTTGTACTAATATTTCCAATCATAATGAAATTGTCGATGCTTGTCTTTTTTGTATGTCTTTACTAATATTTCAGGTACCATATTTCTTTTCCATTCCCTGAAACTCTTTTTGAAAATAACAAAGGGGGAGAAAGGAAAAATAATTCTAAAAGAGAGATGAAAAATCTAAAAGAGAATACTTCTAAGTATAAGAAGATCATCACTAAGTAAGGGGGAGTGATCATTACAAAAATTTCCCATTATGGAAATCTAGAATAATATCCTTATAGTTTCAAAGCCTAAGGAGGAGTTAAAATTATTCACCATTGTCTATAAAGAAATGGAGATAAGCTTTAATTTCAAAGTCTAGAAATTTATTCTAATTCCTTACCTTATTTTTTAAGAAGGATGTTTGTGCTTTCCAAAAAGGGGTAGACTGTTGAGTCAATAATTTTTTCCCTATGAATTTACCATTCCTTCATATAAGGGGGAGATTGTTAAGTCATCAAGTATTCCTTATAACTTGACCATTCCTATTGTTTTGAAAATCACAAACACCTTATTTCAAGTAAAAACTCATTTTACCTTTGTTTTACTTCTATGAGGAAAATTTCCTTCCCAAAGGAAATTTACCCCCACCTTGCTTTCATTGTTCATATCAATATTTTTCTTAAGTATAAAAATTGGATTCCCTGTTATGAACTTTTATGAAGTTCAACTCTGAATCCTGATTAAGAACTTGTATAAAGTTCTAACTACGAATTCTGATGATGAATTCTGATGATGAATTCTCATTACGAATTCTGATGATGAATTCTAATTACGAATTCTCATTACAAATTCTGATGATGAATTTTGATTATGAATTCCCATTACAAATTCTAATGATGAATTCTGATTACAAATTATCATTATGAATTCTGATGAAGAATTCTGATTACGAATTCTGATTACGAATTCCTTTGAAAAACAGAATCTGAATATCCCTATATTATAAACTCTGAATTCATTTACTTACACTCAGAACTTTCATTTTCTCTCTATTCCGAGTATTAGTTTTTGGTTATTCTTACACTTTTTCTATTACAATATGATGTCTTGCCTTCAGTTATCAACTAACCATTGTTTGAGTGACACGTGTACAGGTCCCTCCAAAATTCAAGGAAGAATAGGACCATTGGAGGAGGGATCCGACCATTGGAGCTGTGCCTATAAATAAGAGCTCATTTGGAAAGAAGATAATAACTTCAACACTGATCTATAACAACTATGCCTACATGCTGTTGAAGTGATTTCTAGAGAGAGAGACTCTTATCAACTCTCAAGCTTCATGCAGAAAGTTTGAACAACTTGTTCAAACTTTTCCTTGTGCATATTTTCTTTGTGTGACTCCGATTGTTGTTGTGTACAATCAAGGGCTTCTGGGGATAGGAAGATAGAGGTTCCAACACCTTGAAGTTTAGGGCTTCCTATTTGAGGAAGATAGAGGTGCTGACTACCTAATAGTTAAGGTCTTGTGGGGATAGCAAGAAAGACTCCGATATTCATATCGAAGTCTTACCCTGGTGTGGGTAAGACAGACTTTCATGAAAGTATAAATCAAGGGACCTTTATCCATGGTTGTTGGATACCCTTCTCTTTGGGTTAAAAGACTTATTACTTGTTACATGTTTTGTTACATGTTTTTTCGCTGCATTTGTATTATTAAGGAAAGTATAACTATCTTGTACTTCCTTACTCTTGTACTTTGATATAGTTAGATTATATACGCTTTAATGTAGAATCTTCATCTTTGTAAACTTTAGCTAAGTTCCATTTTTGGAATCACTTTTCCAGAATTTAGCAAGTGATTTGAACTTATAGAGGTCTTCTGAATTATCTTGTTTAACCTTGATAAACATAACCATCATTAAAAGTTCCAAAGGAATTTTTAAAAGGTACAATTCACCCCTCCTCTTGTATCTGATAATCTCATTCTTATTTAGATCCTACATTTGGTATTATATAGTATATAATACTCAGACATACCATCCTAACACAACCACATGTCACCTTCAAGTTAATCAATCTTAACACCGATGATAAAATAGTAAATTTCATACAACTTAGACACAATGCTTTTTCAGCATCACCATATAGATGCTCAATTTTAAGTTCTTTCTCAATTTCCACTAATTAAATATCATGAATCATTTCTTCAATTTCATTAGAGTTATCATCTTGTGAAGCTTCATCATCAACAAATCAGAAATTCTTCCCCGTTTCACCATGCCAAATACCAGGGTTGTAACTCAGATTAAAACCATAAAAAATTAAATGTTCATTGATCACTCTACTTGTCAACTTCATCATATATAAACATTTCAGGCATGGAAAAAACATATTGTTGTTTGGAACATTTATTTTTTGAAAATTCCAAAAAAAAACATCAACACCTTGCTCATATTCATCAATCATTCAAAGTGTTATAATCCAACTTATACTAATTATTACCTATAAAAAATATGAAAAATATATATCTTCTCAAGATAATTCAAATTTAATTTTTTTTATATATTCCATAATTTGAATGTAAAACAATTTTA
Source organism: Viscum album (assembly GCA_963277665.1). NCBI lineage: Eukaryota > Viridiplantae > Streptophyta > Magnoliopsida > Santalales > Viscaceae > Viscum > Viscum album. The sequence goes on along the minus strand of OY728130.1, from coordinate 1,392,556,384 downwards.
AAATATAAATCAAATATATGAATATTTGAAGAATATAACTATAAATTCTATAAAATAATGAAAGATAAGTTAAAATATAAATGGTAAATCAAAAAAAATATATTAATGGAAGTAATTTAAAAAATAAAATATAGTTAGACTATAAATTTTGGCATCTAATATACACACTCATTGGGATATTAGATACACACATTCACTAAGTTAGTAAGTTCTTTTGTCAACGATGGATTCATTTAGAGAACTATATGAAATGAAAATGAAATAGGTGTGGGGATTGAAATTATATTCTAATTCTGATACATTTAATGATATTTACCAAACTCAACTAACTATTTATAAGTAAGACATAAAATAAGAACCAATGATTAGTTTATTTTGGATCAATTGATACCCCCAAATGGGGTTTGATCTAGCTCTATATTAATTTTCAAAGACTAAAAACCCATAACTAGGCCACCATAATATTGATTTTCATGATCTATAAATGTAATATTTTCAATACTAACAATTGGAATACTGATCCATCGACTAATTTACATCTATGATTCCATAATAAATTTCCCAACTCGTACTATAGTACATGATTCTCATACAGGTATAAGATACATGAGGATATAAATTTCTAATAAGGTTTCTAGACTGACTAGCTAGTTGATCTAAAGGGTGATATCCTAATCCCAATAATTATAGAGATCCTCATATGTTGTCAACCAATAACCACATGTAATACCATGGGTCTTGTGATTTCGGTATAATAGGGTCATACTCTTATACTACTCTTTCCAATTAAACATGATGACTAAATCAGTTCATGTATAAAAGATTATTTCAATTAATGGGATCATTCATTCACCCAATTCATTACCTTAATAAAGAATTATTACTCTGGTGATTGGAGTAGGTCCCTTTGCATTATACCATGTAGAAGATTGGGGAATGAACAATTATAAATATCTAGACAAAACGGGTCTCATGTAATAATATCCACATCATAGAGGCTTAATCCAATCTATCAATTCACAAGAAGGAATGTATTAATATTAGATATCCATCTACTAATCAAGTGTGGAATAATGTGGTTATTCCAATGAGATAAATCCATAATGATATAAATGACCTTATATAGACCTACTATATTATGCTCATCATCTAACATTTATTAGTATTCTCTCACCTGGAATGTCTATACAAAATCGACATAAAAGGTCCCTCAAAAAATATATTAATTCCAAACCCATAAATAAAAATATTCAGCCTTAGATTTATTCATGATGGACCCATAATTGTGAACCCATGTCTTTGGTATGTATCATACTTATTTTGATGTTAAGGGAGTATATCCTATGATGTACCCCCATGAGAAATATTCCACCATGATGAGTGGTGATGAAATATTATCATTAGAATCATGGATACAGGTAAAGAGAATATATGAGATAACATGAGGAGATTGAACAAGATGGTAATGTGAGATTTTAGTAAACATAATTGAAAAATAGATTGTTAGGGAATCTATGACAAGCAATGAGTGAAAGCGAGGTGTGTGAGTCTTACTTGAGAGTAGAGAGTTGATTAGATCGAATACACTAATGAAAACGAGGATGCATGATGTTGGAAAATGAGGTTGGAGGCCACTGGATCAATGAAACAAGGTTAGGGTTTCTACATGATAGAGAACCATTTTTTCCTTTTCCTAATCAAAAACACTAAAATGACTCTAAAAAGGAATTCATAAAATTTTAAATGATTTTCATGTTAGTTATATAATATCCAACATTATAAATAATTTTTTATGAGATTTATCATTTCATTTGTATAGAAACTGATGTGATAAATTGATTTACAACATTGGGTATAAAATAAATGATATGACAAAGCAATTATACTTTCATTATAATTTCGGTTATAAAATAACCAATGTAATAAAATAGACTTTATTATGTCGGTTATAGAATAACTGATGTGATAAACATGGATACTTATTTTATCATGTCAGTTATAAGATAACCAACAAGATAAATCAATATACATGGATTTTCACATCATTTATAAATAAATGAAATGAAAAGTCTGACATGATAAAAAATATTTATACTAGTTGATAAAGAACATTTTTTGAGAAAAAATGAACTAAATTTTGATGATGGATGTTTGTTTAAATTGATGGAGTTTAGGTATAAATATTTTATTTCCTTTGTGGGGTTCTCCCTGAGTTTAGAGGATGCATGAATTGTTTCTATGGTTATTACTATATTTTGGGTGATTTCAGGATGTGTAAAGGCATCATACGACATGTACTTGGTCGCCAGACACAATTCCTGAAATTTGTACACACCATGAAAGGATTACATGCCCTATAATTGTTACACGGTGTGTGATCCTAAAAGATCATTTTTAATTAAAAATATGGTGCTTTTTTGGCATACTTGATCATCACCAATTACACAATATATAAAGGTATTACAAACCATGTAAATGACCAAGAATAACCTTTTAGGGTTCCATCCAAATGATATTTTATTTTATTATTCCATACCTCTCTTGGATCTTGACCTAGATCCCTTCTCTATAAATTTTAGTAGTATCTATTCAATCTAGATTAATTCGTTCGATGATTGAGCACCATGGAAGTGGGTTAGCTTCTCTATAAGAAATATATCCCATCTTCTTCTTCGTTTCCTTGATCTTGGTTGCAATGTAGTGTTGCATTATCATATCCATTCTCCCGTGATGGTATTACTTATTGTTTCCTTCAAGATCTATGGTGTGATCTCATTCTGGGGAAATTTACTTTGTTAGTTGTGTTGAAGTGGGTGTTCATTCTGAGGTTTGTGTCATTTTCTCTTGTCCACCAACACTTTTTGTAAAATTGAATAAATTGTAAGATGTTAGATTGGTTCTAGATCCTTTTTTATCATCGATGAGTTCTTCTTATTGGTGGGTCCCTTGTGGGAATGTGTGATCCCGTGTTTTGAGGTAGGTGGTTCCGTCTCTAGCCTATATTGGTGAAATTCATTTCTCTTGTTTTGATAAATTTATTATTTAAATGAATTAACATGATTAGACTGATTTATTTGTGTGTGTGGAACTAGTTTTTATAAAATTTTATTTTTTTCTAGTTTTGGTTAAATGGAAAGGGTTTTGAAGGCATTGTGAAATGGTTTCATGAAATTGTTTTCAACGCATTATTTGATGAAAATGTTTTTATGAGCTGGTTTGGAAAATAGATAAAATGAGAAGCCTTATGTACTTAGGTGGAAGGTATAATAATAGGTATCATCCAATTTTGGTGGATTTTCTCATGGGGCTAATATTTTCTCTCTACGCCTATTGTTCTTGGGACTTTTAAAATTCTTGGGGGTTCAATTTCTGGGGTGTTCCTCTACCCTCTATACTAGATTCATATGTCTAGTGACTTGATGTGTATGTGATTTCTATTTTAGGTATGATTGTCCTTGCTATCCTGACATAGTGTGATCTTTGGCATGCTGTTGCCCATTCATCTTGGCTGATTTTGGTTTCTAATTTTGGTTTATAGTATTTTATTATACTGACATGTATTTGATATGACATGTGATGAATGATTTGTGTAACGTACCAGTTCCGGAAGCCACCAAGAGGAACCCCGTAACCGGTTGGTCACATGGCCTCAAGGGAATTTCCCTGCATGCCAAAGGCTACTGACTAGCAACAAGGGCTTGGGTGTGATAGTGGGTAAACTATGAACTCGTTGGCAGAGTGCACAACAGAAGTAAAAAACACACAATTGCGGAAGCAGTAAATATCAAACAATAGTAAACATCAGAAGACTGGAATAATAAACAACTGGAGCACACACACACACACACACATATAATTATTCATGATACATATGTATAGGAAATCATCTAAACATGTCACAATGCTTGGAAATACAAACAGTGCTAAACCAAAGTACAAAATAAAAAGATAAATAGCTCCTCAGCGTCGCAAACCTAAGCTTGGTCCCATGATCTCTAGCTCCATAGTAATTCAAGTACTTGGAGTAGAAGGGAGCTTTTACTTATCTATAACTACAACAATATAATCTGTTTGGGCCTAAAATCATGACCCAAATAGGGTGTGAGACTAAATCCAAATAGGAAACCACCCCAAGATCTGTACCAAAGAGTCAGTGAATATATGGAAGGTAAAAGTACAAAAAACAGTAAACAAGAAATTACTCTGTAGTAAACAATCCATAGTTTCAATATCTAGCAATTAGCGAAACAAACAGCTAAACACCAACAAGTAACCCTCTGGGAAGTACTCACAGCCATCCCCTCTGGTCCTACCTAATAAGTAAAAGAAACAGTCTAGGCATTTCACTCAGCCTAACCCCTCTGGTTCAGTCATAAGAATTCATAAAGACTCTCTATGGAAGCACTCATAGTCAATTCCTCTTATAGTCTAAGGTAGTCAATGAATCCTTGAGGAAGCCCACACAGTTAATTCCCTTTATAGACCTAAGTTCAAAGACTCTCTGAGGAACCCCACTTAGTCAATTCCCCTTATAGACCAGGCCGTTCAAAGAATCTCTGAGGAAACTCACTTGGACAATTCCCCTTATAGTTTAGAGTAATCAAGGTAATTCAATGTAAAACAAAGACTCTCTGAGGATGCTCACATGGCCAATTACCATTATATTCTAAAGTGCTCAAATACTCTCTGTGGGAGCTCACTCGTTCAATTCCCCTTATAGTGTACAACACCAGGTTCTCATGGACTTGTGTAGGTCAACCTGGATAGCTATGCAATATGGAAAAAGTAAACCTGCATAACTACTTGGCTTCAATATACAACATATCAAGCATTTCAGAATAAAAAATCTCCATCCTACAACAACAGGCATGGAAAACAGGCAAGGCAGTAAAACTGGCTAAACAGGACAAAATAGTCATAAACAGAACTTGCAAGGGAAATACATCCAAGGCATAGCAATCAACCCTATTCTTAACCAAATAACCTATACTAAAACTTACGAGCATGGCAGGAAATCAACATGGGTAAAATGGTAAACACACAATACCCTATTCAAGGGTATTGGTGTAATTTTCACATAATACTCAAAGACTTTGAATAGAAAGGCACAAACCACCTACATCAGAATTGTAGGAATGATATTCGTGAACCTAGAAGCATGAATCACCTTAGAATGATAAATATCTATAAAAACTTATAAAACATTCAAACCATGATATAGTACTGGAAAAAAGGCTTATACCCATGGTTCAAAACTGTGGGTATAGCCCCCAAAACTGTGGGTATAGGCTATACCCACGGTTTTGGGAACCGTGGCCTGAAAACGCGTCGGTATAGGTCCCCAGCCTATACCCACAATTTTCCAAAACCGTGGGTATATGTGTTCTGCCACCGTGTCAACGAAACATACCCAATTTCCATGGTGTCAAAGGCTTTTACCCACGGTTTCAAAACCGTGGGTATATATAGAATCCCGCCATTTTATATCAAAAACTTTCATTACATTACACAAATCTGAGGATCGTTAAGGTTTAGTGTCTTGGAAGCAAGGATCATAATACATAAAAAAAACATAAAACATTCTTCTTAAAAACTTGCAAGGAGTCTCCTTAAGTTCATTCTAGGTTCATTACTGCATCTCATAACCTGGGGACATACATCAAAAGAAAGGGTGAGCAGAAGGCCCAGTAAGGGAAACAAGAGGAACATTTTACATGTGAACTTGAGATACTTCAATAAGGACATGAAAAGAACTTTAAGGCATGAGAAAGAAATCATGAGACATTTAATAATAAAAATAAAATTTTCCATAACTTGAAGATGTGGATACATCATTTAACATAGACAATCATGAACATATCACCAAGGTCCATCCCCAAGGTGTCATTTGAAAATTACCAAGGTTATTCACCAAGGTATCGTGAAAATTGTAATCTCTAGTGGTTACATCATTACCCAATGCATTGGAGCGCTATCAGGGCGCACCCTTAAATTTGACTTTATTATCATGTGATTCACATATATCATCATCAAACATTTCATAAATAACCCATATAGCATAAAGGAAATGGGTTTCATTTCATAATCATAACTTTTTAAAAACTGCTTTAAAGACATGATCTTTATCTCACTTTAAAACCCACAAAAAAGGAAGGTGGGTCTCATGTATGTAAATCCCAGAATTTAAAATAGAACATTTTGGTATATATGTGAATACCCTTGTATAAATAGGAGCTTTGAGTATTCACTTTATAACATAAAATAATTTTTGAGAAAAGAGAGAGAGGCATTTTGAGGGGAAAATTCCGCAGCATAACGGCTAAGTTTCGGGGTTTTAGAAAACATTGAAATGAGAGGGGACATGGGTCACCCACTCATAAATTATCCATAAAACAGTAGGGTGAAAGAGGAAGAAGGACATATGGACATGGTAATTAAATTTTAGGGACATACCATTTGAAATGAAAAACATGGAAGGAAAAAAGATTAGATTTCTCTTATGAAAATTCGGCAGCCTTACGACGTCACTTAACTTCAAAAGAAAATGATTTGACAAGATCAAATAGGGTCCCTCATCATATGATAATAAGAGATCAGTATGATAGATATAGAGATCATACCCCAACATAATAAAAAGGAACTTGAAAGACTTGACATGAAAATCGAACTTGAAAAATGAGAAGGGTGAAAGAATCCCTTAAAAATTCGGCAGCCTAACGGCGTCACTTAAACTTTCATAAAACGAAATGATGAGAGTAAGAGGGGATATCTCATTATATAAACATGTAATGGCAGTAAGAGGAATATAAAAGAACATCCTCTCACATGAAAACATGGAGCATAATAGGAATGACATAAAATAGATTACATGAAAAGAAAGAAAGGGGTCGGATCCCTTACCTTAAAATGTGACTATTGAAACTCAAAGGATTAGACCTTGAGGGCTTGGGGGCACCTTGGGAGGACTCTTTGGAAGGTAAGAAGACCAGAACTTCGTTGGGGGAGAGTTGGGAGTGAAAACTAAGGGAGGAAAGGGTGGGTATTTATAGGGAAAGTGAGGGGACAAAGCATTAATGGCCAAGGGACACCTCACATGTGCTTTTCTCAAACCCATGTGCTCTCCCTTGGCATTTATCATGGATTTAGGCCACATGGGGCCCCCAAAACAATAATTCATCCCCCTTGGCCGGCCAACCCTCAAAAGATCTCATGACATCATCATGACACCGTTATGATGTCATTAAACATACCGAAACCCTAAAACTGCATTTTTACTATTCACTGAAAATTCGACTTTCTCAGATAAATCCCAAAATTTCACATTAACCAAATATCGATGCTATGATTTCAAAAATGAACTCCATTTTATAAAAATAATTTTCTAAATATTTTTAATTAAATTTTTAAATAAAAACACTATTCATCGAAAATTCATTTTTTTCAGAAAAATCCCCAAAAATTACCTTAACATAATATCGATGCTCTGAGTTCAAAAATAAAGTCCTTTTTATAAAAATAATCTTCTAATTATTTTTAATTAAATTTTTAATTAAAAAAAACACAATTCATCCGAAAAAACTAATACTTGACTAATAATTTATGAAACCGTTATTTACCCATTTTATTGAATCACATTACTTAATCAAGGTGCCTAGATTATATTAAAACTTTCTTTGAGTGAAAATTACTAATCCATTTGGTCACATTACTAATCCTAAGCATAAAATCACTATTCATAATTTACTATTCATCAAAAATTAAGTTGATCTTATTAGACTCCAAATTCCTTAATGAACATTTTTGTAGAAGACCATTTTTTGAAAATCATTACACATTATTAGTTATTTAGGGTTTACATAAATATTTCAAAATATCCCTTTTTCAAAATTCATCAATAAAATACATTCTAAAATAATCTAGACATTTGAAATTTCACAAACATCACTAAAGTAAGAAATCTCAATTTATTCACCCGAAAGGATTACACAAGGAAACTAGGGTCTCATCACATAGCCCCTTATAACACTGGCATAAGACCTAAGTGTAAGGTGTGCTATGGTGAGAGAATCTGAGGGAGTCTCAGATAACATTTCCCTAGTAGCAATCTCCACTAACTTGAACTTCTCCTGCAAGCGTTTTCGTTCAAGCTTGACACGCTGGAGCTCGGCTTGGGCTTGGTCCAAAGAGAAGCCCACATATGCTACCTCCTTCCCAAGCTCTGATAAGTGGGCTTCGTAAGGGTTGAGTCTACTGGATGAAGCCATCACCTCCCCTTTCTGCATTAACCATTAACATCTTAATAAATCATTAAGAGTAAGTTAATATACTACTTAAAAAGATTGGGTCGTTACATTCTTCCCCCCTTAAGAAATTTCGTCCCCGAAATTTACACTTGAGGCCTAGTCGAAAAGGTGAGGGTACTTTTGCTTCATCGTTTCCTCGGGCTCCCAAGTCGCTTCTTCGTACTTATGATTCCTCCACAACGCTTTCACAAGGTGGGTAGTCTTGTTTCGTTGAACCTTGTCTCTACGGTCTAAGATCTCCACTGGCTGCTCCTCATAATAGAGGTCATGTTCAAGTTGTACCACCTCTGGGTTCAGTACATGCGAAGGGTCGGGTATGTACTTCGTCAAGAGAGATACATGGAAGACATCATGAACTTGAGCTAGGTTCGGTGGAAGTGCTAGACGATAGGCCACTGCTCCTATGCGATCAAGGATTTCATAGGGGCCAATTTACCTAGGGCTGAGCTTCCCTTTCTTCCCAAACCGCATGACTCTCTTCCATGGAGAAATTCGAAGGAAGACTTTGTCACCAACACCAAACTCCAAGTCCCTTCGACGATTGTCAGCATAGCTCTTCTGCCGACTCTGAGCAGCCTTTATGTGTTGTTGGATGGCATGAACCTGTTCTGTCATCTCTTGCACGAGATCAGGCCCAAGAAGCTTCCTCTCACCAGTTTCATCCCAACAAGTAGGAGTTCTACACCGCTTTCCATACAGAGCTTCATAGGGTGCCATCTGAATACTCGCATGGAAGCTGTTGTTATAGGAGAACTCCACTAGTGGGAGGTGTTGATCCCATCCACCTTTAAATTCCATTGAGCATAATCTCAACATGTCTTCGAGTGTCTGAATAGTCCTTTCAGATTGGCCATCAGTTTGAGGATGATAGGCTGTACTAAAAATCAATTCAGTGTTCAGACCATGCTGAAGACTTCTCTAGAATTTTGATGTGAATCTTGGGTCACGATCAGATACGATGGATATTGGTACCCCATGAAGCCTTACCACTTCCTTCACGTATATCTTGGCAAGCTGATCCAGAGAGAAATCTTCCCGAATAGAGATAAAATGGGTTGTCTTGGTGAGACGGTCCACAATAACCCATATCGCATTGTTTCCTTTGGATGTTTTCGGGAGACCAGTTACAAAGTCCATGGTGATATTATCCCACTTCCATACTGGTATGGGTAGCGGTTGTAATACCCCCTTAGGAAGTTGTCTTTCTGCCTTTACTTGCTGACACACCAGGCACCTTGTAGTGTAATCGGCAATCTCCCTCTTCATGTTATCCCACCAATAATGATCACGAAGGTCTCTATACATCTTAGTGCTTCCCAGATGTATAGAGAAAGTAGAGCTATGAGCTTCATCCATCAGTTCTTTCTTTATCTCCGGAATAGATGGAACACATAGTCTTGTACGAAATTTCAATACACCTTCTTGATCAATATTGAAATCAGGGAACTTCCCATCCTTTACAGCCTCGAACTTCTCCTGCAGCAAAGGATCTTCTTTTTGAGCCTTCTTGATCTTCTCTAGTAATGAAGGTTGAGAAATCATTTGGGATAGGGTTGATGATGTCCCTTTCCTTATAATTCCCATGTCCAGTTTTACTAGATCTTTAATCAAGGGGTCTCCCAGGATCCTCATTGTTGCCAGAACAACAGGATCTTTCCTTCTTAACGCATCTGCGACATTGTTTGCTCTTCCAGGGTGATAATGAATTGAACAATCATAGTATTTAATAAGCTCCAACCATCTCCTTTGTCTCACGTTCAATTCTTTCTGTGTGAAAATATACTTTAGACTTTGGTGGTCAGTGTATATATCACATTTCTCCCCATAAAGATAGTGCCTCCATATCTTTAGAGAAAAAACAACTGCCGCCAGCTCTAAATCATGCGTAGGATAATTCTGCTCATGAATCTTCAACTCTCGAGATGCATAAGCAATTACCTTGTCATTTTGCATGAGGACGCACCCAATCCCTTTCAGAGATGCATCGCTAAAAATAACGAATCCTTCTCCGATAGAGGGTAGTGTTAACACAGGTGCAGTAACCAATCTCTTCTTCAGCTCTTGGAAACTTTCCTCACATTCCTTTGTCCAGATGAAATTAACCCCTTTTCGAGTCAACTTGGTTAGTGGATTAGAAAGCCATGAAAAGTTTTTCACAAACCTCCTATAATATCCCGCTAAACCAAGGAAACTACGAATCTCAGTTACTGTTGTGCGTTGAGGCCACTCCTCCACAACCATTGTCTTTGCAGGGTCAACCGAGATTCCTTCATTGGTTATGATGTGCCCCAAGAAAGCCACTTGTTGTAACCAAAACTCACACTTGCTGAACTTCCCAAAGAGCCTCTCCTTCCGTAGAGTTTTCAAAACAACCCTCAGATGATCTTCATGCTCCTCACGACTTTTTGAATATATCAAAATATCATCAATAAAAACTACCACAAAGTTATCAAGGTAGTCCTTAAAGACTCTATTCATCAAATCCATGAAAATAGCAGGAGGATTAGTCAAGCCGAAGGGCATAACAGTAAACTCATAATGCCCATATCTTGATCAGAAGGCAGTCTTTGGAATATCTTCCTTCTTCACCCTCAGTTGATGATAACCAGATCGAAGGTCAATCTTAGAGAAGAATTGAGTCCCACGAAGTTGGTCAAATAAATCATCAATTCTTGGAAGAGGGTATCTGTTCTTCACTGTGATCCCGTTCAGTTCTCTATAATCAATACATAGCCGCATTGATCCATCCTTCTTCTTTACAAGGTGAACTGGTGCTCCCCAAGGAGACACACTCGGTCGGATAAACCCCTTCTCCAACAAGTCTTGGAGTTGTTTCTTTAGCTCCTCTAGCTCCACATTTGCCATTCTATACGGAGTCTTTGATATCGGTTGAGACCCAGGTATGAGTTCAATGGACAACTCTACCTCTCTTTCTGGGGGAGGTCCAGGTAACTCCTCAGGAAATACATCCATGTATTCCTGAACAATCGGAACATCTTCAATTTGTATGCTCCCTTTCCCTTCTTCATCATCACCGATTAACTCCATAAAGAAAGCTATGGGAGGTGCTTCTAGATAGGGATCAGTTCGGGATATCTCTCCTCGGAAGATAACTGTAGGTCGTTCATTCAAGACTACTGAGATTTCCTTACTTCTGCATTTGATCTTAGCATTATACTTTGAGAGCCCGTCCATCCCTAGTATAACGTCGAATTCCATCATGGGAATGACTACTAGATTTGCGATAAGATTGTGCTCACCAAAGTAAACACTAGAGTCTCTAAATACTGTTGATGCATGGATAATCCCACTTGGAGTCTTGACTGACAACTCTATCTCAAGCAATTAGGGGATTTATTCTATATTCTTTGCAAACTTGGAAGAAATAAAGGAATGCGTAGAACCAGAATCAAATAAAGCACTTGCTAGTTTTGAGAGGACAATAAGAGTACCTGCTACCACATCGTTCGGAACTTCAACTTCAGTTGTTGTGATAGCAAAGCACGACCTTTCTCCCTTGACCTCTGCTGAGGTTGATGGTGATTCCCCTCCACCGCCCTCGGATTTGGACATTGATTAGAAAAGTGCCCAAGCTGTCCACACTTGAAGCATGTGACTTTGGGTAGGGCCAGAACCATCTTTCCTCTGTCGTTAGTGTTGGGAAGTTGAGGCTTCACATCACCACGACAATTCCGAGAAATATGGCCTTCTTTTCCACACCTATAGCACTTGCCACTTCCGATCAAGTAGTTCCCCGGATGCTTCTTCCCACATTTATTGCATGTGGCATGTTGCATATGCTTTCCACCTCTTTCCTGATAAAAACTTCTTCCCAGGCTTGGTTCTAGAGTTCTCTTCTTCTCATTAGATTTGTGAGACCATTGTGTCTCCCCAAACTCTAGTTCAACTTTCATAGCACTTCGAACTATTTCTTCATAGCTATCGTAGTCCCTGTTGGCTAGATTCTTCCGCAGATGGGGTCGTAGTCTGCCAAAGAATCTATCAACCTTCCCATTAGGGTCCATGACAAAGCTTGAGGTATAACGGGAAAGCCTTGTGAAGTTCATCTCATAGCTTCCGACAGATTCGTTCTCCTTCTGCTTCAGCTCGAGAAACTCTTTCTCCATTTTCGTTCTCATGGAACGAGGGAAATACTTGTTAAAGAAAATCCCCTGAAATTCTTCCCACTCCATAGATTCCATCTCTCCTCATGGCTTCGTGTTTTTGATCAGTGACCACCACTGATCAGCTTCTCCCTCTAGGCGGTAAACAGCAAGGGTGACTTTTTCTTGTTCCGAACAATGAAGTACAGAAAAGATCTTTTCAATGGAGCTTATCCATTGTTCTGCAACCAATGGGTCAGTAGATCCACTGAATGTTGGCGGTCGTTGACGCATGAAGGACTGAACAGAAAGTTGTTCCCTTCGTGGTGAGTTCGGCCTCTCAGCTTGATTCAAGTTATTAATCATAACTTGAGTCAGTTGGTTCATCATTCGCATGAATGTTTCCATTCCGGCTTCCATCGGAGGGCCGTCAGCACATGGTGCATTGCGGTCACCATCGGCACAGTTTCTCCTATTTCCCGCCATTTTCTTAAAGAATAAAACCTTAGTGAGAAACTTATTTCATTTATGTATCTTTTAACTAAGACTTCATGCTTATACAATTACACTTTTCTATAATTCCTTCATAATGATTCATAAAAAGCTCGTGATTAACCAAACATATCCCCCGGGAGTGTCGTAACCAAGAGTGCAGCAAGGCCCATTATCGTGCACCAGTTCCCATTCGAGTCTAGCTCAAAGCGGTGTTTTCGGGTTTTACCCCTATGTACATCTGTGCCAGAGCCGCCTCTACCTGCTCGTATCCAGACAGGGATGTATTTTTTTGATAGACCACTTACTCAATACTTACCAAAATACCAGGAAGTTTTCCTATATGTAAACTTTTCTATAGGGTTCTCCCTAATGTTTTTATATCCTAATTTCCAAAAATAACTAAACCATCCTTTGATACCAACTATAGCATCCCGCCATTTTATAACAAAAACTTTCATTACATTACACAAATATGAGGATCGTTAAGGTTTAGTGTCTTGGAAACAAGGATCATAATACATAAAAAAAACATAAAACATTCTTCTTAAACACTTGCAAGGCGTCTCCTTAAGTTCATTCTAGGTTCATTACTGCATCTCATAACCTGGGGACAAACATCAAAAGAAAGGGTGAGCAGAAGGCCCAGCAAGGGAAACAAGAGGAACATTTTACATGTGAACTTGAGATACTTCAATAAGGACATGAAAAGAACTTTAAGGCATGAGAAAGAAATCATGAGACATTTAATGATAAAAATAACATTTTCCATAACTTGAAGATGTGGCTACATCATTTAACATATACAATCATGAACATATCACCAAGGTCCATCCCCAAGGTGTCATTTGAAAATTACCAAGGTTATTCACCAAGGTATCGTGAAAATTGTAATCTCTAGTGGTTACATCATTACCCAATGCATTGGAGCGCTATCAGGGCGCACCCTTAAATTTGCCTTTATTATCATGTGATCCACATATATCATCATCAAACATTTCATAAATAACCCATATAGCCTAAAGGAAATGGGTTTCATTTCATAATCATAACTTTTTAAAAACTACTTTAAAGACATGATCTTTATCTCACTTTAAAACCCACAGAAAAGGAAGGTGGGTCTCATGTATGTAAATCCCAGAATTTAAAATAGAACATTTTGGTATATATGTGAATACCCTTTTAGAAATAGGAGCTTTGAGTATTCACTTTATAACATAAAATAATTTTTGAGAAAAGAGAGAGAGACATTTTGAGGGGAAAATTACGCAGCATAACGGCTAAGTTTCGGGGTTTTAGAAAACATTGAAATGAGAGGAGACATGGTTCACCCACTCATAAATGATCCATAAAACAGTAGGGTGAAAGAGTAAGAAGGACATATGGACATGGTAATTAAATTTGAGGGACATACCATTTGAAATGAAAAACATGGAAGGAAAAAAGATTAGATTTCTCTTATGAAAATTCGGCAGCCTTACGGCGTCACTTAACTTCAAAATAAAATGATTTGAAAAGATCAAATAGGGTCCCTCATCATATGATCATAAGAGATCAGTATGATAGATATAGAGATCATACCCCAACATAATAAAAAGGAACTTGAAAGACTTGACATGAAAATCGAACTTGAAAAATGAGAAGGGTGAAAGAATCCCTTAAAAATTCGGCAGCCTAACGGCGTCACTTAAACTTTCATAAAACGAAATGATGAGAGTAAGAGGAGATCTCTCATTATATAAACATGAAAGGGCAGTAAAAGGAATATAAAAGAACATCCTCTCACATAAAAACATGGAGCATAATAGGAATGACATAAAATAGATTACATGAAAAGAAAGAAAGGGGTCGGATCCCTTACCTTAAAATGTGACTCTTGAAACTCAAAGGATTGGACCTTGAGGGCTTGGGGGAACCTTGGGAGGACTCTTTGGAAGGTAAGAAGACCAGAACTTCGTTGGGGGAGAGTTGGGAGTGAAAACTAAGGGAGGAAAGGGTGGGTATTTATAGGGAAAGTGAGGGGACAAAGCATTAATGGCCAAGGGACACCTCACATGTGCTTTTCTCAAACCCATGTGCTCTCCCTTGGAATTTATCATGGAGTTAGGCCACATGGGGCCCCCAAAACAATAATTCATCCCCCTTGGCCGGCCAAGCCTCAAAAGATCTCATGACATCATCATGACACCGTTATGATGTCATTAAACATACCAAAACCCTAAAACTGCATTTTTACTATTCACTGAAAATTCGACTTTCTCAGATAAATCCCAAAATTTCACATTAACCAAATATCGATGCTATAATTTCAAAAATGAACTCCATTTTATAAAAATAATTTTTTAAATATTTTTAATTAAATTTTTAAATAAAAACACTATTCATCGAAAATTCATTTTTTTCAGAAAAATCCCCAAAAATTACCTTAACATAATATCGATGCTCTGAGTTCAAAAATAAAGTCCTTTTTATAAAAATAATCTTCTAATTATTTTTAATTAATTTTTTAATTAAGAAAAACACTATTCATCCGAAAAAACTAATACTTGACTAATAATTTACGAAACCGTTATTTACCCATTTTATTGAATCACATTACTTAATCAAGGTGCCTAGATTATATTAAAACTTTCTTTGAGTGAAAATTACTAATCCATTTGGTCACATTACTAATCCTAAGCGTAAAATCACTATTCATAATTTACTATTCATCAAAAATTATGTTGATCTTTTTAGACTCCAAATTCCTTAATGAACATTTTTGTAGAAGACCATTTTTTGAAAATCATTACACATCATTAGTTATTTTGGGTTTACATAAATATTTCAAAATATCCCTTTTTCAAAATTCATCAATAAAATACATTCTAAAATTATCAAGACATTTGAAATTTCACAAACATCACTAAAGGAAGAAATCTCAATTTATTCACCCGAAAGGATTACACAAGGAAACTAGGGTCTCATCACATAGCCCCTTATAACACTGGCATAAGACCTAAGTGTAAGGTGTGCTATGGTGAGAGAATCTGAGGGAGTCTGAGATAACATTGCCCTAGTAGCAATCTCCACTAACTTGAACTTCTCCTGCAAGCGTTTTCGTTCAAGCTTGACACGCTGGAGCTCGGCTTGGGCTTGGTCCAAAGCGAAGCCCACAAATGCTACCTCCTTCCCAAGCTCTGATAAGTGGGCTTCGTAAGGGTTGAGTCTACTGGATGAAGCCATCACCTCCCCTTTCTACATTAACCATTAACATCTTAATAAATCATTAAGAGTAAGTTAATATACTACTTAAAAAGATTAGGTCATTACATTCTTCCCCCCTTAAGAAATTTCATCCCCGAAATTTACACTTGAGGCCTAGTCGAAAAGGTGAGGGTACTTTTGCTTCATCGTTTCATCGGGCTCCCAAGTCGCTTCTTCGTACTTATGATTCCTCCACAACACTTTCACAAGGTGGGTAGTCTTGTTTCGTAGAACCTTGTCTCTACGGTCTAAGATCTCCACTGGCTGCTCCTCATAAGAGAGGTCATGTTCAAGTTGTACCACCTCTGGGTTCAGTACATGCGAAGGGTCGGGTATGTACTTCCTCAAGAGAGATACATGGAAGACATCATGAACTTGAGCTAGGTTCGGTGGATGTGCTAGACGATAGGCCACTGCTCCTATGCGATCAAGGATTTCATAGGGGCCAATGTACCTAGGACTGAGCTTCCCTTTCTTCCCAAACCGCATGACTCTCTTCCATGGAGAAATTCGAAGGAAGACTTTGTCACCAACACCAAACTCCAAGTCCCTTCGACGATTGTCAGCATAGCTCTTCTGCCGACTCTGAGCAGCCTTTATGTGTTGTTGGATTGCATGAACCTGTTCTGTCATCTCTTGCACGAGATCAGGCCCAAGAAGCTTCCTCTCACCAGTTTCATCCCAACAAGTAGGAGTTATACACCGCTTTCCATACAGAGCTTCATAGGGTGCCATCCGAATACTCGCATGGAAGCTGTTGTTATAGGAGAACTCCACTAATGGGAGGTGTTGATCCCATCCACCTTTAAATTCCATTGAGCATAATCTCAACATGTCTTCGAGTGTCTGAATAGTCCTTTCAGATTGGCCATCAGTTTGAGGATGATAGGCTGTACTAAAATTCAATTCAGTGTTCAGAGCATGCTGAAGACTTCTCCAGAATTTTGATGTGAATCTTGGGTCACGATCAGATATGATGGATATTGGTACCCCATGCATCCTTACCACTTCCTTCACGTATATCTTGTCAAGCTGATCCAGAGACAAATCTTCCCGAATAGAGATAAAATGGGCTGTCTTGGTGAGACGGTCCACAATAACCCATATCGCATTGTTTCCTTTGGATGTATTCGGGAGACCAGTTACAAAGTCCATGGTGATATTATCCCACTTCCATACTGGTATGGGTAGCAGTTGTAATACCCCCTTAGGAAGTTGTCTTTCTGCCTTTACTTGCTGACACACCAGGCACCTTGTAGTGTAATCGGCAATCTCCCTCTTCATGTTATCCCACCAATAATGACCATGAAGGTTTCTATACATCTTAGTGCTTACCGGATGTATAGAGAAAGTAGAGCTATGAGCTTCATCCATCAGTTCTTTCTTTATCTCCGGAATAGATGGAAACCATAGTCTTGTACGAAATTTCAATACACCTTCTTGATCAATATTGAAATCAGGGAACTTCCCATCCTTTACAGCCTCGAACTTCTCCTACATCAAAGGATCTTCTTTTTGAGCCTTCTTGATCTTCACTAGTAATGAAGGTTGAGAAATCATTTGGGATAGGGTTGATGATGTCCCTTTCCTTATAATTCCCATGTCCAGTTTTACTAGATCTTTAATCAAGGGGTCTCCCAGGATCCTCATTGTTGCCAGAACAACAGGATCTTTCCTGCTTAACGCATCCGCGACTTTGTTTGCTCTTCCAGGGTGATAATGAATTGAACAATCATAGTATTTAATAAGCTCCAACCATCTCCTTTGTCTCATGTTCAATTCTTTCTGTGTGAAAATATACTTTAGACTTTGGTGGTCAGTGTATATATCACATTTCTCCCCATAAAGATAGTGCCTCCATATCTTTAGAGAAAAAACAACTGCCGCCAGCTCTAGATCATGCGTAGGATAATTCTTCTCATGAATCTTCAACTGTCGAGATGCATAAGCAATTACCTTGTCATTTTGCATGAGGACGCACCCAAGCCCTTTCAGAGATGCATCGCTAAAAATAACGAATCCTTCTCCGATAGAGGGTAGTGTTAACACAGGTGCAGTAACCAATCTCTTCTTCAGCTCTTGGAAACTTTCCTCACATTCCTTTGTCCAGATGAAATTAACCCCTTTTCGAGTCAACTTGGTTAGTGGATTAGAAAGCCATGAAAAGTTTTTCACAAACCTCCTATAATATCCCGCTAAACCAAGGAAACTACGAATCTCAGTTACTGTTGTGGGTTGAGGCCACTCCTCCACAACCATTGTCTTTGCAGGGTCAACCGAGATTGCTTCATTGGTTACGATGTGCCCCAAGAAAGCCACGTGTTGTAACCAAAACTCACACTTGCTGAACTTCCCAAAGAGCCTCTCCTTCCGTAGAGTTTTCAAAACAACCCTCAGATGATCTTCATGCTCCTCACGACTTTTTGAATATATCAAAATATCATCAATAAAAACTACCACAAATTTATCAAGGTAGTCCTTAAAGACTCTATTCATCAAATCCATGAAAATAGCAGGAGCATTAGTCAAGCCGAAGGGCATAACAGTAAACTCATAATGCCCATATCTTGATCGGAAGGCAGTCTTTGGAATATCTTCCTTCTTCACCCTCATTTGATGATAACCAGATCGAAGGTCAATCTTAGAGAAGAATTGAGCCCCACGAAGTTGGTCAAATAAATCATCAATTCTTGGAAGAGGGTATTTGTTCTTCACTGTGATCCCGTTCAGTTCTCTACAATCAATGCATAGCCGCATTGATCCATCCTTCTTCTTCACAAGGAGAACTGGTGCTCCCCAAGGAGACACACTCGGTCGGATAAACCCCTTCTCCAACAAGTCTTGGAGTTATTTCTTTAGCTCCTCTAGCTCCACATTTGCCATTCTATACGGAGTCTTTGATATCGGTTGAGACCCAGGTACGAGTTCAATGGAGAACTCTACCTCTCTTTCTGGGGGAGGTCCAGGTAACTCCTCAGGAAATACATCCATGTATTCTTGAACAATCGGAACATCTTCAATTCGTATGCTCCCTTTCGCTTCTTCATCATCACCGATTAACTCCATAAAGAATGCTATGGGAGGTGCTTCTAGATAGGGATCAGTTTGGGATATCTCTCCTCGGAAGATAACTGTAGGTCGTTCATTCAAGACTACTGAGATTTCATTACTTCTGCATTTGATCTTAGCATTATACTTTGAGAGCCAATCCATCCCTAGTATAACATCGAATTCCATCATGGGAATGACTACTAGATTTGCGATAAGATTGTGCTCACCAAAGTAAACACTAGAGTCTCTAAATACTGTTGATGCATGGATAATCCCACTTGGAGTCTTGACTGACAACTCTATCTCAAGCAATTCGGGGATTGATTCTATATTCTTTGCAAACTTGTAAGAAATAAAGGAATGCGTAGAACCAGAATCAAATAAAGCACTTGCTAGTTTTGAGAGGACAACAAGAGTACCTGCTACCACATCGTTCGGAACTTCAACTTCAGTTGTTGTGATAGCAAAGCACGACCTTTCTCCCTTGGCCTCTGCTGAGGTTGATGGTGATTCCCCTCCACCGCCCTCGGATTTGGACATTGATTAGCAAAGTGCCCAAGCTGTCCACACTTGAAGCATGTGACTTCGGGTAGGGCCAGAACCATCTTTCCTCTGTCGTTAGTGTTGGGAAGTTGAGGCTTCACATCACCACAACAATTCTGAGAAATATGGCCTTCTTTTCCACACCTATAGCACTTGCCACTTCCGATCAAGCAGTTCCTCGGATGCTTCTTCCCACATTTATTGCATGTGGCATGTTGCATATTCTTTCCACCTCTTTCCTGATCAAAACTTCTTCCCAGGCTTGGTTCTATAGTTCTCTTCTTCTCATTAGATTTGTGAGACCATTGTGTCTCCCCAAACTCTAGTTCAACTTTCATAGCACTTCGAACTATTTCTTCATAGCTATCGTAGTCCCTGTTGGCTAGATTCTTCCGCAGATGGGGTCGTAGTCTGCCAAAGATTCTATCAACCTTCCCATTAGGGTCCATGACAAAGCTTGAGGTATAACGGGAAAGCCTTGTGAAGTTCATCTCATAGCTTCCGACAGATTCGTTCTCCTTCTGCTTCAGCTCGAGAAACTCTTTCTCCATTTTCGTTCTCATGGAACGAGGGAAATACTTGTTAAAGAAAATCCCCCCGAAATTCTTCCCACTCCATAGCTTCCATATCTCCTCATGGCTTCATGTTTTTGATCAGTGACCACCACTGATCAGCTTCTCCCTCTAGGCGGTAAACAGCAAGGGTGACTTTTTCTTCTTCCGAACAATGAAGTACAGAAAAGATCTTTTCAATGGAGCTTATCCATTGTTCTGCAACCAATGGGTCAGTAGATCCACTGAATGTTGGCGGTTGTTGACGCATGAAGGACTCAACAGAAAGTTGTTCCCTTCGTGGTGAGGTCGGCCTCTCAGCTTGATTCAAGTTATTACTCATAACTTGAGTCAGTTGGTTCATCATTCGCATGAATGTTTCCATTCCGGCTTCCATCGGAGGGCCGTCAGCACATGGTGCATTGCGGTCACCATCGGCACGGTTTCTCCTATTGCCCGCCATTTTCATAAAGAATAAAACCTTAGTGAGAAACTTATTTCATTTATGTATCTTTTAACTAAGACTTCATGCTTATACAATTACACTTTTCTATAATTCCTTCATAATGATTCATAAAAAGCTCGTGATTAACCAAACATATCCCCCGGGAGTGTCGTAACCAAGAGTGCAGCAAGGCCCGTTATCGTGCACCAGTTCCCATTTGAGTCTAGCTCAAAGCGGTTTTTTCGGGTTTTACCCCTATGTACATCTGTGCCAGAGCCGCCTCTACCTGCTCGTATCCAGACAGGGATGTATTTGTTTGATAGACCACTTACTCAATACTTACCAAAATACCAGGAAGTTTTCCTATATGTAAACTTTTCTATAGTGTTCTTCCTAAAGTTTTTATATCCTAATTTCCACAAATAACTAAACCATCCTTTGATACCCACTATAGCATCCCGCCATTTTATAACAAAAACTTTCATTACATTACACAAATCTGAGGATCGTTAAGGTTTATTGTCTTGGAAACAAGGATCATAATACATAAAAAAAACATGAAACATTCTTCTTAAACACTTGCAAGGTGTCTCCTTAAGTTCATTCTAGGTTCATTACTGCATCTCATAACCTGGGGACATACATCAAAAGAAAGGGTGAGCAGAAGGCCCAGTAAGGGAAACAAGAGGAACATTTTACATGTGAACTTGAGATACTTCAATAAGGACATGAAAAGAACTTTAAGGCATGAGAAAGAAATCATGAGACATTTAATAATAAAAATAACATTTTCCATAACTTGAAGATGTGGCTACATCATTTAACATAGACAATCATGAACATATCACCAAGGTCCATCCCCAAGGTGTCATTTGAAAATTACCAATGTTATTCACCAAGGTATCGTGAAAATTGTAATCTCTAGTGGTTACATAATTACCCAATGCATTGGAGCGCTATCAGGGCGCACCCTTAAATTTGCCTTTATTATCATGTGAGCCACATATATCATCATCAAACATTTCATAAATAACCCATATAGCATAAAGGAAATGGGTTTCATTTCATAATCATAACTTTTTAAAAACTGCTTTAAAGACATGATCTTTATATCACTTTAAAACCCACAGAAAAGGAAGGTGGGTCTCATGTATGTAAATCCCAGAATTTAAAATAGAACATTTTGGTATATATGTGAATACCCTTGTAGAAATAGGAGCTTTGAGTATTCACTTTATAACATAAAATAATTTTTGAGAAAAGAGAGAGAGGCATTTTGAGGGGAAAATTCCGCAGCATAACGGCTAAGTTTCGGGGTTTTAGAAAACATTGAAATGAGAGGGGACATGGGTCACCCACTCATAAATGATCCATAAAACAGTAGGGTGAAAGAGTAATAAGGACATATGGACATGGTAATTAAATTTTAGGGACATACCATTTGAAATGAAAAACATGGAAGGAAAAAAGATTAGATTTCTCTTATGAAAATTCGGCAGCCTTACGACGTCACTTAACTTCAAAAGAAAATGATTTGACAAGATCAAATAGGGTCCCTCATCATATGATAATAAGAGATCAGTATGATAGATATAGAGATCATACCCCAACATAATAAAAAGGAACTTGAAAGACTTGACATGAAAATCGAACTTGAAAAATGAGAAGGGTGAAAGAATCCCTTAAAAATTCGGCAGCCTAACGGCGTCACTTAAACTTTCATAAAACGAAATGATGAGAGTAAGAGGGGATGTCTCATTATATAAACATGAAAGGGCAGTAAGAGGAATATAAAATAACATCCTCTCACATAAAAACATGGAGCATAATAGGAATGAAATAAAAGAGATTACATGAAAAGAAAGAAAGGGGTCGGATCCCTTACCTTAAAATGTAACTCTTGAAACTCAAAGGATTGGACCTTGAGGGCTTGGGGGCACCTTGGGAGGACTCTTTGGAAGGTAAGAAGACCAGAACTTCGTTGGGGGAGAGTTGGGAGTGAAAACTAAGGGAGGAAAGGGTGGGTATTTATAGGGAAAGTGAGGGGACAAAGCATTAATGGCCAAGGGACACCTCACATGTGCTTTTCTCAAACCCATGTGCTCTCCCTTGGCATTTATCATGGAGTTAGGCCACATGGGGCCCCCAAAACAATAATTCATCCCCCTTGGCCGGCCAACCCTCAAAAGATCTCATGACATCATCATGACACCGTTATTATGTCATTAAACATACCGAAACCCTAAAACTGCATTTTTACTATTCACTGAAAATTCGACTTTCTCAGATAAATCCCAAAATTTCACATTAACCAAATATCGATGCTATGATTTCAAAAATGAACTCCATTTTATGAAAATAATTTTCTAAATATTTTTAATTAAATTTTTAAATAAAAACACTATTCATCGAAAATTCATTTTTTTTCAGAAAAATCCCCAAAAATTACCTAAACATAATATCGATGCTCTGAGTTCAAAAATAAAGTCCTTTTTATAAAAATAATCTTCTAATTATTTTTAATTAAATTTTTAATTAAAAAAACACTATTCATCCGAAAAAACTAATACTTGACTAATAATTTACGAAACCGTTATTTACCCATTTTATTGAATCACATTACATAATCAAGGTGCCTAGATTATATTAAAACTTTCATTGAGTGAAAATTACTAATAAATTTGGTCACATTACTAATCCTAAGCGTAAAATCACTATTCATAATTTACTATTCATCATAAATTAAGTTGATCTTATTAGACTCCAAATTCCTTAATGAACATTTTTGTAGAAGACCATTTTTTGAAAATCATTACACATCATTAGTTATTTAGGGTTTACATAAATATTTCAAAATATCCCTTTTTCAAAATTCATCAATAAAATACATTCTAAAATTATCTAGACATTTGAAATTTCACAAACATCACTAAAGAAAGAAATCTCAATTTATTCACCCGAAAGGATTACACAAGGAAACTAGGGTCTCATCACATAGCCCCTTATAACACTGGCATAAGACCTAAGTGTAAGGTGTGCTATGGTGAGAGAATCTGAGGGAGTCTTAGATAACATTTCCCTAGTAGCAATCTCCACTAACTTGAACTTCTCCTGCAAGCGTTTTCGTTCAAGCTTGACACGCTGGAGCTCGGCTTGGGCTTGGTCCAAAGCGAAGCCCACAGATGCTACCTCCTTCCCAAGCTCTGATAAGTGGGCTTCATAAGGGTTGAGTCTACTGGATGAAGCCATCACCTCCCCTTTCTGCATTAACCATTAACATCTTAATAAATCATTAAGAGTAAGTTAATATACTACTTAAAAAGATTGGGTCGTTACAGTATAGATCCTAAAATAATTCATGTGGCGGGTTTTGATCCCAAAACCTCTTCGCTGTAAACATCGCATCTAAACACTACCCTAACATCACCTATGTGTATATATATTTATATTTAGTTTAATATAGTTATATAAACCATGTGTATATAGGGAAGAGCTGTGGGTATAAGACTCCCGCTAACAAAAATTCCTTCCCGCGGAAAAAAAAATTCACGCGCACACACGAGAAACATATACCCATGGTTTTTCATAACTGTGGGTATATGTATTTTAACCTAGACCAATCCCCACATTTTGGGGAAAACCATGGGGATAAGTACCCCTATACACACGGTTTTGGAAAACCATGTGTATATGTGACTTTTTAGGACCTATCCCCATGGTTTTGGAAAACTGTGGGGATAGACCCCCCAATACCCACAATTTGGGAAAACTGTGGGTATAGGACTTGAAAATTCACCTATTCCCACAGTTTTCAAAAAACCGTGGGTATAGGGGGTACCTATCCCCAGGGTTTTGGGGAAAACTGTGGGGATAGGTCCATTTTACAAAAGACATATCTCACAAGATAAGAGAAATAAGAAGATGGTTCTCTAGGATAAGAGAGAACTCACTGATGAGATTCCAATGCAACAGACAGTGTTGGATTCGGAGGATGGACACACACTGGAGGTTTTGTCAAAGATCCGCAGCCGTACGAAGCTCTCATTCAAACAAGACCTAACAGAAGAGCGTTCTGGTGATTAGATGTGACCCTGGTGCGTTTAATGAAAAAAATAAAGTACACAACATGTACATTGAAGTACACGGCGTGTACTTTCCGTTTCCGTACTTCACATTAAGCGGTTTCCAAAACCACCCCCACACGGCCGTGTGTGTGGCCACTTCAGTTCCAACACATGGCCTCCTTCGGAAAAGTAGTACAAGACATTTACTTTGAAAATTTCTTGAATTTCACCTTTTTTACAAAACTGACCAGAAAAGGAAAAACATACCTAAAAAGAAGATCTGGGTTTTTACAAACTTCCCCATGAAAACAATTAATCCCCAAATTTCCCTAGCACGGTGTAAAAGAAGATACCCCGAACAGTTCCAGCCACTGTGATCGTACATCTGCCTCCCTCTCCCAATTCTCATCCTATACTCGCCCATGCTGCCAAAGAACCCGTACCAGAGGAACAGACCGGCCATGAAGAATCTTCATACATCGATCCAAAATCCAGATAGGATGCTTTTCAAAGGATGCATCCACTTCTAACTCAACCTCATAGGGTTGGAAAACATGATATGGGTCTGAAACGTAATGTCGAAGCTGAGAAACGTGGAATACGTCATGCATGGCCAGATACCTCTGAGATAACAGAAACCGATAGGCAACTGACCCAACTCTCTCTAACACCTTAAATTTCCCGACATACCTCGACGACATCTTACCCTATCTCATGATCCTTCTGTTCCCCAACCTTAGTGTGACACGTTGAAAAACTCGACCCCTGACCTAAAACTCCAGAGGTCATCTCTGCAGATCAGCATAAGACTTCTGACGAGACTGTGCAGTATCCATCGTCTTCTGAATCAACTCTATCTGCTATGTGGTCTCCTAAACAAGACGAGGTCCCAGCAAAGCTACCTCTCCTGTCACTATCCAATATAAGGGTGATCATAATGGACTATCGTACAAACCCTCATAAGGCGCCATCTAAATAGTTTCTTTAAAACTATTGTGCTAGGCAAACTCCAGAAGAGGTATATGCTTCTCCCAAGAACCTCCAAAATCCAGAATGCATGCTCGAAGCATATCCCCAAGAACCTAAATCATACGCTCGGACTGGCCATCTGTCTGAGGGTGGTAGGCTGTACACAAAACTACCTGTGTACCCAATGCCTTCTGAATCCTCTACCAGACCTGAGAAGTAAAATGAGCATCCATGTCTGAAACGATGTAGTGTATAAATCCATGAAGATGTACAATATCTCGTATGAATAACCGTCCTATATCATCAACATTGAAGGTCTATTTGATTAGAAAGAATTGAGAAACCTTCACGGGTCTATCAATCAAAACCCATATTTCATCATTCCCTCAAGGTGACCTCAGAAAACAGGTCAAAAAATCCATCGCGACATCATTCCACATCCACTCAGGAATGGATAACTAGTGTAAGAGCCATGTTGGCCGCTGATGCTCCTCCTTCACCTACTAATAGGTGGAACACCTCATAACGAATCTCGCAACATCCCTATTCATACCTGGTCACCAATACTAATGGTGTAGATCACTATATATCTTGGTGATTCCAGGATGAGCTGCCCAAACTGAGGAATGCAAGTCCCGCATCAGCTCCTCGCATATGTCTGCTGGCCCCTTACGCGCACCTAGAAACCCAAGATCTCATCTTTGCTTATGGTCCATCCAGGAATAGGTTCCTCTCCTGAAACACTCTCCCTTAGGACTAGGCCTTCAGAATTTGATAGCCGTCTCATTCGAACTCGATCAAAAAGAGTAGAGGTAACCGCTACAAGAAAATAGAAAAGTCTACCCCTGTCTGTCATGCACCTCCAAATGCATATCAGATAATAGATAAATAAGCTTCCACTTACTATTGGCCTCCTGAACTACCTGTATCTAAGTCCCCCTACTCAATTCATCAACCACTGCGTTTCCCTTCCCAGGTGTGTAGGCAAGCTAAAATTCAAAGGACTGTAGGTACTCGAACCACCTCCACTCTCTTAAATTCATATCATACTGAGTAAAGATGTACTTAAGACTTTTTTGTTCGGTGAAAACCACAAAATTCTCTCCTAGAAGATAATGTCTCCAACAGCGTATGACATGAACAACAACTGCCAACTCCAGATCGTGTGTCGGGTAATTCCTCTCATGTGGCCTCAACTTCTGAGACCCGTACGCAATGAATCCATCTCCCTGCATTGGCACAACTCCCAGCCCAATACCTAACGCATCACAGTAAACAGTATAACTCTTTCTCAGCTTTAGAAATACTAGAATTGGTTCTGAATTCAACCTCCCTTTCAGCTTTTGAAAGGCTGACTCACTATAATATAACCATAAGAAGTTCACACCCTTCTTAGTCGGACCTGTCAGCAGTGATGCTGAGCGTGAAAAGTCATGTATGAAATGATTGTAGTATCCAGCCAGCCCTATAAAACTCCACACCTCAAAGAAGTTCTTCAGCTGCTCCCAGGAAACTACAACTCTCACGTTCTCTGGGTCTACTGATACTCCTTCCTCTGAGATAATATGACCCAAGAAGTGAATTTGATCCATCCAAAAGTTTCACTTTGAGATATTAACATATAATTGATGTTCCCTCAGTGTACTCAAAATGATCTTAAGATGGGTAGAATGGTCATGTCAAGTGTGAGAGTACACCAAGATATCATCCACAAAAAAAACCACAAAGGAATCCAAGTATGGATGTAATACTTGGTTAATCAGGACATGAAAACTAAAGGCATGTTCGTGAGACCGAACGACATAAACATATACTCGTATAGACCATACCTTCTTTGGAATGCTGTAAGAGGTATATCTGATGGTCTAACGCGCAACTGATAATAACCGACCCTCAAGTCAATATTTGAGAACACCCGGGCTCCTCGAAGCCGGTCAAAGAGATCATTGATCCTCAGAAAGGGATACTGGTTCTTGACCGTCAACTGGTTCAACTTCCGATAGTTTGCACAAAGCCTGAGGGTGTCATCTACCTTCTTTACAAACAGGACATGCGATGCCTAAGGAGTTGTAATGGGTCTGATGAAACCCTTTGCCTGTAACTCCTCTAACTATTTCTTGAGCTCCTGCAACTCTAGTGTAGCCATCCTATAAGGAGGAATGGAAACTAGTGCCACCCCTGGCAGAAGCTCAATCAAGAAGTGTACCTCGCACTCCGAAGGAAAACCTGAAAAGTCCTCTGGAAAGACATATCTGAAACGATCCACCACTGGAGAAAAGTCCATATGCAAAGTACCTTGGTCATCCAGATATAGACTAGCGATCTGGGCTATAAATACTCCCAACCCATGATGCTATGGACCTAATCTGCTCACATGAACATCCCAATTGCCCCTTTGAAGAAAAGATCCACCCTCTGGTGATACAAAACTTACCCTACGACTAAAAAAATCGACGACTGACTGGAAGGGAACTAGCCAGTCCATTCTAAGAATGACATCATAGCCTGTCATCTCTAGGATATAGAGGTCCCATAGAAAGTGACATCCACCAACCTCTAGTGGGAACTCCTTTCACTGACGTACACTAGCCGTTCTAGTCCCCAACGGTGTGTATAAAATCAAAATATCGGCAGAAGAAAAGATACAGAGACCAAGGCTCTCCACAACAGAGACAATGATAAAGCTATGGGAAGCCCCTGTATCGAAAATAGAAAAAGATAAAACTAAGGATACTATGATTGTACCTCGAACTGTAGAGGGTCTAGGATCCTGCTCTTACTGGGTCTGATCCACTGAAAAAGTCTGGCCTATACCATGAACCTGTGACCCTGACAAACCGCTCTGAGCTAATCCACCCTGCTGTCGCTGAAGAACCAGAGACTGACTACCATGGCCACAACCTCCACCTCGGCGCGAACGGATGGAAGAACTCCAGTTCCCAGACTGGTGAGAAACTGGTGGCACTGCTCCTGAACGTGGGGTCAAAGAAGAACCCCTGTCACCTACTGCTGGTGAGAAGAACTAACAAAAGTGATAAAGATGACCCAGCTTGATGCAAGATTAGTACTCCACTGGGTCTCTCGTGAAACGTGGCCACGTATGCCCGCTATTCCCACACCGATAGCACACCACCTAGCTACCGAAAGATGCATCCCTCCTTCTCTGATCTCCTCATGAAAACTCCCTGCGGCGCTTCCTGCTGTCCGGAGGAGGGATACTAACTCTGGATGCCAAACCGCCCTTGCTCACTGATCCAGAATCCATCAGATTTCACTCTGTGATCAGCTCCTGGTTAATGATAGAAGATATCGAAGTCAACCTAAAGATGTTCACCTGAGATCAGATGTCATGCCTAAGACCATCATCAAACTTATGTGCAAGGAACAACTCATCACCTCCTGGAATAGGCATGAAACACTTCAGCTCTATGAAGTAAGAGGAATACTCCATAACAGTAAGAGTAACCTTATCCAAACTCATTAACTCTCGGGAACGATCGACCCTCATGGTCTCCAGATATAATTAATCATAAAAGATACACCAAAACTCATCCCAAGCTATATTCTGCTGGTGGCCTGCATGTGAGATCACATCCCACCACCTTTTGGCAGAGTCTCGAAGCATATAGGTAGTGAGCTTCACCCTCTTCTCTGGAGGTATCTCCAGATGCTCAAAAATCATTAGTGTGGCTTATAGCCATGACTCTGCAGCCTGGGGTCCTCCATACCCTAAGAAAGTAGGAGGATATTGCTGCTTAAAGACCCACGTCAATTCTACCATTAACTGGGTAGGAGGCGGGACTCCCTAAAAGGTCTGCATCATCCTCAAAAATCTCTCCCTATACTATGCATCAACACCTATGTTAGGTATAATGGCTGGTTCCATGGCTGGAACAACTGGAGCATCCACTGGGAGTCCCTGATCAACCATGTCCAGTTTCTTATCACCGCCTGGCAACTGGCGTACAACTAGAGAACGTTTTGGTGGCATGACTATGCAAGGTCATGTGAACACCATAGATCAATATTATCAAGGACTGAAAACTAGAATCATTAGAAAGGAACTGGAGAAAGATAGCATTCATGTTTTACAAAACATGACTACATGGCATGTATAATTCCTACACGACATGTTCCCTTAAGTCATTTACATGGGCATGTACACTTGCCCAAACTGGTCGTGTAACACCCGAAACACATGGAATGTCGTCTTAACACACAACATGTACTTGAATCCCCTTTCCCTTCCTGAGTCCTTTTACACGGTTAAGCCACACGACTCTCCTAAGACAAGCCTACATTGTGTGTTCAAGGTAGAAACGGCGTGTATTAGACAAGCTTCACCTGGCCCGTGTTGTTAGTGCACAGACTGACACACGGTTCACACTACACGGCGTGTACTAGACAGAAATGGTTCGAATGTGAAAGGATAACACTGAGTCATGTTGTTAGTGACATGACCGAGTACTGGGGTCAGGATACACGGCGTGTTCAATACTAACACGACATTTATTGCTTAAGGTTTATCTGTACAAGTTGTTAGTTACACAGGAGGACACATGATCAATGCTAAAAGGCATGGTCAACTAGTACATGGTTTGTTCCCACAAGAAAATCTCTATCCCGTGTCTCTGCACACACGGCTTATGACAAGGTTAGAGACAACACGGCGTGTGCATAAAGTACACGACGTGTACTTAAGAAAAAATAGTTTCTTCCTGAATAGAAGAACACATGGCATGTAGTCAAAACTACACAGCATGTCTTCTAGGTTTTTCCAGATAGTAAGCCTTATAAACTACTCTGGGACCCAGAAAAACACTGAAACGAACATTGGAAGTGCCAAATTCTGATCCGTGGGGGCCCATACTCCCCACGAATCAAATCTTGGCATCTTAGACATGTAATAACAAGGAAAACAAGGCAATGATCCACCAAATTTCGGTTCATGAGGGCCCATAACACCTCAAGAACAAAACTTTGGCATTCATTCAAGAAAAACCATAAACAACCAATACCCTATCAAACAAAAGGTAATTTTTATCAAGGCATCTATCACAACATCATGCATATTCTAAAAAAATCTATCACAACAATATGCAATTGATAATGCATCCTAGATGGCATGGCAAGAATGAATGACATGTGATTTTTAACAAGTGCCTATATGATGCATGCGATAGAATACCCTCATATCATCGGGTGAGATAGTAATAGAACCTCAATAACATCAACGACAGTAGCACAATACATGTGAGTCACCTAACGGTGAAAATCAAATCAACTATAAAATTGCAAACCATAATTTTTTTACAATAACATGGTAGATTGGATTTTCCCTGTACACGGGTTAGTTACTCTTGAGCACAACTTATTACCAAGTACCTATTCTTTCTTATCCCTAGATAAAGGCTCCAAACAGTAAGTCAAGAGAAAAGAGTTTCCTATGATACCAATTTGTAATGTTCTGGTTCTGAAAGCCACCTAGAGGCACACCGTACTCGGTTGGTCACATGGCCTCAAGCGCATTTCCCGACATGCCAGAGGCTACTGACTAGTAGTGAGGGTTTGAGTGTGATAGTGGGGAAACTATGCCCTCATTGGAAGAGTACACAACAGAAGTAACAACACACAATAACAGAAACAGTAAATATCCAACAACAACAAACAGTGGAAGATTGGAATTATAAACAATTGGAGCACAAACACACATATATATATAATGATGCATGATACATATGTCTAGGAAATAATCCAAACAAGTCACAATTCTTGGAAATACAAACTGTGCTAAACCAAAGTACAAAAGAAAAGGATAAACAGCTCTTCAACATCGCAAGCCTAAGCTTGGTCCCATTCTCTCCAACTCCACAACAAGTCATGTACCTGAAGTAGAAGGGTGCTTGCCTTTATCTAGACCTGGAATAATATAATCCGGTTGGTCCCAAAAGCATGACCCAAATAGGGTGTGAGACTAAATCCCAGTAAGAAACCACCCGAAGATCTGTGCCTAACAGTCAGTGAATATATGGTTGGTAAAAGTACATAAAACAGTAAACAGGAAAATACTTATTAGTAAACAATCCATAGTTTCAATATCAAGCAATCAGTGAAACAAACAGCTAAACACAAACAGGTAACCCTCTAGGAAGTACTCACAGCCATCCCCTATGGTCCTACCTAAGAAGTACAAGCAACAGTCTGGGCAGTACACTCGGCCTAACCCCTCTGGACCAGTTATAAGAATTCACAAAGACTCTCTGAGGAAGAACTCACATTAAATTACCCTTAATGTCTAAGGTAGTCGAGGACTCTCTGAGGAAGTTCATACGGTCAATTCCCTCTATAGCCCCAAGGTCAATGACTCTTTGAGGATGCTCACTTGGTCAATTCCCCTTATAGCCCATGTTATTCAAATACTCACTTAAGAAGATCACTTGGTCAATTACCCTTATAATCTAGAGTAATCAAGGTAATTCAAATTAAAACAAAGACTCTTTGAGGAAGCTCACATGGTCAATTCCCCTTATAGTCTAAAGTGCTCAAAGACTCTCTGAGGGAGCCCACTCGGTCAATTCCCCTTATAGTCTACTACACTAGGTTGTCACAGACCTGTGTATGTCAATGAGCATAGCTATGAAATATGGAAAACGTAAACCTACAGAACTACTTGTCAAACTAGTCTACAACATATCAAGCATGTCAGAATACAAACTCTCCATCCTACAACAACAGGCATGGGAAACAGGCAAGGCAGAAAACTAGCTAAATAGGACCAAACGGCCGTAAACAGAACATGCATGGGAAATACATATAAATCATATAAATCAACCCTATTCATATCCAAATAAAATCTATACAAACTTTAGAGAATTCTAGTTAATAAATAGGGGTAAAAACGTAAACACGCAATACCCTATTCAAGGGTATTGGTGTAATTTGCACATAATACTCAAAGAATTTGAACGTAAAGGAACAAACCACCTACCTCGGCATTATTGGAATGATATAAGTGAACCTCAAATATTGAATCACCCTAGAAAGCAAAATATCTACTTAAAAGTCTAAAACATTCAACCCATGATATCTCACAAGAGAAGAGAAATCAGAAGATGGTTCTCTAGGAGAAGAGAGAACTCAACAATGCGATTATAATGCCACCAACAACGTTTGATTTGGAGGACAGACGTATGCTCGGGGGTTCGTTGAAGATCCATGGATGCATGGAGCTCTTGGTCAAACGAGACCTAAAAGAAGAGCATTCTGGTGATTAGAAGTGACCCCGGTGCGTTTAATGAAAAAATAAAAGTACACAGCTTGTACTTTATAAGTACACGATGTGTAATCGCCGTTTCTGTACTCCGCTTTAAGAGTCCTCCAAATCCAACCCCACATGGCCATGTGTGTGGACACTACACAGCTAGCACATGACCTCCTATGGAAAAGCAGTACATGGAGTGTACTCATAAAGTACATGGCATGTACTTTGAAAATTTCTAGAATTGTATTTTTTTTCTCAAAAACGACCAGAAAAGAAAAAACATACTTGAAAAGAAGATCCAGGTTCTTACAATTTGTTTAGAATTTGACATATATGCTATGATATTTGGTTATGAAATTATTTGAAACTGATTTACCTACTTGTTTGGAAATGTGGAAAAGGGGAAATTAAACTATTTTTCATGATTTTGATATAACAACTGTTAAACTATTATCATGAATTGTTTTATTAAAAGTTGAATATACATGTATTATTGTTCATAAAATTGATATGGAACACCTGGGTGAGACCCTAATGATCCTAGTAGCTCATAACCTATGCAATTCTTCCATGGTGCATAGATCTGGTTATGCCATTCGATGAAGGGAAATGAAAGGTGCCACAGTGAGACAATGAAGTTTTCTATCAGGTGGTATGGATATCTATTAGTGTGATGGTGGGATTTTTTCCATACTATCACTTGAAGCGGTTTGTTATCTTTGAGATTGTTTCACTTATGGAAATGTTTTGATTTGTTTTGTAATATTTTTTGTACTGGATTGGTTGTAGTTATTTACTTTGTGTTGAAATTTCAAGGTTGTTTGATTGAGTGTTTTGTTTTGTGGTATTCTAGAATGAGTTCCCAAGGAAGGAACCAACAATTCAAGAAGGTAATGCCTTAGTTACTTATCCTTGTGAACCATGAGTCTCCATTTAAATCTTTATATCTACCCAGAATCCTGATGGATTGGTGGATCCATGTTCTCCCAACTCATGGACCGTGAATGAGAGTTATTGAATGGGTATCCTTCATTATTCTATGGTGATCAAGGACCCCATGATGTGATTGTGTGGATATCTAAGGTAAAATATATTTTCAACATGATAAAATATCTTGAAGCCTCTAGGGTGAGGCACACTATTACTTTGTTCAATGTTTTGGGATCATATTAGTGGAGGTGTGCTATCTATTCCCAACCATTTAATGGATTGTCTTGGGAATGTTTCAAAGAAATATTTATCTTGTAGTTTTATACCACGGTGGTGAGAAATAATAAGGAAATGGGTTTCTTAAGTGTTCATTTGGGTGATAATTTAGGGAAAGTATACATGGAGTGTTTCATTATACCGACACATTTACCTTTAGAGTTGTACAGAGATGATTCAAAGAAAGTGTGGTTCTTCTCCAGGGGCCTTTATCCTGATATTAGTTCAATTGTGTTTCAGTATTACCTAACTAATTTAAAGGAAGTGGTGCTCAAGTATATAGTAGTGTAAGTAGTATCAACATGTAAATCTAAGGAATGTGATGTTGTGATCCCATCTGGTGTTGGAAGGGGAGTTCTGGCTAGAAAGGATTGAAGTCCTATTATCTTCTACCAGTTTGGGAATCTTGGGCGCATTTGAACTTCTTATCCATAAAATTATAATACCTATCATTTATGTGGATATATTAGTCATATCGAGAGGTTTTTTGATATGTTTGATCATCATCAGAAGAAGAATCCAAACTAGCTTGAATATGGTAGTGTTATATATTGTCACTTCCCTTAGAGAGTTGTAAGATGAGGGTTTTTTGGGGAGATTTATCTTTTATAATTTTTTATTTTTGGTTTGGAACTTCTCCCATATATTCTATAGCTAGTTACCATATATATAATGGAAGAAAGGGATTTTTTCCTTTTTATATATTTTGAGATGTTCATTCCTCATTAATTATGTATTGTTTTTGTATTTTATGAATGGTGTGGAAGATGTGTTTAGATTGTATGGATGAATGACATCGAGATACCTTGGGTGTGGGATATGGTAATGTAGAGGCGCAATTGGTGTTTTGGTATAGTTTAAGAGCTACTATGTTGAGTTTTATTATTGAAAACCATGATTGGGTGTTCCATGTGTTCTCAATGAGTTACCCTATGTGTATTTTCATGACCTAGGTTTGGAACCATGCCATCCCATGTCGAGGCCTATGCATGTTGGGTTGTACCTATCAAATACCAGAGTTTCATTTTTGGGTGATTGAGTATAGTTCCCTCTTGGTTGTTCTTGAGGATGTGATATCTTATGGTGTTTAGTGCTAGCCATCATGGTTATTAGAATCATGTATCATTAGTGGTGATCATCCTTGTTGGTTCACATATCTGCTGTTTCACTATTAAAAAAAATAAATGGTGGGGAGACCTATTCCAGGTATTCATGTGTTCTCCTCATTCTTGTAAAATGATCCTTAGGGATGTCATTAGTTGGGATGTTCGTTCATCTGAATATAATGACCTATTATATTCTAGATGTGGTGTTTTTATTTTTTCCAATGATATAGTTTGGGATTCAGGAGGCTCTTAGAATCAGTTGTAGAAATATTCATATTCCTAATTTCAAATAAGATCATAGGGTGGCTATTCCAACATTTTCTCTTGTTGTATCTTCACTCTCATTAAGTTGGGGGTTTTTTTCTTAGGAATTCTAATTTTTTTCCTACTGGGGAGTTATGAATTATTAAGTTGTGTTTAACCTAAAGATGAGTTATTTTTATCTCACAATATTGGTTTCAATGTTTTAAGTAGTCGTATAGTGTTCATGTTCTCTTTAGAAGAGAGGTAGCCATGGAATTATCACTTTCCTTGAGTTTTTTAGGTTATTATAAGAGAATAAAGTGTCTTGGTGGGGAGTTTGTGACACCATGCAGTGTCACTTTCATGGTAGTGATCTTGTGGTATTTTTCATCTTTGGTATTAGAGTGTTCTCAGTTAAATTTCTAGAAGTTTTTTAGGGGTTTTATAGGGGAACAAGAATTGGAAAAAATGTAGTAGAAACCATAAAGAATTTTTCAATTGGTTAGTGGAGAGTGAAAATTTTGTGAATCATTAAGGAAACTTTTCAGGACAACCATGTAGCATTGGATAGTGGAAGACACAAACTACTTCAAAACTATCCTTTAATAGCACCAGAATTTAGTAGCTCTAGAAAAATGCACTGAGGAATTTCATCTTTATCAGTTATAAAATAATCACCGATAAAGGGAGACCTTTATCAATGCTAAATGAAGGAATTGAAAGAGTATACCCTTTATCAATGCCTTTTGTTTAGCACTGCTACAAGGTCTCATAAATAATTGCTTTATTTTAGTGCTGATAAAGACGTTTTTATTAGTTCTTTTGGAATGATGATAAATATCGATATTTATCATCACTTTTTTAGTGATTCTAAACATTAATTTTATCAGAGTTTATCAATTTAATGATGATAAAAGGGATAATTATCAGTGATTTTATAAAAGTGTTATTAAAAGTGTTGTTGATCTGTTTAAGAAATCCCTATCCCACACTCAGTCATCAGAGTTATAAAGTTATTGTGGAAATCCGCTACTGTCGGCATGATAACACTATGATCCATCAAAAGAATCAAGAATATAATCCAAGTTATGTTATTTTATACTTTTCCTATATCATTGTTTGATCTTTTGGGTTCTGTGTTTTTCATTTTTTCACTATTACAAACCGTACATCTCATCTCTTTACCATTTCCGACATGGCCACTCTAGAAGGCCAACCAAATTACTTTATTGAGATATAATCATTAGCAATAATTTATTTTGAGAATAATTACTATATGTGGTCATTTATATTTTGTATAAAAAATATTATGGAGTCCCATGTATGTTATCCATGGCCATGACTGAATCAAATATGATTTTTTATTGGTTGCTCAATGGCCTTGAAGAAGACCCCTTTGGTTTACCTCGTGTAATTTCTTTGCAGAGGGTTATCTATAAAGTTTTTATTATAGCCACTATCCTTAAACTCATTTATCCTCCATAGAAACCACTCATTTACAAAAGGAATTTAATTTTATATAGTCTATTGGATTCCTAATGAATTTTTTACCCAATATTATGTAATCCACCTCTTTATAATATTTGATCAAGGATAAACCCTTTGTAAATGATCCTTTATGTAGTCTACAAAAATATCACTCTTGTCTCTTATAAATAGAGTTTTAAAAAGATTTATAAATTATAGATTGATAATTTATCCTCTAGGCTCTCCCACCTTAGATGATCATAGTCCCCATGCAATGATGGGTCAAAATACATTTTAGACACTTTATTTACATGGTTTAACCCTCTATAATAATATTTTATTAAGGCCTTATCTGAAGAAACTTTACTTGGATGGGTATTACATAGTTCCCAAGATCCAACTAACATTTTACATTAGATCACATGAATATTAATAAATATTTTATAACATTATGAGTGTTCTTCTTTGTAACATAAATTTTATAATGTCTTTAGTATATCTGTCACATCAAAATGTTATATGAGTTACCCAATAGAATGTGATCCACGAAATTCAATGGAAATATTCATTTACATATATCTAGTGATCTAGATTTCATCATTATGATCAGAAAAAAATGATGTTTGACTATTAGGTGTTGGATTCTTATACATACAAGACAATTATTACCATGAATTTTAAACCATGTAATCCTCAAGAAGGGGGTTATGAGGACTGAATCTAAAATAATAATTCCCCTTATTATATTTTTATATTGGTATTTATAATTATATATGTGTGTATTTAAATATATATAGAATTTTATTATTGATGAATATTATAATCAACATAAATTGATATTTTCATGTAAACAGTTGAAAAATATTTTCATTGTGTATTAAGATTTATTAGGTTTTTCACAAGTTATATGACATCAATTGACTAATTCTAGAAATATTTTTTTTATTTAATGTTATGGAATATGAAATCTCTAACTTTTTTTTGAAATTGAACTATTTGATTAAATCTATAACCCCTGTAGTTCATAGATGCGTTCATATATATTGATGACTTGGATAAAAAAATTAGTCGATTATCCTCATATTCACTACTCATCCTTATTTTAAATTTGTTTTTTTAGATTTTTAACCTGTTTTTTTGGCCCAATATGTTCCTTATGATTGTATTTTAGATTTATTATGAACCTGATTTTATAATTTTTGTGTTATTCAGAATATGATTCCCAGAAAGGTCCCTGAAGTTTCTAATGGGTTTCACTATGTTTATGGTTATCCATAGTTGTATCCCATCTTCCAGGGAAATTGAGGTGTGTTAGAGGCAGTGATGTGTCTTGAGGAAGTTGAGCATGTCTTTAGAGTGTCTGGAACTCTTAATGATGTTAGAGTTCATGATGTTCTGGTTCTGCTTCGGGGTCATCCTTGGAAGAATGGAAGTTGTTTTTCCCACCAACGATGCATTTTGGGATGATGTGGGAAGATTTTAAGTCCCTCTTTGGCTGATGGTTTATACTTGAGGAGGTGAATATGAAGAAAAGGTAATATCTCAAGAGTTTCATACAGGTTCAGCGGGTGAGGAATGATTATGTTGAACACTTTAAGGAGCATGTTTCTTTTTTTTGTAGAGGGGGTGTCACCGAATCTATTTAAAGCTTCTATTTTCATTGGGGGTATTAATCTAGAGATCGAGGCATAATTCTTCTTCTCCAAGGATCTCCATTTTGACAAGTTGGTGGAGGAATCATTTTTGGATGATCTGTTGTGAAAGAATCATAAACATATTGGCTTAGTTGTTGTCTCCCAGGTTGGTGTGAAGATGTTCGAAGTTTCTTCGTTTTGGTTTTGTGGTTGTTAAAATTTCACATTTCATTATAAAAGTCGGATGAAACTATACTTTCATTATTCAAATGGTTTTGTTTTTTTGAATGTGAAATTTTAAATAGTTATCCTTTCATGAATTAGTTCCCCACTTTCTATCACGCTTTTTTGGAGTTGTCTATTTTTGTGGAAATCACGCATTGTGCCTTGTGTACAGTTTAATTTATATTCTGTATTTTGGTCATTTATACTATTTTTTCTACTAATTTCTTAAGTAAGAAGAATATTAATTTTTATATGGATCTATTGATCAATGAAGCCAAAATATGGATGTGTTGTTCATCACTCACAATGATAATAACAAAACTATGGATTCCTTGTGCACTTCACTACTGTTGGTTAACTACCGCTTAGCATAGCATCTGATATGAACTTTTTCCCATCATTCCCATTATTTTATAATCTCACACATGCTCTCCACCATATGTATCATGTCACCATTAAACATTCAGTTTTCTTTATCTTCTTACACCCATTTACTATATGCATATTTCTGTATGCATTATTCTTATTTATAAGTAGCAAATAGGTGATAAAAGAGAAGGAAAAGTGAATGCTAAATGGTGTCATGATAGAGATGGTGGAAAGAATGCATGGGATGAGAGAATCATCAGGATTCCAGGAAATATGTTTAGGTCAGATGCTATGATAAGCTGTAGAATTAAGGAATTATTTCATATTTATATTTAATTTATTTCTTTTCAGTATTACTCATGTAATAATTTTTTTATACTGGTGGATTATTTTCATCGAGTTTTGGTGCTCTTTCCTATAGTAAGGATTATTTTTTAATGAATATAATAATTTTTATTTATATAATTTTATAAAATAATGTTTGAAATGTTTATAATATAGTTATTGTTTCTAGTATTTGTGTTGTAAATTTCATTTCATTTAAATTCTGTATTGCAATATGTTTTTATTGACATATGATGTGTGTCTAGTTTGTTTCTGGGCTTGCGGGGTGTTGTAATAGTACATTGCAACATCACCCTTTATCAATGATTATTAAAGAACTAATAAAGGATACCTTTAACGGTTCCAAATAAAAAACTGATAAAGGTCCTATTTATGAGCGCTTTTCTTAACACTGATAAATGCACCGTTTATCAGCGCTATTTAAGTGCCAATAAAAGTCCCAATATTTTAACATCGATCAAGTATTCAGTTCTTTTCTAGCACTAATAAAGGCAATTTCTATCACTGTTAAAGGCTAGTTTTGTAGCACTGACATAGTTTGTCCATGGGTTGGTAAACTATGTTATATAACCATGTGAACTACCTAGTTTTGGGTATTTTTGTCTTTTAACATTCATTTTAATCAAGTATTTCACCCCAATACTCCTCCATTTGAACCCCATGACCCAAACACATTCTAAGGGCTTCTACTACCCTTTTCAATATTCTGTATATGGATTGGGAGTTTTTTGAGTGGTTCTATGTTAGGATCAAGTTGTATGATCCCCTCTTCTTTATTTCTTTTGCATTTTCACTTTTTCTTTAACTCCTATAATCCCATAATTCATTATTGGATGATTATATTGATTAGGATTGGATGGAATTAGTCATTTTGATTTGAAATAGTTGTGAGCCATAATATGAGTTCCTTTATGGTGTATTTTGTTGAAGGTGACAAGGTTCCACCACTTGAGGTAAGTGCTTCAATTTCATGTTCTTGTATTTGAGAGTTTTATTGATGTTGGGGTTTTTTTTAAATTGATGTTTAACTAATATAATTATGGTGTGGATTAATTTTTTTATTTGTTAAATATTACCTTGACTTGGTCATATTTTCTTGTGGAAAATGGTTGGAATTCTATATTTTAAATATCTATTTGGTGTAAATGGGTATTTTATGAATTTTACATGTGTGATAAAATGCCATGTTTTTTCTATGAGAAAATAATTTATACCTTGGGTTTTAATGCAAATGGTGGTTTCAAAGCGAGTTTCCCTATTTTTTGTAACAAAAAGGATTTCTATTATTTTAAAAGAGGTGGTGTTATTTTTTAGAGAGAAATAGGGTTTCCCTTGGGTGGTTTATTTGAGTTAAAAAAATCATGTTTGACATATTATTGGTGTTTTATTAAGATTATATGTTTATTAAAAAATGTTTTTCCAAAAAGTATATGTATTAGATGGGAATAGTGAAGGACCAATTGGAAATTTGGGAAATGATTTTGTTTGATTGTTGATTTTTTCCTTTTTGATCCCCTTTGTTTTTAATGATGTTATTTTTATCCATGAGATGAATGTTTGATATGTGACTAATGTCGTACTTGTGTATTGGGTCTCTTTCTAAGGGTAGTAAATTGGATATAGGAATAATGTGATTTAGATGTTATACCTTGGGGATTGTTATTGTCAGGTGGTGACATTGTTTATTAGTTCCCCATATCCTTTTGTTATTACATGAGGTATCTAATGATACTAGGTGGGAAGTTAGGAGACATGTCTATTATAGTGGATATTACATGATAAATATTCACACATAGTTGTATGTAATACCTGGGTAGTGGGGTGTTGCCTATGCAACTCCATGAGAGTGATTTCGTTGACAGATGTCGATCATTAACCCACCTTTACAAGGTCTACATTTCACGTCCTGTAATTTCCTATTAGTCCTGGTGGGGTCACCTCCTGAAATGTATCAAATGTTATGACTTTTGTTATACATATTGGCATGTGTGTTGCTTTTATTGGATGTAATTACATGATGTGTTGTTTTTTTTTTCATTTTAGTATTAATGTTGGATAGTTTTTTTCCATCCATATACTGTAATTATTTTAATATGGAATCCCATCTTTTAATTACATAGAATTATCATTACATAGAATAGAACAAAAAATCTTTTAAAGTTTAGTTTCTTAGAAATTAGGAACATAATTCATGAAAACATAAAAAATTATTTTAATACACATGAAATAAATGTTCATCGGTTCACCCAAGGTAACTTTTACTGCATCTCATATCATAGGGACATAATCAAAGGAAATGGGTGAGCCTGAAGCACAATAAGGGAATAAACAAGGGATACATATAACATGTGATCACAAGACATATCAATATGGATGTGAGGAATAACAATAATCCATGAGAAATAGGCATATTATAATAATAAGAACATGAATAATAACATGTAAATTTGGATACAGCATAAAAATGAGGTATTTGTAACAATATCACTATGTTTTATCAACAAGGTGTCATAAATGAAAATTACCATGTTATTCACTAAGTAGTCATAAGACAAGTCATATAATGAGATTAAATTCATTACCCAATGAATTGGGGCACAAGTATGGAACATCATTCATATGTATTAATTTCATGTGACCCAAATTGATCAAAATAAATCATTTCATTAATAACCTATGAAGATTAAATAATGGATTTTATATCAAAATCATGGCGTACAAAAGTTCTCAAAGACATGATCCTTACATTTTTTTATCACATGAAAAGGAAATGTGGGTTTCATGTGTGTAAATACCCAAATAAATAAATTTTTTTTTACAACCAGGTGAATACTCAGGGAATATTAAGAGTTTTGGGTATTCACCAAAAACATAAATGATAATTTCTCAAGTGAAATAACGAAATTTGAGAAGTAAATTCCATAGCATGAAAAGTATAAAACATGGTTTTAGAAAAGTGTAAAATGTTAGATAATTAAGGTAACCCATATATAAAATACTATTATTACTATAATAGGATAATATAAAGTGGACAAAAAGAAAATAATTTGTCAATTAAAAGACATACCACATAAAAAGGGAGCTTTAATGGAGAAGATAGGTGGAGATTTCCCTTACCATGAATATTGTTTTCTAAAACTTGACGATGGAACATTGTGGGATTGAGGAAACCTTGGAGGGTCTATTTGGGAGAAAAAAACCACAAATACAAATTATGGATTGGGAGTGAAGGGTAATGGTTAAATGGGTGGGTATTTACAACAAAAGTTTAGGACTTGTTTAATAATTTCCAAATACAAGTCTTGTAAATCTAGGTTGTGGAAAATGAAAAACCATTGGCATACCCATGGTTTTTTCTAATTAGTTTGGTCAATTGAGTCACATTTTAACGTATTTTAATTCACTAGAACTAAAAACCATTTTTAATAGTTAATTTATTATAGAAAAGTAAATTCTCCACAAAGTAATGTTTTTAAAATCCAATTTTCCATTTTAGACTTTAGAAAGTAACTTATTAGTTTGAAAATTAATTAAAATCCATTGAAATACTTAATATTAATAAAATAAAATATTTTAGGTCATTTATTATTGTTAATTAATTATCACACCATTATGACATAAATATGAAGTCAAAAAACTGACCGAAAATCAAAAACAGTATTTTTACAATTCACCAAAAATTAAATTATTTTAAATTCACCTTAACCTAATTTCAAATTAATGATTTAAAATATAATAATTATTTTATCAAAAATATTTACATAAATGTGATTGTTTTAACTTTTAAAAACACAAATCCTTATTTATCATAAAACAACAGCTTTTAAGGCATGCTAAATTTTATGAGACTTAAAAAAATTTCTTAGGACATTATAAAATTATTTTATCATTTTTATTTAAATAAGATTGTTTTAAAATAATATTTCATTTAAAAATATGAAGAAAAATACTTTATATTATTATAAATTTTTTATCTTTTATAAAAAATATATTTTATATCTTTATAGAAATTAATTTACCAAATTAATTTAAATTAAACATATGTTTTA
This sequence comes from Viscum album, assembly GCA_963277665.1. Lineage (NCBI taxonomy): Eukaryota > Viridiplantae > Streptophyta > Magnoliopsida > Santalales > Viscaceae > Viscum > Viscum album. The sequence goes on along the minus strand of OY728130.1, from coordinate 1,392,512,712 downwards.
TTAAGAAAAAATATTCTATAAATGGAATTGATGGAATTTAAATTTTATTTTTACAAATGAATTAAAATTTATGTAAATTAGGTTTGGACATGTAACCACTTATTACACTCTTTTATGCCTTAAGGGTAGGGTGTGCAATGGTCGTAGTTTCATTGGGTGCATCCAATAAAATTGATCGTGTGGTAATATCCACTAACATGAAATTATCATGTAGGTGATTTAGTTCAAGATTCACTTAATGAAGATTGAATTGGGATTATTCATGGGTGAACCCAAGTCATGCTACCTCCCACCCAAGTTCTAATAAATGGGATTCAAACAAAATGAATCTATTCATTGAGGCCACCACTTCTTCTCTCTGCATCCATTATATTTTGTCTTTTCTTCTTATTAACACTAAATATAATTGAAAAATTATCACCCAAGGGTATATTCCTAATAGTCAAATTTACCAATGATTTTATTGATTAATGATCATATACTGGTCAAATTCCAACTATCACATTTCCCTTTATACCCTATAAATAACAATTCATTATTTCACTCAATATTCACTACAATTATACCTAAAGTTATATTTTCATTTCGTAAGATTTTTATTGGTTTTATAATATTTTATATCATTTATATAGTTTTTTTGTGGGAGAAATGATTCTAACAGATTGGGGCGATCCATATTTTTCCATTTTAGATTTTCTACTTTAGATTTTTTTCTATTTGTATTGTTTGGAATTTTAATTGGTTTTATAGATGACTAATTTAATGATATTTATTAATGAGATAAAATTTTGTTTGTTTCTCAGTATTTTTTATGTTTATAATATTATATAGTATATGACACACACTTGTTAGGGAATAAAATATCTTTTAAAATTTGGGCTCATTACATTCTCCCCCCTAATATATTTTATCCTTGAAATTTCAGCTCATTCTCTAAATTGAGAAAAGGTGAGGGGACTTCTGTCCCATTGATTCCACTAGTTCCCATGTTATATATTAATAATTATAGTTCCACCAAATTTTTTTTTAGATAATGTGGGTACTCTGATTGTGTATAATGTTTTCTCAATCGTCTCAGAAATCCACTGACTAGTCCTCATAAGATGGATCATGTTCCAGCTATAACACCTACAAATTCCGTATGTGTAAGGGATAGGGCATCTACTTCCTTTAGAGGGATATGTGGGATAAATCATGAAATTGGTCTAGATTTTGTGGAAGTACTAGATGATAGGCCACTAATTTTATGAAATAAAGGATTTCAAATGGACTAATGAACTAAAAGCTAAGCATCCATTTCTTTCCAAACTGCATGACTCTCTTCAATAGTTATTTCCAATAGATTTTTCCCCAATATGAAACTACAAGTAACTTCGACTATTATTTACATAGCTCCATTATTGAATTTGAGTAGCCTTTATATGTTATTTAATGGAATGAACATTTCCTATCATCTCTTTCCCCAAATTAGGATGGTGTAGATTTATCACACCATCTTCATCCAAAAACATAAGAGTTATACATCACTTCCCATATAGAAAATCATAATGTTCCATTTTAGTACGCAAAAAGAATATGTTGTTATATAAGATCTCAAATAATGATATGTGTTTATCCAATCCACCTTTAAATTCCATTGAGAATGTTCTCAAAATGTCATAGAGTGTCTGAATAGTTTTTTTAGATTAGCCATTATTTTAGGGATGATAGGCCATATTGAAATTCAACTCTGTATTGAGATCATGTTGAATATTTATCGAGAATTTTTATGTGAACCTTGGATCATGATCATAAATGATTTAATGTGGCTCCCCATGAAGCCTCACCACTTCCTTTTCTTTATACATGGAAAGTTGGTCAAGAGAGAAGTTTTCTTGAATAACAATGAAATGTGAAGACTCAGTGAGTCAATACACTATAATCGTTGTCAAACTGGTTCCTTTGGTTGTTCTTGGGAGACCAATGACGAATTCAAAAGTGGTACTATCCCACTTCTATATTGGTATGGGTTGTGGTTGCAATACCCCTTTTGGAATTTTTTCGACCTGACTTCAATTGTTGACAAACCAAACAACTTAAAATTTAGTCGGTAATCTCCTTTTTCATATTATCCCACTAATTATGATCATAAAGGTACATATAGAGAATATGGAAAGGCTGCAAGCCAACATTGAACCTCTAACTATTACAGTGGATAACAGTGCTATTGACAAGAAAATGAAGGACCTCTCCTTGGAGGTGTGCAACATGGTTCAAGATATACAACTGGAGGGATTCATGATTGATCTGATTGGTACTAAATTAAAGGATCAATTGTACTTGTATGAGCATCAACTAGGTGTAGTGATGGAAGATAATTGCAAGGAGGGAGGGGTGGGCCTGAATCATGTGAACATTAAAGATCTGGGTGAAGGAGAGGAGAAAAAGGATAAGGAATCTAAAGAGGCAAAAGGAAACTCTCAGCCTAAATATGGCATGGACAACAGAATTTAAAATTTGGGTGACAGTGCACCACAAGAAGAATCGACAAGAAAATCGCTCAGAATTATTGAGAAAAAAGGAGGCGTGGCCTCTAAATTAGCTTCAAAATGAGAATTATCTTCTGGAACTATCAGGGGCTATCCAAACCTTCCATATAAGGTTCCCTCATTCTCTTTGTTGGAAGGTACAAACCAGATATTATTGGAATTGCGGAGCCCAAAATGAGCTCCAAAAATCTGGGAAACATGATCGACAATAGTGATTATAATATTTTGGGATCTAATGGGGAAGATACAAGTCATGATAGGATTTGTATTCTCTCTCATCATGATGTTGATTCTACAAGGACTTCTTATGTGGATAATCATATCATCACCTGCTGTTTTTTGGAGGGTGGGAGGCGGTTTTTCTGCTCAATTGTGTATGCTCACAGCTACTATATTGACAGGACGTTTCTGTGGGAGAAAATTCAGCATCATGGGAACTCTATCATTGATCCCTGGATAGTCACAGGTGACTTCGATTCCATTCTCCATGAGGAAGAAAAAATGGGGCTAGTTACAAATGTAACTTCTTCAAGAGACTTTATAGAATGTATTGAGAAATTCGGCATAGTGGAAGTGAACCTAGTTGGTGCTAAATACATGTGGTATTGGAGGAATCTTAATGGGATGAGAGAAAGTATAACTGATCGAGCCTTTTTCAATAAAATAATGTTATATTCATGGAATTAAATCACATGTGTCATGCTTGCTAAGATCAACTACGACCACCACCCCATACTGATTAGCTTACTTGGAAATGAGGGTAGGAAACAACTTCCTTTTAGATTCAATAATGCATGGGTCTCTCTTCTAGACTGCTCAAAAGTTGTTCATGAAAATTGGGGCTCATGGATATGTAATGAAAAGCCTTTGATATGTATCACCATGCTTCAAATTCTCAAGATAAATCTTAGGGAATGGATTAAAGAAAGATTCAGATCGATGGAAACCAAAATTGAAGGACTTGAAAGATCTCTACATGATATGCTAGCAAGGGCCACCCGAGCTAACTTCTCAGGGGGACATGCAGAAGGAAACTGAGCTCTCCCTCAAGCTGAATAATCTTATAAAGATCAGAGACAATATCAAGAAGTAATCTTTCAATGTTAGGAGGCTTCAGGAAGGTGACCACAACACAAAATTCTTCAATGCCCGTTAGAGAGTGAGAAGAGTGAATAAACCCCTTGCCATGCTAAAAGATGGTGACTACATTCTGGAGGGAAAACAACAACTTGATGAGAACATTGTTTCCTTCTATAAGAATTTATTCATTTGGAGATCTAAATATGAGGTAGTTAGAGACAATATCATTCATAAAATTATTCTTGAAGAGGACAACCATCTTCTAACATTAGCTCCGATGGACTTTGAAATCAGGAAGGCAGTGTTTGACCTTAAAAAAGAAATCTCTCTAGGACCTGATGGATTCAGCATCCTATTCTTTCAAAGCTATTGGGATGTCATTCATAATGAGGTTTGCCTTCTTGTCAAACAGTTTTTCACAGGGGGGACATTCACTCTAGGTTTTAATGCCCAGTTTATTGCCTTGATTCCCAAGGTGGAGAATGCCAGTGAAATTGGTCAATTTAGGATAGTTTCCCTTGCGCACACCATTCATAAAATAATTACTAATCTTTTGGCTCAAAGACTTGCTCAGGTGACTGGGAAAATTATTTCCTGGAACCAGTTTGGCTTTGTTAAGGGTAGGAATATTTAGGACTGCCTGCTTATGACCTTGGAATGTTTCAATATACTAAGAAAGAAAACGTGGGGAGGAAATATGTCTTTGAATCTTGACATTAAAAAGGCCTTTGACACAATTGAATGGGGATTTATTAAGAAAATTATGCTCAAATTTGGATTCTGTGAACTCTTTGTTCACTAGATTTCAAAATTGATGGAATCTGCCCACATTTCAGTTTTGATTAATGGATCACGGGGGGGGGGGGGGGGATACTTCACTTTCTAAAGGGGGTGAGACAGGGCGACCCTCTCTCAGCAATCATTTCTGAAATTGATGAGGATTAACTGACCAGGATGCTCACTAATATGGTGGATAATGGAGAGCTTGCACCCATCAAGGAGGCTAGAGGTTCAAATGCCCCCTCTCATTTAATTATTGCTGATGATATTGTCATTTTTACGCAGGTGGATAGGAAAAATATCACTCGTCTTAGGGAGGCTCTCTTTCACTATGAGAATGTGTCAGGACAGGAAATCAATTGGAGAAAATCCTTCATCTACTTTGGAAAGAGCATGTCAACGGCAAGGAGGGCTCAACTTATGAATTATCTTGGTCTCAGGGAGGGTGCCCTTTCTTTTATGTATCTTGGAATTCCCCTATTTTGGGGAAAAACTCGAGCCTCCAACTTTTCCCAGGATATATCCCAGATTAGGAAAACTCTTGTGTCTTGGAAGGGAAAGTATCTCTCAATGGTAGGATGAATATGTCTTGTTAAACAAGTGGTTATTTCAAAACATTCCTATTCTGTCATTGTTTACTTATAGTCAGCCTCTATGGTGAAAAAAATCAACTCTATGATGAAAAAAAATGTTTGGAGTGGAAACGTGATGGAAATAAAGCTCATCACTGCCAAATGGGACACATGTTGCATGCCTACCAAACAAGGAGGCCTGAGAATTTAAAATCTGAGCTTCTTTAATCAGGTCTTACTTGCCAAGTTCATATGGAGTCTTGTTCAGAGCTACTCGGCCTCTCTTGATTTTATGAGGAAACAAATTCTTTCAAGACACATTGATGGGAGGCATGGATACATGGATTCCTCAATCTGGACTGGTCTGCGTTTGGTGTTGTGCACTATCATGATACACTCACGCTGGTTGTTCAGTGTGGAATCAAATCTAAAATTCTGGTCCACCAACCAGATGGGAACACCTCTCATGGACCGGATTAACCCTGAAGTTCAGGACATTGATATAAGTTTATCCATCAAAGATCAGATTTAGCGCAAAGAGGATATACCATATGAAATCATCTTTATGGTTGATAGCTATGATTTTATTCAGCAGGAAGATATACTGCTATGGGAAGGCTCCCAAGCTGGCCTTCTCAACTCCAAAAGTTTCTACAACTACCTGTTGAATGGTGAGGTTAGTTGGATTGGTTATCTCAATAGAAACTGGTTGCTTCCCTCCAGATTTTCTCTCATGTGGAGGCTTTATCATAACAAAATCACAGTGGAAGCAAACATACAATGGGTCGAGATTCCTTTATGATCGAGGTGTGTGCTTTGTGGCCTGCATAGGGAAGACGTTGACCACTTGTTCTTGTCCTGCAATACATCTTATTCTCTGTGGCAGGTAGTTCTTAGTATTTTCGTGCTGGATCCCCCCAATACCTCTTCGGCTATACAACATATCCAGAGCCTGCTTAAAGTGCAGCAATCCAAGTATCTTAATGCGTTGTTGCAGGTGGCCTGTTCTGAACTGGTTCATGTCATATAGAAGGCCCAAAAACAATGACATTCATCACCAAGTAGGGTTCAATGCCGCCCAGGCCCTCAATACCATCCTGGTGGAAACTCAAAATGCCAGCTCACAGATCAAGGAGGTTTCTAATAGTTTGGTTAGGGAATTAATGATTCTCAGAAGATTAAGGGTCGTAGGTTGCTACCATAAACCATGGGGCATGATGGAGGTGATGCAGACTTCCCCCTTCAATGGTTGGTTGAAATGTAACATGGATGAAGCCTCCAAGGGTAACCCTAGACCATCCGAATATGGTTTTATCTTTAGAAATCATCATGGGGAGGATGTGGAATGTATTTATTTCCCATGTAAGCATACCACTTCTCTATAATCTAAAATGATGGCACTAATTAATGCAGTGGATATTTCTTGCCAATGATAATGGAACAACATTTGGTTTGAATGTGACTCGGCCATGATTTGTTTCTCCATTAGAACCAGACAAACCTGCTTGGTATGGAAGCTGGCTGGTAAATGGATTAATTGCATTGACAAAATATCCTCCCTTAACTACTTCATCACACATACCTTTCAGGAGGTGAACTACATTGCGGATGGTCTTGCAAACAAAGGGGTGTTAGAAGAGAGAGACATACATATCAGCACCATTACTTGTGACTTGTTCCCGCTTCTTGCTAGGGAAAATGTAAAATTGCTACTTTTAGCCTTCTGTAATGTTTGTTTTACCAATTTTAGAGCTCCGCGCTCATCTTTTTCATAAAAAATAAATGTACCTACACATTTTAGTGCTTCCATGGGGTATAAAGAATATAAATCTATAATCTTTATCCATCACCTCTTTCATTATCTCTAATTTAGATGTGGCACATAACATTGTAGGAAATTTCAATACAACTTCTTGTTCAATATTGAACTTGGAAAACATCACATTCTTCACAACCTCTATTTTCTTTTCTATTAAAGGATCATCTGTTTGATCTCTCTTAATCTTCTCTTGTAATGATGGTTGAGAAATAATTTGGTATAGGATTGATGATTCCCCTTAACTAATGATTCCCATGTCCAACCTTTCTAGGTACTTGATCAATAGAGATCCTTGAATCCTCATCATTTCCAGTATAATCGGGCCTTTCCTACTTAATGCATTATCAAATTTGTTTGATCTCTTGTAGTGATAGTGGATTGAACAATTAGAGTCATTAATAAGTTCCAACCATTTCATTTTTATCATGTTCTACTATTTGTTCATGAATAAATACTTCAAACAGTGGTGGTCTGGGTATATTTCACATTTCTCTCCATAAAGATAGTTCCTTCATATTTTAAGAGAAAAAAACAACTATAGATAACTCTTGTTCATGTGTAGGAAAATTCTACTCATGAAGCTTTAACTATCGAGATTCATAAGTGAACACCTTTTAATTTTTCATGAGGATGCACCCAAGACCTTTCAAAGATTCATCACTATAAATAACCAAACCTTCTCTAAAAGAGGGTAAATTTAACATAGGTATAATAACCAATATCTTCATTAGTTTTTGGGAAACACTCTTCACACTCCTTTTTCTATATATACTTAGCTCTTTTTCGAGTTAACTTGGTTAGTAGATTGGAAATTCATGAAAATTATTTCACAAACCTCATATAATATCATTCTAGACCAAGGAAACTAAGAATCTCAATTACCATTGTAGGATAAGGAAACTCCTCTATGAAATTTTTATTATATGGGTCAATCAAGATTCCTTTATTGGTTATAATGTTCCCTAACAATACAACTTTTTGTAACCAAAATTCACAGTCGATGAATTTTCCCAATAGATTATCCTTCCTCAAAACTTTCTATACAACCATTATATGATCCTCATTATCCTTGAAAATTTGGTAATATATCAAAATATCATCAATAAAAACTACCCTAAATTTATCAAGTTAGTCATTAAAGACTATATTCATAAAATGAATTAATATAGAAGATAAATTATTCTCGATGAAGGATAAAACAATAAAATCATAATGCTCATATCTTTTTATGAAGGAAGCATTTGTGATATCTTCTTTGTTAACCCTCAATTGATGATACCCAGAACATAGGTCAGTCTTGGAGAAGAATTGAGCCCCATAAAGTTGGTCAAATAAATCATCAATCCTTGAGAGAGGGTACTTATTCTTTACTATGATCCCATTAAGTTCTCTATAATCAATTCATAGCCACATTCAACAATCATACTTCTTTATAATGAGAACATGTTCTCTCCATGGAGAAAAACTTGGTTAGATGAATCCCTTCTCTAAAAGATCTTGAAGTTGTTTCTTTAATTCCTCTAAATCCGCATTTTTCATTCTATATAGGGTCCTTGATATCCACTTGGAATTTGGTATGAGTTCAATGGACAACTCTACATCTCTTTTTGGGGGAAGTATAAGTAACTCTTTAGGAAATACATCAATATATTATTTAATAATAGGGTTATTATCTTTCTTTACACTTTAATTTATTTTTCCCTCTTCATTGATCATCTCTATAAAGAAGGCTATGGGAGGTGATTCTTGAAAAAGTTGAAGCGAGGATATATCTCCATTGAAAATAACTTTATGTTATCCATTTAAGACTACTTAAACTTCTAATATTTTTAGTTGATCTTATTATTAAATTTTGATATCCAGTCTATACCTAGTATATTGTAGGATCCCATCATGGGAATGACTAGTAGATTTACGATGGGATTGTACTTTCTAAAGTAAATACTAATGTTTCTATACACTATTGATGCTTGGATAATACATTTATGAGTCCTAAATCATAATTCTACTTATATAATCTGAGTAATTTATTATATATTATTTTCAAACTTGGATTAAATAAAGGAATGTGTAAAAATAGAATTAGGAAAATTATTTTCTACCTTTTAGGGAACAACGAGTGTACTTTCCACCACATTATTTAGAGCCTCTATTTCAGACATCATGATAAAAAATGACCGAACATTCCCCCTTGTCCTATGCTGAGGTTGATAGTGGTTTCCCTCTATTTTATTCAAATTTGGACATTGACTGGAAAAGTTCACAAGTTTTCCACACTTGAATCATAGAAATTTAGGATGGGCTTGTACCATATTACTATTATCGTTAATATTGAGAAGTCAAGGCTTCACCTCACCATGATAGTTCTATGAATATGTATATCTATTCTGAATTTATATAACTTTTTGATACCATGAAAGCAGTTCCGTGAATTCTTCTTCTCACATTTTTTGCATTTGGGAAGTTTCACTTTATTTACATCGCTTCCATGATCAAAATTCTTCCCAACATTTGGCTCAATTTCTCTCTTCTTTTAATTTGACCTCTATGAGCATTGTGTATCTACAAAAACCAATTCAACCTTCATAGTGCTATGCACAGTCTCCTTATATTTTTATAGTCTCTATTTTCCAAATTACTTTTTAGATTGGGTCTTAGGCTACCAAATAATCCATCAACATTTCTCTTCAGATCCATAACAATGTTGGATGTGTATCGAGAAAGTGTTGTAATATTTATTTCATAGCATCCAATTGATTAATTTTTATTCAAATCTTACTCTAGTAATTCCTTATCTATTTTTTACGCATCAAATGAGGGAAATATTTATTGAAAATAGTACCCCTGAAATATCCCCACTCTAAAGAATCAATATATATTCTTGGATTTGTGTTTTTAATCATTTTACACAACTGATCATCTTCTCTTTCTAAATGGTATACTTCCCTATGTATTTTCTCTATCTTTGGACAATAGGGTATAAAAATTTCTTTTCTATAGAGGAAATCCATTATCCAACAATCAATAGGTTGGTATATATATTAAAAGAATGTGGTTGTTGATTCATGAAGGAATCAATGACAATTTTTTCCATTCAAGGTGAACCTGGTCTCTCAACTTGATTAATGTTATTATTTATAACTCAAGTTTTTTGATTCATTATCCTCAAAAGTTTACCATTCCAGATTTCATTGGAAGGCCATTAGTGCATCATCATTTGTGCTCATCATCTATCCAGTTCCTCCTATTTCATTCCATTTTTCTAAAATAATAAAACCTTAGTGAGAAACATGTTACTTTTAGGAATATTATAATTCAAAAGGGATTTTATTTCTTAAAATATCTTGTTCAAGCTTGTTCATATTTTATAACAATTATATATTCTATATATCCTTTATAATGGTTTATAAAAATATTGTGATTAACGAAACATATCACCCATGAGTGTCAAAATAGGTGTGCAATAAGGCTCATTGTCATTCAAAAGTTCTCGATTGAGTCTATCTCAATGCGGTGTTTTTGGGTGTTACACCTAGGAACATCTATGCCAGATCCACATCCACTTGTAGTATCTAGATATAGATATATTTTATTTGAAACTAGTTATTTAGTATACAACAAAATACCAAGACGTTTTTTTATATTCTTACTTTTCCCTAGGGTTATTCCTTAAGTTTTAATGTCTTAATTCCATAGATAACTAAACCGTGCTTCAATACCAACTATGGAATCTCACATTTTTACTACATAAACATTTCATTATAGATAATAAAAAAACTAATTTTGTAAAGTTTATTTTCTTGTAAATTAGAAAGAAAGTACATGAAAACATAAAACACACTTCTAATACACTTGAAATACATCTTTATTGGTTCACCTTTGGCTAATTTTACTAAATCTGATATCCTATGGCCATATATTAAATGAAAGGGGTGAGAATGAATCTTGGTAAGGGAATAAGTAAGAGAGACATATAACATGTGACCATAAAACATATTAGTAGGAATATAAGGTATAAATATAAGGCATAAATAATAGGAATATCATCATAATAAGAACATGAAACATAACATGGATTTTTTAATAATATAGAAAAATTAGGCATTCATAAGCATTCCACCAGGGTTTATTACTAAGGTATCATAAATGAAAATTACCAAGGTCACTCACCAGGGTATTTTAAAACATGTCATCTCTAGAGATTAAATTCTTTAAAAAATGAATTGGAGTGCTCTCAAGGTGCACCCTTTAAATGTATTGATTTCATGTGACCCGAAATTATCATAAAAAATCATTTCATTAATAACCAATATAGAATAAATAATGAGTTTCTTATCAAAATTATAGCATAAAAAAGTTCTTAAATACATGATCATTACGCCATTTTTAACCCATAAAAAGGAAATGCGTTTTATATATTGTTAGGACCAATAGGGGTCTATATACCCTGAGAGGGGGGTGAATCAGGGTATGGATATTCTTTTTCAAAGTTCTTTCTACCCCACTGGATCTTGACCTCTTTGTTACAAGGGTCACTTTGTTTGCACTTGTGAGGTTACTGTGATCACTTGTCTCCTTTACCTGATGATGATGCTTTGAATGCAATGCAGGGAAGTAAGCAGGTAGACACAGAGATTTTTACTTGGTTCACCACTAAGGGATACGTCCAAGGATCATATGCCGACAAGTTTCCGGTTCGTACCAAATTCCACTAGACTTCACTAGCTGTGGATTACAATGTTCGGGCTAGATCACTTCTATGCCCAGGCTCACTGCCTTTACAAGGTTTAGGGTCAGCTCACTGTTTTCCCAAGGGTCACTCCCTGTTTCTCTCTCTCTAGCTCACTGCCGGTGGAGAGGATCACCTACTTCCTCTTCCTAAGCTCACTACTCCAAAAGGGAATCCAATCACAGTTTACAGACCTGTAGGTCTCTTCATTTCCATTAAGGAATGCATCTTTCTCTATATGTAGATGATCTGTTGATGTTAAACTTTCATCCGTAGATGAATACCTCTTTGCCTCTGAACACTGGGCAAACTACCTTTGGAAAGTACCTTCGCAAAGCACCCTACTTCGCGAAGCTCCCAATTTCGCGAAGCTCAAACAAGCCCTCGCGAAGCTCCTGCCTTTTCGCAAATCTCTATCGCGAAGCACTCCCGCAAAGCACTCTCGCGATGCTCAAGCAATCGCAAAGCGATGACCCTTGCGAAGCTTAGTCCGTCGCGGAGCTCCTACATCTCCGCAAAGCTCACCGAGCCAACGCGGGGAACACGCCTTTCGCGGAGCTAAAATAGCCGCCGCGAAGCTCCCCTTTCGTGAAGCACATTGCCTTCGCGAACCACCTCTGCGAACCGAGAGTAATAGATTTTCTCTGAAAATTATCTCTACTTCATTCGAAGGGGTCGGCCTCTATTTATAGGCGATTCCACCGACCCTCGTCCCTTCCGCGTGAAGTCAACGCCACGTCATCTCAAATCGCGAAGCTCCAAAGTTTCTGCCGGAATTCTGTCCAAATCGCGAAGCTCCACGGCAATCTTCCGTTCGTGGAGCTTGACGTAGTCGCGAAGAATCACCGTCAACATACCTTCGCGACTTCGCCGCGAAGCTCCCTCACGAAGCCCAATATTTCTTCGTGCCTTCTCCACGAAGCTCACTCGCAAAGCCCTTCACCGCCGTGATGCGCTTCATCCTCTGCCGTTCGCGAAGCTTGACGTAATCGTGAAGCATCACCGCCTCCATTCTTCTGCTCTTCGCGATTTCCAAACCAAGCATCCTATCTTTGCGAAATTCATGCCTTTGCCATATTAAATTATGCTCTTTATGGAAATCCTCTTTTCACGATGCTCACCAAACTCCAAATTTTGGACCCCAAAAATTTGGCAAACACTGGGAAACAGCGCCACCTTGTACTTCTTTTTTGTACCACCTCCAGATCGTCCTTTCCTTTGTCATCGTTCTTTGTCAACATGTAATGTCAACAAATTCTCAGTAACTCGACAATTATCCATGGAATCCTGCTTTGTCAACAAACACAATCAACCCAAAAAAAATACTGCAATGTTACCATGAGGGGTTTTTTCCCAACATATATTTTTAAATACCTTAATAAATAAATATTTTTTTAAAGTAGGTAAATAACCATGGAAAAGGAAGAGGTTTTGTGTTCATAAATAGAAAATAAATGAGAATATCTCAAGTAAATGAGAGAAATTTGATAATTAAATTCCACAACATGATATATATAAAACAAGGTTTTAGAAAATGGTTAAATGAGAGAAAAATAATTCTCGCATTGATAAAATACTATTATTACACTATTTGGATAATAGAAAGTGGACAAAAAGAACTTATTTTGGCATTTATAATACATACCACATAAAAAGGTAACTTGAATGGAAAAGATAAGTGGATATTTCTTTTATCATGAATATTTTTTTTCTAAAACATGAGGATGGAAACATGGGGGATTAATAAAAAACTTCGAGGGAATATTTGGGATGAGAAATCACTAAACATCCATAGAATATGGACTTATAGTGAAAGGAAATAATGAAATGGATGGGTATTTATAGAAATAATGAAGAATTGTTTAATAATTTCCAAATATAGGTCTTAGAACTCCAGGTTGTAAAGAATGATAAAGAACTGGATTACCAATGGTTCTTGCTTGTGGTTTTGAAAATTTGAGTGACATTCTATGATATTTTAATTAAATAGAACCAAAAACTACTTTTTAATACTTCTTTTGGCCTGGAAAATTAATTATTTTACAAAATAATGTTTTTTAAATCACATTTTCCATTTTATACTTTGGAAACTCACTTATAGATTTATTAATTTATTAAAATAATTTAAAATACTTAATATTAATAGAATAAAATATTTTAGTTATTTAATTATGGTTAATTAATTATTACATCATTATGTCTTAAATATAATGTCATAAAACATACTGAAACCCTGAAACTACATTTTTCATATTCATGAAAATATAATGTATTTTAAAAAAAATTCATGAATTCACCCTAAAATAATTTTGATGTAGTAATTTTAAATATAATATTTATTTTATTAGAATAATGATATAACTATTAGAATTTTATCTTTTTAATATAAAAATTCTTATTTATTAAAAAAACAGTTTTTAAGTAAGTGTTAAATTTCTTATACTTATAAAAATTCCCTAAGACATTATAAAATTGTTTTATCATTTATATTTTAATAATATTATTTTAAAATAATATTTCATTAAAATAAATATTATATATAATAAATTAGTTTTTTATAAAAATATATATATTTTATAAAAAAATATTGTGTTTTACTTATATCCAGAAATCAATTTATCAAATTCATCTCAATTAAACATATATTTTATTATGAAATACTATTCATAAAATGGAATTGATGGAATAAAAATTTTATTTATATAAAGTAATTATAATTTAAATTACTAAGGCCTAAACACATAACCCCTTATTACACTCGCATACACCCTAATGGTAAGGTGTGTGATGGTGGTAGTTTCATGCGGTGGCTCGGCTAACATTAACTGAGTAGTAATCTCTACTATCTTAAACTTATCTCATAGGAAATTTCATTCAAACTTCACTTGTTGAAGCTCATCTTGGTCTTGGTCAAGGGTGAACCCCATTGACGCTACCTCCCTCCCATGTTCTAACAAATAGACTTCAAACAACATGACTCTACATTTTATGTCCATCACTTATACGTTTTTCGTCCATTATCCTTTTCCATTACTAATTATAAACACTAATTATAATAATAAAATTATCACCCATGGGTATAGTTACCAATGGTAAAATTTACGAGCAGTTATATTGACCAATGGTCATATTTGAACAAGATTCATATAACGGTCAAATTTCTACAGTCACATTTCCATTTATACCCTATAAATACCACTCCATTCTTTCACTCAATATTCACTAAAATTAAACCTAAGGATATATTTTCATTTTTTAAGATGTTTATTAGTATACTAATATTGTTTTTCATTTATATAGTGTTTGTTTTGGGGGTGATGATTCTAGAGGATTGGGGTGATCTATATTTTCCCATTTTGTCTTTCATATTTTATATTTTTTTTCCAGTTGTAATGTTTGGAATTTTAATTGGTTTCAGAGCTGACTAATTTAATGATATTGATTAATGAGATAAAATTTTTATGGTTTATATATATTTTTTATATCTATAATTTTATTTAGTGTATAACAAAAATTTATTCCCAAAACAAATAAATTTTAAAAATCATATGATGTTATATATAACCTGTTATACTTGTGTTTCATTATTGTTTCCCTTATTTCCTTTCTTAATATAACACTAAAATATTTTAAATAAAGAAAATTATATTCGATAGTGTAAAGGAAACAAACCACTAAATTATCTTATGTTACATGAAACAACTAGATTCATCAATATCTTTCAATACATGCGAGGCATAGTTTTACTGAACTTAAACGACCCATGATATATTTTAACGTTATAACCTAGATATTAAATTTTCGATTATTAATAAAATTAAAAAATTTATTATATATATATAAATGTATTAATGATTATAAATTATTGATAATTTTTTATTAAATAATCAATCAATTTTTAGTAAAGTGATTTTACTCTTCAAAAATGCTTTTTATTGTTTTTCATGAAAAACATTTATAAATAAATTTTGGAACATTTATAAAATTTATTTCAAAAAAATTATCTTTATTTTTAAAATTTTAATATTAAAATTTACATAATGTAAAATTAGGGTTTTTTCAGACAATATTGATTTTTCATTAAATAGTGAAAAATAATGATTTTTGTAAAAAGTATTTTATTTTCAATAAATAATGTAATTTAAAAGTATAAATATGTTTTTATATGGTTTAAAACAACCTATGTTATATTTAATCCAATTAATTATTTTTAATAAACTTTAAATTGGGTTTTAGTATAAGTTTGTTTTTTGTTTTAAAAATAGGTTTTTTTTTCAAAAAACAATTTGAAAATTCATAATGCTTGTCTATTTTAATCAATTAAAATAATACATAATGTGGAATATTTTAAATAAAAAGTATATGTTATATATCATTAAATATAAATCTATTTTCAAAAAATTATTATTATTAGTCATAGAGTTAATATAGAATCATCTATTTGTAAACACATATTCTTCTTAAAAACCTGTTGTCTCTCCTTGTCTACGTGATTAATGTTAAATTAAAATTTTCCATTTCTATGATTTGAAATTTGAAAAATAGATTTAATATTTGGAATCATAATAGTTTATAATTTCTAATTTTTTAAGCTTAATTTTTGACCCAAATGATTATTGAATTTAGTAAAACATTAATTATCGTGGTTAAGGTAAACATTGATTTTTTGGGGGTTAAACTAGAATAATAAGAGTTAAAATGAACTAAAATATTATTTTAATTTTTTAATGAGTATATTTATAACTTTTCCATAAAATTATTTTAAATATTATTATTTACTGAAACTTGAATTTGAATATGTCCCATATAATAGGTCAAGTAATGAAAAAGTCAAAATGTCACCTTTCTTCCTTCTATATTCTATAAAGCATTATGTTTGAGAAAAAACAATATAGGTTTGACTATGTATATTATTTTTAAAGATAAATTATTATTTTTTATCATAATAACTTATCATTAATTCTTAAAGATGAAATAATTACTTGGAATGCTTAAGAAATTCCCACACTGTAATTATTTAGTTAGAAATTAAAAGAAATAAATGATACTAAAAATATTAAAAGTGAAGTAAATTGAGTGAATTATTATATTAAATTATTTTTTTAAGATTAATATAAAATTTTACACAGTTTTATAAATAATATATTATAATTTCATATTTTTATTGACCTTTTTTTAATTTAAATTAAATAAATAATGTCAAAATTGACATTAATTATATTTTATAATAAATTAAATTTTATTAAACGATTAAAATTACTAAAAGTCCTATATTATACCTATTTATTTGTAAATTTAGATAAATATAAACTCTTTCCCATTAATGGTCCAAATTTTATTTTGTAATGAAAAAATTACCCATATTTAGTAAAAAACTCTATTATTGCGGTTAAGGTTAAAGTAGTGTTTTTTCATGTTACTTGCACTTTTCTTAAAACTAATTTTCAACACACATAATATTTCCATTTTATAATTTTTATTTATTATTTATAATAATTGGGTCTAAATTTTTATAATAATTATCACTTTAATTTATTTTTAGATGA
The DNA here is from genome assembly GCA_963277665.1 of Viscum album. Lineage (NCBI taxonomy): Eukaryota > Viridiplantae > Streptophyta > Magnoliopsida > Santalales > Viscaceae > Viscum > Viscum album. Next base: position 1,392,495,658 of record OY728130.1, on the reverse strand, counting down.
TAAATTACCAAGGTTAAAAAATTAGTTATAGTAGTGAAAACCTAAAATGGTAAAAATGTAGAATCATAGAATTTAAGGAAAAAAATGTTTAAAACATGTGTTTAATTATGTGGTGGATGTTTTTATAAGCCATATAATCTATAAAAAACTTTAATTATAAATTCTGGACCCACTGTAGTTAATATTGACCTCCCAATGGTGAATACTTTTGAGTAGTTACAAGAATGCCACTCATCCTCAACTATAAAGGGCACTCACTCCCCTCACTTCTTTACACTTATAAAGCCATTTTTCACATCCAAAACTGTACCAAATCACTTCAAAAATTCATTAAAGTCGTCCTAGAAGCCTTATTTTATCCATAAATCAAAGTGTTTAAGGATATACCGCAAAACTAAAGAGGATACCCAAAGAAGAGGTATTGTTATTCAACATGTATCTTTATCTTACTTCTTTCTCCAAATCCTTCAATTATTCTTATAACATGATGATATAATGACCAAATTATATTCCATATATTGATATGTTTTTATTTTAAGGTTATTACCTACAACCAAAAAAACTTCCATTAAATGGGTTACAAAATCATCTTTTAGGTGTACGACAAACTACCACCTCACGAAATGATGTCTTTTTTTTAATTACCATCTATCATGGTTGGGTATGATGATTGATATAAAGTTTATATATGATATTTATATAGTATTTTTAACTTTTTATTAATTATATAATATATAAAATTTTTATATTCCATTTCTGAAGGGATATGATAACGTCACCCATGTGTACAACAGACTACCACATCATGAAGTGATTTGATTCATTTTTTTACTAACACATTACATGAAACGTAATAAAAGTAAACATAATAAATATATATATAATATAAGTGATATTTTTATGATATTAATTATGTATTTATAATTTTGAAAATATAATATATAAGTTTCCTTTTTCTTTTTCACTCACTGAAAAAAATGATAACCTCATTCGTGGATGTGTGGACTACCGCCTCCTCAATATAATGAGATTATGTTTTTCATATAAACATAAATATAATTATATATATAAGTATTTATAATTAAATAATATGGTATTTATGATTTTATTGTCATTATGGAATTATAAATCTTACTTACCTTCTTTCTATAATGACCATAAAAAATGTAAACACTATTCATGCGTACGTACGGCCAACCGTCTCCATGATCACAATGTTAGTTCATTTTTAGTAACCTTGTTTCATTTTTGGTTTTAAAAGTATTGTTTTGGTATAAATAAGATAATTATTTAGTGATTATTATTTTTTATATTTTTAAATAATGACATCTTTGACCATAGTCAACCCACTTAAGTCAGTTTTGACACAATAGACGAATATGGTCCAAACATATGAATCAAACTCTATTGATTATGTAGTTATATATAAATAATTTACAAGTTAAATAAAATTAATAAAAAATTGGTAAAAGTTTTAAATAAAATAAATAATTAACAAAAAATTATTTTCTAGGAACATAAAGAACAAGAATGACAAATCAAACTTGAGGTATGAGTTTTTCTAGTCTCACTTTTATTTATGTGATATATATGCCATGTTAACAAATTATTTTTATTGTGTGGTGTATATACTGAACATTATTTTATTTTATTATTATTATCCTTAAATTTACAGGGATTTAACTATCCATTTTATGATCTATCTTTCATGGGGGTTACAGTTTCATATTAACCGAAGCTATAAGGGATTTTTATCTCAATTTGACTTCTTTGAGACTTATATTATGTTATATACATATGTTCATTTATGAGGTGTATATAGTAACCATTTTAAAATTTTTATCAGGAATATAATTATTTTCATTATATTATAAGTTTCATTTAATGTTATTCTTTCATGGGTATCATGATTCAATGATACAGAAGGCATAAGAGTCTTTTATTACAATATCATCATTTATCAGAATTGTTTGTGATCATTCTTCAAATTATGAGATCTTATGATACATCTCTCAAGAAACCCACCAATATTATTCTTCTCCTTTTATTCTGGATAATTTCATGTAATAGTATAATTTTCCCACTCTTTGGTACTTAAAATAAATTAGAATTTTTTTAAATGAAATCATCATTATTTTTCACTTCATTAAAAAACCTATTTCTTCCAAAACAATTTTTTTCTTTCTAAAAGTGTTTTTATAAATTTTTTTAGAATTCATAAAATAAATTTTAAATATTCATTTATAAATTTTCATTGTTATTTAAAAAAAGGATTTTCAAAATGTTTTAAAAAGTGTGTTTTCTAAATTGTAAAATATATTTTTCCCAAAAAATATTTTAATAAATTTTAATGGCATTCCCATTCATCAATGTAAAAAAAATATTTTTGTTACTTATGATCCATTGTGGATATTTTTTAGTGATATGATCCTCATTATTTATATGAATGGATTAAGATTGTATAAAATAGATTTTTATGGAACCCTTTTCTTTTCCATGGATTAATCATGTTCCCAAGAGAATGTTATGAAACCCATTTATTTTCCACACTTTAATTATGTTTCAAATATATTTCAATGAAACTTGTTTATTTTCCATGTGTTATTCATATTTGAAAGAAATAATTATAGACCCTATTTCTTTTCCAAATTTTAATCATGATTCCAAGATATTGTTATGAAAACCATTTCATTTCCATTGGACAATAATGTTTCGAAGATATTGAAATGAAACCAATTTCTTTTTCATGGGTTAATTGGGTAATTGAAGAATAATTATTGTTTATATGATTTTAATGATTAAATCTCTATGTACTTTATTAATGTTGTGGATCTTATACATTATATATGATGGGTGTTCTCAGATAGCATTAGGTTATCCCATTATAGATCATACAATTGGTGTGCCTAGATAATTCTCCATGGAATTTGGAAATGATTATGTTCTCTAGAGAATTATATTGAAAGTTGGAAGTATGGCTATTCTAATTTTTATTGGTTATATAAGGGTTCTATGATATTATGTTCTAAGTTACTAATATGTTTTATGTATGCTTTCTATGGGTTTATAATGTTTCATTTGATCAAGAATGATATCGCATTGATCATGAAAATTGATTCTTATGACTCATTCATTTTTCAAAGACCTTGTCCATGTTTTCACATTTTACGATCAATGTAATGATTAGTATGAATATTCATATATTATAACAATGTTAATTGATTATGTCATCAAACCCATATACTATTCTTATTCTCACTGATGAAATTCATTTGTTAATGCTTAAATTTTACCTTACTAGGAATTTAAGGTCACCCTTAATATGTTTCCATTACCCAGGTTATAAAGAATGAGGTTGAAAAACTTATTTCTAGAAGGGCTTTTATATTGACGATTCTGATGACTTAATGTGAAAATAAAAACATGGGATAAGTGGGAGAAATACTTGTTTAAAGTTATGTGAATTATTTATGTATGAATTTTTCTTAATTCTCTAAAACAATAAACCTATAAGGTTATTAAGGGTATCAGTTATCCAATAATTCTTTTTTTTATTTTATGATTTTCATAGGAAATACATTGGGCCTTTATTATCAGTATAAAAACCCTAAATATAAATTTTATGATTTATTCACTGAATTTGGGAGTGTGACATTTGAGATGCATGTGTAAAATATTTTAAAGGAAAATGGGGAAATGGTTTTTAAAGTGATATATTTAATTAGAACTTCTGGAATATTGGAAATGAAGTGTGGGTTTATTTTCAAAAGGTATGATTTTTTAAATATAAAGGTTTTTCTTCCATTAAAATTGTTACTATTTTGTAAAAGAACCATATTTGTGATTTTTTTACAAATAAAACACTTTGATGTTGTTGATTCTTTATATTTTCATTATTATCATGTTTATAATGGGAACAAAAACCTATTTTTTTATTCCATGTTTTTTAAAACTACAATAATTGATTTATTTTATAAAATAAAGGAAATGGAATCATGGTAGTATCCAAATACCTTCATGTCACACCCTACATACTCATGTTGGTTGGTATGCAGACATCTTTTCTTGTGTAGTTTTCTTCAGGTTTAGATTTATGGTTGACCCAGTGTCATCTCCCTTGGGAAGGGGATAGTTGTTGGGATCATGGTAGTGAATTTAGTGTCCTATTGGGATGGTGAATGGGCCTTTAGTCTCATTGAACCGTATGTATCATGTTTTGGTGTTTTCCTCATTGGTCTTTTGTTCTGTTTCTTTTAGATTCCATTGTAGTTGTGTGACTCTATTTTAATTTTCTATCTATTGAGATGTCTTCTAGAATGTACCTTGGTTTATTTATTTTAATTTCATGTTGGGATGTTTATGATTGAATTTTTTAGTTTTAAACCTTTCCCAATGGTTATGTTTTATACCCTTGTCACTTTTCATCATTCTATGGGGATTAGGGATGCTCCTCGGTTATGTGAGAGGCTAGTTCAAGCACCAGTTCGGATGGCGATCTCGGTTGGTTTGTTGAAAAATGGTAATAGGGAATGTAGGTTATTGAAATATTCCAAGGATCTTAAGACTCAACTTCTTCTTATTTATGTATCATTAGTAAAAAGGATATAAGATAGTTAGGACTCGTGTGGTAGGTCTAGGGATGTTCTTGGTCTACTCTTCCTTGGGTTAGATCTTGTGTTTCCACGGGTGGTTAGAGGTTTTATCTCAGTTCTGGATTTATGTTTGCTTTTTATCAGGATATTTTGGTGTGGGTGATATTAATCTGAGTTATAGGAATACCTCATGATAAGTCTTGATAAATTCTCCATTTTAGAGTGAATTTGGAAGGAATCCAAGAGTTTTACGATTAAGGAGAACGATTAGTCAAACTGTACGTATCCTATGAAAATCGTTCTAAACAACATATAGTATCACTCACATGGTTAAATAATGGTCTCAAAAGATATGTGGCCAACCTGTGTGTATTGTGGAATGTTAGGAATTTTTTTGTTTTCCCTCATTTACTGGGCCCTAGGTAGGGGACCAGTTTCTGCAGGGCAACTAGTGGTTCCCAGTGGTTCGGGACCCAACTAATATATTAAGGAAGGGTGTATATATTGTTAGTGGGGACCTGTTGACACATTGGTATCATAGCATGAATCCATCTAGAAGTGTGTTCGAACTACATTGTTTGAGATGTAGGGTCCATAATGATGATGTTGTGATCTAAGGTGGGGGTAAATGTAACATCACATAATGTTTAAGGGTTATAAGTATAAATATTACTACCCATGTCATCAATGTTCACCTTTATTTTCAAGAACATGCCATATTTGAACTCCATAGTTAAGAATGCTAGTCTGGAAGTAGAGTTAGGATGGGTGACCTCTTGGGAAGTTTCCCATGGTGTGTTTTAGTGGGGAAAAACACACTGAAAGAACATGTGTTAGACTATGGCGATATTCATTGGTCTTAAAAGTGACGCAGATGGGTAATAATGTACGATGTGCTAGGAAGGAAACTGGGGATGGTCCTTAATCTTATAAGTGACCCATATGGGTAATATCATATAGTGTTATGGGAAGGAAACCAAGGTATTATAGGAGACACATTGAGTCAGATGACCAAGTTCATGGCACGAGGAAGGTCAGGTCATGAAATGGAAAATAAATTTTCATTTTCATTTTGTTTATATATTTAAAAAGATATTGTATTTGTAAATAGTTTTAAATATTTATTTATACAATTATATATTTATATATAAATATATATAAATATGTATATAGAGGCATATATTTAATTAAAAATAACACTACACTATTAAAATGGTAATTTTTCTACACCATAATAACCATATGAGTGTAATCCCTTGGAATAAATTCAACCTCTACTAAAAAGAGACAAGAATACACTCTTAAAGGCATATGTAATCCCAATAACTATTTAAAAATATTAGGGTATCCCAATAAAAAACATAGTATTGGAAGACTTACAAACCTTTTTTGACATTGAAAAAATAGTGGTTATGGATTTACTTGATCAACACAACATATATCTTTCTGTAGGATTTGATTTTATATGTGGGAGAGACCGAATTGACACTCAAGAAAAAAAGTTATGTCTGTTTGAATTTCATGTCACATTTTCTACTTATCATAATATATTAATTTATTTTTATATTTTTAGTATCACCATATTGTTTCTAAATGTATATTACTTAATAATTATAAAATTATTAATCAATATTAATTTTAATTATTTGTAAACAATTTTCACTAAATATATTATGTGTTAATTGTAAAAACATATTCATTATTATGTAAAGCATATTTATGAATAATATATATATATATATCAAATAAAATATATTTATATATTAAAATAATATTTTTAATATATACATATATATATAAAGTAAACATTTATTGGTGCTAAAAAATTTATAATAAAGGTATATTTTATCAATTCTAATAAAAAGTGATGATAAAGGGGGTTCTTTTATTGACAATTTTTTAAGTTCTCATAAAGAGGAACATTAGCATCAATTTTAGCTAGCACTGATAAAATCACCCCCTTTATTAGTGGTTTTTAGTTCCAATAAAGGATATCACTGAATAAGTGTGATTTTATAGTAGTATCCACTGATGATGCACATTATTGAAGCACAAATACAAATTTTAAGTGTGAATTTGACTATGAGAACATATAGAACACCTGCTGTGTATTCAAATATGTATCAAAGTGAACTCTATATGAAAATAGGGAAATAATGGATGGTGTGTCCTAGCATCATGTGGCCGGTTCATGGGATGATCGAGATATATAACTATTCCAAGGAAAAATAAAAAGGCTCACCCAAACCCATAAGTATCTCCATCCGAAATGAGATTTATAAATTACAAAAACATAAAAAATGGACATCAATAAATTAATGTCATTGTAATTATAATAATGATAATAACTGTTAGATTATAATTAATAATACATTGAAACTAATTAAAATAAAAAATAAAAAATATTCAAATTAATAAAAATATACTACTAGAGTAAATAAATTATAAATATGATACTAAACATAAATATTTATATTAATAACATAATTTATTGACTATAATAATATTAATATTATAGTACTAATGTAAATAGTAATTAGTATTGTCAAATAATATATGATGATAATACATAAAACTAATAAACAATGATAAGAATAATAAATAACTAATATTAATATTATGTTAACTAAATATCTAAAAAAATAACTAAAACAACATTAAATAAAACAAATAAAATAAAAAATGATAAAAATAATTAATTAAATTTAAGTTAAAAATTTATAAAAAAATTTAGTGATTTCCAAGTACATAAAATTCCCCACTCTTAGTTTCTTTTAATCGTGAGAAAAATAATAAGACACAACACACAAATGAACCCGTTTTCAATTCATAAAAACATAATCAAAACATCAAATTTTTTAAATTTTCATAGCCCTATAATATCATGATTTGTTTAAAATACCAATTTTAAAAAACAATTTCCCTTCCATTGGCATTATTTTCAAAACACGTATCCCTATTCATGCATCATGTAACTTACCACACCACCACTCTCATCACTCATGAAAATTTATGATTAAATATATTCTTAATTCTCATACACATGAATTCTTACCATATCCTTTCCATGAACTTTTCATCTTCACTAGTAGAAATAAAAAGAATTCATTAATATTGAGGACTTCACGTCAGGTTCAAATTTTATCTAAAGGTATGGGGTAGTTGTTCATTTCAAAATTTTAAATTTTGGGAAAAAATTAGCATTGAATCTCAAAATATATTCATGATAAATATCTATCAAAATGTCTCCCTTAAAATATCACTCCCCCATAGTTAAAACATTACTTATCCCAAAGAGAATGATAATATAAATATGAACAAAACAAATAAAGATACAAAAAATCACTAAACAAATGGGAAGATAAATAGAAGAGTATCACCACCCAAACGATATGAAAAATATATATATATATATATGTGATAATATCTCATATAAAAATTGCACAAGTAACTCATACTCTATAGAAACTCAATAAAAGTAAGCCATATATGAAAACTATTATACTCATAATTTAATGATTAATCACTTTTATTGATATCCCAAGAAAGAGAAGGTTATAGTGAAATAACTGCAAATGTACTTATTGATAGAAGAAAAAAGTGTCGATATTCCGATATAAAAATATACATAATGAATGGAAATACATTGAAAATGAACATAAATAACCAGGATGAGATAATGTATATCCACGTGTATCAAATGACTTAGTATGTCACAAATGACTTTCTCCATGATTAACTATCCTCCCCATACATTGATTGAAAGAAATCATGAAAATATCCTAGATATGTGTAAGGAAAGGTAAAAGCTATGGGATCATCCTAAAATTATTTTACACATATTCTAAGGTCTATACAATGGAGAAAATAAAATTGTGGCTCAGTTGGTCAAAGGATATAGATAAAATAACCAAATGCCTCAGTCATTTGACCATTGCTTTAAATTCCTATCACTTTGATTGAAAAAATGGGATGTTATAGAAGTAATAACAAGAATGATATTCCATGAAGAAAAAGATAAAAAAGAATTAATGAAATAATGTTATATAAATTTAACATTAAATAAAACAACAGAGAATGAGATAAATAAGTGTCTAAAAAATATACAGGTTTTATATTTTTTCAAACCGTGAAATGTTATATCCTGTCATATAATCCATGGTATCAAGAATCAGATCATTTCAACCAATAATCTTGTGCTCAAAATTTCTAGGGACACATGTGGTATGTCCCTGACTGTGTTAATATAGAAACAAAAAGTTTTTATGTGGGTTCAAAAATGACATTGATAATAGTTTATTTCATTTTATGGTTTCATTTTTTATTTTTTAATTAGTTATTTTTCATGGTGTTTTTGGAAGGAGAATTAAAATAATAGAAAATGTAACACTTCCCTGAGTAATTATAGATAAATTTGGATAAGCTATATATATATATCCATTGATGCTCTAGAAATGATGCACCAATAAAGATCTAATAAATACAAAATATCCCTAAATCATTTCATACAAATAGAACCAAAATCTAATTCATGTGGTTGATTAAAATATTAATGGGGAATTCAGATCTAATGTAGTGTAAGGAGAAAATAGTTATAGGTAAATTCATGGCATTTTATTATATAAAAATAAACCAAATTAATGAAATAAAACTTAATACAGTGAAAGAAAAACTAAATAATGATGGTTTTCTTCCAAATGAGAAATAATTTTATTTTATATCTATCCATACATTAATGAAACTCCACTAGCACCAAAATGGAATGTATACCATGAAACTACTTCATCACTGGTCGAAGTGTGGAATTCATTCATCGATAAAAAATTTATCCTATATGATATACAATACTCAATGGAATATTGATGAAAAAATGTGTGGGTGGAATGAAAGAAGAATAAACCAACTTAAAAAGAGGTGATTAAACCTCATGTGAAGGAAAAATCATCTAAGAATTATAATTTTGGTAAAATAAATAAATATGATGGAAAAAAATACTAAATCTTGGAATGATCGTAACCGAATAAATGTAAAAACCGAAATCTTTTGAAGGATATCTTATATCTGTCACATCTTTGAATATAGTGTATAATATAATCTTATAAAATAGTACTTTTTCATTAAAAACCATAGACACAAATAAATTCACTAGTTCCTAACTAAATATTTTCTCCATAGTTTCATTAATTACATATAGTTCATGAGTATTACTAGAATCTATGGGAATTTCATGTGAAGTGTAATTAACATAAATTAATGAAGTATGTTATATCACCCCACCCCTCCTCATTGTCTTGAGAAGAGGCCAAATTATATTGACCTTAGTTGATGTCCCAAGGACACCAAAGGCTGGAAATAAAATCCAAGGGATTAGTAAACTATTAGGGGATGATTTTCCCTAAAGAACACATAAATTATTAAAAGGAAGGAATACAATAAAACCCAACTACATGATGCATGAATAATAAATCACATAACTCAATAAAAACCATTTTAAATCACTATAATAGAGTACAAAATAAGAAGGAATAATAGATAAAGGATTTGAATCCAAATTGAAATACATTGGAACCAATGTGGCATCATCCTAGACTAACATGAAAACACTCCCTAGATCTAGATTTAGAAACCAAACCATGATGTCAAGGATCACTAATAGAGAAGTAAGACACATAAACCTTCCCTATATCTTGGTAGACTAAATACAAAAAGGCAAAAAAGTTCCAAATAAGGTGGTGAGTTTATCACTCATTAGGATTTCCTTAAATACTTCCCATCATACTCCACCAGGATAAGAACATGTTAGCACATTCTATATAAAACCGACGGTGAGAATGTCAAAAAAAAATTCAAAAGGAAATAGTTGATACACACAATTTAAAAAAACTAATCATTGAACTTTCTATTTAATTTCCACTTGGAATACTCATTCCATGTTCCACACTCACACACACATTAATTTTAGATGACAATTTGAACTCTCTTAATTAGAAATATAGATTTTACCAATTAGTCACTAGTTGATATCCCCTTGTGCCTTTATAGTCGAAACTAAGCACCATGTCTACTTCAACAAGGTCTCACACAATTTCATATGAACACATTACACCATGTATGAAAATTATATCATATATATCAAATATTTGTTTCAAGAAATGCAATTATTTTGGAAACTAAATCATTCTAAAACTTTTAATTAATAATTCTCATGAGAATATTTCAAAACTACCCTTTTTAAATTACATCAAAATAATGGTTTTCCACATAAACTACTCAAGATATTTCTAATCAAATCACAAGGACTATTTATCAAGATTCAACCCAAAAATCATAGAATATTAGAGTGTGATACAATCCACCTACATTGATTACATATATACAATGTATCTTAAATAATTATTTATATTATACTCTTCCTTTTGTTCCTCTACGAAAACCCAAGAATCTGGGTATCACCCCAAAATCTATGGTTATGATCAATACAACACAATGATATTAAAAATGAGATGGAAGAAAAAAAACATATCATTTTATTTCAATAAAGGAAAACTAAAATATTCATTGTTAATAGAGTCCATATATTTAAGATCACCAAAAATCACCTAGCGTAACTTTGGAAAGTATGAGGAAGATGAAAGGTAGTATATGTGGATTTATAACCACTGGATATAACAAAAATCATTAGGCCCAAATAATTTAGGTTTTAAAATAATATTATTTATCATAAATTCATCAAGGGACACTTATTCCAAAATTCACGTTGCATCAGCTATTTTTTTGGGGAGAACCCATTTTCTAGCGTAAAAGTATAATTTATATTGTAAATTGTTTTTACTCCTTGAAAATATCTTATGATGTTTGGTCTGAAACATTTATGTCATAAAACAACTATTTACAGTGTAAATTTTTCTTCTACATTTTTCTAATATCCATACTCTTGGATGTTACCTTTTTACACCTCCAAACACCTCTAGAAGCTAATCCAAAGACTCCAAACAAAAGAAAATAAAGAATAAAATAATGGAGAACATCAAACTAGGGGCACTAAATTCTCCCAAACATTTATATTTACATAATTTGGAAGCACGGTAACCATATTTCCCTAGAATAAGGTAGACCATTGCTCTTGCACAAACTTTTACCATTCCCAAGTTTCCTCTTGAACCCGACCATGATACCTTAGCATTCACACCAAGTAAACAGATCCCCCTTAAATTGGTATATTCCTATCTATACATAAATTTTATCTGCCAGTGTATAAAAGTTTTATTTGGATAAGGAGTAACATGATCCCAACTAATCACTTGTTTGGGATCAGGATTATACTTCATTAGTTAAAAAACATGGAAAACGTTATGAATAGTGATAAATCTCATGGTTAACACTAACTGGTATATAATAGTGAAAATCTATTCTATAATCCTGAATGGACCCATATAACATTGAACTATTTTACATTGTTTTCCCAAGAATATATGACCATGTTTTAGTGAAATATTTAAGAAAACATGTTCACTAAAATAAAAAGATAAAGTGAAATGATGATTATCTACGTACAAGATTTGTCTACTTTTTGAAATAGCTATCTGTTTCTGGATCATTTGGATTTTATATATAGTATCATTCACAAGACATGGTCTAATAAAAGAAATATCTCTTATTTACGCCCATTATAAAGAATAATAATAGAAAAAACTATACAAATCCTCAAAAGGGTTGTCTATATTGTCTCTTGATAACACGTTTTATTGGAGAATTCAACCAAAGGAATATGATCCTCCGATGAACCACCAATGTCCTTGGCACGTGCTATGAAAATGTCTTACAATGTTTGAATAGTATGTTCTAACTACCAACCAAAATATGGATCATATGTTTTTTTATGGTCAATTGAATTCAAAGAGCCTATTTTATGATCCATAAAAATTGAGAAGTGAAACGAGGGTCTCTATCTGATACAATCAATGTTCGAGCTCTATGTAACTTGATTACTTTTTGAATATATATTTTTTCCAAGTCCTCTATCGTGTTGTATTATATCATAGGGAAAAAGTATTCCTAAATATTATGTAGATCCACTACTACCCACATAGCATCATTTTTCTGTAATGTTCTTGGTAGGACTATGAAAAAATCAATCATAATTTTCTCCCACTTCTCGATAGGTATAGGTATAGACTGCAACATAAAAGCTAGTATTTTATTTTTATACTTTACTTGTTGAAATTTTATAAATTTTTTCACATATTATGAAATCTTATGTTTCATACAATCCCACCTAAAATGCACTTTCATTGTCTTGTACATTTTCGGAACACCTATATGAATTAACCATTTCAAATGGTGGTATTCTAATGATCCCTTTTTATGAGAATATAGAGGAACTAAAATTTAGTTTCAATATAATAACATAGAATTTAAATCTTCTATCTTATAATTAGAAATATACCCACCATTTGAGTTTGATATAATGGTGGTACAGTTAGGATCTGATGTTAGAGATTCTTATACTTAGTTTATCAATTTTGGAACAAGACTTACTAGAAAGAAAACTCCATTATCACCTTATACTAAACAATTTAAATCCATATCAGTGTTCAAGATCAATAATTTTAATTAGTCATGAGCTTTTCAAACCACTTTTCTATACATTTTCCAAATCAATGCATCTGTTAAAAAATTCACCTTATTACGTGTGTGTATCAAGTCGAAGTCAAATATTTGGTGCTACTTTGTCCATCTATATTACCTAAAATTTAAGTCTCACTAAGAAAAATGTATTTCAAACTATTACAGTCATTAAAAATTGTGAAATTTTCTCTAAATAGGTATTTCCTCCATGTTTTTAAGTTATAGACAACCATAACTAATTCTAGGCCATGCATTGAATAACTCTTCTCATAGACTTGCTACAAACTCCAACCATATGACATAACCCGATCTCCTTATATAAGAACACAACCAAACATGGATCCATATCGATAAAAATATACCACATAGATGTTATCTAGTTTTAGAAATATTTGAATGGGTGCCAAAGTGAGATGAGTTTTAAGATCCAAAAATAATTTCTTTCATTTATCACTCTATAAAAATGGAACACCTTTTATTTCTAGAGCAGTAATGGGAGAAAAAATTCTTGAAAAATTATAAACAGAGTGGTGATAATAGTCAACTAATCCTAGAAATCTACATAAAAAAAACAATCTTATGAATTTGTAAAGAGACTATTACTTCTATTTTTCCATGTTCATGTGATATTATTTATTGAAAAATAAAATTCATGAAGAAATGTACTTCTTGGATCTAAATTTCACACCTTTGAAACTTATCATAAAAATAATTTTCCTCTAATGTACTTAGTACAATTTCAAAGTTATCATTTCTTCCATTCCTATTTCTTGAGTATAGGAGAATATCATCAACAAATAAAACAATAATGATTTCATGGTATCTATAAAAGATACAATTTATCAAATACACAATTACTATCAGTTTGTTAGTTAGACCAAAAGGCATGAAAACACATTCATAATAGACTTAGTGACTCTAAAATGATAACTTTTGAATATCCCCTGTAACAACTTTAAGCTTATGTTATATTGAGATTAGATCAATTTTAGTGAACCAATTGGATCCATTTAATTGATCAAAAAGATAATCTATTCGGGGAAAGTGATACGATTTTTTAATCATTACTTGATTGAATTTATGATAATCGACTCATAAGAGGAGTGTACCATCTACCTTATTTGTGAATAAAACTTGTGTAGCCAATAGTGATGTACTAATTTTCATGAAACCTTTATTTCCCAACTCTTCTAGGTAAACCATTAATTCCCTCAAAATATTTGGAGACATTCTATAAGATGGAATTGAAATAGGGATTGTTCTTAGGAGTAAGTCGATTTCCATTTTAGGAGATAACCCAATTAAATTTTCTAGAAAAACATCTTGGTAGAAATCCACTTTTTCAGGAAGAGTTACATTCCCTATTTCATCATCTATTCTCAAGGATATTATTCCAAACTAACTAGATATAGTTCTACCAAATGTCACTAAAGGTCTTTCTTTTCCTTAATTTATATTCCAATACCCCTAGAAAATGTGAAGGACTCTATACTAGGATATAAATGTTACCTACTATGCCTAACATTCAATATGGGATTTAAATCCACCAGCTAATCTATACCAATTATTAAATAGAAAACATCCATAAAAAGGACCATAAACTTCTAGATAAACTACACTATATCAATGGGAATGGAACATGTTGGGAATTTAAAACCAATATACTCACACAATACAAGGGGTGTCTTGATGCTCATGACATGATGTATCATTTCCACAGATAGTCCCAATTTTTTAATCATAGAATAAGAAATTAAATAATTTGATGTGGTTAGTGTAAAAAAAGACATAAATAAGAGCGGAGTTTATAATAATGGTACCCCGCACCATGGAGGGACCTAGTTTCTCACTTGAAATAATATGTTCTATTTCACATTACTTCAACTAAGATGTTAGGTGGTATCTCTTACTTCCCTATAATAGTGTCTAACGAAAAAATAAATTGTTCCTAAAAATGTTCCCGTTCACCTATTTTTGTGGAGCGAACTAGTCTGATGGGATTGTTTCTGGTTATCATATGAATGATGAGGTTTATTCAAGCTTGTTCCACCAACAAATATCTAAATTTTAAGAAACAAAATCTTGATATATCCTCTCTTACCACAATCGTTGGAATTACTTGGTGGCGGATTATATTCTATATTCCTATGAATTAACTAACTAGATTGAAAACAACATGGTTTGGTATCATATCTTATAGAAAAATTAAAAAATTATGTAGTACGATCATGACGTGTGCTGCCTTCATGAGAGTTGATATCCCTCTTCCTATTATTTTCAACACTATAGTTGAAAACTATCCTTATGGGAACAAATAAACCATATCCAATATGATTACCAATAAGATCACTTTCTAAAACTATTTCCTCATTAATAACCATCATATAATTTATAATATAGAGAATGACTATTTGGATATAATTTTTGGTCTTAATACAAACTCAAATAGGATTTACATTAAGGATTTACAAATATCTACTTATAAGGAAAAAATAATTTCATAAAATTAGTTGTATAATCTATCATAAAGAGTATTTTCTTGCTTCAAGCTAAATAAATCTATTGATCTTTCTATTTTTAATGTGCGACGATATAATTATTTTTTGAAAACTTCCTGAAAATCCTCACACATAAGTCCTTAGTCGGATTTATCTTAGACAACTCAATCCCACTATTAGTGTGATAAATATTCTAACATATAGGATTCCAACTTAATATTTCTCTCTTCCTGTGTACCATGACAATTTAAGATTCTATACATTTGGTTTACCCAAACATCTACTTTTTTTGGTTCCAAATCCTTTAGAAACATAAGGGTATTATTCTTCTAACACTTCAATGAATAATCCAATAGACTTTTTTTATCATTTATATTTAATTTTATAATATCTTGGAAAACATTCTCAACACTTTTTACACATTTTTGGTCCACTTGTGGATCATGTGAAACCACATTTTAATAGCTTATTCCAACTAATTTCTATAACGTATTCCTCGTTCTGTTTTTGATAAGTAGAACAATACACCATTTAGACCATTTCCTTCTATAAAATGATGGATTAAAAAAATTAAAAAAATTATAAACACTTATTATCACTATAAGTAACAACAAATACATCCCTCATTTCAAGAATAACAATTTTAATCATTTTTCATAAAATTATGAAACAGTTTATGAATAGTGTTGTCTAAGTATGAAGTCTCTATGCTAATGCATGATAAGAAATAATCATCATCTAAACCCTGGAATATGAGATGAAAACTACTCTATATGTTTCATATAACACTTTTATACTCATACGCCCTAGTAACTTGAAGTTCAACATTAAAAGGTTATCTATATCATTTATGCAATACATTTCAAGTTACGATTGTCCTATCTCCATTATACCAAAAAAAACATAAGGAATTAATAAAACAGATACCATTTGTTACACCCAACCCCTCCTCACAGGATTGAGAAGAGGAAAAATTATACTAACATTAGGTGATATCCCTAGGGGACCAAAGGTTGGCAATAAATACCATGGGATTATTGAACCATTGGAGAATGATTTTCTCTAAAGAACACATGACCCACTGAAAATGAACAATATAATAAAAACCAAATACATGATGAATGAATAGTTAATTATATAACTATATGAAAAAACATTAAAATAACAATATTAAAGTACAATGGAAAAATAAATATGAGAGAAATATTCGAACTCCAAATAGAATGACATTTGCACTAAAATGGCACCATACCAGACCAAGATGCAGACACTCCCTAGCTTCAGCTTTAGTAACCAAACCATGACATCAAGAATCACCACTATAGAAGTACGACACAAGAAATTTCTCTTTATATTGATATATGACATCTATAAACACAGAAAAGTTCCCAAGTATATGTGATTATGTCACTCCATATGATTCCCCCAAAGACGTAACCTTACACCCCACTAGGACAAGAACAAGTTAACATATTTTATATAAAACATAGAGTGATAATTCCACAAAATTTTATAAAAATTAAATAGTTAAATAAATAAATTTAATAAAATAAATCGGTCATATTTATCTATTACTTTCCACTTGGCATACTCATTCCATTCACTTCACTCACACACACATAAAGTTTGAATGAAAATTCTAACACTAATGAGTGGAAATATTTTTTTCACCAAGTTGTCACTAGGTTATATACCTTTATACTTTTATGGTCATAAATAATCACCAAGTATATTTACAAAATACCTTATACAATTTAATGTGAACAGACACCACCATGCATTCCAAGACCATCATCTATATCAAATAGTTTTCTACACAAAACATTTCTTTTGAAAACCAAATCCTTTGAAAACATTTAATTAAAAAAATATCATGAGAATATTTCAAAACTACCCTTCTGAAATAACATCAAAACAAGGGTTATCTAATTTAAAGATTCATGATATTTCCAATAAAATCACAATGATAATTTATCAAGATTCAAGCAAAAAATTATAGAATAATATAGTGGGAGAGAGGCCACTTACCTAAATTAAATTTGAACAAAGGATCTTAAATTATTTTTTCGATAAAACAATCCATTATATTTCTCAATAAAAAAAATATATCATCAGTACAAATCCAAACTCATATATTCATTTATCACACACTGATATATGGTTTTATTCGACAACAAAAATAGATCCAAAATGTGAAGGAATAATAAAACCCTGACGTCTTATTTAAACAAAAAAATGCTCAAAGATTCATTTAAAAAGGATTTAGGATATTGAATATTATTGTAAGTTGACTAGGTTAACCTTGTCAGTCAAAAAGAATAATAAAGGAAATACTTTATGATTTACAACCTCTATCTAAAATAAAAATATTTGGGTGCAAAAATATTATGGCGTAAATTGAGAATTTACATCATAAATTCATCAAGGGAACTTACACCAAAATAACCGTCACCTTGGTTATTTTTCTTGTAAAAATACATTTTAAATTTTATATGTATACTTTATAGTGAAATAGTTTTTACACTATTAAATTTTTCTACATCATTTGGTTTGAACAGTGGTTTTTATAAAACAACTATTTACAGAATAAATTGTTCCTCTACATTTTTTGAATATCAAGACTCTAGGATATTCTATTTTTACATCTTAAAACACTTCTATAAGCTACCCCATAGAGTCCAAAGATAAGGAAAAAAAATTCTAAAATGATGATGTACATCTAGTAGGGTAGTGCTACATAGGTGGAACAAGCTCAAGTGGAATATGTTACTCTATGATGTTATAAATGATATCTTATTGAAAATTTTATTCTATATTTCCTTAATCATGTTTCTACATAGCCATATGTGTCTTCAAGAACTTATAATCCTCCTTTTAATTTTTATTATTGTACTATTTATAAAAAATTGTGTGGGTACTCAATCTCTATCACTGACTCGTTTTTTGAAAGTTGAATTTTTTCATATTTTTGAATTTGGTAAAATGTTTATAACTAAAAAATGTCCTTATAAAGATATGAATAAATGTTATTATAAGTGAGGTCTACTGTTATGCGGAAATACATGGGATATTAGGTCAATTATGACCCTATAGTAGTAAATAAAGGTAATATTTCAGTGTCCTCTTCATTCTAAAATGAATTTTCATCAATAAAATTGGTTGTTGATATTCGTCATATTCAAATATTCTCACATTGGTGAAGAATTGTTCTTAATTCATATAATAGGGAAATGAAATCTCATTTTCTGATAAACCATTATAGTGACATATTTTATTTTGGTTTTTTTAAACCAAAGCCACATATTCTAGAAGATCTCTTAATTATACCATTTTTTTTGGAAATGACTATAGGAACTTTGTATGCATTGTCTAAGACCATATAGTTTTCAAATTTATAAAGTTATAACTAATGTATCATTGGAAATAGAGTTGATCCTATAGAGAAAATGTGTATATACACCAAGAATGTCCTCTTCAAAGAATGTTAGGTAGATAAATTATTTCAGTATGACTAAATTCTAAAAATTAGGAAAATTAAAATCTAATTAAATGAACTAAAACTGTTATAATAGAGGTAAGATAGTAGGAATTGACATGGAAATGTCCTATTTGTGACTCCTATTCAAGTGCATGTGATGTCAATTTTTTTATTCCCACATCTAAATATTTATTTATCTAATTATAACTGATTATCAAATAAATCAAAATACCTGAAGGAATCATTATTATGTTATAAAATACTATAATATTTTTTTATACATTATCCAACATTTTATTTTTCAATTTGATGAATAATTTAAATAAAATTTCAGTATCGAATCATTATGGTGAAATACAAAAACCCATTTCTCACAAAGTCTAGGTATCTAACTATGTCTATTTTATTTTCCTGATATTAATTTTTTGGTTTCACTATCACATGTTTAAATATTAATCACAAAAAATATCAATTTTTTAATTAATATATTTATTTATTCAAAAGTTTCTCACGCGAGATTTGCGATTCTCTTATGCATGCGATCGAATTTTGAAAAAAAAATAAATTCTCAGATGATCTACTCATGGTGACTACTTATTAGATATGCATGAACAAGAACAAAATCATGCTTTCAGACCCTATATATATTAAAAGAATATATATTTAATTTAATAAATAAAAATACAACTCAAAATAATTCAATTGAAAAATGATAAATTTAGATAAAGAAATGCATTTGTTGTCACATTATTCAAAATGAAGTAACTATGTTCATGCGGGAACAGAGATCACTATAGGATGAGGGCACACATAGTGGGGTAGGTATGGGATGTTTTCCTTCAATTACTAGGATATGGATTGGTTGTGGGATCAGATAACACTCTTATGGAGTGATAGCTGACTTGTGAGAGGCATGGAAGGAAGGTTGAGAATGTATGCGGACCAAGGGGTGTGACATTAACCAATCAATGGTGGACAATATTATATGAGTGTGGATGTAATCAAGATTCTACTATCCCCCTACTTGGGGATTTATGGATTAGAATAAGGGAGATATATGGACCCATAGGGCACAGTTCAATGGTTCCACCCCTGATGTGTTTGTGGAAGTGTCTAGGGAGATCTCGGTTTTGAAACTCCCCATTTACATGTAGGTCATATTTTCATTGATTTTCCCCGTCCCCCAAATTATTGTAATATGGGATAGACATGGATATTACTTGGAAGGAGAAGAATTCTTATCCAAACCCCCACACATATCCCTATCTAAAATGGGATTTTATATTTTTCTTATGGAATATATAGACATTAATAAATGAAAGTTAATGTAATTATAATAATGATAATAAAAGTTAGAATATAATTAATAATAATTATATAATAATGATAACAACAATTATAAATTATTATAATTAATACACATATACTACTGAAATAAATAAATAGGAAATATTATAATAACATAAATAATTATATAAACATAAATAATTATTTTAATAATACAACAATGTTAATATAATTTACTATAAATAATCTAAGAAGGTCCAAGATATAGGTCATGGAACCATTCTCAAACAATATTTTATTAAACAAAAGTATGTTTGGAAACAAGGATAATGAAATTTCAGTGTACATATCACCCCTAACATTAGATATATACAGTTGTAGATGAGAATTATTAAGAAATAAAGACTATAAAGAGTTCACATCCTCAGAAATATTCATGGATAGAGCATCATCCATAAAGTTTGACTCCCTATATATTTGGGTATATTTTAAAAAATAGTTTCTGAATATACTAGGTATCATGTCCATTCATTAATGAGTTTCCAAGGAACTCAATAGGATTGATTCTGATGAAGGTGAACCACCAACCAAGAATCACAATCAATTCTTAAATTACTCCATCCAAAATTGTTATCATATCCAACCAAATGTATCACTTTCTAAATCTCATCTTCAAGTTCAATAAAGGTTCCAAGGATGTTTTGGAGAAATCCCTTAATAAATCACCTGATGATTTTAAAAATAGCACTACAAACTGTAAGACCGGGTTTTTCATGAGTAGCCATACCCATGTTGAATTTAATCCATGATGGGAAAGGTAAGATCCACCTGAAAAATATAAGAGTGATATAATTATATGGAATATCATTAAACCCCAACAATTTGATATTAATTTCTTCTTCCATGGTGTTACCTTTACATCCATGTTGTGTTTTGGAGGAAATTCAGATGTATTAGAAGATCCCCATAAGTATATACATGAGTTATGGAGTAGATAATTCAAAAAAGATGGCATTACTCACCATCCAAGATTAGTGAAAGGAAAAAAATAGAGAATAGCATATTCATCATCTTTGTGCTAAGATCCAGGCATATAAGGCCCCATATGAAGTCCTTAAGACTTCCATTAGTATGAAAAGGATAGAAAAAAATGTTCTCTTCATTGTTCTAGATTTTATTGACAAAAAATAATCAAAGAATAAGTGAATGTATGTTTCACTATCATACATACATATAGGGTAGAAATAAGGTAGATCAAATCCAACCATTTGAAGCTTGTCATATATTATAATCCAATTGTGTCATATTTTTAGTATTAGGAGCTATCTTATAGGTGGGATGAAGGTCCACCTGAAAAGAAATATCCATTAAGGTGGACCTCACCATTTACACACAAATTTTGGAAATAATGCTTCAAGTTGATGGTTTTATGTCTAGAAATATACTAGAAGACATCATCATTATTCTAGTAGTGGAAAGAAAAAAATTCCTACTTGATCTAATGAGGCAGGTAGGGTTCCACCTATTAAAATAAAGAAAGAAAATAAGGGATAGAGATGTTATATAAAGAGGGAGGAGGCTGGTAGACATCATAAAGTGGATTAATAAGCTAAGGATATTTCTAAAAGCTCAAATTTGAGTATTTTTTAGGGATATATTGAGTAAGTAACATAATTATCTCTTAAATATCTCCAATAGAAGGCCATACTAAAGAGAAAAATAAGAATTGATTACCACTTTATAGACATTCAATGGTCCTAGTTATGATAAACATAGAAGAAGACATATTTGATCTCAAAAGATTCCATGTATAGGTAGCCATTGGGGAATTATTAAAGATCTAGGTATTTTTAATGCCTTCTCCCCCCATATCATGTGGCTTGAAAATTTTATTTCATGCCATTGTGACATGATTCCTCCCATGAATGTAGGCATACAACATAAAATTATTTATTTGTACATATATCCAATTAATCAGCTTCCTTTCTAATTTTTACACCTAGAAAGAATACAAAAACATCAAGGTTAAAACAGAATTCATAATACATATTCTAACCACTTTGGATATTATCCTCCCTTTCCACCAAGAATGTTAAGATGTGATAATATTTGAAATTCCTTCTAATTATTTGGGTCTAACGTTTCCTTAGAAAGCCACCGTACCCATGTAAGTAAAGGAAATATCCCCTTGTCTGATATGTAAAACGTTAAGAACATTCCACCCTCCCTTAGATAATCCTTTTATAAAGATAACCATGGAATAGTTCCATGAAATTACTTGTCTAGACAGATGTTTGTAACTAAAAAATATTCCCCTAATATAAACGAGAGAAATATCATCATATTTATAGAACATAAGCATATCATCTATGTATAAGATAAGTGTGGGAACCATGACATTTCAGTAATCCTTGATTAGAACGAGTTCTTGGTTCTCAATATCCTCAAAGAGGCATCTCCTAAATTAATCCTCAACTAGGATAACAAAAGGTCAGATAGGAGATGAAACTACTTGAATCCTTGAGAGATGATAAATAAACCATTTAGAGATAAATTTATAACTATATAAAGCCTATAACTATCTAATTGATAATGAATAAATAATTATTTTAATGAGAATATGTATTTCTCAAGAACTTTAATAATTAAATCCAATTTTATGGTGTTAAAGGACTTAAAATTGTCAAGATTCAGAGTAATATTCTCATGACTATATCACCTAAATAGAATTTTAACACCCTCTAATGTAGTGTACAATTAATCATGGATCCTCCTTCTATGTATAAAACCAAAAATAGTTTGGAGAAACACTCTTATTATCAATATTTCCAAGACTGATTGAAATATATGTCCTAATAAAATTAGGAAGATTATTCAAAATGACCATGAGTCCAAAGTCTTTCACTTAAATTTCATGATAATTCTTTGTGTAACACCCCAAGCTTCTACGGTACGCTTCTCTTTGAATAATGCGATAGCGTGTGTTGTACGCAACATCGAGTTCTAACACACCACAACCAATCAAACTAGCCATTATGAACAACAATACCTTATTTTTTAAATTATATATATTTTATATTTAAAAATGGACTTCATTTTTGGTTTCTGAATATCTAAATTATCCTAAGATGAATTTTTGGTATTTTTCTGAGAACTTCCAATTTTTATGAATAGTGAAAAATACTTAAAAACAACTTTTTTAATCAAAATAATTTATAGTGATAAATTATATTATTGAGTGGTTTTAAAGTATAATTAAAATATATTTTTACCATTTTATCCAATGGTGTTCATTAGAATTAATTTCACTTAGAAATTGGACCTAAAAAATTGTCAATCTTTTGGTATATATTGTTTCTTAAAAACACGCTATTTGTTGTGAGAGCGGGAATTAATTATAAAATTAATTAATGCAACTTATATGTTTGGAATTTTTTAAAATAGACATTATTTTTTAATTCGGAATATCAATTATATCTTTGGGTGAAATTTTGGCATTGTTCTGAAAAACTTCAATTTTTTATGAATAGTGAAACTACTAAGTAGTAGTTAAAAAACTGAATTTTTCATAAAACTTAATTTTACCGCTTCTATGAATGGAATTTCGAAAATCAGAGAGACACGGTTAATATCAAGAAGTAAAATGTGGTTCAATGAGATGAAAATAATTTTTGGTGAATAGTAACTTTTTACTTTTATTTACCACGGTTAAAAGTAAATAGGGTAATTAATGGTAAAAATGATATTAATATTACCCTAACACATGTCCTAATTCGATTGGACAAGTGAATCTCGACCAAAAACAACCTTAGGAATAAAATATTATCATTTAGGTCCACTTGGATTAGATTAGGTCTTTTATTATTATTTAATTACAAGAAAAGTTAAAAGAGTTAAAATCAACATTTATTTACTAAAATATTTTTAATATAGGGTTATACATAAGATAAATTCGATTGTAAATATTACATAGAAATATAAAAAGATTTCCTACATAATGATATTTTATTTATAATTTTTAGACATTAAATAATTTAATTTATTTATGACACAATGATGATGCAGTAATTACCATAATTATAAAAAATTAAAATAATTGATATTTTAAATACTCAAATAAATATAATTTGAGACTTTTAATGAATTAATATAATTTTATAGGATAATAGGACATATTAGGATGGAGTTAATTAACTTTTTTCGAAGTAATCATTCTGTTATAAGTTTCACAAAAATCAACTATTGAATAGTGTCAAAATTGACATAAAAGAGCTTTTAAAACAAATATTATATTATTAATTGATATTAAATTCTAAAAAATCTAAGGTTCGGCCAATAGACTTATATCATGATAGGTGTATCATTAATGCAACACTTAGGGGTCTCTTGGATGTATATAGTAAGTTTATTTACTATATAATATAAAAATACAAAGTGACATGGTAAATGTCAAACTAATTAACTAAGAGTTAAAACTAAAAGATAAGGTTAATATAGTAACCCAAACCTGTCTAAATTCTATTGTTTGAATGGTTTTAGACCTATCCCCACCTTAACCTTTTAATAATCAACTTTGGAGCCATTAGAAACCGAATATGAATTTATTATAAATTAATATTTCTAGGTTTTCCAAAGGTGCCCCTCACCCCTCTTATAAAAGGGCACTCCCCCTTCTCATTACTTTACACATTCAAAGCCTTTTGGTTCGGCCAAACTATGCCCAAATACTCTCAAAACTTCCCTCACTACAACCGAGAGGCCTTAGTTTGATCAGAAATCCAACCTAAGGATCCCTTTTGATCAAATCAAAAGGAAGAACCCGAAGAAGAGGTAATGTATTCACCACCCTTTTTCAAATTCATTTCTTCTTCCACTTCTTCTTTCTTTGTTTTTACAATTCTAAAATAATAACTCCAGTATCTTATATATATTGTGATGTTATTATAAATATGGTACAACCATATTCATTATTCTATCCATCCTTTGAATAACATGTCACCATACGTGCGTACGTACGGCTTACCGTCCCCACGTCGTGGTGTAATTGTTATTCAATATATTATTATTTGTATGGGTATAATAATGATGTGTAACTCATGTAAATAATAAATATAACATGATAATGATTCTGTATATATGATATACTATCCAATTATATATTATTTTAATATCAAAAGAATGATATTGTCGCTCGTGCGTACGTACGGACTACCGTCTCCACGAACGCGATGAGATTCATTATCCATCGTATCCATTCAAGTATAATTATCATTTTATGATTTAAAAATAATGTTTAAGGACTTGATATAAATCTGGATATGAATAAGATACAACCTATCCATGACAAACATGTCTTACGTAACAAAACAAATAAAAGAAAACGAGTAAGTTAGCACCCGAAACGACGATAATACTAAGATATTATTAACAAAGAATTGTTAAAAGATCATATATGATATCATATTAATATATATGATTATTGTATAATTTAATAACAACTATTTCACCATTATAAATGAGGTTAACCTACCCTCAACCAAGGAAAAGTACAAGGTAAGGGTTTATTTCACAATCTCTTCATTATCCGAGGTTGTTTATACGTAATAATCTACTGGGATCTCTTTATCATCCACATCCATGTTTCTTAAAAATGTATTTCAAAAACATTTTACTATTTACAAGAATATGGGTTAAATTTATTTATACCCTTGTTTGACTTTTTATAAGTGGTTTATAAAGGAATCTTTTCGTCGTTTTCCAAACAAGGTGCTTTTTAACCTTTTCGACAAAATTAAGGTAAGAATGTTTTTTTATCTTATACGGTGGGTGCAGTTATTTTCTGCCGTTATAAAATCGTCAAATCTTCCCTTACATGCTTATAAGAATATTTTCAATGAAATTTTTTTATTCCATAAATATATAACTCTTAAATGATTTCAAAATAGAAAGAGATATTTCTATAAAAAGAGTTTTGATTTCATCTATGTCAACATCCTTTGATGGATTTTATGATTATTTAAAGTTGATTTATTATGATACAAAACTTATATATTGTATTGATGGTTTTGCGATATGTTTGACTGTGGATGTGATATTTTTATACCGTTCATAGTTTATGGTGAAAGTATTGACATTTCGTATGCTAGTTTTGATACAAATATTTATGTTATATTTAAACCTTTTCATATGGGAATGCATTGGACTTAATATGTGAGGGGTGGAGCTCGCTATAGCTCCTCGATGCATCGGTAGGTCTCATGAGACAAACTAGTGTCTTGGAACAAGGCCTTGACAAAATCTTATTTTTAGTCTTGGCACGAGGCCTTGGCTATGTGGTTATGATAGTCTGGAATTATGCATTCCATCATTATGAAAGTGGTTATTGATATTGCAAGTGATTATTCGATTAGTAGAATATCCATGTGAATAAGTAAATGGAATTATTTCATTTTACTTTTTCCATTCTATGTTTAAGTTCAAGTTTAAAATGCTTTTTTTAGTTATACATTGCCTTAAATGTTTATTCTTATTTATGAAAGTTTCTGCTATATTGTTATCCTTACTGGGCATTTGAGCTCACCCATTTTCTATGTTTTATTTTTCCCAGGATGTGAAGAAGTAATTTATGAATGACCTGCTGGGATAGTGTGAGGAAATAAGAGTGTGGACTATGGAGACTATGTTGTTGTAGTAGTTTTTCACTTTATGATGTAATGTAAAACTTTATGAACATATCTAGTGTTTCCAAGGCTACTAAACCAATCGGTCTTTCGAGATTTGATCTTCCTTGTGATCATGCCAATGTTATGTAATAATTCATCGACTCTAGGTAACTAGGTTCGGGGTGTTATAATTGGTATCATAGGTAGTTTAGTACAAACCTTAGAATCTAGATTTAGATAAACTCTGATTAGAGCACATATATTTAATATGGAATTTGAGGATTAGTATAGAAGAACTTTCTAGAATTTTGGTATTGTAGAGATTTTATGAGTTTTCCGAGCAATACATCTCTGTCTGGATATGAGCAGGTAGAGGCGGCTCGGGAACATATGTACCTAGGGGTAAAACTCGAAAACACCGCTTTGAGCTTGACTCGAACGGGAACTGGTGCACGACAACGGGCTTGCTGCACTCTTGGTTACGATACTCCCGGGGGATATGCTTAGGATAACTCTAATTTTCTTAAAAATCATTATGAAGGGTTTATGAGTATATAATTCCTCAAAGAAAACATTTTTATGATTATGAATTATATCCATAAATAGTTCAATTTATGTTATGTGTTTTATAAGTATGGAATTATGTATTTTTATTCATAAACTGATCTAGTTTATGCCATTGTTTAGAAATGGAGCCTAGTGGAAAAAATGGAAACCGTATCAATGCACACACTCCATGTAGGGATTGCCCTCCTGTGCAAGATAATTATAGTGGAGCTGGTGATGCAACTGGTGTCGATCAGCTAATCACCATACTGGGACAACTCACTCAGGTAATGAATAATAACCTTACCCGTATGGAGCACCCTGATCCGCAGCGTGGAGGATCAATGTTAGATCGATTCATGAGGAAACAACCACCAACGTTCAATGGGAGTACAAATCCCTTAGTAGCTGAGCAATGTATAAATTCCATAGAGAAAATATTTCAGGCTTTGGGAAGTAGTGAAAGGGAACAAGTTATCATGCCAGTTTACCGAATCACTGGAGATGCTGATCAATGGTGGTCATTGATTCAAAATACGAAGGAAGATGATGAAGTATCAAATATGGAATAGAGGGAGTTCAAAGATTTGTTTTTAGAAAAATACTTTCCTCATGACCATCGAGCAGATATGGAAAGGCAATTTCTAAGTCTGAGACAAAAGGAGGATGAGAATGTCGCAAAGTATGAGGCTAACTTTACAAGGTTATCAAGGTATGTTGGAGATTATATACATAACCCTAAGAAGTAAGATTGATCGTTTCTTTGATGGGTTAAAACCATTTCTTCATCGAGCATTAGTCTCAGAATCCTTCTCGTCGTACGAAGACATTGTCTCATGTGCTATTAAGACCGAAAAGGAATTATCTAAGTCTTATGAATTTAAAGCAAATCAAGAGAAGAAGAGATATGGTGATCCATCTGGGAATGGAAATAAGGGGAAGAAGGGAAAGGTTGAATATCCATCCTGTGGTAAATGTGGGAAGAAACACCCCGGCACTTGCTTGAAGGGAACGAGAGTCTGTTACAGGTGTGGTGAAAAAGGCCACCAAGCTCGTGATTGCAAGGGGAAGAAGGAAACTACCAATGTTCAGTGGTACAATTGTAGGGAGATGTGGAATTATGCAAATGAATTTCCTAAGAGTCAGGAGAACTTACCTCAGAAAATGCCAAGGGATCAAGGCCAAGATTATGCTATCACTAATACTGAGGTAGAAGCTCCGAAAGACGTGGTGGCAGGTAATTTAATGGTTTCCTCACGTTTAGAAAATGAATTATTTGATTCTGGATCATCGCATTGTTTCATATCTTCCCAGTTTGCTAAGAAAATTAGATATTTCCAATTTGATTTAACAAAGGAGTTATTAGTTAAAACTCCTAAGGGAAGTATTATTGCAACAAAGTTTTGTAAATCAGTTCCCATTAGAGAACATAAATGTTCTTTATCTTCTGATCTAATCGTCATACCTATGATTTATTTTGATATAATCCTCGGTATGGACTGGCTTTCGGACTATGATGTGAAGATTTATTGTAAGAAGAAAGAGGTTACGATTCTTGATGATGGTGATAAGGAACACCTTATCTTTAGAGCAGAATCGTCACCACCTAATTCTTATCTAGATCCACCCCCAGTAACTCAACTAAATTCAATTATTGGGGAGAAAGAGAATGAGATTACTATGGGTGAGGAAAAGAATGTTCAAATAGAGGATGTACCCGTTGTTAAAGAATATGTAGATGTGTTTTCGGACGATTTACTTGGACATCCTCCAGAACGAGAAGTTGAGTTTTCCATTGATTTAATTCCTGGATCAAGGCCTATATCGAAGACCCCTTATAGAATGGCCACTTTATAATTAGTTGAACTAAAGAAACAACTAGAGGAATTGAGTAACAAAGGATTTATTCGCCCTAGTTTTTCTCCATGGGGAGCCCCTGTTCTTTTTGTTAAAAAGAAAGATGGATCCATGAGGTTATGTATCGACTACAAGGAGATTGATGCTATAACAATAAATAACAAGTATCCCCTACCTCGCATTGATGATTTATTTGACCAACTTCATGGAGCTCAATACTTTTCAAAGATTGACCTTCGATCTGGATACCATCAGTTGTGTGTGAAGAAGGAATACATTCTGAAGACAGCATTTCGAACCAGGTACGAGCATTACGAGTTTACTATAAAACCTTTTGGATTGACTAATGCACCCTCTGTATTCATGGATCTGATGAATAGAGTTTTCAAGGAGTATCTTAATGAATTTTTGGTGGTATTTATTGATGATATCTTGGTATACTCCAAAAGCTATGAAGATCATGAAAATCACTTGCGCATTATATTGAAGACTCTGAGAAGACATTAATTATATGGAAAGCTTAGCAAGTGTGAATTCTGGCTTCAGAAGAATTATTTTCTTGTCCATATTGTCTCTAAAGATGGAATCTCTGTTGATCCTTCTAAGACCAAGGCAATCCAAGAATGGCCAGCACCTACGAATATAACTGAGGTACGTAGTTTTATTGGTTTAGCAGGTTATTATCGACGTTTCGTCCAGAATTTTTCCCGGTTGGCTAACCCATTAACGAAGCTCACACGTAAAGGGGTTAAATTTGTTTGGACAAAAGAGTGTGAATAATTTTTTGAAGAACTGAAGATAAGATTAGTCAATGCTCCTATATTCACTCTACCATCGGGGAATGATGGGTTTGTTATTTATAGTGATGCATCGAAGAAAGGACTTGGTTGTGTCCTTATGCAGAATGATAGGGTTATTGCCTATGCATCACGACAGTTGAAAATTCATGAACAAAACTACCCTACTCATGATCTCGAGTTAGAAGCTGTGATCTTTGCTTTGAAGATATGGAGGCACTACCTCTATGGTGAAAAATGTAAGATTTATACTGATCACAAGAGTTTGAAGTATATTTTCTCTAAAAAAGAACTCAACATGAGGAAAAGGAGAGGGCTTGAATTACTCAAGGATTATGATTGTATGATACACTACCACCCGGTGAAAGAAAACAAGGTGGCAGATGCTTTGAGCAGAAAAGATCATGGAGTTTTGAACAATATGAGAATTGAAAGGGATCCAATTTTCATAGATCTAGTGAAGATGGACATGGGAATAACCAGGGAAGGTGAAACATCAATGCTTTTTCAAATGGTTTCAAAACCAACTTTATTTGAAAGGATTAAGAGTTCTCAGACTGATGATGGAAAATTCCAAAAGAAGATTAAAGCTGTGAATGATGGGAGATTGAGAGATTTTGTGTATGAAGATGGAATTTTGAAATTCGGGAAGAGGCTTTATGTTCCTGATATACCTAATCTAAAAAGGGAATTGATGGATGATGCTCAGAGTTCCAATTTCTCTATACACCCTGGGGGAACCAAAATGTATAGAGATTTGAAGGATCATTTTTGGTGGGACAACATGAAGAGGGAGATTGCCGATTTTATTTCAAGATGTATGGTTTGTCAATAAGTGAAAGCTGGAAGGCAACACCCTGGAGGAGTCTTGCAACCTCTTCCCATATCGGAGTGGAAATGGGACAATATTAAGATGGAATTTGTCATGGGACTACCAAAGACTCCTAGAAACAATGATGCAATATGGGTTATTGTTGATCGTCTTACCAAGTCAGCACATTTTATTGCTATAAGAGAAGATCTACCACTGAAATTTCTAGAAAGACTATATATTAATGAAGTTGTGAGACTTCATGGAGTACCCCTATCGATTGTTTCTGATCGTGATCCCCGTTTTACTTCAAGATTCTGGAAGAGTCTTCAGAAATCCCTGGATACTGAACTTCATTTGAGCATTGCCTACCACCCTCAGATAGACGGACAATCAGAATGGACTATTAAAACCTTAGAAGACATGCTGATATCTTGTTCACTTGACTTTCAGGGTATGTGGGATCAATATTTACCTTTGGTAGAATTTTCCTATAACAATAGCTTCCATTCCAGTATTTAGATGGCACCATATGAAGCGTTATATGGTAAGAGATGTCTCACACCAACCTGTTGGGATGACGTTGGTGAAAGAAAACTTGTAGGTCCAGAACTGGTGGAGGAAACGATGGAAAAGGAGAAGGTAATCCAAAATCACATCAAAGCAGCTCAAAGTAGGCAGAAGATCTATGCCGATAATCGAAGGAAGGATTTGGAATTTCAAGTCAGTGATCATGTTTTCCTAAAGGTATCTCCATGGAAGGTAGTCATACATTTTGTTAACAAAGGTAAATTGAGTCCCAAGTACATCGGACCTTTCGAAATTCTAGAACGAATTGGGGATGTAGCTTACCCATTGGCAATGCTGCCAAGTCTCTCCAAAGTTCACGATGTGTTCCACGTATCTCTATTGAGGAAATACATGCCTGACCCAACACATGTACTCACCTATGAATAATTAGAACTGGAACCTGATCTGTCTTATTGTGAAGATCCCGTCAGGATTCTTGATACAAGAGAACAAGTACTGAGAAACTGGACGACGCGTCTGGTAAAAGTTTTGTGGAGAAACTGTAAGATGGAAGAGGCAACGTGGGAACCCGAGGAACTTAGGATAAAGAACCACCCGAGTCTTTTCATGTGGTAGTATTCAGGAAATTTCGAGGACGAAATTATTTGAAGGAGGGTAGAATGTAACACCCCAAGCTTCTACGGTACACTTCTCTTTGAATAATGATATAGCGTGTGTTGTACGCAACATCGAGTTCTAACACACCACAACCAATCAAACTAGCTGTTATGAACAGTAATACCTGCTTTTGAAATTATATATATTTTATATTTCAAAATGGACTTCATTTTTGGTTTCGGAATATCGAAATTATCCTAAGATGAATTTTTGGTATTTTTCTGAGAACTTCCAATTTTTATGAATAGTGAAAGATACTTAAAAAAACTTTTTTAATCAAAATAATTTATAGTCATAAATTATATTATATAGTGGTTTTAAAGTATAATTATTATATATTTTTACCATTTTATCCAATGGTGTTCATTAGAATTAATTTCACTTTGAAATTGGACCTAAACAATTGTCAATCTTTTGGTATATATTTTTTCTTAAAAACACGCTATTTGTTGTGACAACAGGAATTAATTATAAAATTAATTAATGAAACTTATATGTTTGGAATTTTGTAAAATAGACATCATTTTTGAATTTGGAATATCAATTATAGCTTAGGGTGAAATTTTGGCATTGTTCTGGAAAACTTCAATTTTTGATGAATAGTGAAACTACTAAGTGGTAGTTACAAAACTGAATTTTTCATAAAACATAATTTTACCGCTTCTATGAATGGAATTTCGAAAATCCGAGAGAAGCGGTTAATATCAAGAAGTAAAATGTGGTTTAATGAGATGAAAACAATTTTTGGTGAATAGTAACTTTTTACTTTTATTTACCATAGTTAAAAGTAAATAGGGTAATTAAGGGTAAAAATGATATTAATATTACCCTAACACATGTCATAATTCTATTGGACAAGTGTATCTCGACCAAAAACAACCTTAGGAATAAAATATTATCATTTAGGTCCACTTGGATTAGATTAGGACATTTATTATTATTTAATTCGAAGAAGAGTTAAAAGAGTTAAAATCAAAGTTTATTTACTAAAATTTTTTTAATATAGGGTTATACGTAAGATAAATTCGATTGTAAATATTCCATAGAAATATAAAATTATTTCCTAAATAATGATTTTTTATTTATAATTTTTATACATTAAATAATGTAATTTATTTATGACACAATGATGATGCAGTAATTACCATAATAGTAAACAATTAAAATAATTGATATTATAAATACCCAAATAAATATTATTTGAGACTTTTAATTAATTAAACTAATTTTATAGGATAATATGAAATATTAGGATTCATTTAATTGACTTTTTTCGAAGTAATCATTCTATTATAAGTTTCACAAAAATTAACTATTGAATAGTGTCAAAATTGACATAAAAGAGTTTTTTAAAAACATATTATATTATTAATTGATATTAAATTCCAAAAAATCTAAGGTTCGGCCAAAAGACTTATATAATGATAGGTGTATCATTAATGGATCACTTATGGATCTCTTGGATGTATATAGTATGTTTATTAACTATATAATATAAAAATACAAAGTGACATGGTAAATGTCAAACTAATTAACTAAGAGTTAAAACTAAAAGATAAGGTTAATATAGTAACCCAAACCTGTCTAAATTCTATTGGTTGAATGGTTTTCGACCTATCCCCACCTTAAACTTTGAATAATAAACTTTGGAGCCTTTAGAAACCGAATATGAATTTATTATAAATTAATATTTATGGTTTCCCAAAGGTGCCCCTCACCCCTCTTATAAAAGAGAACTCCTCCTTCTCATTACTTAACACATTCAAAGCCTTTTGTTTCAGCCAAACTATGCCCAAATACTCTCCCAACGTCCCTAAATACAACCTAGAGGCCTTATTTTGATCATAAAGCCAACCTAAGGATCCCTTTTGATCAAATCAAAAGGAAGAACCTGAAGAAGAGGTAATTTTTTCACCACCCTTTCTCAAATTCATTTCTTCTTCCACTTATTCTTTCTTTGTTTTTACCTTTCTAAAATAATAAATCTAGTATCATATATATATACAGTGATGTTATTATAAATATGGTACAACCATATTCAGTATTCTATCCATCGTTTGAATAAAATGTCACCATACGTGCGTACGTACGGCTTACCGTCTCCACGTCGTGGTGTAATTGTTATTCAATATATTATTATTTGGATGGGTATAATAATGATGTGTAACTCATGTAAATAATAAATATAACATGATAATGATTCTGTATATATGATATACTATCCAATTATATATTATTTTAATATCAGAAGAATGATATTGTCGCTCGTGCGTACGTACAGACTACCGTCTCCACGAACGCGATGAGATTCATTATCCATCGTATCCATTCAAGTATAATTATCATTTTATGATTCAAAAATAATATTTAAGGACTTTATATAATTCTGGATATGAATAAGATACAACATATCCATGAAAAACATGGCTTACATAACAAAACATATAAAAGAAAACGAGTAAGTTAACACCCGAAACGACGATAATACTAAGATATTATTAACAAAGCAATGTTAAAAGATCATATATGATATCATATTAATATATATAATTCTTGTATAATTTAATAAAAAACATTCACCATTATACAGGAGGTTAAACTACCCTCAACCAAGGAAATGTACAAGGTAAGGGTTTATTTCACAATCTCTTCATTATCTGAGGTTGTTTATACGTAATAATCTACTGGGATCTCTTTATCATCCACATCCATGTTTCTTAAAAATGTATTTCAAAACATTTTTACTATTTACAAGAATATGGGTTAAAGTCATTTATACCCTTGTTTGACTTTTTATAAGTGGTTTATAAAGAAATCTTTTCGTCGTTTTCCAAACAAGGTGCTTTTTAACATTTTCGACAGAATTAAGGTACGAATGTTTTTTTAACTTATACGGCGGGTGGGGTTATTTTCTGCAATTATAAGATCGTTGAAGCTTCCCATACCAGCTTATATGAATATTTTCAAAGAAAATGTTTTATTTCATAAATATATGACTCTTAAATGATTTCAAAATAGAAAGAGATATTTTCTCTAAATAGAGTTTTGATTTCATCTATGTTAATATCCTTTGATGGATTTTACGCTTATCTGAATTTGATTTATTATGATACAAAACTTCTATATTGTATTGAAGGTTTTGTGATATGTTTGACTGTGGATGTGCTATTTTTATACCGTTCATAGTTTATGGTGAAAGTATTGACATTTTGTATACTAGTTTTGATACGAATGTTTATGTTATGTTTAAACCTTTTTATATGGGAATGCATTGGACTTAATATGTGATGGGTGGAGCCCGCTATAGCTCCTCGATGCATCGGTAGGTCTCATGAGACAAACTAGTGTCTTGGCACAAGGCCTTGACAAAATCTTATTTTTAGTCTTGACATGAGGCCTTGTCTATGTGGTTATGAAAGTCTGGCATTATGAATTCCATCATTATGAAAGTGGTTATTGATATTGCATGTGATTATTAGATTAGTAGAATATCCATGTGAATAAGTAAATGGCATTATATCATTTTACATTTTCCATACTATGTTGAAGTTCAAGTTTAAAAGGCTTTTGTTTTAGTTATACATTGCCTTAAATGATTATTCTTATTTATGAAATTTTCCGCTATATTGTTATCCTTACTGGGAATTTGAGCTCACCCATTTTCTATGTTTTATTTTTCCCAGTATGTGAAGAAGTAATTTATGAATAACCTGCAAGGATAGTGTGAGGGGATAAGAGTGTGGACCATGGAGACTATGTTGTTGTAGTAGTTTTTCAATTTATGATGTAATGTAAAACATTATGAATATATCTAGTGTTTCCAAGGCTAATAAACAAATTGGTCTTTCGAGAATTGATCTTTCTTGTGATCATGCCAATGTTATGTAATAATGCACCGACTCTAGGTAACTGGGGTCGGGGTGTTACACTTTGGTATTAGGTATATTAGTAAGTAATTAATATATAGAGGAATGAAGCCCCTGTTGAATACCTTTTTGATAGTTTTGATGATATCGGGTATAAAAATGTCCTCAAGTTGTATAAATTAGTTATTGGTGAATACATAATTTCATGAGCAAATTTCAACATTGAGAGACAAAAAGGAAAATTTAATCTTATAATCAAAACATTCTTTATATCATTAAGAAAGAAATGGATCACATCAAGGAAATATGGGAAATAAGGGAATGATATATATTCATTAAAGAGTTACATAAAGTGAGAAACCAAAACCCCACTTGTATCATAAATAGTATTGAGAATATAACCATTAATATTGATTAAAAAGGTTACCTTATTTAATTTTTTATATATAAGATTATGTTTAAATAATTGAGATTTTATTTTCCATTCTCGATCCCAATAAAATTTTATTTTTTCCTTAAAGATGTCATATCTCCTCTTTAAGATATTATACAGTAGGTGAGGATAGCTAATCTCCTCATTGGAGGGGGTATCCTACTTATAATTCATAGACTAGAGCTTTAGGTGTTCACTTCTATCCCTATTAATGTATGAATCCAAATTGGTTAATTTGGATTTTCTCTAGGATCTTAATTCTAGCTTGGTCATTTTAGTTATCTTAGAAAACCATTGGGAAGCATCCCAAATCTCATTAAGTGACCATTTCGAATCAATATTCTCTATAAAATATTCACATGAGATCCATAAATTATTAAATATGAAGTTTGAGAATATT
The DNA here is from genome assembly GCA_963277665.1 of Viscum album. Lineage (NCBI taxonomy): Eukaryota > Viridiplantae > Streptophyta > Magnoliopsida > Santalales > Viscaceae > Viscum > Viscum album. The sequence goes on along the minus strand of OY728130.1, from coordinate 1,392,458,615 downwards.
TTAGTTTCATATTTAATCAAAGAGAGAAGGATTGGTGAACAGTTGGAATGGAATCTTGTGGGATCTCAACAAGTGAGGGATGATGGGGACTCCACCTAAGAGATAGATAAAGGCTATATGAATTTTATTATAAGTCCATCAATGAATAGTGTTTCTAGACCATATATATCTAGACCCAATCAGTTTTATCTATAATAGTAATAAAATATCAATAAATCCCTATAATTAAATGGATTCCACCATCATAATGTTTGTTTTAATCTTCTTATCAACTTTTAAAACATAATTGAGGCCTCCCAAGAAGATCTGATTGTCCCATACTTGACAGAATATGGTAGAATGTTTCTCCTATAAATATTTTTTTCTTGATATAAAAATTGGAAGCATAAATAAATGGGACAAATTAGAAGGTTTATTTAAGTCCAATATTAATAGTTATTTTTTGTTTACCAGTATGGAATAAATAAGCCTAAAGATTACTCCTCTTAAAAAACCATATGGTTTACACTTGAAATGTTTTAAAATTATGATCCACACACTCATATAAAATACTTACACAATCAAAGATCTTAACATTTTCAATCCTGACCTTGGGTTCTACGACACCAATGATGATTGGGTTGTGCTATGAAATGAGATACCAAAGGAAGAAGATGTTTCAACATTTTTCATCCATTAGAAGTATAGAATCCCGCCTTTTTATCACATAAACTTTCATTACATTTTACAAAACCGAGGATCTTTAAGGTTTAGTGTCTTGGAAACCAGGAACTTAAAACATGAAAACATAAAACAATCTTCTTAAAAACTTGAAAGGATTCTCCTCATGTTCATCCTAGGTTCATTACTGCATCTCATAACCTAGGGACATACATCAAAATAAAGGGTGAGCAGAAGGCCCAGTAAGGTAAACAATAGAAACATTTAACATGGGAACTTGAGATACATCAACTATGTCATGAAAAAGAACTTTAAGGCATGAGAAAGAATCATCTGGAATATAAAAATAACATTTTTTTATAACTTGAAGATGTGGCTACAACATTTAATATTGACAGTCATTTCGTTTCACCAAAGTCCATCCCCAAGGTGTCATTAAAAATTACCAAGGTTATTCACCAAGGTATCAGTCTAAAAGGTCATCTCTAGAGATTAAGTCTTTAACCAATGCATTGGAGCGCTATCTGGGCGCACCCTTGAAATGTCTTTATTATCATGTGAGCCACATATATCATCATCAATCATTTCATAAACAACCCATATAGCATTAAAGAAATGAGTTTCATTTCATAATCATAACGTTTTAAAAAATTGCTTTAAAGACATGATCTTCATGTCACTTTAAACCCACAGAAAAGGGAAAGAAGGTTTCATGTATGTAAATCCCAAAATTTAAAATAGAACATTTTGATATATATGTGAATACCCCTGTATAATTAAGAGCTTTTAGTATTCACTTAATAACATAAAATAATTTTGAGATAAAGAGGGAGGCATTTTGAGACGAAAACTATGCAGCATAACGTCTACGATACATGGTTTTAGAAAACATTGAAAAGAGAGGGGACATGGGTCACCCACTCCAAAATGATACATAAAAAAGTAGGGGAACAGAATATATATTATTTAAGAACATGGTAATGAAATTTTAATGATATACCATATGAAACGAAGTACTTGAAAGGAAGACAAAAATAAGATTTCTCTTATGAGAATTCGGCAGCCTAACGGTGTCACTTAAAACATCCCAAAAATGGATTGACGAGATCAAATGGGGTCTCTCATAATATGAAAATAAATGATCAGTATGATAGATATAGATATCATACCCCAAAATAATAAAAATTAACTTGAGATACTTGACATGAAAGTAGATCTCAAAAACGAGAAGGGTGAAAGAACCCCTTAGAAATTCGGCAGCCTAACAGTGCCACTTAAACTTCAACAAAAATGAATTGATGAGATCAAATAGGGTCTCTCATCATATGATCATAAAAGATCAGTATGATATATTTATAGATCATACCCCAACATAATAAAAAGAAACTTGCAAGACTTGACATGGAATTAGAACTTTGAAAAAGGAGAAAGGTGAAAGAACCACTTAAAAATTCGGCAGCCTAACGGCGCCACTTAAAACATCAAAAATACTGAATTGAAGAGATCAAATGGGGTCTCTCATAATATGATCATAAAATATCAGTATGATAAATTTAGATATCATACCACAACATAATAAAAAGGAACTTGAAATACTTTACATGAAAATAGATCTTGAAAAACGAGAAGGGAGAAAGAATTCGTTACAAAAATTTCGGCAACCTAACGACACCACTTAAAACTTCATAAAACGAAATAATGAGAGTAAGAGGGGATCTATCATTATATGAACATAAAAAGGGCAGTAAGAGAAGTATAAAATAATATCATTTAACATAAGAACATGGATCATAAAAGAAATGACATAAAAGAGAGTACTTTGAAAGAAAGAGGGAGGTAGGACCCCTTACCTTAAAACATAACTCTTAAAACTCAAAGGTTGGGACCTTGAGGGCTTGGGGGAACCTTGGAAGGACTCCTTGGGAGGTAATGAGACCAGAACATTGTTGGGGGAGAGCGGGGAGTCGAATGGATGAGAGTATGGCTTGGTATTTATAGGGAAAGTGAGGGGACAATGCATTAATGGCCAAGGGACACCTCATTAGTGGTTTTGGCAAAACCATGGGATTGACCATGGTATTTTCCCATGGTATTGTCCACTTGGGACACCTCATACCTTATCTTACTATTCATAATTTGACCACATTGATTACATACTTAATACATCATTTAATGATGTCATTAAACACCCGTAACTTAAAAACTGTATTTTCACTATTCATCGAAAATTCAACTTTCTCAGAATAATCCCAAAATTTCACCTTAACCAAATATCAATGCTCTGATTTCAAAAATGAAATCCATTTTATAAAAATAATTTTCTAAATATTTTTAATTAATTTGTTTAATTAAAAAACACTATTCATCAAAAATTCATTTTTTTCAGAAAAATCCCCAAAAATTACCTTAACATAATATCGATGCTCTGAGTTCAAAAATGAAGTCCATTTTATAAAAATAATTTTCTAAATATTTTTAATTAAATTTTTAATTAAAAAAACTTTTCATCCGAAAAAACTAATACTTGAATAATAATTTATGAAACCATTATTTAACCATTTTATTGAATCACATTACTTAATCAAAGTGCCTAGCTTATTTTAATACTTTCTTTAAGTGATATTACTAATCCATTTGGTCACATTACTAATCATAAGCATAAAATCACTATTCATAATTTACTATTCATCAAAAATTAAGTTGATCTTATTAGACTCTAAATTTTTTACTGAACATAATTGTAGAAGATTATTTTTTGAAAATAATTACACATTTTTAATTATTTAAGGTCTACCTAAATATTTTTAAAATATCATTTTTCTAAAATTCATAAAAATTATGCATACTATGTTTATCCGGACATTTGAAAATTCATAAACTTCATCATAAGAAGAAATCAAATTTTTTATTTAAAACAATGGATTACACAAGGCAGTTACGGTCTCCTTACATAGCCCCTTACCACACCAGCATAGGACCTAAGTGTGAGGTGTGCTAATGTGAGAGAATCTGAGGGAGGCTCGGCCAACATCGCACGAGTAGTAATTTCTATCAGTTTGAACTTCTCGCGAAGGTGATCCCGTTCTAGCTTCACATGATGAAGTTCAGATTGGGTTTGGTCCAGAGTAAAGCCCCTTGGTGCTACCTCCTTCCCAAGTTCTGTTAGATGGGCTTCGATCAGTCCAAGACTACTGGGTGAGGCCATCGAATCTTCTTTCTATATTAATTAACCAATATTACTTGTATTTAGAGAAAATAATAGAAATGTTTAGTTTTCAGTGGTCATATTGACCAATGGTCATATAACAGTCAAAACCCAATGGTATCATTTTAATTATACTCATGTTATCAAATGAAACATTTTTTTGAGTATAAAAATAAAATAAAGCAACACACAAAATTAGGAAACAAGATTTATTCAAAATTTCGGGTCGTTACAAGAAGATTCATGACCCGACCCACCAAGACCTCTCATAGGATGATAGAGGATAACACACCAATACCACCTCCAATAGGTTAGGGTTTGGTGACTAGTATTGAGTAGGCATGTCACTGAAATGAGAGGCCTTACCCTATGTACTTATATGTGCACACACAACTAGCTCCATGCAATATTATAAAGATATAATAAAAAAACATATATAGTGTAAACCATGAATTAAAAAACCACTAGTAAATAAATAAAATTATAATAAAGTAATGTAAAATATGTAAATGGGAAAAATACATGCTCAATCAGAAATGCAGTTCCAACCCAAAAAAACTATAAAATGAGATAACTGAATAGAAAATGACACACAATCTATAAGGATAACAACAAAACACAACTTTCACCTTCATGTACCACTATGATCCTCTAATACTAAGTCCACGGAATTCATAACCAATCTACCTATCAACTAAATAAGTCAAAACATGTGTGGGAAACTCTTATACATGGTTGTGTATATATATACTCAGTAAAGAGGCCTAAAAACTAAGAAGGGGAAACAATAGAAATAATTACAGTTAGATAAACCCATTAGAAAGAGGGAAAATAAAACCCAACATAATATATTCTCTAAAATAAACCTATGTGATGAGAGAAAGGGGATCTCCATATTCACATCTAGCTATGAACGTAGAGTTTGGACGCAAATACTAAGGTCCCATCATTGATACAAAACCAACTCATGTAACCACATAAGATATGAAGTGGAAGGCATACTCCTTCCTAATACATTTCAAAGATAAGGTATAACTATCTACTAACCACGAATCTTGTATAAAATCTCAATATTTTAGAGGTCCCATACCTTACTACTGTGTAGCACAGTCAAAGGAACACTACTCTAATAGAGGACCTACACCCTTCCAGAGCTCAATAACAAGTGGTCCACAATGCATATAAAGGCCCCACACCTTCTTTAATATGGGGGAGCCTTGTATATACATCTATAAATGATATTGGGGACCCACCAAAACGTGGGATATATGGTATGACCAAACCTAGAAAAAATATGATGATTACACATGAAATCTTCCATTGGATAAACATCATTGAATGGAGCATCCCACGGGTATCACCTCATTTCATATCTCTTATTCCCAAACATAGAACAGAATCACATATTGAAATAAAAAGTACTCAGGATAGGCTACTCATAGAACCAATTATGTTCCCAAAATAAAGATATATGGAAGAAATAATATTATTAGGGGAGTACATGATGTGTCTTTCTAGGGTACACATCATGTCCCACAAAGATGAACACTGTCCATGTCTCCTCACTATACTCAGCATGTAAAACCAAATTACACAATGTGTACATAGGGTCACATGGTGTGTTACTATTTCTAAACACATGGATGTGTCCAACCTTGGACATGGATTGTCCATCATGTGACTCTACACAACATATAGAGGGGGTGACATAACATGTATGTTCACTTGAAGTCCTGGGCGTGTACACATGGTACACGAATATGATAAGAATTTATATATAAATGATATGTCTCTTAGGTAACATAGTGTGTCTATTAACATGGTGTATTAAGTGCTTTCTTTCGGCACACAACTTGTATGCTCATGTAGGATCACACAACATGTGATATTTAACTTTTCTAAAACCTTAGAAGCTGTGAGATCCAAAACTACATGGTGTATTTTCTTCTAGGATACACTGTGTACTCATATTTTTCATAGATAGTGAATCCTTCTTTCATGTGGATACCTTATTTATGATTTTCAATTCCTTACCCATTTTTTGACTCACCTGTATTGGAATAATCCAAGGGAGAAAGATTTTGATTGTTGATTTCTATCCTCTAGTGGCCAAAAATTGGATCTCTGGTTACCCAACTAGTAATCCATCATGCCATACGCCATAGTTTGGGTTTCCAATCATCAAATGTATCACCCTACACCCACAATACACCTCGATCAATCCCTAAATATCTGATCACTAGGTCATTCACACATCCACCATGAATCTAGGGGATCTATCATGCTCAAATCCAGTCTGGAAATGTCGAATCGTGACCCCATGGGCTAATGATGAAGAACAAAAAGAAAATTATTGAGAAAAGAATAAGAGTTAAGTGAAAACCATAATTTTATATTTTGATTATATCTAATGATTTTATAATTTTAAACAATGTTGAAATCAAGGCACAATAATCATAAATAACCATGTTCAAGAACTCAAATTAAATCTGCCCTCATGGGAAGAATGAAAAACACCTGAAAAAAAGAAATAAAATCCATGATTTAAAAATAAATCAAAGAGTATAAATCCATTAAATAAAGTTCCCTACATCAATTATGGATTTATCATTGGTGAATAATGTGTTAATTAGTGATGAAGTTGATTATCTCTCTATTTTCATCAATCAACTCATGATTCTCCATGATTTCCTGCTACTTATCCATGTTTTCGAGTCTTCAATACCAATTAAGCGCTCCTCATCCTCCTCTATAACCTCCATGGGTTACGCAGTTAACTATAAAGATTTTACATGACAATATATTTATAGTGTGGTAACTAAGTTTTCAAGACCCATCTCATAGGGCTTGTGCCATGACTACCCCAAGCCCATCTTCCACAGGCTAGGGATTGCTGACTGGCACCGAATAGGAATATACCAAAATGGAAAGGCATTTTCCTTTAAATATATAAACACACAAAATGATGAAACCATGGAAATTAAATACAAGGTATACCAGAATTTTAACTAAGAAAACTACACATAGTACAATACAAACTGAAAGTAAAAAAGGGAAAGAGTACAAGCACAAAACCAAAAAGGAAAGTAAAACTTCCATGATTTGTCCACTCGAGACCCCACTGAAAGGGAAGGTAAAGGGTAGTTGCTAGTAGTCATAGTATTATGACCATCCATCCTACCTCAATGAGCACCACCTGGTCCCGGACCACTAGGGTCTCTGTCGAAGTGTCGACCACCTACACGAGACATGACACATGCGGGCAAAGCCAGTGCAAGGGTTAGTTACACAATACTCTGAAGGGATCCTAAACCACAAAGGAAAGATCACAAATATAGACCAAAAATCAATACCACACAAAAAAGACAACTCAAAAAATGTATAACATAATGTAATGAAAATAATACCATTAGTCATAGAACTAATTCATCTTTTACTACTGCCGGAATCATCCATGCTGAGTCACTAAGGCTTGTTCAACTACTAGACCATTGAGGTCCAATCCGCTACTAGACCACTAATGTCCGCTCTGTTTCTGGACAATGGAGGTCCGCTCGGCTGTTGGACCACTGAGGTATGCTCCGCTACTAGAACATAAAGGTCTGCTAAGATATTGGATCACTATAGTTTGCTCGACTGCTTGACCACTGAAGTCTGCTCATCAGCTAGACCACTTGGGTTTTCTACACTCCTATAACACTAAAGTCTATTGGGAAACTAGACCACTGAGGTCCCTCTTGTCTTATGCTTCATGTTACAGCTAGCCGTAGGATTCCTACTCAAAGCGTTCTTGATTCTAGGAGAATCTAATCATCAAGACATCAGTCACATATCAACTTCCATTAAGTCTCACATAGAGTATACCCTAAGGACCATATTGTCACAAGGATCCCAATTCCATAGACAGCGCATCAATCAGATACTCAATAAGAAAATATTGGTGTTTTAGTAAACAAGGACTAGTTGCATCCTGGACCAGTCCGACTTGGTTGGGCCGAACTGACCAACCCGGTCCGGGGGCCCCCGCATGACCCGACCCGACCTAGTTGGTTCTGGTCTGACCCATTCTGACTAGACCCAGTGGGTAGGTCCATTGGGCCTTACATGACCTGGCTCGATTCAATCGTGGGTCTAGCCCGCCAGGTCTCCTAATGTCCCAGTTCTCATCTGGTCTGGTCCGACTTAGTCAAAGAAAATTTGACCATCCAAGCCGCCCAGCAGCCTGGATTCCCATCCGTCCTAGCCCGTATTGGAGGGTCGGATCTACTCTAGCCCGGGCCACCAGACGACCCAGTTTACTGCACTAGACCGACCCACATTAGTGGGATGGCTTGGGTCCAGACCAGATTCCATTCTGGCATTTGGTTCATGCAGCACGAGGCAGGCTAATTCCAGCTGGCTCCCTTCGCAAGCGGTACTTGATAGACCGCATGTCAGTACACGCCGTAGCCTGCCCCGTGGGCCGGTCCACTTGACACGACACCCGGCCTACCCCACCCCCTACATTAGTTCGCCTCCAACGTGGTCGAATGGTCTCGTCTACCTGTTTCTAGCCACCAGCCTCTATTCCGACAGCTCCTGTCACTGCTGCGACTGGGTACCATGACCTTGTGTTGCCGCAAGGGTTAGGTGCTACCGCTGAGGCCTCATACCACCGCTATGGCCTTGCACCGCAATCTCTCATCGATACTGCGACTCGCTTAGCCATGACCTTTCTTCCTAGTGCCTCCTTGACCAATGTGCCACCAACCGTTGCACCATAAAGAACATGGAGAACATAAGAAGGAAATTGGGGAAGGATTGACAACACAAGAACACCCAAAGAACAATCCAAGTCTTTTTTCATGTTGACCTAGATGTCTTCTTGTTAGAAAGATCACAAAGAACCAAAATAAGGTAGAATAATCACTAAGAAAAGTATCCCTTTTCATCCCTCATCATTAACCATCCTCCATGAGTGATTGAACTTTGCATCAACCTGTTCGTGGGTCTGTCTGTGTTCATCATTAATCATTAAGAACAAGGAAAATAAAATCACCCAGAAAAACCCCTACAGGGGATAGGATTGTTGGTTGAGGAAGAACGGGATCGTGTGCCTCTGTTCTTTATTCTTTATTCATAGACCACCATTTCTAACTATTCTTCTAAGGGTGGAATAATGTTCGTTCTTCATTATTCATCACCACCCACCAAAGCCTCAGAGAAATCCCAGGATTGTGCCAACAATCTTGCATTGCTTGTTTTGCTATTAATTGAAGAAGCATGAATCTGTGTTTCTATTATGTTGTGTTGTAGTGTCTTCACACTGAATTATTAATGTGGTTCATTAATGGGATTCAACATCGCCTTGGTTCTACATCACAGTGTTGATGAGTCGCTGCGTAACGAAAAAGAAAAAATAATTAAAGAACTTGTTAAGATATTTTATTTTTCTTTTGAAAATTATGAAAAATAACTTTTTCGGTCAACATGGGCTAGTCGATGTTAGGCCCTTCTTAGCTGAATCCCGATGCTATGAGTTCAATAGTTCCCTCGGATTTTTGATATGGGCACTGTTTTAAAAGTTAGAAAAACTCGGTCACACATTTATTTAATGAACATTAAAAATTAGTTTGAAAATAAATTCTAGCCACTACAGGCCTCAGAATCACATTCCATCTCAGAACCTGGTCTTGAAATAATCCCATTTTATTTCCATATAAAAATTACATAGAGCTCCAGGATATTACATCACTCCCAATTTTAGGGCTTTGCATCCTCGTAAGCTAAAATAAGGGATAATCAAACAAATGGGGGTACTGACCATGAATCTGAGCCTCCCACTCCTATGGGATCTCCTAGAGATTACTTTTCTAGTAATTAACATGAATCATAGGAATCTACCATCCATTAAGTATCCTCTCCTATCGATCATTTATCTCCACTAGGTACTCCGTGAATGTCGCCCTGTTGTAAATTTCCAGTTCGCTGTGTTCGATGATGTGAGAAGGGTCGTGAACGTATCTCCTCAATTGGGATACATGGAAGACATCATGAACCCTCTTTAACTGCAGAGGTAGAGCCACATGGTACACCACCCCACCCACTCTACATTGTATCAGAAAAGGTCTAATGAACCTTGGAGATAGCTTTTCACCCCATCCAAATCTTTGTATCCCTCATCGAGGAGAGAACCACAAGAATACATGGTGCCCCTCCTCGAACTCCAAGGGTCTCCGCCACCTATCAGTGTAGGAATTATGTCCACTATATATGGTCTTCATCATCTCTCTAATAACCTATACCTTCTTAGTGGTATAATATACCATCTCTGGACCCATGTGTACTGACTCCCCTGGGTTTGTCCAGCATAACGGTGACCTGCATGGTCATCCATACAGTGCCTCGAACAACATGATACTGATGGTTGAGTGGTATTTTTTTATATTCAAATTCCAAAAGTGGTAGATGGTCCTCCCAATTATGACCAAAATCAAGAATGTAAGAATGAATCATTTCCTCCATGGTCTGTATGGTCCGCTCCTTCAAACCATCCATATGTGGGTGAAAGGATGTTCCCAAGTGCAGTTGAGTCCCAAATGCCTCCAGTAATCCTTTCCACAATTGGGATGTAAATAATGCATCATGATTTGAGACAATTGTAGATGGGACTCCATAGAGTCCAACTATCTCCTACACATAAAGGAATCCTAATCTCTCTACTGAACCTTATTCTCGAATGGGTAGGAAGTGGGCCGACATGGAGAGTTGGTCCACGATCTTCTAGATGGTATCGTAACCCATGGACATACATGTTAAACCCATCATTAATTCTATTAATATCCCATTACATTTACACTTGGGTACCTCTAGCAGTGGTGTCAAACCTACTAGAACGTGGCGATTAGCCTTCACTTGTTGATAAGTGAGGCATCTTGAGATAAACTCTACCTCTGCCTTCTTCATCACCGACAACCAGTACTAACATCAGAGATACTGGTACATCTTCTCTACACCTAGATGTACTACCAAAGGGGATTTATGAAACTCCATTAACACCTCATCCTTAAATTCCACAGGTAATACGATGCATCCTATGAAAAAGATGGCATGCTCCCCACCATTAGATTATCCCTTTGGGGCTTGCCTTGTGGATATCTAGGCACATGTAGACTCGTATCTAGAATCTTCAAGTTGTGCCTCCCTAAAACACTTTAATAGTGGAGGGGAAACTACCATCAAATAAAAAAAATTATCTCCGCTCTATCCACAAAGGATATCTGAAGTGAGGACAACTGCTCTGAGGCCTTGTTTACCAGCTATGAACTTGATCTTTGACATATAGAATCTTCCATCACACTCCCATTCCTAGAAGTATATACTATCTCGAAGTCATTGTACTGGAGGAACTATATCCAATTTCGTTGTCTCATATTCATATCATTCTAAGAAAAGATATACTTTAGACTCTTGTGGTCAGAGTAGATGATGAATTGTTCACCCATAAGGTAGTGTCACCACATATTCAGTGAAAAGACTACCATTGCCAACTCATGGTCATGAGTCACATAGTTCTGCTCAGGCAGTCTCAATTAATGTAAGACATAAGAAATCACTACTTTCCCCTGAATTATGACACAACCAAGATGGGTTCCTAATGCATCAAAAAGTTCCACATAGTCGGGTTCCTCCTCTGGAAGCCTTAAGATATGAGCACTCATCAAGATCTATCTCAGTTTCTGAAAGATCTGCAGGCAATTTTTGGTCCACATGAAGGGTTATCTATTCTTATTTGATGTCTTCATGGGTTCCTTTACCCTAGATAAGTTGGGTACAAATCTATAATAGTACCCAACCAAACCAAGGAAAATTCTGCACCACAGTAATGCTCTTCGGTGGTTCCTAATCAAGAACTTCCTTGATATTCACTGGATCCACCATAATTCTAGACATTGAGATGACATATCCTGAGAAATGAACCTCTCGTATCCAGAACTCACACTTTGAGAATTTTTTGAAAAGCTGGTTCTCTTAGAGTGTGTCCAGAACCATCCTCAGGTCCATCACATGCTCATCGTCGTACACTGAGTATACTAAGATGTCATCAATTAAGACCACTACAAATTGTTATATGTACGGTTCTAATATCCTATTCATGAGTCCCATGAACACTAATGGGGTGTTTTTCACTCCAAACGACATCAATAAGTACTTGTATTGGTCTTAGTGACATCTGAAAGCCATCTTCGAGATGTCCTCATCTCGTACTCGAAGCTGGGGATAGCTTTATCTGATGTCTATCTTTGAGAACCATGTCGATCCCTTCAGCTTATTGAAGAGGCCATCAATAATCAGTAGAGGATAATTATTATTTAAGTTCACCTAGTTCATGTGCCAGAAGGCCACACATAACCTCATAATCTTGTCTGCCTTCTTGGAAAACTACACTAGGGCTACCCATGGTGAAATGTTGAGCCCTATCAACCCCTTACTCTAAAAGTCCTCCAACTATACCCTTAGCTCCCTAAGCTTTGCAGGAGCCATATGATATGAAGGTGTAGATATCAATGTTGTCTTATGGTAGAGATAAATGCAGATGTCTACCTATCTGTGGGGAGGTAGTTCTGGAACATCCTCTGAATATATGTCCTTGTACTCATCCACCACTGTAGGAAACTATAGACTCATACCATCCACTACACCGAGGGTCATTCTATCAAATAGATGAGTGATTGGAAGCACCCTCATATGAGAAAGTCCATCCTATGCTGCAAGAGATCCCTTCTTGACGGTGATGGAAAATATGGTCCCATCTCTGCAGACACACCACACTTTGCGCGTAAAATAGTGGATCTAAGCACGAACTGTGGATAGCTAGTCAATACCCAGGATGAAGTAATAAGACCACAAAACCACTAATAGGAGATTTCAACTTAATCTCTCACCTCCAAGAGTAATCTACCTCTATTGGCACAAGTGTGTGATCACTGAATCCCCTCCCATAAGAGTCTCTAATTATAAGGATTAGGCCAACGATTTGATCAGAATCTCCAAGCTCTGATTAAGGTCCACAGAAATGAAGAAGTGAAGGGAACTTGTGTTTATAAGAACTATAGCTAAAGTGGATAATACACAGATCATACCTCGAATCATCTCTTGGATGTTGGGACCATAGGCCTTGATGGCCTGAAGCTAAGCCCGCTGCTTTCCACCTACTCCTAGAGCCCGTGCAAAACCCCCTAGGGGTGGTGGTGGAAGTACCTCATACCTACGCCCTACTCCCGCCACTCGTCCCGCTCCTCTTCCATGTCTGTCACCTAGAGGATGACCCTTTTTCTATCTCTACCACTACCTCAGTGGTCCCTCAACCGTCCCTCAGTCCTCTGCATGGTGATTTAGGAGATCCCGAGTCATGTGCCCCTGCTCGCTGCATGCGAAGTATACTATGCTCTTCCAATGACTCACTCTTCCATGGGAGCCTCATACCATAAACCTTGAGTCCTAGGGTCATCCTCTAATAGTTCTAGACCATTTATTCCTCTATGTCATCTATCAGTTACTCACCATAGTTGACTTGGCCACCTATCGCCTAGTGGTAGCTCCCAGAACCGGTGCCTGCTCTACGAGGAAGCTCTCTACTAGTAGAGCTCGCTTCAGCACCCAAGCCTGCATAGGGATGCTAGGGGAAAACATTGATGCCCTGATGTACCATATGATTCCATTTTCAATGGTTTGGTCCTTAAAGTAAGGGTCTCATACCATATCTATAGAGTAATGGGAGAGGTTTGTGAACCTCACAGAGTACTCATCCACTGTCAGGATTCCCTACTTTAGGTGAGGAAGCTCTTGTATGTTTATTGAGCGCAAATTTGTGGGGAATATCTCCTCCTTGAAATGTCGCTCGAAGTTAGACTAGGTGAGGGTCACCTCCTCGTGCATCTAGATCATCAAACTCCACTACCTCTCTACCAAGCCCTGTATAAGGCTCACAGATAGACCATCCATCTGGTCAAGTGTCATCCTCCTAAAGTGGAAGACTTGTGTCGCTGCCTCCATCCAATCCTCGGTGACATGAGTATCAGTCTCTCCCCTGAATCGAGGTGGTATCTATTTTTGGAACTCATGTAAGGGATTGAGTATACATGAATCCTCTACTGGCAGTTCTAGTAGTAACTACTAACCGACATGAGGTGGTATTGATGGGACACCACCTGAAGGTACCATCTCAGGAAACAACCCTAGTATAGAAGACTCATCACTATATGGACCATCCTCATGGTTAGGCACTAGAATCTTGGATGGCTATCTACATGGAAGAATCCTGAAAGAGATCAAGATTAATCATTATTAATAGGTTATACCTGGTGAGCTGACTCTGAATCATAAATATCATGAGAAAACAATCAATGACTCATGCAACCAGTGTTTTCATGTACCGAGTTAGAAAGTATAATTTAGGGTCATGGTGTATGGATATGTCAGTAGCCACACTAAAACTAGACTCCTTGGACTCAAAGTCGAACTCAAAACACTTGACACCATTTCCCCATCAAATTTTTTACAACATTTTAGATCTTCTGGCAGAACTGACCTCCTATGATACCACGTTGTCACAACCTATCCCCTAGGGCCTGTGTTGTGACTATCCCAATCCCGCCTTCCATAGGATAGGGGGTGAAAACTAGAACCAAATAGTCATATCCTAAAAAGGAAATGAATTTAACTTTAAACCTATACACATGCACAAAGCTCAAACTTCAGAAAGTAAATACAAGGTAAACCATAACATTCACTAAGGAAAAAAAAGAGAGTACAATACAAAATGAAAGTTTAAAGGGACCAAAATACAAGACCAAAACCAAAAAGGAATGTACAGATACCACGATCCATCCACATGAGACCCTACCTGAAGGGTAGGTGAAGGGTAAAAACCTATAGTCTTAGTAGTACGCCCATTTGTCTCATCTCACTGAACACCACCTGGTCCCGAACCACAAAAGTTTCCGTTGAAGCATTGATCACCTGCACAAGACATGACATGTCTGAACAAAGCCCATTCAGGGGTGATTAAAAAAATACTAAGTAGGGACTCCAAAACAATAGTGAAATATCACAAAGAAAGACCACAACACAATAGCACCCAATAAAGACACCTCACACGAGATATAACTCAAAGTATAAAAAGTAATATTATTAGTATTAGAGATGATTCATCTTATAACACTAAGGAACTCATCCCTGATGAGTCATTAAACTATTATACCACTGAGGACCACTCCACTACTAGACCTCTGATGTCCACTCTGCTGCTGGACCATGGAGGTCTGCTCGTCTTCAGGGCCACTGAGGTATGATCGGCTCTTGGACCATTGTGGTCTCCTCCGATCCTAGACCACTGAGGTCTATTAAGATACTTAGAAACTAAGGTTTGCGCTATTTCTAGACCACTGGGGTTTTCTCATCTTCGTGATTACTGAGGTCCACTCCCCTAGTGTACCACTGAGATCCGTTGAGCTACTAGACCACTGAGGTCCCTCTTTTAATATCCTCGTGTCATAACCAACCATTGGATTCCGGATCATAGTGCGCTTGATTCAGGGAGAATATAATACTCAAGACATCAGTCACATTTCATCTATCACAAAGTCTAACTTAGAGTATACCTGAAGAACCATCTCATCGTAAGGGTCCCAACGCCATAGATGACCTGTCAATAGGACACCCAGTCTGAATGATACTGGCGTTTTTGTAAATAGGGGTTGGTTGGGTCTAACCCAGTCTTCCATGGTCAGACCGACCCGACCAACCCTGATCGAGGGTTCTACATGACCCAACCCCTTTTGGCCAACCCACCCCAGACTAGCTTGGTCTGGGCTGACATGGTCTAGCCTGACCTTGTGGCTAGGCCCATTGGGTTTGCTGGACCTGACCCAGTTCATCCGTGGTCCAAACCACCGGGTCGCCTAGTGACCCAGTTCTCATTCAGTCCGGTCTCACTTAGTGAGACGGGTTCTGACCAACTGGGCAGCCTAGCAGCACGGTTTCCCATCCGACCCAACCCGCATCAATGGGCCAGCTTGGGACAAGATCAGATGCCACGCTGTCATCCAGTTCGTGCAACACGCAGCCGATCGCCTCCCTCAAAATGCGGTCCCCACTAGAATGTTGCTAGAGAACACTTTGGCTTGCCCCATGGGCTGCTCTGCTTGATGAGACACCTGACCGATGCATCCTCCTACGCTGGTTCACCTTCGACGTGGCTGGGTTGTCTCGTCTTCCTGCAACTAGCTACCAGTCTTTGTGACAGTGGCCCCTGTCACCACTGCGGCTAGGTGACACAAACATGTGTAGCCACCACGTCCTCACACCATGGCCTCTAACTGATGTCACTGCCCGCCTGGCGGTGACGTTTCCTCCTGGCGCCTCCTCGGTCGATGTGCTGCAGACCGTTGCACCACGAAGAATAGGGAGAACAAAAGAATGAAATTGGGGAAGGAGTTGCAACATAAGAAACCCCAAAGAATGATCCAACTCTTTGCTCGTGTTGACCTGAATGTGTTCTTGTTAGCAGGATCCTGAAGAACCAAAATAAGGAGGAATAATCACTAAGATAGTTATACCCTTTATCCCGCATCATCAACCATCCCTCATGAATGGTCAGACTGTGGATCAATCTGTTTGTGGGTCGGTCCACGTTATCCTTAAAAATTAAGAATTGGTAAAGGAAAATCACACAAAAAACCCCTTACTTGGGATAGGATTTTTTGTCGAGGAAGAATGGGATCGTGCGCCTCTGTTATTCATTCTTGATCCACTTCTCATCGTTGTTAGTGATTCATCGAACGATGGAAGAAAGCGTTTTCAACATTTTTTGTTCTTCGTTTCCACCCACTAAAGCCTTATAGAAATCCCAAGATTGTTCCAACAATAATGCATTACTTATTAGGCTACTAATTGATGAAACACAAATCAATATTTTTGTTATGCTACATTGCAGTTTCGTCACAAAGACTCGTTAATGAGGTTCATTAATGGGATTTAGCATCACTGCATCACAGCACCACAACACTGACGAGTCCCTACTTAATTAAGAAGAAAATATAATAAGATAACTTTTTATGTTATTTTATATTTCTTTTGAAAATTATGAAAACTATCTTTTTTCGGTCGACCCACACAGGTCGATATTAAGCCTTTCCTAGGTGAATCCCGATGCTCTGAGTTCAATGGTGCCCTCTGATTTTTGATATGGGAACCAGTCTGAAAGTTAAGAAAACCCGCATGAATGTTTATTTAATAAACTTTAAAAATAGTTTGAAAATATTTTTTGGCCACTCTAGGCCTCAAAATCACGTGCCGTCTCAGAACCTGGTCCCAAAATAATCCAATTAAATTTTCAAAAAAAAAAATTACATGGAACTCTAGGACATTACATAGGTTTATGTTATAAAATAAATTTAATAATTAAATTATTTAATTCGCTTAACACAACCACCAATGGCTGTCCTCAACGAGAAACTTGATACTATCCAACTTTTTATTACACATAGGGTAAAACATATATTGTGAAAACAAGAATGGAAATTAGAGTTTCCATATGAGGTATTGATCAACAATAAAACTATTTATTATAAAAATACATCTATGAGTGATTTAATATATATTAATATTTTTAATATATTAATTTCTGGGTCCTTCAACACCCAAACACAACATCGACTCATATAAAATATCCATAGATTGATATTTAAATATTCAAAGGACTAAACCATTGAATCCAAAAATATTACATTATTCACCATATCAAATATTTTCACCCCCAAAAGCACAAGCTACACAAATATGTTGTGGTGCTAAGACAACATATGATTTTAATGCTCCCAGGAGATTTCTTTTATGCGCTCATGCATCTTATGCACTCAAACCAACAAAATAGGCCATAATTAAAGGATATTCTATTTTTGGTTCTCAATTTAGAGTAATTACTTCAAGAATGGGAATTTATCCTCAATTTCAGTCTTTCCACAATAGATAATGTGTTATGGTTTGATTATATATGTACTTAACTGCAACACATGGAAGGATTCCTACACTCAGTCTCACTACAGGGGTAATGCCAAGAAATAAGAAACCTCACCGACCCCATATATAAATTTCTATAGCCCAAATAATCTTAGGGAAAATCTTACTCCTTTATAAAAACATTGAAAACCACATTTTGGGAATACTCTCATGAAGAAATTGTCTCCATATTGAAACTCCAAATTTCTATGATGTTATTTTAAATATGATTATTTCAACACTGATCTATCATCAAATTCTCATAGATCACCTTAACACTTTTGCGATATTTCTTATACCATTTCGATCCCAACAAGAGAGGTCTTACCAACATCAATCTAGCATAAGGGTGACATGTATGATCTCCTATATAGTGTCTTTCATGGTTCTAGACTGATAGTGGAGTGATAAATTCTATTATAAGAAAACTCCACTAATAGAAAGTGATCCACATAGATTCAACCAAAAAACCACCACATTGTCCCACATGAAGTTCTATATAACAAGGATTGTATGCTTAGAATATCCATTATACTAGGGGTTAGATAGTGTTATCATCCATAAGTGGGTACCAAAATCCTCCCTCTATTCCCTCCATAACCATGATGTATACTGAGAATCATGGTTGGAGATGGACATCATGGGTACCCATGAAGACGGATGATCTCCTACCTTTTAGACATCCCCAAAATCTCACCTGAGATCTATACTCAAATGGAAAGGAAGTGTGACGACTTGGTATGTAGATCCAGAATAAACTTGATGGATTCATTTCTTATCAATGAACGTGGAAGAACCATCACAATATATATTGATATTACATACCACTTCCATTTAGAAAACTGAAGATGTGGAGTTAGACCTATTGGATCCTAACATTCTTCCTTTACAAACTGACTGACAAGTCATCAAGAATAAAACATGAGAATACTCAACCTAAAGCCATTATAAGAAAACAACTGTTGAAGTTCACTGTAAATCTTCACCAAATATAGAAACATATCCCAAGGGGCAGTATTTAACTCCACCAACAACTCTTCACACAATGTGACTAGAACCACTACTAGTCCTAGAAAAAATGATGACATGCTTTCATCCTTTAGAATATCCATTTCCCGAATCTTATAAGGATATATGGTCATACAAAACTCATATTTTATACCTACAAATTGATCATCTCTCACACACTAAATAAGTAGCAGAGTCACCACCATAGACTAATGATAATATATACCAATATCCTCTACAATGGTTAGCGGCAATAAGGCTATCTGCTATGATGCCTCCTACACCAAACAAGAATGAGATTTCATGCTAATAGAATCTTCCAAAAATTTATAATAGTATCCCTCAAATCTAATAGAACATCGAACCTTCAACACACTCTTGGTTGGTTCCAAATAAACCACTTAATAAAAATTATATATATATATTACTACACCATACATAGAGGTGACATTCCACCGAAAGTGAACCTTGCAAATCCAAAACTAACACTTTGAGAGCTTACCCTAAAGTTGGTGTTCTCGAAGCTAGTCTAGGACCACCCTCAAATTCTATCCATTTCCTTCATCCATTACAGTGTATATGAGTATGCATTTAATTATGAAAACTATAAACCAGTTGATGTATGGTTTTAAGATTCAGTTCAAAAGATCCATGAATACAATAGGGGAATTAGTTACTCTAAAAGAAATCACTAGGAACTCATAGTGTCTATAGAGACATCAAGATGTTTTCTTCAGAACATCAACCTCATAAAATCTCAAATAATATTTGATGTACCTATGTTTGATATTTTAAATCCAACCTACACCTTTTAACCAGTTGATAGGGCTATCAATCCTCAATAAGGGGAACTTATTTTTGATCATTTCCTGAATCAAGCTATGATAAAAAACATAAAACTTCAATATTTTGTCCAAATTTTTCATGAACAACTATAGAACATTCCTGGGGGAAACACTGGGATTGATGTATGCTTCTCACAAAGGTCTTTTAATTGTACCCTCATCTCTCAGACATCATTAAGTTCCATCAAATACACCATAGAAGATATCAGCGTAGTCCCAGAGTGAAATTTTTTGTAGAAGTCTAGATCCTAACCACTTAGAAATACTACAAAAACATCATAGTGTCTAATTTCTGCTATAGAATGATCCTAGTACAAGATATCACCGGAAAGAGTTAATTCAAATTACTAGAAGAGAAGTTCAATCATTAAGACTCCCTCAGTACGAGTCTTTAGATGTAAAGGTTATGCTAAAGGCTCCACTGTATTATCCAGGTCATAAGAAAGGGATACGAAAAGATTGGAGTGACCTACACCTTCAACTATCTAAATTGGGGAAGTAATGGGTTATACCAATGGTCAATTTATTTCTTATGGGTCATAAACTGCCACTTCCTAAATCTATTCATATATTTAACCATTGGGTCCTCATAACTAGGGTTTACATTGACTCCCTAGAACATTCAAGGTGAACTAAAATATAAAACCCAAAGAAACTCACACACAACACCTCAATACTATTTGAATTGGGTGGCATTGACTATAGTGACCCAGGATTAATATGCAAGAATATTACATATTTTTAACTGAATATTCAGTAAATTTAAACAATACATGCTAGAGGCCTGTAATAATGTACTCTCATGGGAAACTTGGAATCAAAATATTCTATCATGGTGAAAGATATTCAACATGTCCCATAAATATCACCACCTTTAGTAATTCTACCTAAAACCTTTCATCATAACCTTGAGAAAGGAAAACATATGAAAGGGGTGAGCTCAGATGCTTAGTAAGGGTAAACAAGGGAGACCTATAAGCATAAACATGGGCATAAGGGTACGAGAATGTGATCATGAAAATAGAAGATCATACCCTACATATCAAAGATCATATCATAAAAATTACTAGCTCATGAGACATGAATCATAATGAAATATAGAGCATAGGCCATGAAATCATAGCATAGAAATAAGAAATGGAATTGTGGCATAGATAAACATGTGATATCATTCCCTATAAGTCAAGACACATTTCTAGAAGTTATTAGTGAACTTCATTGGAAATGCACCCACTGGACAGGACACACCACTATCCCCAATCAAAATTCTTGTCTTGTAAGGGATCAGGTTTCCACATCAGCCCAAAATGGATCGCTTTTCCCCATCTTCAATCACAATGGTGACTACAACTACTGGGTAGGAAAAACCACAACCCCCAGAAAAAGTCATTTATTTGTAAGGGATCAGGTTTCTTTATCTTCTCGTAATGGATCAATTCTGTCAACTTGATTCCCATAATTATCTCATGAGATATAAATCCTTACCCAATGCATTTTAGGGAGATATAGGTCCCACCCATCACATAATTAAATCATACAAACATGTGCCACAAGATCATAAATAAACATATCATAACCCATAAAATGATATGGGTATCACAAACATATAAAAATATCATAACCTATGGAAAGAGATATCTTTCCCAATCATTTCATCCTAAAAATAACCTTTGAAAAGAAGCAGGTTTTAAAAGAATGTAACCTATGAAATTGAAATAGGTTTTATAGACATATTATCCACAAATATGAAATGGGTTTCATAATGACCATGACATTAAGCATAACTCATTCGTAGAAAGTATATGAATGAAACCATTATATCATTTCCTATAATGTATGAGTAACATTAATTGATGTCATCTTAGATGTAAAATAATTTTGAAATATTCTCTAAAATGTTTTCTTGAGGAAAATATCTTTTCTTGTTTTAAAAAATATTTTTAATACATAAAACCTTTTAAAATCATTTTCCTAGAAAATACCTTAAAAAATTATAAATTATACATGAAATCATTTTTAAAACCTTTTTCCTTGAAATGTTTTAAAATAAGGTTCAAAAATTTTTAAAACCCATTTTTATTTAAAAACACATGAAAATTTTGAAAGATATCGTGAAAATGTTTTGAAAACCATTTTTTGAATATAATTTGAAATCTTATAAAGATTATTTAAAATGTTTTAAAAATCATTTTTTTTCTTGAAAACATATAAAATATTCTAGAAACCTTTTTGAAAACCATTTATTTGAAATCACTTTGAAAACTTGTAATTAAGGCTAGAAATACCTTTTAAAAACAGTTTTCCCTAAAAACATATAAAAGAAGTTTGAAACAATTTTAAAAACAATCCTTGAAAATTACTTTTAAAATCATTTTGTTAAAGATTAACCCTTGTAATAATGGAAAGGGGTGATCAATGAAATGGATGTGGGTAATTCTGTACATGTCGTACGAGGTCAGAAGAACATTCCTTTTTCATGCTAAAAGGGTAGAAAAGTGCCTCTTTTGGAAAATGAAAAGAATATTACCTTGAAGAGATTATTAAAATACAAAAGGGTATAAATTTATTTTATAAATTATAGGATAATGGCATAATATTCTTGGAAACCCTTTTTAGAAAACATAGATTTTTGACCGAAGAGAGGGTAAATTCGGGCTTTCCTAAAAACACTTTCTTACCTATTTTATGCACCAAAAAGAAGAAAATTGTAACAATAAATTAGTATATCATGAAATAAAAAAGGAAAAATAAAATTATGAATTTTATTGAAAGATGTATCATAATATTTCATCAAAAGAAGCATAAACATAAATACTCTCGAAAAGTGATGAGAGTGTCTCATTAAAATTTTATAACTTGGTGACTTGGGATCATACTCTACATGTATGAAATTTAAATTAAATGAATCTTAATATATCATGAAAATAATTATATTAATGTTACCAAATTTAAATCGGATTTATATGCACCTTGAAAAATGTTTTTAGGTGCATAACAATACATGAGTCTCAAAGAAGGCAAATTGAGACCAAACTATTTTATCGATTTGGTAACTTTTGGAACATAAACCCCATGAAAGAAGGATCATAAAATGGTTATGCGAATACCCATTAATTTAATTATTGGATACATAGAATAAAATCATGGTCAGTACATACACCACACAAAAGAAAATAATGGTGAACATAACTTGTGTCTCACAGAAATTAATAGTGAGATGAAATCCCCTTACCTTGGGTCTTGACTCTCTCCGTACTCATACAAGGATCCTGTATAGTAAATATAAGTTTATTATAAATCTCTTATATAATAATATTCTTATATCTATTACCATATATGGTTTGAATATATCATAATATTACCTGCTTATTAAAAAACTTATGTTAAGGTTTCACTATGAGTAATATTCACTTTGTTCTTCATATGTGTCATAATTTGTTACATATTTGGTATATATACTTATATCATGATTACATAATGTAAGGAATGATATAAATATCATTTATATAAATTATATTTTTATTATAATAATCTATATAGGATAATATTATGAAACAGAATACACCATTCATGGAGACGGTAAGTCGTACGTATGCATAAATGTTGTTTCCATTTTTATTTTTGAATTGAACGAAAGAATGTAAATGAAATATGTATATATATGTATATATATATAATTATTAAATTATCATTAATATATTATATATCCTATAATATCATTAATATCCTTTTTAATACATTCTATGTGGTGTGTGAATGAATCATATCACATCGAGGGGCGGTAGTCCACACTTCCTCAAACGAGATTATCGTACTAACAACAAATGAAATTTAAAAATATTGGTGTTGTAAAAGGAATAAAAAAGAATAAAGGAATAATAAATGTAATATATTAAATATATAAATAGAGTGTCCATTATAATGGTCACCATGATTGGTGGTAAAGAAGTAATGAACAATCATAATTTCGTGAGGCAGTAGTTTTCCATACACATAAAAAATATGTTCAACATCCATTAAATGGAGATGTGTTTAAGTGTAGATCAGAAACCTTGCATAAAAACATTATAGTATATATATCATTATTTTTTTTACACAATAATTGAATAAATAGATTTTAGGGGGTGGAGAAATAAAATAATGGAAAGGAGATTTAAGGAGGATGTTACCTCTAAATTGGGTAACTCCTATTGGTTTGTGAAAAAAGGTTTACTTGAGAGCGTTTATACCCAAAGTGAGGCTAAAAATTATAATTAAATATTTTTGGTAGGTAATTTTGGCCGGTCCTAGGCGAACTTAAGAGGCTATAGAGGTGTGATGAATGGGTAAAGGTGGTGGCCTCTTATAGGGAATGAAAAGGATCCTCATGAAATTTTTAATAAAATATTTGGTGTTCACATGTTATTACCTTAAAAAAGTCTTCTAAAACTCACCAAAAATAAATAATGGAAGTTTTATGGAATAACTATGGACAACCGATGGGTGTTGGGAAAGTGGATAGGTCATTTGGGCCCTTAATTTTAAGATTTAGTCCCTAATTAAGCATAATTTGGTCTTAACTATTGTGATTAATTTTAATCACATTTATTAATCATTTTGGTCAAAAATTAACATGGTATTATTAAAATCTAAATATTTAAATTAATATAATGGTTTATGTCATATTTTTTAAATTATAATCATAGAAACATGAAAATTAAGACTAGTGTAAATCTCGTAGACGAGATGAAATAATGAGGTTTTAAAGTATGGAAATGTTTAAACGTTTGTTAAGATTTTATATTCAGTTTCAAAGTGAAATTTATTATAATGAATTAATTTTTTTTAATATATGTCATAGGCATCTAATTTTACCTTAAAAATATTTATAGTATCCTTTATAATTAATAATTAATTAGACAAAAACACAGTTTTTAACTAAAAAACAGTATTTTTCATTATTTATCAAAAACTGATGTTTCTCAGAAAAATACTAAAAATTCACCCTAGGATAATTTAGATGTTATGAATTAAAAAATAAAGTTTATTTTTCCCAATTAAATTTCTAAATGTGTCTAAAATTACTTTTATTATTAAAATCGATTCATTCAAGAAATCATAAATTTTAACATAAAAGGACTTTACCAAAAATATTATCTTTCATTATCAATATGATTTATTTATATAAAACAATAATATTTGAAAATTATTTATTACTAAGTTTGATTTCTAGGTAATAATTATCTTAATTTAAAAATTAAAATAATAATAAGATATATTTCATATAAACTCAATGTTGCATGCATCATATGCCAGGTCGGTGTTTCTTATAGCGCAAGCCAAGTGGGTATTGTGTGTAGCACAAGACAAGTTGGTATTGCATGTGAAATAAATGTTTGACTTTGTGTTTTAATATATATATATATATATAATTTTTTCTAGTGTCATGTGAAATGTAAAATACTAAAAAGTTAAATTAATTAAAAAATAATAATTCTCAAAATATCTGGGTGTTACATTGACTCTCCTAGACTGATTTAAATCACAACACACAAGAACAAAACATGGTGGGGGAATCATACCTGTTCATCACATAATCTAATCCATAAACTAGAACACTAATATGAGGATAAGTCATTGAACAAGGAAGTGGTTCAAAAGGAAAATAAATTAAAGAAAAAGAAAAAATTGACATTGAACATATCTCGTACTATGTATGGAGTCCACAAATTTCAAGCATTTACTATTTTTCCTATCACTATAGAAAGAAAGATTATAAATTCCCATGAATAATTAATTTTCCAATCACATGAATAATATGACTCATTCCCAAAATGTATGAATCTTCTACATAACCTCTAAGATAAGGAACCTTTACGCTGACTGAGTCCACTAGACATCCATTGTCCGAGTTTGAGCATGAGAATTCCGCTTGTGCCAAGGCCCTGATGAATGATACCTATTAAATGATGAACATGGAAAAAATCCATGATGTGCACTAATATATCTAGATTCCTAGAGATCCCTTCATAAGAAGCTCTCTATAGCCCAAGCCTTCTCAATAATATCTTGAATGTGAATTGGTGGTCTGGTGGAGGGATAAAAATCACTATGGAATATGCACTTAATCTCTACCTAAGAGAGTGTCACCTCATCATAATCCTAGGTAAAAAAACACCATAAAATTATAACAACCCCATGGATGTGAAGGATTATCAACATAACCATCAACTCGAATGGAATCTACATAAAATGGAAAATTTTAACTACAAAATCCAACCAAACCTCTACCACCTGAGTGTATATCTCACATGAAAATTTGGATATCCCCTGATCCTCAAACTAAAGAAGAATGCTTAGTTTATGATCATAGTCATCCTTAAAAGATGAAATAAATTAATTATTCATTTTTAATGAAACATGAAACTAACCCACTAGGGTTGGTTCCTCTCACCACTCAATGGGTAGAAACACTGCTCACTAAGCATATAGAGAAACCACCTCATGAATTGGATCATGAAATGAAGCCTCGATACTATATTGGTCATCATTGAGTCCTTGAACCGGGCCATCCTCACCCAACTAGACATCATTACAGCCCTATATCTTTATTTATGATAGCTATATTCCTAGAGACATCTTGAAATTTGAAGAGACATACAATAATTAGATGAGAATATATAGAGAGTTTACTTAAGGACATGAATGTCAAAAGGCCCAATCCTATTTGATGCAAGTACCATTAGTTTCTCTAAAATCCATGCCTCTACATGCCAACTTTACAAGTTGGTAGTTAGAGTCCCAGTGTATAGATACGTCAACTACCACACTTTCACAGGTGTCTTTAGCTTGAGATATGTACTCCAGACAATTTTAAATCATTTCCCTAAGTTCCCAAACCAAACCGCATGAAATGTACAAATCCAAACATAGAATCGATGATGATCTACCTTTGATACAACTCTATCATGACCCAACCCACTGATACCCCTCTTAGGCCATAATTTACTGAAGGTGATACTCTAATCCATCCTCTAATAGTCGAGGAGTTGGATACTATCATCGATTAGGCATATCATTGAAATGTGAGGCCTTAGACTATTTACCAGTACACACACATACACACAACCATCTCCATGAAATAGTTCAAAAATAAAATAAAATAACGAAACATCTATATTAAAAAAATTCATGAAAAAACCTCTTGGAAATTAATCTATGTACCTCAATGTAATGTAGAATATATAAATTGGAAAATTCCATGCTCAACCATAAATGAAGTCACAACAAAAAAGATGGGAAAATGGGAAACTGAAGAGATCAAAGCTCCTAATATAAAAGGGTAACAACCAAACATGTCCTGCACCTCCAAGTAACATTATATTCCTCCAATATTGAGTAAACCAAAGTCATTGTTAATCTTCCTTTCAGGTACATAAGATAGAACTAGAGCGAAAAAATCTCATGTAAGGGTGAGTATATACATACCTAGTATGATGCCCCAAAAATTAATAATGGGAAGTAAAAAAAATAAAAACTATCATCTAAACCCATAAGAAAGAGGGTAGATAAGAACCATCATTAGATATTCTCAAAAAGAAACCCAAGAAAATAGAGAAAGTATATCTCAATATCCATAGACACCTAAGTCGATCGATAGCTCTAAACATCCCTTCACTGAGTAAAAAACAACCCTCATAACAATATGATATATGGAGTGTAACAGCCCAAGATTTTATAAAGAAATATTCTTTTTAATTTTATTAATGTTTTTTGTTGTACGCTACACCAAAAGGAGCTTGCACAACACGCATCCTTGTCTTGCCTTGCATTACACGCAATCGCGACCTTCCTCGATAACGTGTGTAATACGCAATACCGAGTTTCACTAAACAACGATGTGCTATTAAAATATTATTAAAACTAGCCGTTATGAATAGTAATAACCACTTTTTAAAATTCTATAAATATTATTTTTCAAAATGAACTTCATTCTTGGATTCAGAGTATCGAATTTAGCCTAAGGTGAAATTTTGGTACTTTTCGGATAACTTTCATATTCTGATGAATAGTGAAAAATTACTAAATTATAATTAAAAACAACTTTTTTAATCGAAATAATTAATAGTGATAAATTATTAATTTGAGTGGTTTTAAAGTATATTTAGAATATATTTTTACAATTTAATACAATGTTGGTCATTGGTTGTAATTTCACATTTAAACCAGACATAATCAAGTGTCAATCTTTTGATATATATTGTTTCCTAAAAACACGCTATTTATTTTAACAGCGGGATTTAATTATAAAATTAATTAATGCAACTTCTATGTTATGAATTTGGTAAAATAGATTTCATTTTTGAATTCGGAATATGAAATATAGCTTAGGATGAAATTTTGGCATTGTTCTGAAAAACATCAATTTTTGATGAATAGTGAAACTACTAAGTGTTAGTTAAAAAAACTGAATTTTTCATAAAACTTAATTTTGCCGCTTATGTGAATGGAATTTCGAAAATCCGAGAGACACGGTTAATATCAAGGACTAAAATGTGGTTCAATGAGATGAAAATAATTTTTTGGTGAATAGTAACTTTTTACCTTTTTACCGCGGTTAATAGTAAATAGGGTAACTAAGGGTAAATATGATATTAATATTACCCTAACACATGTCCTAATTCTATTGGACAAGTGTAATTAGACCAAAAACAAACTTAGGAATAAAATATGACCATTTAGACCCACTTGGATTAGATTAGGACATTTATTATTAATTTATTTAAAGAAGGGTTAAAATAGTTAAAATCAACGTTTAATAAGAAAATCATTTTTAATATGGGGTTATACATAAGATAAATTCGACTATAAATATTCATTAGAAATCTAAAAAGATTTCCTACATAATGGTATTTTATTTGTAATTTTTAGACATCAAATAATGTAATTAATTTATGACACAAAGATGATCCAGTAATTATCTTATTTATGAAATATTGATATAATTGATGTTATAAACACCAAAATAAATGTAATTTGAGAATTTTTATGAATTCCACTAATTTTATAGGTTACTATGATATATTAATGTTGATTTAATCAACTTGGTTCGAACATTTAATTCTGTTATGACTTTCACAAAAATCATATATCAAATAGTGTCAAAATTGACACAAAATAGTTTTTAAATCAAATATTATATTATTAATTGTTATTTTATTCCTAAAAATCTAAGGTTCGGCCAAATGACTTAGATAAAGATATATATATTAATAATAAACAATTTGGGGTTAGTTTGGCATGTTATAGTAAGTGTATTAACCATATAGTGAAAGAAAACAAAAAGACACGGTAAAAGTTAAATTATTTAACTTAGAGTTAAATCTAATTGATAAGGTTACAATAATAACCTAAACTTGTCTAAATCTTATTGGTTGATAGGATTTAGATCCATCCCCACTTTAGCTTCGAAATAAGACCCTTTGGAACCATTATAAACCGATTTTGACTTTAATATAAAATAATATTTTGAGATATTCCTAAGGTGCCCCTCTCCTCCCTTATAAAAGGACACCTCCTCCCCTTCCTCCTCACACCAATTTGAGCACTCAAGCTCGGCCAAACCCTGCCAATTTCTCCTCTCCAATTCCCTAGCAACATCCTAGAGGGTCTGGTCTTCCTCAAAGACCAATTTTAGTGCCCTAAGAGGAGGTCTCAAAGAGGCACTTCAAAGAAGAGGTAATTACCGTTACGAATTCTTTCATCTTTATTTCTTCTTCCACTTCTTCTTCTTAGGTTGTTTCATTATGAAGTAATAACATCAGTATCACTCATATACTGATATGTTATTATAAGTATGAAACAACCCTATTTCACCATCTATCCATCCTACGGAAAAAGAAATCACCGCGCGTGCGTACGTACGGAATACCGTCTCCACGACGTGGTGTAATCTATTTTCCACCACCACCTTACATGGATGGGTATAATGGTGTAAAGAATAACTATACATAGTTATTACAACATCATATTTATTCTGATATATTTTATAATCCACTCCAATACAATTCAATATTTATAGAAATGATATCATCGCTCGTGCGTACGTACGGACTACCGTCTCCACGACGCGATGAGATTCATTCTCCATGTTAACCATTTAAGAATGATTATAATGTATATATAAGAAATAATAATGAAATATATGACATTATAAAGCTACTGGATTTATGTATATATATACATATGTATTTCATCTACTTACTTCCATTTCAAGACAATAAGGAAAGGAAAACAGCGTTCATGCGTACGTACGGACTACCGTCTCGATGAACGGTGTTTTTCATTTTATTTATCTACCTATTATATATATATATATACTGAATATATATGATATATAAATCATATTTTATATTCTGGAAGTGAGTAAATCATAATATAAGTAATAATGATGTCAAGAACAACAAGTCAAAACACCTACGATAAATGAAACGATTTTACCCAAAACGCTTCTTTAACATGGAATTTACAAAAGAACGGGTAATATATTGTCATAAGTGAACCATATATGATATCATAACAATGAATATGATTCTGTAATAAGTCAATAACATGATTTAAATCATTATACAGGAGGTTCGGACACGTACAAGCAAGTCGGACCTAAGGTAAGGGAAATATCACAATCTCATTTTTATCCGAGGTTGTTTATTCGTAAGTATTTACTGGGGTGTATTTTATTATCCACATCCATGTTTCATCAATATGTAATATTATTTCCATCCACCTACAATTGTTTAAATCCATTTTTACCCTTCGGTTAGTTTTTAGTAAAAGAAATGAAAGGAATCTTTTGATGTTTTTCGTACGAGGTACTTTTTGACTTTTCCGACAAAAGTACGAAGAATGTTTTTTTAACATATACGGCATGAATGGATTTTTAAAACATTACTTCAAAGAAGCTTCCTTTACAAGTTTTCAAGTTTATTTTTAATCAACTTCTTTTATTTTAAAGTTGTATGACATGTTATGAAAGGAAAAATGTTTTTGAAGAAGAAAGGATATTTTCCTCAAGAATTCAATTCAAGTGTTTTATCAAAATTATTTTCCATATAAGATAATAAAGGGTTCTGTTTCTATCCATATTTTTACATTGATTTGACTATGTTGTGATGGAATTATGTTTATTAATTCCTTTATCTTATATGAATTTATTTATGATGTCATGATGTTTCAAGAATCACATTTTTGTTACATGTGTTATGCGATGATGTATGATTTATGATTATGTGGCACACATAAGAAAGGATTCATTATAAGATGGGTGGGACCTATATCTCCCTCCAATGCATTGGGTAAAGATTTTATATCTCATGAGATAGACATGGCTGGAACGGAAGGTTATTTCGGTTCAGTGATACAGGACTGAAACGAGGAGTGAACTCGGTTCAGAAAGGGACTTTGTCCACTAAGATAGTCTTGGCAATGAGTCATGACTAACAAGAAATGATTTTCCATGATTATGTGTGCATTCCACAAAGTTTCAAGTTTCATGTTATGATTATGGTGATCTCATTTTCACTTCTATGATTTGTTCCATGTTAAGATATTATGATCTCTTTTGCAGGTTATGATATGATTTTTATTTCTTTTGTATACCCTTACTGAGCATTTGAGCTCACCCTTTTATGTTTTCTTTTCCCCAGGATATAAAGAAAGGTTTTAGGTAAAAAAAAGGGGGAAGATCTTTATGGGAGATATTGAAGATCTTTCACCACGATTAGAAGATTACGTTCCGAGTTTCCAAAGACACTAAACTATTACGATCCTTGTGTGTGTGTGTTTTTGTTATGTACTAAGTATTCCGCAAAAGTAATGTAAATTCTATGTACGTCAGGATTCGGGTCTCTACATTTGGTATCAGAGGCAAAGGAGGTAGGAATGTATCCGATCCTTGGGAACTCTCACATGTGAGCGTTGGACGAAGCATGGCTCTCCGCCCAAGGGCTTCATGTGGAAATGGCTGCCACTGGGGATGGTGGTGTGTCCCGCCCAGGGGGTGTAGCCGCCCATGGAGTTCCCTGATAGGTATCAATTGTAGTCCACTGGAAGTAATTCTAGACCGCTACAGTTGGTATCAGAGGAAAGGTTTAGTCAACCTTTGGAAACTAGGATGCGAGAACTTTAGTGAGATCCCTAGAGATATTTCTAAGGTATGTCTAGGGATGTCTCTAAGGTTAAGTATGCGTATAGGTTATAGTACTAGAATTACGCTAACGATCATAGAATTAAACCTAAGATGTTAGATATTGAAGTTACTCCCCCTTTATTATGATTTTTGCCTCTCACACTATTCTTTTGGGTTTTAGAAAATGGCTGGAAACAAGATGATTCACGATAATGGAGGATATGATGGACAATGGAATGATATTCTTCATAATGAAATGGGATTTGGAAGTCCAAACATCATTATTATGCCGAATCAGCAATCTCATAATATGATCAATAAAGTAAAATTTGGTAAGTTTCCTGACTCGGCTAATAAGAGAAAGATGGAGTTTCATGATGATCATAGAGGAAAGAAAGTTCAATTTCCCCTATGTAAATCATGTGGGAAGAGGCATCAAGGAGAATGTTTCAAAGGAACTGGAAGATGTTTTGGGTGTGGAAAAGAAGGACACAAAGAAAGTAAATGCAAAGGAAAAGGTTCCGTTAACAACATGGATGAGGATAATGGTATTGCTACGACATCAACAATGGTTAAATGTTTTAAATGTGGAATGTACGGGCATTATGCAAACCAATGCCCTAAGGGAAAGTCTCATGAAGATAATCAGTATGGTCATATGGGAAGTATTTATGTGGATGATGATGAAGAGACTACAAATGATATGTGAGATGAAAGAATTGTTGAAGCTCGGTCAATGGTTTAAGAATGTAGTGGAATGATTACATGTTTATCATGTGTAATGTTGTATAAGTAATCTCATGGCACTATGGAATAAAGAGACATGTAAGGATTGTTACATTGTTGTCTGATTAATGTTACCAGTATCCATGAAAGGTTATTCAGATATTTTTGGAATGTAGATGATATGCGCATAATGAAGGGATAAGGAGAAAATAAAATGTTTGATAGTATTCATGAGCTCATGACTGATATAAGCAGAAGGTTATATCATGGTTTGAGTATATTGAATTTTTGGATTTTGGTATGTGGAAAGAGTTAACTTTTGACAGCATTCATGTTTTCACTAAGGTTTAATGGGTATTCATATTTTTCAAGAGAATACATCATTAAAGTATTCACATGATTGGAATGTGACCAACAATATATATGGGGGATAAATGATGGTATTCACATGCTTGGTTGGCGACATTTCAAGTAATCATTTTCTTTATACTATGAGCTTGGACCAAAGTATTTTAGATAAGCCTAAAGATTATAATGGATTATGTTAACCATAAGTTAGTATTGTTTAAGTATAGAACTTTTTTTGTTGATATTATTTATGTGATGTTATAGTAATGTAGTTTTAGAAAAAGGACAACCTGCAGGACGGGCGACAGCCCATCGCTTCGGACAAGGCTGTAGGAATCGAACCCACAACCGAAGTGCGACTGGCCTTTATCGCATACCACTGACCTACAAGAAGTCCCTGTTTAGTAGAAAACTAGTTTTATTATATTAAGCAGTATGATATGTGAAGTATAAGTTCATTTTAGGAACCATATATGATTAATCTCACTATAGATCGACTTATGTATATAATTTTTTCTAACCTTTTGTTTGAGACAGATGGAATGACCCGTCATTCTATCACATGATCTGCTAACACTTCAAGAATAACAAATTCAACTTCATTTATTTAAGAGATGAAGTGGAAATTGTTCAAAGCAAGAACAACAGTGAGATTGTACCAAAATAAAGTAAGTATTTATTCTAATTCAAATTTTCAACTTTAGGGGAAATGATCTTGAAAACCAAAAATGTTGTCCTAGTGATCTTATACCTGATGAATCAGATGGTACCTTATATCATCACAAATCTATGGATTTGTGATTACTGGCTTTTCCATAGCCATGTTCTCTCCCACTCTCCATCATAACATGATGGTTAGATTTCTCTTCCATATCCATATTTTCACCTATGTGGAAACCCAATGATTAGTTTATTTGGGTAACCGTTACGTTTCATACTTTTGTTTTTAAAGATTGGTTTTGATATTACTTTTTACGATGTGGGTTTTTATTAAAGAAACTTTCTAATAGTAAACCATTTATAACCCCGACGAATTTCGAGGGCGAAATTCATTTTAAGGGGGGTAGAATGTAACAGCCCAAGATTTTATAAAGAAATATTCTTTTTAATTTTATTAATGTCTTTTGTTGTACGCTACACCAAAAGGAGCTTGCACAACACGCATCCTTGTCTTGCCTTGCATTACACGCAATCGCGACCTTCCTCGATAACGTGTGTAATACGCAATACCGAGTTTCACTAAACAACGATGTGCTATTAAAATATTATTAAAACTAGCCGTTATGAATAGTAATAACCACTTTTTAAAATTCTGTAAATCTTATTTTTCAAAATGAACTTCATTCTGGGATTCAGAGTATCGAATTTAGCCTAAGGTGAAATTTTGGTACTTTTCGGATAACTTTCATATTCTGATGAATAGTGAAAAATTACTAAATTATAATTAAAAACAACTTTTTTAATCGAAATAATTAATAGTGATAAATTATTAATTTGAGTGGTTTTAAAGTATATTTAGAATATATTTTTACAATTTAATACAATTTTGGTCATTGGTTGTAATTTCACATTTAAACCAGACATAATCAAGTGTCAATCTTTTGATATATATTGTTTCCTAAAAACACGCTATTTATTTTAACAGCGGGATTTAATTATAAAATTAATTAATGCAACTTCTATGTTATGAATTTGGTAAAATAGATTTCATTTTTGAATTCGGAATATGAAATATTGATTAGGATGAAATTTTGGCATTGTTCTGAAAAACATCAATTTTTGATGAATAGTGAAACTACTAAGTGGTAGTTAAAAAAACTGAATTTTTCATAAAACTTAATTTTTCCGCTTATGTGAATGAAATTTCGAAAATCCGAGAGACACGGTTAATATCAAGGACTAAAATGTGGTTCAATGAGATGAAAATAATTTTTTGGTGAATAGTAACTTTTTACTTTTTTACCGCGGTTAATAGTAAATAGGGTAACTAAGGGTAAATATGATATTAATATTACCCTAACACATGTCCTAATTCTATTGGACAAGTGTAATTCGACCAAAAACAAACTTAGGAATAAAATATGACCATTTAGACCCACTTGGATTAGATTAGGACATTTATTATTAATTTATTTAAAGAAGGGTTAAAATAGTTAAAATCAACGTTTAATAAGTAAATCATTTTTAATATGGGGTTATACATAAGATAAATTCGACTATAAATATTCATTAGAAATCTAAAAAGATTTCCTACATAATGGTATTTTATTTGTAATTTTTAGACATCAAATAATGTAATTAATTTATGACACAAAGATGATCCAGTAATTATCTTATTTATGAAATATTGACATAATTGATGTTATAAACACCAAAATAAATGTAATTTGAGAATTTTTATGAATTCCACTAATTTTATAGGTTACTATGATATATTAATGTTGATTTAATCAACTTGGTTCGAACATTTAATTCTGTTATGACTTTCACAAAAATCATATATCAAATAGTGTCAAAATTGACACAAAATAGTTTTTAAATCAAATATTATATTATTAATTGTTATTTTATTCCTAAAAATCTAAGGTTCTTCCAAATGACTTAGATAAAGATATATATATTAATAATAAACAATTTGGGGTTAGTTTGTCATGTTATAGTAAGTGTATTAACCATATAGTG
Organism: Viscum album; assembly: GCA_963277665.1. Classification (NCBI taxonomy): domain Eukaryota; kingdom Viridiplantae; phylum Streptophyta; class Magnoliopsida; order Santalales; family Viscaceae; genus Viscum; species Viscum album. The sequence continues at coordinate 1,392,422,935 of OY728130.1, read as the reverse complement.
AAAGAAAACAAAAAGACACGGTAAAAGTTAAATTATTTAACTTAGAGTTAAATCTAATTGATAAGGTTAAAATAATAACCTAAACTTGTCTAAATCTTATTGGTTGATAGGATTTCGATCCATCCCCACTTTAGCTTCGAAATAAGACCCTTTGGAACCATTATAAACCGATTTTGACTTTAATATAAAATAATATTTTGAGATATTCCTAAGGTGCCCCTCTCCTCCCTTATAAAAGGACACCTCCTCCCCTTCCTCCTCACACCAATTTGAGCACTCAAGCTCGGCCAAACCCTGCCAATTTCTCCTCTCCACTTCCCTAGCAACATCCTAGAGGTTCTGGTCTTCCTCAAAGACCAATTTTAGTGCCCTAAGAGGAGGTCTCAAAGAGGCACTTCAAAGAAGAGGTAATTACCGTTACCAATTCTTTCATCTTTATTTCTTTTTCTTAGGTTGTTTCATTATGAAGTAATAACATCAGTATCACTCATATACTGATATGTTATTATAAGTATGAAACAACCCTATTTCACCGTCTATCCATCCTACGGAAAAAGAAATCACCGCGCGTGCGTACGTACGGAATACCGTCTCCACGCCGTGGTGTAATCTATTTTCCACCACCACCTTACATGGATGGGTATAATGGTGTAAAGAATAACTATACATAGTTATTACAACATCATATTTATTCTGATATATTTTATAATCCACTCCAATACAATTCAATATTTATAGAAATGATATCATCGCTCGTGCGTACATACGGACTACCGTCTCCACGACGCGATGAGATTCATTCTCCATGTTAACCATTTAAGAATGATTATAATGTATATATAAGAAATAATAATGAAATATATGACATTATAAAGCTACTGGATTTATGTATATATATACATATGTATTTCATCTACTTACTTCCATTTCAAGACAATAAGGAAAGGAAAACAGCGTTCATGCGTACGTACGGACTACCGTCTCGATGAACGGTGTTTTTCATTTTATTTATCTACCTATTATATATATATATATACTGAATATATATGATATATAAATCATATTTTATATTCTGGAAGTGAGTAAATCATAATATAAGTAATAATAATGTCAAGAACAACAAGTCAAAACACCTACGATAAATGAAACGATTTTACCCAAAACGCTTCTTTAACATGGAATTTACAAAAGAACGGGTAATATATTGTCATAAGTGAACCATATATGATATCATAACAATGAATATGATTCTGTAATAAGTCAATAACATGATTTAAATCATTATACAGGAGGTTCGGACACGTACAAGCAAGTCGGACCTAAGGTAAGGGAAATATCACAATCTCATTTTTATCCGAGATTGTTTATTCGTAAGTATTTACTGGGGTGTATTTTATCATCCACATCCATGTTTCATCAATATGTAATATTATTTCCATCCACCTACAATTGTTTAAATCCATTTTTACCCTTCGGTTAGTTTTTAGTAAAAGAAATGAAAGGAATCTTTTGATGTTTTTCGTACGAGGTAATTTTTGACTTTTCCGACAAAAGTACGAAGAATGTTTTTTTAACATATACGACATGAATGGATTTTTAAAACATTACTTCAAAGAAGCTTCCTTTACAAGTTTTCAAGTTTATTTTTAATCAACTTCTTTTATTTTAAAGTTGTATGACATGTTATGAAAGGAAAAATGTTTTTGAAGAAGAAAGGATATTTTCCTCAAGAATTCAATTCAAGTGTTTTATCAAAATTATTTTCCATCTAAGATAATAAAGGGTTCTGTTTCTATCCATATTTTTACATTGATTTGACTACGTTGTGATGGAATTATGTTTATTAATTCCTTTATCTTATATGAATTGATTTATGATGTCATGATGTTTCAAGAATCACATTTTTGTTACATGTGTTATGCGATGATGTATGATTTATGATTATGTGGCACACATAAGAAAGGATTCATTATAAGATGGGTGGGACCTATATCTCCCTCCAATGCATTGGGTAAAGATTTTATATCTCATGAGATAGACATGGCTGGAACGGAAGGTTATTTCGGTTCAGTGATACAGGACTGAAACGAGGAGTGAACTCGGTTCAGAAAGGGACTTTGTCCACTAAGATAGTCTTGTCAATGAGTCATGACTAACAAGAAATGATTTTCCATGATTATGTGTGCATGCCACAAAGTTTCAAGTTTCATGTTATGATTATGGTGATCTCATTTTCACTTCTATGATTTGTTCCATGTTAAGATATTATGATCTCTTTTGCAGGTTATGATATGATTTTTATTTCTTTTGTATACCCTTACTGAGCATTTGAGCTCACCCTTTTATGTTTTCTTTTCCCCAGGATATAAAGAAAGGTTTTAGGTAAAAAAAGGGGGAAGATCTTTATGGGAGATATTGAAGATCTTTCACCACGATTAGAAGATTACGTTCCGAGTTTCCAAAGACACTAAACTATTACGATCCTTGTGTGTGTGTGTTTTTGTTATGTACTAAGTATTCCGTAAAAGTAATGCAAAGTCTATGTACGTCAGGCTTCGGGTCTCTACATGGAGTGGAAGAAAAAATTACTCACTACTGCATTTCATAGCCAAGGGATAACTATATACTACATTGTAATCTCATGTAACCTCTAAATAATATTCATGTCTTACACCTCACTGCTACCTAGCAAAGCATAGAGAGCATTACTCTAATGAGGGACCTAGTCATCACCAGAGATAAAGGATAGGGAGTCCAATTTTCAGATAGAGGACCTACACCCTCTATAATATGGGGGTGTTCTGTATCTGCATATATTAATGATATACTGTAACCTTTACCTAGAGAGAGATATGGGAGTACCGACCACAATAACTCTTCGATAATCACAACTGAAATCTACCACCCAATAATTTTCATTACAAGAATAATCTCACTAGTATCACCTCACATCGTATCTATTCTACTGAAATGAAGGCCAACATAAAATCCCACATGAAAAAATACTCATGATAGTCTACTCATGGGACCAAATCCAAGTCTTGATGATTGAGATACATATGGTATAAGATTCTGAGGGGAGTTCATAGCATGACCTACAAGGGTAGACGATGTGTCCCATGAAGCAGAAACAAGTATGTGTATCCTCACTATACTAAGAGTGTAAAACCAAAGTACATGGGGTGTAAATAAGGTCACATGAAGTGTGACCTCTTCTGAACACCAGGTTGTGTATTCCATCTACATAGATTAGCTATCCATGTGACACTACACATCATGTAGATGGAGTCACACAATGTGTACATTCACCCAACGTCCAGGGCATGTACACATGGTACATGGTTTGGATTTCCATATACATATACATGTTTTACAACTTAGCGTATATTCCATGTATAAAAACACGAGGTCTTGAGTGTGTGCCTTCAACACATAAATTAACATCATAGGTAGGATCACATGGCGTGTGGTCCTGACCACCCATCATGTGATATTTAACTCATAAAAAAACCCTAGCAACCGTGATAACCAAATCTATATAGTGTGTGTTCTTTTAGAATACAATCATGTAGTTTGATTTTCACAGACAACAAAGCCTTACTTCACATGGTTGTTGGATCCACAATTTTTTATGCCTTCATCACCATTTGAACAGCCTCAAATGACCAAATATGAGGGGTAGGATTTTGATAGTTGATTTCAATCATCCGATGTCTAGAAATCAGATCGTCAATTACCCAATCAGTAATCTGTCATCCCATTAATTTCTTTTCAAGGTTACAAACCTCAAATTCATCACTCACCACTCCCAATATTTTATAACCTATATGAAAATATTCTATCTCTAGGTCATTCACACATAAACTATGAATTTGGGGGATCAATAACGCTTGCATACAACTTGAAAATGTTGAATCATGACCCCAAGGGGCAATAAATAAGAATAGAAATAATATTGGTGCGAAAATCACATGAAATAAATGAAAACCAATTTGTTTCTGGTGTGATCACATCCAATTATTTCATAATGTAGAACAAGGGTGAAATCAAGTCATAAAATATATAAATAAATAGTTTCAAAAACTCAAATTAAATCCATTATTATATGAATAATAAAAAATGATGAAAGAAGAAGAAAATATAAAAGCTACGATTGGAAAATAAATCAAAGGGTAGAAATCAATGAAATTACTTGCCCTACCTCAATAATGGATAGATCGTTGGGGAAGAATGCATCCACTTTCCATGAAGGAAATTATTCCACTGTGTTCATCATTTTTCTCATGATTCTACATGATCTATTTCTAATGATCCACGTTCCTAATTCATCAACACCAACATATCTATCCTCCACATCCACTTTAATCTCATATGGTTATGAAGATAAACTTGGGTATTTTTCATAATTGAATACTTAGAGAGAGGTATCTAGGTTTAGGTCGTTAAATAAATTAAATAATTAAATTACTTAATACACTTAACACACCCTCCAACAAGTTCCATCGATAATGCTCCCACCATCAACCAAATTTGTATCATGCCTAGTGTAAAACCCACATTCTTGAAACAATCGTGGTCCCAAATTTTCTATCTAAGGTACAAATCACTTCTAGATATTTTTATTCCAAAAGATATGTGACTATGATTCAATATATATTAATATTTGTAATATATTAATTCCATGGTCTTGTGACACCCAAAAACAATGCCTAATATTGGAAAAAATCCAAATATTTATATTAAAATATTCAAATGATTTAATCAATACCAAATTTGTTATAGGGAGTTTCAAAATAACGAATTCATTTAGAGGATAACAGACCCCTTATTTGGGGCACATTCTCTTATTCTATCATCAATGGTTTCCTCTTATCATTCCCTTTTCCTTTATTTCCTTTCTTCATTTTAGGTTAATACATAAGATAATTATCATTAAATGGGAGATACAGTGGATTGTGTTTCTTATTTGGCATCATTAGCCTAAAAATTACCACTGAGTGGAAAGAATTTGTTACTTGAAACCACTTTCATTATGGGTGAATCCTCTGAATATTTCTTTCTATAAATATTATTTTAGGGATCATTGGTGGAAGGATCATAATATTTATTGTAAATGGGAGTTACGTACACTCTTGGTTCCCCAAATGATGAATATTTAGTGTTCAATATGATTACTCATGGTCACTAAAAATTGGACCCAATATGCCGATTAGTGTACAACATTGTCTTAGATGTTGGAATAGGAGAACCTTCAATATCTTGGTCATTTTTGGAGACACTGGAATCCAATATAGAGGAAGATACATTCCCTTGGGGGTTGACCAGCTCATATATGGGGGTTTCCAGAGCCAGAATAAGAGAATCTAATGTGTCACTGGGATGATTCATCTGACTAGAACTCCCACCAAATTATCAAGATTAACATCAGTAACAAAATACATATTTACGGTAGATTTGGAATCATAAAAATAACTAGTAGTCAAATTTTCCAGACCATATGACCCTATAATCTAAACATGGATAGAGCCCTATAATCTAAAGATGGATAGAAACCACACCCCTAAAAGTAACCAAATCCTTCCCCTTAGTCTTAGTCGTGACCTTAAATTTTTTATGTTTAGTCTCAAAGTGACTATTATTATAACAATATACACATGAGACCTTAGTTCACCTACATTAACTAGTTACATGACTAATGAACTTACATCTAACATAAAATGGAGGAAACATCTCATAGAAAAAAAATTCTAATTCATATTATTCAATACGCTTTTGGATAACCTCATCAATCATGGTGGGGGAAACATCTATCTCATCAGTAAATAGTGAATAATGATCAAAACGTCATGTCTCATAGTCTATTTTTACTAAAGTACCCACTGATGATTAAATATCACACAATATATTTGAATTTTAGTAAAAATAGTTATGTATATGAATGTTGATTCCAACCTATGAAAGAGTATTTATCACATTGGTTGGATCAAAATTAACATCCCATTATTCAATATATATAATGCTACACTTTAGGTGGATAGTTACATGGCCCTAAAACATACTCTTCTAATTATATAATGGATTTTTTTGAAAATAACCATACACTTAGGCAATCATTCTCTAGTTAGAGAAATTGTATATATAATTGATTTTATTAATTAGGTCTGATCGCTTCCATATATCCTCCCCTTTTGAAAATTTCAAAAGAGAGACAATGGAGAATTTTCAAAACTCCATCATTTACTTGATTGTTTCTTGATTCATGTAAAAATGTTTCTTTTATCCTTTTTGGATGATCCTTTCATGTATATAGACAAAATTTTCAATTTAATCCATAAAATTGGAAACCAACAATGTTGGAGGCAATTTGTTCTATATTGTAATCCTAGGTTGTCTAGTGGATTGATACATTATAATATTTTAAGTATAAAACATCCCATATTTCCCTCCATGATATTTAAAATCAAAATAATGAATATTCAAGATTCATGGGTGTCTATTATTGAGTGAATTTACCCCAATCACCATCCCTCATACTAAAATAAATAATATTCATGTTACTAATATTTATAATACTAATGTTAATAGTAATATATAGTGTTAAATAATATATGAGGATAATATATTAAGATAATAAAAACTAATAACAATAAAAAATAAATAGTATTAATATATAGTTAACTATGATTTAAAAAATAACTAAAAAATATGGATAATTTATAATAAATTGGAAAAAAATGATAAAACAAATTAACAGAAATTAAGTTAAAAATTTATGAAAATGTGAATGGTTTTAGTTTTTATAAATTATTCACATAGTATTTATATTATTTATATATTTAACTTGATTCAACTGAAGGATCATTCTCAAAATATTTGGATAAACAACCACTTTGATTTCTTTCAAATAGTGGTGTACTATTTTTCTTCTTTAAATCCTTTCTCAACTTATTAGTCTCTCTTTCATTCCTGTTCATCAATGTTCTATTAGGAACTTCTATATTTTAATTGATTGGAATGGGGACTAATTTTTTTCTATATAAAGAACTTCGGAATTCTACTCAAATTTAAACATAATATTTCTTTGTTAGAAAAAATTTCGAATAAAAGAGATCCAACCGGCAGAAGGGATGAATCTAGGTTACCTGGTTTACTGAATTCATTAATACGCAATGGTTTAACATATTAAGATACCCTCAAAACATTCAAATTACTATTACCTATTAGGATATTAATTGATCTATTTATTTTTTACCTAGCACACAATTCCACATGAAATATAGAAAATAATGTAAAGATAAGTAGAAAATATTTTTACCAAGTTCTTTACATGGTTTAAGTAACTACATCCTTACTGTTTTTAGGATGAGTCTGATATATATATATTTTAACTAATATAAAAATTAAATACTAGTGGTGAGAGGAGGTATTATCCTTTACCTAAAGGCTATCTCCTAGAAATCATATAAAAAAATATAGATTAATTTATTCATAATGGATCTTGTTAGTTTAAAATGTATCATTCCATTATAAAAAAGGTAAAAAAATTCTCCCAGATGTCACTTTATTTAGTGATTTAATCTTTATTTGAAACTGGATTCTTCAACACCATCAAGGCGGTATATTAAAATACATAAAAATTGGTCTTTATAAATATCCAATCAACCAAATATTACATAGAATTTAGAACAATGTACATACTTAACTCTCAAGCCTACTGTAATATTGAAAACTGAGTTGATCATCCATCTAAAAGTATCGATATGGTACATGGATAACTGCCATGTTTTTCAGTCTCCCACTCAAATATGTTTAATTTTCTTTTTTATTATTATTCTTATTTTTGATTTGATGAACAGGATCTTCAATTCATAATCTCATTAGGTTCTTATTCTTCCTCAATACCCAAATGGATCTTATTGTAAAATATAGTATCAGATTCTCAATCAATATCCCCACACACTCTCTCTTATTATCCTATTAATTTTTTTGAATTACTAGAATATATTTTAAATATTTTTTATAGAGAAAATATACATCAATTTTCGTTATGTGATTCTCCTAAATAATTATTCTGATACATTATTTGGGTGTGGTCCCACAATCACACTATTCAATATTCTTAACATTATATCTCCAATTATATTTGAAGAATCCCCATTTTATTATTTAATCCCATACAATTCCTATCTTTTTTTTCTCATGAACCCCATTAATAATAATTGAAAATTTCTATAATAACTTCTATAATAATCTAGTGTAATTTTAACTCTATGCATGCGTGAAAAATAAAATGAACATTACATTGAATATCCATTCATAGTGTTAATGAAAACCCTCACAACATGGTTTCTCAATTCTCAATAATTTTCTAGAATCATGATCTTATGTAGGATTTTTATTTACATAAAGGAATGATTCAATCCATGAATGATTTCATTTCTAAATACATTTTCAAAAATCCCAACTTCACATATTTTTCTAATCATTGGACTATAGGTGTCCCTTAATAAATATTTTTTTAATTTTCTATAAGAGAAAACTACTCTTACACGACATTGTGAATCCATTACCTTTGCTAAATTTTTATTCAGTAAAATTTTCATAATAGGGAATTACTATTTTATTATTTATATGACTCTTACATGGTTGACTGATGACTCTTATGTGAAAAAATATGAGTTCTTTAGGAATTTTCCAAATATTTTCATCTTCTCCAAGTTACCCTTAACAAATCTGTAAATGAATCTTATGAACATATCATGCCTTTTTGAAATATATAGTTATACTCTATATTAATCTTAAGAATTGTGATTATGACTCATATGTTCTCAAGAAATTTGTTTCCTTTATCAAATTCCAGCTTAACTATTAGAATGAATCTTTAAAATTATAGATGAATGACTCATAAAAAAATCCTATGTTGACTCTTATAGAATCATGGGATGACTCTTATGAAATACTTTGAAAATTAGGACATATTCATTTTTAAACTATAATATAAAACATCCATAATTATTTAATTATGCATAAAAATTATTTAATTCTTCTCAAGGAATTCTCAATCACTTCAAGTAAACTCAACAAAATTTAAATAGATTTGGAAATTACCCGAATATTTTTCAAAATCTTCAACGTAATTTCCAAATTATTACATCCTTTAAATACTCAAATATCAATATTTCTATATAGATATACTATAAATTTTATTACAAATTAAATATAATTCTTCTATATCCATCATCAAAATAATATCCAAAATTAAATATAACTACCTTCATGCTTAGAAATCCAAGGATATATTCTCACCATAATCTAGATTTATACTTATTCATTGTTATCAAACTATAAAAATTATATTTTGTAATATTTCAATTATTTATTTATATTTATACATTTTTTAGTTTTGAGTTTAATTCTATTAATTTGTTTTCAATATTTTTAGATTTAAATGTGTGATGTACAGCTGGGACATAGTTAGTACTAACTGTGTGGCCTGTCCTTGTAAATCCTACAACATGGTTCACACATGTTAACATAGTTGGTATATAGTTTTCATATTTATGTATCCAAACTATGTGGTTTATTTTAAGAGTGTATAATGAGAGTAACATGGTTGTTGAATGGTTTGGAAAACCATGTGGCCCAACCATGAGACTCACCAAGTTTCTTTACAAATGGAAAATTATCATTTTTCCCTCTCTAAATTTAACCTTAAAGGGTCCCCTTCTACTACCATTAGACTCTTACGGCCCTAATAAACCTATCCTTTCATCTCCAATCATTAATATGGTTATTACATGGTATTTATTCAAGATTCAATGGTCATTCTTCTAAAATATACCCTCAAACTTCCTTCCTATTTTATTTCCTCTTCATTTCTACATTTTTTTACCCAACTATAGTATCGACAACCTAGGGTTTATATTGGATCCACTATTATTTGGTATTTTTTGTTTAAATGTTAATATTCTTATTTTAAGGATTCTTGGTCATTTTCAAGTTTTAATTACACCATGAATTGTAAAAATGATGATGTAAGGGTTTTTTTTCATGCATGAACTTATAAAATTGAATCCATGTATTATTGCTTGTTTTTATTCCATGATTCCAATGATATAAAAGATACACTTTGAGAACTCACTGATTATTAAAAATATATTGGTGTATTTACATTATCTAATGAACATGTGGGTGTTTCTCCCAAATTTTAACACCAGAAGCTGATTTCATTATTTTGTTTACACCTAGTATTTTTGGAAATACCTGATTGTGTCTCTCAAAGTTTTTCGTAATTAATAAATGGTGTTTGTATTTATACACTAAAATATAAATTTTTTACTTCTAATTACTGGTATATTTAAAATTTTAAAGGTTGGGTAAGTATGATCTTTAATTAAATTATTTTTTTATAATTTTCATATGATTTCTTTATGGGGTTTGTATAAATGTTTCCTAATAAAAATGATGATGTCCTTTCTAGAACCTTTCTAAATTATTTCAAAAATGAAATTTCCTGTAAAACATGACCTATGATTTATATTTGAAATTTAAATATTTATTTTTCTTTGGTGATAATTTCTCTATAGAATAATGTTTATACTGTTTTATATTATTGAAGGATAAGAATAGAATGTTTCTATAAAGGGATTTTGAGGTGAGGGTGTGTTTTTTTTGTTAAATAATATAATTATATTATTATGTGATATATAATATGTTTACCTATATTTATTTTTTATGGGGAACGATGGGTAGTTACGTGCGAAATATTATGACACATGTAGTGTCCCAAAGTTTAAACTCTGCTTTACTTATGGAATCTTCCACTTAGTTTGGAATGTGTATGAACCCGGATCTTCGTTTCAGGTATGTTTTACCGTTTCTGGTCATTTTTGAGAAAAGGAAGAAAATATGGAAATTTTCTAAGTACAATCCATGTACTTTATGAGTACACGCCATGTAATTTTCTCCGGAATGAGGCCGTGAGCTGGCCTTGTCTGGGCCACACACACAGTGTGTCACTGTGATTTGGAGGCTGCTTAATGCGGTGTACGGAAAGGGTGAGTACATGCCGTGTACTCATGAAGTACACACCGTGTAATTTTCCTTTTTTTTCATTAATCAGACCAGGGTCGTGTCTTAAACCTATTTTCATCTTCTTCTCCACCTAATTATGTCCAGAGCATCCGAGGAGGCCGAATCTTCTCTGATCCACCGATCCTTCACTGGTTATCCGAATCGAATGCCATCGGTTGCAATAGAATCGCAGTAGTGAGTTCTTGGTTCTTATTTGGCCATGTTTTCTGATTTCTTCTCTTTTAAGAGTTATCTGAGGTTGAACTCTTTAGATGTTTTTGAAGATCTTATCCATTATAAGCTGATTCAAAGGCCTAGGTTCATGTATATCAATCTCCTAGAATTGAGGTAGGTGGTTTGTTTCTCTATGTTGAATGTCTTTGAGTTTTTGGTGCAAAAGTGCTGGATACCCACGTATCGGGTATCTAAGGTTAGGGTTTTGATCATATATTGTTATCTGTCTTAGATTGCATGTATTCTTGAGGTTATTAGATGATTTATAATTTATTTTTAGCATGTTTGAGGATCACCCCATGGGTGTTTCCCCCTGTTTCAGATGTTTATCGCCGTTTGGATTAGGCTGCCTGTGAGACATACCTTGTTGCATTGTTTTCCTGCCTTGATATAATTGATTTCATGTATTTCTTTCTTTTTATATGATTTTGATGCATTGTAGATATTATCCAAGTAGTTTTTTGAGCTAATTTTGGGCTTCTAACAGTCGATTACGCACAACTACACTACTAAGGGCTGTGGGAACCTAGTGTTGTAGACTAAAGAGGGAATTAACGATTGAGGGCTTCCCTAGAGAGTCTATTATAAATTAGTATCATTTACAGGACCTATGGGAATGGTACTTTGTGTTTACTTAGAGTTTCCTTAGTAACGTATCTAGACTATATGGGGAATTAGATGTAAGCTCTTCCATAGAGAGTCTATAGCCATCGTTGCAAGACCTCAGGGGAATTGATGGTGAGAGCTTACCAGAGTGTCTGTGCCCTTGTGTGTTTAATAACTAGAGGTTTCTACTAGTGTGAGCCACCCAGAGAGTCACTCTGATTATTTTTTGGTTGGTTGTGATGAGTCCACCAAGCCAAATAACAAGATTGAGTTTTGTACTGCATGTTGTTTAGGTAGTCTACTGAGATACATTTTGTGTTACTTGCTATGCCTTGAGAATGTAGAGTTATTTTCAATATTCCTTGGTTGATAATTAAATGAGTGAATTAAAGTAATAAATAAATGTGAATGGAGATTGGTAGGATTGTTTACTTTAGAGTACTCCTTTTTCTCTGCTGCATTTATTTCCTTTACTTCTTCTATATTGCCCACCGACAGTAGGGCATAGATCTTGTAGTGATTTTCTACTGGGATTAGTTTGACACCATGATTGGGTCCTGTTTTTCAGCCTGAACATGTTATATGGTTGCAGGTGTGGATAGGGTTTGTGGCCCTTCTACATCAGGTACATGATTGCTGGTTGGAGCTGGAGAGTATAGGACCGAGCATAGGCTTGCAATGCTGCTGGAGTTTCTGTTTACTTTTAGTGCTTTGTTATCAGTTGTATTTCAGTATGTTTTTGTGTTTATTTCATTCCTTAGATACATGTACCATGTTGCATCATTATTATATTAGACATTTCTTCCACTGTTTAGTTTAAGTTGTTGTATGTGGTTTACTGCTTCCACTGTTGACTTTTATTTCCTTTACATTGTATACCTTACCAAATGAGGGCACAGTTTCCCCAATAACGTATCAAGTCCCTCACTGCTAGTCGGTATCCTCTGGCGTTTGGGGAAATGCGCTTGAGGTCATGTGGTGAACAGGGCACGGGGCACCGGTTGAGGGGATCCGGATTCGGGTCGTTCCAAAGTGGTATCAAAGGATATTCTTTCCTTTTCTATTGACTTACTATTTGGAAACATTATACATGGACTGGACAGAATAGGTAAATGGTAAATAGCTGTGCTCGGGCGTTCTAGAACCCGTGTACAGGGAAAAATCCAAATTACCTCAAATATTTCAATTTTTGAGTTTTTGTAAATGTTACAGTTTAATTGATTTCACCTTTGGGTGGTTCACTTGTTTTGTGCTATTACTGTTTGTATGATTGTGGTTCTATTTTGTTGCAACCCGATGAGATGAGGGTATTCCATATCATGCATCATATAAGCACTGGTTATAAAATCACATGTCATGCATTTTTCAATGCCATCTAGATTGCATTAGAATTTTCATGCTGCTGTGATAGAATTTGTGATAGAAGATGCATGCTGTTGTGATAGCTACTATGATATAATACCTGCTATTTTGATAGGGCATCGTTTGTTTAGAGATTATTTATCATGGATTCCAAACTTTGGTCTTAGAGTTGTTATGACCCCTCGAGAATCGGAATTTGGTGGATCTTGAGTTGTTATACTTTTTACTTGGTATATCCATTGTTATGATGCCAAGCTTTGATTCACGGTGAGTATGGGCCCACACGGATCGGAATTTGGCACCTTCACACTTGTTTTCTGTGTTTTCTGGGCTCCTTTGTAGTTATGATGTTACTTTCCGGAATAAAAACCCAGAATACATGGCGTGTACTTTATGCATACACGCCATGTTGTTTTTAGCCATGTCCCTGACTATGTTGGGCAGAGACATGGGGTTGTAAAGTTTCCTGTAGGAACACGCCGTGTACCAGCTTAGCACACTGTGTAGTCTGGAATAGGTATTCGGTTGTGTCATGAACAACATGGGATGATGTTTTCCTTCAAGTGCACACCGTGTCCCTTGGGAACATGCCCTGTATAGTTGACCATGTAGCTGGAAATGTAGCCAACAACACTGGTTAGTTTTATCCTTCCGCGAACATGTTGTGTCTGTATGGAACACGCCGTGTAGTATTGACCATGTGTTAGGTCGTGTCACTAACAACACGGGCCAGGTAAGGCATTTCAAGTATACACTGTGTCTCCATTGATACGCCATGTAGTAGTGGTCCATGTACCAGTCTGTGTGACTAATGACACAGACATGGGAGAGATCTTAAGGACACACCGTGTAGCAGACAAGAAAACCGTGTAGTTTCCTGTTGGGACAGTCCGTGTTCCCAGTTGTGTAAGAGTGAACGGGCAGGGAGGAAAAGGGTTAGTACACGCCGTGTAGTTTAAGAACACATCATGTAGTCGGGTGGTTTACACAACCATGTATGTCCAAGGTACACACTCAGGGTAAACTTTTACGAAACACGCCGTGTAGTAGTACTACATGTCGTGTATTCATGTTTTCCTAAATTTTTTTAAAGTTTTTATCTCTTGTTCCATTTTACTCTCTTAAGTTTCACCTGTGTTCATCGTTAATGAAGGTGTGCTTTTGAACTTTCAAAGCTACGGAACCAAGACGTCCTCCCATTACACGTCAGGAACCAGGCAGTGATCGTACGCCTGATACGGTAGATCAGGGAATACCAGTAGTTTCGCCTATCATACCTAACATGGAACATGTTGTGATTCCATACACTGGTGCCGACACTCAGTTTAGAGAGGGTTTCATGAGATTCATGCAGACCTTCCGGGGAGCTCAGTACCCTTCCCCATCTATGGCAGAGCTAAGGCGGGTTTTTCAGCAGCATCACCCTTCGACGCTCACATGGGATGGAGGACCACAGGTAGAAGAGTCATGGGTAGAAGCCATGTTGTCCATATTCGAGCATCTGGAGACACCTCCAAAGAGGAGAGTGAAGCTAGCGACTTATATGCTGTGAGATTCTGCCAAGAGATGGTGGGATGTTGTTTCGCAGATAGGGTGCCAACAGGCTATGGCTTGGGATGAGTTTCAGCATACGTTCTATGACTACTTCTACCCGATGACGTTGAGGGCCGATAGAGCCAGAGAGTTCATGAACCTAAAGTAGGGTACTCTCACAGTTATGGATTATTCCTTTCACTTTACAGAGTAACAGCGTTTCACTCCCATTCTTGGGAACGACGAGATATTTTTATCAAGGAAGTTTGAGGAAGGCCTCAGACCAGACATCAGGTCATAGGTGAATGTATTTCAGTTAACTTATATCACTCTAATAGTCATGAAGGCACTTATTATGGAGAGAAACCTGAAGAAGGTTGGAGCTGTGGACCAGGGTGATTTAGCATCCAGGGCTGATTCACTCCAGACAGACAGCAGGAAGCGCCACCGAGAGTCTACACGAGGTGACTCGAGGAAACGGGGTATTACTTATGGTAGATAGGATCCCCCCTCTAGAAACCAAGTGGTGTGTTATCAATATGGAATAAGTGTTCATAAGAAGCCCTAGTACCCGAGGGACCTAGTAGAGTGTCGATCTTGCGATGAGATGGTTCATCTGTAGTGCTTTTTAAAGGTTCATTTGGAAGCATCTAGTGAAGGAGGATCAGTTTCGACTCCATGTATAGGAGAAGGATTACCAGTTCTGTAGGAGACTGAGGGATGGAGTTATTTAGGTCGTTCATGCTAGGGTAGTGGCTGTGGACGCAGTGATTAGGCACAGGGAGGAGCAGCATGGGGATCTCAGGCTACTACGTAGGGCCGCAGTATGAGCCAGGATTTTTCTGTAGAGCAGATTCATCAAGAGCAGGATCCTGGACCTTCTATAGTTTGAGTTACGACTTTAGTAGCCTATGTTTTATCCTCTGCACTTTTCGATACAGGAGCTTCTCATAGCTTTATTTTTGTGCATACTTTGGAAATCCTTAGACATACTGTTTATATTTCTGA
The DNA here is from genome assembly GCA_963277665.1 of Viscum album. NCBI lineage: Eukaryota > Viridiplantae > Streptophyta > Magnoliopsida > Santalales > Viscaceae > Viscum > Viscum album. The sequence goes on along the minus strand of OY728130.1, from coordinate 1,392,407,119 downwards.
GGATACGATGATGCTAGACACTCCCTTGCAAATTAGAACTGCTAGTGTGCATCAGTTCTTAGACTGCCTCCTTGAGGTTGGTGGGTGTCGTTTTTCATGGAGTCTCTATGTTTTGGAGATGACAGGATATGATGTTATTCTCAGGATGGACCGGTTAGTTCCTTTGCAGGCCTTTGTCGATTTCTATCGTCATAGAGTGAGTTTTACATCACCGGAGGGTGGATCTTTTCTTCACAAGGGAGAATGGAATGTCCAGGCGAGTAGAGCTGGACTAGAGCATCATGGGTTGGGTGGTTTGATGGCCCAGATTGCTAGCTTATATCTGGATGACCATGGGACTTCTCAGATAGATTTTCCTTCAGTGGTTAATCGCTTTCTAGATGTCTTTCCAGAAGACTTTTCAGGTTTTCCCCCGGATCCAGAGGTATAATTTTCTATTGATCTTGTACCAGGAGTGGCACCGGTGTCCATTACTCCTTATAGCATGACTACACCTGGGTTGCAGAAGCTCAAGAAGCAGTTTGAGGAGTTGTAGAAAAGGGTTCTCATCTGACCCAGTACTTCTCCTGGGGGTTCGTCTGTCCTATTTGCGAAGAAGGCAAACGACACCCTTAGGCTTTGTGTGGATTATCAGAAGCTGAACTAGTTGATGTTCAAGAACCGATATCCGTTAACATGGATAGATGATCTCTTTGATCAGATTTGAGGAGCCATAGTGTTCTTTAAGTTAGACTTGAGATCTGGCTACCATCAGTTGTGTGTCAGACCATCTGATATACCTCTTACAGCCTTCTGAAGCAGGTATAGTCTGTATGAGTATTTGGTTATGTCATTCAGTCTGACGAACGCTCTAGCAGTTTTCATGGCACTGATGAACATAGTTTTCAATCCTTACTTGGATTCCTTCGTGGTGGTTTTTGTGGCTGACATCTTGGTGTACTCTCACACTCTACACGACCATGCTACCCATCTTGAGATCATTTTGAGTACACTGAGGGATCATCAGTTATATGAAAAGCTCTCAAAGTGCCACTTTTGGATGGATGAAGTTCACTTCCTAGGTCATGTCATCTCAGAGACAGGAGTATCAATAGACCCAGAGAAGGTGAGAGCAGTAGTCACCTGGGAGCAGCCAAAGAACGTCTTTGAGGTACAGAGTTTCTTAGGGTTGGATGGTTACTACAGGCGGTTTATATAGGACTTCTAAAACCTAGAAGCGCCATTTAAAGTCTTGACTAAGAAAGGGGTGAAGTATGTTTGGTAAGGATCCTGTGATTCAGCCTTCCAGGAGCTGAAAGGGAGATTTACTTCCGCACCGATTATAGTTTTACCGGAGTTGGGAAAGAGTTATACAGTTTTCTGTGATGCATCTGGAATTGGGATTGGAGCAGTACTTATGCAGGAGGATTGTGTTGTTGCATACGGATCTCGGTCGTTGAGTCCACATGAGAGGAACTATACTACGCATGACCTAGATTTGGCTATAGTTGTTCATGCTTTGCGTTGTTGGAGACATTATCTTCTGCGAGATCATTTTGTTGTGTATACTGACCACAAGAACCTCAAGTACATCTTCACGCAGTGTGACTTGAATCTGAGAAAATGGAGGTCGGTTGAGTACCTGCAGTATTTCGATTTCGAGCTTGCCTATATTCTTGGGAAAGGAAATGCAGTTGCTGATTCACTGAGCAGGAGGACTCAAATACAGGCAGTTCAGGAGGCTAGCAGTGAGTGGCAGCTTATGGCTCTATTTTCTGAGATGCATTTAGAGGTGCAGGACAGACAGGGTTAGACTTTCCTATCTTCTATAGCTGTTACCTCTACACTTCTCAACCAAGTTTAGATGAGGCAGTTATCAGATTCTGAAGGCCTAGTCCTATGGGAAAGTGTGTCATGAGAGGAACCTCTTCTCGGATGGACCATAAGTGATGATGAGATCTTTTGTTTCCAGGAAAGTGTATGGGTGGTAGCAGATATACGTGAGGAGCCGATGCAATACTTTCATTCCTCAGTCTTGGCAGTTCATCTTGGCATCACCAAGATGTATCGTGATCTACACCGCCAATATTGGAGGCCAGGTTTGAAGAGAGATGTTGCTGGTTTTATCATGAGATGTTCCACCTGTCAGCTGGTGAAGGCAGAGCACCAGCGACCGGCAGGGCTTTTACAACAGCTACCCATTCCTGAGTGGAAGTGGAATGATGTCGCGATGGACTTCATGACAGGGTTACCGAGATCGCCTCGAGGTAATGACATGGTATGGGTTGTCATTGATAGGTTCATGAAGGTTTCTCACTTCTTGCCAATTAAGGAGACCTTCAGTGTTGATGAGCTTGGACAGTTGTACATCCATGAGATTGTACGCTTGCATGGGGTTCCGAGTACTATCATTTCAGATAGGGACGCCCGCTTCACATCGCGTTTCTTTCAAGGGATACAAAGGTCTTTGGGTACACATGTACTTCTGAGTATATCTTACCATCCCCAGACAGATGGCCAGTCAGAGCACACGATTCAGGTGCTAGAGGACATGATAGGAGCATGTGTCCTTGATTTTTGAGGGTCTTGGGAAAGACATATACCTCTAGAAGAGTTTGCTTATAATAATAGATTTCAAGAAACTATTCCGATTGTAGAGACCCGAAGCTTGACGTACATTGACATTACATTACATTTGTGTAATACTTAGTACATAAAAAAAACACACACACAAGGATTGTAATAGTTTAGTGTCTTTGGAAACTCGGAATATAATCTTCTAATCCTGGTGAAAGATCTTCAACATCTCCCATAAAGATCATCCTTTTTTTAATACCTAAAACCTTTCTTTATATCATGGGGAAAAGAAAACATAAAAGGGTGAGATCAAATGCTCAGTAAGGGTAAACAGAAGAAATATCAATCACATCATTTTCATAAGAACATAACATTTTGGAAAACATAACCTGCAAAAGAGAGCATAATTTTATAACATGCGATAAATCATAGTAGTGAAATGAAATCACAATAATCATAACATAAAACATTAAACTTTGTGGCATACACACATAATCATAGAGAATCATTTCTTGTTAGTCAAGACACATTTCCAAGACTATCTTAGTGGACAAAGTCCCTTTCTGAACCGAGTCACCCTCGTTTCAGTCCTGTTTCACTGAACCAGTATAACCTACCATTCCAGCCATGTCTATATCATGAGATATAAAATCTTTACCCAATGCATTGGAGGGAGATATAGGTCCCACCCATCTCATAATGATACCATTCTTATGTGTGCCACAAAATCATAAATCATACATCATTGCATAACCCATGTAATAAAAATGGGAATCTTAAACATCGTGACATCATAAAATAATTCATATAAGATAAAGGAATTCATAAAAATAATTCCATCACAACATAATCAAATCAATGTAATAATAGGGATAGAAAAAGAACCCTTTATTATCTTAGATGGAAAATAATTTTGATAAAACACTTGAACTCCATTCTTGAGGAAAATATCCTTTCTTCTTCAAAAACTCTTTTCCTTTCATAACATGTAATACAATTCTAAACTAAAAGAAGATGATTAAAAATAAACTTGAAAACATGTAAAGGAAGCTTCTTGGAAATAAATTTTTAAAAATCCATTCATGCCGTATAAGTTAAAAAAACATTCTTCGTACTTTTGTCGGAAAAGTCAAAAAGTACCTCGTACGAAAAACGACAAAAGATTCCTTTCATATCCTTTACTAAAAACTCACCGAAGGGAAAAATTGGATTTAAACAATTGTGGGTGGATGGAAATAATATTACATATTGAGGAAACATGGATTTGGATGATAAAATACACCCCAGTAAATACCAACGTATAAACAATCTCGGATAAAAATGAGATTGTGATATTTCCCTTACCTTAGGTCCGATTTTCTTCGTAAGTGTCCGAAAATCCTGTATAATGATTTAAATAATGTCATTGACTTATTACAGAATCATATTCATTGTTAAGATATCATATATGGTTCAGTTATGACTTTATATTACCCGTTCTTTTGTAAATTCCATGTTAAAGAGCGTTTTGGGTAAAATTGTTTCATTTGTCATCCGTGTTTTGACTTGTAATTATTCATATGATTACTTAGATCATGATTACTTAATTCCAGAATATAAAAAATTATTTATATATATACATATATTCAGAATATACATATATATAATATATCATTAAATGGAAACAAATACACCGTTCATGGAGACGGTAGGCCGTACGTACGCATGAACGTTGTTTTCGTTTCCTTATTGAGTTGAACGAAATTAAGTAGATGACATTAATATATATACACATAAATCCAGTATCATTATTATGTCATATATTTCATGATTACTTATTATATATACTTTATAATCATTCATGAATGGTTAAAGTGGAGAATGAATCTCATCGTGTCGTGGAGACGGTAGTCCGTACGTACGCACGAGCGATGATATCGTTCTCATGATCGTGGGACTGTATTGGAGTGTATGTATACTATTTCAGAATCAATATCACTTTAAAATAATAATATATAGTTATTATTTACACCATTATACCCATCCAAGTAAGGTGGTGGTGGAAAATAGATTTCACCACGGCGTGGAGACGGTATTCCGTACATACGCACGCGCGGTGATTTCGTTTTCCGTAGGATGGATAGATGGTGAAATAGGATTGTTTCATAATTATAATAACATATAAGTATATGAGTGATAGTAATTTTATTACTTCATAATAAAACAACCTAAGAAGAAGAAGTGGAAGAAGAAATAAAGATGAAAGAATCGGTAACGGACATTAACTCTTCTTTGAAGTGCTTCTTTGAGACCACCTTTTAGGGAACTAAAATGGGTCTTTGAAGAAGACAAGAACCTCTAGGATGTTTCTAGGGAAGTGGAGAAGAGAATTTGGCAGGGGTTGGCCGAGCTTGAAGGCTCAAAGTTGTGTGAGGAAGAGAGGGAGGAGGTGCCCTTTTATAAGGGAGGAGAGGGGCTCCTTTGGAAAAACTAAAATTATTATTTTATTATAAAGTCAAGTTCGGTTTTAAATAGCTCCAAATTAATTTATTTCGAGGCTAAGGTGGGTAAGGGTCTAAATCCTCTCATCCAATAGAATTTAGACAAGTTTAGGTTCCTATTTTAACCTTATCATTTAGATTTAACATTAAGTAAAATAATTTTACTTTTACCGTGTCTTCTTGTGTTCTTACACTATAAGGTTAATAAACTTACTATAAGAAGCCAAACGAACCCCAAGTTGTTTATTATTAATAAATATAACCTTATCTAAGTCATTTGGCCGAAGCTTAAATTTTTAGGAATAAAATAACAATTAATAATATAATATTTGTTTTAAAAACTATTTTATGTCAATTTTGACACTATTTAGAAATTAATTTTTGTGAAAATCATAACAGAATGATAAGTTCAAAAAAAGTTAATTACATCAATAATAACATGTCATATTAACCTATAAAATTAGTGGAATTCATAAAAAGGCTTAAATTACATTTATTTTGGTATTTATAACATCAATTATGTCAATATTTCATTTATAAGATAATTTCTGCATCATCTTTGTGTCATAAATAAATTAAATTATTTGATGTCTAAATATTACAAATAAAATACCATTATGTAGTAAATATTTTTATCTTTCTAATTAATAATTACAATCGAATTTATCTTATGTATAAACCTATATTAAAAATGTTTTAGTAAATAAACTTTGATTTTAACTCTTTTAACTCTTCTTTGAATTAAATAATAATAAATGTCCTAATCTAATCCAAGTGGGCATAAATGGTCATATTTTATTCCTAAGCTTGTTTTTGGTCGAATTACACTTATCCAATAGAATTTGGACATGTGTTAGGGAAATAATAATATCATTTTTACCCTTAATTACCCTATTTACTTTTAACCGTGATAAATAAAAGTAAAAAGTTACTATTCACCAAAAATTATTTTCACCTCATTGAACCACATTTTACTTATTGACATCAACCGTGTCTTTCGGATTTTTGAAATTCCACTCACAGAAGCGGTAAAATTAAGTTTTATGAAAAATTTATTTTTTTAACTTCCACTTAGTGGTTTCACTATTCATCAAAAATTGAAAGTTTTCAGAAAAATTCCAAAAATTAAGCCTAAGCTATATTTGATATTATGAACTCAAAAATGATTTCTATTTTACCAAATTCAAAACATATCAGTTGCATTAATTAATTTAAAAATTAATTCCCGTCGTCAAAACAAATAGGATGTTCTTAAGAGATAATAACTATCAAAAGATTGACACTTGTTTATGTCTGGTTTAAATGTGAAATTACATCCAATGACCAACATTGTATTAAATTGTAAAAATATATTCTAAATATACTTTAAAACCACTAAAATTAATAATTTATCACTATTAATTATTTCGATTGAAAAAGTTGTTTTTAATTAAAATTTAGTAATTTTCACTATTCATCAAAATATGAAAGTTATCTAAAAATCACCAAAATTTCACCCTATACTAATTTCGATATTCCGAATACAAAAATGAAGTCCATTTTGAAAAATAAAATTTAAAAAATTTCAAAAAGTGGTTATTACTATTCATAACGGCTAGTTTTAATAATATTTTAATAGCATATCATTGTTTAGTGAAACTCGGTATTGCATACTACACACGCTATCAAGGAAGGTCGCGATTGCGTGTAATGAAAGGCAAGTCAAGGATGCGTGTTGTGCAAGATCCTTTTTGTGTAGCATACAACACAAGACATTAATGAAATTAAAAAGAATATTTTTCATAAAATCTCGGGGTGTTACATTCTACCCCCCTTAAAATGAATTTCGCCCTCGAAATTCATCGGGGTTATAAATGGTTTACTATTCAAAAGTTTCTTTAATCGAAACCCACATCGTAAAAAGGAATACCAAAACCAATCTTTAAAAACAAAAGTATGAAACGTAATGGTTACCCAAATAAACTAATCACTGGGTTTCCACATAGGTGAAAATATGGATATGGAAGAGAAATCTAACCATCATGTTCTGATGGAGAGTGGTAGAGAACATAGCGATGGAAAATCTAGAAATCACAAAGCCATAAATTTGTGATGATCTAAGGTACCATCTGATTCATCAGATATAAGAGCACTAAGACAACATTTTTGGTTTTCAAGATCATTTCCCTAAAGTTGATGAAATTGGAATTAGAAGAAATACTTTCGTGATTTTGGTATAGTCTCACCGTTTGTCATTATTTGGACAATTTCCACTTCATCTCTTAAAGAAATGAAGTTGAATTTATCATTCGTGATGTGTTAGCAGATCATGTGATAGAATGATGGGTCACTCCATCTCTTTCAAACAAAAGGTAGCAAAATTTATAAGTCCATCTTATGGTTAATCGTATATGGTTCCAAAAATGAACTTATACTTCATATATCATACTGCTTGATATAATAATACTAGTTTCTACTAAACAGGGACTTCTTGTAAGCCAGTGGTAGGCTATAAAGGCCAGTCGTACTTCAGTTGTGGGTTCGATTCCCACAGCCTTGTCCGACGCGATGGGATGTCGCCCGTCCTGCAGGTTGTCCTTTTACTAAAGCTATATTACTATAACATCCCATCAATAATATTGAAAAACGTTTTATCCTAACTTATGTCCAACATAATCCATTCTAATCTTTAGGCTTATCTAAAATACTTCGTTCCAAGCTCATAGTATAAAGAAAATGATTACTTGAAATGTCACAGAACAATCACGTGAATGCCATCATTTATCCCCCATATATCATAAGATATATCTTGTTGGTAAAATTACAAACATGTGAATACCTTAATCATGTATTCTCTTGAAGAATGAATACCCATTGAACCTTAGTGAAAACATGAATGCAGTTAAAAGTTAACACCTTCCACATACCAAAATCCTCAAAATTCTATATACTCAAACCATGATATCACTTAGTCCTTATATCAATCATGAGCTCATGAATACTGTTAAACATTTCATTTTCTCATTTTCCCTTCATTATGCGGATATCATCTTATTTCCAAAAATATCTCAATCACTTTGAATACCACATTAGACCAATACATAAATATTCCAATACTCTATGATACAACATTATTTTGGAATCCCATTACATAAACAATTAATCATTCCACCACATCGTTGTCATATTCAACATCGCCAATAGTGATCGCATGTGACTTCCCTTTTTCCTTTTCCTTAAGAAGTTGCTCATGTCGATCATCACTAACCCTTGGATTAGGGCATTTATTAGCATAATGCTCCATTTCCTTGAACATGAAGCATTGAAGTGTTGGTGGTGCGTTCTCTGTAGTGTTTGCTTTATTCACATCATTAGAAACCCTTTTTCCATTACTTCGACACTCAGCTGCTCGATGACCTTCTTTTCCACACTTAAAACATTTTCTAGCCCCTTTAAGACAATCTCCACCATGCTTCTTTCCACACTTTGTGCATAAGGAAACATTCATCTTCTTTTCACCATTATTCTGAGATTTCTCATTGAACTCCATCTTTCGTTTCTTGTCAAAACCATGAGATGGATATGTAACACCAACTTCCATTTCTACCTTGATAGCACAACGCACAATTTCTTCATAGCTACTGAAGTCTCTTATAGCTAATTCCCCTCGAAGACTTGGTTTTAAGCCACTAAAAAATCGATCAACATTACTTTCAGGTTGGATGATAATGCCAGATGCATACCTTGCAAGTCTTGTAAAATTCGCTTCGTATATACCAACAGATTCATCATCCTTTTTCTTTAGTTCGAGAAACTCCTTCTCCATCATTGTTCGAAGAATACGAGGGAAGTACTTATTGAAAAATAAATTCTTGAACTCATCCCATTCTATGCACTCAATTTCATCTCTTGGCCTCGTATTTTTGATAAGATTACACCATTGATCAACTTCACCTTCCAAACGATATACTGCTAAGATGACTTTATCATGTTCAGAACATTGAAGAACTGAAAATATCTTTTCAGTGGTACTGATCCATTGTTCAGAAACAAGTGGATCGGAAGTCCCACTGAAAGAAGGTGGGCGTTGCCTCATGAAGGATTCAATAGAATATTGTTCCCTTCTCTGCTCATTTGGAAGTCCATAATGATTCATAGCTTGTGTAAGTATAGCAATAAGATTTTGCACTCCATCTCCCCATAACATTTGTTTGTTCAGGAGGACAATCATTGCATTGTCCATTGCATTGATCAACACGGTTCCTTTGGGTTCCAGCCATCATCTAAAACCCAAAAAGAATAGTGTGAGAGGAAAAAATCATAATAAAGGGGGAGTAAGATCAATATCTAACATCTTTGGTTTAATATAATATCGCTACCATAGATCTAGGACTATATCCTATACGTAGACTTATCCTTAGGGACATCCCTAGACATACCTTAGAAATATCTCTAGGGATCTCACTAACGCTTTAGCATCCTAGTTTCCAAAGGTTGACTAAACCTTTCCTATGATACCAACTGTAGAGACCCGAAGCTTGACGTACATTGAAATTACATTACATTTGCGGAATACTTAGTACATAACAAAAACACACACACAAGGATCGTAATAGTTTTGTGTCTTTGGAAACTCGGAATATAAGCTTCTAATACTGGGGAAAGAACTTCAACATCTCCCATAAAGATCTTTCCTTTTTTTAATACCTAAAACCTTTCTTTATATCCTGGGGAAAATAAAACATAAAAGGGTGAGCTCAAATGCTCAGTAAGGGTAAACAAAAGAAATATCAATCACATCATTTTCATAAGAACATAACATTTTGGAAAACTTAACCTGCAAAAGAGAGCATAATTTCATAACATGCGATAAATCATAGTAGTGAAATGAAATCACAATAATCATAACATAAAACATTAAACTTTGTGGCATACACACATAATCATAGAGAATCATTTCTTGTTAGTCAAGACTCATTTCCAAGACTATCTTAGTGGACAAAGTCCCTTTCTGAACCGAGTCACCCTCGTTTCAGTCCTGTTTCACTGAACCAGTATAACCTACCATTCCAGCCATGTCTATCTCATGAGATATAAAATCTTTACCCAATGCATTGGAGGGAGATATAGGTCCCACCCATCTCATAACGATACCATTCTTATGTGTGCTACAAAATCATAAATCATTCATCATTGCATAACCCATGTAATAAAAATGGGAATCTTAAACATTGTGACATCATAAAACAATTCATATAAGATAAAGGAATTCATAAAAATAATTCCATCACAACATAATAAAATCAATGTAATAATAGGGTTAGAAATAGAACCCTTTATTATCTTAGATGGAAAATAATTTTTATAAAACACTTGAACTCCATTCTTGAGTAAAATATCCTTTCTTCTTCAAAAACACTTTTCCTTTCATAACATGTAATACAATTCTAAACTAAAATAAGTTGATTAAAAATAAACTTGAAAACTTGTAAAGGAAGCTTCTTGGAAATAATGTTTTAAAAATCCATTCATGCCGTATAATTTAAAAAAACATTCTTCGTACTTTTGTCGGAAAAGTCAAAAAGTACCTCGTACGAAAAACGACAAAAGATTCCTTTTATATCCTTTACTAAAAACTCACCGAAGGGAAAAATTGGATTTAAACAATAGTGGGTGGATGGAAATAATATTACATATTGAGGAAACATGGATTTGGATGATAAAATACACCCCAGTAAATACCAACGTATAAACAATCTCGGATAAAAATGAGATTGTGATATTTCCCTTACCATAGGTCCGATTTGATTCGTAAGTGCCCAAACCTACTGTATAATGATTTAAATAATGTCATTGACTTATTATAGAATCATATTAATTGTTATGATATCATATATGGTTCACTTATGACTTTATATTATCCATTCTTTTGAAAATTCCATGTTAAAGAGCGTTTTGGGTCAAATTGTTTCAGTTGTCGTCAGTGTTTTGACTTGTAATTATTTATATGATTACTTAGATCATGATTACTTAATTCCAGAATATAAAACATGATTTATATATATATACATATATATATATATATATTCAGAATATACATATATATAATATATCATTAAATGGAAAGAAATACATCGTTCATGGAGACGGTAGGCCTTACGTACGCGTGAACGTTGTTTTCGTTTCCTTATTGAGTTGAACGGAATTAAGTAGATGAAATTAATATATATAAACAAAAATCCAGTATCATTATTATGTCATATATTTCATGATTACTTATTATATATACTTTATAATCATTTATGAATGGTTAAAGTGGAGAATGAATCTCATCGCGTCGTGGAGACGGTAGTCCGTACGTATGCACGAGCGATGATATCGTTCTCATGATCGTGGGACTGTATTGGAGTGTATGTATACTATTTCAGAATCAATATCACTTTAAAATAATAATATATAGTAATTATTTATACCATTATACCCATCCAAGTAAGGTGGTGGTGGAAAATAGATTTCACCACGGCATGGAGACGGTATTCCGTACGTACGCACGCGCGGTGATTTCGTTTTCCGTAGGATGGATAGATGGTGAAATAGGATTGTTTCATAATTATAATAACATATCAGTATATAAGTGATACTAATGTTATTACTTCATAATTAAACAACCTAAGAAGAAGAAGTGGAAGAAGAAATAAAGATGAAAGAATCGGTAATGGACATTATCTCTTCTTTGAAGTGCATCTTTGAGACCTCCTTTTAGGGAACTAAAATGGTTCTCTGAAGAAGACAAGAACCTCTAGGATGTTTCTAGGGAAGTGGAGAAGAGAATTTGGTAGGGGCTGGACGATCTTGAAGGCTCAAAGTTGTGTGAGGAAGAGAGGGAGGAGGTGCCCTTTTATAAGGGAGGAGAGTGGCTCCTTTGGAAAAACTAAAAATATTATTTTATTATAAAGTCTAGTTCGGTTTTAAATAGCTCCAAATTAATTTATTTCGAGGCTAAGGTGGGGGAAGGGTCGAAATACTCTCATAAAATAGAATTTAGACAAGTTTAGGTTCCTATTTTAACCTTATCATTTATATTTAACATTAAGTTAAAAATTTCACTTTTACCGTGTCATCTTGTGTTCTTACACTATAAGGTTGATAAACTTACTATAAGAAGCCAAACGAACCCCAAGTTGTTTATTATTAATATATATAACATTATCTAAGTAATTTGGCCGAACCTTAAATTTTTAGAAATAAGATAATAATTAATAATATAATATTTTTTTTAAAAACTATTTTATGTCAATTTTGACACTATTTAGTAATTGATTTTTGTGAAAATCATAACAGAATGATAAGTTCGAAAAAAGTTAATTAAATCAATAATAAAATGTAATATTAACCTATAAAATTAGTGGAATTTATAAAAAGTCTTAAATTACATTTATTTTGGTATTTATAACATCAATTATGTCAATATTTCATTAATAAGATAATTACTGCATCATCGTTGTGTCATAAATAAATTAAATTATTTGATGTCTAAAAATTACAAATAAAATACCATTATGTAGGAAATATTTTTATCTTTCTAATTAATATTTACAATCAAATTTATCTTATGTATAACTTTATATTAAAAATGTTTTAGTAAATAAACTTTGATTTTAACTCTTTTAACTCTTCTTTGAATTAAATAATAATAAATGTCCTAATCTAATCCAAGTGGGCATAAATGTTTAACTTTTATTCCTAAGCTTGTTTTTGGTCGAATTACACTTATCCAATAGAATTTGGACATGTGTTAGGGTAATAATAATATCATTTTTACCCATAATTACCCTATTTACTTTTTACCGTGGCAAATAAAAGTAAAAAAGTTACTATTCCCCAAAAATTATTTTCATCTCATTGAACCACATTTTACTTAATGAAATCAACCGTTCTTTCGGATTTTTGAAATTCCACTCACAGAAGCGGTAAAATTAAGTTTTATGAAAAATTTAGTTTTTTTTAACTACCACTTAGTGGTTTCACTATTCATCAAAAATTGAAAGTTTTCAGAAAAATACCAAAAATTAGGCCTAAGCTATATTTGATATTATGAACTAAAAAATGATTTCTATTTTACCAAATTCAAAACATATCAGTTGCATTAATTAATTTAAAAATTAATTCCCGTCGTCAAAACAAATAGCGTGTTCTTAAGAGATAATAACTATCAAACGATTGACACTTGTTTATGTCTAGTTTAAATGTGAAATTACATCCAATGACCAACATTGTATTAAATTGTAAAAATATATTCTAAATATACTTTAAAACCACTCAAATTAATAATTTATCACTGTTAATTATTTCTATTGAAAAAGTTGTTTTTAATTAAAATTTAGTAATTTTCACTATTCATCAAAATATGAAAGTTATCCGAAAATCACCAAAATTTCACCCTAAGCTAATTTCGATATTCCGAATACAAAAATGAAGTCCATTTTGAAAAATAAAATTTAAAAAATTTCAAAAAGTGGTTATTACTATTCATAACGGCTAGTTTTAATAATATTTTAATAGCATATCATTGTTTAGTGAAACTCAGTATTGCGTACTACACACGCTATCAAGGAAGGTCGTGATTGCGTGTAATGAAAGGCAAGTCAAGGATGCGTGTTGTGCAAGCTCCTTTTGGTGTAGCGTACAACACAAGACATTAATGAAATTAAAAAGAATATTTTTCATAAAATCTCGGGGTGTTACATTCTACCCCCCTTAAAATGAATTTCGCCCTCGAAATTCGTCGGGGTTATAAATGGTTTACTATTCGAAAGTTTCTTTAATCGAAACCCACAACGTAAAAAGGAATACCAAAACCAATATTTAAAAAAAAGTATGAAACGTAACGGTTACCCAAATAAACTAATCACTGGGTTTCCACATAGGTGAAAATATGGATATGGAAGTGAAATCTAACCATCATGTTCTGATGGAGAGTGGTAGAGAACATGGCTATGGAAAAGCTAGGAATCACAAAGCCATAAATTTGTGACGATCTAAGGTACCATCTGATTCATCAAATATAAGAGCACTAAGACAACATTTTTGGTTTTCAAGATCATTTCCCTAAACTTGATGAAATTGGAATTAGAGGAAATACTTTCATGAATTTGGTATAGTCTCACCGTTTGTCGTTATTTGGACAATTTACACTTCATCTATTAAAGAAATGAAGTTGAATTTATCATTCGTGATGTGTTAGCAGATCATGTGATAGAATGATGGGTCACTCCATCTCTTTCAAACAAAAGGTTAGCAAAAGTTATAAGTCCATCTTATGGTTAATCGTATATGGTTCCAAAAATGAACTTATACTTCATATATCATACTACTTGATATAATAAAACTAGTTTCTACTAAACAGGGACTTCCTGTAAGCCAGTGGTAGGCTATAAAGGCCAGTCGCACTTCAGTTGTGGGTTCGATTCCCACAGCCTTGTCCGACGCGATGGGTTGTCGCCCGTCCCGCAGGTTGTCCTTTTTCTAAAGCTATATTACTATAACATCCCATCAATAATATCGAAAAACGTTTTATCCTAACTTATGTCCAACATAATCCATTCTAATCTTTAGGCTTATCTAAAATTCTTCGGTCCAAGCTCATATTATAATGAAAATGATTACTTGAAATGTCACAGAACAATCACGTGAATGCCATCATTTATCCCCCATACATCATAAGATATATCTTGTTGGTCAAATTACAAACATGTGAATACCTTAATCATGTATTCTCTTGAAGAATGAATACCCATTGACCTTAGTGAAAACATGAATGCAGTTAAAAGTTAACACCTTCCACATACCAAAATCCTCAAAATTCTATATACTCAAACCATGATATCACTTAGTCCTTATATCAATCATGAGCTCATGAATACTGTTAAACATTTCATTTTCTCATTTTCCCTTCATTATGTGCATATCATATTATTTCCAAAAATATCTCAATCACTTTGAATACCACATTAGACCAATACATAAATATTCCAATACTCCATGATACAACATTATTTTGGAATCCCATTACATAAACAATTAATCATTCCACCACATCATTGTCATATTCAACATCGCCAATAGTGATCGCATGTGACTTCCCTTTGTCCTTTTCCTTAAGCGGTTGCTCATGTCGATCATCACTAACCCTTTGATTAGGGCATTTATTAGCATAATGCCCCATACCTTGCACTTGAAGCATTGAAGTGTTGGTGGTGCATTCTCTGCAGTGTTTGCTTTATTCACATCATTAGAAACCCTTTTTCCATTACTTCGACACTCAGTTGCTCGATGACCTTCTTTTCCACACTTAAAAAATTTTCTAGCCCCTTTAAGACAATCTCCACCATGCTTATTTCCACACTTTGTGCAGAAGGAAACATTCATCTTCTTTTCACCATTATTCTGAGATTTCACATTGAACTCCATATTTCGTTTCTTGTCAAAACCATGAGATGGATATGTAACACCAACTTCCATTTCTACCTTGATAGCACAACTCACAATTTCTTCATAGCTAATGAAGTCTCATATAGCTAATGCCCTTCGAAGACTTGGTTTTAAGCCACTGAAAAATCGATCAACTTTACTTTCAGGTTGGATGATAATGCCAGATGCATACCTTGCAAGTCTTGTAAAATTCACTTTGTATATACCAACGGATTCATCATCCTTTTGCTTTAGTTCGAGAAACTCCTTCTCCATCTTTGTTCGAAGAATACGAGGGAAGTACTTATTGAAAAATAAATTCTTGAACTCGTCCCATTCCATGGACTCAATTTCATCTCTTGGCCTCGTATTTTTTATAAGATTACACCATTGATCAGCTTCACCTTCCAAACGATATACTGCTAAGATGACTTTATCATGTTCAGAACATTGAAGAACTGAAAATATCTTTTCAGTGGTACTGATCCATTGTTCAGCAACAAGTGGATTGGAAGTCCCACTGAAAGAAGGTGGACGTTGCCTCATGAAGGATTCAATAGAATATTGTTCCCTTCTCTGCTCATTTGGAAGTTCAGAATGATTCATAGGTTGTGTAAGTATAGCAATAAGATTTTTCACTCCATCTCCCATAACATTTTTTTGTTCAGGAGGACAATCATTGCATTGTCCATTGCATTGATCAACACGGTTCCTTCGGGTTCCAGCCATCGTCTAAAACCCAAAAAGAATAGTGTGAGAGGCAAAAATCATAATAAAGGGGGAGTAAGATCAATATCTAACATCTTTGGTTTAATCTAATATCGCTACCATAGATCTAGGACTATATCCTATACGTATACTTATCGTTAGGGACATCCCTAGACATACCTTAGAAATATCTCTATGGATCTCACTAACTCTTTCGCATCCTAGTTTCCAAAGGTTGACTAAACCTTTCCTCTGATACCAACTGTAGAGACCCGAAGCTTGACGTACATTGACATTACATTACATTTGTGGAATACTTAGTACATAACAAAAACACACACACAAGGATTGTAATAGTTTAGTGTCTTTGGAAACTCGGAATATAATCTTCTAATCCTGGTGAAAGATCTTCAACAACTCTCATAAAGATCTTCCTTTTTTTAATACCTAAAACCTTTCTTTACATCCTGGGGAAAAGAAAACATAAAAGGGTGAGCTCAAATGCTCAGTAAGGGTAAACAAAAGAAATATCAAACACATCATTTTCATAAGAACATAACATTTTGGAAAACTTAACCTGCAAAAGAGAGCATAATTTCATAACATGCGATAAATCATAGTAGTGAAATGAAATCACAATAATCACAAAATAAAACATTAAACTTTGTGGCATACACACATAATCATATAGAATCATTTCTAGTTAGTCAAGACTCATTTCCAAGACTATCTTAGTGGAAAAGGTCCCTTTCTGAACCGATTCACCCTCGTTTCAGTCCTGTTTCACTGAACCAGTATAACCTACCATTCCAGCCATGTCTATCTCATGAGATATAAAATCTTTACCCAATGAATTGGAGGGAGATATAGGTCCCACCCATCTCATAATGATACCATTCTTATGTGTGCCACAAAATCATAAATCATACATCATTGCATAACCAATGTAATAAAAATGGCAATCTTAAACATCATGACATCATAAAACAATTCATATAAGATAAAGGAATTCATAAAAATTATTCCATCACAACATAATAAAATCAATGTAATAATAGAGATAGAAATAGAACCCTTTATTATCTTAGATGGAAAATAATTTTGATAAAACACTTGAACTCCATTCTTGAGTAAAATATCCTTTCTTCTTCAAAAACACTTTTCCTTTCATAACATGTAATACAATTCTAAACTAAAAGAAGTTGATTAAAAATAAACTTGAAAACTTGTAAAGGAAGCTTCTTGGAAATAATGTTTTAAAAATCCATTCATGCCGTATAAGTTAAAAAAAATTCTTCGTACTTTTGTCGGAAAAGTCAAAAAGTACCTCGTACGAAAAACGACAAAAGATTCCTTTCATATCCTTTAATAAAAACTCACCGAAGGGAAAAATTTGATTTAAAAAATTTTGGGTGGATGGAAATAATATTACATATTGAGGAAACATGGATTTGGATGATAAAATACACCCCAGTAAATACCAACGTATAAACAATCTCGGATAAAAATGAGATTGTGATATTTCCCTTACCTTAGGTCCGATTTGCTTCGTAAGTGTCCAAACCTCCTGTATAATGATTTAAATAATGTCATTGACTTATTACAGAATCATATTCATTGTTATGATATCATATATGGTTCACTTATGACTTTATATTACCCGTTCTTTTGTAAATTCCATGTTAAAGAGTGTTTTGGGTAAAATTGTTTCATTTGTCGTCCGTGTTTTGACTTGTAATTATTCATATGATTACTTAGATCATGATTACTTAATTCCAGAATATAAAACATGATTTATATATATATATATTCAGAATATACATATATATAATAAATCATTAAATGGAAATAAATACACCGTTCATGGAGACGGTAGACCGTACGTACGCATGAACGTTGTTTTCGTTTCTTTATTGAGTTGAACGGAATTAAGTAGATGACATTAATATATATACTCATAAACCCAGTATCATTATTATGTCATATATTTCATGATTACTTATTATATATACTTTATAATCATTCGTGAATGGTTAAAGTGGAGAATGAATCTCATCGCGTTGTGGAGACGGTAGTCCGTACGTACGCACGAGCGATGATATCGTTCTCATGATCGTGGGAATGTATTGGAGTGTATTTATACTATTTCAGAATCAATATCAATTTAAAATAATAATATATAGTAATTATTTACACCATTATACCCATCTAAGTAAGGTGGTGGTGGAAAATAGATTTCACCACGGCGTGGAGACGGTATTCCGTACGTACGCACGCGCGGTGATTTCGTTTTCCGTAGGATGGATAGATGGTTAAATAGGATTATTTCATAATTATAATAACATATCAGTATATTAGTGATACTAATGTTATTACTTCATAATGAAACAAACTAAGAAGAAGATGTGGAAGAAGAAATAAAGATGAAAGAATCGGTAACGGACATTACCTCTTCTTTGAAGTGCTTCTTTGAGACCTCCTTTTAGGGCACTAAAATGGGTCTTTTAAGAAGACCATAACCTCTAGGATGTTTCTAGGGAAGTTGAGAAGAGAATTTGTCAGGTCTTGGCCGAGCTTGAAGGCTCAAAGTTGTGTGAGGAAGAGAGGGAGGAGGTGCCCTTTTATAAGGGAGGAGAGGGGCTTCTTTGAAAAAACTAAAAATATTATTTTATTATAAAGTCATGTTTGGTTTTAAATAGCTCCAAATTGATTTATTTCGAGGCTAAGGTGGGGAAGGGTCTAAATCCTCTCATCCAATATAATTTAGACAAGTTTAGGTTCCTATTTTAACCTTATCAGTTAGATTTAACATTAAGTTAAATAATTTTACTTTTACCGTGTCTTCTTGTGTTCTAACACTATAAGGTTAATAAACATAATATAAGAAGCCAAAAGAACCCCAAGTTGTTTATTATTAATAAATATAACCTTATCTAAGTCATTTGGCTGAACCTTAAATTTTTAGGAATAAAATAACAATTAATAATATAATATTTGTTTTAAAAACTATTTTATGTCAATTTTGACACTATTTAGTAATTGATTTTTGTGAAAATCATAAAAAAATGATAAGTTCGAACAAAGTTAATTAAATCAATACTAACATGTCCTATTAACCTAGAAAATTATTGGAATTCATAAAAAGTCTTAAATTACATTTATTTTGGTATTTATAACATCAATTATGTAAATATTTCATTAATAAGATAATTACTGCATCATCTTTGTGTCATAAATAAATTAAATTATTTGATTTATAAAATTAAAAATAAAATACCATTATGTAGGAAATATTTTTATCTTTCTAATTAATATTTACAATCGAATTTATCTTATGTATAACCCTATATTAAAAATGTTTTAGTAAATAAAATTTGATTTTAACTCTTTTAAATCTTCTTTGAATTAAATAATAATAAATGTCCTAATCTAATCCAAGTGGGCATAAATGGTCATATGTTATTCCTAAGCTTGTTTTTGGTCGAATTACACTTATCCAATAGAATTTGGACATGTGTTAGGGTAATAATAATATCATTTTTACCCTTAATTACCCTATTTACTTTTAACCGTGATAAATAAAAGTAAAAAGTTACTATTCACCAATAATTATTTTCATCTCATTGAACCACATTTACCTACTGACATCAACCATGTCTTTCGGATTTTTGAAATTCCACTCATAGAAGTGGTAAAATTAAGTTTTAGGAAAAATTTATTTTTTTTAACTTCCACTTAGTGGTTTCACTATTCATCAAAAATTGAAAGTTTTCAGAAAAATACCAAAAATTAGGCCTAAGATATATTTGATATTATGAACTCAAAAATGATTTCTATTTTACCAAATTCAAAAAATATCATTTTCATTAATTAATTTAAAAATTAATTCCCGTCGTCAAAACAAATAGCGTGTTCTTAAGAGATAATAACTATCAAAAGATTGACACTTGTTTATGTCTGGTTTTAATGTGAAATTACATCCAATGACCAACATTGTATTAAATTGTAAAAATATATTCTAAATATACTTTAAAACCACTAAAATTAATAATTTATCACTATTAATTATTTCGATTGAAAAAGTTGTTTTTAATTAAAATTTAGTAATTTTCACTATTCATCAAAATATGAAAGTTATCCGAAAATCACCAAAATTTCACCCTATGCTAATTTCGATATTCCGAATAAAAAAGTGAAGTCCATTTTGAAAAATAAAATATAAAAAATTTCAAAAAGTGGTTATTACTATTCATAACGGCTAGTTTTATTAATATTTTAATAGCATATGATTGTTTAGTGAAACTCGGTATTGCGTACTACACACGCTATCAAGGAAGGTCGCGATTGCGTGTAATGAAAGGCAAGTCAAGGATGCGTGTTGTGCAAGATCCTTTTGGTGTAGCGTAGAACACAAGACATTAATGAAATTAAAAAGAATATTTTTCATAAAATCTCGGGGTGTTACATTCTACCCCCCTTAAAATGAATTTCGTCCTCGAAATTCGTCGGGGTTATAAATGGTTTACTATTCAAAAGTTTCTTTAATCGAAACCCACATCGTAAAAAGGAATACCAAAACCAATCTTTAAAAACCAAACTATGAAACGTAATGGTTACCCAAATAAACTAATCACTGGGTTTCCACATAGGTGAAAATATGGATATGGAAGAGAAATCTAACCATCATGTTCTGATGGGGAGTGGTAGAGAACATGGCTATGGAAAAGCTAGAAATCACAAAGCCATAAATTTGTGATGATCTAAGGTACCATCTGATTCATCAGATATAAGAGCACTAAGACAACATTTTTGGTTTTCAAGATCATTTCCCTAAAGTTGATGAAATTGGAATTAGAAGAAATACTTTCGTGATTTTGGTATAGTCTCACCGTTTTCGTTCTTTGGACAATTTCCACTTAATCTCTTAAAGAAATGAAGTTGAATTTATCATTCGTGATGTGTTAGCAGATCATGTGATAGAATGATGGGTCACTCCATCTCTTTCAAACAAAAGGTTAGCAAAAGTTATAAGTCCATCATATGGTTAATCGTATATGGTTCCAAAAATGAACTTATACTTCATATATCATACTTCTTGATATAATAAAACTAGTTTCTACTAAACAGGGACTTCCTGTAAGCCAGTGGTAGGCTATAAAGGCCAGTCGCACTTCAGTTGTGGGTTCGATTCCCATAGCCTTGTCCGACGCGATGGGCTGTCGCCCGTCCTGCAGGTTGTCCTTTTTCTAAAGCTATATTACTATAACATCCAATCAATAATATCAAAAAATGTTTTATCCTAACTTATGTCCAGCATAATCCATTCTAATCTTTAGGCTTATCTAAAATACTTCGTACCAAGCTCATAGTATAAAGAAAATGATTACTTGAAATGTCACAGAACAATCACGTGAATGCCATCATTTATCCCCCATATATCATAAGATATATCTTGTTGGTCAAATTACAAACATGTGAATACCTTAATCATGTATTCTCTTCAAGAATGAATACCCATTGAACCTTAGTGAAAACATGAATGCAGTTAAAAGTTAACACCTTCCACATACCAAAATCCTCAAAATTTTATATACTCAAACCATGATATCACTTAGTCCTTATATCAATCATGAGCTCATGAATACTGTTAAACATTTCATTTTCTCGTTTTCCCTTCATTATGCGCATATCATCTTATTTCCAAAAATATCTCAATCACTGTGAATACCACATTAGACCAATACATAAATATTCCAATACTCCATGATACAACATTATTTTGGAATCCCATTTCATAAACAATTAATCATTCCACCACATCGTTGTCATATTCAACATCACCAATAGTGATCACATGTGACTTCCCTTTTTCCTTTTCCTTAAGCGGTTGCTCATGTCGATCATCACCAACCCTTGGATTAGGGAATTTATTAGCATAATGCCCCATTTCCTTGAACATGAAGCATTGAAGTGTTGGTGGTGCGTTCTCTGTAGTGTTGGATTTATTCACATCATTAGAAACCCTTTTTCCATTACTTCGACACTCAGCTGCTCGATGACCTTCTTTTCCACACTTAAAACATTTTCTAGCCCCTTTAAGACAATCTCCACCATGCTTCTTTCCACACTTTGTGCATAAGGAAACATTCATCTTCTTTTCACCATTATTCTGAGATTTCTCATTGAACTCCATCTTTCGTTTCTTGTCAAAACCATGAGATGGATATGTAACACCAACTTCCATTTCTACCTTGATAGCACAACGCACAATTCCTTCATAGCTACTGAAGTCTCTTATAGCTAATTCCTTTCTAAGACTTGGTTTTAAGCCACTAAAAAATCGATCAACTTTACTTTCAGGTTGGATGATAATGACAGATGCATACCTTGCAAGTCTTGTAAAATTCTCTTCGTATATACCAACAGATTCATCATCCTTTTGCTTTAGTTCGAGAAACTCCTTCTCTATCGTTGTTCGAAGAATACGAGGGAAGTACTTATTGAAAAATAAATTCTTGAACTCGTCCCATTCCATGGACTCAATTTCATCTCTTGGCCTCATATTTTTGATAAGATTACACCATTGATCAGCTTCACCTTCCAAACAATATACTACTAAGATGACTTTATCATGTTCAGAACATTGAAGAACTGAAAATATCTTTTCAGTGGTACTGATCCATTGTTCAGAAACAAGTGGATCGGAAGTCCCACTGAAAGAAGGTGGACGTTGCCTCATGAAGGATTCAATAGAATATTGTTCCCTTCTCTGCTCATTTGGAAGTCCAGAATGATTCATAGCTTGTGTAAGTATAGCAATAAGATTTTTCACTCCATCTCCCATAACATTTGTTTGTTCAGGAGGACAATCATTGCATTGTCCATTGCATTGATCAACACGGTTCCTTCGGGTTCCAGCCATCATCTAAAACCCAAAAAGAATAGTGTGAGAGGCAAAAATCATAATAAAGGGGGAGTAAGATCAATATATAACATCTTTGGTTTAATCTAATATCGCTACCATAGATCTAGGACTATATCCTATATGTATACTTATCCTTAGGGACATTCCTAGACCTACCTTAGAAATATCTCTAGGGATCTCACTAACGCTTTAGCATCCTAGTTTCCAAAGGTTGACTAAACCTTTCCTCTAATACCAACTGTAGATACCCGAAGCTTGACTTACATTGACATTACATTACATTTGCGGAATACTTAGTACATAAAAAAAACACACACACAAGGATCGTAATAGTTTTGTGTCTTTGGAAACTCGGAATATAATCTTCTAATCCTGGTGAAAGATCTTCAACATCTCCCATAAAGATCTTCCTTTTTATTAATACCTAAATCCTTTCTTTATATCCTGGGGAAAAGAAAACATAAAAGGGTGAGCTCAAATGCTCAGTAAGGGTAAACAAAAGAAATATCAATCACATCATTTTCATAAGAACATAACATTTTGGAAAACATAACCTGCAAAAGAGAGCATAATTTCATAACATGCGATAAATCATAGTAGTGAAATGAAATCACAATAATCATAACATAAAACATTAAACTTTGTGGCATACACACATAATCATAGAGAATCATTTCTTGTTAGTCAAGACTCATTTCCAAGACTATCTCAGTGGACAAAGTCCCTTTCTGAACCGAGTCACCCTCGTTTCAGTCCTGTTTCACTGAACCAGTATAACCTACCATTCCAGCCATGTCTATCTCATGAGATATAAAATCTTTACCCAATGCATTGGAGGGAGATATAGGTCCCACCCATCTCATAATGATACCATTCTTATGTGTTCCACAAAATCATAAATCATACATCATTGCATAACCCATGTAATAAAAATGGGAATCTTAAACATTGTGACATCATAAAACAATTCATATAAGATAAAGGAATTCATAAAAATAATTCCACCATAACATAATCAAATCAATGTAATAATAGGGATAGAAACAGAACCCTTTATTATCTTAGATGGAAAATAATTTTGATAAAACACTTGAACTCCATTCTTGAGTAAAATATCCTTTTTTCTTCAAAAACACTTTTCCTTTCATAACATGTAATACAATTCAAAACTAAAAGAAGTTGATTAAAAATAAACTTGAAAACTTGTAAAGGAAGCTTCTTGGAAATAATGTTTTAAAAATCCATTCATGCCGTATAAGTTAAAAAAACATTCTTCGTACTTTTGTCGGAAAAGTCAAAAAGTACCTCGTACGAAAAACGACAAAAGATTCTTTTCAAATCCTTTACTGAAAACTCACCGAAGGGAAAAATTGGATTTAAACAATTGTGGGTGGATGGAAATAATATTACATATTGAGGAAACATGTATTTGGATGATAAAATACACCCCAGTAAATACCAACGTATAAAAAATCTCGGATAAAAATGAGATTGTGATATTTCCCTTACCTTAGGTCTGATTTGCTTCGTAAGTGTCCGAACCTACTGTATAATGATTTAAATATTGTCATTGAATTATTACAGAATCATATTCATTGTTATGATATCATATATGGTTCACTTATGACTTTATATTACCCGTTCTTTTGTAAATTCCATGTTAAAGAGCGTTTTGGGTAAAATTGTTTCATTTGTCGTCCATGTTTTGACTTGTAATTATTCATATGATTACTTAGATCATGATTACTTAATTACAGAATATAAAACATGATATATATATATATATATATATTCAGAATATACATATATATAATAAATCATTAAATGGAAAGAAATACACCGTTCATGGAGACGGTAGGCCGTACGTACGCATGAACGTTGTTTTCGTTTCCTTATTGAGTTGAATGGAATTAAGTAGATGACATTAATATATATAAACAAAAATCCAGTATCATTATTATGTCATATATTTCATGATTACTTATTATATATAATTTATAATCATTCATGAATGGTTAAAGTGGAGAATGAATCTCATCGAGTCGTGGAGACGGTAGTCCGTACGTACGCACGAGCGATGATATCGTTCTCATGATCGTGGGACTGTATTGGAGTGTATGTATACTATTTCAGAATCAATATCACTTTAAAATAATAATATATAGTTATTATTTACACCATTATACCCATCCAAGTAAGGTGGTTGTGGAAAATAGATTTCACCATGGCTTGGAGACCGTATTCCGTACGTACGCACACGCGGTGATTTCGTTTTTCGTAGGATGGATAGATGGTGAAATAGGATTGTTTCATAATTATAATAACATATCAGTATATGAGTGATACTAATGTTATTACTTCATAATGAAACAACCTAAGAAGAAGAAGTGGAAGAAGAAATAAAGATGAAAGAATCGGTAACGGACATTACCTCTTCTTTGAAGTGCTTCTTTGAGACCTCCTTTTAGGGCACTAAAATGGTTCTTTGAAGAAGACCAGAACCTCTAGGATGTTTCTAGGGAAGTGGAGAATAGAATTTTTCAGGGGTTGGACGATCTTGAAGGCTCAAAGTTGTGTGAGGAAGAGAGGGAGGAGGTGCCCTTTTATAAGGGAGGAGAGGGGCTCCTTTGGAAAAACTAAAAATATTATTTTATTATAAAGTCAAGTTCGGTTTTAAATAGCTCCAAATTAATTTATTTCGAGGCTAAGGTGGGGGAAGGGTAGAAATACTCTCATAAAATAGAATTTAGACAAGTTTAGGTTCCTATTTTAACCTTATCATTTAGATTTAACATTAAGTTAAATAATTTTACTTTTACTGTGTCATCTTGTGTTCTTACACTATAAGGTTAATAAACTTACTATAAGAAGCCAAACGAAGCCCAAGTTGTTTATTATTAATATATATAACCTTATCTAATTCATTTGGCCGAACCTTAAATTTTTAGGAATAAGATAACAATTAATAATATAATATTTGTTTTAAAAACTATTTTATGTCAATTTTGACACTATTTTGTAATTGATTTTTGTGAAAATCACAACAGAATGATAAGTTCTAAAAAAGGTAATTAAATCAATAATAACATTTCATATTAACCTATAAAATTAGTGTAATTCATAAAAAGTCTTAAATTACATTTATTTTGGTATTGATAACATCAATTATGTCAATATTTCATTAATAAGATAATTACTGCATCATCTTTGTGTCATAAATAAATTAAATTATTTGATGTCTAAAAATTACAAATAAAATACCATTATGTAGGAAATATTTTTATCTTTCTAATTAATATTTACAATAAAATTTATCTTATGTATAACTTTATATTAAAAATGTTTTAGTAAATAAACTTTGATTTTAACTCTTTTAACTCTTCTTTGAATTAAATAATAATAAATGTCCTAATCTAATCCAAGTGGGCATAAATGGTCATATTTTATTCCTAAGCTTGTTTTTGGTCGAATTACACTTATCCAATAGAATTTGGACATGTGTTAGGGTAATAATAATATCATTTTTACCCATAATTACCCTATTTACTTTTTACCGTGGCAAATAAAAGTAAAAAAGTTACTATTCACCAAAAATTATTTTCATCTCATTGAACCACATTTTACTTACTGAAATCAACCGTGTCTTTGTGATTTTTGAAATTCCACTCACAGAAGCGGTAAAATTAAGTTTTATGAAAAATTTAGTTTTTTTTAACTACCACTTAGTGGTTTCACTATTCATCAAAAATTGAAAGTTTTCAGAAAAATACCAAAAATTAGGCCTAAGCTATATTTGATATAATGAACTAAAAAATGATTTATATTTTACCAAATTCAAAACATATCAGTTGCATTAATTAATTTAAAAATTAATTCCCGTCGTCAAAACAAATAGCGTGTTCTTAAGAGATAATAACTATCAAAAGATTGACAATTGTTTATGTCTGGTTTAAATGTGAAATTAAATCCAATTACCAACATTGTATTAAATTGTAAAAATATATTCTAAATATACTTTAAAACCACTTAAATTAATAATTTATCACTATTAATTATTTCGATTGAAAAAGTTGTTTTTAATTAAAATTTAGTAATTTTCACTATTCATCAAAATATGAAAGTTATCCGAAAATCACCAAAATTTCACCCTAAGCTAATTTCGATATTCCGAATACAAAAATGAAGTCCATTTTGAAAAATAAATTTTAAAAAATTTCAAAAAGTGGTTATTACTATTCATAACGGCTAGTTTTAATAATATTTTAATAGCATATCATTGTTTAGTGAAACTCGGTATTGCGTACTACACACGCTATCAAGGAAGGTCGCGATTGCGTGTAATGAAAGGCAAGTCAATGATGTGTGTTTTTCAAGCTCCTTTTGGTGTAGCATACAAAACAAGACATTAATGAAATTAAAAAGAATATTTTTCATAAAATCTCGGGGTGTTACATTCTACCCCCCTTAAAATGAATTTCACCCTCAAAATTCATCGGGGTTATAAATGGTTTACTATTCGAAAGTTTCTTTAATCGAAACCCACATCGTAAAAAGGAATACCAAAACCAATATTTAAAAACAAAAGTATGAAATGTAACGGTTACCCAAATAAACTAATCACTGGGTTTCCACATAGGTGAAAATATCGATATGGAAGAGAAATCTAACCATCATGTTCTGATGGAGAGTGGTAGAGAACATGGCTATGGAAAAGCTAGAAATCACAAAGCCATAAATTTGTGACGATCTAAGGTACCATCTGATTCATCAGATATAAGAGCACTAAGACAACATTTTTGGTTTTCAAGATCATTTTCCTAAAGTTGATGAAATTGGAATTAGAAGAAATACTTTCGTGATTTTGGTATAGTCTCACCGTTTGTCGTTCTTTGGACAATTTCCACTTCATCTCTTAAAGAAATGAAGTTGAATTTATCATTCGTGATGTGTTAGCAGATCATGTGATAGAATGATGGGTCACTCCATCTCTTTCAAACAAAAGGTTAGCAAAAGTTATAAGTCCATCTTATGGTTAATCGTATATGGTTCCAAAAATGAACTTATACTTCATATATCATACTGCTTGATATAATAAAACTAGTTTCTACTAAACAGGGACTTCCTGTAAGCCAGTGGTAGGCTATAAAGGCCAGTCGCACTTCAGTTGTGGGTTCGATTCCCATAGCCTTGTCCGACGCGATGGGCTTTCGCCCGTCCTGCAGATTGTACCTTTTCTAAATCTATATTACTATAACATCCCATCAATAATATCGAAAATTGTTTTATCCTAACTTATGTCCAACATAATCCATTCTAATCTTTAGGCTTATCTAAAATTCTTCGGTCCAAGCTCATATTATAAAGAAAATGATTACTTGAAATGTCACAGAACAATCACGTGAATGCCATCATTTATCCCCCATATATCATAAGATATATCTTGTTGGTCAAATTACAAACATGTGAATACCTTAATCATGTATTCTCTTGAAGAATGAATACCCATTGAACCTTAGTGAAAACATGAATGCAGTTAAAAGTTAACACCTTCCACATACCAAAATCCTCAAAATTCTATATACTCAAACCATGATATCACTTAGTCCTTATATCAATCATGAGCTCATGAATACTGTTAAACATTTCATTTTCTCGTTTTCCATTCATTATGCGCATATCATCTTATTTCCAAAAATATCTCAATCACTTTGAATACCACATTAGACCAATACATAAATATTCCAATACTCCATGATACAAAATTATTTTGGAATCCCATTACATAAACAATTAATCATTCCACCACATCATTATCATATTCAACATCGCCAATAGTGATCGCATGTGACTTCCCTTTGTCCTTTTCCTTAAGCGGTTGCTCATGTCGATCATCACTAACGCTTTTATTAGGGCATTTATTAGCATAATGCCCCATTTCCTTGCACATGAAGAATTGAAGTGTTGGTGGTATGTTCTCTGTAGTGTTTGCTTTATTCACATCATTAGAAACCCTTTTTCCATTACTTCGACACTCAGCTGCTCGATGACCTTCTTTTCCACACTTAAAAAATTTTCTAGCCCCTTTAAGACAATCTCCACCATGATTCTTTCCACACTTTGTGCATAAGGAAACATTCATATTCTTTTCACCATTATTATGAGATTTCTCATTGAACTCCATCTTTCGTTTCTTGTCAAAACCATGAGATGGATATGTAACACCAACTTTCATTTCTACCTTGATAGAACAACGCACAATTTCTTCATAGCTACTGAAGTCTCATATAGCAAATGCCCTTCGAAGACTTGGTTTTAAGCCACTGAAAAATCGATCAACTTTACTTTCAGGTTGGATGATAATGCCAGATGCATACCTTGCATGTCTTGTAAAATTCGCTTCATATATACCAACGGATTCATCATCCTTTTGCTTTAGTTCGAGAAACACCTTCTCCATATTTGTTCGAAGAATACGAGGGAAGTACTTATTGGAAAATAAATTCTTGAACTCATCCCATTCCATGGACTCAATTTCATCTCTTGGCCTCATATTTTTGATAAGATTACACCATTGATCAGCTTCACCTTCCAAACGATATACTGATAAGATGAATTTATCATGTTCAGAACATTGAAAAACTGAAAATATCTTTTCAGTGGAACTGATCCATTGTTTAGAAACAAGTGGATCGGAAGTCCCACTGAAAGAAGGTGGACGTTGCCTCATGAAGGATTCAATAGAATATTGTTCCCTTCTCTGCTCATTTGGAAGTCCAGAATGATTCATAGCTTGTGTAAGTATAGCAATAAGATTTTACACTCCATCTCCCATAACATTTGTTTTTTCAGGAGGACAGTCATTGCATTGTCCATTGCATTGATCAACACAGTTCCTTCGGGTTCCAGCCATCGTCTAAAACCCCAAAAGAATAGTGTGAGAGGAAAAAATCATAATAAAGGGGGAGTAAGATCAATATCTAACATCTTTGGTTTAATCTAATATCGCTACCATAGATCTAGGACTATATCCTATACGTATACTTATCCTTAGGGACATCCCTAGTCATACCTTAGAAATATCTCTAGGGATCTCACTAACACTTTCACATCCTAGTTTCCAAAGGTTGACTAAACCTTTCCTCTGATACCAACTGTAGAGACCCGAAGCTTGACGTACATTGACATTACATTACATTTGCGGAATACTTAGTACATAACAAAAACACACACACAAGGATCGTAATAGTTTAGTGTCTTTGGAAACTCGGAATATAATCTTCTAATCCTGGTGATAGATCTTCAACATCTCCCATAGAGATCTTCCTTTTTTTAATACCTAAAACCTTTCTTTATATCCTGGGGAAAAGAAAACATAAAAGGTTGAGCTCAAATGCTCAGTAAGGGTAAACAAAAGAAATATCAATCACATCATTTTCATAAGAACATAACATTTTGGAAAACTTAACCAGCAAAAGAGAGCATAATTTCATAACATGGGATAAATCATAGTAGTGAAATGAAATCACAATAATCATAACATAAAACATTAAACTTTGTGGCATACACACATAATCATAGGGAATCATTTCTTGTCAGTCAAGACTCATTTCCAAGACTATCTTAGTGGACAAAGTCCCTTTCTGAACCGAGTCACCCTCGTTTCAGTCCTGTTTCACTGAACTGGTATAATCTACCATTCCAGCCATGTCTATCTCATGAGATATAAAATCATTACCCAATGCATTGTAGGGAGATATAGGTCCCACCCATCTCATAATGATACCATTCTTATGTGTGACACAAAATCATAAATCATACATCATTGCATAACCAATGTAATAAAAATGGGAATCTTAAACATCGTGACATCATAAAACAATTAATATAAGATAAAGGAATTAATAAAAATAATTCCATCACAACATAATCAAATCAATGTAATAATAGGGATAGAAACAGAACCCTTTATTATCTTAGATGGAAAATAATTTTGATAAAACACTTGAACTCCATTCTTGAGGAAAATAACCTTTCTTCTTTAAAAACACTTTTCCTTTCATAACATGTCATACAATTCTAAACTAAAAGAATTTAATTAAAAATAAACTTGAAAACTTGAAAAGGAAGCTTCTAGGAAATAATGTTTTAAAAATCCATTCATGCTGTATAAGTTAAAAAAACATTTTTCGTGATTTTGTCAGAAAAGTCAAAAAGTACCTCGTACGAAAAACGACAAAAGATTCCTTTCATATCTTTTACTAAAAACTCACCGAAGGGAAAAATTGGATTTAAACAATTGTGGGTGGATGGAAATAATATTACATATTGAGGAAAAATGGATTTGGATGATATAATAAACCCCAGTAAATACCAACGTATAAACAATCTCGGATAAAAATGAGATTGTGATATTTCCCTTACCTTAGGTCTGATTTGCTTCGTAAGTGTCCTAACCTCCTATATAATGATTTAAATAATGTCATCGACTTATTACAGAATCATATTCATTGTTATGATATCATATATGGTTCACTTATGACTTTATATTACCCGTTCTTTTGTAAATTCCATGTGAAAGAGCGTTTTGGGTAAAATTGTTTCATTTGTCATCCGTGTTTTGACTTGTAATTATTCATATGATTACTTAGATCATGATTACATAATTCCAGAATATAAAACATGATTTATATATATATATATATTCAGAATATACATATATATTATAAATCAGTAAATGGAAAGAAATACACCGTTCATGGAGACGGTAGGCCGTACATACGCATGAACGCTGTTTTCGTTTCCTTATTGAGTTGAATGGAATTAAGTAGATTACATTAATATATATACACATAAATACAGTATCATTATTATGTCATATATTTCATTATTACTTATTATATATACTTTATAATAAATCATGAATGGTTAAAGTGGAGAATGAATCTCATCGCGTCGTGGAGACGGTAGTCCATACGTACTCACAAGCGATGATATTGTTCTCATGATCATGGGACTGTATTGGAGTGTATGTATACTATTTAAGAATCAATATCACTTTAAAATAATAATATATAGTTATTATTTACACCATTATACCCATCCAAGTAAGGTGGTGGTGGAAAATAGATTTCACCACGGCGTGGAGATGTTATTCCGTACGTACGCACACGCGGTGATTTCATTTTCCGTAGGATGGATAGATAGTGAAATAGGATTGTTTAATACTTATAATAACATATCAGTATATTAGTGATACTGATGTTATTACTTCATAATAAAACAACCTAAGAAGAAGAAGTGGAAGAAGAAATAAAGATGAAATAATCGGTAACAGACATTACCTTTTCTTTGAAGTGCTTCTTTGAGACCTCCTTTTAGGGCACTAAAATGGGTCTTTGAAGAAGACCAGAACCTTTAGGATGTTTCTAGGGAAGTGGAGAAGATAATTTGGTAGGTGTTGGCCGAGCTTGAAGGCTCAAAGTTGCGTGAGGAAGAGAGGGAAGAGGTGCGCTTTTATAAGGGAGGAGAGGGGCTCCTTTGGAAAAACAAAAAATATTATTTTATTATAAATTCAAGTTCGGTTTTAAATAGCTACAAATTGATTTATTTCAAGGATATGGTGGGGATGGGTAGAAATATTCTCATAAAATAGAATTTAGACAAGTTTAGGTTCCTATTTTAACCTTATCATTTAGATTTAACATTAAGTTAAATAATTTTACTTTTACTGTCTCTTCTTGTGTTCTTACACTATAAGGTTAATAAACTTACTATAAGAAGCCGAACGAACCCCAAGTTGTTTATTATTAATATATAAAACCTTATATATGTCATTTTGCTGGACCATAGATTTTTAGGAATAAAATAACAATTAATAATATAATATTTCTTTTAAAAACTATTTTATGTCAATTTGGACACTATTTAGTAATTGATTTTTGTGAAATTCATAACAGAATGATAAGTTCGAAAAAAGTTAATTAAATCAATACTAACATGTCATATTAACCTAGAACATTTGTGTAATTCTTATAAAGTTTTAAATTACATTTATTTTGGTATTTATAACATCAATTATGTCAATATTTCATTAATAAGATAATTACTGCATCATCATTGTGTCATAAATAAATTAAATTATTTGATGTCTAAAAATTACAAATAAAATACCATTATGTAGGAAAGCTTTTTATATTTCTAATTAATATTTACAATAGAATTTATCTTATATATAACCCTATATTAAAAATGTTTTAGTAAATAAACTTTGATTTTAACTCTTTTAACTCTTCTTTGAATTAAATAATAATAAATGTCCTAATCTAATCCAAGTGGGCATAAATGGTCATATTTTATTCCTAAGCTTGTTTTTGGTCGAATTACACTTATCCAATAGAATTTGGACATGTGTTAGGGTAATAATAATATCATTTTTACCCTTAATTACCCTATTACTTTTAACCGTGGTAAATAAAAGTAAAAAGTTACTATTCACCAAAAATTATTTTCATCTCATTGAACCAAATTTTACTTACTGACATCAACCATGTCTTTCGTATTTTTGAAATTCCACTCACAGAAGTGGTAAAATTAAGTTTTATGAAAAATTCAGTTTTTTTAACTACCACTTAGTGGTTTCACTATTCATCAAAAATTGAAAGTTTTCAGAAAAATACCAAAAATTAGGCATAAGATATATTTGACATTATGAACTCAAAAATGATTTCTATTTTACCAAATTCAAAACATATCAGTTGCATTAATTAATTTAAAAACTAATTCCCATCGTCAAAACAAATAGCGTGTTCTTAAGAGATAATAACTATCAAAAGATTGACACTTGTTTATGTCTGGTTTAAATGTGAAATTACATCCAATGAACAAAATTGTATTAAATTATAAAAATATATTCTAAATATACTTTAAAACCACTAAAATTAATAATTTATCACTATTAATTATTTCGATTGAAAAAGTTGTTTCTAATTAAATTTTAGTAATTTTCACTATTCATCAAAATATGAAAGTTATCTGAAAATCACCAAAATTTCACCCTAAGCTAATTTCGATATTCCGAATCCAAAAATGAAGTCCATTTTGAAAAATAAAATTTACAAAATTTCGAAGAGTGGTTATTACTATTCATAACGGCTAGTTTTAATAATATTTTAATAGCATATCGTTGTTTAGTGAAACTCGGTATTGCGTACTACACATGCTATTAAGGAAGGTCGCGATTGCGTGTAATGAAAGGCAAGTCAAGGATGCGTGTTGTGCAAGCTTCTTTTGGTGTAGCGTACAACACAAGAAATTAATGAAATTAAAAAGAATATTTTTCATAAGAGCTCAGGGTGTTACACTGATGGCCCCTTACGAGGCTTTGTACGGTAGGCCATACCGATCACCATTGTGTTCGATGGAGGTAGGAGAGGCAGCTATGCTGGGACGCCATCTTGTTCAGAAGACCATAGAACAGGTGGAGTTGATTCGGAAGAGGATGGCTACTGCACAGTCTTGGCCGAAATCTTATGCTGATCAGTGGAGACGACCTTTGGAGTTCAAGGTTGGAGATCAGGTTTGCCTACGTGTTACCCTGATGTTGGAACACAAGAGGATCAGGAGACAGGGAAAGCTTTTACCATGATACGTCGGTCCGTTTGAGGTTCTAGAGAGAGTCGTGCTGGTTGCTTATAGGTTGTAGTTGCCTTAGAGGTACCAGGATATGCATAACGTCTTCCATGTTTCTCAGCTTCGCTGCTATTTCTCAGACCCGTCTCAGGTTTTTCAACCCGAGGAGGTTGAACTAGAGAAAGATGCATCGTTCGAGGAGAATCCTCTCAGGATTTTTGATCATAGTGCAAAGATAATCGGTCGTCGGTCTGCTCCTCGGGTATGGGTGTTATGGCAGCACGACCGTGTACAGGACGAGACTTGGGAGAGGGAGGCCGATATGCGATCACAGTGGCCAGAGTTGTTTGAGGTTTTTTTTCACCACCAAGTTAGGGAAATTCGAGGAAGAATTTATTTAAGGGGGGATGTTTTTAAGAACCCGGATCTTCATTTCAGGTATGTTTTTCCATTTCTGGTCATTTTTTTGAAAAAGAAGAAAATTTGGAAATTTTCTATGTACACTCCGTGTACTTTATGAGTTCACACCATGTACTTTTATCCCATGTGAGGCCATGAGCTGGCCGTGTTCAGGCCACACACATGGTGTGTCGCAGTGATGTGAAGGCTACTTAATGCGGTGTACAGAAAGGGAGAGTACACGCCATGTACTCATGAAGTACATGTAGTGTGCTTTTATTTTTATTTAATTAATCAGACCAGGTTCGCATCTTAAACCAATTTTCATATTCTTCTCCGCCTAATTACATCCAAAGCGTCCGAGGAGGATGAATCTTCTTCGATCCACCAATCTGTCATCGGTTATCCAAATCGAACGCCATCGGTTGCAATAGAATCGCAGCGGTGAGTTCTTGTTTATTCTTTGCCCATGTTTTATAATTCTTTCTACTGTGAGAGTTATCTGAGGTTGAAAGTTTTATATTTTTTTGCAGATATTCTCTATTATAGGGTGATTCACAGGCCGAGGTTCAAGTATATTAATCTCCTAGGATCGAGGTAGGTTATTTGTTTCCCTACGTTTAATGTCTTTGAGTTTTCGGTGGAAAAGTGTCAGATACCCATGTATCAGGTATCTCGGGTTAGGTTTTTGAGCATGTATTGTTATATTACTTAAATTTCATGAATGATTGAGATTATTATATGATTGATAATTTCTTTTTATCATTTTTGAGGATTACCCCATGGGTGTTTCCCCCTGTTTTGGCTCTTTATCACCATTTGGCTTAAGTTGCCTATGAGGCATACCTTGTTGCATTATTTGCCTACCTTTATATAATTGATTGCATGTATTGCCTACTATTTATATGCTTTTTATTCA
This sequence comes from Viscum album, assembly GCA_963277665.1. Taxonomy (NCBI): domain Eukaryota; kingdom Viridiplantae; phylum Streptophyta; class Magnoliopsida; order Santalales; family Viscaceae; genus Viscum; species Viscum album. The sequence goes on along the minus strand of OY728130.1, from coordinate 1,392,371,055 downwards.
TTATAGCTATTATACAAGTATTTTTTTTGTGCTTATTTTGGCTGCTAATAGTCGATTACGCATGACTACACTACCCAGGGCTATGGGAACCAGGTGTGGTAGACAAAAGAGGGAATTGACGATTAAGGGCTTCCCTAGAGAGTCTGTTATAAATTAGTATCATTATCAAGAACCTACTGGAATGGGAATTTGTGATTCCATAGAGTTTTTTAGTTACGTATCGAGACTTTAGGGGGAATTAGAAGTAAGTGCTTCCTCAGAGAGTCTATAGCTATCGTTTCAAAACCACATGGGAATTGATGGTGAGAGCTTCCCAGAGTGTCTGTGCCCTTGTGTGTTTACAGACTAGAGGGGTCTTCTAGTGTGATCCACCCATAGAGTCACTGTGATTATTTTCTGGTTGGTTGTGACGATTCCACCAAGCCAAAGAACAAGCTTGAGTTTTGTACTACTTGTTGTTTAGGTAGTCTACTGAGATACCAGTTCTGTTACTTGCTATGCCTTGAGAATGTAGAGCTGTTTGCTAGATTCCTTTGTTGATAATTAAATGAATGAATTAAATTAATAAATAAATGTGAATATAGATTGGTATAATTTTTTTCTTTAGAGTACTCCCTTTTCTTTGCTGCTTTTATTTCCTTTACTTTTTCTATATTGCTCACTGATAGTAGGGCACATATCTTGTGGTTGTTGTCTATTGGGATTTGTCTCACACCCTATTTGGGTTCGGTTTTTCGACCCAAACAGGTTATAAGTTTGCAGGTGTGGATAGGGATTGTGGCCCTTCTACTTTGGGTACATGATTGCTGGTTGGAGCTGGAGTGCATAGGACTGAACTTAGGTTTGCGATGCTATTGGAGTTGCTGTTTACTTTTAGTGCTTTGTTCTCAGTTGTATTTCATAACGTTGTTGTATTTGCTACTTTCCTTAGATACTTGTACCATTCTACATAATTATTATATTATACATTGCTTCCGTTGTTTAGTTTCAGTTGTTGTATGTTGTTTACTTCTTCCGCTATTGACTGTTATTTACTGTACCTTTTATACCTTACCAAATGAGGGCATAGTTTCCCCAATAACTTTCCAAGTCCCTCGAGGTCATGTGGAAAACCGGGCACGGGGCACCATTTGAGGGGCTCCGGATTCGAGTCGTTATAGAATGGTAGGGTAATATCAAGTGTTTGAGAAAGTTATTTGCATTCAATACCGGTTTTTTATTGTTATTATATTAGAATTATACATGATTATCCTAGGGATCTTAGTTTTCCATGATTCCTTTGATCACATCACACTTTTTTTTTGTATTTTGTGACTTTTTATTTTCTATTTAACTTTCTTAATCTTGTTTTACAATTAAATGGTTTCATTTATTAGATTTACATATACCTTTTAAAAATATATTTTGAAATCATTTTAATTTATTTTTAATTGTATACTTTTTTAAATAATCTTTTAAAAATATTATTCTAATTTGGAAGATGGTGTTGTATTTTTTATGAATAATGTGATTTCAGATGAGAGTGAAATTGCAATTGTTTTTTTAAATGAGAAGGTAAATAATATTTTATACTTGTGTTTCAAACTAGCATGAATTGGTTATATTTTTAAATTATATACATTGGGTGTGGGGAGGATTACTACCACGAAAATATTCCTCAGACCTATCAAATTATAGTTATATTCTGGTCCCACTTTGACGTGACATGAACTCTTTAGGTTTTGGATTAGGTGATGGAGTCGCCCTGTGAAGTTACTTCTCTTATCTATGGGGAGAGAGATTATTGTGGATTTATTTTTATTTATTTTAATCATTCATTTTTTATCCTGACATATTAACCTATTATGACTTATTATATTCTTTGAGATCTTACTCTATTCCTATTGTGTAGTTTATTTATTCTTATTTTGTGTTTGATCTTGCATTAATATTTTAACTTGTAATTCTATTGTGTGTCCTTCTAATGCATGGAATGTTCCTGATAGATTTATGGGTACAAGTAACATTTTATATAATTATTAATAAGGTGTAATTATTAACATTAGAGTACAAATCATTCCCTTACACTATTCTCTAGTATGTGGGGATCAGGAATTCCCTTTAGACCATGTCACAAGTCGACATAAGGACTTAGACCAATGATATCTTGGTTTGGGTTGTGATAAAATCATATCAGTGCCCAGTTATTATTTTGATAAGTTATGTAGATACTAAATAAGAACATCACGACTCAAAAGGTAAATCAAGGGTCGATGCTAGATCATCACCTCCTCAGGATGAAATAAGTGTTACTAGGGTTGTCCGTGATGTATACATATTAGAAAATTGATCTTGGTTATTGGTTGCTTTTTAGGGTTTTAGTTTATATTTGAGTGTTTTTTATTATATTGAGGATTTACATGTTAATTTTGAGGATTTTTATTGTTTTAGAGTAACATGTTTTTGGAAATCCGGGGTTACATGATTCTATTGCATGTTCTCAAAAACTGGGCACATATAGTGTAGACGGGTTTAGATAACTTTTGGAAGGACTTTGCATAGTCGGTGCACAATTATCCAAATTATGAGTCAAAACCATGAGTATTAGTATTTTAACATGATTATTTTTAAATTTTGGATTCTTATAATTTTATAATATGAATATATATCTTTTATAGTTGATTTCTGATTTATAAGTGTATTATCTATGGGGTTTTAATGTTAATTGGGTAGAATGAAATTGGATATTGTTTATGAAATCATGTGTACTCTTTTAAAAGTGGTGTAATTTTTTAATTTTTTTTTAAAATTAAATGGTTTTGATTTGTGATAAGGATGGTTGAGAATAATATTCTAAACTAAAAAGGGTGGATTATGTAAATTGTCTTCATAATGTTCATGTAGGATTTCATAATAAATTCTTCTATTGTTTTGAAAATATATGAATTGAAAATGTTTTTTTACAAATGTTGTTAGTGTGGGATTTCATAATTTTTTGGTTGATATTGGAAGTTATTATTTGAAAATTATTTTACAGAGTTATTACATTTAATTTTTAGAATATATATAAACTCATGCATCCAATAGTTTTGATAAATGGATGTTTTTATAGACTTATCTTGATATTTTGACACTGAATCTTAAATCTAATAAATTTTGAGAAAATTTGAATCTTGATTTTTATTTGATTTTGGAATTTTTCATGATTACTTGTTAGTTTAGAGTACTCTCCCATCATGTATCAATAGATTAAATGAGTGATCTATTGACGGTTTACTGCATGTAAACCATCTAGTTGATCATGTTACATTATAGTTGATCATCCCTCTTACTCCAATCATGAATAATGGTGAAATTATTCTTCCATACCAACATATCGATTTTTTTTAGAGTTCCATAACAATATTCCTCACATATTTGTACAAAAAGTTTACTAGGAAGAAGAAGACCAATGTAGATATATTAAAAATATTTTCACTAATCTTGAACATATTGATTCCCTTAAGCTCAAATTCATAACTTTCATACTAGTGGGTATGAGTTGGAAGTCTATTAACTCTAATTTCTAGAATAAAACAGAAACATTCAAGTTATGGAATGATTTAAAGGAATAGTTCATCCATAAATCCATGAAAATATAAAGGGCTATGAAATTGTATGGAATTCATTAAGTTTATTCATCGGTATTAGAAAATGATTTCAATTTCATTAAATTGGTCCCATATCATATGGATATTTACAAGGATGAATTTTTAATGGATTATTATTTCGAGAGAGTTCAGTGATTAGATCTACAAATGGTGATGTTCATGCCTAACCATGAAAATTTTAAATAAGTGGTGTAGTAGGTTGTCAGATTAGAATTTGGTATGGTTGGAATTCCAGAGGTGATTTATGTTTCCTCTATTCATGAGGGTAGGATAGGAATCTATACTGGAGGAAAGGCGAATCCAATTAAGTTTGATGGGGGTGGGTAGAAAATTTAAAATCCCGTTTTACTTCATTATATCAGATTCTGATATAATTATCCTTGTGGTGTGCTATCAATGTGGGAGGTCTAGACATTAGAAATCTACATGTATTAAGACACCAAAACCCTTTTTACTTGGTTAATTCTAGTTTATTTATAAAGGTTATTATGAGGAGTATATCATAGGAGGGGGGATATATCTACCTATCTAGGAGACACTAATATTTACTATGTTGAACTTGGAAAAAATTTGGTGACCGTTTGAGGTTTTCCTTGATTTAGTTTGTTTCATTTTTATTGAACTTATGAATTATGGAATTGTCTTGTGGTGGGTATTAAATTTGATGACTATTTTAGGAAAATTATTTGTTTCATTAATGGATATTACCTAGGTTATTTGGGTGTGTGATATATAATAATTTCCAATATCTTGGACCTCTTTCACGAGCCCTTACATCATGATAATGTGTGGAGCTATTTTTAGGAATTTTATGAACTTGAGATTTTGGATTTAATTTAATATAGAAGGAATCAAACCTTAGTGTATTTTTTGTTGTTGGGTAGATTTCCTTTCTTAGAATATTGTTAAATGCACCCTCAAATATAATTTATGTTATCTTTTATTTTTATGATAATTATTTATCTTGTAGGAGAGTGATGTCATTTTATGGTTAGACAAATCCTTTAATGTTTTTTCAACCCATCCCACCCATGACTAGATTTTTGGTATTTGTTTATCAATCATCACTAGATTATTTTAGGAACAGAGAGATGGTATCATCATGTTTCCTTTGTTTGATCTTTAGATTAGGGAGTTAGTTGTTTTCTTGGGGTAATTCTAGATGAATTAAACCCTCTTCTTCTTATATATTCATTTTTTTGAAACACTTCTTAGGTTAAATATGAAATTTTATACGATTAGCAATGGGTTTAAAGATTGAATTTGGGCGGTGTATTTGAATCTTGTTTGGTTATTTTTTAGTGATCTTGGTTAGTTTATATCCATTTATCTCCTATGTTTTTCCTTTAATGAGATGAAAAATTTCATTCATAAATTTTATATAATACTTTTATTTGGAATTTCTAGGGGAAGAAAGTGTTATGGTATGAAGAATTATCAAAATTCGCATGTTTTTTCTTAATATTTCTCTAATTTATTTATCTTTATCATTGTATATGATTGTGGGTTAAATTATCTATTTTTTTTTCAAAATTTTGATATTTTATGGTGTGGCAGATGGTCGGTGGATGGTTAGTGCTAACTGTGTAGCCTATCCATTCAAAACATGTAGCATGTTTTAGATATGATCACATGGTTAGTGGATGGTTTTCTTAATCTCGTGGCCAAACTGTGTAGTGTATTTTAGGTGTTTTTATTGAGGAATTCATAGATATCACTCAATTTATAAATTTATTTATCCTAACCATGATTCTCACCTAGGTTTCTTAAAAATGGTAACTTTCATTTCTCACCTCTTCAAATTTTACTCTTTGGAGTCCCCTTTCCCCCATTCAACTCCTATGACCCTTGGTAACCTACCCCTTCATTCACCCACTTCTATTTGGTGAGTTCAAGAGATTTAATTATGATTCATGGGTTATTATTCTAGGTAATCTCTTCTAATTTTCTTCTTCTCTTCATTCCTATTTATTTATAATTTTTTTTCTTGAAATAGTGTGTTCTTGAAGACCTAGGTTTTATTTTGTGTTGATTTTTATTTTTAATTTTAGGGTTTTAAGGTTCCTCATGGTCTCCAAATGCTTATTGGACCTTATTATGGTTGATTTACATAGTGAATTATAAAAACGATGAGTTTAATACAGGTTTCTCCATGTATAATATTTCAAAATTAAATCCATGATGACTTGCTTATTTTTATTCCATATTTCCAAAATTTTAAGAGTTATAGTTAGTTTATTAATTGAAAAAGTATTACAAATGAAGGTTTCTTTAAATTAACTACTATATATGAAAAGGGTTCTTCCAATTTTTTATACATAGATATGATTTCATTGTTTTGTTAACACCTAGTATTTGTATAAATTCACGATTGTTCCTTTAAAAATAATTAGTTATCTAATTAAAAATATATTATCGGGTTTTATAATTAAAATAAAAGGGTTAGTTTTATCTATGGGTGCATTTATGATTTTTATGTCTGTGTATGTATGTTATTTAATTAGTAAAGTTTCTTTATGATGTTTACTTATAATTTTTTTCATAGGCATTTTCATTTCTATTTTTTGAATGAATATTATAAATATACGTTTGGAATCTTCCTAAATTATTTCCAAAAAGGTGATTCCATTAAAACATAACTCTTGTTATAGTTTAGACATTGAAATGTTATTATTTTTATGAGATAATTTCCCCATATAAGAATGTTTATAATGTTTAATATTCTTGATATAAGAAAGGGAATATTTTTATGAATGGTGTTTGAAGGCGAGTGTGAGTTTTCTATTAATTAATATGATTATATTATCTTTTGACAATTAATTTTACCTCATATATATATATATATGTAATTTGGATACTTGGTTAATGAGGAGGGAAATCCAGGGACACATGATGTGCCCCTTTGGAATCACACTTTGACTAATGACCCTCATTTTTTACACTACTATACATAGGTGATTTTTCCCTCTGTTAGTCCTGGTAATGTAATAACAATTGTTATGAGAGGTTACTTGTATCCAATGATGATATTTCATTATCGATATTATGTTATAATTGTCTTAAATTGTTCAAACGGATATTAGGTTTCCATGATTCTTATGACCATATCAGGCTTATATTTTTTGTTATTTTTGTGATATTATATTTTATATTTACCTCAATTTATCTTGATTTATAAGTGAAATGTTTCATTTATTCCCTTTCCAGAGATCTATCTGAAATATATTTTTAAACTATTTTAATTTCTATTTAAATGTATTATATTTTTCAATAAAGCTTAAAAAATATTATCTTAATTTAGAATATTTTTTATTTTGGTATGACTAAAGTGATTTTAACTGAGAGTAAGTTTTGATTTTATATTTTAGAAATATAATGTAAAGAATATTTTTTATATGTGTATTTCAATCTGTCATGAATTGGTTATTTTACAGATTATACATGGGGTGTGGGTAGGATACCCACTGGTTATACTTTTCTAATAGAAATCACATTACGGATTAAGTCAAGTATCACTTTTATTTAGAATTTTATTTTTTGGTTTTGGTATGGGTGATATAGGTAGAAAGTGAGTATTGTTTTCTTGTTAATAAAGTTGGATGATTGTAGATTTGTTTTTATTTATTTCATTCATTAATTTAGGTATCATGATGTATCCTCAAATTTAGGATTAATATATTCTATAACTTTTCATTCAATAATTACTGGGATATATTGGTTATGTTTTTTGGTTTAATATTTTATTATATGAGATATTTATTTTTTATTATTCCAATTTTTTTTGTTTTTTAGTTAAACATATTATTCTATTATGTGGCCTTCTAATTTATGTAATATTCTTTTTGGATTTATGGGTAGAATTTATTTGTTTGTGTAATGACTTGTCAAGGGAAATTGATCCCATTAGTGCATATCTAATTCCTTGAAACTAGTTTACAACCCATGTTAATTGAGAATGAATTTATGGTCATGTCATAGAATGTCTTGGGGACCCATATCTGCGGTAGATCAGGTTGGTATATGAAAAATATCTACACAATTATTAAAGGTTCTTAAAATATCCATTAAAATATATAAATTCAAAAACTATTTTTGGCAGTGGTGCTTTTACTATAACTGAAAATACTTGTCATTAACATTATGAAAAACGCAACAGTCATCACATCAATGGGATACTCACCAAGAAACAGCTCAACTAAACTCCTTTTCCAACATAAGTGCGGCTATTCATTTTACAGGAATTAGAATCTTGTCACTTATCTTCATTGAGGATATTCCTCTATCACCCAACACACATATTGAAAAATATATTAAAAAAATACACCTGACATAATCAGTTGGGTTCTTCATATATCAAGGAGGATTGGGATTAATTTTTAGTGTTCCGACCACACCAGTTTAATCTATTCATTTAATAATATGTGATGTATAAAAATTAATGATCTAATATTGGGTACAAGATAAATATTCTATACCAATTCTTTTTTATACTCCATAAAAAGGTTAGACATTCTCAATTCATGTGTTGTATAGAGTAAACTATTAATAATTATAGTTAAATTTTTACATTATCAAGATATGGATATTTTATATTTTGAGGGAGAGGCTTAAGTTTCAATTTTTTGGGATTATGTATTTATGGGTGGAAACAAGAAAGATAATGGTCGGTGCTATCATATAATATCTCATAGATGACATTCCAAAATAAGAAATAAGATTTCATAATCTGAGTATAATTATCATTGATCATTTAGCCATTGGTTATTGATATGTACACTAAAATGATGAAAAATACATATTTATTTATACTAAATCATGGTATAACGTTATTTGATCCATGAAGTAGTTTGAGACACTATATCGTTGTGTCCTAGCATGGAAATTATCATATTATATAATAATACATGGTTCTACTTACATTTTCTAATCTCTCTATCATATTTAGTTAAATCATAATATGATACTAGTTACCATGAGTTTTAATGTCATTAATGTTTATTCAAACATTAAAATAATTAATGAATGATTGAGTTAGATTCCATAAAGATTTGATAATGTTTTATTATTTTAGAATTTCCACATGAAAATGGTTTAATGGATGAGTTCTAAAGAGGGCCATTGAATGAATATATAAATATTATCAATACCAAAATGTTTGGTGGTCAATATCAAAAATAAAACTCCTCACAAAATTTCACTTATTTGATATCATTTATCAATCAACTTGAAATAATAATATAGTAGAATGTAGTATTACGAGAGGTCCTAATCGAGCATCAAGTGATTCCCATGATCTATGGATAATTTATAAGGACGATATATTTAAAATACTTATTAGTATCATTATAAAATGATAATGAAAATATTTGATAAGAAAAATCAAATTGTGCAAGTTACACTATTTTTATTATTCATTTTATTCTTTATAAATTATTAGATAAATTCAAGGAATAATAGTGTTATATATATGTTATACTACTATGTTTAAGATGTTAATATTTACTTCAAAAACCAATAGTTTAATTAAATAAAATCTACAATGATTGTTTTGATCTTTAGATCTATATAAAATATAGAAAAATAATTTTCCAGGTACCATAGTGTATCAATGTAAAAACACTAGGTTTTTTCTTAAAAACAAAGGTCTATGACATAAGAATTATGAAAAATGGAATTTCAATTCTTATTTAGGTTTGACCATGTAATATTACTTATGTAACAAAAAAAATTTGGCATTAAAAAAACGTGTCAAAAAAAGAGAGCGTAATAATCAATTTCTCTATGCCATGGTGAACCAATATCTATAATATAGTGGCCGTAAAAACTATGATTGGAAATGGCATAAGCTAAGCTATTTTGGAATTATAGATTCCTTCCCAAAACAATAATTTCCCCATAATGACTGGGTAAACAGTGAAGGAAAAAATTACATAAACCTAGAACATCAATGGGTTAAGCTTACATGACCACCAAAAGGGTCATGGATTTTAGAATTTCTAGATGACCAAATCAACCTACGTTATTACACGGTGTAAAATGTTTTAGAAATAATTAAAAATGAAATGTGTTTTAGATAAAATTTTCAAATACCTCCATCAGTGTGGGCTTGAAGTCCCCACACATAATCTATGGGTGGGGGGATTTAAACTATACCAAAATTGTTTTGGTAGATATGATCTTGTTTTAAATTATATATACATGGTAATTATTTTATTAAGTGTTTATAAATTTAAAAAATGTCAAATATAAAAGTTTTTATATTGAATTATGAATAGTTCATATATGAAAATATAAAATGACTCTAATAAAGCCTTATTTGAAAACTTATTTAATCCATTCCAAAAATCATTTTTAATGTTGATATTATCAATGGTTTAAATAAAATTTATAGAAAGGTATACAATTTATATAAATGTTTTACATAAGTATGAAATATTAATTTTTATAAAATAAAAATGTTTATAAATTATCTAATATTATAAAATATGATGGATTTCATATTAATACAATTTAAATGATAATATGAAATGTTTATGTTTGATAAAATTATATTATTCAATTTTATATGTGCCTAAATATTAATGTATTTATAATATATTTATGAATTTTTCATAAATTGTTTTATATCATGCTTAAATAGACGAATTTTTCATTCATTCATTTATTTCCTACTTTATTAACTGATATAAAGTGTTGTATTTTGAATTAATATGTAATATTTAGTTTATAGTGTTAAACTAATTTCAAATTATCATAATTGAATTTAAGGAGTTACATGCTAGGTATAATAAATGATTTAGTTATTTTATACCACCAATTTGTCTTATATTAGGTTATGAACCTAAATGTAGTAGTTGATTATAGTTTTATACATATTTCATGTAATAATTTTGATGGAATATAAATATATATTGAGTAAAGTATGCTGGGTAGAGGGAAATTAGGTCAAATTGCTCACTATCATGGAGGAATATTCCTTGTTTAGAAATGTGGGGGTTGGATACCTATCACTCCAGGATTACACTTATAGAGGCTTCTGTTTCAGTATGACTCCATGCCTTTACAGTAAATGGTTTCTTATACCTTATTCGTGATATTTATTTAGATATGAATAAATATAGTTGTCTTTTAATTTATGTTAGTAACACAAGCTATGAGTTGTATAAAGTGTTCCACAACAATATGCTATGAAGATATTGATGTGATAGAAAGAATATGATTTCAAACTAAATCATTATAATCTTTTATACTAATAATTTAAATAACATGACGTATTACGGTGAGATGAAAATAACCATAAAAATATGAAGTGACAAATTCCTTCCAAAATGAACAATTATCAAGACCTTGATAATCCAACCAAGTTCGTTCATGCTAAAGATGGTTTTCCATATATTTTATTATGCAAGAAAATAAATTAATGAGGTAAAAATAAGAGTTAAGTTCCTTATTTTTATTATTTATTAGTTATACTTTGTTGGGAAACTCTTTGAGAAAGGATACCATAGGAATAGTGTTGATTTTGTCTATACGATGGATTTGAAAAATGGTTTTTCCTCTCAATGATAAATGAGATATATATTATATGATTGACATGAATTCCTTCTTAAATATATATGTGTTGGTAGGAAAACTGAAGTGGAATCATTACTTAGTGAAATATTGATCTTGGATAACTTATGGATATTATGGATTAAAAAGGGGTCTTGAATTTAGTGTTAACAAATTTAATGAAAATTCATTATTAATTAACTATAAATATGATTATCATATCATAAAAGATTTTTTTAGATAAATTGAATCATTATAATCTATCACTACTTTTATATAAATCATAAAAGTAGTAAATCTTAATGTAAGTAACTTCTTTTACCAGTAAAAAACTTATGATTTTTTCTTAAGACAGGTAAAAAATTATATGTGTTAGAGTAACCCCTTCTAGAGTAACCAACTATTAAGGTTGTTAAAAAAGAGAATATTTATGCTTATGAGAAGAAAAAATTAAATAATATAATGTTTAAAAGGAATTATTTATTGGAAAAATGTTTAAGGGAAAATTTTCTCCCACTCCTATACTCAGTATTACTTTGTGTGATAATGAATTGGATAGACCAGAGGTTTTCTTATGGCTGACTATAGAATTAATTCCATAATTTTCACTACAAGTGTTTGGAAAATGATAATGAGTTCAATAAGAGCTTGACATATTTTCTTGAAGCATTGAGTATAAATGATCATGACATGTGAATTCTATTATTTGGTATTATATTGGTAGTATATGTGGGTAAAAGCTAAAACAAAGAGAAGAAGACTTAACTGGAAAGTTCACCAATGTTTCTTCAAATAGTCAATCATGATCATTAACACATGAAGGTATTTATAGGATGGATGGAAAATTTTACATATAATGGAACCTTTTGAGATACTAGAATAGGTTTTGGAAACTCCAAGGAATTTCCATGCTTAGTACCAATGTTATAGAAATTAATTCTTTGATTTTAAAGGGTATATGGAACAAAATTAATACTTTACAAATGTTGGGAGAATACAAGTTCTCAAAATCAAAGAAAAAATTGGAAGATCTTATAGTTTGGATCCAAGATAAAAATAAAAGTGTTACCTCATCAATTATTTGAATACAAATGAATACTTCTAGCTTATATGGATCTAAATAAAGAATTTTTATTTTTATCTCATTTAACATATAAAATAAGAGAAGTTGTTTATAAATTTTAAATTTTTATAAATAACATGGGATTATGGTTTTAAATCATATGGATTGTAATTTATCATATTCTATAACATAGTTTTAATTTATGATAAAAATAAAAGTAGTTTTATCTAGTACAAAAGGGTTTACCCAAGATATTCATTAGAATATGACTAAAAGTGTTCACACCTGCCTATAAAATCATATTTAAAAGAATAAAGTCTTTTTTAGGAATATTACTTGAAACACATACCACACCATATATGATATGGATGTAATGTTTTTAAAGTAGTCCCAATAAGTGAAAAATAAGTGTTTTTTATATCAAAAATTAGTTTGTATTTCTTAGTATGATCTTCTAAAGATAATATAGTTTCTGAGAGGATATTTGGAGCACGTTTGGATATAAAAGAGTTTAAAGTTAGAAGTAAATGATTATGCTAGAAAAAATTCTAAGTAAATTCCACTTAATATCCAAATTATTAATTAAGGTATGGTGGTAAATAAAAATATAAAGAACAACATTCAGTTACCATAACAAAGTGAATTTCCCTTTATATTCTAAAACAGTTTAGCATTTGTTGGTAACGATATAATATAAAGATTTACATTAGTTAAAAATGATATAAGGGGATTTTTTGAATGGAATATTCCATGAATGATGATAATTGTTAACATATAAAGAGTTATAATTAGAAAAAGTGTTATTAACATTGTAAAATTTGATTTTGTGAATTGAATGGGTTAAAATACATATTCAAGGAGTAAAATGTTAATAATATGATTCCTAAATCTCATCATTATTCAAATTGAATTTTTTCATAGACGTTACTCACATTAAAATTTAAGGTGGAGATTTTCATTAGATGGCCACATAGATATATGAACAGAATTACATATATATGTAAAAGTTTAAGAAAACCGAAAATTTTTAAAAATATTAGGATAATATATCATTCCATAATATATGATATGATAATACTTCTTCTTATGTATGGTTTTGTTAATATTATTAATTGAATTTATGAATTTGTAATATATATTTCTATAAAAAATATATCCACTTTACCATTCATTCATGTTTTCTATATATATTTCATGAATTGAAATGATAATTAACCTCTCAAAGTAAGACTTTGAGTTATACTTAATTTATTTTCATCATGAACTATTATTGTTTTTCAAAAAAATGTTAATGTTATCATTAGTATGATTTCATATATAGATTTTAAATATGGCCATGAGGCACAAAAAAAGTTTTTTGAATTGTATAATTCATAAAGTATGCCACACAGAGTATATAAACTATGAATATGGTATACTAGGGGTGGATGTTTCATATTTTAATTATTTATTAAGAAAGGTTAGTGTGATACATAGAATGAGAGAATTTATACTTCGATACATTTATTATATAATCCTTTAGGATTAACTAATTTGGGTGAAATTGGGTAAATTGTTGATCAGGTATTTGGTTGGAGCTTAGATAAGATGGTTTTTTCTCTTGTGTGATTAATATTCCATATGGTACAATGAATGAGACATATTATGAAGTGCACAAGCATACCAAGATAGTACATATGATGTGATTACCTATCGGGGAACTGGGAATGTGATGCACTCATCCACTTAGATGAATGACCTGTGATGTGTTCAACAATTTGGTTAGTATATACTCAAATAATTGAGAATATATGACTAGATATATAATATAGACATACTCTATGTCCCATGGTTATTTTATACCATGAAAAAGGGATCATATGAAAATGAATACTTGCATATGATGTTGCACGTTTACACAATTATATAGATACATGTCTTTGATATAAATATCACTATATCCTTTTATATATTTTGATGGATTTATGGATACAAATATTTTCTTACATTTATGAATTATAAAATTCATATTTTTTTCAATATTAAAAATGATCATGGGGTCCCACTTTGCAATTATGTAAATTAGGATCACTGTGAGATCTTATACATAAAAATCCAATAATTACATGATTTATATAATATAACACATTTTATTAAATACCATGATATTTTTGGATTAGAGTTATAGATAATTATAATAAAAATTTACTTATAAATAACATTTCTACTCAAATAATGAACAATTTTTTAATTATATAAGAAACTACATTATCAATAATATGTTTTCATAATCTCATATAAATTCTCCACACATGATATTCTCGTGGACATGTCATGTGAAACTATTTTCTTTATGACTTGGGGAAATAGATACATAATAATGGTGAGATAAAATTACTATTAAGGGAAAACATATAATAGAAGATACCATTGAATAAATAATACGTGGATAATATGTCATAAAATAGATGATAATCAAATAATACCATATAACAAATCATTATATCTGGAAAAAAATCCATGTTTAATAATATAAATAAGATGATGGAAAATAATTACTAATTTCATGGTGACGGAATACATAATTATGGATTTATAAAGGAAATATTCCATGTAATTACATACCATCAAGGCCTTGTGCTAATGTATATACTTTCAATCAAGTTTTTTCCCAAGATATCTTAATAAATTGGTAGTCATATAATAAATACCCATGTTAGTTTTTCACATTAGACTGAACGACGCATTGAGGGGATGTTTAAGACTCCTCCCATCACTAATTAAGTCAAATTAATTCATCATATGAATAAAAAATTAATAAAAATAGTATGTATAAGAAATTTTACATGATAATATCCATATTGAGATGAAAAGTTTATGGTTTATCAATATTTACCCAATCAATAATGTGAATAGATTTATAAATAAGCATCCCTGAAACTAAGAGAGTATTTAGTAATGGAATATGGTCAAGTAAATAATTTTTCCAAATCAATATATTTATGGATATCTAGGTGAATTCCATTCAAACAATGAAATTAAAAATGCGGTATTTATAGAGGAAAGGCATTTGAAGAAAAATCATGCATATACCTAGAGGATGATTAGGCATGATAAAAGATGAAATAGATTTTTCACAAGATAAATCAACCAAAAGAAAATAGTAAGATATTATTTATATGGTGTTCCATGGAATATAATATTTGGTGGAAGAAACCATTATCGGAAGATAGAAGTGTTATAACTAAGGATGTTCTTTGTTGGAAATAGAGTGTGGTTTGTTTTTGTTTTCAATTCTCAACATGAAAGATCAGGGAGTACATGGATGGTCACAAAGTTTGAATGAAAAGGGCCCTCAAAATTTATTCTGACAACAATATTGAAGGTTGTGTGGTTTCCCAGTGTTCTCCAAATTTTTGTGGTCCAAATTGTGGAAAATGGTTAGCATCACGAAAAGTGATTTTTCTTGGAGTCCATATGAAAGTATAGAAAAGGCACGAGTTTAATGAAGATGGGATTAAATAATAGTGTTTAAAAAAGGACCAAAGTTATTTGATGGTGATCTCCACGATTAATAGAATTAGATATTTGCAGTGGCGCAATGTTTTTGATAGAAAGCATTGTGATTAAGATGAGCATCACGAACAAGGAATTTCAACGGAGATTCATGATAGATGGTGCTATGAAAATAGGTTTTTGAAAGATCTATAAAATCTGTGAAGAGGCGGTGGAGCTTTTCAAACATCTGAGCCTATAAATATAATGATACCCCTCTTCACTTCCAAAAAATTTTGAAAAGGTAAATCTGGGATCACTCTGATTTTGTAAAGCTAAGAGAACTCCACGAAACGGACATTCCTTGTGACATTGAGCATTGAGAAAAGACATGTTGAGTCTTCACTGGTGCCAAATATTTTCATTAAATATTTCTTTGCGATTATGGGGTATTCTGTGTAGACTTAGTGAGTTTCATGAAGGATGTATGATCTGAGAAGGCATTGAGCTTCATGAAGGTAGTTTTTCCAAAAAGGCAAGGTGCTTCGCGAAGGAAGTGAACTTCACGAAGGAGATTTACAGATGGTTTTATTGAACATCATGTTTAAGAGGACAAGGATTTCAAATAGAATATACTCTGGTATATGGTGTAAGCATAGTCTTGTGTTATGTCATGGATAAAACCATTAATGCCAATCCATTGAAGGGATCTTCAAGTAGATAAACTAAGTTAGACTTCTCTCAAAGCATTGATCTAGGGGGATTCGATGGAAGTGATCTGAGGGACATTGTGTGCTATCCCTAAATATTATAAAGGTAGTTTTCTTGGTAAAAAGTGATTGTGTTTGAAATTTTATATTCCACATGTAGTGATTAATAGTGGATTTAGGTACAACCAACACACAATTGGCATTTTCTCCTTAGACTATCCCTTGAGGGTGAACAATGTATAATTTTTTGTTGTTGTCTCTCTTCATGTGAAGGTTTGATTGCTGATTGAATCCATCATTAAGGATTAATGAGTTCCTACCAACATGGAAATAAGATCCATCATATTAAAAGAAAAACATCGACACCCTGATTCACCACTCCCCTCTTAGGGTGCTCTGGGGTCCTATAGATGGTATTAATGCAAAGGTTTTCATATGTTGGACACACTAAATTAAATATATTCACTATTAAAGATATTATTTTATTTCCTGAGTCAATAATGAAGTGTAGTTTTTATGAAGATCTTGTATCTTTGAGAAGAAGTCCATATCCACCAAGACCATGATTAATAAGAGAAATAAAGAGATAAGATAGTTGAAGAAGTTGATCTTATCATTAGAAGACGTATTATCTATTTCCCAACACCTTTTTGATAATGAAGATATATTAGGATTGTAAGGTTAAGAGAAGGTGACTCAGGTTTACACCAATGAAAAGGACAACACTTATACCTCTTATGAGATAAAAAATTTCAATTGATCAAAATGTATGTGCTAGTACATTTGAAAATTGTTCACAAAATAAATATCCTAGAACAAGTGGTTATATTAATCTATCTACAACCTCACATGAATTTGTAATTGAGAGTTGATGAAAAAATTTGCATGACATTTCTGAAGAGAGAGTCACATTTTTTTGTAAAATATGTTAATGTATATAGTCAGAGATCACCTAACAGAAAAGAGAAGATCTTTCGATGGAAATGGTATTTCAAGGAAAAATTCGTAAATGTTTATATCTCTCCAAACAGGTTGGAAATTTTGAATCATTAAATAATTAACTTGAAATAATTTCATCAAAATACATTAAAGAAGTTGAATAGAAATAGGGATTAAAAAAGTTACTTGAAGAAAAGATCCATGCACTTAAATAGAAGTTGAAAAATAGCACTGATGTAAAGGGTTTAAAATTGGTTGAAATATAAAAGAATATAAAGGAACTTGACTCCTTAATTTTAAATAAAGTTAATATGCCTGAAAAAGATGTTTTTAGAATGAATACGGATTGTGAAGAAAATATGATTATGATTGAATATCAAAAAACTATCCTCAATATAAAATTTATAGATATGGAATCTCAGTTAGTCAATATTGAGAAGACATATATTGATACATCACAAAATAAGAAAACAATTGTTGTTTCTACTCAATTATCACTAGAAGATTCTAAAGGTAATATACCTCTAAAATATGATAAGAATATCATGACATATTTTTATGACCTATCTCAAGCATTTGATAAGAAATAGGTACCATCCAAACCAACTTTTATTAATGACTCTAGACCTATTATAATGAAGAGTGCAAGTTTTAAGAAAAATACACGACAAGTATGGATGAAGAAACGAGATAATGAACCTACCACCATGACTAGGGTGGATAGAAAAATTAGTATGGATGCTAGTTTACTATAGAGAGCTCATCAAGGAATGAAGAAGAACCAAAAAAAATTATACAAGAGATACAATGAAATTTATATTCGAAGTTCAATGTTTGGGAGGCATAGATTTTGGAATTATGACTAATATTTTGGTAAAATCATTAAATTATAAAATCAAAAAAGAATACTATCTCATGGGGGAGGAATTCAGAGATAAAAAAGCAACATCTATTGGTCTAGAGGTATCTATTTATTGAAATCAGATTTGGGAAGCTTGATAAAATATGTGATGTATGGAATGATAGTGGTGAAAAAGTTGGTACATTATTATCTCAACAAGAATTCATTGTTGATAATAAGAGAAGACATCAAATACTGGAAATATATAAAGAAGTTTTCCTGGAAAGAAATAAGAAGAATATTATAGAAAAAAATTCTCCCAATATGATCAAAAGTAAGGAAGTTAAGAAGGCCATGGATTTTAAATACAAGACGTTGAAGGGTAGTTTATCCAAAAGCAATACTAAGAGGGTTGATATTCATATGAACCCATGAAAATTATCCAAATTTGTTACAACAGTTCCTAATGATATGTTTGTTATTTAGATAGAATATTTGGAATGAACAAAGAAACATGAAGATGCACATTCTAAGGCTGGTGAAAAAAATAAAAGGAAGGATTTCACATGATTAATTCAAAGTGCATGCAAGTTAAAAAAAAAGAATATGTGTTAGAGAATCCCAGTGTGAGAGATGTTAGAAATATAGTCACATTGAAAAAGGTTTTTTAGCCTTACTAATAGAATAAGAAGTAGTCATTGAGAGGAGTATGAATGTGTCATCCATGAAGGTTGTAAAGAAGAAAATTTTTCCCCACAAAGTGGAAGAGGATGTGAAGAGATTCATACTTCCTCAACATAAATCAAAACATATTTTCAGATGTGAAATCATGAATAATAGAGTAAATGGAATAACATGGTTGAGAAAAACATCTCAATAGTGCAGTTCATATTGATGAAGTATAGAGGAACCACCTTATTCCATTTTTTTCATGTAATGTATTTGTTCTTATAATGTTGGTAGTTGATGGTGAAGAATGTTCTCAGGGGGATAACCAAAGAGGAATATAGGGATATTAATTCATGATAGCGAATCTGAAGAATTCACCATTTTTTAATGATTTCTCATTTCAATATTCAAATACAGAAATGATTGAGAACATGTTTTCAAGAAGATTATACTTGGTGATGATCTGAATGTTTTACAATGTGGAAATTATTAATATTAGTAACCATTATGGTGTTATCTCCATACTAAAACTTCTTGAAATCCATTCTTGAAGAGATACATCATTATAAAGAGGCTGAAAATTATTTCATTTGAGGGGGATACAAAAAAAGAATGAAGAAGATTCTTCCAGAATCATTACTTCAAATTTTATCTAACATGATTATTTTGGAAATTGATTGAATATAATATCATTGGAAAAAGAGTTTTAGGAATCATGATCAGTGATCAAGAGATAGATATTGATATATAAATAGTATAAGACTTGTAAAACATTATATAACGACACAATGAATATGATTCAGATAATGTTTTAGAAGAGGAAACCATTACTGAGGAAACATCATCAAAACCTCACAAAATACTCTCCAAGGTATGAAGCAGGAACCACATACATGGTATTCTCGACTAGATTATTATATGAAGAACCACCAATTCTTAAGAGGTGGTGTTGATCAGAATATCCATGTGAATTATTGATTGGAAGATAAATTTATAGTGATGGTGTATGTGGATGATATCATATTTATGATAGAATGTAGGGAACAATGGAATAATTTTATGATAACATGAAATTGAAATTTGAAATGTTTATAACTGGTGAAGAAACATTCTTCATGCGGTAGTAGGTGATTTTGAAGATGGATTACACTTTCATGTCTCAGGAAAATTATGTAAGAGATCTGCTAAAGAAAATAAATATGCAAGATTCCATACCAATGCTGACTCTAATAATAGTTGGAACAAAATTATGAGAGCATGAGGATGGGTCATCTGTAGATCCTACAATGTATAGAAGAATCATTGGAAGATTATTTTACTTGACTATAACACGACTAGATATTGTCATTTCAACATTCTTAGCGGCATGCATTCAAATTAATCAGAAGGAATAACATATGGAAGGATTGAAAACAATCATGAGGTATATTCAAGGTACTCATGATTTTGGATTATACTTTGTTGTGGGAAGATATAGTGAACTATCTAAATTTTCCAATGTTTAATGGGATAGAGATGTTGTTGATAGAAATTGTAAAAGTGGTGGAGAATTATTTATTGGAAATAATTGTGTGGGATGGTTGAGTAAGAAATAGGAAAAATACTTATGTTAGTACTACTAAAGTTGAGTATATCTTCTCTACAAAGTCTTGTACTTAGCTACTTTGGATGATGCAATAATTTACTGACATTAGTGACATAGTGAAATAGCCAAATATAATTCACTGTGATAGCAAGAGCGCAATTAATCTTTCGATGAATATTGTTCAAAATTATCATATAAAACACATTGAAATCAAATTTCAATTCATTAAGGAAAATTTTGAAAAAATAATGATTAAAATGGATCATGTTGGAACTGATGATCAAGTGGCTAGAATAATGACCAAGCCATTGTCATCACTTATGTTTGAGAAGCATTAGTTGAACCTAAGTGTTAAACCAATTACAAGTGCATCAGAAGGTTATGTGATTTCCCATCTCCCTAGTTGTGTTAACTATTTTAATCTGTTTTTGGATGTGATACAAGTTTATAAGGGAGATAAAATCTAGGGGTTGTTATTTATGCTCTATAAGTAAAAATTAGGTTATTTGGGTTTATTTCCAATGGCTGAGAATAAGGAAATTCAATGGTACAAAGGAGGAGTATAAATTTTTTTCCTAGTTGCATGAATATAGAGAATAGATAAAGTTAAATATGTTACAATGGGATAGATTAATGAGTTATAAAGGGGGAAAATGAGAATGGAGAAAATCAGAATAGATAAAACAATTAAGTGTTGTGGGGAAATAGTTAGACCTGAGCTTGTATATAATTAAGCATTCCAAAACACAAAAATAATTCCAAAACAATAGAACTCAATTTATGTTTCCCCTATTATTTTCTACTCCAATATTTTCTCAGGTAGACTTAGAGTGTTAGATGAGTTGTTTCATGTGTATTAGGTTTTAATTGTGGCTAGTACTCTATTGATTTTTCTCTATATTTCTATCAAACCCAAAGGGGATGATCATTGGAACCAATGATATTATTTTATGGAAGTGGAGTTTTTGTGTGTTAGTTGCAAATCCACATCATGAAACACCATGGAGTACATGGAAGATCATAGAGTTTGAATGAAAAGGGATATTACAGTTCATGATAACAACAGTTTGAAGGTGGTGTCATTTCCTAGTGTTTTCCAAATTTTTGGGGTCCAAAATTTGGAAAATGTCTAGCATCATGAAAAGTGGTTTTTTTAATTCCTTATAAAAATATGGAAAAATGATATTTACAAGGACGGGCATCGTGAATTGTGTTTCACAGGGGATAAAAAAACCAGACAGTGATCTACATGATGATGATGAGCATCACAAATGATGAAAATTTGGAAAATTTTGAATGGTGTTGGTGATCTTTATGATTATGAGAATTAGAGATTCATGGAGGTGTAGTGGTTTTTTTGAAATAATATGAATTTATACAAGAATCATGAATGAGGAATTTATATAGAGGTTCTTGACAGAAGGAGCTACATGAAGAGGTTTTTAAAAGAACTAGAAAATCCAAAATGAGGTAGTAGAGCTTCGAAAACATCCGAGACTATAAATTTAAGGCTACCCCTCTATACTTCCAATGAATTTTGAAAATGAAAATATGGAATCACTTTAATTTTGTGAAGCCAAGGGAGCTCTAGAAAACTAACATGCCATAAGAGCTTAAGCATCGTGAAAAGACTTGTTGAGTCTTAACCGATGCGAATGATTTCGATTAATGAGTGCTTCATGATGATAGGGTATTCCTCATTGACTCATTAATCTTCATGAATGATGTGAACATCGCAAATCTAGTTTGTTCGGTTAAGGCAGGGTGCTTCACAATGGTAGTGAGCTTCATGAAGGAGATTCCTAAAAGGAAGTGTTGAATATTTGGTTTAAGTTGAAAAATCTTTCAAAGAGCATCAACATAGGCATACGGTGCAAGAAGAATCTCGTTCTAAGTCAACGAAAAAGACTTTGATTCAAATCTATTCAAGCGACCTTCAAGTCGATAAACTGAGTTAGACTTCTCTCAAAGTACTAAGCTTGGGAGAGTCTATGGAAGTGTTTTGAGGGATGCAGTTTTATATCCTTGAATCTTATAAAGGAAGTGTTCCTGACACAATGTGATTGTGTCTGAACATTTACATTCCACACCTAGTGAAGAATAGTTTTTTTAGGGATGACTGACACAATGTTGGCATATGATCCTTGGATTATCCATTAGTGGTAAACTATGTAAAATTATTCTGTTGTCTCTCTACATGTAAATGTTTGATTATTGATCGAATCCATCATACAGGTTTAACAAGTTTCTACCAATGTCAAAACAAGATCCATAATATTAAAAGGAAAAAGTTAAAACCCTGATTCCCCCCTCTTCTCTCAAGGTGCTCTAGGGTTATACAACAAGGTTAATAAGAGTCATTATAACTCAAATAAAGGATATTTGAGTTTTTAAGACCCCTTATGACTTAGGTAACATTTAAATAAAAAAACTTGAAAATAGATATTGAAATTGAACTTAAAAAACAATTAATAAAAGTCAATTCATGATATAATATATAATAGGTAGTAGAAATATTATTTCATTGAAATTAGGTATATAATACAAAAAATGTCTCAAAAGAATGTATTTGAGATGAAAACCCCTTACGACTTTGCTAAATTTTGAATCAAAATAATATAATGGTGGGACAATTAAATAGAATTTCATATACCATTAATGAAACTCTAATGATTATAAGATAACTGAATTCAAGGATAATTACACTATAAAATAAAAATTTGTTCATAATAATAAATAAGTCCCATGGAGTGAAATTTGAGAAAAAAACCCATACATCTTGGGTAACACTTGAATCAAAAGATTAATGAAGAAATGAAATATATTTAGATGTGTATATCAAATTAATTACATAAAAAATATAGTAATTTTTGTTTCATGTTATGTAAATCAATAGTACACAATATTCAAGAAAACATTTCTCATAAAATATAACATATCTGAAAGAGTCACAATTGAGACCAAGAAACCCATATCATTATTCCTAATTAGTAAAACATGATATAAAATCTTGTATAATCAAAATAAAAATCATAGTAATCTATTTTAGAAACTATATTTTTTACTTAAAATCTTTTTTAAAATTCATTTCTTATCATTTATTTCAAATATGTTAGTCAATTATAGTTTATTTTCATAATCTGATGTTATTAGTTTTGATTTACTATTTAATTTTAGTTTTGTAATAAAAGTGTCGATTATTCTTTATAGATTAAAATTTCATCATTCCAAGAGATATTTAGGTACTAAAATAAATGATTTATAATTATTTACAATGGTAAAATTTAATTTCATATGTATTTTAGTAATTATTCATGATGATGAAGTTTGTAACACGCTTTGTTTTAGTAATTTTAAAAAATTAGGGGTGATTTCTTATTAATGGGTTAGATATTACCATTACAATTAAAGAACCAAAAAAGTAATTATTTAATTATTATTTACCAATATAGTTAGTATTTTTATTTCTTCAGTTATTTAGGAAATAAATTTATAGCATTTCTCATGTCGGTGGTTAAATTATCCTAAAAAAACAAGCTACAATATTATGTTAAGTATGGTTAAGAAAGTGAGTATTTTGGAATAATATAATTACTATACAAATATAGTGATATTTTTTAGATTTTATAAAGGGTTTGATTCATTTTATAAGTGATTTATAAAATTATGAAAATACTAGAGTGAAACAAATTATACAAACTTTTTTGGAGGTGGTAGTCCACATGTACAAATGGAGGAGGCGTTCAATTTCTATATTTTAGGGGGGAAGATAAAGAAATGTTTACAATATATGAACCTTAATTTATATATATATATATATATAATATTAAAACATGAAGTAATATTTTATAAACTTCAATGTAATGGGGTGATGGAAAATAAAGCATGCCATTCATGGAGGAGGTATTCCACACTTATACATGACGATATCATCATTTGTTGAATTGTTTTGGAGAAAGACTGAAAATAGATATTACATTTGTATAATAAAATTTTATAACAAAAAAATAATGATTTTATCATTCTTTCATGGATAAAATATTTTTATGGGGGGAGAAGATAATAATTGGGAGATATTGGTTAGGAATATTACCTCTACCTTTGGATGTTTCCCTTGGGTAACACTACATGGATCCATAGCTTGGTATTTAAGGAAGAAATGGTTTCTAAACTATTGAGATAGAGTTTAGGAGAGAATAGGGTATATTTTTTGTCAATATAAATATTTTTTATGGTTGGGTAAATTTGTTGGAATTTATCTTCTTTTATAAGTGACAAAAATAGAATTTTGGTAAATATATATTAAAGTTTTAATGATAGAATGACACCATTCAATGGATAATGGATGAAAAAAGGGTAAATAATAAATATTGCGGGTGAGATAAGGTTTAATAAGACACTAATATTAATTTTCAGATATGTTTTTAACATTTGTTATGTCTTTTACTCTTAGATTTTTCACTTTTACCATTTTTTGGTCTTCACTAGGGTAACTAATTTTTACCTAAGTAATTTAATTTTGATGCCTAAAAATAAAAAAATACTTGTTAAATACTTTTTATAATTATTATAAATA
The DNA here is from genome assembly GCA_963277665.1 of Viscum album. NCBI lineage: Eukaryota > Viridiplantae > Streptophyta > Magnoliopsida > Santalales > Viscaceae > Viscum > Viscum album. Next base: position 1,392,346,018 of record OY728130.1, on the reverse strand, counting down.
TTTAATTTATTTTATCAAATAAAATATCAATTTTTAATAAAATTTAATTTTAACATTTGCGCATGAAACACGTAAAACAAGTTTTCAGAAAGAAGTTAATTTTTAAGATTAGATTTTATGTGGAGGATGAAATTATATATATTTTTATTTTTATCACATAAATGGGTTAATTATGAACACATTAAATTTATTTATATTATAAATCAAGTTAAAACCAAATTTTTCTAAAATAATATTTAATTAATAAAAGACAAAAACAGTTTTGTTTTTTAAAATATTACTTAATCCTTTCAAAAGTTATTCAAAAGGTTTTCTAAATTAAACTTATTATTTTTATAGTGAATATTTTTACTATTAAATTCATTTTTTTAAAACTAAAATTTCAGTATATGTTTTTATGTTATACTTACTTCATGATATTTCCAAAAATTCAAGATTTTAGTGAAAACTGCAATTTTCAAAATTCACCTAAAAATAAAATATTTTAGAAAAAAATTCATATTAATCATATATTGTTATTATAAATATTAAAATTAATTTATTTTAGTCACATTAAATTTATTAAAATTCAGAATGTAACATTTAATTAATAATATAACAAGAACCATTTTATAGAATTTTTTCCCTTTTTCCTACTTCCTATCAATTAAATATTAGATTTATTTCAATATATTATTTAGATCAATAATATTTTATATAAAAATTGAATTAAAATATATTTAGTTTCTTAAAATAAAATTTTTTTAAACCCCAAAAGAGAATATTGAGATAAATAAATTTTAATTATAAAATGATCATTTTAATTATTTTTTTATAATAATTGAATCTATAATTGAATTTGTTTTAAAATAACTATTTTATTTTATGTATAAATTTGTTTAAAAATGTAGTTACTTTTATTTATACCATATGATTCAATGGAAACAAAGTAATTTCATCATTTAATACTTATAATACTATCTTTATAAAAATTTTCATGGTTTTTTAGTTCAATGTCACTTTTGAAACAAGTTGTTCACCATAGTATTTATTTAAAGTATAATTACATATTGAAATACAGGGGTTCTAAATCTTAATCAATTAAATAAATTTCAACCACTTATTTTAAATTGATACTTACTAATAAAAATAGTGGAGGGTATCCATAAGATATAAAAGACTCAAGATATAATTTCTAATGAGACATTAGTATCCATAACTTTGGTAAGACTAGGAAACTAAAATATTCTTTAATAATAGAAATATACCCAATAATGTGTTTATTTATAAAAATTTCATCTAGGATCCCATCATTATTCGGTATCAAGAGCCAGATTATTTTATTTTTAAAGGAGTACATAATCTTCCATGTATTGATAGACCATCATAGGTTCATATCAAATATGGTTTCATTATTCCAGAAAACAATCTTTTTTATATGTATAGATAGATAATCTATTTCTAAAATCACATTAAATTTATCTAGATAATAATAACAACATTTTTCAAGAGGCATATTACCACAAACATAAAATGAGTATACAATATTCATATAACTAGATGTTTTCTCTAGTAATTAAATACCGCATCATTGGTATGGTGATTTAATACTTCTAAAACAATTTATGTATGATATAGTTCCTAGAATCAAACTAAACAAGACATAGACCACTCTATAGTAGGGGGAAATTTCACCTTAATTATCATGATCAACATCAGTGGAACTAATGGCATAAGACTAATCTTATTCCCATGGATGAGAAGGTTGAAGAGGATTATTACCCTTTTTAGCAATTAGATTAGGGAATAGACGTGGATAATGAAAAATTTACATTAATAGAATTAACTGAACTCTTTATCTTACATTGGAAATTTGTTTCTCTAAGTCTTATTTTAACACACACAAAAATTATTCCATTCCATTGAATAAATTACAATGGGTGTTTCTTCCCCCAGTATTGACATGTAGGAAATTGAATATTATTTCCTTCATCCTTTTTGTCACTCAAAATTTCATGAGGCTATATCATTTCATTATTTGAACTATTTGGGAATTAAACTATGTTTATACTTTTAATCATAATTCATGATAACAAGCTTGACATTATCAGAAGATTTTTCACTCCTCCCCCTATCATATTTGGTTTCTCATGCCGATAATCTTTGTATTACTCATCACATACATTGTTAACTTCATTTATCTTACCTCGATAAATTAATTAAATAAATGAATGTTAGGGTATGGGAATGTTATCAATTATATAAAATGAAATTATAAACATAAAATAATTGATTTTTAAATGTTGTGGATAACTTAAATTATGAATATCTACGTTTTAATCTAGGTTATGCATGGTAATTCTCTATTATTTTCATTAAACTAAATATATTAAAATACATCATAATTTTTAATAAAAAGTGTATTAATTGAAAAATAATATCCCCAAAGAGTTTCTAACCAGGTGTGCAGTCTTTGGCTATCTCATCATAGACGGAGTGAGGATCAAGTTGACACTAAATCAACCTTTTTAGGGTGATTACCCCTAGGTTCATCTATTCCACAATCACATCCATGTTCCAGTGTATCTATAAGGATTTTATTTCTATGATAACCACCCAATATATACTTTCTTACAATTTTAAGATGTTTTTCTATACATAAAATTATTCCTAGTATTTTCACTAATATTCTCTTATATTAACCCACAATGAATATTAAATATTAAATATTACCTAAAATAATTTGAAGGGTTATCTATATCATTGAAATTATGATCAAACATAACATATAAATTCATAATGAAATTTATAACTCTTAAATTATCTAAAACTAAAGACATCATAATCTCTAATATAATCTAAACTTTTATTTGATACCAACTTTGACAGTGTAGACTAAACTATCCAATAATTTCATTATTTATAGAAAAAAATTCATTACATATATTTCTATGACTTTTTAGGGTTAGAGTTTTAGATAATTTGGAATAAAATTTAAATAATAAATATAATGTATTTATACACTAATAGAAAATTTTTCCACTAAATAAGAAACTACTTTATCCATAATAAGTCTTCAAAATCACTCAACATTTATCCACACATACTGTTCTTATAGAACTATCAAGTGAAAAAATTTATTCATAACTTTAGGAAATAGAAATATAAGAAGGGTGAGATCAAATACTCTGTAAGGGAAATGATAAACAAAAATACATCATTTATTAAAAAAATCTTATATAGTATGATATGAAATAAATCATAATAAAATTATTTCATATAACTGATCATAAGAGCTTGAAACAAATCAACTATTAACAATATAAATACACATGGATAATAATAACTGATTTCATAGTTATGGAAAGCACAAGTCCATAATTTTCAATGCCTTATCCCAAGACATTACATAACATTAATTCCTTGTCCCAAGAAAACTACATTCTATCAAGACCATATCCAAGACATATAAATAAATAGGTACGTATACACCAAAAACCCTAGCAATTTTTTATCATGAGACCTAAAAATTCATAAAAGGAGATATTTTAGTCACTAACCATCACTAATTAAGTCCAATAGATTCATTATATAAAGGAAATAAATAAAAATACAATGTATAATTAAATTTCTTTATAAATAAATAGATATCTATAATAAATTATCTAGTATATGGATTGTCAATACTTCCCCAATCACTAAATAAAATATATTTCCATATATGAATCCCCAAAAAAACACCATATATTATAATGTTATATATCTAATCCAATAATTTTTCCAAATAATTTTTCAGTATCTTGGTCAATGACATTCAAAAAATAAAAAAAACAGATTTTCCCAGAGGGATTTCATTGGAATACAAATAATTCCTATATGTAGCGAATGATTAGAAAAGACAAATATAGTAATAGATTTTACCCAATATTAATCCCCTAAGAAAAAATCATATGATGGTATTTATAAGGAAATCCATGAAATAAAATTTTATCATAGAAAAAACCATTAATGTAATAGATAAGTTCAAGAAGAGACATTATAACTCAATGAAAGGCGATTTGAGTTATGAAAATCCCTTACAACTTAGGTGACATTTAAATCAATCCTTGAAATAGAGAGGTTGGAATGAAAATTAAAATACAATAACTAAAATACAATTCATGATAAATTAATAAAATAGGTATTAGACACAATATATAAATTAAATTAGGTGAATAATACAAAATCTTCCCAAAGAAAATAATTTTTGAGGAAAAAACCGGACTTCTTTAGTAAAGTTACTTTCAAAAGAATATGAAGGTGGTAAAATGAAATAGAATTGTAAAGTAAATTAATGAAACCTGAATAATTTTAATAGAAGTAAATTTTTACATAATTACACAATGAAATAAAATTAATTATGTAATAATAGATATGTATTGTGGAGTGAAATTTGAGACAAAGAACCCTAACAGATTTGCTAACACTTGAATCCAAAGATGAATAATGAAAGAAAATATATTTTTACTTTTATATACCATGAATTAAATGAAAAATAAATTAAAATAATTTTATTATAAGAAAATAATTATAACACCATATATATGGAAATGTGGCACACAAAATATAACATATCTCAAAGAGTCAGAATTGGGACTAATAACCCTTACCTTTATTCCCATTTAGCTGAACACATTCTAACTTATAGTATACCAAAATAACTATACTAATATACCTATTATATAATATTATTTATATTTATTACCTATTCTAAAATTCATTTCTATCCACTTATTAAACATTTGTTATTTACTAATATTTTACTTCTGTCATTAGATGTTATTAGTTTTGATTGCTTATTCTGCACCAGTTCCCTAATGGAGGTGTAAATTGTTTTTTATAGATTAAAATTTCATAACTAAAATATAATTTTATGCACTATAATATATTATTTGTAATTATTTATAATTTTATAATTTTATTTCATAAGTATTTTTGTTATGATTCATAATGATAAAGTTGGTGACGAGCATGTTTTAGTAATTTTAAAAAACGAGGGGTATATTATTAATAATATGTTATATATTAACAGTATCAATCCAGTAATAAAAATAATAATTACTCAATTTTTATTTTACAATATCATGAGTAATTATTTTTCCTTATTTATCCATGATAAGAAATTTATAGAATTGTTAATATAGGAGGCTAAACTTATACAAAAAAACAAACTATAATTTTTAGGTGAGTGTGGTTAAGAAAGATATTCTTTTGTTATAATATAATTATTATAGAAGTATAATACTATTAATTAGATGTAATTAATTTTTTTAATTATATTATAATATAGTTTCATAAACAATAAAATACTAGAGTGAAAATTGAAATACGTCACTTTTTTGGTGGTGGTGGTCCACATGTACGCACATGTGACACATTATTTTTCAATAGATATGAAGTAAGTTAAAATTTGGATTATAATATTTGAGCCATAATAATTTTATAGAAATAATATTAATCCATAAATTAAACTTTTAGAACTATCTATGAAATCAAGTGATGGAAAATGAAGCATGTTGTTCATGGAGGCAGTATTCCACACACACACGACAACATCTTCATTTTTCAAAGGATGTTATAGAGAGTTAAAAAATTGATATTAAATTAGTATAATAAAATTTAATCATATTTATAATATTTATGTTATCATAATTTCATGGATGAAATATTTTTTATGGAGTAAAAGAATAAAAAAATTGAGTGAGTTTGGTTGAGAACATTACACCTCCCTTTGGATGTGCTCCGGTGGGTAACAACTTAAGGCTCCATAGATTTCTATTTTGAAAGAAAAGGATTATAGGAAATGTTTATAGAGTTTATGAGATGTTTTTTAGAGTTTTTATAGATAAAAGTATGTGTAATGTTTGGATAAATAGGGTGAAAGTGATCTCATTTTATAAGTGAGGGAATTTTTTTTTGTAAATACTGATTCTTTTTTCAATTATTTCATGACATTATTCAATGGTAAATGGATAAAAACGTCATAAAGACTTATGAGTGGGGTGTTATAAGGTCTATAATTCCTCTAAAAATAATTTTAATACATATTTTTATGTCTTTTACTCTTATATTTTTATCTTTTCCATTTTTGATTTTACCCTAGTGACTAATTTTTACCGAAGTAATTTCCTATTAGTGAAAAAAATAAAATGGGACATATTAAATAATTTAAAATTAGTAACTAAAAATATAAATTCCATTTTATAAAATAAAATTTCTATGTTATAGAAAAATTTATTTTTTCATTATCGCTTGTAATGCGTAAAAACCCATTTTTAGAAAAAGTTTATTTATATGTTTAAAATGTATGGATTGGTGAAAATTATGAAGGATTTTTTTTTATTTTCATGTGATCAATTATTTTATTCTGAAATAAATAATATTTATTTGGCTTATAAATAATTATAAAACTAAATTTTTACATAATAAAATTTTATCAAAATAAAATTCCAATTTTTTTTCTGTTGTAAAATTTTATTAGGTCCTTAAAATATTATAAATAGGTTTTCTTGCTTCAATATAGTAATTTTTTTAACTATATAGTTTTAATTAATAAATAATTTTTTTACCATGAAAAATGTTTTTTAGTTTTTAATTTATAATTACTTCTTGATATAGTAATAAACACTATAGTTTTCGTTGAAATAAAAATTTTCACTATTCATAAAATATAAACTATATCAGAAAAAATTCAAAAAAATTATTTTAATATAATAATGTTACTATAAATTCAAAAATGAATTTAATTTGGTCAAATTTAATTTCTACAATTTTAGAATTTTACTTTTATCTAAAAAAATTAATTTTTTTTCATAGAAAAATATTTTTTAACTATTATTATTCTTATTTCCCATTAATTACTAATTATATTGGTGTCAATATATTATTAAAATCAAAAAATAAATTTAATAAAAAATAAATATTAATATATTTACTTTTTAAAAATAAAATTACAAAGCTCTTAAATATGAAATTTTATAAAAATACATTTTAATCATAAAGTGATATTATTAGTTATGTAGCTATGATAATTGAACTTATAAATAAATTATTTTTAAAATAACATTTTATTTTTCTTTATAAATAGGATTCAAAATATTATTACTTATATTTATACCCACTAATTCAGTGACTACATTATATAAGTCTCATTTAATGCTTATAATATTATCTTCATAAAATGGTTCATAGTTGTTTATGTTTGCTGTCACATTTGAAATAAGATATTAAACATAATATTTATTTTACGAAGAATCATGTACTGAAATCTTAGGTGCTAAAATCATGTTTATGAATCTTTTCTAACTACTCTATATTTTATTTGGAGGATCTCCAAAGAATTTTTTGATGAATAATTACAAGGTATTTCGTATGATGTGATACATAGAAAATTGACCATAAATTTTACCAAAAAAGTTTTAGAAATATTTAAAAAATATTTTGGATATAGTTTTATGAGTTTTTTCATAAAATTTAACATAATATGAAATTTCACTAATTGTATGAGGCTTTTAGTATAAGTGGGATATTAATGGATATGTTCACTAAAAGTTACAATAACATAGTTGTTTTGAACACACATTATTATAAACTTATTGCACCACAATGTAGTGTGAGACACTATGAATTGATGTCTTATCATGTTAATTATGTTATTATATGATAATTCTTGGTTTGGATTCCATCTTACACTGTAGAAATTATAATTCATTGAATCATCATATAATGATTATAATGAGGAGTTGTAATATAATTAATGTTTATTTATACATTAAATGAATTAATGAAATATCAAGATGAATTTTATAAAGATTTGTATTGGTTGAGTGTTTTATAAATTATTTATCAATATAGTAGAATATTTTAGTTCCAAAGAGGGTATTTGGATGGATATATAAAAAGATCGAACCCTTTTATATTGGTGTTTTTCTCAATAATAAAAAATCCTAAATTCAATAATATACTGAGATATCAATTCTACTTTACATATAAACATTATTCGAGTAGAATGTGGTGTTAAGAGAGGTCCTAATCAAGGTTTGGTTGATTCCAAAGATCTGTGGATACATACTAATGAAATATTACTTCTAATGTTTCTTAGTGATATCAATTAGATGCCTGTGAAAATATTTTACAATACATATTTGTTGGTGTAAGGTATGATATTCATATGATTTATTTTATTCATTCCAAATATATAGATACATTCTTTTCTAATTTTTTGGAGTTGATTTTTTAATAAATTTAGAATGATAGAAATTACTACAAAACCAAAAAATAAATTTATAATAATTCATAAATTAAAAAATTTGGGTGAAATTTTTATAAACCATTTAATCATTCAACATTTGAATCATTTCCAAGAATCCCTATCACCAATGAAATCTCATAAAGTATATTAGGTGAAAGAATAGAAGATTCTATTGGGAAATGGATCACATATATTAAATTAAGTAACGAATTTTTTTTTTCTTCTAACAGTTGATTGATGGATTGTAGAGACTTGGGTTTTTGGCCATGTCAGACTTTGGAATATTTCTACGAATGATTCCAGATCTAGGTGTGAAGACGGCGTGAAATTTCGAGGCCTGGTGTGCCCAGAATTAATTTTATAAAAATATTAAGTATTTTTATACTATGCATATGGAGGGGGTGTGATATCTCCTAAACGGTAGATCAAAACTAGAATCTGAGGGCACAGTTGCATCCGGAACGTGCCGTTTACTCGGGCCGAGGTGTAAACCTCATGAGCGCGGGCCTACTGTGGAAACACCACCAGGGGCGTTTTCATAAATAAATAGAACAGTTTATTTACGAGCGTTGGCTTGAATAACTTTTGGATGGAATATCAGATCAAAAATATGAGTCTTCCGTTGTGTTTAGAATGTCGTGTTTACCCTAAGGGTGACCTTATCCTTGTCCTCGTCTGTAGAGACCCACAACTTGACGTATATGGACATTACATTTCTTCTGCGGAATACTTGATACATAACCAAAACAGACACACAAGGACCGTAATAGTTTAGTGTCTTTGGAAAATGAGAAAATAATCTTCTAATCATGGTGATAGATCTTCAACATCTCCCATAAATATCTTCCCCTTTTGTTTTCTGACCTAAAACCTTTCTTTAAATCCTCGGGAAAAGAAAACATATAAAGGGTGAGCTCAAATGCTCAGTAAGGGTAAGCATAGAGAACATAAAACAATCCATAAACATTTGAATGCAAAAACTTGAACATGAAATCTAAACATCAAAATCATGAGCAACGACATAAATCATGGAAGTACATAAGGCATAGATCATAAAGTCACATTAATCATGATAAACTATAATGGGACTAAAACATGTAATTGTGGCATCCATCAAGCACATGTTATGATTTCTATAGTATCCAGGGCATTGCTGCCAAGACCATCTTGGTGGACAAAGTCCCATTCTGAATCGAGTTCACTCCTTGTTCCAGTCCTGTAACACTGAACCAGATTAACTTACCATTCCACCCATGTCTATCTCATGAGATATAAATCTTTACCCAATGCATTGGAGAGATATATAGGTCCCACCCATCTCATAATGAAATTTCTTACTTGTGCCACAACATAATCATAAACCATTCATCATAACTCAAATAATAAAAATGGGTTTCATAAATATCATCCCATCATAACATAATCCATATAAAACAAATAGATATCGTTTCATCAGAAGAAAAGTGGAACCATGTAAATCATAGAGACATTATACTTGAAACATACACATATGAAATAATGTCATCTTAGATGGAAAATAGTTTTGATAAAACACTAAAATAAATTCTTGAGGAAAATATCCTTTCTTATTCAAAATCATTTTATTTTTCACATAATTCAATGCAGTTTTAACAAAAAATGATTTTTTTGAAAATAATCATGAAATCTTGTAGAGTAATCTTCTTGAAAATAATACGTTATGAAACCGTAAAAATATGTTCGTGCCGTATAAGTTAAAAAAAATTCTTCTCGTACTTTTGCTGGAAAAGTCAAAAAGTACCTCGTAAAAGAAAAATTACTTACATACCATGTAGTAAAAGTAAAAAATGGATAAAAAGGACTTTAAAAATACATGAAAACATTTTTATAAAACTTGTTCATGGATGATAAATATAACCCCGGTAAATACTTACGTATTAGCAATCTCAGATAGAAAACAATTGAGATTGCAACATTATCCCTTACCTTAGGTTCAATTTTCTTCATAAGTGTCCGAACCTCCTGTATAATGATTTAAATAATGTTATTGACTTATTACAGAATCATATTCACTGTTATGATATCATATATAGTCTACTTATGACTTTATATTACCCGTTCTTTTGTAAATTCGATGTAAAAGCAGCGATTTGGGTAAAATCGTTTCATTTATTGTACGTGTTTCGACTTGTTGTTCTTGATATTATTACTTATATCCTGATTTAATTAATAACAGAATGTAAAAAATGATTTATATATAATATATATTCAGAATATACATTTATATATGATAGATCGATAAATGGAATGAAATACACCGTTCATGGAGACGGTAGGCCGTACGTAAGCATGAACGCTATTTTCGTTCCCTTATTGAATTGAATGGAATTAAGTAGATGAAATACATATATATATACATAAATAAAGTATCATTATTATTTAATATATTCCATTATTATTCATTATATATACTTTATAATCATTCATTAATGGTTAACATCGAGAATGAATCTCATCGCGTCGTGGAGACGGTAGTCCGTATCTACGTATGAGCGATGATATCATTCCCATGATCATGGAATTGTATTAGAGTTTATGTATACTATTTCAGAATAAATATAACTTTACAATAATCATATATAGTTATTATTTACACCATTATACCCATCCAAGTAAGGTGGTGGTGGAAAATAGATTACACCACGGCGTAGAGACGGTATTCCGTACGTACGCACGCGTGGTGATTTCATTTTCCGTAGCATGGATATATGGTGAAATAGGTTTGTTTCATACATATAATAATATATCAGTATATGATTGATACTGATGTTATTACTTCATAATGAAACAACTAAATAAGAATAAGTATAAGAAGAAATAAAGTTGAATGAATCGGTAACCGACATTATCTCTTCTTTGAAGCGCCTCTTCTTAACATCCTCTTAGGGCACTAAATATGATCTTTAAAGAAGACAAGAACCTCTAGGATGTTTCTAGTGAAGTGGATAAGAGAAATTTTCAGGGTTTGGACGATCTTGAAGGCTCAAAGTGGTGTAAGGAAGAGAGGGAGGAGGTGCCCTTTTATAAGGGAGGAGAGGGGCACCTTAGAAAAACTAAAAATATTATTTTATTATAAAGCCATATTCGGTTTTTAATAGTTCAAAATTGATTTATTTTAAAGATAAGGTGGGGAGGGGTTGAAATAATCTCATCCAATAGAATTTATACAAGTTTAGTTTTCTATTTTAACCATATCATTTAGATTTAACTTTAAGTTAGATAATTTAACTTTTACCGTGTCTTCTTGTTTTCTTACACTATAAGGTTAATAAAATTACTATAACAAAACAAACGAACCCCAAGATTTTTATTATTAATATATATAACCTTATCTAAGTCATTTGGACGAAACGTAGATTTATAGGAATAAAATAAAAATTAATAATATAATATTTGTTTTAAAAACTATTCTATGTCAATTTTGACACTATTTGGCAATTTTTTTTGAAAATAATAACAGAATGATTAGTTAGAAAAAATTTAATTAAATCAATAATAACATGTCATATTAACATATGAAATTAGTGTAATCCATAAAAAGTCTCAAATTACTTTTATTTGGGTATTTATAACATCAATTATGTCAATATTTCATTAATAAGATAATTACTTCATTATCATCGTGTCATAAATAAATTAACTTTTTTAAATACATTTAATATATTATATTTTAATTCACAACATCAATAAAAAAATACTAAAATGAACTTTTTTAAATGTAACTAATATTTACTTGTAAATTTAATTTCTTTTAGTTTTGTCTTTTAGATATAACGTTTGGGAAATGGGAGAGGAATGGTTGGTTTAATGGGTTCATCAATTATCACACTCTTTATATCAGTGCGAATCATATTTGTTAAATAATTTTCCAAATTTTTATTCCTATGGATTGTTGGAATGGTGGTTTCCTCTAGAAGGGATGAGTTTAATAGAGGGTCAATTTTTATTTTTAGTCATTCACTACTTTAAAGGGTAATAACACAAAGATTTTTCTTATCCTTTGGGTTGAATATAGGTTGAGAAGAATTTTTAACTGACCCTTGACATTGTATTTCACCCACCAAGTTAGTGAGTTGGATTAACTTATTGATTTTTTAGGATTTAAATGAAATATTGGGTTGATTACTAAAATTGGAGATTATTGTTTTACCACATATTGGATTAAGTATTCAAGGCTAAGCCTTGGTTTTGGATGGGGTGCTTTTGGTTAATGATTTTTGGGTGGTGATATAGGATAACACCCTATACCTTGGTGTTTCTATGACTAATTATGTTGGATGGAATTCCCCCATGTATATGGGATTAGTTATCCTTCTATATAGATTTTTTATGGATAGTATGGTCTTTCTTAGTTGTATGGTTATACTGGATTCCTCATAATATTATTTAAAAACTCCCATGAAGGTCACATAAATGAGGGAATTGGTCATAATAGTTGGAGACAATAACATAGATATCCTATTGAATTAGGGAGGAGTCTAGGATAACATATTTTAGAGTGCAAGTGGTATAGTAGGGTACTTACTTCTTCAAAATTTAATTCCACCTTATTCTCAAAATCAAAACATTATACATCATGAATTTCTCCAAAGGGCGCAGTAGACCTCAAACTATACTATTTAGTAATATGTGGAAAATGTTCAATGAAGATTCATGAAATGATCAGATAATTTTACACCAGGAAACCTTCTACTATAATATCATTTATATTATAATCAATAAGAATTATACCTCTACAAAAAATTGTACGAATAGTTGACCTCTTATTTTCTAGAGATGAAATATTCTATAAAATCTTCAAAAATGTTCCTAATATCAATGAATCATTTCCCCATTATATTTATTTATTCAATTTTTTCTTATTATTTTATTTCAAAAGGTGGGGAAATATTTTTCAATAAAGAGATGCATTATTTCCACTCATCCCCTAACTGAAATGATTACATAATAAATTAAATTAAACCATATTTTATTTAAAATTTAGTTACGTCACCTAGTATTTAAGTGTATATAGGTTGAGTATAAACTTCTAAAGAAGTTAGTTCCTCTAATTTCTTGTTATTATAATCCATGTTATATAATATTATTTATGATTTAAATTTATTTTGAAAATAGTAAGGGTTTATAATTCTTTTTAGAGATTGTGTATGTCCACTATTAAGGGATCGATCCATATGTCCCATTGTCAATGACGTTGAATCCACAATAGCATCAGTTCAATGTGTGGAATATATCCTAAATAAGAACATTTCATACACAAACTTCGTAACGAAATACAATTATCACACAACTTATTATAAAAAATTGAATTTAAATAAAGAAATATTTATAGAAAATGTGAGGTTCTAATAAAAAACAAAGTCTAAAATATAATGTTCCATGACAACAGTGCCAAAAATTTTCAATGCTACCGGGACATGTCAATTTATTTTAGATTTTAAGAGGTATGATATAGTAGAGGGAATACCCAAGGCTACAACTCATAGAGAATTAATGGGTTATAGTATGAGTTTTATATAAGTTTCAAAAATAGGGAGGAGGGTTAATTATATATTAAAATAAACAAAAAAAAAAGAAACGTGAATGAAATTTAATAAAATTAAAGTGTATTTGAAGAAAATTACATAGAGGAAATCATTTCATGTTTACTATATGACATGTCACATTCATTATTATTAAATGATTATAAGGTTTGTAAAATTTATTTGGTTGATTATTAACTAAAATAATGGTTATCCATTAATCGTCTAAAATAATGCATGTAGAACTGAAACCTGACATAATAATATTGTAGACAATATCATACCTGTATTCATTTTAACTACTTTAAAATAACATTGAACTTTACAATACATAGAAATAGAAATAATTCTTATGTTATCAAATTAGAACAAGAAATTTCACATACTTAAATTTCAAACTGATTGGTAATGAGATAAAACTAATTTACTTAAAATGAACTAGAACATTGTGTTAAAATATAAAACAAGGAAAGATAAATTTAAAATAAAAAATAAAAATAAAAAATATAACCAAAAAATAGAAAATTATGTTTCAAAGTCAATCTCTAAGTGTTAAACTCTCTCACAGTGGTCACCCTTTTCTTATCTCTCCATCGAAAGGAGTATGAGTCATGAGTGGATCTCCTTTTTCATTTCAGCTCTATATTTAAGGATTTGAATGTGTAGAACTTCTAAGATGACAAAAGAAACCCCTTTAAATCTATAAAATATTGGACTTCCCCCTTACCTAAACTTTTAGTTGAGGCTCTCAAGGATTCAATTTATAGGAAAAGTTAAAGGTAGATTATTGGAAGAATATTTTGTAAACCCAAATAAAACTCATATTTGGGTTAAGAATATCATAAGATGACCTAGTGCATCCCTGACCTGGACACCTGATCTAGCCCATGGTAAGGTCTGAAGGGAATTTCTAATCTCCGCAGGCATTCGACAAATTCTTGGTAATCCATAAGAACATTTTATAATAAAATTTTCCACAAATATAAAACCAAAATAATTAATGGTGGCATCTAAAAAAAGGTCAACATACAAATAAATATTAAAAAACATTAATAAAAACAAGTGTATAGAATGAAATTAATAACTATAATAGGTAAAATGAAGTAATCAAAATGATATAAAACCCATCTCCATGTGAACCATGTCATTATCGAACTCCCACACCCTACTAACATGGATACTTGGTGCTTCCCTAAGGTGATTTTCCTTTACCTGCATCAAATAAAACAAGATCTACACACAACCAAATGTATATACAGGGTGTGAGAAAATAATCCCAGTAGGATCCCACCAACTATTCCATTAGAAGGAATTATAATAAAAAAAATTATTCTCATTTAATTAAAACAAATCCAGTAAATGCATTTTGATAGTTTAGATCAAAACATGGAAAATTAACCCTTTTAAATAGTATTAAAAAATCCTTCCAAGGAAACTAATTTTCAATGAACATTTAAAAAAAAATTCATTTCCAATAATTCAAATAATTTCAAATAATTATAAACAATTCTAATATCCAATAATACATAAATATCCATATTACAATGAGAAGAAACATGGAAACTGAGTACTAGGATACAATAGGTCCCAACTATCTAGGATCCTCACTTCTCAGATAATGATCATGACTAGTGCACACCACAAGTCCCTAAGAAAATAATCCCACCAAGTGACATAGGAACTTCCCAATAAGTGAATACTCTGATGGTTTCATGAAATGAAAACTTTAGTTAGAGTTGTCGCCATATATCATTGTAAAAAATATATGGTTTTCCTAGAATGTGTGTCCAAATTCCTCCCCCTCTTAACTACCATAGGTTCTAATTTTATCCGCATGCACTGAGGCAAATTATTTCAAAGAAATTAACATTTTTAACCTACCCTTGGACACTATTAAATTTTATATACCCTTATTTGAAATTACATTCCATAAAAATAAAACTGCATGGAAATCAAATTTCAACAAAACAAAACGTGATTTTTTATTAATTTCCATTAAAATAAAACATTCCTTGAAATTGTTTCCATAAAAATACATTATTATTTGAAATATATTACCATCAAAATTAAACATGCTTAAAAATCAATTTTTATAGAAAAATTCAAGGGATTCCTATTTCATACAAATAACCAAATCATACACATTTGAAAAAATCATGAATCCTTTATTTAATAATATAAAAGAAAATTTAAAGTGAGAAAGAATGAATATTACACAAGAATAATTCTATGAAAGAAACACCCACCTCTGAACACTTGGATGTCTACAAAGATTACATGGGATCCATGACCAATGAGAATGAGGGTTGTAAGAGATAAGAAAGAAACCTAAACTGAAAAAACCCAGTTGTTAATATATGATTCCATGGTCTAAATATTGATATAGGGAATAAATAACCACCCAACTGTAGAATGATTACAAATAAAGAGATATTATATAATAAAATAGGGAAGGGTGATATCATCTAAGGTAAAATCTCAATGAAATAGAGGATGGTCAGAATACACCCTAAAATTTGAATAAAAAAAACCCTAGAAAAGGGAATAAATGAGAGGGGTTTAATATTGGAAAACTATGTAAAAAGTGTTTAAAAACCCATCCCTTAGTAATGACACTTACCCCCACAAATGGATGTGACTCTATTCGAATAACAGGGTGGCTAAATTGGTTTTTCAAAAAATTGAAACAGGTGACACCAAGATGTAGTGGGAAATCACCACCCTCATAGTGTCCTCAATCATGCCACAATATGGAGACAAAAACATAAACTTACCATGTCGTAGTATAGATATATTTCCTATTTTTTACTCACCATGATTTTATCCATGTCATGGTGGAGGAAAAAATGGATGTGTCATATAAGGAGACTCCCCACACCACATGCCCTAAACCATTCCATACACTATCCATGTTTGTCCTTCACATAGTACATAGGTGATCCCCAGGCACAACACAACTTGGGCTATAACATGGTCTAGCCCATATTTCACCAAAAAAAAATGTTCAATTTTTTAAGCCACCAACACCAACTAAAGAATCTTGAACCAAAAAATGAACCAACTCAGAACTCAAAAGGTAATATACCTCAATCCAAGATGTGATAATATCCACAGTACAAAACATTATGTACCGAGATGGTCAAGATGAAGTATGTTGTTCCATAATGAAATTAGGACATTTATCCCTCATTATCGATCAATATTCCTATGTCTCCTGATATTCCACTATATACATCCAAAATATGCAGACTAATGAAAGATAGTTCCCACTCAGGATCTTCTCTTTAAAATAAGAAACCTAAACTGAAGGTTCCACTACAAAAATAAATGGCTTAAAATCAAGTTATTCAAAGCTTAGAACATGAGAGGGTATATGATGATACTTTTTTTGCTAAGATATGTTAAAAATCATTGATAGAATAAAATTATATGGAAGAGTTAACTGATAATCCACATTTCTAACTCATTCAATGATATCAAAAGGTCCTATTAATCTTAGAGAAAACATTCTTTATTTTCGATGTTGGTGGATACACATATAGGGTGAATATTTAAAGAAACATCGATCACCAATAGGGAATTATAAATGGAGACACATATGTTCTACATAATATTTATACCAAATATTAATTGTTGACAACCATAGACATATAACCCAAACCTTTTCAAAAAGATCTTGAACAAATCATGGTACAACAAGAGAAGCTTCTCCCAACATAGACCAATAAAGAGTTGATTTACAAGGGTGACTGTAAATCACCCCAAAGTGATCCATCTTAATGGATTACTAGAAACTATTGTTATAAGTGAACTCAACTATTCTGAAGTTGTTATCCCAAACAACTAAAAATTCCATGGTGCAACTAAAATGTATATCCACAAAAATATGAATAGAATTCTATTTCTGTCCATAAATATAAGGATGGTAAGCTATGCTCAACATGACTTTAGGACCCATCACCTCCTGTAGAAATTTTCAAAACCAAGAGGTAAACCATAGAACCTTATATGAAATAATTACGGAGGGCACCCCATGAAACCTTATAATCTCTTTCTTGTAAAACTTTTCAAAATCATAAACCTTTATGGTGTCTAGAATTAGAATGAAATAGACAGACTTAGTCAACTGATCAATCATGACCCAAATGAAATTATTTACTTTGGGAATCAATGGTAATCCAACAATTAAATCCATATACACCTCTCACCACTTCGATATTGGAATAAGAATATGAAAAATAAACCTGAAAGGATTTTGGTGATTATCCTTGATTTACTATCAAGTATAAAAACATGAATCAAAATGGGTTATTTCATTCTTCATACCTATCCACTATAAAGGATGTTTCATGTCATAATACATCTTATCAGTTCCTAGGTTAATGAATAACTAAGAATAATGATAATCCTATATAAAAATATTTCTCACATATGATGGGATAACATACCATCTCATGTAGAAAATAATTCTTTTCAAAGATACATGCCATTCATTTATGGTCTCCTCACAATATAAATAATTCCCAATACCTATGAAATTTTCATATCATTGTTTCACCTAAATAATCTATGAAATAAGATATTATTTCAAATTCATGTTATCCAGAACAATACTAGTCTCTCCTATCATCATATCTAGGTGCATTTGAGAAAAAATTCCCATGAGTTACAATTCATTCTTAGACTTCATCATAGATTGTGAATCTGATTTCCTACTGAGAGCATCAATAAAAAAAATCCACTTTCATGGGATGTATTCAATTTCAACATCAAAGGTTTGAAGATACTGAAACTATCACCTCTTCTTAAGGATCAAGTCCTTATGATATAAGATGTAACTCAAACTCTTATGATTAGAATAAACCATGAACATTTCCTTAAAGAGGTAATGTATCAAAAACTTAAGGGAATGAATAATGGCCATACGATTTAAATCATGAGTGGGGTAATTATTAATGTTTAGTCAATGATATTGGGAATATTATGCTGCCACATGATTTCCATATATCAAAACACATACCAAACCTACGAATGAAGTATCACAACTTATTGATTCTAGAAATGAAATTTAGATAATTTTAAAGAAATATAGTGATCTCTCATTATTATTAAAAAAAATTAGTTGATGATTATTCTCTTCATGATATCTTTAATAAATTAAAATATCATCCATGAATACCACGAAAAATTAATCAAGGTACTTGTGTAATATATAGTTCATCAAATTTATGAAAACTATAGGAGTATTAGTTCAGAAAAATTATATCACAATATATTCAAAGTGGTCAAAACTACTCTTATAATAATTCTTTATAATATCAGAATCCTTAACTCTAATCTGGTGATACGCAGACCAAAGGTTAATTTTCAAGAACTAAATTTCTCCCATTAATTGAATAAACAAGACATTGATATGGAGAAAAGGGTAGTTATTCATAATCATTACCCAATTATGCTTTTGATAATCGACGAAATGAAAATAATTTATATCATATTTCTTAGAAAAAATAATGGAAAATTCCCCTAGTGATGCACTATGATGAATGAAACCTTTTTATTTCAAATCATCCAACTGAATATTTTACTCTTTTAATTCATCTAATTCCATGAAACAAGGAGAAATAGATATCAATTTACTTACATGAACAAAATTTATCAATAATTACACCTATATTTTTAGAGTTCGACTAAAAACTTCATTAAGAAATAACTTAGAAAATTCCCTATCCACCAGAGGAATCTCACAATCAGGGAGATAACATATACTTTAAAATGATAAAGGAGATATAAATCTTCCATGTTCGGGTATAGGATGTCCCACTTGACTAAATATCACATCCCAGTCTCCCAAAAATACTTAAGAGCTTCCATAGAAGGGAATGAAGGACACACATCGATGGCAACAGTCAATATTTTCTTTATGGGAAATCAATCAGTCCCTACTGATGATAAAACCAAAGATTTCAGTTAAAAAACTAGGAAATCATAAACTATCTCAACTTCAGACATTGAGAAAAAACAAGAGGGAAATTAGATACCCTATTCTTCTCTCTTGTGATGATCTTTGACAAACTTCATAACTTAATTCACGAGTTTCATTGGATGTTTTAAAAGATTCACAAAGCGGGTTGATATGAAAAAGTAGGAGGAACTAGGACCAAATAATGTAGTATCTAAATAAAAAGAAATAAATATAATACCTCTCACTATCAATGGACCTGAATCACCTTACACTAAAGACTCTTCCACTGTATGGAACTATTTTATTTCCAAGGCCTATGGATAGAATCCTGGTGAGATTGAAGCATCCAACCGCACCATAGATCCTTTAGAAGATAAAAACCTATAGTTATAACGAGGAGTAGAAAGACCCTAAAAATGGTATATTTATTATCTTAGTGCCCACATGAGTTTCAATCTTTTATATATGTATGGAAAAAACATATCATACACCCTATCTTGCAATAATGGTAACAAGTTAAAGTAATAAAAGTAGACTATGGTGAAGGTATTAAGAAATCCCAATACTGAGAGACACTACCACATACTTTGTGAGTTAAGTTCTACATACTATTCTTTCTATGGGAGATAATAAAAATAATCCTAGAATGAATAGTAATTAAAACATATTGTTACTTTCCCATGAAATCAATATATTCCACCAGTTCTCTATCAACTATCTTGGAATCATATGTAAACATACATATGAAAACATGACAATGAATATTATCTCACAAGAGCATAAGAAACCACTGAGCCTTCAATTAATCATTCGACATTGAATAGGATAAAACAAACCAACTCTAAAAATGGTTTTTATACTCAGTTATAGTACGATAACCCTAATAAAAGATGAGAAAATCCATGTATTTTTTCCATCATTATTGATTTAAGGTAAAAATTTCAGAGGAATATTGTCTTCATGTCTTTACACTTTAAATCTTCATGTGATTTTTCATAAAAAACTATGTACCTATATATCCTACTAGGATAATAAAGCATAAATGTATCTTACTATACCATAACAAAATCTAGTGTTCTCATATAATCAAAAGTCACTTAGATACTTCATATCCAATATTCTGCATTACAATGATCATTTTAGAATTAGAAGGAAGGTGTTTTATTATAGAGAAACTCCAAAGTTAAATATTTTTCTCTTATAGTTCTATATCTTAACTCTCTAACTTGATTCATGGTAAGTAAAACATTTGGTTCTATAGAATGGTCAACTTGTACTACCGCTTCAACAAGATTTTAATTGACTGTAGGTTTTCCTCAAGGAATGCACTCCATAAAACCATCCTAATGAACTCTCAGAAGTATTCTGGGTGGAATGGTACTACATAAAAAAAAGAAAAGATATTTTTATACAAAAGAGAAATATCATTTTTATGTAAGGAAACACAATCAAGGAACTGAGATAAGATCAAAACTAAAAACAGGATACAAAATTCCCAACATCACATTGTAACTTATGTTTTGTTACTATAAGAAATGGCTAGGAAATAACTTTAAAATAAACCCTAAGTCTCAAAAATCTAATATCCTATATATAAAAACATTCAGATAAAAAAGTTCATGAACATGAAAGAAATCCACTCCTTCAATACTATTTTTTCATGACCCGGTCTAGGTTATCCCTGATCTGGACACCCTATCTGACCTAGGGAAAGGCCCAAAGGGTATTCCCAATCTACATGATAAGAATAAAAATTCATTGGAATTAAAAACTAACTTTATGAATTAATACTACAATATATATAAAAGTATTGGAAGCAATAATGTATTATATAAAAAATATCAAAAAGAAACAATAAGTCAAACAATAGAAGAATTAAAAAAAGTAATAGAAAAAACATATACCAAACCAGATCAGGAAAATAAAATTACTCAGAGTGATAGAAAACCCATATCCATATGAACCATGTAACCACTAAACTCCCACATCCTGATAAAATGGATACCTATTGGCTCCCTAAGGCACCTTGCCTTTAGCTTCATCAGATAAAACATGATCTACAGACACACAATGTTATGTGTAATGTGTGAGAACACAATCCAGATAGTATCCCAAAAAGTCTCCCATAAAAATTAACCATATATATACTAATTAAGAAAATTTAACAAATAAATAGGCTTAGAATACATTTTCACAGTTTATATCAAAAAATGGAAAATTTAGTAGTTTAAATAGTTTCACAAAAGATTTCCATTGAAAATAATTTCCAATCACTATTTAGGAAACAATTTTACATTCAAAGAATTCAAATAATTACAATGTATTTAAAAATATCAAATATCCAAGAACAAATAAACAACCATTTCAAAAATATCATCATCACATAAATTGATTCCTAAGATAAAATAGGTACAGACTACCTAAGATCCTTACACCTTAGTGAACGGTCATGAATAGTGTGTACTAAAAGTCTCTAAGATAATTTTCAAGTAAAGTAATGGAAGAACACCCTAAAAAGTTAACCCCCAGAATGTTTCCTGTAATATATAGTTTAGTTAAAGTTATAACTATATATCATTGATATTAAATACATACCATAACTAGAAAGCTTGTCCCAATTTTATACCCCATCGCATATACCCTAGGTTCTCATGTACTCTACATATACCAAGGAATATTATTTCAAAACAATCATCATTCATTTCCTACCCTTGAAGACCATTCAATATCACATCCCATGACTTGAAACCAATTTTTATAAAAATACAAATTAATTGGAAATCAGTTTCCATAAAAAAATAACATGCTTTGAAATATATTTCCATCAATATATAATATACCTTGAAATCACTTTGCATCAAAATACAACATAATTTGGAATAAATTTTCATTGAAATAAAATATTATTTTAAATAAATTTAAAAACAAATCCAAAGTAGAATCCCATTTCATACAAATATCAAAAAATAAACACATTTTAACTAATCCTAAATCATGCCTTTAATAATTTATAAACCAATTTAAAATAAAAAATAATAGATACTTTATAAGACAAAGGATTTATATCATTCCACCCACCATAAATCACATGGAATTCTCCCACAATTACATCATATCAATGACCAATGATACTGATGGTTTTAGGAGATAAGGAAGAATTGTAAACCAACAAAAACCAATCAAGAATCTATAATTAATGATTTCAAGATAATGGAGGAAAAAAATAACTCTGTACCACCAGAATGATTTCATACCATGAAAATTAATACATGAAAACAGGAAGGGTGATAACATATAACGATAAACTTTAAGAAGTGGGGGAATTACAAAACACACCTCGTAATTTGAATAAAAACATCTTGAAATGGAATGATAGAGTAGGGTTTATTATAGGAAAATTAAGTCAAAAGACATTTAAATTCATCCCTTAATGAGCACACACAGACCCATCTGAAGATGTAACCCCTATAGAAGGCATGGTGGGTGTTCAATATTATTGTAGTGACCTCAATCTCACCACAATGAGGACTCTGACACACTCCCTAACCATAATGGTGTACATAAACATTGCAAATTTTAGACCCACCATGCACTATACCATGGTGTGGTATAGTCCAAATTTAACATGGTGTATAAGGAGACTCACCATATACCATACCCAAGACCACAACCTATAATGTGCATATTGGCACTGATCGTGGTACAAAGGTGATCACTAGATTCAATATATCATGGAACATGGTGTGGTCTAGCCAATATTGCACTAAGAAATTGGAAAACTAATTAATCCACTAACACAAACCAAAACATCCCAAAGACCAAAAGAACCACCTAGAAACTAAAAAAGGAACATACCTAAAACCCATAAGTTATAAATATCTCATATTAGTTTTAGTTGTAATAAATTTAAAATTATGTTATATTTTTCTTTATTATCCCCCTATACCCATTTTTGAATATTTGTGTTCTTTATTGAGATATATAGAATAAAACACCAAAATAACCTCTTGAAACTTTACAATTTTTTCAATAGTTCCACATTTTGGACAAGAAAATGATTGCATTGGAATTAAGTATCCTTAGAAGAATTGTTTACAACATATTAAAGGGTGGTTCTACCAAATTTATAGCTTCTTATTATAAAAATATTTTATTTACATCAATACAAAATGTTAAACATTACATATCACAAAAATATTTTACATATTGGAGAAACTTTTGGTTTAGTGTATTTGAGGACTATTTAGATAGGTAACTCGTTTTTCAAAACTTGTGAACACCAATCCATAATTTAAATCTTCTAAACCCACTTATATAGTTATCAAAAGTTATACTTATCAAAAAATAGGGATGAGAAACATAAGAAAGGGGTAAGATAAAATTCTTATAAGTGAAAAACTTTTCAACATGTTATGAAGGGTTAGATCATAAAAATATAAGAAACAATTAGTATGGATACATTTCTTAAAAAAAAGTAGACAATAATAGTAGCCTATAATTAATAAAGGAAAGACATGTAATATAAAAAGAATAAAATGTGTTCCCTCATATAATAGTTTTAGAAAATTATGGAAATATGATATAGGGAAATGCTATTATAAGTTCATGGAATCATAAATATGTTTAAGCAATATAAAAAATGGCATTATAATCATTATTCGAGGATCAATACGAATAAAATCATCACATAATGGATAAAGTATAGTAATGGATTAGTTTAACTCCATAATTACTTAAATAACAACTCATGATATATAAATATTTACCCAACTGATTTTAGGGATATATAATTCCTGGCCCACCCGTCAAATAACATAGTGTGATTAGACTAACCGTTTGAGCACCATATATGGTATATCATGAGATAAAAATTTTCCCAATGAATTAGAGGGATATAAAATTACTAAACCACCTATAAAATATTGAAAATAATAATATTTACATGAATAAATTCTCCACAAGAGGAAAAGAAACCATACATAAATAATTATCATGATAAAACTGATGAAGAAGAAGTGGGTTTCATAATCTTGCCTCAAATTATAACTAAAGGATATATCATAAGGATTCCCAAGATAAGAAGGAATTGAATAATTATGGGTTTTTATATTTTAATAAATAATTTTTTTCATGAACATTGAGTTTAAATATAGGATAATTTATGAGAATCATCAAGGAGAAATAGGAATAAAAAATAACTACATAGGTGATTCTTTTTTAAATGAACATAAGACCTTTTAAGTAAGAAAATTGATTATTAATTTTATTTAAACCTTAACTAAACTAGAAGTGTTCTCGATAAACTAATTAGGAGTTTTAAATTCTATTCATGTTTAATTTTTTATTGAGGTGACACATGTCATGAAATAATAAATCAGAATGTTCCCTAAAGTTAGGTATACTTAAAAGTGTGAATTTAGTATGGAAATTGAAACATGTATTAACAAAAAAAAGTTTAAAAATATAGATATATATTTAAGTAAAATAGATAAAACATATAGAATAAATAAATTATAATAATATAAAGGATAAGGGATAAAAAAAGATAATACATAACCCAAAAAGTGACACGGGTGGCTTCAGAAGATCCATTTTTACGGGTTTAGAACATATTTATTGAAATACCACCCCATAAAAAGAATAATGAAATTTTATTTTGAAAATAGGATATGGAAAATAAAAATTTCACATGAGATAGTACCTAATTAGGTTTCTAATTCAAAAGGATTACATTTTTGGGAAGGGAAATTTTAGGCAAAGATGGGAAGCCATCATTTATATAGAGGAGAAATATTTTTAACATAATTTCATTTTATAGAAGGAATAAAAATAATAAATAAGAAATATTTGAATAAAAAGTGATATATAAAGATAAAAATAGTGTATAATCTATGAAATAAATTATGAAGCTCAAGGATAAACATTATAACTCAAAAAAGATGATTGAAGTATGGAAAACCCTTACATTTTATGTAAGATATAAATTGTATCCCACATTAAGAAAGAGCATGAATGAAAGTGAATTTAACAAGTTAAATATTTATTTATGATATTATTATTTAATATGAAGCAGTTAAACCATAAAAATGAAGATTAGTGCATAATATAAATGCATGTCTCAATAAAGGGTGATTGAGATAAAGACCCTCACTTTTTATCTTGATTTTCTAAAACATGATCTAACTTCCTATAAAAAAATAATAACTATATTAATATATTATAAAAAACATATGAATAACTATGACCATTTATACTCCCCATTTATATTTTTTGTATATATGTAATTTATTTATTTTTATATATATTGTCAATATCAGGTGGGAGTAATCTTGAATATTTGGAACTATCTTCATGAAAACATTATCAATACTCATTATTCTATATCATTACATCATTGTAGGATCATTCAAAGAAATATAATTGATTATTTATAGGTTTTTATAAATATAAAATTTTAATTTTTGGAAGTTTTTCTTATAATCCTTGAATATTACTCGGTGACAAGCATGTTCCGATGTTTTTTTACAAATAAGCAGTTGTATATTAGTGAATGATTTTAATTTTTGTATTAAAATTACAGAACCAAAATAAATTCATTTTTTTCTTATTTTTACCAAATATTTTTCGTAATTTTGTTCTCATATTAATCCATTATATCATTTTATATAATTATTGAAGTAGGTTTTTAGATCGACCTAGACATGAACATACCATAATTAATAGATGATTAGGATTATGAAAGTGGTTTATTTCGGGAATAGTATCATTATTAAAGATGAATAATGTTATTATTTAGAAAATATTAAGGTGGTGAATCATATTTTTATAGGTTTTAATAATTAATAAATAAACTGTATGATAAATGATATACATTACTTCGTAGAGGCATTAGTCTTTACAACACACTGTTTGAATTTTCATTTTTTGAAGAGAGAAATGAAAAGATGTTAGATTATTATTTTTATATAAATAATTATAATTATATTAAATATTTTATATTTATTATTAAATTTTACCCTTATAACCAGTAACGAGATACTGTGGTGGAAAAAAATGAAAGTTGTCGCTTTAAGGAGGTGGTTTCCCATACAACACAGGTGAAAGGGTTTTGTTTTTCTTAATTTAAAAGTTAAAAAGAGGTTAATAGTTATTTAATTAGGATAATAACATCCATTATACAAACATTATGTTAGTTGACAATGAAATGGACATAAATTATGGAAGAAGAACCTTTAAATTTTGAGGGTCACCTGAAATCAACATAATCACCATTGTGTCATATTTATTGGTTTATATTGTATAAAATATTCAACAATGAACATCTATGGATTCATAAAAAGTTTTGTGGTGTGAGGATACATTATTCAAATTCTTGAATCATGATATCATTCCTTGATGTCTAAACATTTGTCATTATATTAATAATATTCTAAATTAAAATCACTAAATTTCACCCCCTCAAAAGAAATTTGAGTTGGAACACTGTTTATACGTTGTAAAAAAACACAATACAAAGAGTCACATCCACTTTAAACATTCTCACCAACTTCTCACAAAATCATTTCAACACCTTCTGGTATAAAAAATATCTCCCATCAAATTTTAGTGTCATCATGGAATATAAATCACCAGAAAACTATAAATACATAGAAAATTATTAAAATTAAATAATTATAAACCTACATGAGTGAACAAAATATATAAAATAAGAACATTTTATAAACAATACCATGTTTTCAATAAAATATAAATGATATATAAACATAAAACATATCAATATCAATATTATATGATGATATGGTACCACTTTAAAACAAATAAATCATATCCTAACTTGTAAATCATAATAAACATCAAAATCACAACAATTATGATCTTAAAAACTCCTGAATTTACTTCATCAAAATGTTATAACAATTAACATACATGCAAAACGCTGACATCATAACATTTACGTTTTAATAACTATATGAAAAATATATTCCCCCACTTAAGTGACACACATATAGATGGATACCCATATAAATATTCTCCCCTTTACAAAAAAATTAATGAGATAAATATAAATAATGATTTTTGTTTTCAATTTTTTCCCCCTTTGATAAAAATATCCAATGATTAAAAGAAAGAGGGGACAAAACTATCATACCTTAGCCATGATAAGGTTGAGGTTGAATTCCCAACATCAACCATAGATCCTGAAATATGCACTTTAATAATGAATTGGTGAACACATCAAAAATTTGTTCCTTTGTAGGTAAAAAATCCAATTTTAACTCATTTCACTCAACAAGTTTGTTGATGGAATGATATTTGTTATGAATGTCATTGTTTCTTTAATTATGAACTAGATTAATTTATAAATATATATCACTTTTATTATCACATCCCAGGAGTGTGGAAACATCACTTTAATATTCAAATCTTCCCATTGTGTCTTTATCCACAATAATTGAGTCATGACATGAGTTAGAACCATATATTCTTCTTTATCCATGATTAAAGTCATAGAACCTTTCTTGTTAGATTACCAAGAAACATCACATATCTCTATGATAGAAAACTCAACCAGATGTTAACTTCTTATCATCAACACAACCTTCCAAATAAACATATGTGTTACCATATAACTCAATCTTCCCTTTTCTGTTATATTTAAATCCAAAATCTACTATTCTTATGATGTATACGGGAATCCTATTTACATTATTAAAATAATAACATTTTGGATCACTTTGACATATAGAACATTGTTTCACAACATATACAATATCCAGCCTTGAATCTATAATGTATAAAATATCTAAAATCGTCTATATGTACTCTTTTTGATGAATATATTTCACCTGATTATCTTTTGAAAGATTTATTCCCATTGAAATGGATATGGAAACAATATTCAAATACCTATTTCAAATCCTTTTCAATAGTTACATATATTAATTCTATTGATAAAGGAAAATGTACTCTTTATTTTGATATATTTTTAATATAATAATGTATTTCATCTCTTTAATCATAATTTTTTCAAATAACTCCTTCATATCCTAAGAAAAATTCTTAAACAATACCTCAATATTTCTCGAAAATACGATTCCCTATACTTAAACTATAACAAGAACATATAATTATTTGTTATCTTTAATGTCGATATTATTTTACTCTATTCATTTTATAAAATGAAAACACATCAAATAGTTTTCTATATTATAATAACGTTCTCTTGGGGCTTGTTTGTGCTTATGTAAATCATTTTTAACCTGAAATTTTTATTCTCATATTCTTTAAGAAATAAACTTCAAGGTTTCTCAATAAACACTTACTCTTTCAATTCACTATTTAGGAAATAATATTGTACATCAATTTTGAATATATTATATTTTCCTTATTCTATAATATAAAGAAAGATACAAATGGTTTCAATCCTTGAATCTTGGGGAAAAAGTATCATTAAATTATACTCCTTTAAAATATGATCGACCTTATAGAATAACCTTTATTTGTTTCTTATTACTTATCCCTTTTCATTTATTTTCATTTAAAACACCCACTTCATCCCAATATCATTATTCTATTTAGTCTTTGGTACTAACTCCCAAGATTCCTTCATCTCAATTTGATATAGTTATTAATTTATTTAATCAACCAATTCTTGATCCATATTTACTTATTCAAAATTTCTAGGTTTAGATTAATAGTACCATGAGGTGTGAGTTATAGTCCTCATTGTCCTCCTAGTTTACATTTTATTTTCATAATCCCCAATTATGTTTTTAACATGAAAATTCCTTCTCATCCTTGGATGATATTTTAAAGATTTATCCTCATGACATGAAATGGATGAATATTATTCACCAAACTATAAATATTCAACACTTTTACCTACATATGAATCATATTTAATCTATTTAAAAAATATAAAATTATCATCACTTCTTGAAATTGCTTTATCATGTAAAACGTCCTTATTTAATTGATCTAAAAAATTTATATCACCAAAATCAATTATGTTTCCAATTTATTTGTTGAACCAATAATACCCTCTTCCATTTATAAGATATTTAAGAAATAACCCATCAATACCTGGATTTTAAAACTTTCCAATATTATAACCCTTTTATGTTGTTAACAAAATGGTTTTTAAATAAAGAATGAAAATTCAAAATTGTATATTTTCTATAATATATCTCATAAGGTGACATTTTTAAATTAGACATATTAAAACATTAGTTTTGGATATGAACTACTATTCAATTTTTTTTTCCAAAAATAACAAGAAGCACCATGTTTAACTAATATTGTCTGAGCTATCTTAAATAAACATCTATTTTTACATTCAACCACAAATTTTTTTGATGTGTGTATGGTTCACTATGTTATTATTGGGTGAAATTCACATCCATATAGTATTCAAACCTCATAATAATAAATGTTATTCGATTTTCTAATTGAATATTCTTGAGAGAAATCCCTCTTTATTTTTATTCACTTCTTTGAAAACCTTTAAACAATTTTATAGCCATTGACTTGGGTTTAATAAACCTAAAAAAGTAATATTAGTATATAAAAAATTTAATGTAATGAAATAATTAAATCCACTAGATGATTACTTCATCATGGTCCCACCTGCATCTAAATGAATGTTATCCAATGGTTGAATAAATTGAATCTCCATATTCTCATGTGAGGAGTTAACAATATAAAAATTTTCACATCTTGAGAACATCCAATATATTTATCTTCCAAAAATGGAATATCATGAAAATTGTCTCTCTTACAGATTAAATTCATCTTACTTTGGACATAATGAACAATAATCTGTTACCGCTATTAATTTTCTTGTTTTATACTTAGATAACATGAATTCACAACATCAACCAATTGAAATTAGTTTTATTTAGTCTATTACCATTTTTAAAAAAAAATCCAATATTAAATAATTTTAATAAGGAAGCCATAATTTGTAAATACCAATTCCTTTCCTTAATCATATATCTATGAAACACATAAGATATTGATTTTGAATCCATCAACAAAAACTATGTTTTTGTATTTTAGATTTTATTTCCCAATGAATGTTGAGCCAACTACTTTAATCTTGATTATACCATAATTACCGCATATCAATAATAAATATTTACACCTTTTCAAATCATTCGTGTTTTAAAATATACTGTCAGGTGGGATTAGTATCTTCTCTATAATATCTATGGACTTCCCCATTGGATGCATTTTTCACTAATTTCACAGTTAAGGTCTTCTTCTTTCCTTTCATATTATTCTTCTGAGTATTTTGAGTACAGTATTCATATTATTTGGAATTGTAAAATTATAAAGAATTCATTAGTATAATGACCAGGTTGATAACACCTTCTATAAAACTTCTTCAATATGTCAATCTTTTTCTATGATTTTTTTCTTGAGTTCTTAACCAATATCTAAATTTTCTTCTTTTACAATGACTGATTCCATTTAAATAATTTTCTATAACTCCTTATTGTCTTATTATGATATTGTTAAATTAACCAAAACATATTTTACATATGCCCAAATACCCCAGAATTCCAATATTAACAATAGAAAGGATATTCACCTCTAAAAGTAACATGCTGTAAAACTTTTGTTGTCTATATTCAATCCTTCTTAAAGTGACAAATTTTATTTCATTTTTATGAAATATAATTTTGGCGAACAACCAAATTTTTATTATTCACATCAATATTATTTTCAATTTTCCTCAAAATCCTAATTATTTTTTTTCTCTCAACTTGGTTCTCTTATAATTTATAGATCTTGAAACATCACATGATTTTTCCGTAACCATATTCTTCATGAATTATTTCTTATTCAATGAACTTTCACCAATATTTTTAGAAATATTACCATCCTAATGGAATTATTTTATTATTATTGAGATTAAAACATCTTAGAACATTCTCCAATATCTAAAATAGAATTTCATACATTAAATCTACACTTCTTTAAGTCATCTTCCATTCAGATAATGTTTTGTTATAAATGATCAAACTTGTTTTCATTTTTCATTCAATATTTATTACCACATGATTTAAAGATATTTTTTTTATCATTAATAAAAATCATTATCCCTTTAAATTCTCCAAGAATATTTTCGTTTTCTTCTATAGAGGAAGATTCATTTTTTGGAATAATTTATCATCTTTCTTAAATTTATTGATATCCTTCTCGTATTTTGAAATATTTAAGAGTCATATTTTTAATTATATCTTAAAAATGAATTAAAAATAAAAATATTCTTATTATTCACGTCCATAACTATATTTATCACTTTAAATATTTTCATCATTCACTTTATTAATGCATAGTTTTTCAACATCTTTAAAACTAGATGAAAACTCATATTCATCTTCATTATGATTATCTATAACTTCTTTATACAATAATTTTTTTTATGATATTTGGATAAATTATAGCCCTTATCATTTTAATAAATATTTGGATCATTTTTTTTCTACTTGGTAATATTATAGTCATACCATCTTCCTCTTCACTATGTTTTTGGTTTTGGATTTTGTAAAATTTTCAACATAGTTCATAATATATCTTAACTTTAAAAATTTTATGAAAATATTTACCTTGTATATTCCTTCCCCTCTTATCATGTTTATTTAGATAATAAAAATTTCCACATCAAAATTGTCATCCTAATCTTCATCTGAATATGAAAAAAAAAAATTATTCTTTAATAATAACATTCTTCATCAACATATCTTTATTGATTTAAAAGAAATTTCTTTTTGATCATTCACATTATTCTTAATAGAACTATATTTCCTAATTTAATAAGATATTAAAATACTATATAGATAGAAAATAAGAATATCACTTGGATAATTTTATTACAAAGTATTAAAATTATAACCAAACTTATTTGGTAAGATATTTAAAACAGTTTCCACAATATCCACATCTTCAAAATTATTACCATAACTTTTTATTGTACCCAAAAAATTATTCACCCTTACATATGAAGATATTTATACTTAAGCCTATAATTCAATAATTTATATCACTTCACATTTGAATTTCCTTCACTGGAATTATAAGATTTACCCCAGATATCTTTTGTGGTTTGGAGTCCTTTGACTTTTAATAACTCACTTTCGAATATGGATGTTAGAATAACATTACGTTCAAAACTATATTCTTCCACATTCATCTTATCTATTTCCCTCATAGAAACATCTGCATCTTAGGAAATGAACTCGTCAACGTTAACTTCCAAAACATCATAACTGGTATATAATAGTTATGATATCATTTGGTATTTCTATACTTGATACATTTTCCCATTAAATGTAGGAATTACCTTACTATTTACTGAATTTTAAATTTTCCATTATAGATAATAAAAATTAAAAATGTATTATTCAAATAGATATAGAGAGAGAATTAAATTCTAATAACTTTAAATAGTCAATAAAAAATGAAGTTATCCTCCATTTGATACAACTTATAGAACCACTTTAGGATCAATATAAGATCACTAGGGGTGAATCAATGAAAAATAATATTTTTATGTTTCTTTCAAAAAAACATTCTCTATATATTATAATATAGTAATGATTACTAAAAAAACACCCAAACATACACCAACACAAATGAACATAATAGATTTACAAGGTTCATCTATCAATATGAGAAGACGAGTCCTTAGTGTGATATGTATTGATCTAAGATCACACCAAAAACTAGAATACTTAAGTGAGTACAACGATGTGAGTATAACATTGAAACTCATGTTTTCACATCTCCCAATTATTCTTCAATGCATCTTACACATATGTGAATCATGCACATAAGTGAATCCCACACATTACAAAGATTAATGTTAGGGTAACAACATAAAAGTATTAAAAGAAATAAAATTACTCTATATTATTGAGTATAATAAAATATTCTACTTACACTCTATATACAATATAATTATAAATTATAAATTCATATTCAAATCATGATATTAAAAAAAATATTCTTCACTTTTTATGCACAACACATGATCAAAACCTCTTATATATTCTTATACTTATTCTTTTCTTCCACTTTGTACAATCCCATAATTTTCACTATATTTCAAATTTCTATAACTTCTTCTTTTTATTATTATACCAATATAACCTATTTTTTCTTAATTATTGTCAACAATTTTGAAATCATCAAAGTAGTCACTTATCTAAATAAGAAATTCAAATATTAATTTGAATTTAAAATTTATTTCCCCTCCTTCATTATCAACCCTTTCATCATCTACCATATTAAGATTGATTATAAATTTGAATTGAAAGTTATAATAGGATGAAATAAATACCAAAATTCATATTTGAAGTGAAGTCAAATAGCCCAAAAATATATAGAATTCTAATTCTGTGGTGTAACCTCCTCCATTGTGGAATGAGATAGTAATTCAAACTAGATATTTTTTATATTTGATAACACATTTTGTCAAAGGATACCAACTATGTTGTGGAGGTATTGAATTCTACAAAAATAGAAAATTCAAATCAATCTCCCTCTTTCGAATGATCTTTGAACTACAACATGGTCTTGAATGGGTTTTTATAACTGTGTCATAGAATATGAGTTTTGGTGTAGAGGTCATAAATTCTATAGGAACACCTATAATCCATCTTGTATAGTATTTAAAAATACACCTTCACTGTATCATGGATAACTATGACTGGGACTCCCCTGTTTTATGGTCATTAACTCTATGAAATGTGGCTATATATATCATTTTTTATCCCACTTTCAATTTCAGAATCTCTATAACATAGAGCACACTTCTATGGAATAGTTATACTTGATATAAGATGGCTATTACATGGGTATAAATTATGTTGCAGAAACCTCCAAATTTCTAAATCCATAAGAAATCAACCCAGTCACATTCTTCTTATAGATCTGTTTTATAGCATTTTGAATCTTCTCTAATAAACTTCTATAATGTAGTAATAAGCTCTGTGAAAGAAGGTTCCTTCCTTCAACTACTTTCATCATGAACTCCTTTTATGATATATAATCATTTTGAATCAAATTAATAATTTCTTGAATTAATGTTTTAAAACATATTCACCTCATAAGAAATATGGGTTTGAAGATGATTTATACATTGAAAAAAACATCCAATACAAGGATTCACATCATCTTCAACATTTTTAACAAACTTGTCACAAAATAATCTCAACACCTCTTAGTATTAAGATAAATCAATACCTTCCACATATAAATATCCATTAAAAACTAATGTAGATTTATTTTATAAAACCTCACCCATTTCATTTAGTTTATTCTTGAAAATCTATTTTGTTTTAATAATATTCTCCCCTCACACTCTCATAAAAATCTCTCAAGTGTATTTTTTTTGCTATTTAATCTTACTCATGATTCATTACATTTAACCACTCTATATGATTTATTGATTTTGGTAATGACTATTTTTCAACATGAGATATAAGTTCCATTTGATTCTCGATTATCATTTAAATTTTATTTTAAATATATATTCATAATTTATGATGATTCTATATATTTTAATCCGTTTATTTATGTTCTCGAACATGGATTTTTAATTTTCATCAGAACCATTTCCATCAGTGGATTCTTTTGGACCCAGTTATGTGTTGGTTATATTTTTTATCAATAGATCAATATGTTAACGAAATAATGTTGGTTGATAAG
This sequence comes from Viscum album, assembly GCA_963277665.1. NCBI lineage: Eukaryota > Viridiplantae > Streptophyta > Magnoliopsida > Santalales > Viscaceae > Viscum > Viscum album. Next base: position 1,392,310,509 of record OY728130.1, on the reverse strand, counting down.
GATGTTAGTAAGGATTAAAATCATATATTTCATATGAAAATTGAATCAAACATTTTTTAAAAATTAGATCCAACATTCTATGAAAATTGGATCTAGCATTCTGCAAAAAATAGATCTTCGATTCTGTGAAAATTGGATTCTAAAATCATAATGAGGAAGCTGTTTTGGAGTTATAATAAATCCAACTAATTCTAATGATTCTTTGTTTTTTTGTATTTCTAATAAATCATAAGTAAATTGTGAAACTTATGATATAATTTTTATGAAGGAAAATGTGAGGAAAGATAAGATGTCGTTGAGATTGAAGAAGAAAAAGATCTTCATAAATAAAAATATCTTACTCAAGATAAATATATTACCCAAGAAAAATATATTACTCAAGAAAAAATATTACTCAAGAAAAATATCTTACTAAAGAAAACAATTTTCCTCAAGATAAAGATCTTACTCAAGAAAATGTTTGGACTGGAGAAAATGTTCTTACCCAAGAAAAGGTTCTAGTGCAAGGAAAAGTTATTAATCAAGGAAATGTTAGGAATCATGAAATGATTCTTACTCAAGAAAAAGTTTGTACTGAAGATTGGTTTCTTACTCAAGATAAATTTTGGAACAAAAAGTTTTTCTTACTCAAGAAAAAATTATTATTAAAATAAAATTTCTTACTCAAAAAAACCTTCAAACTCAAGAAAATTTTTTTCAAGAAAGTTTAAAGCATTGAAGAATTCAAAGTATGTTATAAAAATCATGGATATTTAAATATTCAAAAAGGAATTGAATGAGTCAATTATAGATCCAATATTTAATGAGAATTAAATATTATGGAAATTTATTTTAGATGGAACGTTTTTTCAGGACCCCACCTAAACCAATTTTAAGGTCCCTATAAAATTAGAGATGAGTTAATTTCTAAATGTGGTGAAAAACTATACAAGTGATCGATATCTATAATTTTTGAAACAAGTATTGAGTATCTAACCCAATATTTGTGTTTCAGGTTTAAGATGAGGAATATTCATGTTTGTAAGTTCATCCGATCGAGTTCCATTGGATGCAAGAATTCACATCTCTTGATTGATTTCATACTAAATTGGTGAAGTAAGAGGAGAAGAAGAATTAGAACAGACATACCACCATCAAACTAAAGATCCAGATGAGGAAGATATGACCGATGGATGTTGAAAAAGTTTTTTGGAATGAGTTTCTAGAAGACTATTCAAGACCAACATATTCAAAAAGTGAATTGTTAAGGTTCTTGAAGAAGTTAAAAAAGTAGAGTTTATTGAACTTACCTATGAATGAAGTGAATACTTTTTGAAGTGTATCAGAAAATAATAATTAAGTGAATCTTGTAACTATGGATGCCTACCATTTTCTGAAAAGGATTGTTTTCATGAAGTGGATAATGGAAATGATAGTTTGGGGAATAACCAACTATAGTAGGAACATTTTTAATGGGATTGTATAATTATTTTGTAGTTTCTATTTTAAATAAAGGTAATAATATAGTGAAATAATCCATGTTGGTAGGACTATCCAACATAAAATAGACTAGGTCTTTGTGCAAAACCTTTTAAATATTGTATATTTCCTTCTCATTATATTTGTTGCACACAAAAGGTGTGGTTTTGAGTTATATTTGAGAGGATCATAACTATTACAAGTTTCATAGGTTCAGAATGTATTGATTAAGATATTAAGAAACATTCTTATAAAATAAAAAGAAAAACATTGATTCACCCCCTCTTAGTGATCTCGATCCTTTTTGGGAACTACAATTGGTATCAGAGCTCTAGTACCCTATAAATGATCTATATCAAGAATGGAGAATTTAAATTCTGTGAAGTATATAGGGATTCTAGTTTTTAGTAGAAAAAACTATCATATCTAAAAAGATATAATGATTCTATATCTTATTTCTCTTATTTATGATGTCTTCGAAGTTACTACATATGGTTTTCCTCATTGTATTTAGAATAATCCTCTTACTGCAACTGATAAGAAAACTCATGATAAGGATGGAGTAACTAAAAATTATTTACTCTCACCACATACTGAAAGTGAGTTTCTTAGAATAAACGGAGTTAGAACTACCAAAGATATTTTGGATAAGTTTAAAAACATTTATGAAGGAAACATAAATGTGGTAAAGGAAAAGTTGCAACTCTGGAGGTTAAATTTTGAAAATATGAAAATGGATGAGCAAGAATCTTTTGGTAACTTTATTAAAAGGGTAAATGATAATTTTATCACAATAAGATGTTTTCATGAGAAATTTTAAGACTCAACTATTGTTGAAAAGATCTTGGAAATTATTCTTGGTATGTTGGGTTCTAAGGTTTTATCTTTGGAAGATAGAGATCTTGAAACTAAATCTCTAGATGATATATATAGTATGCACATTACTTATGAAATGATAATGGAGAATGTTATGATAAAGAAAGAAAATTTTGATCAAGAAATGACCCTCAAATACTTTCTTAACAGAAAAAAAGATGACGAAATTAAAGAAGAATCAATTGTTTCTTAAGATGATGAATAATTTGAAGATTTTTACACAATTATTTCCCTTATTTCAAAGAAATAAAATAAGGGAAAATAGAAAACTAAAAATCTCAAATGCTGGAATTGGGAAGGGAAATTTCATTTTGCACAAAATTTTCAAAAGAAGAATTTTATAAAATATGATCATGAATATGACAATTAGAGACCTTAGAAACAAAATTTAGAGACCCAAAGCATTACGTACATGGACATTACAATACTTTTTTGGAATACATAATACATGACAAATAAACACTCAAGGATCGTAATAGTTTAGTGTCTTTGGAAACTTGGAACATAATCCTCTAATCATGGTGAATGATCTTCAACATCTCCCATAAATATCTTCCCCTTTTCTTTTCTTACCTAAAACCATTCTTTATATCCTGGGGAATAGAAAACATATAAAGGGTGAGCTCAAATTCCCAGTAAGGGTAATTATGGAGAAAATAAAACAAACCATATACATTTGAACTTCAAAACATGAACTTAATGTTTAAACATCAAAATCATGAGCAATGACATAAAACATGGAAGTTCGTAAGGAATAGATCATAATAGAATATAAATCATGATAAAATAGCATGGGAATAAAACATGTAATTATGGAAAACCATTAATCACATTGTATGATTTCTATAGTAGCCAAGGCATTGCTGCCAAGACCATCTTAGTGGACAAAGTCCCTTAATGAACTGAGTTCAACCCTCGTTACAGTCCTGTATCACTGAACCAGATTAACTTTCCATTCCAGCCATGTATATCTCATGAGATATAAATCTTTACCCAATCCATTGGAGGGATATATAGGTCCCACCCATCTCATAATTAAATCATTCTTACTTGTGCCACAAAATAATCATAAATCATTCATCATAACCCAAAGAATAAAATGGGTTTCATAAACAACATCCCATCATAACATAATCCATATAGAATAAATGGATATCATTTCATCATAAAAAAATGAAACCATGTAAATCATAGAGACATTATACATGAAACATACACATATGAAATGATGTCATCTTATATGGAAAATGGTTTTGATAAAACACATGAAGTGAATTCTTGAGGAAAATATCTTTTCTTATTCAAAATCATTTTCCTTTCACAAAATTCCATGAAATTTTAAAAGAAAGGGATTTTTTTGAAAATATTCATGAAATTTTGTATATTAATCTTCATAAAAAATAAGGCTTTATAAAACCGTAAAAATCCATTTATGCCGTATAAGTTAAAAAAAACATTCTTCTCGTACTTTTTCCGAAAAAGACAAAAAGTACCTCATATGGTAAACAAAAGAAATATTCCTTACATACCTTGTAGTAAAAGTAAAAAATGTGTAAAAAGGACTTTAATAATACATAAAAACACTTTTAGAGAACATGGACATGGATAATAACAATAACCCCAGTAATAACTTACGAATGAACAATCTCGGATAAGAACGAGATTAGAATAATTATCCCTTACCTTAGGTCTGATATGCTTCGTACGTATCTGAAACTCTTATATAATTATTTACATAATGTCATTGACTTATTATAGAATCATATTTATTGTTATGATATCATATATTGTTCACTTATGACTTTATATTACCCGTTAGTTTGTCAATTCCATGTTAAAGTAGCGTTTTTGGTAAAATCGTTTCATTTATCGTACATGTTTGGACTTGTTGTTCTTGATATTATTATTACTTATATCATGATTTAATTACTTCCAGAATTTAAAACATTATTTATATATAATATATATTCAGAATATAAATATATATAATAGATCAATAAATGGAACGAAATACACCGTTCATGGAGACGTTAGAACGTATGTACGCATGGACGTTGTTTTTGTTTCCTTATTAAATTGAATGGATGTAATTAAATAATATATTCATAAATATAGTATCATTATTATGTCATATATCTCATTATTATTCATTATATATACTTTATAATCATTCTTTAATTGTTAACATGGAAAATGAATCTCATCGCGTCGTGGAGACGGTAATCCGTACGTACGCACAAGCTATGATATCATTCCCATATTTATTGAATGGGATTAGAGTGAATGATATAATATCTTAGAATCAGTATGATTTTATAATAATCATATGTAGTTATTATTTACACCATTATACCCATCCAAGTAAGGTGGTGGTGGAAAAACAGATTACACCACGACGTGGAGACGATATTCTGTACGTACACATGCACGGTGATTTCGTTTTTCTTAGGATGGATAGAAGGTGAAATAGAGTTATTTCATATTTATAATAACATATCAGTATATGAGGGATACTGATTTCATTACTTCATAATGAAACTATTAAAGAAGAGGAATTATAAGAAGAATGAAACTTGAATGAATCGGTAGAAGGTATTACCTCTTTCTCGAAGTGCCTCCTTTGAACTTCCTCTTAGGGCACTAGAGTTGGTATTTTGAGAAGACCAGTACCTCTCTAAGGTTTCTAGGGAATTGGGGAAGTGAAATGGGCAGAGGTTGGCCGAGATTCAAGGCTCAAAATGGTGTGAGGAGGAGAGGGATGAGGTTCCCTTTTATAAAGGAGGAGAGGGGCACCTTTGGAAATCTAAAAAATATAAATTTATTGTAAATTCAAACCCCACATAAAAACTTCCTAAATGACTCATATCCGAATCTTAGATGATATAGGGTTGTAATATCATAGAAAGATAAAATTTAGAAATATTTTGTATTTATTTTAAACATTATCAACTTGAGTTATCTTTATTTAATCTATTTAATTTTATTTGTGGTAATATGATTCAAAATTCTAAATTGTTATAAATAATTACTTATGTGTTGTGAATTTTCCATAATTGGATAATTTATGAAATTTTAGACAATATAAATTTTAATTTCTAATTTTTAAATATTTTTTTTCATTTTTAAATAATTTCATATTATCCTATTTTTATAAAATAACAATAATGTCAATTTTGACAGTATACATTTATTTGTATTTAAATAAACTCCTCACAAAAGATATGTTAGAAATACAAGCTTTAGTAGATTTATAACATGTCATATTTATATAGAAAATTAGTGTAGCACATTAAATAGTTCATATAATATTTATTTTAATATCTTTAAAACCATTTATTTGATATTTCAATCAATAAAATAATTTCAACATCACTATTGTGTCATAATTAATGATAATTATATAATCCCTAAAAATTACAAATAAATTAATATGATGTATATAATTTTATCATATTTCTGGAGACTATTTATATCCTATGTGTTATGAAATTTATCACTATATTAAAATTATTACACTTATAAGATTTAAGAGAGTGACATGTTGTCACTTTCTTTGGTTTTAATACTAATTATATTATTTCATGGTCAAAAGTCCATGAAATGAACCTAGTCCGACCCTTCGGAGATATGGGTAGAATTTTATTCATCCAATAGTATTTTTCCAAGTGTTAGGGTAATTTTATAATCTTATTTTTACCCTTAGTTACCCGATTTACCTTTAACTGTAGTAAATTAAAATTACAGTAGTTACTATTCATAATTCTCAAAAATAAAACGTAGCCTATTAACATAATTTGGACCCACTGATTCCAAATATGGAATCCATTTTTTAAAATTCAATACATAAAAATTGTAGAAATTAAATTAAAATTAATCCTGTTGTCGAAAGAAAATGGATTTTTGTTTAAAACATTGCAAAAGATTGAATTGATTTAACCTACGAATTCTATGTAAAGTCAATGATAATGACATAAATTATATTAAATGGTAAAAATAAATTCTATTCATTCTTTAAAACAATTAAATATTATAATTTTACTATATAAATTATTACGATGAAAAAAGTTGTTTTTAATTAAAATATAGCGTGTTTTTACTATTCATTAAAATATGAAAGTTATCCGATTAATATGAAAAATTTATCCGAAGTAAATTTTTATATCCTTATTCCAAAGAAGAATTTTATTTTGTCAAATTTAACTTATAAATGTGTAAAAAAATAGATTTAAAGTGGGTGTGCCATCAAAAGGCGGCAAAACTGCATTTTTTTTAAAATACTTATTTTACCCAAAAAAATTATTTTGGTCTCATACCATGTTCTAGAAAATTTTTAAGATGAATAATAATGTTATAAAATTAAAAATATTGTTAATACTATTCATAATGGCTAGTTTATAATAATATTATAACCATATATCATTGTTTAGTGAAACCCGATATTGCGTACAACACACGCTTTCGAGGAAGGTCGCGATTGTGTGTAATGCAAGCCAAGTCAGGGTTCTATGTAGTGAAAGACTCATTTGTTGTTTTTTATAACAGAATCCAACCATATTTTATTTATACATTGAATATAAATATATATACACACACTCAATGTTGCGTAGAATAACTTCAATCAAACGAACTTGAAATTGTGTGTAACAGGATCCAAGAATAGTGTTGTGTATACTTCAAGCTAATACGGTGTTGCATATAGTGCAAGATAATCTTGGTGTAGTGTATAACATAAGATATAAATGAAATTAAAAATAGTATATCTTCTAAAATCTCAGGGTGTTAAACAAAAGTAGAATAAACATATGGAAGGACTTCATTATGAAGAAAAGAAGAATATTTTTATGAGTAGAAGAAAGAAGAATTATTTCTCATCTAATGCTGAATCCGATCATCAACTTAAATTTATTTACCATGTCATAATTGGAATTGAATCATCTAGAAATGATGAAGAGCATTATGAGATGATATTAATAGAAATGACTATCAAAAATTTTCCAGAGAAGGAAATTGAGCTGAATAATCAAATCAATAATTAAAGAAAGAAGCTGAAGAAATATATTGAAAGAATAACATTATAGAATTGTGAACTTGAAATAAATCATAATGTTAATGAATAAAATTCATCTAGTAATGATAATCCCAACAAGTTAGAATCTATCCTTGTTGATGAAAGTAAATAGAACAAGTACAAGATATGTAAATCCATAAAAATATTTAATGTTTTGAAAATTATGTTCAATGATAAATAATAATAGTTTATAGAAAAAAAATAAATCATTCTCTCTAAAAAAATTGAGATAAGAAATATGGGAAAAACCGTCACCATGGAAATTGAATTTAAAGGTGAAACTTCTAAAGAAGGTAAAAATAAAATATTACAAAATTCAATTAGTGAGAAAACATATTTCATTAAGACAGATTTAATTCTGGAAGAAATTATCCTCCTAAGAAAGGTGGTCCATGATTTTCGAATAAAAAAACAAAACAAACTCTGAATGATTTTACTATGAATCTGAAATATGAGGATTTAGAGATCACTAATTTTGTTGTGGAATTTTTAGATAAATATATTTTTCACGTGGTTATAACATGCCTCTACCTAAAAATAGTCATGAATCAAGGGGGCTGATATGATGAGAAAATAATATTAAATGTTCCTAAAAATTAGGGTTAAACCTAAAAGGAAAACTCAGAAGATGAAGAAAGATGAGTATGTTAAAAAATATGAGTATGTTAAAAAAGTTGAGAAAAAACAACATGATGAATCCAAAAAAGAAATAGTCCTTGTTATTTGGCCCGAATATGTTGATATGGAATGAAATATTGGAGGATCACAAAAATTAGTTGAATAAAAGTATAAGAAAAATGTTGTTGATGATGTGATAAAAGTTGATAAAAAGGTATCAATAGATTATGTGTTGTTAATTTAGAAAGGATGTGAGGGATGTGATCAATAAGGGAATGTTACTTAAACACATTTGACTATCTTACTGGAATAATAAGAAAGGATTAAAGAGTTGTAACAAAATATTTATAATAAAAAGGTTACTAAAGAAGAAAATAAGTTGATTTATTTATCAAAAGAGTCTATAGAATAAAATAAATTTGTTACAAAATCAAAGAATGATGATCTGAAGGTAGAAAAAAATTCAATGAAAAATTCAAGAATAAGAATAAAAATTCAATACATAGAGAAGACTGTTAGTATGAACATTGATTTTGAGAATCTATTAGGTTCTTTCTTAATCTAAAAAATATTTTTATTTGTAGTTAATTGTAGGGAATTGAAGGAGTTGAAGTAAGGAAGCCTATATTGATGAGATTCTTACTATTTTGCAAAAGAACGTAATTAGGTTAAAAAAATTGTTTTGAATATTATGGTTATACACACTAACTTTATGATATGATTTTTGAGATGGGTGAAGGTTATTTTTATATTCAGTAAATTATTTTCATGATTACCCTTGAAATGAGAATGCTGAAGGAAACATGAAACAATATTACATGAAATTTATTTAATGGAAAACATTGATACCCTTGAATATACACTATTTTTTTATACTAAGTTCACCCATGTAGACTTAGATTTGATTAGTTAAAGTCTCATTGTTTACAAACTCATTTTATTTTTATGTTATTATTAAGGAGAGCTTTATGTTTTTGAGATAAGAGTTCCAACCTTTTTAAACGAGTCATTTTTTAATAAGGAAGGAAAACAAGTCATGATGACCCCTTTGAATTTGAATATCAATAATGTGGAGAGAATATATTATGTGGGAGAGGAAAATAAACTATAGAGAGACACGAAATAGAGAGAGCAAGAAAATAATAAATAGAGAAGAAAATGTGACTAAAAAACAATACCACTTATTATTTTGAAGAGGTTAAGTGTAGGTATTGAGTGGGTATTAAAAAGAAACACAAAAGGGGATATTGTTGGAACCCAATTAATTTTAGGTGGTATTTATTGTCAATTGATGAGTATGTTTATGAAAGGAAGAATGTTTAGAAGGATGTGAGGAAAGATGAAAATCAGATCTAGCATGTGAAAATGGGATCCATCATTCTACCAAAATCAGACCCTACATTTGAAAATTGGATCCAACATTCATCTATAATTTTAAGAACATTGGATCTAGGATCCAACATCTTTGTGCTGAGAAAATTAGATTCCTAAATCATAATGAGTAATCGATTTTATAGTTATAATGACCCCAATTAAATCTTATGATGCTTTGGTGTTTTTTATTTCTCATAAATCATAAGTAATTTGTGAAACATATGATATAAGATTTATGAAGGAATTGGTAAAAAATGAAAATATGTTGTTAATATTGAGGAAGAATAGAATCTTACTCAAGAGTAATATCTTACTCAAGAAAAAGATCTTACTCAATAAAAAGATCATACTCAAGAATAAGATTTAACTCTAGAAAAATATCTTACTCAAAGAAAAGATCTTACTCATGAAAAAGTTTGGACTCCAGAAAATATTATTACTCAAGAAAATGTTCATTCATAAGGAAAATTTCAATTCTCAAGAAAAATTTCATACTCAAGAAAAGTTTCTTACTCAAGAAAAATATTGGACTCAAGAAAAGTTTCTTACTCAAGAAAATGTTCTTACGTAAGGATAAGTTCTTACAAAAGAAAAATTTCCTACTCAAGAAAATGTTTTTCAAGAAAGTTTGAAGCATTGAAAAAGTCAAAATAAGTTCCAGAAATCAAGGAGATTTGAAGATTCAAAAAGGAATTGAATGAGTCAAAGATAGTTATAAGATTTAAGGAGAATTGAAGATTATGGAAATTTATTTTAGTGAGAAATGTTTTTAGAACCCTACCTAAACCATTTTTGAGTTCCCTATCAATAGAGAGATGAGTAAATTTGTAAATGTGAAAAAACAATTCAAGTGCTTGAGCTTCGAATTTTTTTGAACAAGTATTGAGTACCCAACCAAAATTTTTGTTTCAGGTTGAAGGTAAGGAAGATTCATAAAAGGAATTTCATCAGACCGAGTTCCATAAAACTCTTGAATTTAGATAATCCAATTGATTTCGCACTCAATTAAAGAATGAAGAACATAAGAAGAATTGGACTAGACTGACCACTAACAGACTAAATATCCTAACTGGGAAGATCGGGCTAATCGATGTTGAATAGTTTTTTTGGACTGAGGTTCTGGAAGACTATTCAAAACCAACATATTTCTTAAGTGATTTGTGGAAGTTCTTGAAGAAGCATGACATGTTGAGTTTGATTCATCTTACTAGTGAAAGAAGTGAAGAATTTATGAAATGGATCAAAAAAGAAGAAGAAAGTGAATCTTGTAACTATGGATACATACTAGTTGCTAAAAAGTATTTTTTGGGGAATTGGATACTTGAAAGGATGGTTGGGGGGTATATTCAACTATAGCAGGAAAGTTTCTACTGGGATTGTAGAATTATTCTTTGCTTGTTCCATTGTATTCTAGAAATATCATAGTCAAATAATCTTTGTTTGTTGGACTATCGAACATGGAAAGAAGTAAGTCTTTGTACAAAATCTTGTAAATATCATGTTCTTCTTCCTATTTATATTTTTTACATAAACAAAGTGAGGCTTGGGTTATATTTAAGTGTATAATACCTCTAAAATGTTTCATAGTATAAATTTTTTTTTGTTAAGAAGTTAAGAAATTTTCTTATAGAAGAAAAAGAAACCACTTATTTACCCCTATTAATGGTCTTGATTCTTCTTAGGAATAATAGATTCATCTAAACATTTTTGTTCAATGTTATTTTCACCCCTTCCATCATGATCATTTGTTCTTATAGAATTTTATATCATGTCTTTCATTAAACCTATTTAATCATAATCTCCTACATTAATTGAATTGAATTTATTTGAAATCACTTTGCAATCACATGATTCCACTAATTTATGAAGATATTTATTATAGAATATATAGAATCTTTCATTGGTTCTATATCCTAAGAGAACTCATTCTCTATACTTTTAATCTAAATTTCAAAAATTATGATGTGTGGTCTCAATCTGGAAAGGACACTTAATAACATTAAAGTATTTTATTGAATGTTTATTTTTATAATAAATTTGATAATGAGTTCTATCTACTTCTGGTCTAAGTAGTAATATATTCTTAACATGTTTGACTATAAATAATACTTCCCTCTAGAATAAGTTATAGAGTTTATATTCAACAAGCAGAGTTCTCCCCATATCCACTAAATTTAAATTTTCCTCTCTATAACTCCATTTATTATGGGGTTTAGGGAGAACAATATTTATTTCTAATTGTATGGTTTGAATTATAGGATTCAAGTGATTTTTCATTGAATTATATAGAATTATATGTTGTTATATTCTAGATAAACACAAAAATATCCATTTATTATTTTCTTCAAAAAACATAAATATTTGAGAAACATTGGATTTACATTTCATAAACATAACACCAGTCATCAAGGTGAAGTCATCAACGAACGTGACACTATAAAAATCACTCTATGAGGATTGGATCTTGATTGGTCCATATAATTTAGAATGTATAAGTTTAAGTGGATGAGTTTATTGAATTTATATCCTCTTGTGATTTCCTTGTATCATCTACTTGTTATTGAATGTTTAAGTGGCTATGTTCATTTTTTTAGTATTGGTATATCTTTTACAAATTATTCCTTTGAATTTTTCTTCATATTATTATACACAATATGGCTAGGTTTTCTATTCCATAAGTCATTTTTATATTTTACAATCTTGTAAAATGTTCTTCTCAGATCAAAAATTTGAAATAAGTTACATTTAGTTCACCATCCTTTAAAAATAGTTCTTCTATTATTAAATCATCAGTTGGTTTGCCCATTTTTCAAGAATGTGACTTGATTTTTATGATCACACAATTTATTAACACTTGATAGGTTGTGCTTAAGTCCCTCAAATAATAGAAATTTTAAAGACATTGAATTCCAATCATCTATTGTAATCATTTTAATTCATTTTTTTGGGAACTATCATTTACAAAGTTAGTGGACACTCTATTTTGTTCTTAACTATTTATTAAAACGTTTTCAACTCCTTTTCAATTTTAGGAGAATCCACTAACAATATTCTATGACTTCCCTTTCTGGATAGTTTTCAACAAAACTTTAACATGAAATTTTTTTATTTAATACTTAATTTTCTTACATACATTTCATTACTATAAAATGGTGTTTTTCTTACATATCTACATAGTGTACTCTTCTATCAAATCTCTTAAATTTTTCTTATAGGAAGCTAGATCGATTATTCCTTTAGGGGATTTTATCTTATGATTTCAATTTCCTCACATATTTTCTTACCTTATAGAAATATCTTCCCTTTCTTATAGATATATACCCTTAATTCATGCCTAATTACAGGGAGTAATATGTTATGATATGAGTAATATGGTTTGTTTTTGAGTATCACAAAACACCAAAATATCCACTGATTCAAGATCCTCGATGTTGTTATAAATTTTACCTTTGAGATTCTAGATCCAGAAAAACTTAGAACATCGGCTTTTCATTGGCATGGAAAATTATTTTTTAAAAATTTATTCTTTTTTATTGTTGTGGATAAATTATCAGGTTCATTATAAACCAAAATTCACCTATATATCAATGATGTGAATTTATTTGTAGTGATATAATATTCACATACTTCTTTGGTAATTATTGATCTCACTTTACTCTTCTAGTCAAGATGTTTTGTTGCATGAGATGACTTTGTCATAACAATTTTTTCCTTTTAATTGTATTTATTTATTTAGTTAATTATTTTTCTTCCCTAATAAACTTCGACTATGTCTTAATTTGTTTATATTCTATTATAGATAGCTTCTCACCCTTATTACTTAATATTTTTGGGGTTACATGACTACCTTCAACTGGATAATTTAAATTTCCTCAATGTTTATATCCTCCATTTTTAGAAATTATTATTCACAATTAATATTCATATATCCTTTATTTTATAATATGAAAAGTTCCTTCTCGACTTTAGTATTTTTCTCTAGATAGGCTTCAGTTTACAATTTCAAAATGTTTTCTATATAAGATATTCCCCCTTTTTTATATATATCACATGAAGCATAAACTTATTTAACACAATCCATCATGTTAATAAAATTTATCCATAATATTTTCACCGAATAATATATATTCCAATTACTCATATTATTCTTCATTACTTAAAAAAAATCCTTATACTCTTCTAGATAAACATAATTTTGAATTCAACTAATTTTTTTACCTTTATTTTTGTTATTTTGCTATTTCTTCTATGGTTTTTCAATAATTTCAGAATCTTAATACATAATTCCATTACCTTTAAGAAAATTAATAATAATGTTCCCAATTTTTTCACACTTAAATCATTTTAGAATAATCTTTCCCATTTGCATTACATTCACTTTTCTAAATTTATAAGAGATAGGATAAATTGTTCTCTCATAATCCTTATACTTATTTTCTACATACTATAATTCATTGGACAAATCATCTTATGACTCTCTGATTTTGAGTTTCTTCGTTGATTCAAAGGAAATTTCTTTCCCAACTTTATTCTTAAATACTATAGCCTTATTCACTTTATACAGGATAAGAATATTCTAAAGTTTATCTAGTTATAGATCACACCTATCATACATGGCTAAATATTTAGATAAAATATATCTAGGAGATTTTTCATAAACTATTTTAGAACTGTTGAGACAGTTAAGGTGTCACTATAACCTCTAAAATGTTGCTGAATGTTTCATTCACTCTTGTAAAATAATCTTTTATGTTTTCTTTGTAACACTAAACATTTCCAATGGGTACTTTTTATAAATTTTCCTACCAAAATTATAAATGTAAATATTTAATGATTTCATTTCCCTTTAATGATATAAAACAACCATTTATACACATATTTATCACCTAAGTAATTTACTATACACATTTTACATTAAAATATAAATTCAAGCATAAATAAATTTTATTTATTAAAATGGGTTTACAAAATATCTTTTTCCAATCACGATCATCTTTATATATGTAGTTTTATAAATATATTATTTTTATTAATAGTTTTATTTTCATATTTTCATGGTAATCATGTTCTTGTAATCTAATAAATAAAAAGGTATGATACATTATTTCACAGTCAAAAAAATTGTAATAATAACCATTAAAATTAATATCATATAACATTTTATGTGAAACATATGATAAATGGTTAAATATCATTTATACACAAAAATAATATTTTTTCATTGATTTTTAAATATTTTATAGTGCATTTAATATGTTATTGTGGTTTGATCATATTCTATGTACGCATTTTATTAGTTAAAAAATTTCCATCGAAAAAGCTAAAAAAAATGTTTTATAATAAAATAAAAAATTGAAATATTTTTTGTTTTTATTTAAAAAGACTATTCCTCTTATAAATTGTTTCTTATTATCAAAATACGGTAATAAAAAGATAGATTAATTATTTCTTAGAAACATAAAATTTTCATCTACATTCAATTTCAATCATAGTGTATATGGTTTTGTATGCTAACATTGTTTTTCTCTTAGGTATTTAAAAGCTAATTTCCACTTAATTAGAAGAATAATATTTATAAAATGTATATTTTTTAAATCTATAAAAAATAAATTATCGATCATATAATAAATAAGGTATAATAACAATATAAATTTAATCGCTCATTATTCTAAATATTTTGTCCCACATATTTTTAATATTATTAAAAAGTAAACTTAATAAATTTTAGAATTTTAATTTGAAAAAATGTAATATTTTTATTTCAATTATCATGTAAAAATTATCTTAGTAATTTGTTGTGATTTTTCTTAATAAGATTAATTTTTATTGAATGGTAAAAATATTGTTTCTAAAAATACCAAAACTTTTGTTACATACTTATAATGTAAGTATAAATTATAATTTTATGATAAATTATTCTCAACCAAAACATTATTTGAATAAAGTAATGTATTTTAAAATATTAAGTTGAATTTATGATCATATCTTAAATATTTTAGAAACTAAAAGTATTTTATCTGAATAAAAAACTATTTATGATTTTTTATTTAATTGAGTTTTTAGAATCTTTTAGTTTGGGATTGATCTAAATATAAAATAATTTTTTTAATAATGAACCCCAAAAATCATGGAAATCAAAAAAATTCAAATTTTTTTTTCTTAAATGAAAAAATAGTTTATATTTAAACATGAAAATACCCACCTCTCATAAATTTTAAATACCCCTTACCTTTTAATTGAAAAACATCGCATTAAATTATTTAAACCTAAGATATAACCATTTCACCTCTCCTAAGTCTCATATTACCCTTAATTAAATTTCTATGGTGCTCAACACCAAACCTTCAAGGATTTGGTAAAAGTGAAATTCTTTAGCAAAGAGGTAACCCATAATCTCTTTTCGTTATTTTTATATATTCTTGTTTATAATATCCCAATTAATTTAAATTTTTGTACCTTTCAAAAATATTTCAAATATTATTATATAGCATAAAAATTTAATTATGATATTAGTATAACTATTTAAATATATTTTTATTATATATTCACTCACCATCTCTTTTGACACATCCCAATAATGGATTGTTTCATTTGCCAATAATTATGTTGTTAATTGTTTACTTATTATCACATTAATGTATATTTAATATAGATTGTGTTTTTTAAATTTTTTTTATGTATTATAATTTTATATAAATGAATTTACTAAATGATAAATTATAAATAATAAAAATCTCAAAATCAAAAGAAACGTGATAATTTAAAAGGAAACATAAATTTAAGCCTTTATCTCACAAAAATAAGTTGTAATAAATAAATTCATAGTATTTTAAATAATAAACAATGAAAAATGGTTATAATTAATTTATATATTGATGTTTCAATTAACATGAGTTTATTTTATTGGAGGATGAAATGTGAAAAAATAAAAGAGGACCCAAGGATAGGGTTCATTGTCTCGACTTCAATTCCTTGAGACATGTTTCATATTGTGTACTATGTATTATTTTATGTGGTGTCATTTCTATGCTATTTTTTATATATATTTATTTTATTTAGTTATAATTTAAATTTATTTCTTGATATCCCTTTCTTATTCGTTTGATTCATACAATACCAAAGTCAGAAGGGTTTATTTTTATTAATTTCTATTCCTTGAGATATATTTCATGTCATGGAATTATTATTTTCATTTTATAAAGTGAATTAATTTACTCCATTTAATTATTATATATTAAATTATTTATTATTCTTGGAAACATTATTACCATTTAATATTTCCATTTTCTTGGGACACGATTCCTTTATTATCCAAGTTCTACACTTTTCTCGACTTAAAATTTCATTATTTGAGACATATTTTGTATTATGAACCTATTTTGTTTTATATTTTTTATATATTTCCTCATTTAAATATTATATAATTTTTATCTATTTATTTATGATATATAAATTTCAATTTCAATTGTTTTTTTTAAGTTAATTGGTTTCAAGTGTTACAAAGTTGTAAGGGTTTCATCGACTCAATGTTCTTTTCATTTGGCCATAACATTAATCCATGACTAATCTATTATATGTTTATAACATTATTAAATTTACATATTATATGAAGTATTTTGTATTTCTATCTATGGAAATTAAGTATTTACATCACAACCTTCTTATTTTATGTATTTTAGCCAATATACAAATATTATGTTATTAAGAATATTTCTCATTCTTGTAAGGGATATTTTTCTTCCACGTCCTTATAATTTATATTCTTTAAATATTTTTAATAACTATAAATAAAAATTTATTATGGTTATTTTAAATTATCTTTTAATTTCCCAAAAAATATTTCAAAACAAAAAAATTTATACTTGAGAATGTTTTTTACTTTATTCACTAAAGTGTGAAAATATTATTTTTTACATTTTCTATGTAAACACATTTTCCTACCACCATGATCGATATTCATAATTCATCTTCCTTTATATGGTTTTTTGGTGTTTCAAATAAAATAATATTACCATTGTTTTATCATTTTTTCATTACATAAATTTTTTAAAATTAAAATTTAAGAAGATTAAATAAAGTGATATCATTCCATTAATGTACACTTTTATCTTATAATACTCATTTCATTTATTTACCATTATTTATTTTCAAGGATTAAACATCTATAAATATTTTAAAATTAAGGTTTTGAATGTCCTTTACCACATCCTTGAAATTTATTTTTGAAGTAACATGTAATTTATTTACAAGGTTGCTAAAAAATATTTATAATTTTTTTTATAATTTTTCATCCATTTTATTTTAAAACTCTAAATGATCAATCAACTTTGGTGTTATATTTTTTATTACCCTCTAAATAAACTTTTTTATGTTTTTGGGATGTTGAATTTTTTTATCTAATAATCCAATTCTTTGTCTCTTCTTTTGCGATACCATTTGAATGTATTAAGTAACATAATTCTTATAAAATTATTTTACATCTATGTAAAATACTCTAATAATTATTATGCTTCAATGGGGTTATTAACTCATGATTCCATATATATTATTTTTATATATGGAATAATATTATTTTTTGGAAATATTTATAGAACATATTTATTTTTTAATAGTTATGAATTATATGATGAAATTATGATTGTTTTCTTATGTGACACACACTTTCATGTACTTATTGTAATGTGATGTGTGGGATAAACATTATATTCCCCTGTATTTCTTTTTTAATATTATTTATATCATTATATAGTATGTTTTTTGCATTTTCATTATTTTATATAGATATGTTTACATTTTTATACATAAACAATATTACATGCAGCAATGTTGACATGTTTGCACATGGATATGATTATAGGTAGCTATGTTCACAATTTTATGCATAAAAAGGATTATTGATGTCTATGTTCACTTGTTTTTGAAAATACATGATTTTGAGAAGCTATATTCACATGTTGGTGCATGAACATGAATGAAAGCAGTATTGTTCACAAAATTATGTATGAACATTAATACATTTAGCTATGTTCATTATGTTATGATATCCTATGCTTATTATTATTCCACATGACTAAGTTATATTCCATGGTTTATGATTATTTTCTCATGTCTTCTGTTATTACAAAATCCTTATGCCACGATCCATGAATTATGTTCTATGTTTTTTAGGTAGGATTATCTTATGTTCAATCCAATATATTTTACTATGTTCTCACACCCATATGCTCATAAAATTCTTAGTTATGACACTTGAATTATATATACTATGTTTACCATTATAATGAATTTAATCTTACATCTGATTATGTTTCCATTCCCTAGGTAATGAATATGAATATTATGTATGATGTATCTATAATGGTATTATATGGGAAGGATATTTTTGGAAAATTTTGAAGACATATTATAAATAAAAATATTATATAGATAACCTATAAAGACATAAAACATTTAGCTTTAGTATTATGTGAATTTATGGGGTGAGATGTTTAAATTATGGAAATAATCTAAAATATGTGTTTTCTAATCTTATGGCACCTTATTTAGTATCAAATATAGTATGTAAAAAATATTTTTCTAGTGAAAAATCAATGAAAACAGCTTTAGGACATATGAGTTTGCATCAGAGAGAGACTTAATTATTTTTAGGGACTAGGTTACAAATATTAATAAGATAATATATATAAAAACATAGGTTAAACTAAATGAGAAACAAGTTGATTCAATTATATCAATGTTGAACGAAAAATACCATAACTTGAAATGAAGGTTATATGATAAGAAATATTAAGATTGATATAAAGTATTCATATGATCATTTAATTTTATATGATGTTTTCATGATTCTTAATAACTATTTTTTAGTATTTTTTTGGAAATAGGATCATTAATTTTTTTTAAATTTATATCTCTATAAATTATTAAGTCTTATAACCAACTATGGAGTCAAATTTCCATAAAGAGTTTCAATATATGACAATTATGGTGGAAAATAGAACTTTATCATTCTTACATAGGTTAGTGAGGTTTATATTTTATTATAAATTATATATTGAGTATGGTATATCTCATGGACCCCCTCAACTAATTACTTAAGTATGAAATTAATATTGCGAGGACACAATTTATTTAGGGGGGTTATAACACCCCAAATTTGAAATTGATATATTTTTTATAATCTCACATTCTTAAATAATAGATGCAAATTTTAAATCAATTTATTTCCTTCTACTGACATAAAATAAATATTTATACACATATTTTTCTCCAAATGTTTCCCCTTAAATGTTCTTCTTCTAAATATAAATACAAGTATAATTTTTTTTTAAAAATGGTTTTATAAAATAACTTTTACCATTTAAAATTCTTCTAACATTTATTATTTCATAACTACATTAATTTTATTATTATTTTGATATACATATCATCAGGGTAATGTAGTCATTGTAATCTAATGGTTAACAAAGTATAATACATGATTTCAGAGTTTCAAAATTATAACAATTAACTATTGAAAGTAATATTATAAAAAAATTATATGTAACATATGATGAATGGTAAAATATATTTTTTAGAATAAAATAATTCATCCTCATGAATTTTTTATTGTATTTTTACTTATTTAATTTTTTAATGATTTTTATCATATTCTATGTATATATTTTATTACACAAAATTTTTATCCTCTCCAAATATAGAACATCATGTTTTATAATAAATTATAAAAAATATATATTTTTTTATTTTTATTTTAAATTAAAATTACTCTAATTTATAGTGTTTTATTAGCATAAAATGGTTATAAAATTTTCATAATGTAGTTCTAGAAAAATAAAAGTCGAGTTGACATAAAATTTTAGTCATTGTGTATGAAGTTTGTTATACTAAAATAAATTTCTTGGTTATATATTTAAAAAATAAATTACAGTTAATTATAATAATTTAATAAATTTAGTATGTTTTAAAGATATAAAAAATTAACTATAAATTATATAATAATTAATAGATAATAAAATATATAAATTTAAACACATATAATAAAAGAAATGGTTTTTATTTTAAATAATTTTTTCCATGTATGATTTTATTTTAATTATAAAATAAACTCTTAAATTTTATAAATATAATTAAATAAAGTGAAATTAATATTTTTCATCATGTTAAAATTTTCTCAGGGTAAATGTTTTGTATTTTTTTGAAGAAATTTATTTTTTCATGAATAGTAAAAGATATAGTTTTTATAAATGCTATAACGTTTAAGACATAATTATGATTAAAAATGACTTAAAAATTTATTAGATCTTTAGATTAATTAAAAATTCATTTAAGACATAAAATAATTAAATTAAAATTAATAATTTTAATTTAGAAAATTATATTTTATATTTGAAACTTAAATTGTAGTTTATCCCAATAAAAAAATATTTTTGGCTCCTTGCGTTTTGTTTGAGTTGTTTGAATGTGTTATTTGATTTTGGATTGACACAAATATCAAATAAATATCCTTTTTAATAATAATCTAGAAAATGTATCGGAATCAATACTATTCAATGTATTTGACTTAATGACAAAAAAAATATTTTAACATAATAATACACATCTCATTAAGTATAAATACTTTATTTCCTTTCCCATAGAGAACCACTTCCCAATAACTTCTAAAATACCAATATATACCCATTTAAAATATCATAAGTATTTTAGTACCCTTAGGGATGTTCTAGAATAACTAAACCCCAATCCTTCAAGGATTTATCAAAGGAGAATATCTTTAACAAAGTGGAAACCCTGATTTTATTTGCATTTTTTATCTCTTATTATTTCTACCAACACAATCAATTTACCTTATATATACATTTCTAAAATATTATATATATAATTATATTACATAAAAATTCTATTATGATATTGGTATTACTATTTTAATATAATTATAGTATACACTCTCTCTCCCTCTCATTTGACATGCCCTGATAATGTCTTCTTTCATCCACTTACAAGGATATTGTATATTATTTACTCAATTCCACTTAAATGGATTACTAATTTAGATTATTTAATATAAATTTATTTTAATTTATTGTAAAATTTTGTAAATAATTATAGAAAATGATTGAAAACATGATGTAATGAAAGTGGACATAGGGTATGGGTTCTGTTCCTTAACTTCATCTACTTAAGATATATTTCACTGTTTGAACTATGTTTTATTTTATATAGAATAATTAATATGCTATTGTATTAATTTACAATAAAAATATATTATTTCATGTTATTTTGAAGAATATCTCAATATCATCCTTTCAATATCTTTTTATTGAAACAACACCAAATTCATAAGGATTTATTTATTTCAATTTCTGTTCCTGGTGATATATTTCTTATTATAATCCTATTAGTTTTATTTTATATGGTGTATTTACTTATCCCATTTAATTATTATATCTTAAAAAATTATTCATTCTAGTTAATTTACCTTACATATAATATTTCTATTTTCTCGTCCTTTGATTCATACATTATCTAAGTATTAAGGGTTTCTCATTTTAAAATTTCCTTTTGTGAGACATGTTTTTATGATGCATCTATTTTATATTATATTATTTATATAAAACCTCTTTGATATTTTATATCAAAATTATATATTTATTCATGGTAGTTAATGTTCAATTTCATGTTATCTTTTTTGATGACTTTTTTTTTCAAAGATACCAAATCTATTAGGGTTTTATTGACTTAATTTTCATTTGAATAGGTTAGACATTTCTTCCATGAATTTCATATTGTAAGTTTACTATATTCTACAATTTCTCTATTATATATGATATTTTATATTGATCTCTATAGTAATTACATCATTACATAAGAACCTTATTCTTTGACATATTTGTTTCTATATAGAAATAAAATGTTGTTAAGTGTAATTATCATCATTTAATAGGAATATTTTTCTTCCATTTACATATTCTTTATATATTTCCCTGAATTTTATTCTCTATACATGAATTATTTTTAAGGTAATTTTCTATTATCTTTGTCTTTCCATATATATATTTTAAATAGAACCTTTTTAACATTTTATATACTATAAACTTTTTAATTTATTTAATAAAGAGTGAAAATATTGTTTTTAGAATATTTTATGTTTACACATTTTTTTAATTTCATGAACATTATTCATAATTAGTATTTTTTCTGGTGTTTCCATGGTTTTTAGTAGAAAAGACTATTCTAATTTTCAGTGAAATTTTAATTTTAAAAAATAAAAGTTAAATTTTTAGAAAAATAGATAAATGTATTTCTTTATTATATTTATGTTTATTTATTTTAAAGAATTGAATGCCTCAAATTATTTTAAAATTAATGTTTTAAATTTCATATTTTTAACCCCTTTAATTTTATTTTTGATGTGACTACTAATTTTATTTTTAAAACTAATTTAGAAAATATTTATAAATTTTTTACAATTTTCAATTTATTTTCCCTTCAAGATAAAAAATATATCTCATTTATAGTTAAATGTCAAATTATCCTCTAAATATTCTTATGGTACCTAAAATTGTGCATTAATGATCAGACAAACTCTACAAGGAGAAGACTCCAGATAGGGATTCAGACCAGATGCATTCACCAAAGAAGAAGCTAATTGGATTTGTCAGAAAGAGTGTGTAAGGAATTTCCATCAAGACCAGCCTGTGCTTGCATGGGAATCCTATCCAAACAAGCCATGCGAAGGTAGAGAGATGATATCACAAAGAAAAAATCTGGGGAGGAGCAATTCCAAGTATAGTCTGTATATTTCCTAAGACCTATGGGTCATGTAATCTCTAAGCCTACGGTCCTTGTAAGGGTTCCCCATCATCCCTTGAAATGGGCATTATCAAGAATCGGTAAAAACGTAAGGCCTTTGGTCCATTTAGGTTACTTATTATATATAACCATTGCAAAGTTTTATGTAACTATTCACCTTATAAAAGTATTTTTCATCTATGTTAACACACTCTAATCATTCTTATACTTCACTTGGAGTATTCTATAATGAAACCAAAAATCTAATTTCTATGGATGAAATTTGATCATTTTTTAATGAAATATTTTTGTATAATATTTATTTTTCACAATTTAACTATGATATGATTACATTATTATTGATTTCTTATGTGAAACACATATTTATATGCATACATTGATGTGACAGTTGGGCTCCAATAAATCAATTAGTTCCTTATATATATTGAGATAATGAAGTTTTTTTTGACATGATTGTAGGTATATATGTTCAAAAATTAATTAATGGACATGATTTTGGGTAGCTATGTCCACCTGTTGGTGCATGGAAATGATTTTAGGTAGCTATGTTAACAACATTATGCATGGATATGATTGCACGTAGCTAGGTTCACAAGTTTAGGCATAAACATGATTGCGGGTAGCAATGGCCACATGTTTTTTCATGGACATTATTGTAGATATTTATGGTCACAATGGTATGCATAAAGATGATTAAATTTTTTTTATAATGTTGTGATTTCCTTTGATTATGCTTATAACACATGCCAATATTATGTTACCTGGTTCATGATTATTAACCCATGTCTTAGATTATGAACAAATCTTTATTCCACGATCCATGTTTTTTTGTCATTGATTTACTGGTTATGATTATCATTTATTAAATCTAAAATCTTTTATTATATTCTCATACCCATCTACACATATTATGTTAACTTATGATCATCAAATTATATATTCTATGTGAAACCTTACTAATCATTTGATCATACCCATTTTTATTTTTTTGTTACATTAGTTAGGAAGAATATTACTATGTTTTATGTGTCTATAAGGGTATCATATGAAAATTATATTTTTTGGGAAATTATGAAAAATTAGTTTGAATAATAACATCTTGTATCTTATCTCAAAAATAGTAAACCCTTGTGTTTTAGGATTGTGTTAACTTCTATGTTGAAAATTTTAAATTTTTAAAATGACGTAAAATACATGACTTTTGAGCTCTGTTCATCTTAGTTGGTATTAAAGCTATTGTTAAAAGAATATTTATTTTACATAAGACTCGTTAGTTCTTGTCTTAGGCATCTCAATCCTCATCATCCATCTTCAAAAATTTAAACTTACTCGTCTATATTTGATGTTTTCCTTCCTTTATGTTCAATTTTCTTTATAAAAAATTTCCATGTTTTTCCAAATTATAGTTAAAAGTTTAGAGACCCATTACACTAATATTTAATTTTTCAAGAAAGGATATAAAATTTCATTATGATATTTAACATCAACCTTTATATTCCACTTTTTAGTTAAAGTTGTGACTTTCAATAGACAGGTGAAAACACCCAGGGGTGAATCAAGTGTTGTAAAATTATTTTACGAAATCACAAATTCTCTATTAATTTTTAACATTATTTTTATTTTAAACTATATAAAAAATTAGGATATTAATGTATATATTTATGTTATACCCAAAATACTCTACCACATTCAATGTAGATTATAAACAAAGATCACAACAAAATATATTTACAAGTTTTGACACTGATATGGGACACCCACTTCTTACTATGATTGGGTTGTATGGGTCAGAGATTCTAAAATGATAAGTTTTTTATCAAATACACATTGTTTTTATAGAGATCATCCTAGAACTATGTTCATTATATTATATCAGTGGGAATTTAACATACAACATAGGTAAATGTGAACTACGTTTTGCAGGTTCCTTATACTCACTTCTATGAGCTTTCATCATTTCCTTAACCCACTAAAGAAGGTATTTATTAGAAAATTGATACCACTACATCACAATAATATGGTTTCTTTCCTCACAAACAATGTTTTTGAATGGATTTTTATTATTAATAGTAACTATAATCAACTCAGTCTTTTCTTTCATCGGAACTCTTAAATCTTGTGCAAAATCTGTTTATAAGATTATCCACATCAAATTAGATGATCCAAAAATATCTAGTAGATACTCAACGATATTAATGTTCTTATACAAATAAATAATGAAAAATATAGTGTTTAATGGACCATTTATGAGAGAAATATGGTTTGGGGGGGGGTTGAATAGAACTATTAATGATTTTTCAAAATGATAAAAAGTAGAGTTAATTGTATTATTTTGACCTAGAGAAAAACTCTAGGGACTATTGAATTTTATTAAAAGTGAAAATATCTAGTTTTAAAAATGAAAATGAACAAAATTTCTTCAATTTACTTTGACATGGAATAATACTAGTCATATTTTCCCAACCTACACCCAAATGGGATAATGAGTCATTAATTATATCACCCTATTTATAAATTTGAGACATAATAAAGTTTATCTATATAATATATTCATGAAATCCTCCCAAGATAGTTAAATAAACCAGTAGGGATAGAAAATGTTCAACTTTATAGCTAACACATTAAAGGAGGAATCAAGATCAAGCTAAATGTTTCTATCATTGTTGATGTTTTTAATCTGGATCACCACAATCACTCCTTCCGTTTTTGATTCACAAGTAATAACCATTCTATCATGATTATATAAAATGTATAGAGGTCCTCTTTTATATTCCATGAAGATACCACCACACTCATTAAGACATTAATTTCCTTTGTAATATCCATATGTGTTAATCTTGATCCATCATACAAGGAGAGGTTTCTGAAAACTATTTACATATCCATTTTAATTTTAAAAGTGGTCGTTGATGCCTAGCCTATTGAAGAAAAGTAATTCCCATATAGAACTACCATCCATGATAGAATTTATGGAGACTACATCCATGATCAAAGATAATACATTCCTCATGATACAATCTATATCTATTGAATGGTCATCATAAATATTAGTATTTCTATTCCACCTAGAATGATGAAATATTATAGAAATTTAAGTTTTAATAAAAATCAATATATGGTAGGAAATTTTTTGGTTTCTACAACATTCAATGAGAGATTACAGATAAAAAAAAATTAAAAGTCCCAACATAAAAAATATTATCAACTAAACTCCATAGTGGTTTAACAAAATGTAATTCAAAGAAAGACATGGTCACAAGAATTTGAGTCCATTTTGCAGGAACTGTACATTTTAAACAGGTGTATGAAATTTCCCATGAGACTGATATCCATGGGAAATATGTTACTGATAAATCTCCATAATAAAAAATAATAGTAAGGATAGATCATAAGATTATCTAATTGGTTTAACCCATAGGTTACAACCACATTCACTCCCATATAGAAGATTAATAAAAGATTACATTTGAGAGTAACATGCCTTTTAGGTTCTCAAATCAGTGTATCCATATTGGTCATGAAGGGATAATTATATATATCTTACCTATGAATAGTTGGTAGAGGGTTTATGTAATATCCAATCAGGATCATAATGATGACATTGGGATCTGAGATCTTTATGTCCAATGAATCCCCCTAGAATCCTTCAACTAGAGGATTATCTAGCCATTTTTACTTCTAGAAAGTATGATTAATGTTGAGGGAGTCCATATATATGATATATTGCATCATAGTTGAGTAGATCCATCCAATGTCCTGAAGGCCTTCACATTTTAATTATAATAAAATAATACCCCCTTTTATGGGAAGAAGAGGAAAACACTAACAGACTTCATGAAATTAAAGAAAAAACAAGACCCGAAGATTAAAAACATACTGATAACATAAAGTTTACTCTCTGCAATATTTGATCACGATAAAGCTCTCCACCATTTAATGGATAATCGACAAGAATGTTTCATGTTTCAAATCAAAAGATCGATCTTTTGACTGATGCCATACACTTTCAAACATCTAAAACTGAATGGAACTGTAAAGATGAATT
Source organism: Viscum album (assembly GCA_963277665.1). Classification (NCBI taxonomy): domain Eukaryota; kingdom Viridiplantae; phylum Streptophyta; class Magnoliopsida; order Santalales; family Viscaceae; genus Viscum; species Viscum album. The sequence goes on along the minus strand of OY728130.1, from coordinate 1,392,283,261 downwards.
GCCAACTCTAAATCCTTATTGGGTCTTGATCCATGTGATTTCATCCGACCAACTTTGACCATAAATAGAAAATATAAAAAATTAAACCAAAACCCCAAAAATCCAGTGAAAGAACCATACTACCACTTCTACATTCCAAAAATCCACAAATTAAAGATTCAAAATTTCAATACGTCATCATCCTTCTCGAAAAAACCAGTACTTCCCTTCCTCAAGTCACACACCAGATCGCGGGAGTGCTACACTATCATCCATCGTCGCCGTCAAGAAACGTCATAAACTAGCAAGAATCCCTATTATCCTCACATGAATCCTCCTCCACTAATTGAATCTCTTAAACCTTCCTAGAAAACCCTACCACTAACACAAATAGATCCCATAACGTCTGCTGATACCAACACACCTGACCATCCTGGAAGGGGAGTGGATCTAGAAGCCTGAAAAAGTTAGAGCAACAGAACCTCCACAAAAATCCAAAGTAGAAGAACATGGAGATGAGAGAACCCAGAACCCAGAATGAAAACAAAAGAAAAAATCCATCACATCCAACACAGATCCAAGATGGAAGAATTCCAACGCAAAAGAACTGCACCACATCTCATCACCACCATCACTCGAGGAGCCCACAGATCCACCCAAGTGAACAGATAAGACACACAAAAATAACCTCAGACCGTAGAAAGATAGCTCTCAACCACATTATTTACTATTCCACCATAGAAGTTGATCCCACCGAAGATCGCGAGTCAGTGATGCCGCATAAGCCCGTTGTTGGCTACAACCCACGACGCCACAAAAGAACCCTCAAAATAAAAGATCCCAAACTACCATCGATGATATAGCCTATAATCGAGCCTCATCATCATCATAGTAGGATAAGTATGCCAAAAACTCACTGAGAACTATATAGCGGAGCCACAAATGACTGAGAATGGGATGTAGATGATCAAGAAACCCTAGCGCCGTAGCGGAGCCCCTTACAGGCGCATTCCTACACGTGAATATAGTTTTTTAAAGGTAATAAATTTAGTTTTGATAATTTTTATTCCAAGGAAACTAAAATAGATATGATAAGATGTCTTTATAGAATCCAACCACTAGATAAAACTCTTCTTAAAAACATGAGAGTTGTTCAAGTTTTCAGCGAAGATACTTCATAAGAATTTATCTTGGAGAGATTAATTCAAAATTGAATGATTTTAATGTCTATTCGCCCTATTTAAAATAATCATAACATGTATTGTAGTCTACCACCATTATCTACCTTTAATATATATTTCCTATCCATATAATGTTCCTGATGAATTGGTTCGGATTCTTGATTAAATAAGAATTCCATTTGTAATCTATGAAGGAGTAAATGATATTAGAGATGACTATGACTTTGATGAGAGTGGTACTTCCAAGAAGAAAATATATCTCCCATTGAAAGAAAATAATTGATCTTTAATTATATTAGAGATATAATTTATGTGAGTCACCTTAAGCATTTCCTAGAAAAATAATATACCCAATTAAATGAATGGGAAGGTTCCCTACTTGATGTCTATTCTTATATTGATGATCTACCTCGTGTTAAGGTTTAAATATTGGGTTAAAAAAATTAGAGACTTATTCCAGTGTATGAATTTATTTGAGATACAAAAATAATGGGAAAAGAACCTCCTTTATGAAATTAATTTCTTTCTTCCAACCAATAAAAAAACAATTATTTCATCAACATAAGGCAAATGAGTAGGTTCGATTAACCCTCTCCTATCTTCAATGGATTTAAGAGTTAATTTTTCAACCATTTCAGAGATGTATATACTTAAATAATATACAGAAATGAAAAAAATGTTTAAAGATAATGGGTTACCCAACCTAACAACATTTGAGAATGAGAAATACACCTTGAGTGTTCCATTAAAAATTTGAAAATCCGACTGATTTAAAAATTGAGAGGACCATGTAATTAAAAAAATCACTAAAGTCAAATATTTAAATAAATTTAATAATAATTATCCATTTAAAAATATAAATTTATATTCTCTCATTTAGCATCAAAATAATACACCCATTTATAATAGTCTTCCTCAATAAGTTAATAACACATTCATATTTAATACTGATGTAATAATATTTCAATTTCAAACAACAATAGACTAATTAACACAAAGTAACCTTGAAATAAAAAATGAATAAAATTCAATTCCAAAAAAATATTAATAATATCAAATGAGATATTAAAGATTAAACCCCATTGATAAAAAAATAAATCATATGTAATTCACAAGAAAAGAAATCCAGGAATATATATTTTTTATAATAGGTCAGTTCAATACGAACCTACATATACACTTCACTCCCCAATCCCAATTTAGTTGAATGTTACTCACTAAAACATTAATTTGGAAGGGATTAATAACTATTTATAGACCTTTATTTTTCTCACCTAAAAGTACAATATAATTCCCTTAAATTTTATTGATTTAGATAACAAACAAGCATTTAATGGGTATAGATCGAACCTACCAAACCCAGTTATTAGCATGAGAGTCACAACCCAATGGTATACCATTTGATTTAGAGGTATAATTGAAACCATATATTATTTTGATAAGGAAAATCATAGACCAATGATAAATAATAAATTGATAATAAAATGATACAATTGTGATAACAAAAAATAAATTAATATCAGGAGTTTATAGAAGATGATTCTTTAATGAATTTTCATCACTTCTATAGTAAAATATCAAAATGATGAAGTTGTATTATGATCATAGAAGAAAATGAAAGTTATAGTCGCAAAACATTATCATAATTCTTTCAATCAAATTCCATCTAGAAAATAATCTCAAAATTTATTTTGTATTATCATTGTTTCAATAATCCATGTCTAACTTCTTAATTAATCTCTCATGATCAAATCAATGACGAGATAATCTTCATTAAATCTTGAGTACATGAGATCTTATTTAAAAAAATCATAATATTCCATAGTTTTATATAATATCAATGAGTAATATCATTTATATATATGAGGAAATATCCAATGATTAATCCATGCATAAACAATTGAAAAATACTTTTATAATCTCTGTTAGAAATTATATTAATTTAAAAAATTATTAAAAGAAATAAAAAATATTGTATGACTTGTAGTAAATAAAAAAAATAAATTGGAATTAAAATTTAGTATCAATACAGATGTGAAATTATAATGGAAATAAGTGTATTACATTAAGATACTTTGTATGTATTTTTAACAATAAAACATCAAAAAATGAATGTATTTGAAAATTGTAAGACCTTGTGAATTATATGAATTATCTTCTTAATTATTTTCAATAATAATACATTAGGATAAAAATAATAAGCCTTATAAATATATTAAATCCATTTTATAACTTTGGGTGTCGACAATGATCATCGCCATTGTTTAGTGAATTTTAGGTCGATGTTTTTACATTATGACTTTAAAAACATGATATATCAAAATGTATAATTTTCCATTTTCAGAATTTTTCACAAAGAAATTTCCTATTGTTTTTATTAATTATTAATCAAATAATCATGATTGGTTTTATTATGTTGAGTCAGCACCTAATGTGGTCTAAATTTCAACTATGAGCCATGACAACAAGCTCTATCACATGGTATCATAATGTTGACAATTTTAACATTATGCCCACAGGTAAAAAAAAATTCTATAGGCTGTGAAAATATATCAATTGGGGTTTTCATTTTGTATAATTATAATATTAAATTCTCACATAGAGGTAATTTTTCATTCTCATGTATAGGTAGATCATGAATATAGTTTTCTATGTGAAGGTAATCATCAAAATCCGTAGCTACGTAAATGTAAATAGATAACTTAAACAAATATAAACCTGAATTTTTATAGTTACATAAAGGTAAATATATATCCCTATAGTTATGAAATGGTAAACTTGTATCTTATGTAAAGGTAATTAGTAAACTTTACACACTATTCCAGGGAATGACATAGGCTACATCAAGGTAAAATAGTTCACACAAAGGTAACACATAAAATAATAGTTATATTTAAAATTATAATGAATGTTTGGTAATGGTATAACTAAATTACATGTTTAATAAAGGTATTCCCTATTTTCAATAGTGTTTAATAATTGTAGAAATTAAAACTAATGACCTGAATAAAGATATTCTTATGTTATGTAAATGTTAACTACAATTTCTATGGGCTACTTAAGGGTAAATAATACATGTGAAATAGAATTTTTTTTTCATAAAATGTGTGTTTGGGAAATGAAAAAGAAAAAGAATTATAAAAAATAAAAATACAAAAAATTTATGAATTAAAAAAATTTAAGATGAGGGACAAAAAATATTAAATTTGAGTTAATGTACTTAAAAAATTAATATACTAACCATTTTTTCAAGTTAAATCAATAACAATACATTTTCTCCAAGTTCAAACACTAACAACATCCAATTTCGTATAAAAAAATAGATATTTTTTAAAACAATTAAAAATTATTACTAAATTCTCTGTATAAATTTATCTCTCCCATATTTAAATATAATAAAAGGTAGACACTTTATTAATAATAAAAGATCATTTTATTAAGAACACTCCCCAACAAAATGGAAACTAATTTAGCATTATGAGATCTTTTATAGCATTTTAAAACCGAAATTATGCTTAAATTCTTATGAAAAAATTAATCCCCCTACATTAAATCATATAAGACATTAAGGATTAGATAATAAAATACCAAATACCTTCAACCTGTATAGTCAATTATTATAAAGAAGTTTCTTAAACAAGTACACACCATGGAGTAATCTAAGACAAATAACTATAAAATATTTATTAGAACTTTTAAAATAGTAATAATAAATTAAAATTCAAAAATAAATTAAAGTTAAAACCATCAATTAAAGTTAAAAATTTATTTTTTCAAAATTTTTAGAATCTAGTGGCTTAGTAAATATATCTTTATATTTATTGTCAGTTGGAAAAAATTCAAAAATAATATCTATTTTTTTAACATGATCTCTTAAAAAATAAAATATGAAATTAATGTGTATTGTACTAGAATATTGTAAGGGATATATTTATATTAAAATTCCATAGGTATTATCAAAATGAATTTAAATTTTATCAAAATAAGCATTAAAGTCTGATAATTTTTGTTTAATCTATAATCTTTATGCATAATAGCTCAAAATAATAATATAATCAACATTGGCTTTGGATAATGAAACTAATAGTTTCTTTTTTATAACTCCTAGAAATTGAACTTTTACCAAGTAAGTGGTACATATCTTTTGTGATTTTTTTATCAAGTATACAACCTCTAAAATTAGAGTCAGTATAAAATAACATGTCAATAAATTTTTGATTCGATTAAAATAAACTCGTTTTTACACTTCCTTTAACATATCTATTTATTATTTTAACAAACATTAATGTAATTTATTTAATATTATATTAAAATCATATACACATGCGAAATGAAATCATAATATCAGGCCTTGATGAAATAAAATAAAATAAATTTCCTATCATGCCTCTATATAGTTTAACATCAACATATTTTTTAGAATCATTTATATACATTTATGGAATAGTATTTATGGGTGTTTTAACGTTTTATATGAATTCAAACAGTTTTTTAATAATATCTCTATCATATTTAGATCTATTCAAAAAAGGTACTATATTTCATTGATGAATTTTTAATCCAATAAAAATGTTTAGTTCACCCATTAAGATCATTTCAAATTCATTTTTCAATAAATTTTAAAATTAAATTATGAAAAAAAATAATTTTTTAAATCAAATACTATGTGATCAACATATATTTAAAAAATAAAATTTAATTTGTAACTAAATTAATGAAAAATTGTTGTATTAAAAACTCCTTTATTAAAACAAATTTTTAACAAAAACATAGTTTGTCAATCATACCAAGCTTTTTGAGAGTTCGTTAGACCATAAAAATCATTTGAAATTTTGAAGATTTGATTTGGAAACTTTTTAATTTCAAATATATGAGGTTTATTAAAAAAACTCTTCATAAATGAATCCTTTCAAATATGAACATTTCACATCCATTTGATTCATTTTATATTTTTTATGAACGATAAATATAAAAGAATATAAATAGATTCTTTCTAACAACAGGTGAAAATAGATCCTAAAAATAAAGAGCTTCTTCTTATAAAAATATTTTAGAAACTATTTTAGCTTTAATTTAGTTATATTTCTTGATTCATCTAGTTTATGTCAAAAAAATATCATAGTTTCTACTGTTTTTTTATGTTTATGATATTCAACCAGATTTAAAAATTTATTTATTTCAAATTTATTTAGTTTATCTTTCATATAATTAATCCAATTAGAATATTTGAAATATTCAATAAACATTAATAGATAAAAAATAAATAATTTTTTTAATTATCATAAAACATCAAAAAATATTTTTTTGTTCTTATTCTAGTTTTGAAAATTTCAATTACATTTTCTAAAGAATGATACCTATGAGGTTTTCAAAGGTTGGGATCAAGTTTTGAATAGATATTATAACATTCAAATAATGCATTATCAATTCTAGGTTTACAATTTCCAAATTTAATATACTTAAATTATTCTTCTAGAACATTTAAATATAATTTATATTTATCATCATTTTTAATTAACTTTACATGTGTATATTCTTCAACAGTCATAATTCTCTTTGTCATGAACCAATGCTAGTCGAACCTGAACCAGTCACACGAGTCAGTCCGTTAAAAGGACTGAGTGGCATTCCATGATACTCTGGGGTTGGAAACAAGGGCCAAGGGAATCAATGAGAACCAATGGAAATAATTTCACCTAGAATAAATAATTTTATTGAGTAGAAATAAACAGAGCAACCCAAAAAATAAACCTTTTTAAATGGCTATCATTAATACATAAAATTTAAGTAAAAAAAACTAAATGAAACAACCAAGATAAACCTGATGACCCCTAAAACTCAATGTGACCCCGAGGTCACTCTCCAATCCCCAAACCCAACATCATCCATAATTATATAAAAAATGTTGTAACCTACACTAGAATCTAAAAACAATAATAAACTATTGGCATGAGTACTAAAAATTAGTAGGCATGATTGAAAAATATATTGCCAAAGAATTTACTTTAAACAAAATAATAATCAATCCTAGGTTTAAAATACAGTATATAAAACAAGGTTTTTACAAATTTCCTCATTTATAACAAAACACGGTCCATTTCACATTTTCCATGGAAAAACTGGTTTCATTTCAAAGAATAGGACCTTAGGATTTTTATGGAGTGACACAATGTTTCTAAATTATAAATGGGAGTAATAAATTGTAAAAAAAATTACTAATCATTTTCCAAAAACACTTGAAACCATTTTATTCAATCACTTTTGAAAAAACAATATGCTATAAAAGGATGAAAGAACATAAAAAATACAATGAGGGAGATGGAAAATATCACAGAAGAGTAACCAACCAACAGTGAATCTCAACCATCTATTGTAGATAACTATGTGCTGACGTACATAGAATAACCTAGAAGATTAAAGGATAGTCTAGAAAATACTATACTTCTGACTCATCCCGTAGGCACGCATCACCCGATGACATCAACTTCTCCCTCATTCTTGGTTCTCACCATACCTAGACTAATCAAGGGGATCTATCCTAAGGCCAAGAAAAGTCTATACTAAGGGCCAATAGCTAGAGTAGAATCCTATGCTAGTGTAGCAAAGGTTTGTCGAAAATTCGCTAGTTATGCCACGTTTTTATGTCAATACTATATTTGGGTAATCCAATGATAACAAAAATAGAAACCAACACCATATACATATATCACATACACAATAATCACCCTACACCACCCCAAGGAAAAATATATTTTCTTTCTACCAATATATATAATGAAGGAGTCCACACTAAGCACCTCCCATCCATTCAACACAAAAAAGGCAAGAGGACAATCCAATGAGAGTTTTCAAGAGGAATAATTTTATACAAGTTACACATGTTAAATATTTAAACATTACATTTAAAACCATTTCATTAAATAAATGAACAAAAAAAAATTCAAAATTGGAAATCCACTTGAAAACCCATTCGATAGATCCAAATAACATGTTTAATGAAGAGGTAAACATGCCACTTATAAATCCACAACCATTTGAAATCCATTTATTCCACCAAACACTTTTACCAATATGAAACCACTTAAAAAATACATTTAAGGAACTCAAACCACTATTTAAGAATCTAAATACATTTACAAGGCCAAATTCATGCCTTTAAAATCCTAAATAACATAAAAATTACAACTGGTAATTTTTTTCAAACTCTTAGAATGCATATCATAACAAAACAAATACATATAATTTAACACAAGAAGGAAACCGCCTTAGCTCACATCATTCAATAATTATAAAAAATATACATCTCTAATTGACATAAAATGATTTTTTGAAATACAATAAATTAATGATTCTTAAATTTAAAGGGAATGTTAAAAGGAAAACCTACCTCTAATCACAAGTGCTTGAACAATGCCAACCCCAAACAACTCCACGAGGGTCCAAGAAGGAAATAGAATCCAATAGAAACCTTAACAACAACAAAACCCTAATTTAAACTTAATGAAGCATAAACCCTAGATCCAAAAAATAAAGAAATATTAGGAATAAAAAGAAAAATGGAAGAAGAATTAAGATGGAGAAGATAGGATAAAATTATCTTGAATATATATCCCCAAAACATGAAGAAACCACATGATTACACCCTAGAAAGAGGTGGAGAGTCTTGGATAATAAGGTAGAATCTACCAATAGGGCCATACAAACCATAATATGAACACATGTGGCTTTTTAGGTTGGAAATCCTAAGAGGTTAAGAAGATAAATTTCACCCTTTTAATGAATAAAACAATATGAATGGTTTGGCCACATGGTTTCCCAAACTGTGTGCCAACCGCAAGCCCCTTAATATATGACTTAGGCACCCACAAGGTTTGGCTGCAGGGTTTGGTAAACTATATTCCAAACATGAGACATTATTCTATCCAAAAAGGAATAAATTTTTTTACACCTTCTATATAGTTTGTATAACCATGATTGGGTTATGGACCCTCAACCAGAGACACCCAATAACACACACATTTTCCCCCAATGAGTAGCATATATTAGACCAAACCAAGAACATCCCATGAAACTCAAACCCTTCATGTTCAAAATGAATTGAAAAGTTGATTTTAGTCATGATTCTAAATGGTTACCCCTTAATCATGATCCTAAATCATGAAACTAAATAAAAATAGTTCAAAACTCAAAATTTAAATTCAAAACACCTAAAAACTGATAAATAAACCAAAAATAATAATATGAAAAAACAAAAGGAGAAAATAAAAATTTGGGTGTGAAAATTCTCCCCACCTTTACGATTTCTTCCCCTAGAAAGGAACAAAATCTCTAGTTGATCGATCAATGACAAATGTTCCCACACTTTTATGATATGATTCCTCAAACTGAAAGCACCTTAACCACCACCGAAACAAAAACATGCACTTCTACCTGAAACAAACTGATAGACCCCAATAAACTTCTTGGGAAATGATAGATAACCTTACACCCAGAGGCAAACACCTCACCACAACTGAAACCACTAGGCCTACCCCATGTCTCGAACCATCCCCAAGAGAGGGGAGAATAATAATGACAAAACAAAATAAAAAAAATCACCAAATCCCACATATGAGTCCAGAATAGACTCCCCACCATTTTATAATTCGAATTGGATGTAAAACCAATATCACCCGTCAAACACTGAAACTCTAAACCAAAATGAGTACTTACAACTACAAGGGTGAACAAAATGAACAAAATTCACCATGAGACTTGATTCACTCTCTTAAGGAACTTCCACCAAGAAATGATTCGTATGATACACACACCTCACTCTATTTAACCTTTAATGAGAAACAATAGGAATAATACACATAGTGGGAGACACAACTACTCAAAACAACAAAATTCAGAATTTCCAAAAGTCATGAATTCATTAAAAATAGAGGTTCTCAAAATATTACAACATATTGTAGTACTAAAAGTAAATGAAATAATTAAAAAAACAACAATAAAATAGATAAAAACACCCAAAAAAGAGGTCCCTCAAACCGTATCCGAACCAGCACCTTTCTCCTGCAAAGAGGATGGGGTGTATTTCAAAGAAGAAAATTCTTACTCCTTGTCGCTTCCTGGAAACACCTTGAATGAACTGTTTCAAGAGACCTAGTTATCCAATGGTATGAAAAGTATTTGGAGAACTAGAACATGGTGACCTCTTATAACTAGGCTGATCAAATTGATGATGCAATAAGATCCTATGCTCTTAAGAAACCGATAACAGATATGAAGGCCCCTTAATTCCTTAACCACCAATGCTAACTTCATACTACTTTTCAATATCCTTATTGTCATTCCCTTTACTATTTCCATACAGTGGATAATTCTTAAATACCTCAAAAACTATTTCTAAAACTAATTCAACTAGAATGTAATTCCTTACAACATTCGAAAAGGTGGTTAGAACAAATTCTGACACTTTCAACTATAGATCAAGAAAAAGTGCATTCTCAAAATTTAAATACCTTAGAGAATCATCCTCGGTCCATTCTAGAAGATAAGGAATTAGATCAAAGAATTTATGAATGAACACTAACACTAAACAATCACCTTGCGGAAGGCAACACATCTACATTTTTTTCCATCCTTAAAAGACTTAGAGAAATACTACCAAATGAATTAAGCCTTAAAAAATTATAAGTAAAGGCCTTCTCTAGTCATGGTTCTCATGACCGACCTCCACTACTTATATCTCTAACCTTTGAGCATGATGGTAGAAAAATTCACCTTTAGAGACTCATTCTGTAATGGCCTAGACCCTCTCGGTCCATTAATTTTCCAAATTCTAAATGCTAGGGTGTCTTGGACTCACTGATCTATTCCACCCATCTGTTTCACTGATCGGTTTCCCCCAATCGGTTTCACAGATCGGTTTCACCCAATTGGTTTCACACAATCGGTTTTAGAGATCAGTTTCACCCAATCGGTTTCACAAATCGGTTTCACCCAATCAGATTCACCCAGTCGATTTCACAGATCGGTTTCACAGATCAGTTTCACCCAATCATTTTCACAGATCGATTTCACTCAATTAGTTTCACAGATTGGTTTCACCAAATTGGTTTCACAGATCGGTTTCACCCAATCAGTTTCACCCAATCGGGTTCACCAAATCGGTTTCACTGATCGGTTTCACACATTTCGTTTCAAAAATGGGTTTCACCCAATCAGTTTCATAGATTGGTTTCCCCAAATTAGTTTCATAGATTAGTTTCAACCAATCGGTTTTAGAGATCGGTTTCACCCAATGTGTATCACATATCAGTTTCACCCAATCAGTTTCACAGATCGGTTTCACCAAATCGGTTTCATAGATCCGTTTGACTCAATCAGTTTCAAAAATTGGTTTCACCCAATCCGTTTCACATATCAGTTTCACCCAATCAGCTTCACAGATCAGTTTCACCCAATCGGTTTCATAGATCAGTTTCACCCAATCAGTTTCAGAGATCGGATTCACCCAATCGGTTATACCCAATCAGTTTTACCCAATTGGTTTCACAGATCAGTTTCACCAAATTGGTTTCATAGGTCTGTTTCACCCAATCTGTTTTACATATCGATTTTACTCCATCGGTTCCACCGATCAGTTTTGCAGGATCAAATTTAGGGGATCAGCTTCATGGGATCAGCATCATAAGATCAACCTTATAGGATCAGCTTCACCCAATCAAGTTCACTAATCAACTTCATGGGATCAGCATCAAAAGATCAGCTTCACGAGATCAGCTTCACCCAATCAGCCCCATCGATTGGTTTTACCTATCACTCTCACCAATCATCCATAGAGAGGTGTTGGGGTTTCCTTCCCCAATTTTCTCATAATGCCACTATTAAGTCTTTTATCCTTTTGAAAGTGGCTCAATGACTTTTTAGTGCTATAAACAACATTTTAAATCCCCTAGGAGTGAGTAGACCCACAAAAGAACTATTTTCCTCTCTTTAAATGAAATCCTTTAGCACACATCTATTATTTCCACCCCTATGATGTGAATTGTTATATAATAATTAATCCTATTATGTGTAACCGTCCAACCTTGTGGTCAAACCATGATCCACCTTTAATTCCGCTCAAGTTTTTTCATTTTCTGTAACTCTAGGATCTCACCTTTTTATCACCCTTGAATTCTTGAATTCTTATTCTTGGATGGTTTCCTTTTTTTCCTTGGGGTGTTTGGTGTCCCCTTTCCGGAGGCTAGTGGTGCACCTGTGTCGGAGCCATTCCTTCTAATTATGGGAGTCCTCTGAGTTCCTCCCCTGCAATTCGCGCATCCCCAGTTATTAGCACCAAGATAAATACTTCAATCATTGATCATCCAAGTAGGGTTTTTCCTTCGTCTATATTTACTATGCATCATGCGGGGTGGGAATGATAATGTTTATATATGGATGGATAAAACCAAAACATAACAAAGATAATACATGGTTTTCAGGAATTAAGGGGTGTGTTTGAAGATGTTGCAGTATTCCTTTACCTTTACAGATATTTTGTGAATTGTATGGGATTATGTCCACTGAAAATCATGGTTGTTGGTAGTCCCTTCTTGAGCACTAATGAACCTCTATTTTCTAGAAATTTATGTGATTGAATGGATGTAACATGGAAACTGGTAAATCACGTAAACTTAGTTTATTAAATGGATTCCCAATAAATAATAAAACTTGTGTGGTCACCATGGTTAACCAAACAGAAATACTGAATTAAATTAATGGCATATTAAAATTTAAAAATTCACTTGCTCTATTCTGGTGATGTTTACAGTTGATACTTATATGGTGTCAAGGGTGGGTATGGGATCCCCTATCGCGAGGCCTTGGTTTTGTGGTCCTAAGGCCGTGTGGGGCTGTATGTTGGGGATTGGTTTAGTTCCAGTACATTGAGGGATCTCACAGATCCCTTTGGTGGTTGTAACCTTACAAGAGAACTGGGTGTGAATGCATGCATTACTGCTTGGATTTTTTTTATTCCATGTCTTGTGGTTATGACTGTTAGTTTCTCGGTTGTGAATAATTATTTAAATATAATCACTTGAAGATGAAAAAAGAATGTGTTCAATGGGGAATTGTTTTTCGGGAATGAGTTGTGACATGTTCATGGATGTGGTGCTTCTTATGAATGAATATTAATGAGTGTCTTTGTATATGGGATGGTTTTGGAACCCCTAGGCTACAATGAGTGATTCTTACCTATATTTATAATTTAGTAATTATTTTTCTTATTTTCACCCCACCCAAGTTGTTCACTTCGTGCTGAACACCCCCAGTTCACAGGGGAGGGTGGTATTCCCATCACTCCAATGTGTGGAAGGTTATTAACTCATTTTCTTCTCCATTTACTAAGTATCCCAAGACTCTTCAGGAAGGCTATAATGGGATGAGTTCCATTATAGCCTGATATTCTTCAGTTTGGGTAGTTTTGGTGGTTGGCCAATGGGTGTGCAGGTAGGTGGTTTACCAAGCATCTTCAAGATGAGGCCTAGGTGTCTGCATGTGTGGTTACATTTGGTTGTTGTAGTCCAGGTGTCTACGAGCATGATGTGTGTTTGTGGTAGCCCATGTGTGTGCGGACAGGTTATGGTAGTGGGACTTTAGTGAGAATGGCGGGGGAGGTCTGACACATAGGATGTCATCAATAACCAGAGGGAATGTGGCATGAGGTAACCAAACATTGATGTGGTTTACTATTACTTTACATGATTTGGATTATTTGGGGATTGTTCCTTGGTGAGGTTTGGGTGGATAGTTTCCTTGCTAAGTTATTTGATATCTTCTCCTTCACAATGAATTAGTATGCCTCTCCACTTTTGGATGAGAGCTTTTGGTTTTCTCTACTGCGCATACCCGTATACTCACCCTACGTATATAAAACTACGTTCAGGTTTCTAGGAGGAATTTGAGGACCGTGTCCGGCCGTACTAGTTCGGATGTTAGGGCAGTTTCATTTTCTATTTTTCTTCTCTTTGGTACTTTACTTTGGAGTTTTCTTGTACTTTTTTATCCTTTAATTTTGGAACATTCTTATGGGAATGGTTTGTTTTGGCTTTACCTCTACCCCCAATTATTGTGTTGTTTGGAATTTATTATCTTGGCTCCTGATACAACTAAATAAAAAGGGTAATTCCTTTAATTTTATGTATGATTATATACCATTGGTTCTATTCTCCACTCTAGGACCTATTGAAGGTACGTTTTGGGGGTTATTATCTCTCCTTCAACTTGAGGAAGGAAGGGTCTGAAAATCTGTTGTCTTTTCCCTCATCTTGGTGAAGGCAGGTTGTGACATATTGGTATTAGAGGAGGGTTGAGAGATAGGATGGAGATCTAGGTTAGACACGATGAGTATTTCATGGTATTGTAGGGAAATGGTGGTAGGATATGCTGGTGTGTGAAGTAGGCCAGGGAAGACCGGCTAAGAAATGAGATTTTAGGGCCCGCTGAGATCCGACGCAAGGACCCAGGACCTAGCAAACAACCAAGTGAGGCTACACAGATTGCAGGGAAGAGACCCTAGGAGAGGTATATGAATCATAATGACTTGTGTTCTTGTGTGTTCTGAGTGTTCTGGGAATTTGAATAAATAAAATGTTTAATAAAAATTTAAAATCCATCTTCTACACTACTCGGGATTAGTCATTCCTTGTTCACCTTACAGCTATGGAATATACGCGATGACCATGAGTAGTACGAGCGATTGAGGCCTAGGAGGCTGATTTGTCTGATCAATAGAGGGATGATCAAGTGGAGGAGGATGACTAGTGGCAGAAAATTATTTGTTCCTTTTAGTAGCAGACCCTCGAAAAGTACTAGGGCATCGTCTCAGATATGAAGATAGAGAGCTGGCTCGAGGAGCTGGTGATAGATTTAGCTTGATCCAGGATCCGAAAGAGTATTGGGTTCCTCTAGGATATAATCCATATGCGGGGAGTGGTGTGTCAATGGTGGATGATCTATCTTGATGAGAAGAGGAAGGCAGATGTTTCATTGACTGGCTTTGAGAGGGAATTTCGGGCAGAATTCATCTCTTCCACGATGATGGCCGATAAGAGGAAAGAGATACTCTCCTTTCAACAAGGTAGAATGCTATTTATGGAGCTGGGAATCATGTTCAAGGATCTACTTCATTTTGCTTCGAACCGTTTTCTGAATGAGGAGTACCGTGTGAGACATCTAGAGGAGGCACTCTGACCTCCTCTTCAGTATACTATTACTCCATTCACCCTACCGATGTACTTGGAGGTCCAGAAGACGGCTGAAGTTGTAGAAAGGTTTAACATGCTGGGAGGTGTACCACGAGAGGGGAGCCTGTTGGGACCGTCAAAGGGGAAGGTTGTCAGCAGTAGGCCTCCAGCGTCAGATTTTTCTAGGTATCGACCTTTGGGGAGCAGGCCCCAACAGTTCCAATCCCGATATATCGATCCTCTCTCTTTCCATGCGGGCCTAGGACTGAGATTATTTATCTATAGAAGATGTGGACACCTTAAGAATAAGTGCCCGGACCGAGTGCAGTATAATGGGGGTGGTCAGGTTGATCACCCACCTCAGCAGCAGTAGTTCCCATCTATTCCCTTTCAACAGCAGCAGGGACAGTGAGCTCCTGCTCCTCTGAGAGCAGATGTGGCAGGAGGAGGCTGACCCTAGGGTGCTTTTTAAGAACCTTGACTTAGGCGTTTTCGGGGAGGCGGCCGAAAGTCGAGTGGAAGAGGAGCTGGGCATGGGCAATTGCATGCCATAGAGGCAGCAGTTCCTGTTGGTCTAGAAGTTGTTCGAGGTATGATCAACTTGTTTAGTACTCTTGGTTGGACCTTGTTTGATTCAGGAGCTTCACACTCCTTTGTTACACCCATTCTAGCCCATTACTTGGGCCTAGACATAGAGAGACTCTCCAACCCCATGGTACTAGGTATTCCTGTTGGGGGTCATACCATCCTATTTGATGTTAGTTGAAGATGTTGACTGATGTTAGGGCCGCATCTATCTAGCGGGGATCTTCTTCTACTAAAAATGCAGCCATATGATGTCATCCTATGCATATACTGGTTATTTTCTATGCATTATATTATCATCTTCTTCTGAAGAAGATTCAATTTCTCCAATGATGATGGAATGCATGTGGATTTTGTTGGCGAATAGAGTTTTCAGGTGGGGAGATGGCGTGTGGAACCACATTTTTCTATGTTGGCTGAGCTTTCAGAAGAATCAGTGGATGTGGAGACGATGGATGTTCCGACAATTTTCAGAGACTTCCTAGACATTTTTAACATGGGGTTTGTGACTCTACCCCCTCGACGTGGTATTGATTTTGGGATAGACATACAACCTGGTGCCCCTCCAATTTCCATGGATCCTTATCGGATGAAGACTTATGAGTTGCAGGAGTTGTGGATTCATATCGATGATCTAATGAAGAATGGTTTTTTCTAACCCAGTGTGTCTCCATGGGGTGCTATGGTCTTGTTCGTGAAGATGAAAGATGGTGGTATTAGGATATTCATAAACTACCGGAGACTGAATCAGGTAACGATCAAGAACCGTTACCCTCTCCTGAGGATAGATGATCTGTTTGACCAACTGAGGGGAGTATGTTGGTTCTCTAAGAATAATATGTGGTCAGGGAATCAATAGTTAATGGTGAAGGATGGAGATATTCCAAATACTGCTTTTAGGTGCAGTTATGGGAACTTTAAGTTTGTAGTCATGTCGTTCGGTGTTACGAACACACCAGTTGTGTTCATGGGGGTCATGAACTCTGTTATCCATGAGTTTTTGGATAGGTTTGTCATTGTGTTAATCAATGAAATGTTGATCTACTCAATATCAGAGGAGGAACATAATAAGAACCTCAGGATGGTCTTGGAGGTCCATCGACATCACCGGCTCTTTGGGAAGTTGTCCAAGTGTAAGTTCTTAACACGATAAGTGTATTTTCTTGGACAAATTCTGTCTTAGAAAGGGGAAACGATTGATTCATCAAAGGTTGAAGTGGTTGTTTCTTGGGAAGCACCTAAGAATGTGATAGTGGTTCACAGTTTTCTAGGTCTGGAAGACTATTATCAGAGGTTTGTACTTGACATCTCTCGAGTTGCAGCTCCTTTGAAAACTTTGACCAAAAAGGACCAAGCCTTGTTATGGAGTGAGCAGTGTCGAGTAGATTTCAGCTATTTGATGGAAAGGTTGGTCAGCACTCCAGTGCTCAGTTTTCCAGAGGAAGGGGTGTTGTATGAGGTATTTTGGGAAGCTTTTGGACATGGCCTGGGGTGTGTGTTGATGTAGCAGTAGGGAGAGATTTCTTATGGGTTTAGGTAGCTACGTCCTCATTAGACTTACTATTCCACTCGTGACTTCGAGTTTGTAGAAGTAGTGTTCTCATTGAAGTTGTGGCGACATTAGCTCATCAGGGAGCACTATGTGGTATTCACAAATCACCAGAGTTAGAGGCATATCTTTATCAAGAAAGACCTGAACATGCGACAAAGAAGGTGGGTGGAGTTTTTTCCGGACTACAAATTCATGATCTCTTACGGTAAAGGTAAGGGGGATGCTGTGGTTGATTCCTTGAGCAGGAAGTCACAGAGGAATGATGTTCAAGAATCAGTGGATTCTTGGAAGGCAATGGAGGATTTGGCTTCCCTACACCTAGATACAAGGGTGGATGGTGGTAGAGGATGTGTGTTTTAGATGATAGTGTAGTCCTCTCTGTTGAGGAAGGTGGAGTCTTAGTGGGTAGACTAAGAGAGTGAAGTGATGTGCGGTCGGGTTAACCAAAGAAATGCTCCGGAAGGGTGGTCAGAGGATTTTCAGAATTATATTCTTTTCTGAAGAATGTTTGTTGTCCCCAAGATGATGCGCGAGGGATTTCTCCATGAGTTCCATAACTCACTTGTAGTGGTACACCCTAGAGTTTCCAAGATACACCGAGGCCTGAGGGAACACTTTTGGTGGCCCGGGGTGAAATGAGATATGGAGTAGTTCATGGCCAGGTGCCTAGCGTGTCAGTAGGTAAAGGATAAACACCGCGTCCCAGGAGGTTTTTTGCAACCTTTAGATGTCTCTGAGTGGAAGTGGGATGTCATCTCGATGGATTTTGTCATAGGACTACCCAGGGTTCAAGGGGGGTGTGATGTTATCTGCGTAGTGGTAGACCGGTCCCTTCATTGCGATCAAGGAGTCAAGTGTGGTGGAAGACTTAGTATAGAGATACATGGATGAGGTGGTGTATTTGCATGGAGTTTCTAGGTCTATAGTCTTGGATAGGGATGCACGATTTACCCCATGAGTCTGGAGGGGATTGCAGCATGTTTTCAGTACCCAACTATGTCTTTTCACTACTTTCCACCACCAGATAGAAGGGAAGATAGATCAAACCATCCAGATATTGAAGGATATGCTACGGGCATGTGTTTTGGACTTTAGGGAATTATGGTAATGACAATTTACCTTATTAGAGTTTTCCTACAATAATACCTATCACTCTACTATTGGCATGGCACCATTAGAAGCCTTGTACGGGAGGTTGTGTCATTCACCCATGTGCTGGACTGAGGTTGGGGAGGTAGGTTTTCTTGGCCCATAGGTAGTGCAGAGCACAACAGAAAAGTTTAATCTTGTGCGTAAGCGAATGAAGGGATCCCATAACTAGAAGAAGTCATATGTCGATCATAGGAGGAGGCCCTTGGAGTTTGAGGTTAGTGACCATATGTTCTTGAAGGTTTCCCCTCGACATGGGCAGTGAAGGTTTAAAAAGAGGAGCAAGATTTCTCCTAGGTTCATCGAGCCTTTTGAAGTGTTGGGGCGAGTCGATGAGGTGGCATATAGTTGGCATTTCCACCCAAGTAGGAAAGGATCGAAGACGTTTTCCAGATATCTCAGCTTCGTCGATATCTACACAATGAATCCCTTGTCATTGACTGAGGAGAGATATATATAGGGGATGATTCTACATTTGTGGAGTGACCAGTGTGGATCGAAAATCAAATATAGAATGTTCTTTGGGGATGAACCATCCATTTGGTTCATGTGTTGTGGAGGCACAGTGGCATCGAGGAGAGTACATGGGAGAGAGAAGCTCAAATGCGCACCCAGTATCCAAATATATTTTGTGTTGATCTTTCGAGCCTTCCTTGTTGTTAATTTTTTGTGACCTGCTGTGATGTAATGATGACCTTTTCGGTTTTCGAGATGATTTGTTTCCCTACCTAGTGAATGTTTATAAAAATTCTGGATATGTTGGGAAGGGAGAACCTGATTCCTAATCAAGATTCATCAGCTCAGATACGATTAAACCCATGCAGGCGAGTCAGTGCTGCCCAAAATAGATAGTATCATGACATGGAAGAAGGAACTCATGGATCCATGTGTTATGAAATTTAATTCTTGGGTTTCTTATGTCTTTTTGGGCTGGTTTATACCTAAGAGGTATCTTTTGGAGTGGTTGTTCGAGTTACTCTTGAATTCTTGAGGGCAATAATAATTTTTTAGAGGTATCTGATGTAATGGGCCTGACCCTCCTAGTCCATTACTTTGAAAACTTATAAGTGTTGGGGTGTCTTGGACTCACCAATCCGTTCCACCCATATATTTCACAAATCTGTTTCACCCAATCGGTTTCACAGATTAGTTTCGCCCAATCAGTTTCACCCAATCGGATTCACAGATCGGTTTAACCCAATCCACTTCACAGATCATTTTCACCCAACCGGTTTCACAGATCGGTTCCCCCCAATCGGTTTCACGGATCGGTTTCACCAAATAAATTTCACATATCGGTTTCACCCAATCAGTTTGACAGATCAGTTTCACCCAATTGGTTTTTGCCAATCTGTTTCACCCAATTCATTTCACAGATCAGTTTCACCCAATTCGTTTCACAGATTGGTTTCACCCAATTGGTTTCACCCGATCAGTTTCACCCAATCGGTTTCACCCGATCAGTTTCACATATCAGTTTCACCCAATAGGTTTCAGAGATCGGTTTCACCTAATCATCTTCATAGATCATTTTCAACAAATCAGTTTCACAGATAGGTTTCACCCAATCGGTTTCACCCAATTAGTTTCATATATCTGTTTCACCCAATCGGTTTCACATATTGGTTTCACCCAATCGGTTTCAGAGATCAATTTCACCCAATCGGCTTCACAAATCGATTTCACCCAATCAGTTTCACAGATTTGTTTTACCCAATCGGTTTCACCCAATCCGTTTCATGGATCGGTTTCACAGATCGGTTTCACCCAATCTGTTTCACATATCTGTTTCACCCCATTGGTTCCACTAATCAATTTCATGGGATCAGCATTATAGGACCAGCTTTATATGATCATCTTCATAGGATCAACTTCATAGGATCAGCTTCACCCAATCAGCTTCACAGATCAGCTTCATGGGATCAGCTTCATAGGATCAGCTTCATGGGATCAGCTTCTCCCAATCAGCTCCATCGACCAGTTTCACCAATCAGTCTCACCAATCGGCCATAGTGGGGTGTCATGTTTTCCTTCCCCATTTTTCCCGTAACACCACTTTTAATTATTTTAACCTTTTTAAAGTTTTTCAAAGTCGTTTTAATTCCATAAACACTATTTTAAATTCCCTAGAAGTGGGGAGACCCTCAACAGACCCGTTTTACTCTCTTTAAATGAAATCCTTTAGCACACAGTTGTCATGGACACCCCTCTGATGTGAATTATTAAATAATAATTAATCCCATCGTGTGAAACCATCCAACCTCGTGGTGAAACCATCATCCGCCTTTAAAGCCACTAAAGATTTTTCATATGTTGTAACTCTAGGATCTCACCTTTTTATCGCATTAGAATTCTTTCCTTCTACTTTATGGAAGGTTTCCTTCTTTCCTTGGTGCGTTTCGGGTCCCCTTTCCTGAGGCTAGTGGTGCGCCTCTTTCGGAGCCTTTCCTACTTATTCTTGGGGTCCTTCAAGTTCCTCCCCTGTATGTTGCGCATCCCTAATTGTTAGCGCCAAGAGAAAAACTTCGACCGTTGATCATCCATGTAGGGTTTTTCCTTCGTCTCTCTTTACTCTACATCATGCAGGGTGGGTATGATAATATTACTATGTGGACGGATGAAACCAAACCATAACAAAGATAATAAATGGTTTTAAGGAATGGAGGGGTATGTTTGACGATGTTGTAATACTCCTTTACCTTTACATATATTTTTTCAATTATATGAGCTTATATCCACTGAAAATCATGGCTATTGGTGGTCCCTTCTTGTGAACTAATGATCCTCTATTTTCTGTATATTAATGTGATTGAATGACTATAACATGGAAAATGGTATATCACATAAACTTGGTTGATTAAATGGATTCCGAATTAATAAGAAACCTTGTGTGGTCACCCCAGTTAACCAAATAGAATGATAGAAATAAATGAATGGAATATATAAATTTAAAATCTCTATTACCCTATTATGGTGATGTTTATGGTTGATTCTTATGAGGTGACATGGGTGGGGATGGGAACCCTTATTATGAAGTCGTGGTTTTGTGTTCTTAAGGCCCTGTGGGACCGTATTTTGGGGATTGATTTGGTTCCAGTACTTTGAGGGATCTCACGGATCCCTTTGGTGGTTTCAACCTTACAAGAGAACTGGGTGTGAATGCTTGCATTACTGTTTGGCTGTTTTTCCATCCTTGGCTTGTGGCTATGCCTGCTAGTTGCCCAGTAGTGAGGAATTATTAAAATATAATCACTTGTAGATGAATAAAAGAATGGGTTCAATGGGGAATTGTTTTTCGGGAATGAGTTTTGACATGGTTGGGGATGGGGTGCTTCTTATAAATGAATAGTAACAAGGGTGTTTGTATATGGTATGGTTTTGGAACCCCTAGGATGGGATGATTTATTGTTACCTGTATGTATAATTTTGTTTTTATGTTTCTTATTCGTGGCCCACCCAAGTTGAGCACTTCGTGTTGAACACCCACATTTCACGGGGGAGGGTTTTTTTCCCAACACTCTTATGAGTGGAATATTATTAGCTTCTTTTATGCTCCCTTTCATGAGTATCCCAATACTCTTTGGGTTGGATGTCATGGACTGAGGTCCATTATAACCACATATTTTTTGGTCAGGGTAGTTTTCGTGGTTAGCCTAGGTGTGTGTAGGCAGGTTGTTTCCCAAACGTCTTTGAAATGAGGCCTAGGTGTCTACGGGCGTGGTTACATTTGGTTGTTGTGGCCTCGGTGTATGTAGGAAAGATGTGTGTTTATGCTAGACCATGTGTGTGTAGGTAGGGTATGGTAGTAGGACTGTGGAGAGAATGGAAGGGGAGGTATGATGCGTAGGATGTATTTAATAATAAGAGAGAAAGTGGAGCATGGTACCCAAACATCAATGTGTTTTACTATTACTCTACTTGACTTGCATTATTTGGGGAGTGTGTCTTGGTGTGGTTTGGGTGGATAGCTTCCTAGATAAGTGATTTGATATCTCATTTTTCACAGAGCATTAGTATGCCTCCCCACTTGTGCATGAGAGCTTTTGGTTTTCCCTACTAAGTATACATGTATACTCACCCTACATTTATAAAACTAAATTCAGGTTTCCAGGAGGACTTCGAGGACTGTGTTGGACCCTACTAGTTCGGACTTTGGGGTAGTTTTTGTTGCTATTTTTTTATTTGGTACTTTCCTTAAGTGTATTCTTGTACTTTTTTAGAACTTGCTTTTTGAAAATTCTTATGGGAATGGTTTGTTATGGATTAACCTCTACCCCCTTTTTGGTGTTGCTTGGGATTTACTATCTTATATCCCGATACTACTAAAAAAAGGGTAATTACTTACATTATTTGTGTGATTCTATACCCTTAGTGCTATTCACCACTCTGGGACCTATAGAAGGTGGGTTTTGGGGATCATTATCCCTCCTTCATGTTGATGAAGGAAGGGTTTGAAAATCCATTGTCCCTTCCCTCATCTTGGTGAAGGCGGGTCATGACACATGCAACTTAAGGAAACAAAATATCCTTTTAATTTTCTACATACACTCTTCCTCATGAAGAGTATCCTCTTTACCAAATAAGAGAGGAGGATTAATCTTTAAAAAATCAAGAAATAGGTCTAGAGGTTGATCAAATGGAGGGTCCACTAATAGTAAACCACCCATATATGCATATAAAACATCCATCGAATCGTTGGTATGGATGTACACCAAGTAACAAGAAAAAAAAGAACTCAATCAACAATAATTCACAAAAAAGAACATAAAACTCTTAATACCACTCAAACAACAATTCCAAATCACAATAAAATTCACTACACAACCATAAATTCTCAAAAAATTATAATTTATTTCCTCATAAAACATTGAAAGGAAAACATACTTGGTGGGTTGCACACTCAAATATGTTATACCATGGATCCCTACACATACATATTCTCATTCCAATTTGGGAACTCATCCACTCATTCAATTAATCTCCCACTTCCTTATACACATCCATTCATGTGATCACCCATGAGGATACCCAAGGCAAAAAACAAAACATTTCCATTTAAAAAAATATCCAACCAATGTTTTCAATTATCAATAAACTTCATATTTTAAATTTATTAAAACTTTTTAGAAGTCCTCTAATTTTTTTTCAAAAAATAATTTATTTCAAAATTCACATTCGTTTTCAAAAAAAATCGACGAACCCCATGAATTTGATTATAAAAATCAAATTTTTGACACACCAATTCACATTTTTCCAAAATTATTCTAATTAAAAATCCATTTTATAATACTTCCATAAAAATAAATATGAAGACCCATTTTAAATCTTTTAAAAATAAATATATCATCTCTTAGATTCATGTTTAAAACACTTTTAAACAAGGTTTTTGCAATTTCAATATAAATCTTCCAGGTTGAATTCAAAAACAAGAATATCCAAAACAATCCCTAAAAGGGAGAAACTAGTGTCGTTTGGTGACATGGCCATATGGTTTGTGTCCACATATCAATTACACCATAATGACAGAGAGTCACTTAGTACCCTATCCCCAGATCGACACAACTTTCTTGCCCATACAAGATCACTAAGACCATTATACCAACTCCAATTTCATTTCCTAAGCACAAAACATCCCATAAGAACAAAAAAACTAAACCAATACCAAATTCCCATGGAACTCAAGGTTCAATCTCGAAATTGTCGGCCACACACTCCCCAATACCTACACCCCAAACTATGATAGTCATACTTCAGATACCTTGATAAACCAAATAATAAAGGGTGCTCTAAAATCAAGGGCCTCTAAATAACTAGGCTCTGATACCATTTTTTCAAGAATAGACAAGAGTTTACCCAGAACTGGTCTCCCAAGATGGCCCATTAAAAGGCCTAAAATGCATTCCATGATCCTCCTAGGTTGGTGAAAATCTCTAAGGGCATCAACAAGAAGTAAATTTAAATATTTCAACAATAAAAAATAAAGTGGAGCAATGAAAATTTATAAAAAAAACCAAAACATAAATATACTTTTCAAACTAGTTATCATTTATATATAAACAATAAATACAATAAAACTAAATGATAAAACTAATTTGAACTTGATGAAAACAAAAAATCTAGTGACCCAACGGTCACTCTCTGATCCAAAAATCCAACATCGCCCACGACGATTGAAACCAAACTAGAACCTTCACCAGAAACTAAAAACAAAAAGAAAATATTTTCATGAGTAATAATTATCAATAACTGTGACAAAAAAAATATTCCCATTAAATTTTCATAAAAAGGATTAATTAATCCCATGTTTGAAATATAATATATATAACTCGGTTTTCACCCATTTTCTTCTTTAAAACCAAACAAAGTCCATTTCCCCTTTTCCATTGAAAATTGGATTCATTTCTATGAAAGGTACATTATAATTTTTAGGGAGAAATACAATGTTTTTTCTTAAATAGGAGAGGAATAAAGTGTAAAAAATTTGATAATAATTTTCCATAAACACGTGAAACAATTTTATTTAATCACTTTTGAAAAAATGTTACAATAAACAAGTAAGAAAGAACAAAAAATATAAAATAAGGGCAATGGAAAATATCACATGAGAGTAACCAACCACCAATACATATCAATCATCTGCCACATATATCTAAGCACTAATGTACATGTGATAACCTCTAAGATCTATGGATAATATTTAACATATTATAAATCTGACTCATCATGTAGGAGTGACTCACCGGAAGGCATCAATTTCAACTATGATCTTCATTCTCACCATACCTGGCCTAACTGAGGGGCACTATCCCAAAGTAGAGCGAGGTCCATACTAAGGGACACTATCCAGAGCCTAATCTTAAGCTAATGCAATAACTATTCATTTAGTATCCATTATATATGACTGGTTTCCATGTTAATACTAAAGTGGGGAAATATAATCAAAAAAATAACTAACCACATATGCATATATCACAAACAAAAGCGTCACACAAAAGAATCACCCTGAACCACCCCCAGGAAAAATATATTTCCTTTAAACCAATATATCTCATTAATGAGTACACACCAAGGACCTACCATCCATTATATATAACCAAGGAAATATTATAATCTAAGGAGATTTTTTTAAGTGGACCAATTTTATACAAGATCCAAACGGGCCATTCATAACCTTCACAGTTCAAACCATTTACTTAAACAACCAAATAAAAACTGCTTTCAGAAATGGTAATCTACACGAAACCCCATTCAAGAGATCCAAATATTAATTTTAAATAATAGGTAAACACACCACTTATAAATCCAAAACAATTTTGAAATAAATTTAATCCACCGAACACTTTTACCAAGATAAATCCACTTCAAAAAACCATTAAACAAACTCAAACCACAATTTTAGAATCTAAATATATTTACAAGGCCAAACCCATTCATTATCAATCATAAATAACATACAAAATCCAATAAATAATTTTACCAAACACATGGCATGAATAGCATAACAAAACAATTCTATATACAATGATAGAAGAAATAAACCACATAATTTCAGATCAAAATATTATTCTACAAATCATGCTTCACTAATTGACATCCAAGTATAGTTAAAAAATAATGTAATCAATTATTATTAAATTTAAAAGGAAATTATAAAGAGAAACCTACCCTAAATCATTATCACTTTAATAATTCCAACCCAAAATGATTCTACGAGGGTCCAAGAAGGAAAGAGAATCCAAGTGGAACCTTAACAACAAAAAACACCTAATATAAAATCAATGAATCAGGAAAAATAGATCCAAAAATAAAATATAGAAATATAAAAATAAGAAATATGTAAGAAAAAGGAAGAGGGATAAGAGAGGGTAAAATTACCTTGATGATCACACCTGAAAACATAAAGAATCCACTTTATTCCACCATAGGAAGAAGAGTATTGTCTTGGAGAAGAAGGGAGGAGCTACCCTAGGGCCATACGAATTGGGAAAGGAAGGAATGGGGAATTTTTGGTTTAAAATAAAAAGATCTTTTATGAGTAATATGACACTTTGAATGAATTGGGCAATATGAACAGTTTCTCCACACTGTTTCCCAAACCATGCGCCAACCGTGCACTCATTGTTGTACGAACTAGGCACCCACATGATTTGGCCCCACAATTTTTTAAACTATAAACCTACCATTTGACATGGATCTTTCCAAATTGGCTTAACCATACACACACTTTCCACACAGTTTGTAAAACTGTTCTTGGGACATGTTCCTTCAACCTGAGAAACCGAAAGACCTACACGGTTTCTATTTATGAGCTGAACAATTTGGACCAAACCGTGTGCAACCCATTCATCTCAAACTGTACAGGTTCAAAATTAATTGAAAAGAGGACCGACATCCAGAGGACACATGGTTACACATTAACCGTGCACCTAAACTATGCAACTGAAGAAAAACATCCCTAAACAAAAATTTATATCCAAAACAACCAAAACTCGAGGGGGAAACCAAGAATAAAATAGTAGTTTGAAATAAAAGGGGAAAATAAAAATTGGGGTGTTAAACTCTTATAATATATGCTATAAGATTTAATATTATTTAAGTATCCTAAAAATATAACTTCATCACTTTTAAAATCAACATCATCTATGTTATACAAATTATTTAAAGTACATAATTTTCACCCAAAAAATATAAAATGACCAATTTTGGGTTTCTTTTCTTTAATTAGTTCATAAGGGGTACAATTTAGCAAGGGTCTAATAAAAATTATTTTAAATATTAGAATAATTAATTACCAATTCAGTCCAAAAATATTTTGGTACCTTAAATTTGTTAATCATGGTACTTATCATTTATTGAATAGTTTTAGTTTACCTCTATATAACATTAATTTTTTGTGGAATTATAGGAGTTGACATTTTTTAAAATCATATGTTATCTATTTCCGATGCTTTTACGCCGGGGCACGCGCGCATGTCTGTCATAGATGGGAGGACGCACGGCTTGTTGCCTTGCATTCATGCTTTCCAAAGGAGGGCGAAATCCATTCCTTGTTTAGGGACGTCTACTCCTTGATCGAAACCGAGATGATGGGATGTCGGTTCATTCTTCCATGGATTCCTCCTCCCAGCTCGTTACCTAGTCCGGGTCTCCCTCATAGATTGAAGACGAGTTTGTGAATCTCCTTCCCGGCGCCATATCTGCATGGATGCCAGTTAATTACGCTGCTTCCTTCGAGACGCTCCAAGGGGTCTTGTCGGGGAAGGAACCTTCGGTGAAGAGAATGGCCATGTTGGGGTATCATTGGCAGGTCTTGACGTTGGGGGATTTACATGTCTGTCTTATGTCCCTTTTCACAGGGTTTCTCGAGGGCGCGAAAACCCGAGGCATCCCACATCGAACGTGGGGATTGTGTACCATCTGAGGTTTTCCTCAGTTTCCCATGCTTAACACGGGGTATGCCGTGAGTTTAACATCTTGAGGAGACGGATCAGACTGACCAGAACACTGAGAGTGGATCCGATTTAAGGACCCCATTGGGGGAACACCGATGTCGGGGCCAGCATAGGGGAGGCTTCCTGGATACTGTGGACTGGGATGTGGTGGCATGATCTCACCGGGATGTGGTGGCCCGAGTAAGGATCATGATGGATGATGGAGTGAAAGGCTTGAACCTCATGGAGGCTTCCTACGTATCCCCATGGTAGGGAATCAAACTCTGCATAGTTCGGTGGTACGATGGGACACCTGAAGAGGCGACCCGTGAGAATGAATGCATGGATTGGAGCTTGGAGGAAGTAAGATCTCTTGGCTAGGTCATGAGCTTCCCAAGGCATGTGGGATTGAGGGGGAAGTCAGGATGAGACGTGGGTGTGAGACATGGGGCTTATGCTCTGAGACGACCCAAGAGGGGGAATACGGGGCTTATGCTCTGGGGCGGCCCATAATGGTGCTGGTGAACCGATGCGAAGGGGTCGGGACAACTGAGTGATGGGCTTGAACCTCGTGGAGGCTTCCTACGTACCATGCGTTAGAACAGATCAAAGTCCACAGAGTTCATGGAATAGAGTTTAACGTCATGCGGGAAGAGGGCATACAGTTTAACGTCATGCGGGACGAGGGCATTTGGGGCTTACGCTCTGAGGCAGCCCAGAGTGGATATGCGGCTTATGCTCTAAGGCGGCCCATGGTGGTCGGGGAACCGATGTGGAGAGGTCAGAATGACCGGGTGGTGGGCTTGAACCTCGTGGAGGCTTCCTACGTACCATGCGTTAGCACTGATCAAATTCCACGTAGTTCAGGGCATACAGTTTAACATCATGTGGGACGAGGGAATACAGTTTAACGTCATGTGAGGCGAGGGCATTTGGGGCTTACGCTCTGAGGTGGGCTAGAGTGGATATGGGTATTACGCTCTGAGGCGGCCCATGGTGGTCGGGGAACCGACGTGGAGAGGTCAGAACGACCGGGTGGTGGGCTTGAACCTCTTGGAGGCTTCCTACGTACCATGCATTAGCACGGATCAAAGTCCATGTAGTTCACTGGGATGGGGCTTACACTCTGAGGCGGCCCAAAGGAGTTTTTCATTGTCAATGTGTTCTCTAACCCCACGTGATTCATGCTCGGTGTGAGAAACAAGAGGCAGCAGGGACCAGATGATCACGTCGCAAAGAGTGCATCCGTGAGAAGTGGAAAGGGGATTACGCATTGAGCGGCCCAAAGAGGAAACATGTGCTTATGTGTGGTTAGCGGCCCTTGGTGCCGGGTCTTACTCCAGGATAGTGGCCCATGGTGCGACGAAGTGTAGTGGGAAAGGGACTCCACTGGCCTTGGCAGGGGGGAAGTGCGGAGGTGCATGGGTGCAACTTTCCACAAGAGAGGTTAGGGGCTTACGCTCTGAGGTAGCCCTTCCCCCGTGGACAAACGCCACTCCGACAAGGAGGATCTCATTCCATGCGAGGAAGATTCCTTTCCCATGGAGACGGTAGGCTTAAAGAATGTCCGAGATAGGGGGACCCTACGTGTGAAGCACGGGGTCGGACCACAGTTTAACGTCATTTGTTAAGGACGAGGTGCTTAGCAGTTTAACATCCTGCAGCTTGGAAGAGGTGGGTTCGCTCCGCACCCCTAGGGCTTACATGCCCAATTCCCTATACCACCTGTGGGAGGGAAGGCATCGGTAATGCCGTAGTGAATGGGGGCCGCAGGGCGAACCATCGAGGGGTCCACATTATCGTGGCTATGCGAAGAAGCAATAGCCGTTAGTGTGCCTATGCGGAGAAGCATGAGGCAAAGCAACACAACATGAAACACCATCAAAGGGACCTTTAGGTTACTTCGTACGATCCTGGAAGGCTGTACGGGAAACAAACGCATGGCACGCATGCCCTGCAGGGAAGACATCAGATGCCGGTGTAGAGAGTCAGCCAAGGGGCGTCAAGGTAAAGGGTCCTGGGTGTTGTGCGCAAAGAAAAGGTTTTCACACAAAACACCAGGATGGCGCGCAATGAGACCATAGGATTGCGCGGATAGGTGATTTCACACAACTTATTGGGATTGCGTGCATAGAAGGGGATTACACACACGAGGCAAGGACTGCGTGCAAGGGAAGAACCCAGAGGAGTGGGAAAATTCACTTAAGCCAGTGGAGTTGCGCGCAAAGGCGAACCCCGGGGCAAGGTTGCACGAAAGGGGAATTACCTGGAAGTCATCTTGCACGCGGGGTAGTCCGAATTGCATGCACGGGAGTTGTTCCGAATTCTGCAACCCCAAACCATTTGGGGTCGCCTTCTATTTATAAGCATCGGCTGGCGCGGAATCCAGGCGGCGCACGAAATCTTCCGCGCCGGTAACCGTCAGCACGCAAAGATTCACCACGAGGAACCGGGGCGTGCAAAATTGCGCGCCTCACCGGCTCGATTACATGCATCCTGGGGATGCTTCACGTGCACGACTTTATTTCGCGCAAGGCCCCCTTTATTTCGTGAACCACTTCCCAGGCCTCCGGATTGGGCCTCTGATTCTGAATATGACTTCTCTTTGTCATTTCAAATCTTCCTCTGGGAGTTACGAACTTTTTTCAGTGTCCACAAATGCCCCCCTCGGAATTGGATCAGCGAGAGGTTGAAACGGTCGGATTCCGAGGGAAACACCGAAACGCCGAAGCAGGGCCACTCTTGGGCGCTTAGCGCACAAACAACCAACGCAGCGCGCAGAACGACGGATCGGCACAGAATTTTCTTTCCGCACGGCGCGGAACCCTGGCCTCACCTATAAAAAGGGGCGCGGGCCCTGAATCCGTACTCAAGCTTTTCTACGTGATAGGCTTACCGCTCTCGTGCGCGAAATTGCTCTGGCAGCTACGCGTAAAAATGCTCTGGCAGCACGTAATTACTTCTGAATTTTGGCCGCCCTTGCGTGCCTACTCCGGATATTCCGCGCCTAGCATGCCGATTGCATGCCCAACTCCTGGATTTCACGCTGCTACTTCATATTTCGCGCAGCACTCTCCGATTCCGCGCACTGCATCCTGATTTCGTGCAACTCCAGAAATATTCGAGATGGCCACAAACCGAGTTAATAAGGGGGAAGCTGCCACTCTTTGGACCGAAATGGAAGCAAACGAGATGGTTTATGGAGCCAAGGTGATTGTCTCCAACAACCTGACCTTGTTCAATCTGCTGACTCCATCCCAGAAGATGTATCCCCTGTCTGAAAACCTCCCACTCTGGAACTTTGGCATCATGGAGGAGGTGCCCCTGCCGGGCTTTGAGGTGGACACACCACGGTCATGGGTGACCTGGGAGGATGAGCTTCCTCGCTACAACATCACCAAGAATGACCATCCTGCCAAGGAAACCAGACATATGGATGTATATGTCCTGAACCCGAGGATGAGGAAAATTACCGGGGATGAGCCTATCGCAGAGAATTCTTCGTCCCTCTACGCGAGCACGTTCTGTCAGAGCGTCACAGATGACACGAAGGGTTGGCTGAATGATTGGGACCTGTGGTCTGGGGGCAACTTCACCAGCGAGTGGGCCTGGGCGTTCTGAGTTTGCCAAACATGCGACCAGTTTGGGGATGAACTGTGGCATATTGGCCTCTTCGAGGCGGTATGGACGTCGCAGTTCCACTTCCACCGTCAACCTGAGCTTGGGCCGGAGCTATTCACCCGATGGTTCCCTGATACTAACACATTCCACCTTCACCATGGGGAAGTTGGAATCAGTCTCTGAGATGTTCACTGCATCAGAGGTATCCCACAAGAGGGCTACCAATACGACAAGTTCGTTCCTCCAAAGAACACCTGGGAAGATAGGTCACAGACACCCATGCTGATGTGTCACCTGTTGGAGCTGGCCAAAGAGAGGCTCGGGGCAAGGACTTCTTGAAGGAAATTTCCTACAAGGGCTGGTTCAACTAGTTCCTTGAGAAGGATCCGGCCATCAAGATGCCGGGACGGGGAAAACAGTGCCCAACCGCGACTCAGAGGAGCAGGGATGGGTCATACTGAAGGACCCTGGAGGAGGGGCAATACCAATCATGGGGCTACCTCGTCATTGAGACCCAAGACCCAAACTTCCGGTACGCCGGGTTTCTTGCCGCCTTCATGAGCGGGTGGCTCCTACCGGTGCGAGACGCGAGGATGGGCGTCTGTCCAGAAACACTGGTAATGGCGGGCACTATGGCCGCCAACAAACGGTTTAACTTGGGGGTCCCCATTTTGGACAAGCTATATGCCATCCTTGGATGAATCTTATGAGGGGGGTCACCTCGAAGAGTTTTTGGCCCCTTCCAGATCTTCCACGGCTGGGTGGCAGCTCATCTCGGCAGGTACACTTTCCCAAATGTCATCTGTCCTCTGGGTAATGGCCTATGACCATCCCTGCTAAACATCACCGGGGTGGCGCCGATGATTCTCAATGAGGAGGGCGTGAGAATCCGCATTGGTAACCACACAAAATTCCACATCAGCCCGTTCCCCACCCCGGTCGGCCAGATGGTGGACAACTGGAGAGGATCTCTGGAACAGCAGGAGTATTTCCAAAGCATTCGGGGCGGGGTGCTCGTGGCTTGGATCGACGGGAAAGTGATCTGCGAGCCTTACGTGCCATACCAAATTTCCAGGAAATTCTGGTGCCTACAAAAAATGCCGAAGAAGGTATTCACGGCTGTCAGGAAGGAGAAGAATCCATGCGTTCTGTTCCAGATGTGGTTGATGTTTACAACTTTCGGCTCCGGCGACGTCATTACTCTTCCTCCCACTGGGGTTGACGCTGGCCTAGTAACTGAGTATTCTGAGCACTAAACCATCACGTACCGTGAGGGGATTTTACGCAAGAGTGTCCAACAACTTGAGGCTACTCGCGCGGAAACCGGGAGACGGGGGAGACGGAAAGGTGCTGCTGGAAGGGGGGAACCAGGGGTGGGTCAGGAAGCGAGGCCTGCGCAGGTCGGGACTTCAGCAGCGGGAACATCACACAGTGTCGCCGCGACCTCGTTGCCCATAGGGGGGTCACATGAGGTGGCCATGGAGCTTCCCGAGAAGCAGATTTGATACCTGTTCGAACCTTCCCAAGATTCAATTCTCCCGAAACTATGGTCGGCCTGGATGACCCTGCAATAATCGCTGAGCATTGAGGCCATCTGGTAGAAGATAATGCAAAACGGGATCCACCTACCAGTGGTTGGGCTCATTCGAGTTACCAAACCGGTAAACATTCATCAGTGGAATGCTTATCTGACGGCCATGGACACATACGCGTGCCAAAGGGGTCGGCGTGCAGATCCACCTTTCCAAGTGAAAGTGATGCTCGACCAAGAGCATGATCCAGATGTGTTGCCGCCGGGAGAAGGAGATAGTGACGAGGATTCGGAGGGGGAGGAGGAGACCGGAGAGGACGAAAGCGAAGGGGAAGATTAAGAAGAAGGAGAACCCAAAGGTGAGGGGTCGTAGGGGGAAACCTACCAAGGGAGTCTTCAAGAGAGAGGCGAGATTATCAGCACTGATCTCTATATAATCGAGATACTTGAGGTCTGTCTCTATCTTCATTCATTTTCCTTCTTCATCCATTCTCATTTTCAATTTCTAAACCATCTTTCTACCTCACTCTAGTGCGTCTGAGTGTTGGTCGGGCATCCCCACTAGAGGAGGGAGGAGATGAACCGGTGGGACAAGATGGGAATCCGACGCCCATCATTGAATTGACAAGCGCAGAGGGGTCTCCCATCATGGCAGCTCCTGCAGTGGCCGGAACACTGGAAGATGACACTCTGGATTCCTGTAAGTCTCACACTTCACTACAAGAGCTGGTATCAAAATATCCCAACTAATCAGCGTACACCTTGCAAATTGATCTCAACATTGGAGGCCTGTCAGGTTGCGGATCCCGGGCCGTCCGTGAGCGGACCATTGGAGGACATACCACCTCACTCAGAACATGCTCCCTACACTAAGTCGGCCCCGACAATTGGTGAGCAGGGGGCAGCGGACATCAGCGACGCTGTTCTTTAGGTGAGGCCAGAAACTGAAGGAGGCACCGTCACTTCTGGGGCAAGAGAGGAAGGTCGCACTGACGTCGAGGATCCTATTCCTCACGAAGACATCCCTGAGGCAGATCATGTTGCCGATCTGCTAGCTGACTTCCCTACGTACCGACCCGCTGACCCTGAGGAGATAGATGACTCAGACTCAGAGGCAGCCGAGGAGAGCCGTATGACACGGCGCAAAGGGTGGAAGTGTATCTAGTGCTTTCTCAGATATCCCCAGTCAGATTAGCTAAGGCGGATAGTATCACTCCAGACCTGGCTGCGCTTCCTGTGCACTGGAGGGGCTGGCGCTCAGCGCCTTCATCTAAAGGTCCATGATTACATGGAAGATAAGATACGTGAGAGAAGCCAGTTTATCGATGTTGCCCAGTGTTGGGAAATATTGGCGAGCACCCGAGCATTGTTGAGGGTGGAGCGGGAGGTCCGACACCTAGAAGGGCATGCGGTAGACAAGGAGGCCTTCATTGCAACATGATCTGAGCTTGTAGAGAAACTGACGACCCAGTTGGCTGATGCACACAAACAACTAACGGAGGCGAGCCACCAGATGACCGTACATCGAACCGAGCGGGCGAAGGCACAAGCTAGGATTGGAGAGTTGTGCTCTGCGGCGGCTGATGAGGAGAGAGTCTTCAAGGAGGGAGAACTGGTCCTAGAGGCTACCAGCCAAAGGGTAGCAGTGCTGGAAAGATCGATTCAGCACGCTGATCCTTAAGGGCTTTGTTTTGGCCATCTCATGAACTTCTTTCTGGTACTGCTCATCATCTCAATCCAATACATGGAAAAATCCATTTATTTGTAGCTTTGGTTTAATGTGCTCAACCATAATTCCAAAATTAATAACAAATCACCCCTAAGCTCTTCTGGGTCGAACCCAACGCGAGAAGCAATGGATACTCGTGATATCATTTCGTCCAACTCTGGGGCATTGACCACGCTTCAGGCACCCGAAATTGGGCCAGGATTTATGAGGAGAAGACCTCAGACCGATTGATATATCACCTTCTCAATGTGCTATGAGACATGAGCAGAGCAATGCCGGGGGCATTGAAATCCATCTAAACATAGGGAGATGGAAAGGAAAGGTGAATCATGATACCCTAATTTGGAATACTCTTGGGCGCGACGATGGAGGATAACTGTTAAGCGTGACAGAAACGCAGCATCCATATCGTGTTGGCCCGAAATGGGGACAATAAATGAGGGATGACCACTGACCATGTTCGCAACACGGGGCCTAACTCAAATATTTCTGGTCAGTTTTCCGGACCGTTGGCCCAGGACAGCAGGCGGACTATAGGTCTATCATCCATATTGCTAGGGGGTCCCGTCAAACATGACCAGTCCTATGAAACGTTGGCCAAGGATAGTAGGCAGACCATAGGTCTATCATCCATACTGTTAGGGGGTCCCATCGAACATGAAAGAGAATGAGGATCCGAATAAAGGGGCACACAAAATGTGGAAAGTGGAGCGGTGGTTTGTTTGAACCGTGTCCAACACTACCGAAATCGCACCACCGTGGCAGAGGCGCATTAGGCGGACATACCAACCTGATCACGGATTGTCCCAATTTTCAAGAAGGACCTCTCTGGAAAGTGAACTGTCGCTTACCATTATTATTATGGGGCATCTCGAACTTATTCGGGGTAAATTTCACGATTACACCACTTCCCAAGAATTCAGGCCGAGGGGGCGACAATAAGGAGGGATGGGATTTGGTAATCCCTGGGGTTGGACCCAACACGAAATGTCCAGGCGTTCCTACATATCTCACAAGGATGAGAATCAAGCCACACATAGTTCTAGAAGCACAGTTTAACGTCATGTTGGACGAAATAAAGTTTAACGTCATGTGGGAAGGGGGACACATCTCCTCTGGGGATAGGCACGACATGACGAGTAAGCTGGCGTGAATGAGAACATAATCCCGCAACACACCATACAATCCCACAAGAGAGATCGAGTCGCAGAATTCCAAGGAAAGGATCTTAGTTTTAGGTCTTAGAGCTCGGACCAAAGGATAAGTGGAATGGGAGACACACGGTAAAGCGGTTTCAAAACCCAACGTGAATGCGGCAAAGCCCTGCTTATTATGTGATCCTAGGGACGTGTTTAGGCCGAGAGACCAAACATAAAAAGTTAGGATGGGCCTGTGGGGAAGTTCCCAGGCGCTCCTACGTATCTCACAAGGATGAGAATCAATCCATACGTAGTTCTTGAGAGGTAGCACCTTAACGGGATGATATCATCACAGTTTATGGTCATGTTGTTGGACATGACAGCACAGTTTGAGGTCGTATGGCTTGGACCTGGTAGAACAGTTTGAGGTCGTATGGCTTGGACCTGGCAGCACAGTTTAAGGTCGTATGGCTTGGACCTGGCAGCACTATTTACGGTCGTATGGCTTGGACCTGGCAGCACAGTTTAAGGTCGTATGACTTGGACCTGGCATCACAGTTTAAGTTCGTATGGCTTGGATCTCGCAGCACAGTTTAAGGTCATATGGCTTGGACCTGGGAGAACTTGCATGATTCGATAAATCACACCTAATATGGGTGAGAGAGTAATCCCATACCATCACCACGCACGATTCCGAGAGAGGAGCCTCGGGCCAAAGGGGCCTACGAGGGTTCAACAATCAGGGGGGCAGGAGATGATAGCTCCTAGCTATGCTAGGCCCGAAACATAATGTCTTGGTGACTCCTCATTCCCCATGGGGATGATGGTGAAGCTGAACGCAACCTGTAAAGAAGAAACCCAAGCACATACTCTAGTGCTCAAATCACGGGATCCCCAAGAGACACTATTACGCAACTTTGTCTGTCTGACGTGTGGGGGTGTACTGAGGGTTAGTACAAGGAGTGTTGAGATTCCACCTTGACATTGTGGTGAAGAACATAATGTGAATCAAGCAACCAACATTTAGGGCCCGAGGAATCCGGCATGATGACTGAGGATTACTGCTGACCGTGTTCGCAACACAGCATCCTGTCGCATTAGCCTATAGGTAGAGGCAAACAAACGAGCAACAACCGCTGACCACATTCGCAACATGGGATTTGTATCAATTTTTTTCCCGAAAACCTCGGGGGCGTTGGCCCATGATGGTAGGAGATCCCTTAGGCGTTGTATCTAGGCCATTCTTGGGGGTCCCTATGGGTGTGAAAGATGGTGGGGCCTGAATGAAGGGGAACACGAAGCTTGAAAAGTGGACGAAAACTTTTCTAAGTCAAATATGAAACTCCAGGTCCTAGACCAGAGTACTCTGAACACATTAGCATACCACTGGAAAGGGTCGAGGGGCTCAGTCTGAGAGCGGACAAAAGAGGGAAGATTCCTGAGGGAAGGGAAATCCAGAAGACCGAGGCAACCGGGAGATTGTGGGATCTCCTAAGAGACGGTGATGGACCTGAAATCTAAGTGTTCAGGCAGTCTTACGTATCCCATAAATATGGGAATCAAGACACACGTAGTTCTAGAAGCACAGTTTGACGTCATGTTGGACGAAATACGGATCTTAGTTTTAGGTCTTAGAACTCAGACTAAGGTGCAGTTTAGGGTCGTGCGGGACCGTACAGTTTAAGGTCATGCAGGACGAAGGAGCCCACATGTATGGAAAAACGTATTTTAAGGTCATGCTGGACCATGTAAAGATCTTAGTTTTAGGTCTTAGAGCTCGGACCAAGGTGCGGTTTAGGGTCATGCGGGACCGTACAGTTTAAAGTCATGTTGGACCAAGGAGCTCAGGCAAAGTACTGCTTGAGGATTCTGGCGTTGGTGGGAGGAGTTACGCACTCACCATCTATAGTCACCAGGGAATACGCACCATTGGGATAGACCATATGGGCAATGAAAGGAACCTCCCATTTGGGATCCAACATGGGTGGTTTCCTACTGGGAATCATTAGCGCTCTGAGAGCCAGCACCAGGTCATCATGTAGGAAGGAGCGGAGGAAAACCTTCTTATTGAAAGCTCGAGCCA
Organism: Viscum album; assembly: GCA_963277665.1. NCBI lineage: Eukaryota > Viridiplantae > Streptophyta > Magnoliopsida > Santalales > Viscaceae > Viscum > Viscum album. The sequence continues at coordinate 1,392,245,062 of OY728130.1, read as the reverse complement.
TCCTGCTCTGATGCCTTTCCATGTTATGTAAAGCACGGAGCCTACTTTCGTCCAGCGCTTCCAATTCGACTAGACAGATTTCGGCAACTCTATCTGGCGCTTGCTGGTCGTAGACCGCCGTGTGCAATGAGGGAAAATGGATCTCAATGGGTAGGACAACCTCGGCTCTGTATACCAGGGAATACAGAGTCACGTGGGTGGAGTTACGAGTCGTCCTCCTATAAGCCCAGAGGGCATTGGGGAGCATGTCCGGCCAACTCCTCTTGTTCTGACCAACCATCTTTTGCAGAATTTTAGAGAGGGTTTTGTTAAATTCTTCGATCTGCCCATTCTTCTACGCATGATAGTCGGAGGTGTGGTTAGAGATAATGTTGTACCTGGCGTACAATTTCTTCAGCTCGGATGCTCGGAAGTTGGTTCCGTTATCCGTGAGGATAGTGTGAGGTACTCCAAACCGATAAATGATATTGGAGATCATGAATTTAGTGATAGAACATGCCTAGACTTCCCTGAGCGGGATTACCTCTGCCCACTTCGAGTAGAAATCCATAGCGGTCAAGATAAACCAGCACTGGAGGGCCGTCGCCGGTGGGTAAGGCCCTACAACATCCAACCCCCAGACTAAAAATGGCCAAGAATACATGGTAGTATGGAGAGGCTCCGGTGGCCGATGCACAAAGCTAGCATGAACTTTGCATGCATGACACCTCTTGGCATACTCGATGCAGTCGTAGATCATGGAGGGCCAGAAGTATCCTAGCCTCTGAATCTGGTGGGACAACTTCGACCCAGCCTGGTGGGTGCCACAGGAACCAGCATGCACTTCTTGCATGACCTGTGGGATCTTGAATCCTTGAAGGAAATAGAGGGGAACACCATCAAATCCATGCGTGTAAATGAGATGCTCAAGGCTGGGACCGCTTTGAAGGGTGAACTGCGGCGCGTGGCGTCGGATTCTCTCTCACTCGGCTCAGTTCGGAAGAAGATTTCCGTGATGGAGATATTCAACCAAGGGCGTCCTCCAGTTAGGAACTATCTCGATTACCACACCTGAAGCCCCCAGGGATCCTGACGTAGGGGCACCAGCGGTTAGATGGTTCACTCATGGGCCACGATCGCCCTCTGGAATAACAGGATCAATGACTCGCCGGTGCGCCACGTGGATAATTAGGTCATCCTGTTCGGGCTTCACAAGTAATGCGGCCAGGCTGGGCAAATCATCTGCTCGACTGTTCTGCAACTGAGGAATGTGAACGACCTCTGGCCGGGAGGGGAACTTAGCCATTAGACGGAGGGTGCACTCCAGCAATGGAACGCGTTCTGGCTTTATAACAGCATATTCACCATTGACCTTCTTGATGACTAGATCAGAGTCCCCTTTTACATACAGATGGGGTACATCAATCTTGAGAGCCAACTCAAGGCCAGTGATGAGGGCATGATACTCTACCTCATTGTTGGTGCAGCCTTTTGACAACAAGAATGAATACGATAGAACGGCTTGCTCCAGGGTGATAAAGACGATACCCAGACCCACTCTGTTGAGCCTAGGATCGTTGAGCCTTCTGCCAGTGGGGCTTCGGGAGGCACTGTCAAAGTGAATCTGCGAACATGGGATGGCATGATTGACTGAGAGGATTTCCTCATCAGAAAAGCCTAGATCCATTGGTTGGTCCGCGGAGGTTGGGTGGGAAGCTAAGAAGACTACCAACACCTGTCCTTTGACGGACTTCTGAGGTATGAACCTGATGTCAAACTTCTGGAGGATCACCACCAAGAACGCCAATAGATTGTTCAACATAGGTTGGTTCAGGATGTATTTACACGGGTCTACTCAAGAGACCAGTTGTACCTCGTGGTGCTGCAAGTAGTGCCGCAACTTCTGCACGGAAAATATGAGCGCCAAGCAGCTCTTCTCGATGGGAGAATATCTAATTTCCGCATCGAGGAGGATGCGGCTGAGGTAGTAGAGGTTGTTCTATATTACCTCATTGTTCTTCTGGGTGAGAAGTGCGCCGAGGGATCACTCCAGGGCGGTCACGTAAAGGACCAGCAGCTTTCCGGAAATGGGTGGCATCATGACCGGAGGTTGGAGCAGATACTAATTGATTTCCTCAAAATAAATCTGACAATCTTTGTCCCATTCAGAGGCGGCACCTTTCTTTATGAGCCGAGAAAAGGGCTTACACATGCCGTCCAGATTCTCAATGAATTGGCGTATATAGGCTAAGTGGCCTTTGAGGCCTCAAAGCTCACGAATATTATTCGGGGGTGGCATCTGACTGATGTCCTTGATCTTCTCTGGGTCGATCTCGATGCCTCTATACCTAACAATGATTCCAAGAAACTTTCCAGAGGTGACTCCGAAGTCACACATCAAGGGGTTCATCTTCAAGTGGCGAGAACGGAGGAATCCGAACACTTTCTCAAGGTCTTTGAGATGGTCCTGGCATTGACGCGATTTAACCACCAGGTTTTCCACGTAGCACTCCACCAGTGTCCCGAGGATCGGCTTGAATATGTGATGCATAGCCCGTTGATAGGTGGAACCCGCATTCTTCAAGCCAAAGGGCATAACCTGGTAGCAAAAAGTACCCTAGGGGTCCCTGAAGGCAGTGAACTCTTCATCCTCGGGGGCCATCTGGATTTGGTTGTACCCAGAGTACCCATCCATGAAGTAGAGGGCTTGGAACCAAGCCGTGGTATCGATCAACAACTCTGTCATGGGAAGGGGAAAATCATCCTTCGGACAGTGGCAATTTAGATTGTGAAAGTCGATACAGACCCTGATCTACCCGTTCTTATTCCTGACTGGCACAATTTTGGATATCCACCAGGGGTACTGGACTTCCTTGATGAAGTTTTCTTTGATTATCTTATCAACTTCGGCCTCAACCATGGCACCGTGAGAGGGGTGAATCTTTCTGGGAGGCTGTTTGAACCCGTGATGGTTTGCTGGAAGGCGAAGGCGGTGGACGGATACCTGGGGATCTAGTCTTGGAATCTCATCATAACTCCATGAGAACACATCACGGTGCTGTCTGAGGAAGTCTACGTACTGTTGCCATTTCTCGGGGGGCATAGCGGCACTGACCAATGTGGGTCTCGGGTCCGCCTTGCTACCGAGGTTCACCTGTACTAACTCGTCGACTGTGGTGGGGACGCCCTCATCAAAGGCAGGGAGAGCATCTTCCATGTCCTCCTCTCTGCTTGTGGAGGGATCATCCATGGGGGGAGCCATTTCGGGGCTGCTAGACCCTGATGGGTTGCTGGTGCCGGCTTGGGAAGCAGAGGTCGTCACGTTAGGAGACTCGTGCACTGCGGAGACCATGGCGACAAAGGCGGTTGATCCAATCCCATCTGGCCTTCGGCCTAAGGGGCCACTCTTTATGACATCAAAGCAGTAGTGGCGTGTTGGCTTGAGCCGGTCGATTCCGGCCCGGTGAAACAGACACGTATGACGTACTGTCGTTTCCATGAGCCTAACGTCCCGATATCGTACAGGGGTAGGAGGCTCGGAGATCACCTGAGCTTGGTTGGTGTAAGAGTACAAGGTGATTTCCCACCGTCGCTTGGACCAGGAAATATGCCTTCCTCTGGTAGCCAAAACAACAAAGCACTGACCCATGTCGGGGGTCGTGGCCTCCAACCGATGGATTGAAAAGACATATGTGTTGTCCAAACCTGCCCAGGGATCACTCGTGGCAGTGGCGAGCTCAACCTCACCTGCCAGGATGTACATTTCCTTACTCTTGTAATAGTCAACATCCAGATAGTGGGCTTCACAAGAGTCAAAATGAGATGAATATCCTTGGAGAAAGCCCACTCGACCCTTAAGGGAGTATTTGAGGCACTGATGATATGATGAGGGGACCGCTGCGTGAAGGTGGAGCCATGGCCTACCCATCAACGCGTTGTAGGCAGTGTCCTGAGAGACAACCATGAATTCAGTATTGGAAATTAGGCCATCGAAGTGGGTCTTCAAACGAATCTTGCCGAGTGGAGTCTGCTCTATCCTGTCATAGCCCTGGATCTTGAGGTCGGAGGGAGTTAGATCATCCTCAGACAGGCCCAGTTTCCGCAGCGTTTGAGTTGGGATTAGGTTAATCCCAGAACCCGTGTCAACAAGACAGTGGCGGAATTCCACGCCATTGAACTAGACGGTGATGTAAAGTGGGCGAATGTGCCCCTGTATGGGATGTTCTTCATCTTCACCTGAAAACGAGATAACCGACTGACATTCGGCGTTCTCAATTGCCTCGGTGTGGAAGGCTTTTTCGGCTGCCGCCAACATCTCAAACTGGAGAGGGCTCTTTAGAGCCTCAGCGAGCTCCTCACGCATTTCAAACGACATGCGAAGGGACTCAAGGATAGAAATACTTTCCAGAATAAAGGACAGGTGATTTAGAACATCATACTTTCGATCAAAACACGAGCTTATTCTTACAGGAGGCCGCTTTGCGATTAGAGGCATGACGGGCCCTGCAGGCGGGACCGGTGACTGACTGGTACTATGTAGAGACCCGAAGCTTATCGTACATGGACATTACATTACTTTTGCGGAATACTTAGTACATAACAAAGACACACACACAAGGATCGTAATAGTTTAGTGTCTTTGGAAACTCGGAACGTAATCTTCTAATCGTGGTGAAAGATCTTCAATATCTCCCATAAAGATCTTCCTTTTTTTTACCTAAAAACCTTTCTTTATATCCTGGGGAAAAGAAAACATAAAAGGGTGAGCTCAAATGCTCAGTAAGGGTAAACAAAAGAAATATCAATCACATCATATACATAAGAACATAGCTTTTGGAAATCTTAACCTGCAAAAGAGCTCATAATATCATTACATGGGATAAATCATAGAAGTGAAAATGAGATCCCCATAATCATAACATAAAACTTGAAATTTTGTGGCATGCACACATAATCATGGAAAATCATTTCTTGTTAGTCATGACTCATTGCCAAGACTATCTTAGTGGACAAAGTCCCTTTCTGAACCGAGTTCACTCCTCGTTTCAGTCCTGTATCACTGAACCGAAATAACCTTCCGTTCCAGCAATGTCTATCTCATGAGATATAAAATCGTTACCCAATGCATTGGAGGGAGATATAGGTCCCACCCATCTCATAATGAATCCTTTCTTATGTGTGCCACATAATCATAAATCATACATCATCGCATAACACATGTAACAAAAATGGGATTCTTGAAACATCATGACATCATAAAACAAATCATATAAGTTAAATGACTTCATAAAAATAATTCCCTCATAACATAATCAAATCAATGTAGTTAAAGGGATAAAAACATAACCCTTTATTATCTTAGATGTTAAATAATTTTGATAAAACACTTGAACTCCATTCTTGAGGAAAATATCCTTTCTTCTTCAAAAACACTTTTCCTTTCTTAACATGTCATACAATTATAAACTAAAAGAAGTTGATTAAAAATAAACTTGAGAACTTGTAAAGGAAGCTTCTTGGAAATAATGTTTTAAAAATCCATTCATGCCATATAAGTTAAAAAAACATTCTTCATACTTTTGTAGGAAAAGTCAAAATGTACCTCGTACGAAAAACGACAAAAGATTCCTTTCATACATATTACTAAAAACTCACCGAAGGGTAAAAATGGATTAAAACAATTGTAGGTGGATGGAAATAATATTACATATTGGTGAAACATGGATGTGGATGATAAAATACACCCCAGTAAATACTTACGAAAAAACAATCTCGGATAAAAATGAGATTGTGATATTTCCCTTACCTTAGGTCCGACTTGCTTTGTAAGTGTCCGAACCTCCTGTATAATGATTTAAATCATGTTATTGACTTATTACAGAATCATATTCATTGTTATGATATCATATATGGTTCACTTATGACATTATATTACCCGTTCTTTTGTAAATTCCATGTTAAAGAAGCGTTTTGGGTAAAATCGTTAAATTTATCGTAGGTGTTTTGACTTGTTGTTCTTGACATCATTATTACTTATATCATGATTTAATCACTTCCAGAATATAAAATATGATTTATATATCATATATATTCAGTATATATATATATAATAGGTAGATAAATAAAATGAAAAACACCGTTCATGGAGACGGTAGTCCGTACGTACGCATGAACGCTGTTTTCCTTTCCTTATTTTCTTGAAATGGAAGTAAGTAGATGACATACATATGTATATATATACATAAATCCAGTAGCTTTATAATGTCATATATTTCATTATTATTTCTTATATATACATTATAATCATTCTTAAATGGTTAACATGGAGAATGAATCTCATCGCGTCGTGGAGACAGTAGTCCGTACGTACGCACGAGCGATGATATCATTTCTATAAATATTGAATTGGAGTGGAGTGGATTATACAATATATCAGAATCAATATGATGTTGTAATAACTATGTATAGTTATTCTTTACACCATTATACCCATCCATGTAAGGTGGTGGTGGAAAATAGATTACACCACGGCGTGGAGACGGTATTCCGTACGTACGCACGCGCGGTGATTTATTTTTCCGTAGGATGGATAGATGGTGAAATAGGGTTGTTTCATACATATAATAACATATCAGTATATGAGTGATACTGATGTTATTACTTCATAATGAAACAACCTAAGAAGGAGAAGTGGAAGAAGAAATAAAGATGAAAGAATTGGTAACGGTAATTACCTCTTCTTTGAAGTGCCTCTTTGAGACCTCCTCTTAGGGCACTAAAATTGGTCTTTGAGGAATACCAGAACCTCTAGTATGTTTCTAGGGAAGTGGAGAAGAGATTTTGGCAGGGGTTGGCCGAGCTTTAGTGCTCAAATTGGTGTGAGGAGGAGGGGGAGGAGGTGTCCTTTTATAAGGGAGGAGAGGGGCACCTTAGGAATATCTCAAAATATTATTTTATATTAAAGTCAAAATCGGTTTATAATGGTTCCAAAGGGTCTTATTTCGAATCTAAAGTGGGGCTGGATCGAAATCATATCAACAAATAAGATTTAGACAAGTTTAGGGTATTATTTTAACCTTATCAATTAGATTTAACTCTAAGTTAAATAATTTAACTTTTACCGTGTCTTTTTGTTTTCTTACATTATATGGTTAATAAACTTACTATAACATGCCAAAAGAACCCCAAATTGTATATTATTAATACATATATCCTTATCTAAGTCATTAGGACGAGACTTAGATTTTTAGGAATAAAATAACAATTAATAATATAATATTTGATTTAAAAATTATTTTGTGTCAATTTTGACACTATTTGATACATGATTTTTGTGAAAGTCATAACAGAATTATATGTTCGAACCAAGTTTATTAAAGCAACAATAATATATCATAGTAACCTAGAAAATTATCTTAATTCATAAAAAGTCTCAAATTATATTTAGTTTGGTGTTTATAACATCAATTATGTCAATATTTCATTAATAAGATAATTACTGCATCATCTTTGTGTCATAAATAAATTAACTTATTTGATGTCTAAAAATTACAAATAAAATACCATCATGTAGGAAACCGTTTTAGCTTTCTAATGAATATTTACAATCGAATTTATCTTATGTAAAACCCTATATTAAAAATGTTTTAGTAAATAAACATTGATTTTCACTCTTTTAACTCTTCTTTGAATTAAATAATAATAAATGTCCTAATCTAATCCAAGTGGGCCTAAATGGTCATATTTTATTCCTAAGCTTGTTTTTGGTCTAATTAAATTTGTCCAATAGAATTAGGACATGTGTTAGGGTAATAATAATATCATTTTTACCCTTAATTACCCTATTTACTTTTAACCGTGGTAAATAAAAGTAAAAAGTTACTATTCACCAAAAATTATTTTCATCTCATTGAACCACATTTTACTTACTGACATCAACCGTGTCTCTCTGATTTTTGAAATTCCATTCACAGAAGCGGTAAAATTAAGTTTTATGAAAAATTCAGTTTTTTTAACTACCACTTAGTAGTTTCACTATTCATCAAAAATTGATGTTTTTCAGAACAATGCCAAAATTTCATCCCAAGATATATTTCATATTCAGAATTCAAAAATGAAGTCTATTTTACCAAATTCATAAAATAAAATTTGCATTAATTAATTTTATAATTAAATCCCGCTGTTAAAACAAATAGCGTGTTTTTAAGAAAAAATATCTATCAAAAGATTGACACTTGTTTATGTCTAGTTTAAATGTGAAATTACATCCAATGACCAACATTGTATTAAATTGTAAAAATATATTCTAAATATACTTTAAAACCACTCAAATTAATGATTTATCACTATTAATTATTTCGATTAAAAAGTTGTTTTTAATTATAATTTAGTAATTTTCACTATTTATCAGAATATGAAAGTTATCCGAAAAGTACCAAAATTTCACCTTAGGCTAAATTCGATACTTCGCATCCAAAAATGAAGTCCATTTTGAGAGCTAAAATTTCTAAAATTTAAAAAGTGGTTATTACTATTCATAACGGCTAGTTTTAATAATATTTTAATAGCATATCATTGTTTCGTGAAACTCAGTATTACGTACCACACACGCTATCGAGGAAGGTTGCGATTGCGTGTAATGCAAGGCAAGTCAAGGATGCGTGTTGTGAAATCTCCTTTTGGTGTAGCGTACAACACAAGACATTAGTGAAATAAAAAAGAATATTTTTCATAAAATCTCGGGTTGTTACATTCTACCCCCCTTAAAATGAATTTCGCCCTCGAAATTCGTCGGGGTTATAAATGGTTTACTATTCGAAAGTTTCTTTAATAGAAACCCACATCGTAAAAAGGAATACCAAAACTTGGCTTTAAAAACTAAATTATGAAATGTAACGATTACCCAAATAAACTAATCACTGGGTTTCCACATAGGTGAAAATATGGATATGGAAGAGAAATCTAACCATCATGTTCTGATGGAGAGTGGTAGAGAACATGGCTATGGAAAAGCCAGTAATCACAAATCCATAAATTTGTGACGATCTAAGGTACCATCTGATTCATCAGGTATAAGAGAACTAGGACAACATTTTTGGTTTCCAAGATCATTTCCCTAAAGTTAAAGAATTTGAATTAGAATAAATACTTACTTTATTTTGGTACAATCTCACTGTTGTTCGTGCCTTTAACAATTTCAACTTCATCTCTTAAATAAATGAAGTTGAATTTGTTATTCGTGAAGTGTTAGCAGATCATGTGATAGAATGACGGGTCATTCCATCTGTCTCAAAAGGTTAGCAAAATTTATATACATAAGTCGATCTATAGTGGGATTAATCATATATGGTTCCTAAAATTGGCTTATACTTAATATATCATATTGCTTAATATAATAACACTAGTTTCTACTAAACAGGGACTTCCTGTAGGTCAGTGGTAGGCGATAAAGGCCAGTCGCACTTCGGTTGTGGGTTCGATTCCTACAGCCTTGTCTGAAGCGATGGGCTGTCGCCCGTCCTGCAGGTTGTCCTTTTTCTAAAACTACGTTACTATAACATCCCATCAATAATATCGAAAATCTTCTATCCTTAAACAATACTAACTTATGTCCAATATAATCTAGTCTAATCTTTAGGCTTATACATAATACTGCAGTCCACTCTCATAATATAGTGACAACGATTACCAGAGATTTAATACTGTCGTTGATCCCCACATATCATAAGATATGTCTTGTTGGTCACATTCCAAACATTCAAAGTCCTTAATCGTGTATTCTCTTGAATACCTTAGTGAAAACATGAGTGCAGTTAAAAGTTAACACTTTCCACATACCAAAATCCTCAAAATTCTATATACTCAAACCATGATATCACTTAGTCCTTATATCAATCATGAGCTCATGAATACTATTAAACATTTCATTTTCTCGTCTTCATTATGCGCATATCATCTTATTTCCAAAAAATATCTCAATCACTTTGAATACCACATCAATAAATATTGCAATAATCAATGATACAACATTATTATGGAATCCCATTACATAAACACTTAATCATTCCACCACATTGTTGTCATATTCAACATTGCCAATAGTGATCGCATGTGATTTCCCTTTTTCCTTTGCCTTCAGTGGTTGCTCATGTTGATCATCACTAACCCTTGGATTAGGGCAATTATTATCATAATGCCCCATTTCCTTGCACTTGAAGCATTGAAGTGTTGGTGGTGCGTTCTCTGCAGTGTTTTCTTTATTCACATCATTAGAAACCCTTTTTCCATTACTTCGACACTCAGCTGCTCGATGACCTTCTTTTCCACACTTAAAACATTTTCTAGTCCCTTTAAGACAATCTCCACCATGCTTCTTTCCACACTTTGTGCATAAGGAAACATTCATCTTCTTTTCACCATTATTCTGAGATTTCTCCTTGAACTCCATCTTTTGTTTCTTGTCAAAACCATGAGATGGATATGTAACACCAACTCCCATTTCTACCTTGATAGCACAACGCACAATTTCTTCATAGCTACTGAAGTCTCTTATAGCTAATGCCCTTCGAAGACTTGGTTTTAAGCCACTGAAAAATCGATCAACTTTACTTTCAGGTTGGATGATAATACCAGAAGCATACCTTGCAAGTCTTGTAAAATTTTCTTCATAGGTACCAATAGATTCATCGTCCCTTTGCTTCAGTTCAAGAAACTCTTTCTCCATCTTTGTTCGAAGAATACGAGGGAAGTACTTACTGAAAAACAAGTTCTTGAACTCATCCCATTCCATGGACTCAATTTCATCTCTTGGACTCGTATTCTTGATAAGATTCCACCATTGATCAGCTTCACCTTCCAAACGATATACTGCTAAGATGACTTTATCATGTTCAGAACATTGAAGAACTGAAAATATCTTTTCAGTAGTACTGATCCATTGTTCAGCCACAAGTGGATCAGAAGACCCACTGAAAGAAGGTGGACGTTGCCTCATGAAGGACTCAATAGAATATTGTTCCCTTCTCTGCTCATTTGGAAGTCCAGAATGATTCATAGCTTGTGTAAGTATAGCAATAAGATTTTTCACTCCATCTCCCATAGCATTTGTTTGTTCAGGAGGGCAATCATTGCATTGTCCATTGCATTGATCAACACGGTTCCTTCGGGTTCCAGCCATCGTCTAAAACCCAAAAAGAATAGTGTGAGAGGCAAAAAACATGCTAGGGAAAACAATATAATAAAGGGGGAGTACCTTCAATATCCAACATCTTAGGTTTAATTCTATGATTTTTAGCGTAATTCTATTACTATAACCTATACGTATACTTATCCCTAGGGACATCCCTAGACATACCTTAGAAATATCTCTAGGGATCTCACTAACATTTTCGCATCCTAGTTTCCAAAGGCTGACTAAACCTTTCCTCTGATACAAACTGTAGAGACCCGAAACTTATCGTACATGGACATTACATTACTTTTTCGGAATACTTAGTACATAACAAAAACACACACACAAGGATCGTAATAGTTTAGTGTCTTTGGAAACTCGGAACGTAATCTTCTAATCGTGGTGAAAGATCTTCAATATCTCCCATAAAGATCTTCCTTTTTTTTACCTAAAAACCTTTCTTTATATCCTGGGGAAAAGAAAACATAAAAGGGTGAGCTCAAATGCTCAGTAAGGGTAAAAAAAAGAAATATCAATCACATCATATACATAAGAACATAGCTTTTGGAAATCTTAACCTGCAAAAGAGCTCATAATATCATAACATGGGATAAATCATAGAAGTGAAAATGAGATCCCCATAATCATAAAATATAACTTGAAATTTTGTGGCATGCACACATAATCATGGAAAATCATTTCTTGTTAGTCATGACTCATTGCCAAGACTATCTTAGTGGACAAAGTCCCTTTCTGAACCGAGTTCACTCCTCGTTTCAGTCCTGTATCACTGAACCGAAATAACCTTCCGTTCCAGCAATGTCTATCTCATGAGATATAAAATCGTTACCCAATGCATTGGAGGGAGATATAGGTCCCACCCATCTCATAATGAATCCTTTCTTATGTGTGCCACATAATCATAAATCATACATCATCGCATAACACATGTAACAAAAATGGGATTCTTGAAACATCATGACATCATAAAACAAATCATATATGTTAAACGACTTCATAAAAATAATTCCCTCATAAAATAATCAAATCAATGTAGTTAAAGGGATAAAAACAGAACCCTTTATTATCTTAGATGTAAAATAATTTTGATAAAATACTTGAACTCCATTCTTGAGGAAAATATCCTTTCTTCTTCAAAAACACTTTTCCTTTCTTAACATGTCATACAATTATAAACTAAAAGAAGCTGATTAAAAATAAACTTGAGAACTTGTAAAGGAAGCTTCTTGGAAATAATGTTTAAAAAATCCATTCATGCCATATAAGTTAAAAAAAACATTCTTCGTACTTTTGTCGGAAAAGTCAAAATGTACCTCGTACGAAAAACGACAAAAGATTCCTTTCATACATATTACTAAAAACACACCGAAGGGTAAAAATGGATTAAAACAATTGTAGGTGGATGGAAATAATATTACATATTGGTGAAACATGGATGTGGATGATAAAATACACCCCAGTAAATACTTACGAATAAACAATCTCGGATAAAAATGAGATTTTGATATTTCCCTTACCTTAGGTCCGACTTGCTTTGTAAGTGTCCGAACCTCCTGTATAATGATTTAAATCATGTTATTGACTTATTACAGAATCATATTCATTGTTATGATATCATATATGGTTCACTTATGACATTATATTACCCGTTCTTTTGTAAATTCCATGTTAAAGAAGCGTTTTGGGTAAAATCGTTTCATTTATCGTAGGTGTTTTGACTTGTTGTTATTGACATCATTATTACTTATATCATGATTTACTCACTTCCAGAATATAAAATATGATTTATATATCATATATATTCAGTATATATATATATATATATAATAGGTAGATAAATAAAATGAAAAACACCGTTCATGGAGACGGTAGTCCGTACGTACGCATGAACGCTGTTTTCCTTTCCTTATTGTCTTGAAATGGAAGTAAGTAGATGACATACATATGTATATATATACATAAATCCAGTAGCTTTATAATGTCATATATTTCATTATTATTTCTTATATATACATTATAATCATTCTTAAATGGTTAACATGGAGAATGAATCTCATCGCATCATGGAGACGGTAGTCCGTACGTACGCACGAGCGATGATATCATTTCTATAAATATTTAATTGGAGTGGAGTGGATTATACAATATATCAGAATCAATATGATGTTGTAATAACTATGTATAGTTATTCTTTACACCATTATACCCATCCATGTAAGGTGGTGGTGGAAAATAGATTACACCACGGCGTGGAGACGGTATTCCGTACGTACGCACGCGCGGTGATTTCTTTTTCCGTAGGATGGATAGATGGTGAAATAGGGTTGTTTCATACTTATAATAACATATCAGTATATGAGTGATACTGATGTTATCACTTAATAATGAAAAAACCTAAGAAGGTGAAGTGGAAGAAGAAATAAAGATGAAAGAATTGGTAACGGTAATTACCACTTCGTTGAAGTGCCTCTTTGAGACCTCCCCTTAGGGCACTAAAATTGGTCTTTGAGGAAGACCAGAACCTCTAGGATGTTTCTAGGGAAGTGGAGAAGAGATTTTGGCAGGGGTTGGCCGAGCTTTAATGCTCAAATTGGTGTGAGGAGGAGGGGGAGGAGGTGTCCTTTTATAAGGGAGGAGAGGGGCACCTTAGGAATATCTCAAAATATTATTTTATATTAAAGTCAAAATCGGTTTATAATGGTTCCAAAGGGTCTTATTTCGAAGCTAAAGTGGGGATGGATCGAAATCATATCAACCAATAAGATTTAGACAAGTTTAGGTTATTATTTTAACCTTATCAATTAGATTTAACTCTAAGTTAAATAATTTAACTCTAAGTTAAATAATTTAACTTTTACCGTGTCTTTTTGTTTTCTTACATTGTATGGTTAATAAACATACTATAACATGCCAAACGAACCCCAAATTGTATATTATTAATACATATATCCTTATCTAAGTCATTTGGCCGAACCTTAGATTTTTAGGAATAAAATAACAATTAATAATATAATATTTGATTTAAAAACTATTTTGTGTCAATTTTGACACTATTTGATACATGATTTTTGTGAAAGTCATAACAGAATTATATGTTCTAACCAAGTTGATTAAATCAACACTAATATATCATAGTAACCTAGAAAATTAGTTTAATTCATAAAAAGTCTCAAATTATATTTAGTTTGGTGTTTATAACATCAATTATGTCAATATTTCATTAATAAGATAATTACCGCATCATCTTTGTGTCATAAATAAATTAACTTATTTGATGTCTAAAAATTACAAATAAAATACCATCATGTAGGAAATCGTTTTAGCTTTCTAATTAATATTTACAATCGAATTTATCTTATGTAAAACCCTATATTAAAAATGTTTTATTAAATAAACTTTGATTTTGACTCTTTTAACTCTTCTTTGAATTAAATAATAATAAATGTCCTAATCTAATCCAAGTGGGCCTAAATGGTCATATTTTATTCCTAAGCTTGTTTTTGGTCTAATTACACTTGTCCAATAGAATTAGGACATGTGTTAGGGTAATAATAATATCATTTTTACCCTTAATTACCCTATTTACTTTTAACCGTGGTAAATAAAAGTAAAAAGTTACTATTCACCAAAAATTATTTTCATCTCATTGAACCACATTTTACTTACTGACATCAACCGTGTCTCTCGGATTTTTGAAATTCCATTCACAGAAGCGGTAAAATTAAGTTTTATGAAAAATTCAGTTTTTTTAACTACCACTTAGTAGTTTCACTATTCATCAAAAATTGATGTTTTTCAGAACAATGCCAAAATTTCATCCCAAGCTATATTTCATATTCCGAATTCAAAAATGAAGTCTATTTTACCAAATTCATAACATAAAAGTTGCATTAATTAAATTTATAATTAAATCCCGCTGTTAAAACAAATAGCGTGTTTTTAAGAAACAATATCTATCAAAAGATTGACACTTGTTTATGTCTAGTTTAAATGTGAAATTACATCCAATGACCAACATTGTATTAAATTGTAAAAATATATTCTAAATATACTTTAAAACCACTCAAATTAATGATTTATCACTATTAATTATTTCGATTAAAAAAGTTGTTTTTAATTATAATTTAGTAATTTTCACTATTTATCAGAATATGAAAGTTATCCGAAAAGTACCAAAATTTCACCTTAGGCTAAATTCGAAACTCCGAATCCAAAAATGAAGTCCATTTTGAGAGATAAAATTTCTAAAATTTAAAAAGTGGTTATTACTATTCATAACGGCTAGTTTTAATAATATTTTAATAGCATATCATTGTTTCGTGAAACACAGTATTACGTACCACACACGCTATCGAGGAAGGTTGCGATTGCGTGTAATGCAAGGAAAGTCAAGGATGCGTGTTGTGAAATCTCCTTTTGGTGTAGCGTACAACACAAGACATTAGTGAAATAAAAAAGAATATTTTTCATAAAATCTCGGGCTGTTACATTCTACCCCCCTTAAAATGAATTTCGCTCTCGAAATTCGTCGGGGTTATAAATGGTTTACTATTTGAAAGTTTCTTTAATAGAAACCCACATCGTAAAAAGGAATACCAAAACTTGGCTTTAAAAACTAAATTATGAAATGTAACGATTACCCAAATAAACTAATCACTGGGTTTCTACATAGGTGAAAATATGGATATGGAAGAGAAATCTAACCATCATGTTCTGATGGAGAGTGGTAGAGAACATGGCTATGGAAAAGCCAGTAATCACAAATCCATAAATTTGTGACGATCTAAGGTACCATCTGATTCATCAGGTATAAGAGAACTAGGACAACATTTTTGGTTTCCAAGATCATTTCCCTAAAGTTAAAGAATTTGAATTAGAATAAATACTTACTTTATTTTGGTACAATCTCACTGTTGTTCGTGCCTTTAACAATTTCCACTTCATCTCTTAAATAAATGAAGTTGAATTTGTTATTCGTGAAGTGTTAGAAGATCATGTGATAGAATGACGGGTCATTCCATCTGTCTCAAAAGGTTAGCAAAATTTATATACATAAGTCGATCTATAGTGGGATTAATCATATATGGTTCCTAAAATGGGATTATACTTCATATATCATACTGCTTAATATAATAACACTAGTTTCTACTAAACAGGGACTTCCTGTAGGTCAGTGGTAGGCGATAAAGGCCAGTCGCACTTCGGTTGTGGGTTCGATTCCTACAGCCTTGTCCGAAGCGATGGGCTGTCGCCCGTCCTGCAGGTTGTCCTTTTTCTAAAACTACGTTACTATAACATCCCATCAATAATATCGAAAATCTTCTATCCTTAAACAATACTATCTTATGTCCAACATAATCCAGTCTAATCTTTAGGCTTATACATAATACTGCAGTCCACTCTCATAATATAGTGACAACGATTACCAGATATTTAATACTGTCGTTGATCCCCACATATCATAAGATATGTCTTGTTGGTCACATTCCAAACATTCAAAGTCCTTAATCGTGCATTCTCTTGAATACCTTAGTGAAAACATGAGTGCAGTTAAAAGTTAACACTTTCCACATACCGAAATCCTCAAAATTCTATATACTCAAACCATGATATCACTTAGTCCTTATATCAATCATGAGCTCATGAATACTATTAAACATTTCATTTTCTCGTCTTCATTATGCGCATATCATCTTATTTCCAAAAAATATCTCAATCACTTTGAATACCACATCAATAAATATTGCAATACTCAATGATACAACATTATTTTGGAATCCCATTACATAAACACTTAATCATTCCACCACATCGTTGTCATATTCAACATTTCCAATAGTGATCACATGTGATTTCCCTTTTTCCTTTGCCTTCAGTGGTTGCTCATGTTTATCATCAGTAACCCTTGGATTAGGGAAATTATTAGCATAATGCCCCATTTCCTTGCACTTGAAGCATTGAAGTGTTGGTGGTGCGTTCTCTGCAGTGTTTGCTTTATTCACATCATTAGAAACCCTTTTTCCATTACTTCGACACTCAGCTGCTCGATAACCTTCTTTTCCACACTTAAAAAATTTTCTAGTCCCTTTAAGACAATCTCCACCATGCTTCTTTCCACACTTTGTGCATAAGGAAACATTCATCTTCTTTTCACCATTATTCTGAGATTTCTCCTTGAACTCCATCTTTCGTTTCTTGTCAAAACCATGAGATGGATATGTAACACCAACTTCCATTTCTACCTTGATAGCACAACGCACAATTTCTTCATAGCTACTGAAGTCTCTTATAGCTAATGCCCTTCGAAGACTTGGTTTTAAGCCACTGAAAAATCGATCAACTTTACTTTCATGTTGGATGATAATACAAGAAGCATACCTTGCAAGTCTTGTAAAATTTGCTTCATAGGTACCAATAGATTCATCGTCCCTTTGCTTCAGTTCAAGAAACTCTTTCTCCATCTTTGTTTGAAGAATACGAGGGAAGTACTTACTGAAAAACAAGTTCTTGAACTCGTCTCATTCCATGGACTCAATTTCATCTCTTGGCCTCGTATTCTTGATAAGATTCCACCATTGATCAGCTTCACCTTCCAAACGATATACTGCTAAGATGACTTTATCATGTTCAGAACATTGAAGAACTGAAAATATCTTTTCAGTAGTACTGATCCATTGTTCAGCCACAAGTGGATCAGAAGACCCACTGAAAGAAGGTGGACGTTGCCTCATGAAGGACTCAATAGAATATTGTTCCCTTCTCTGCTCATTTGGAAGTCCAGAATGATTCATAGCTTGTGTAAGTATAGCAATAAGATTTTGCACTCCATCTCCCATAACATTTGTTTGTTCAGGAGGGCAATCATTGCATTGTCCATTGCATTGATCAACACGGTTCCTTCGGGTTCCAGCCATCGTCTAAAACCCAAAAAGAATAGTGTGAGAGACAAAAATCATGCTAGGGAAAACAATATAATAAAGGGGGAGTACCTTCAATATCCAACATCTTATGTTTAATTCTATGATTTTTAGCGTAATTCTATTACTATAACCTATACGTATACTTATCCCTAGGGACATCCCTAGACATACCTTAGAAATATCTCTAGGGATCTCACTAACGTTTTCGCATCCTAGTTTCCAAAGGCTGACTAAAACTTTCCTCTGATACCAACTGTAGAGACCCGAAGCTTATCGTACATGGACATTACATTACTTTTGCGGAATACTTAGTACATAACAAAAACACACACACACAAGGATCGTAATAGTTTAGTGTCTTTGGAAACTCGGAACGTAATCTTCTAATCGTGGTGAAAGATCTTCAATATCTCCCATAAAGATCTTCCTTTTTTTACCTAAAAACCTTTCTTTATATCCTGGGGAAAAGAAAACATAAAAGGGTGAGCTCAAATGCTCAGTAAGGGTAAACAAAAGAAATATCAATCACATCATATACATAAGAACATAGCTTTTGGAAATCTTAACCTGCAAAAGAGCTCATAATATCATAACATGGGATAAATCATAGAAGTGAAAATGAGATCCCCATAATCATAACATAAAACATGAAATTTTGTGGCATGCACACATAATCATGGAAAATCATTTCTTGTTAGTCATGACTCATTTCCAAGACTATCTTAGTGGACAAAGTCCCTTTCTGAACCGAGTTCACTCCTCGTTTCAGTCCTGTATCACTAAACCGAAATAACCTTCCGTTCCAGCAATGTCTATCTCATGAGATATAAAATCGTTACCCAATGCATTGGAGGGAGATATAGGTCCCACCCATCTCATAATTAATCCTTTCTTATGTGTGCCACATAATCATAAATCATACATCATCGCATAACACATGTAACAAAAATGGGATTCTTGAAACATCATGACATCATAAAACAAATCATATAAGTTAAATGACTTCATAAAAATAATTCCCTCATAACATAATCAAATCAATGTAGTTAAAGGGATAAAAACAGAACCCTTTATTATCTTAGATGTAAAATAATTTTGATAAAACACTTGAACTCCATTCTTGAGGAAAATATCCTTTCTTCTTCAAAAACACTTTTCCTTTCCTAACATGTCATACAATTATAAACTAAAAGAAGTTGATTAAAAATAAACTTGAGAACTTTTAAAGGAATCTTCTTGGAAATAATGTTTTAAAAATCCATTCATGCCATATAAGTTAAAAAAACATTCTTCGTACTTTTGTCGGAAAAGTCAAAATGTACCTCGTACGAAAAACGACAAAAGATTCCTTTCATACATATTACTAAAAACTCACCGAAGGGTAAAAATGGATTAAAACAATTGTAGGTGGATGGAAATAATATTACATATTGGTGAAACATGTATGTGGATGATAAAATACACCCCAGTAAATACTTACGAATAAACAATCTCGGATAAAAATGAGATTTTGATATTTCCCTTACCTTAGGTCCGACTTGCTTTGTAAGTGTCCGAACCTCCTGTATAATGATTTAAATCATGTTATTGACTTATTACAGAATAATATTCATTGTTATGATATCATATATGGTTCACTTATGACATTATATTACCCGTTCTTTTGTAAATTCCATGTTAAAGAAGCGTTTTGGGTAAAATCGTTTCATTTATCGTAGGTGTTTTGACTTGTTGTTCTTGACATAATTATTACTTATATCATGATTTACTCACTTACAGAATATAAAATATGATTTATATATCATATATATTCAGTATATATATATATATAATAGGTAGATAAATAAAATGAAAAACACCGTTCATGGAGACGGTAGTCCGTACGTACGCATGAACGCTGTTTTCCTTTCCTTATTGTCTTGAAATGGAAGTAAGTAGATGACATACATATGTATATATATACATAAATCCAGTAGATTTATAATGTAATATATTTCATTATTATTTCTTATATATACATTATAATCATTCTTAAATGGTTAACATGGAGAATGAATCTCATCGCGTCGTGGAGACGGTAGTCCGTACGTACGCACGAGCGATGATATCATTTCTATAAATATTGAATTGGAGTGGAGTGGATTATACAATATATAAGAATCAATATGATGTTGTAATAACTATGTATAGTTATTCTTTACACCATTATACCCATCCATGTAAGGTGGTGGTGGAAAATAGATTACACCACGGCGTGGAGATGGTATTCCGTACGTACGCACGCGCTGTTATTTCTTTTTCCGTAGGATGGATAGATGGTGAAATAGGGTTGTTTCATACTTATAATAACATATCAGTATATGAGTGATACTGATGTTATTACTTCATAATGAAACAACCTAAGAAGGAGAAGTGGAAGAAGAAATAAAGATGAAAGAATTGGTAACGGTAATTACCTCTTCTTTGAAGTGCCTCTTTGAGACCTCCTCTTAGGGCACTAAAATTGGTCTTTGAGGAAGACCAGAACCTCTAGGATGTTTCTAGGGAAGTGGAGAAGAGATTTTGGCAGGGGTTGGCCGAGATTTAGTGCTCAAATTGGTGTGAGGAGGAGGGGGAGGAGGTGTCCTTTTATAAGGGAGGAGAGGGGCACCTTAGGAATATCTCAAAATATTATTTTATATTAAAGTCAAAATCGGTTTATAATGGTTCCAAAGGGTCTTATTTCGAAGCTAAAGTGGGGATGGATCGAAATCATATCAACCAATAAGATTTAGACAAGTTTAGGTTATTATTTTAACCTTATCAATTAGATTTAACTCTAAGTTAAATAATTTAACTTTTACCGTGTCTTTTTGTTTTCTTACATTATATGGTTAATAAACTTACTATAACATGCCAAAAGAACCCAAAATTGTATATTATTAATACATATATCCTTATCTATGTCATTTTGCCGAACCTTAGATTTTTAGGAATAAAATAACAATTAATAATATAATATTTGATTTAAAAACTATTTTGTGTCAATTTTGACACTATTTGATACATGATTTTTGTGAAAGTCATAACAGAATTATATGTTCGAACCAAGTTGATTAAATCAACACTAATATATCATAGTAACCTAGAAAATTAGTGTAATTCATAAAAAGTCTCAAATTATATTTAGTTTGGTGTTTATAACATCAATTATGTCAATATTTCATTAATAAGATAATTACTGCATCATCTTTGTGTCATAAATAAATTAACTTATTTGATGTCTACAAATTACAAATAAAATAACATCATGTAGGAAATCGTTTTATATTTCTAATGAATATTTACAATCGAATTTATCTTATGTAAAACCCTATATTAAAAATGTTTTAGTAAATAAACTTTGATTTTGACTCTTTTAACTCTTCTTTGAATTAAATAATAATAAATGTCCTAATCTAATCCAAGTGGGCCTAAATGGTCATATTTTATTACTAAGCTTGTTTTTGGTCTAATTACACTTGTCCAATAGAATTAGGACATGTTTTAGGGTAATAATAATATCATTTTTACCCTTAATTACCCTATTTACTTTTAACCGTGGTAAATAAAAGTAAAAAGTTACTATTCACCAAAAATTATTTTCATCTCACTGAACCACATTTTACTTACTGACATCAACCGTGTCTCTCGGATTTTTGAAATTCCATTCACAGAAGCGGTAAAATTATGTTTTATGAAAAATTCGGTTTTTTTAACTACCACTTAGTAGTTTCACTATTCATCAAAAATTGATGTTTTTCAGAACAATGCCAAAATTTCATCCCAAGCTATATTTCATATTCCGAATTCAAAAATGAAGTCTATTTTACCAAATTCATTACATAAAAGTTGCATTAATTAATTTTATAACTAAATCCCGCTGTTAAAACAAATAGCGTGTTTTTAAGAAACAATATCTATCAAAAGATTGACACTTGTTTATGTCTAGTTTAAATGTGAAATTACATCCAATGACCAACATTGTATTAAATTGTAAAAATATATTATAAATATACTTTAAAACCACTCAAATTAATGATTTATCACTATTAATTATTTCGATTAAAAAAGTTGTTTTTAATTATAATTTAGTAATTTTCACTATTTATCAGAATATGAAAGTTATCCGAAAAGTACCAAAATTTCACCTTAGGCTAAATTCGATACTCCGAATCCAAAAATGAAGTCCATTTTGAGAGCTAAAATTTCTAAAATTTAAAAAGTGGTTATTACTATTCATAACTGCTAGTTTTAATAATATTTTAATAGCATATCATTGTTTCGTGAAACTCAGTATTACGTACCACACACGCTATCGAGGAAGGTTGCGATTGCGTGTAATGCAAGGCAAGTCAAGGATGCGTGTTGTGAAATCAACTTTTGGTGTAGCGTAAAACACAAGACATTAGTGAAATAAAAAAGAATATTTTTCATAAAATCTCAAGCTGTTACATACTAGGCACGTCTCGCTGTTCACTAGTCAAAGCCCGGGAGGTGGTTGTCGTGCTAGGACCGGAAGGCTGTGGTCATCTGGTGGCTGGGAAGGGCTTGTTGTGGCACGACCGAGGTGGTCCCGCCTGATCCAGCAACACAAACGGTGGTGGAGGCGAACCTGTTGACACCGGGTGAGGGGGCCGCGTGTGCTGATCTCTGTATCGGTCCTGCATCCTGGTCTCAGTAGCATGAACGACCTAACTGGAGGTGACGACTGTCGTGCCCCAGCCATTCACATAGGCATGGCTCCACCGACGTTGGCGATCGCTGGGGACATTGGGGAGGTCGACTTGGAGTTCCTCATCGTCGGGAGTCAAAAAGGGATTTACCAACTATACGGTGTTAACCTAAGTGTACCCCGGGATTTCACTCGAGGAGTCATCCACTACTGGACGGAGTCTCGAAGGGATCCCCATCTCTGGGGGCATAAAATCGCCAAGCGTGCGGGAAGATGATGGCACTGACAGGGCACGTTCTTTCTTCTTGTGCCACCGCTTGCTCTTCTGGGAAGAGTTAGGCTGGGACAACGATGCCAAAGCGGCGCTCGCAGATTCTGAGGGCTCTGAAAGACTCAGGCGGGCACAGATGATGCCATGGTCACGGGAGACTATCCTGCAGGCCATCCAGTCGTTATACTTTCGGGACCCACGGTCAGAAATTTGTTCCCACTCATCCTCGTTGCCACTGCTGCCATATGATCTCACGAAGACACCTTCCACTTCTGCCGTGGTTGGGCCCAACCTGACTATGTTGTTGTCAATATGGTCTTGGAGCTAGTCCTTGAAAACATAGCATCGCTGGATGGTGTTCCCCAGGGTCCGGTGATAAGATCAGTAGTTAGGGTGATCAGTGAGACGCACCTCTTCTGGCTTCCGGTACTCAGGCAGCTGCACGATCGTCTACTCCAAGGCACTACAAAAATATCCGAGGACCCAGGCCTCGTAAAACGAGTAAGTATGATTACTTCTGTCTGGAAATGGGGATCTTGGAGGCTAACCATGACCCGGGGCCAGAGGAGCATGCTGTGGAAGCGGAGCCTGATTATCTCGCCTGGGTGGTGGCGGTGCGTTACATAGAGGTGCCTGCCGGTTTTGAGGCAATCGCTGCTGGGCCAGAGGCTGTGCCCCTGGGGGTGGACCCCTATGGGGCTGCTGAGCTGGCCTTACTGGTAGCAACTCTAGCTATCTGGGGTCCTCTATTTGGGCCACAGCAGCGGGCTCGGCTCTTGAGGCTCTCCTTTCAGGGATTACAGGAGGCAGTGGGCGTGCCTGACTGGCCTGTTGTAGGGCTTCTTCGAGGAAATGAGCCTTTTCTGAGATGTCCCAGAACCCTCTGGGGTAATTATGAGTGATCAGAGAAGGAACCATCTCTTCCTTGACATTCCCTACACACATTGTCAGTAATTTGTTCTGAGTTAGTGGCATGTCGAGGGAGTATGTGAGCCCCTTCCACCGGGCAATGAAGTCCACGACCCGCTCATCGAGCCATTTTTTGCACCTGAAGAGGTCTGTAATGTTCATCTTCCGGGCTGTGGAACTAAACTGGTAGAGGAATTTCCGGACAAGTTCCCCCCATCTAGTCACAGATCCAACAGGGAGTTGGCTGTACCAGATGAATGCTGGTCCTTCTAGTGTCTGAACGAAGAAACAAAGCATGGCAGCCTCCTGCTGTGCCGGAGTCCCTAACATAGGCCCGCACCTCGAGTTGAAGTGGGCCAGGTGTTGTGGTGGGTCTCCGGTCCTGTTATAGGGGGCGAAAGTGGGGTTCCCAAATCCCAGCTGGGCCGGTATATCATTCACCCACGCTGGGTATGGCTTTCCGTATGATGGGATTGCCACCTACTGAGTTTCCAGGGCCTCTAAGAAGGAAATGAGTACTTCCATTAGATCATCTGGATGCGGATTCATGTCATCAAGGGGATCTCTAACTATAAGCGCATTGCTGGGCTCTTCAATCCGGTAGTCAAGCTCAATAGCTCGCAGGGCGGCTGGCGGAGCGACTCTTGGGGAAGTGGGAGGAAACCGAGTAGGGTCCCCCAGGTGATTACGCCGCTCAGGAGGGTTTGGCAAAACATATCGCGCCCTCTTTCCATGGGCTCCAGCCTCTACCCTGTCGGCGAATGCAACATGGTCGCAGTTTCCCGGGGGAATCTCGTTAATGGGGAGGTTCTCCTACCCCTGCTTTCTTGGCCTAGGGTTACCGTAGTCAAGTTGCTGCTTTGTAATGCGTTCGGCCAAGAGCTCATCAACCAACCTCTTTTTCTCAAAAAGCTGTTGGCGTAGCATGGCCTTCTCGGGATCTTACTCTTCCTTCTATACCGATGCAGATGGGTCAGTAAGCTTGACAGACCCGATGTGCTCTTTACCCTTGCCGATGTTTCGGCTCAGTGTTAGTGCCTTGGTGGGTGTGGGGAGACCTAGGAGGATCCTCTATTGGTGTGTAATCCTCTTAGATGGGTCCTGTAACGGCTTGTCCTGAGGGGGAGAGTCCTCGTTGATGAGCTCCACACCGTTTCCCTCATCTAAAAGGTCAGCCATGTTGACCGCCACTGCCCATGATGATGTTCCATCAGGGCCGCCCAGTGAGTCGGGATGTTGGTGGATCACACAGAAAAGAAGGGCAGCGTACTGCACCCATCCACGGACGTGCACATGGGGGATGGATTCCTCAATAACCTTTAGGAGTACTTGAAAACTCTTCACGCATTGTTTCTGGAGGGCCTTATGGTGGCCAAGTGACTCGGGGTGCCGAACTGTGGGGAGCACAGCCAGGTCGATCCGACGAAAATGCTCACCGATATCCTCGAGATGTGCTTGACTTCCGGGATAAGGCGCTAGCTGGTGGCGAAGGCGGGAGTGAGTCACCCAAAGAGTCTGGAAGAAACATTCAATCTCTCCCAGGGTGAGTGACTCTGGCATATCAATACCGGATTCAACAACCAGCCAAAACTTCTCAGGGAAGTGGCCCACTGTGAGGATGGTCCAGAATCTCCATGACTCCGGTTCGGGGTCCGGACCTTGC
Source organism: Viscum album (assembly GCA_963277665.1). Lineage (NCBI taxonomy): Eukaryota > Viridiplantae > Streptophyta > Magnoliopsida > Santalales > Viscaceae > Viscum > Viscum album. The sequence goes on along the minus strand of OY728130.1, from coordinate 1,392,219,436 downwards.
TGACCCTACTCATCAACCAAGAATGGTCGGGGAGCTGGCAACGGCGTCGAGGCAAGCCGTCGGGCCGGTGGGCTGGCCGGCGGGGAATATGGCGAACAGGCCGATTGGCCGCTGATCCCTGAGTTGTCCTCCAAGGGTTCCAATACACTAGCCGCCACGTCGCGATAGGATGGGCCAACGAATGGGCCTCCTGTCACAGCGTCAGTGCTCGCCGAGGGTGTGTCAAGTTTCGACTCTTCCGTTGGTCCCCAGAAAAGTTCCCCACCCTCCCTGACTGAGGTGGAAGGTGCTTCCTGGGAGGCCAGTGGTAACTGTGGGTTTGACCCCTGGGGGTACGCCAAGTCCTTGTCCTCCTGGATATACCTTCGGAGGGAGGAGGGTATCATACGGATCTCGCATTCTGGGAGTACGAGACTGATGCGCTGCATCCCCATCCCTGCCCTCAACTCAAAGGGTTGGGGGGAAGGTTCCATCGTCGAGTCGTACTCTGCCTCAAAGTCTGAGAAACAGACTGGTCTAATTTCTTTCCGGACTCCCCTGTAATTCCTCTTAAGGCAACGACACCCCTCCTTCCTGCCCCTGGGTGGCTCCTCAGGGTAAGGATGATTTCTGTCAAAGAGTCCCCTGTCCGCAATAGCACTGGCTCAGAGGGGACTGAAGTCCAGGGTGTGAGAATCACTGAGACAGATGTCGAAAGGGACACGGGGTGGACCTCCACGTGAGTGAGCGATCAGATACGCAACAACTCCATACTCACGGCCAGCTGTAGGGGGACTGACCACAAACCCAGTGCAGTGGGCACTGGAAAGAGTCATACCAGAGAGTAGATGTCGCGAATAAGCCTTCAGCTTTCCAGATCGGTGGAACGAAATGAGCCTTCATGGTCGGTGGCACTACCGCGGATTGGTCCGCGGTGGCCATTGCTTGTGCCCGCGACCGGGAGAGTCGACCCAACCTGCCTTCAGGGTGGTTGGAGCCTCGATCCTAGTCAGGCATGTGACTGCACCTGCTCAACATGTGCGGGGGTCTGGTAGCAGGAGTCAACAGTGGCTCGGGCCATAGTGGCTGCTGATGTTGGTGCCCCAGGACGGGCATTTTATTCCGCTCGTGCCCGATGCTGGTGTCAGGTCAGATGAGTTAGATCCGGTGGTGTGGGCATGAAGATTTCCTACTCCTCAGCCCGGGGAGTCAGGCGACGGCGTTGATGTAGCCTGGCGGGGGCTCTTTCTGTTAACCCCTGTGACGGGTTTCCGATCGGGCGGACCCGGACATCCACCACGTCATTGGCGTAGGGGAGGGATGTGTCAAGGAGCTCCGGGGATAGGCTCTCGAAGCGGTTGAACGTCGGAGTGGGGAGCGGTGGCTCCCTGTGCGACCCTCAGGGGCAGCGATGATGGTGAGGAACAACCACCTCTAGATCCAAACGGGCCATTCCCCTGGTGGGGATGATCCCTTCCTCCTCATACCTACAAACCAGGTCGTTGATCACCTTTCGCTGGATTATTTCTGACAGGGAGAGGGGGAGTGAGCACCAAACAGTCGTAGAAATCGGAGCCGGAGTGACTATGGAATAGGTGGGACCATGCGGGGTAGCCATGTCGGTACTACCCCTGCCCCTGCGATAGTGGGTAGGTGGAGATCGAGCTCCAGATGCAGTGATCTGATTCCTGAAATCAGGGAGATAAACGCATTAGTACTAATAGGAAAAGAAATCGACAACCAATAGCCCAGCGTCATTACGTCTTCTGTGGTCGGTGAGAGGGATTCACGCTGACGATGTCACAGAACGGAGTGATCAATATCCTGACTGCCTCAACCCCTGGCGGGTTTCACATCCCGGTGATAGGTACCCGAACCTAGTGACATGCTAATCTTCCGACACCCTAAACGCTACCCGTCTCTGTATTGAGGAGAATAGATTCATGCCGGGTTCAGAATTTTCTATTTATGACGCTTTTACGCTGAGGCACGCACGCGTGTCCATCATGTATGGGAGGACGCGCGGCTTGTTTCCATTCATTCCCACTTTCCAAAGGTGGGCAGCATCCGTTCCTTGTTCAGGGATGTCTACTCCTTGATCGAAACCGGGATGATGGGATGTCGGTTCTTCCTTCCATGGATTCCTCCTCGGAGCTCGTTACCTAGTCCGGGTCTCCCTCATAGATTTAAGATGGGTTCGTGAAGCTCGTTCTCGGCGCCATATCTGCATGGACACAAGTTAATTACGCTGCATCTATCGAGACGCTCCAAGGGGTCTTGTCGGGGCAGCAACCTTCGGTGAGGAGAATGGACACGTTGGGGTGTCGTTGGCATGTCTTGATGCTGGGGGATTGTCATGTCTGTCTTCTGTCCCTTATCACAGGGCTTCTCGAGGGTGTGGAAACCCGAGGCATCCCACATCGAACACGGGTATTGTGTACCATCTCAGGTTTTCGTCAGCTTCCCATGTTTAACACGGGGTATGTTGTGAGTTTAACATCTTGTGGAGATGAATCAGACTGATCGGAACACTGAGAGTGAATCAGATTAAAGGACCCCCTAGGGGGAACACCGATGTTGGGGCCAGCACGTGGGTGGATTCCCGGATACTGTGGAGTGGGATGGGGTGGCATGATCTCACTAGGATGTGGAGGCCCATGTAAAGATTAGGATGGATGATGGAGTGACGGGATTGAACCTCGTGGAGGCTTCCTACGTATCCCCATGGTAGGGAATCGAAGTCTGCGTAGTTCGGTGGTACGATGGGACACTTGAAGAGGTGACCCATGAGAATGAATGCATGGATTGGAGCCTAGAGGAAGTAAGATCTCCGGGCTAGGGCATGAGCTTCCTAAGGCACATGGGTTCGAGGGGGATGTTAGGATGAAATGTGGGTGTGAGACATGGGGCTTATGCTCTGAGGCGACCTAAGAGGGGGAATATAGGGCTTATGCTCTGGGACGGCCCATATTGGTGCTGGTGAACTGACGCGAAGGGGTCGGGACAACTGAGCGATGGTCTAGAACCTCATGGAGTCTTCCTACATACCATGCATTAGCACGGATCAAAGTCCACGTAGTTCAGGGCATATAGTTTAACGTCATGTGGGATGAGGTCATACAGTTTAACGTCATGCTAGATGAGGGAATTGGTGGCTTACGCTCTGAGGTGGCCTAGAGTGGATATGGGGATTACACTCTGAGGCGGCCCATGGTGGTCAGGGAACCGACGTGGAGAGGTCGGAACGACCAGGTGGTGGGCTTGAAACTCATGGAGGCTTCCTACGTACCATGAGTTAGTAGGGATCAAAGTCCACATAGTTTGCTGGGATGGGGCTTACACTCTGAGGCGGCCCAAAGGAGTATTTCATGGTCAATGCGCGCTCTAAGCCCATGTGAGTCATGCTCGGTGTGAGAAGCAAGAGGCAGTAGGGACCAGACGATCACGTCGCAAAGAGTGCGTCCGTGAGAAGCGGAAAGGGGATTACGCGTTGAGCGGCCCAATGCGAAAATAGGGGCTTACACGTGGTTAGTGGCCCTTGGTGCTGGGGCTTACTCTAGGATGGAGGCCCGTGGTGCGACAAAGAGCAGTGGGAAAGGGACTCCACTAGACTTGGCAGGGGGGAAGTGCAGAGGTGCATGGGTGCAACCTTCTGCAAGAGAGACTAGGGTCTTACACTCTGAGGCAGCCCTTCCCCCGTGGACAAATGCCACTCTGAAAAAGAGGATCTCATTCCATGCAAGGAAGATTCCATTCCCATGGAGACAAGAGGCGTAAAGAATGTCCGAGCTGGGGGCACCCTGCGTGCGAAGCACAAGGTCAGACCACAGTTTAACGTCATGTATTGAGGACGAGGTGCTTTGCAGTTTAACGTCTTGTAGCTTGGACAAGGTGGGTTAGCACCACACCCCTAGGGCTTGCATGTCCAATGCCCTCTACCCCCTGTGGGAGGGAAGGCATTGGCATGGCCATAGTGAAGGGGGGTCATAAGGTGAACCATCGAGGGGTCCACGTTAGTGTGGCTATGTGAAAAAGCAATAGCCGTTAGTGTGCCTATGCGGAGAAGCATGAGGAAAAGAAACGCAATGGGAAACACCACCCAAGGGACCTTGAGGTTACTTCATACGAGCCTGGAAGGCCATACGGGAAAACAACACATGGCGCGCATGCCCGGTAGGGAAGACATAAGGTGCCGACGCGGAGAGGCAGCCAAGGGGCGTCAAGGTAAAGGGTCCTAGGTGTTGTGCGTAAAGAGAAGGTTTGCGCAAAAAACACTGGGATGGAGCGCAATGGGACTAGAGGATTGCTCAGATAGGTTATTGTGCGCAAATTATTGGGATTACACGAACAGAAGGGGATTGCGCGCACGGGGGAAGGATTATGCGCAAGGGAAGAACCCAGGGGAGTGAGCAAATTCACATAAGCCTGTGGAGTTGCGCACAAAGGTGAACCCCGAGGCAAGGTTGCGCGAAAAGAGGAATTACCCGGAAGTCATCTTGCGCATGGGGTAGTCTGAATATCGTGCATGGGAGCCATTCCGAATTTCACAACCCCAAACCGTTTGGGGTCACCTTCTATTTATAGGCATCATCCAACGTGGAATCCAGGCGGCACGCGAAATCTTCCACGTCGGGAACTGTCGGCGCGCAAAGCATCACCATGAGGAACCGGGGCACACAAAATTGCACGCCTCACAAGCTCGATTACACGCATCTCGGGGATGCTTCGCGCGCATGGCTTTATTTCACGCAAGGCCTCTTTTATTTCATGCACCACTTCCCGGGCCTCCGGATCGGGCCTCTGATTCCGAATATGATTTCACTTTGTCATTTCAAAACATCCTCTGGGAGTTACGGACTTTTTTCGGCATCTACATTATCATAATAATTTTTTTTCAAATTATAAATTAAAAAACTCTCCTCTTTTATGAATTTTAATAAGAATTACTAAATATTACTTTTGATTGGGAATCACTTTAGAAAATTCTGTAAACTTTTTAATGTTTCACATTTATGATTCAATAAATATGTCCCAAAAAATCTACAACATTCTTCAAAAATTAAAAGCATACTTTTTACCTTCTAGATAGGCAGTTTTTATAAGCCCCCAAAAATCTATATGTACCAATTTTAAGCATCCAATTATATAATTTTTTTAAAGATAGAAATGTTTTTGTGTGTTGATTCTAATTTAAAAAATAAAAAATAACTTAATTTCTTTAATTTTATATATTTCAAGAACCTATCCATGTCTTCCAAATTTATATAGTCATTGAAAATGAATATGTCCCATAATTTTATTTCAAAGAACATCATTTTTTTATTCAATAATTAAACACTTATCATTTTTCATAGTTATTTTTGAAAAATCAATGTTGTACAAATTATATTTTCTATTAGTAAAAAATAAAAATAATTGTCTTAAAATAGATAAATATTTACTATATTAAATATTAATACTCTTTCCATTATAAAAAATATATGATATGAATATTAAGTTGTGTATTAACAATTTTACAAACAATACTATTGAAAAAATAACTATTTTTGAAATTCCAACTTCATTGAAACCCTTAATTTTACCTTTAAATTTATCTCCATAAGTGATTTGTCCTCAATAGCATAAATTAAAAGATAAAAAATTGAAATATCACCGTTCATGTGTTTGGAACACCCACTTCCCACATACAATGAATATTTGAGACTTATAATCAATATTTCTAAAAAATACATTAGATTAATTTTTTTGGTACCATTGAATTTTTTTGTCCAACAAAATTATTAAAAGAAGATTTTGGAACCCAAATATACTTTAAAACAATATTTATTGAAAATATTGAAAATGAATTTGTTGAGATAAATATATTACTTTTTCCAATTGATTGAATAAATCTTAAGGAAAAATCACTTGAATAATTCCAAGGTATTTTATAGTTTAAACTTATTATAATTGATACCTTTTTATTTTAGATCATAATTTTTTTATATTCTCTCATAGTTGTAGACTATTATAACCAAACACTATTTTTTTATTTGGACTCATAAAAGAATTAATTTTATCTGATTTTAATTTATCTTGAACAAAAATTGGTAGATCATCATTCAACTATATAATTTCCACTTTAAAACTTTTATTTTATTATTGAATAACTTATAAATCTTCACATAATTTAACATTAGAACATAAAGTTGTATTTTTTATCCTTTATTTTATTTTTTAATCATCATAAATTCATCTCAATATTAGTTAAACTATCACATACTGAGGTAAATATTGTTTATTAATCGTAATTAGTTTTAGAAAATAAATATTTGTTCATTTAATTTTCATATTTCAGTTATAATATTTAAGAAATAGTATAATTTTTCTCTTATTAATTATTTATGGAATATACTATCAAATCATAATTTGTTTCATGATTTTTTTATTTTCTTTTATGTATTTCTTACTTTAGTTTTCTAATAATTTATTTATCTCAATAATTATTTAAATATTATATTAAAACTTTTAATTTTATTTAGAATATTTTTTAACATTATTTTGACAATTAGATTCATAACCTAGACTAGAATCAAAATTAGTGTTTACCACATTCATATTTGTCTCCACCAAAAAAGTTTAACCAATTCTCTCTCCATATCTCTCTCTGAGAATGTTCACTACTTGAATTTGATAGTTCAATGAAACTCTATCTAGCTTAGAATTCTCTCTTTTATTTCTTTAAATATTTATTATATTTCCATTCTTACATTAATTTTGAAAAATCAGAAATTATGTGTCCCTTTGTCCTAAAATCATATAATTTTAATTCTGAAAAATTACTATATTTATTTTTATTACCTATCTTACATCCCTTTCTTTCATCCTTCTAATTATATCTTCTAATTATATTTTTGAAGTTTCTTTTTTTATATTTTTTTACTCCTTTATAGATATGTCATATTTCATATTTTTCATGTTACTACAACTAAGAATTAGAAGAATTAATATAAAAATGTATTTTGGTTTTAAATAGAAAACATTTATTCTTGGACACTTCCTTATCAATAATGTTACTATTTTCAATATCTTGCTACCTAAAAAAACTGATAGGTTCCTCTAAAATATGCTCTTTAAAATTTACACTTTCATTCACTGCCATTTTATTCACATTACAGTTCTTGGGTAGTGATCAAAACACCCTTTATACAATATCTATGTTATCCACATCATCTCCATGTGCATTCATACCATTTATGATTATTTTAAATTGATGTAGCATCTTGTTGATATATTCATCTTATCCCTTTTTAAAATCTCGGTACTCTACAAGAAGCATTAGGAGTTTTTTTCTTTTGAGATTATCTATATTGTAATGGGTTACTTAAAGAATCATATTGTAATGGATCATTCTAGCCCATGATCATGAGATTATACTATTTGGTCCTAGGCTAAATGATTTTCTTTTCATTAGGCTTTGGACCTTAGGTATCCCATAGGAAAAGTCATCATGATGGGAGAGGTATCCACACCACCTTAAAAAGGGGTCCTTCATGCTCATCCTCATTCAATATGAGATTAAATGTATTGGTCTATCTTACATGCTATGATATGTACACACACACACATCAACTTATATCACAATATAGATATTCATAACATTATAAGTGTAAACATACCTTACCATATCATTACCTAAATGTGACAACCGGGTCCCGGTGACAGCACAACCACCCCGCCTTAACATGGCCGTCGGGTCCTCGCCCACCAGGTACCACTAGTTGCCCCGCAGACACGTGGGGCCCACCCCAGGGTCCACCCACGTGCCTTAACGGGTCATCTGACTAATTATAGTCCCCACATGCCAACACATGTCCTTTCCAGTGTGCTTTGTCCTCACTCACACACACCCTGGGAGACTTCCTAGGAGGTCACCCATCCGGATCACTACTCTAGGCCAAGCACGCATAACTACGGAGTTCTAATCAGACAAGCTCCCGAAAAGAAAGGTTCACCTTGTTGACATGAGTCATATCATTTAGTCATTTAACCCTTTATCATTTGGGGATGTTACAATCACCCCCCATTTAGAGTACAATGCCCTCGTTGTGAGCCCTACATCTCAACCCAGGCAGTGCACTGCACTTAAGGCTGGGTTCCTCCTCTGATACCAAATGTGACAACCGGGTCCCGGTGATAGCACATGCACCCCGCCTTAACATGGCCGTCGGGTCCTGGCCCACCAGGTACCACCAGTTGCCCCGCAGACACGTGGGGCCCACCCCAGGGTCCACCCACATGCCTGAATGGGTGATCTGACTAATGACAGTCCCCACAGGCCAACACTTGTCCTTTCCAATGTCGTTTGTACTCACTCACACACACCCTGAGAAAATTCCTATGTGGTCACCCATCTTGATCACTACTCCAGTCCAAGCATGCTTAACTATGGAGTTCTAATCAGACAGGCTCCCGAAAAGGAAGGTGCACCTTGTTGACATGAGTCATATCATTTAGTCATTTAACCCTGTATCATTTGGGGATGTTACACTAAATGTGTATTTGGGTCAACTTTAGGTGGATTATATAGATTTACCAAGATAATACAATGATTAACACTTAAATTCTTTTGGTATTACTCTATTTGACATTACAAATAACTATAATCATTTACATAAAAACACGGTGGTTTTTTTGGTATCTCACCATAATTTAATTTATTCCTTACCATATTTGAAAATAAATATTCATTCAAATACTATTCCCATTATATTATGGTTAACATGATAAACATAACAAGGAAAAGAAGAAAAATACTATGTAATTTACTACAATACCAATTTTTTTCCTACTATTAATAGAAATATGGTCTGGGGGATGGGGTGGGTTGAATAAGACTTTTTATGTTTTTTCACAATGCTAAAAAATTATGTTTAATAAAACATGCATATTAAATACTGATGTAATAATATATCTATTAAAAATATAGAGATTAACACCAAGAAACCATGTAATAACAAATATTAGAGATTAATGTCTAAAAAATCATTAGTATTATCACATGAAATATTAAGAATGAAAAATATATGATGAAACAAATAAAGTAGATGAAATGAAATAGAAATTAAATTATTGAAGTAAATATTTCTATATTAGTTTAGTTCAAAATAAACTTATATATACTCTTCACTACTATATTGTCCCTAATAGGAATGGTGCTCACTAATACCTTATGTTTTAAGGGAGTAAAAAACCTTACTGACCATTCTTTAGATTACCTAGAGGAACAACCCAATTCACCTATATATTATAGGTTTAGATTACAACCCATCATTTTGTAGGTATAAACTGAACCTAATAGGACTGGATTTTACAATTAGAGATACAACACAAAGAAAAATTTTATGGTTTGGAGGTATAAGAGATACCGAACATTATTTTAATTAAGAAAATAATTAACTGATGATAAATAACATTAAAATAATAAAATTATAAAACACTAAGAACTAGAATTAAATGAAGGAAAAATTCAAAGAAGATGAAGCTTTAATAAACTTTTATAACTTCTGTAGTAGAAGATAAAACAATAAAGTTATTTCATGATTGAAAATATAATGAATATTCTAGTTGTAATACTTTAAAACTATTATATCTCTCAAATTATCATCTAGAATAATCTTAGATTGTATTATGTAAGCTTTTTTTCCAATGATATATGTTGAGATTCTTAAAAAATAGTCACGATCAAATAAATAATACTATAATCTTAATTAAACATTGAGCATGTGGGGTTTTATTTTGGATAAATCATAATCTTCCACGGTTAGAAATAATAAAAAAGAATATTATCGTTTTATTCAATAAAAAATCATCCCACCCTTAATCATTTCCTAATAAATTCAAAAATTCATTCAATATATTTGTTATTAACTACATTAATTTTATAAACTATTAAAATAGTTAAAATAATAAAGTAGTATCATTGTTGATGATCCCTCACTCGCCTGGTGTCCACCTTTGGGCTCCCAAATTCTCCTCTCCGACTTATGTTTCACACCCTTCCTAGAGGCACCTGACGTTTCTCCTCCTACTTCTCTCTGTCATCGCCTCTCCTCAGGTTCTCTTCTCTACCTCTCCCTCTTGGTTTCCCGCTTTCCGAGTCTCTCCTATCTCCTAGTTTATTCTCTCAGGTCTAGAAATTTTCCTCTTGGTGTCCCCCTATCTGGTTTTTGCATCTCTGGGTTCTATTAGGGTTTCGATCCCGGATTTATTTTTGGTTTTCAATCCTTCTCAATTTCTATTTTACTATTTGTTAGATTGTTCTAGGGTTTCTTTTGGGTCTAGAAGTTGGGTCCCATAGAGGAATGATGCCACCTGTTTCTCTATTCTGGCATCTGTCCTCTAACTCTATCTCCAAGTTTGATTGCGTGGTGGTATACCTAGTGCTCTGGGATGTGAGTTTGAGTGGTTTGGTGTCATGTGGTGACTTCTATTTGTTGTCCATGGTTGGCTGATGGTCTTGGATTTGTGGTTAGGATCATCAGAGACCCCAGTGCTTTTGTTCTCCTCTGGTTTCTATGTTCTTCTCACCCTCCCAAGTAGGTTGGGTGAGTTATCTTCCAAGGAGACTTTCGTAAATGTTCGTGTGAGAAGATGGGTGTCCAGGGAGTTGCGATTGGTGTTTCCCTTCTTTGGTTTCTTTCGTCAATGGGGAAGTTACTTTAAGTTTTAGGGTGTTCTGGGACGGTGTTTGGAGATGTGTGTTCTTATGCTGTTTGTGGAGTAGATGTTGAGGTTAAATGTGAAGGGTGTGTTTTTGGTAGACGAAGTGGAAATCAGTGTCGTGGGATGAGAATAACGATGATGGTGATGGAAACTTCAGTGATGACAATGGAGACAAGGAAAGTGGTGGTTCTAAGAAGTGATTATGACAGAGGTGACTGGATTTTGGATTGATGTCCACTCAAATCGAGGCAAGTGAGTGAATTATGTGACTCGTGGTTGCTCTAGTTTCAACCCATAATGATGAGGCTGGCACGTGGTCTGAAAATCAGTTTTATGATATTTCAGATTTGTATTTGAAACCCCTATTCAGGGTGTGGCACTTTGTTTGTGAAGATGTGGGGAGTGGTGTTTTCTCTTGATTTTGGAATGTGGTGCGTTTTTGTAATAGAGTGGAGTATTTTTTGAATCTTGTGATGTACTGCTACCACATACCCTTAAAGTGGTTATTATAAAAATTAAAAAAATACACTTAGAGGAAGATAAAATAAAACCTGTAGTATATAAAAATATTAAGCATGAAATAAAACAGAGTAATGAATTTCTTAAAAAATGATAAAGGAAATAAGATTATGAATTTGAGAGACTTTTTAAGCCTTTTAAATCTGAAGACTTCTACAATTTAAATTATTTTAAAATTGTATCGATTTTTGAATCATATAAATTATCTTTGAAAGTGTTTCTAATCATAATAATTTAAAAAAAATCATAATACATTGAAATAAATTAAATTTCTTTTATACTTTTGGGTGTAGAAGATGTCCTTCACCGCGACACATTGAATTCTAGGTGGATGTTTTTACAATGTGACTTTGAAAGCATGAAATATTAAAATGCCTTAATTTTTTCATTCTAGAAAATTCAACCAATCCGTTTCTTATAGACTTTATTCTTCATGAATCAAATTATCACAATGAATTTCATTATATTGAAGAAGCCTCCATGGTTCATCTTAATTTCACTTTTGATCCATGGTGAAAATATATATCTCATTGTAAAATAAAATTTACTGTGTTGAAATTATTCATAAAGGTAAAAACCAAATTCACTATACTATATAAAGTTATAACATGGGATTTTAATTTGATGAAATTGTAATATTTAATTCCCACATAAAGTTAATATTTAATTCTCATATAAAGTTAGTTCATGAATACAATTTTATGTGTATAGGTAACCATAAAAATACATAGATAAGTAAAGGTTAATAGATAACTCACATAAAGGTAAACATGAATTTTTATAATTATATAAAGACAACCATTTAGCTTTATAGTTACATAATTTTAAACATGCAACTCGTATAAAGGTAATCAGAAAGATTAACACTGTAAAAAGGTATGAAATGGGCTATGACAAGGTAAAAAAGTTCATGTAAATGAAAACACATAATATAATCCTTGTGTAATGTTATAATATAAGTTTCATAAATGTATAACTAAATTAAACACTATGAAAGAAGAATTACATATTTTCAATAGTGTTTTATAAAAGTATTCACTAAAACCAATGACATTCGTCAAGGAATACCAACATTAAATAATGGTAAATTAAAATTTCAATATGCTAGATAAGGGTGAAGAAGGCGTTAATAAAGGTTAATTGATTTTCCTCCAACGGTTGTGTCATGTAAAATTCTAGGAGTAACATTATTCTATCACACATTATAATTTCTCTCAACCAATAGATTTTTTATATATATCCTCTAGCAAGATTTAAGACATTTATACACTTTCTTGTCTTCCTCTATAAATTTGAAAATCAATATTTTCAATAGTTGTATTAAAAATACATCCATAGTAACTGTGATGTGGAATTATCATTATTTCCAATGGAGATTCACTCAAAAAAAAATACAACATCATATTCAGCCATTAAATTATAAATATAATCTCAATACACTTCTCAAATCATTCAACAATAAACCTAATTTTTTTTATGGAATTTAAATATTTATGAATAGTTCTAGAATTAGAATATATATTTTTTATATTTATTGAATATATAATTGTTTATTTTACCCACATTTATATTTCTCAAAACCTCAAAAGTATTTTACCTCCTTAAAAATCAACTCATGTATATTGTTTTCATATAAACAGTTTTGGCACATAATTAATTTTGTCATGTTTAGTTCAATGAAGTTATGTTTGAGCTTCATCTAAATGATTTCTACTTTTAAAACCCAACATATTCCCAAATATCAATTTTGAAAATCGCGAATAAATAAAAAAGTGTTCTTTAATCCTTATATCAATCAATATTATTCAAAATTATCTTGAATAATGGATCCACACAGCTATATAATGTTTAGAATAAGAAATAATATCTTTGAAATTGTAACATCCCCATTATATTTTTACATAAGATATATTTAATGTTTATAAAAATTAATTTCCATTTTGTTATTCACATATATAGTTGGTTGAGGGTATGAATTTGGGAGGGTAAATTCAACATCCCTGACCCCAGTAGTATGAATCCAATGCCTATTACTGTTACATTTGCAAAAGATACAAGGAAATTATATACCGAAGAACCGAATAATGTAATAATTTTAGAAAACCTGATTAAACAAATGATACCCATTTTACAATTGGGATAGAAAATGAAATACAATATATAATAAAACAAATGAACTGAATCCTTAAATACTTATATAGAGATCTCTTCTTCAAGACGTGGGTATAGAAAAAAAATTAGGGTTACCTCAAATTATTAGTAAAATTTAAATACAATGTAAGTATCATGATTCAATAAAGAATAATTAATATAGAACGTTAAATAACTAAACACTAATTCCATTTAAATAAATCGATAAGTCATAAAAAATATGGAAGGGTAGATAACACTAGAAAACTTCCTTCAATCAGTTAATTCAAAATGAAATTCACCCATATATTTTCTCATAGTGAAAATCCTTTGGATAATATTAATTGAATACTAAATGAAGACAATTATTAAATATTGGATGTCATATTTCCCAGGAACATAGAACCTTTAATGTCAATATCTATTCTAAAGATAGTTTATAACAACTCTGATTTGGGCAACTATTTCATCTCATGAGACTGCCAATGTATTGAGGGGATTATTTCCAATGGTTCCCAACCTGTGTATTTCATGTTCGAAGCATTCCTCATATATCTAATAATCTATTAAATAAATAAACAATGTACATTAATTTTAAATATCAGTATTGAATACAGGATAAAAATTTATCAATATTTTGCCAATTAATCAAGTAAATTTAAAATTAAACACCATATGTAAAAATAGTATATTATTTAATCAACAAATATATCCATGGTAAATGATATGGATAATTAGGGAAGACTAAAAGTCCAATGACCATCAAAAAGTGAAGATTTCAAGTGGACTAAAAAAATTATTCAGGGATGTGATTGTCAATATTATCTTTAGAAAAATCAATAAAAAACTATCCATTATAATAATAAGGATGATATCAATAACAAATATACCAATTGATATAAAATTAATATTATGGACTTTTATGAATAGAAATACTACAAAAAGATTTTTTAAAATATCTTTTAAAATAATTTTCATTAAAAATTACCCTTTTAAAATTTCAAATAAACCATTAATGAAATTTTGGAGGGTAAATCCTCACATACTATATAAGATAAAAAGGACAGTAATTTTGCATTGTAAAAAGGTTAGAGCGGTGCCTTGTTTGGAAAATGAAAAAATGATACCTTTGATTTTTTTCATAAAAATTCCTTCAAAAATCAATTTTAATAGTTTTAAAACATATTTGAAAAGATATTTTGAAAACATAGTTTAAAAAAATATGGTTTTAATAGATAACATTTTTCATTCCAAAGAGAGAAAAAAGTCGGGTTTTACTAAAATAATTTCTACAACATTTTAACTTCAAATGAGTGTAAAATGGTTATATTACATGAAAATGGTAGTGAATTACTATAGGAGAATAAAATGGATGGTGTTTTAAATAATTATCTAATAATTTTATTTAATGTTAATTCAAGTGTATATAATCCCAAATAAAATGATATTGTTAAGTAAACCATTGAAAATACCATAATGTTGAAGTGAGAATAAACCAATGAATCGATTATGTGTCTCAACTGTGAATCCATGTAAAATAAGTGGAAATACATAAATAGGTAGTTGAAATCTATTATAAAGAAAATTATATAATATTAATGACAATGAGGATGTAATTTAACTTAATGAATTGAAATTGAGTTATGAAATTTTTTTCCACTTGGTTAATCCTAAATTCAAGTCCCATTATATGAAATAATTAAAAATGGAAATTAAAATTCTATTAATAATGAATTATTAATGATATTACATATAAAATAAGAAGTTTATACACCATATAAATGAATTTATTTACATAACATTACAACATGACTCAATGAAATGAAATTGAAAGAAAATCCCTTACTTCTTGAGTAACTTTTGAATCATAAGATCCATGAAAGATTAAATTCAATTTAAACATTTAATATCATAAAATAAAATAAATTAATGAAATAACATGTTATTTTTCAGTATATACACTACACAAATGAAATTAGTGGTGAATATGGTATTAGTCTCACAAAAATAAAACCTAGATAAGAAATCCCCTTACATTATACTACCATTTAGTTGAACTTCATTTAATAATTTTTTATAATTGTTATAAGAATTTTAATAACTTATACCCTATCCATATTAATATTTATAACATCATATATCATCCTTTTATTACATCTTATCACCATTTTGTTAATAATCATTCATTATTTTCATTGTTTCTGGTGTTAATTGCCTTGTTTCTCGAGTATGTTTTGACTTGTTATTTTTTGCTCATTTTACTTAAATTAAGATTTAAACATTTTAAAAATTTAAACCATGATTTAAATACCATAATATTTATTATGCATATAATTTATTTAATTTATAAAATATTGATAAAGGAAATGAAATGTACCATTCATGGAAGTGGTAGGTCGCACATATACATGAACGTTGCTTCTATTTTCTTATCATATTAAAATAATTAAAAGAAAATGATATATATGTATATATGTATATTATAATTCCACTATCATATTTATGTCATATATTTCACATAGGTTTTTTTAAAACTATCACTAATACATTTCATGTAAAGCATAAACATTTCACATCACTTAGAGGGGGCGGTAGTCCACACATCCACAAACAATGCTATTGTATTCCACAAAATGGAAAGCATAAATATATGTACTATATAGTGATTATAGAAGAATAAATACCTTATAAATATCATATATATCTTTAATAAACTCTAAATACATCATTATTCCAAACCTTAAATTGTGGTAATAGAAGAACAGATGACCTCAGTTCTCGAGATAAAAGTCCACCGTACACATGAATAACGATTGTGTATACCATTTAATTATAGTGTGTGGATTTTTAGGTCACAATAATAGAATAAAAATAAAATTATATTTAATATACTGAAGTTGTTATATAATTATGATATTAAAATAATTTAAGGAGTATAGAAATAAATAAAACAGAAATTCTCATTGAAAAATGTTACTTCTTCTTCAGGTAAGTCTTTTAAATTTATACCAAAATCTTTCCTTGTTTTTATTTATTAACAATTTGAGGCTTCTAGGATGAATTTAGTGATTTTTTAAGTTTCTTTTTTTAGGTTTTTTATGATCTAAAAGGATTTATAGGATTGAATAAGTGAGGGGTGGGGCGAGTTCCCTTTTATAGTGGAGGAGTAACATTCATGGAAACACAAAAACGTAAACACTATTGGGGGGTATCCCTTACATCATGTGACTAAAATAATGATCTTTTTTAGATTAGAGAAACTAAATATTCTAAATATGTCCATAAAATTGGTTTTTTACAATTATATAGGTCATTTTCCCATAAGAGTAATCTTTAGCCACTATTTAAAATCATTTATACCTTAATTGTTGTAATTAGTTATAATTGTTTTCACTAATATTTTTGTTAAAAAATCAAATTTTACCTTACTAGAAATTATAACTTATTCAGATTCAAAATATTGGATTAGTTTTTTCAAATTAAAATCACATAAGTGGGAGAAATAAAATTAAAATTAATCTTGTAGATAGGACGAGCAACAAGTTTTTAAAGTGAAAATGATCAAAAGATTGAAATGTTTTTATATCCAACTTTAATATAAAATTGATCTCAATTACCTAAATTGAATTAATATAATATATATTTATCTAATTATAATTTAAAACCAATTGAAAATAATTTTTATACTTATAAATTATTTAAAATAAAATCATGTTTTCAATCAAAATTTAGTAATGAATATTCTGATAAAAAACAAAAAATTCACCCTAAGATAATTTTGAAATTACAATATAAAAAATTAAGTTTATTTTATAAAATACAAATTTTAATAGGTTTGAAAATTATTTTTAAAACAAGTGTTCCATTAAAAGGAAACAAAACCGTCTTTATAAAAATAAATCTTTTTATGGGTAAAATTACATTTGTTCTTATCATATTCTAAAGAAATATATTAAATGAATATCCAATTTATTATTGAGTATATAATATATAAATATCATTATGATTTTTCAATAATAGTAATTAATTTAATTTATTTTAATATAATGTTTTGGGGCATATAAAATAGTTTTCTTAAAAAAGGCCCTTTCTTTATATTTAATTGGTTTTTATTTTATTTCTAATTTATTGTTCACCAAAGGATTAATTATAAAAACATGTGTAAACCATATTTTCATAATTTAGTTAATAGTATTTATTCCCACCATTATGATTTATAAGGGTAACTATAATATTATATTAAATATAATAGTAATTATATTCGGTAAAACCCAGTCTTGCATGCAACACAAGGGATCAAAGAAAGTCATTATTATGTGCAATACCAGATAACTCAATGTTATATTCACTGGAATATAAATAATAGATTTAATTTGTTTAAAATAGTAAATATTTCGTAATGTATTAGGATATTATATTCCCTTATGTTCTTGGTTTTTCATGTCACACGTGCTATCAAATATGATATTAATATTTTAAAATTTCATGGTGTTACATTTCCCCCACCTTAATTAATTTACATCCTCTCAAATTAAACATTTTCTCAGTAATTAAGGGTTTGATATTTGAAAATTAATTTTTGAAAAAAACACATAATATGATTATTAATAAAATATACAATTAATAATATTGAAAGGGAAGTTCAAAAGTTATATAGAATAGTTACATAACTACGATTCTAGATATGAGAACACGGTTGGGGAAGGAAAACCTTGTCTTGGGAGAGAAAACTAACATTCAAATATTGAGTGAGAAAGATTGAGAACATGTTTAGGAAAAAAGTATTGACCACAAATCTATAAACCAGATATATAAAAAAGGTTATTGATATAATTATAAATGATGATAATATGACAATATTTTTGTTTTAGGACCCTTTTTCCTAAAGTCGATGAATTCATTCACTCTATAAAAATATAAGGAAATATACTTAATTGATAAATTTAAATTTCATAAACACAGTATTATCCTTTGGTTGTTCCTTAAACTATTTATACTTCATCTCATAGAAAAAGTTTCATCATATGGTGATGTAATACATTAATTTCTAAAACATTGTCAAAATATGAACTTAATGCAATTTCATAAATAGTCAAACTTTACAAAAGATTATGATCCAACACATTTGAATAATTTTAAAAGTCGTCAATAGTATCAAATTTATATTATCTAAATCAATCATTACTTTATCTATACATAATTATCTCAAACATCAGTAACATATTAAGGGGTCTATAACATGTGTTTTCAAAAAAGTTCAACATTCCACTGAATAACTTTTATTGGTACCAATCAATACATGATTTCAAATACATTAATAAATAGTACTATAGTAAAATCCTTATAAATTTAATAATACCTATAATTATTTAGTCAATAAGGTTCTCTTAGGACTTCTCCATCTTTTATGGTTTTATGCGATTAAAATCACAAACACTTTTTCTTACATTTCATTTTACTTACAGATTTTTGAAATCTATTTTACAAACAAAATTTTCAATCAGTTTTACTTACAGATTTTTCATTCTGTTTTACATATATATTTTTCAATCCATTTTACTTATAGATTTTTCAATCTGTTTTACTTACGGATTTTTCAATCTATTTTACTTACAGATTTGTAATTCTCCTTTACACACAGATTTGTTAATCTATTTTACTTACAAATTTTTCATTCTGATTTACTTACAAATTTTTTATAATAGTAAACTTATATATTTTTCATTACATTTTATTTACATCTTTAACATTACGATGTACTTAAGATTCTGACATATTGTTTTACTTAAGCCAATGTGATATCATTTTTCATGATATTGATACTGGTAAAAATTTCATACCAATTTTATGATACCAGTACCATAAAATAGTGATAACATTTTTCCTATTCTTATTTTTATTTTATTAAGAATATGTTTTCTTGATAGTGTTATAGTTATTTAATGTCTCTTTCCAATATTATCAAATTCTATGTTTTCTTATGCATAACATTTATCTTAAACATTACATTGTTTCTTATACATGAAACGATGTCATACAATCTGTTATAAACAAAACGTAGTTTGTTTGACACGTGTCTAGTTTCCTCCGAAATTTATGGAAAATATGACCATTAGAGTGGAGCCAACCATTGAGAAGTTTTTTCTATAAATATGAGTTGATTTAAATGAGCTAAAAAATGACGGAGTACAGTGAATAGAAAAAGAGATCAAATTTTGTGAAGTGATTTCATGAGAGAGAGGCCATTACAACTCCTAATGCTTCGTGAAGATGTCATGAACAACTTGTTTAGGAATGAACAACTTGTTCAGACTTTCTTTTTATACACTCCAATCATGCTAATCATGGGATTCTGGATTTGGAAGACAGAGGTTCAAATTTCCTTCTAAATCGAGGGCTTGTTGGGATATCAAGAAAGATACTAATCTTTAGATTGAGGGATTACCTAGGTTTGGGTAAGAAAAATATTCATGAATTTATAAATCAAGGAACCTTTATTCATGGTTGTTGGATACCCTCCTCATTGGGTTAAAAGAATCTTATTGTTACTTGTTTTCTATTTTAAGTTTTTTTTATTCTACTGCATTTCTTTTATCTTTGTTAAATATAGAAAGTATAACTCTCTTATACTTTCAAACTCCATTACTCTGATTATATCAAAGATTATATAGTCTTTAAGGTAGAATATTTCTTTTATTAAAAGCTTCATTAAGTTTTTATCTTAAGGTTGTAATGTTTATGAAAAATTTTATTTAAGAGGGTTTTAGAATATATGTTTAACTTTGTTAAAATATTTTTTCTTAATGTTAAAATCTAACCTTATAAAACATATTCCCTTAAGGTTAAGAAACTTTCCCTAAGGAAGTTTCACCCCAACTTTAAATGTTTCAATGAAATTTTTAAAGTATATAATTCACCCCCATCTTGTATTTGAGCATCTCATTATACTATTTGGTCCTAAAATTGGTATGAGAGTAAGTCTCTGAAATACATATATTCACATATATGTTTCCATTCTCAAGATTTCATTGTTCTATTCCTTTTCTTGCTTATATTTTTCGATATTTTTAATTATTTTTTACAATCTTTTAAAGATAACAAGTTTTGTAGAAAGAAATTTTCTTTTATTATGACATGCATTGATGTTGTATCTCTAGAAAATCCCAATGCTAATAGACCACTGATCTTTTATGTAAATGATTATGAGTACTATAGAGACATAATGAAGTCCTTTGGGATAAACATAGGTGTTGAAAATTACATTATGTTAACTGGAATAAACAAATAGAATTTGGAATAATCTTGAAGTTACTCACTTTGGAACATCTAAAGTCATTGAGACTAGAAGAGCCATGCTCAGAGCTGGGTATCATGGCTTTTGTTTTCTTTATGGAGAACCAATATGTAAGGTACAAAAATGATTCATGACTATCATTAAAATCATACAATAAATGGATGATAAAGGTTTAGATAATGAGATTATTTTTGAAAAAAATATATATATCATGCCTAAAAATTATAATCTAAGAGGAAAGATACAGATGAGAATATAAAAGTTACTCAGATTTCTCAGGATGAGTTGTTTGGAACTCTTCTTCAACATGAAACCAGAATGAAGAGATATACTGGTAATATCAATAAGAATAATGTACATGGAGGTGTTTCTTTTAGAACTACTTCAAATCATATGAAAATAAAGACTCTTGAGAGTGTTAAAAGATCTAAATATAAGAATTTTTGTATTCAATCTGAATCTAATGAAAGTGAAGCTTCAGAAAATGAGGTAGCCCAACTTTCTCGAAGGATGAAAAAAATTGTTTGGAAAAAGAACTTAAAATATATATACAAAAATAAAGATATAAAATAAAATAAAGAGAGAGAAGTGAAATGTTATGAATACAGAGGAACCATTCATATTAAACCTGATCTTCTCCTTCATAAGAAATGTGACAAGAAAGACAAAAATTCTGAAAGGAAGAAGAGTAAGTTTTGCATATCAAAGCATACGAAAGTCTTGAAAACCAATGACACTTGGAGTGCTAGTGGTGGATACTCTTCTATTGACACTTCTGATTATGAATCTTCTGAGAAAAATACTATTGGTATATTATCCCGATCTCTATTTCAAAATAATTTTCTTATTGCTAAGGTATGAAATGTTGATTCCCTAACCAATATGTCTTTAAGTGAAAATTTTACTAATAAAGGGTTATTTTTAGACAAAGAATCCTCTTCATCAGGAAATAATAATGATTTAACATCCTATGAGGAAGTATCTATATTTTCTAATTTTCTTGAAATGTATAATTATAAAGTCTTTAAGAAACTTTAAGAATAATATTCTAGAGAATTTATTTTAATAAAATAAATTTCGAATCATACCAAATATCCTGATAAGAAAAATGTTGTTTTAGAAAACTTTTCTAAGAAACTTGAGGAAGTTAATTCTGATAAGGATAAACTTTCTAAGGATATTAAAAATATATTTTTAGAAAAAAAATGCTTTAGTGAATACACATAAATATAAATCTATTATTCTAGATGATATGAATTTAGTCTTGAGACTAAATTCTGAAATATTTTCTTTGAATAATCTTCATGAAAATTTTACATCTAGTAAGGAAACTTTTTAAAAGATGTATTCTCAGATCCGACCTCATGTTAAGAATCAAGGATTAGGTTATTCTCACGAAAAACCAATTTTCAGAAACAATTATTTTGTTCCTTCAAGAGCTCTATTTTGCACTAGATTTCAAAGTGGTGGGAATAAGAAGAAAAACTGTTCTTCAAATAAAGTTCAATCCCTTGGGTTTCATAAAGAACACTTCACTAAAAAAATGTGGATACCCAAGATTTTATTATCTAACAATTTTGAATCGAAGCAAGTTTGGATTCGAAAAACATAACTCTTTCTTTTTTAGGATAATGAATGAATTACCAAACACATATAATATATGGACAATGGATGTTCCCAAAACATGACTAGTAACAAAGACTATTTCAATAATATTTTAATGACTAATGGTGGAAAAGTAACCTTTTGAGATAACTCTCAAAGATAAATTGTCTGTATATGTAACATTATTCTTCTTGGTAATGCTATTATTTCAAAAAAAATTCTAAAAGGCATTAATCACAACCTTATTAGCATATGAAAATTATGTGATGAAGGTTACCTTGTGAATTTTAGAAATAAATAATTCTTAGTTCACTATTTCAAGGATGAATTTATTCTTTCTGCCCATCGGGATGAGAATGTGTACACCTTAAACCTAGAAGAACTTATAAGTCAGGTTATACCATTACTTAGTGCCATTTAAGATCGATCATGGATTTGGAATAGGAGACTAGGACACTGTAACTTAAATAATCTTATTAAACTTTCTAAGAAAGGACTTATTAAGGACATACCAGATCACAGGTTTGATATTTCCAAAGTTAGTGATCCTTGTCAATATAGAGAAACTTAAATCAATATTTAAATCCATAAGTGTAGTTTTGACTTATAGTTCCTTATAGTTGATACACATGGATGTATTTAGTCCAACACAAACTGCAAGCATTAGAGGTAAATACTATGTGTTTGTCTTATTTGATGACTACACAAGATTTACATTGTTCTATTTTCTTAAAAATAAATATGAAGATTTCCCTTATTTCAATAACTTTATATCTCATGTTAAAAATGAGAAAAACCTACCTTTGATAACTATTCATCATGATCATGGTGGAGAATTTGAAAATTCAAACTTTGAATCCTTTTATTGTAAGAAAGGTATTACTCACAACTTTTCAGCTCCAAGAACACCTCATCAAAATGGTGTTGTCGAAAGAAGAAATAATATTCATAAAAAGATGACTAGAACCATGTTGAGTGAATATTATATAGAAAATATGTTTTGGGCTGAAGCTGTAAGTACTTCATGTTATACTATAAATTGAGTTTTAATAAGACATTTTCTTAATAAAACTCCTTACGTGTTATGGACTGGGCAAAAACCAAAAGTTTCTTACATCAATGTTTTTGGTTGAAAATTATTCATATTGAACACTAAAGATAACTTACATAAATTTTCACCCAAATCCGATGAAGGAATTTTCTTTGGTTACTCTACTAACTCTAAATAATATAGAGTTTTTTAATAAAAACACTTGTACTGTGGAAGAAATAGTACATGTTAAATTCGATTAAATAGATCCTTTTGTTTACAAATAACCAGAACTTATTTCTGATATATTTTCTAAAAATGATCACCAACCTTTGATAGAAGACCCTTATGTTAAAGAAAATGTTCAAGAAAATAGGTTTGAGACATTTACTCCTAATGATTTTCAACCATATGTTGATGAACGAGTTTTACAGAACCAAAGTCAGTTGTTACTTAGGAATCATCCCAATGACAATATCATTGGTAATGGTAATCCACCAGAAAGAACTAGAAGTTATTTAAGGAATGAAGTTGAACATGTTTCTTTTCTTTCCCAATTTGAACCAAAGACTCCTGATGAAGCCTTGGGTGATGCATATTGGATAATATCAATGCAATATGAACTCAATGAATTTGTAAGGAATCAGGTTTGGAACTTAGTGGAAAAACCTAAGGAAGCTTATGTTATTGGAGTAAAATGGGTTTTTAGAAATAAATGTGATGAAAATGGAATTATTGTTAGAAATAAAGAAAGATTAGTTGTTAAAATCTATAACCAACAAGAACGTATAGACTGTGAAGAAACTTATTCTCCTGTAGTATGACATAAATCTATCTGTATTCTTTTATCCTTTGTAGTATTTTTTAATTTGAAACTTTATCAAATGGATGTGAAGTGGGATTTAATAAATGGTTATGTATAGGAAGAGGTATGTATAGATAGACCCCTTGGTTTTGAAGATACAAAATATCTTAATCATTTTTACAAACTTACCAAAGATTTATATGGACTTAAATAAGCCCCTAGAGTTTGGTATGATAGACTTACTTTATTTTTTTTTCTTTAAAATAACTATGTTAAGGGAAACACTGATCCAACCCATTTCATTAAGAAAGGAAATAAATATTTTTTGATTGTTAAAATTTATACTGATGAAATCATCTTCGGATCAACTCAACAATCCTTAACTGATTCCTTTAAGAATCATATGAAATCTCAGTTCGAGATGAGTTTGATGGGTGTGTTAATTTTTTTCCTAGGTTTTAAAAATTTTCAAAAACCAAAAATAACATACCTATCCCAACATATGTATATCAAATTGATTCTTAAGAAGTTTGGGTATGAAAACACTAATAGTATAAGTACTATCAAAACCTCTATTACTCTTGATATTGATGAATCAAGGAAACCTGTGGATCAAACATCTTATAGAGGAATGACAGAAAGTTTACATTATTTAACAACTGGTCAACCTGAATTCATGTTTTCTATATGCTTATGTGCAAGATATCAAGAAATTCCTAAATAATCCCATTTAAAAGCTATGAAAATATTTTTTCTTTATTTAAAGGGACTATTATATTTGGGACTATTTTATTCTTCTGGATATGATTTTTAACTTAAATATTTTTCGAATGATGACTTTGGTGGTTGTAAAATGGATAGTAAGAGTACATACAAAATGTGTCATTTCTTAGAATATTTCTTAGTTTCTTGTCCATGCAAGAAACAACACTCTTTAGCACCTTCCACCACTAAAGCTGAATATGTAGCAGTTGGATATTGTTGTGCTCAAGTGTTGTGGATGCGACACACACTCACAAACTATGGTATGAGTTTTACTAAAACACAAATAATGTGTGATAACACAAGCTCCATTTACCAATGAAAAAACCGTATACATCACTCTCGTGCAAAGCACATAGATAATAGAAATCACATTATTAGGGATCAAACACTTAAAGGAGATATTATTCTTCAATTCATTAGAACACAAGAACAACTTACTGATATTTTTATAATACCATTACCTTCTGATAGATTTTAATACATTAAACAGAAGCTAAGAATTATCATTGTAAGGTAATCATCCATATCTACTTCTTATTTAAATTAAATCCGAAAATTAAATTAATCATTATTTTAGGGGGAGTACATATGCTTGATTGTTTTTATTTATTTCTATTTCTATAAGAAAAATTATATTTCTTTAAGAAAATATACCTTTCTCTAAGAATTTTTTTCCCTTAAAAAATTCTCAGAATGGAAATTCTCATAATGTAAATTATCAAAATGGAAATTCTTAGAATGAAAATTCATGGAATGGAAATTCACGGTATAGAAATTCATAGAATCTAAAAATTCTAATAGAATTCATATAATACTGATAAATTATTCAAAGAATCCCAATAGTTACACATTATTACTCTTAATTTTATATTTTTAAGTTTCAATTATTGGTATTTCAAGATTTTAAATCCATGATTACCTTACATCAAAAGATCAGAATTCATATTTACTACAATCATCCTCAACCATTTGATAAGATCAAGTTATTTTCAGTTGATTTATTATCTTATGGAAGCTGAAAGGTCATTTCTATGTCTATATGAGGGGTTATTCATTTATGAGCGTGATACCATATTCTCAGATCTCTGTGCCGAAGTACTGTTGCCTTCAAAGTCTACATTCTGATTCCCAAATTTCTTACACTCTGAATGTCTCCTAAATCCTCAGCAGACCAGATGCCAATTAGCAAGGAAATAAAGGATTGTTCAATCTTTAGGGAAAGATTGGTATGCCCTAATTTCTTCACAAAGTATGACTCTCTCATATCTAAAGTCATAATAACTAACGGATGGGAAAGTGTATGCGTGGATAAGGAGAAACTTTAGGATCCTGTTAACCCTTACCTAGTCATTTAGTTCTATGAATCTATTATTTTCATTGAAAAGGATGGAAAGTACTTGTTTATGTTTATGATAATACTTATACAGTTCCCTACAAGAAGGTGGAAAATGTTCTCAGGATACCGTATAAAGAATAAGCTATTATATAAAATCACAGACTTCCCTTGATAGAAGGTTCTTTTGAAAAAGACAAGGCTTTGGATTACCTTGGTCTCAAGAATATTAAAAATTTGAAGATTACTAATCCTAAAAAAATCACAAGCTAGTATCTCTCTAGATGAAATGATTTCTTATTCTAAGTAAAGGTGATAATGACTCTATAAAGATACATGATATATTTCAATTAGACTTTCTTGTCAATGTAAGAAGAATCAACATGATTAAGTACATTTTTCTCACCATCCATACAGTAAAATGAGGAACCATTATATATTAGATACATATGTATCTCAAAACTATCTCCAGGATAATAATAATGTGACTTCAAGAGCTGAATGTCCTTTGCTGATCAATTTCTAATTCGTTCAAGAATTTTTTTCTCAGCGATGATACTCTTAGGATAATGAAGGTAGTGTTCTTACTGGAATTTGAAATTTTTGAAGAACTGGTTGTCTATAACTAGGTTGATGTTATAGAATCTTCAAAATCAGTATCTATAAAAAGAAAACCTGAAGCATCAAGCTTACCAACATCAGTTCCTACTGACCCAGTATCAACACCTCCTCCTGAAAAGAAGCCAAAATCATATTCTGATGAAACAGTTGAAAACTAGAGAGAGATAGAAGCTACCAGAAATGAAGGTCATCCTTCCTTTGGATTAAATCCTATAGAGGTTAAGGCCTTAAAAATTAAGAAAGCCAAAAACCATAAAATAGAAAATAAGGAGAAAATGTTAAAGAATAAATACTTGGATGCTCAAGAGTTTCAGTCTTTACTAAAAGCTGTAGAGAAGAAATCTCAAGAAGTAATAGAATATGAAGTTATTCATAAGAAACTGGTTGTCACTATGGAAATCAAGAAAGTTAAGAAAGTCTTACCTATTTCGGAACATGTTCAAGAAATGGATGATCAGATCTTTCAAGAAGATACTGATGATAATCTAAGGGAAGTGGAAGAGTATAAAAGAACACCTCAATCTTCTATTTCTAAATCTATTTCTGAAGAACAAGATATTATAGAAGAGATTGAAGAAGAAGTATAAGTTGAAGTGGGAGAAAATGAGGAATAATAGGTTGAACAACAAGATGATGAAGGGGAAGAGATCTAGGTAGAATAATGACTAGAAGGAACTTAATAAGAAGATCTTAAAGGGGAAGAAGATGAACATGGATATCTTAATGTTATCGAAGTATTCAATGAAAAAACCCCAGTTCTAAATTATGAAAAAGGAATGAGTGTTTTGGTTGACTCATCTGATAAAGAAATACGCCAAAAGTTTACCAAACGGATTGAAAAACAAGATTCTTTAACTCAAAGAGGAGTTGGGAAAAGAAAAGATGATCCAGACTCTGTAACCTCATATGCTTTTGAGCATGACTTTTTCATGCTATCCTTAAGGAATTTGGTCAGCACTATTCTGTTTCATGAAAATATAGGTTCCTAGAGTGAAATAATGTAAGAAACACTAAATCAAAAGATGGAATCTACTAATTCGTTGATGGACATGGTGGTTAAGCAAGAAGCATATTTCAACAATATTTTGATTGATTATAAAGCTCAGAAGGTGACCTGCAATAAAGTATTTATCCAAATCAAAACCATCAATGAAGAGCTTATACAGTTCACTGAATTCCTGGATTTAACAAACATAGCATTAAATACTTGTAAATCCGAGTTCAAAAAAGTCATTGCTTCCATTTCTAAGAAAGTAAGCCAACTCAATTCTGTTGATCAGTCTGTAAGCAGTGAAATAGAAGTCAGATCCAAATTAGAGAAAAATTTGGATGCTCAAGAGGATTTCATTAAAAATCAAGATGATATAATAAAAGATTAAGAAAAAAGAATCATTTACTTAAAAAATAATTACCATGATCAAGAGATTTTATTGAAGAAGCTTCAAGAAGATCATAAATTAGTGAAGAAACATAATAATTTGAAAAAGAAAATCATGTTTGAGTAGAACAAGGATGGATGATTCTATTAAAATTCCGATGTTTTGTTGTAATCTAAACATCATTTACAAAATTTCCTTAAGAATTTCCTTGTATATCTTTCTTTTGTTTTTGCATATATATTTTCTTAGCTTACAGATACATCATATACTTCTCCATTCCTTTTTGAAAATCACAAAGGGGGATAATTTATTTGAAGGAAGAATTTAATGAAGACTCCAAAGGGAAAGAATATATTAAAGGGGGTTATGATAAGAAAGAATAATGCCTAATCAAGGTGGAGTTTCTTTTAATAAGTGATTTTTATCTATGTGGGAGATATTTTATTAAGAAAGAAAACCAAATACTAATGATCTAGAATACAATATTAGGAAAACATAACCTAAGGGAAAGTTAGTCGTATTCATCCTAAATTTATTTCAAAGGGGGAGATATGTTTTTCTTACTTGTTGTTATATGTCAATATATTCCTCTTTAGCAAAGTTGTTTTCACTTTCCAAAAAGGGGGAGATTTTTGAGTCAATAAGGTTCTCTTATGACTTATCCACTCCTTATGGTTTTATGTTTTGAAAATCACAACCACTTTCCTTAAGTTTCATTTTACTTACATATTTTTAAAATTTATTTTACTTATAGATTTGTCAATTAGTTTTACTTATATATTTTTCAATCTAATTTACATATAGATTTGTCAATCCGTTTTACTTATAGATTTTTCTATCCGTTTTACTTAAGGATTTTTCAATCTGATTTACTTACATATTTTTCATTCCATTTTACATACATATTTGTCAATCCATTTTACTTACAAATTTTTCATTCCATTTTACTTACAAATTTTTCATTCTATTTTACATATAAATTTGACATTGCAGTTTACTTATATATTTGTCATTACGTTTTACTTACATATTTAACATTAAGGAGTACTTAAGATTCCGATTTATTGTTTTACTTAAGCCTACATGATATCATTTTTCATGATACTGATACCGGTAAAAATTCCATATCGTTTTTATGATACAGGTACCCTAAAACTGTGATACAGTTTTTCTCAATCCGATTTTCATTTTCTTAAGAATCCATTTTCTTGATAATGTTAGAGTTTTCTAATGTATCATTCCAATGTTATCAGATTCTATGTTTTCTTATACTTAACATTAATCTTAAACTTAACATTATTTCTTATACATGAAATGATGTTTCACAATTAGTTATAAACTAACCATTATCTATTTGAAACGTGTCTAGGTCCCTCTAAAATTTAAGGAAAATATGACAGTTGGAGTGGAGAAGACCTTCGATATGTTTTTACTATAAATAAGAGTTCATTTTAATGAGCTAAAAAACGATTAATTATAGTGAATATAAAAGGAGATAAATGGTTTTGAAGTGATTTCTAGAGAGAGAGGCTCTTACAACTCTTAGTGACTCATGCAGATGTCATGAACAAGTTTTTCAGGCATGAAAAAGTTTTTCAAACATTCTTTGTACGGACTCTGATCATGCTGATCGTGGGATTCTAGATTTGGAAGACAAAGGTTATGATTTCCATCTAAATCGAGGGATTTCATGGATACCCAGAAAGATAATGATATTCATATTGAGGGCTTACCAGGGATTGGGTAAGACATAGTTTCTTGATAGTATAAATCAAGGAACCTTTATCCAAGGTTGTTGGATACCCTTCTCTTTGGTATAAAATAATCTTATTATTAATTTTTTTCAATTTCGGGTTATTTTTATTCTGTTGCATTTATTTTAACTTTGTTAAATATAGAAAGTATAAATTTATTATAATTTCTAATTATGTTACATTAATTGTAACACCCCAGTTAAATAAAATGACATTTTCATATTTATCCATATTTTTAAATAAAATATTGATATGACTTTAAAGGGGACGCTATGCTCGATGGCGTGCCCAACACGCAACAACGAGTTTCTTCGGAATCTTACGTTGCACTCTAATAATAAATTTTAAATAACATGTAGCCATTGTAATGGCGGTAATGGATAGAAATAACTAAAATATGATTATATATGTTTTTAAATGTTTATACATTTATCCAATAAAGGATAAAGGCTTAAAATACGGAAAGAATTCAATTTTAGGCGTATATGCCCTAGTTTTCACTAAAGGTTCACTTGTCGCCTTTTGATGGAGAACCATCATTAAATATAGTTTTTTTCACTCTTATAAATTATATTGGACCAAATAAAACTCTTCTTAAGAATCGGGACATCAAAATTTACTTTGTGTAAATTTTTGGTATCTTTCCGATAATGTTCATTTTTTTAATGAATAGTGTAAAATGTTGTATTTTAATTCAAAACCTCTTTTTAATATAATTTATTTATATTATTAGATTATATTTTGAATTGGTTTTAAAGTGAAATTAGAAAATATTTTTACCATTAAATCCAATAGTGGTCGTTGGAATTAATTTCACTTTGAAATCAGACTTAAACTAGTGTCAATCTTTTGAAACTTATTGTTTTATAAAAACACGCTATTTGCTCTGACAGCGGGAATTAATTATGAAATTAATTAATGTGACTAATATGTTTTGATTTTTGTAAAACGGACTTCATTTTTGAATTCGGAATATCAAATATAGCTTAGGTTGAATTTTTGGTAATCTTCTGAAAGACATCAATTTTTGATGAATAGTGAAACCACTAAGTGGTACTTATAAAAGCTGATTTTTCGTTTAAATGAAATTTTACCACTTCTGTGTTTTGAATTTCAAAAATAAGAAATAAATGGTTGTCATTATGTAGTAAAATTTGGTTCAATGGGATAAAAATAATTTTTTGGTGAATAGTAACTTATTAAGTTTTTAATCGCGATTAGTGGTAATTAGTGTAGTTTAAGGTAAAAATGATATTATAAGAATGTGAAAACAACATGAAACTTGTCCTACACCTATTGGGTGAGTCATGGCCGACCAAGACAAGCCATGGGCCAACTTGGGGACCCCATGAAGCCACTTTAGTTGGAAAATGACAATAATATATTTTTATTTAATGTTAAAATTAAAATGACACAAACATGAGATGTTTTACTAAAACAATTTTTAAGTGGGGTTATACAAGTCATATTTTTGATTATAAATAGTAATTGGAAATATAAAAATATTTCCTACATCATAGTATTTTTTTTATAATTTTTTAGACATTAAATAAATTAAATTATTTATGACATCATAATGATGCAGTGATGACATCATTATTTAACGATTAAAATAAAATGGAAAGATAATGTAACATCTATGAACTACACATGTCCAAAACTTATTGGATGGGTGGATTTAGAAGCCTTATCACCTTATCCAGGAATTATATCAATGTGGGACCTTTTGAAACCGAAACACATTTTCAAATAAAGTAATATTTCTTTACTTTCCAAAAGTGACCCTCCTCTCCTCTTATAAAAGGCCCCCAACTCTACCTCATTTAACACACTCTTCAAGCCTTTGGCTCGGCCATCCCCTGCCCATTTACTCTCTCCACATCCCTCTCCTCATCCAAGAGGATTCACTTTGGGTAGAATCCTTTCAAAGGAATCCATTAGGCTCAAATCAAAAGGAGTTTCACTTTTAAAGGTAATTCATTCTCTCATGTTCATTTGTTTTATTTTGATCCTCCAACCCCCTAAACTCTTTTTATTTACTTCTTTTGTAACAACATCAGTATCTTCAATATACTAGGATGTTGTTATAAGATTTATTAGAGCTACACTCTCACACAACTACATCAAATGGTTAAAGAACCTACGGTTTCCCTGGATGGTGAAATTCTGCCTCCCGAAACGATGATTGTTCAATACACATTTAACACCTTCAAAGGTGGCCATTATGATGTAACTATTTTTATATATGATATATAATATATTTATGTTTTATTTATGCTTCTGTATTTTTCATTTTTGTCTTACCTTTATGGCTTCCATTATGGGTATACGCGATATCTTCATTTAAGGAAGTGCGGACTACCGCCCCCTCAAAGTGATTTGATTCGTTAAATACCATATGTGGGATGAATAAAGGATGGAAATATGATATTATATATGATATTATACTGGAATTATAATATAAATTTATGTCATTATTATTCCATTCTATAAAATACGAAATAGAAATGAAAGCAGCGTTCATGCGTACGTACGGCTTACCGTCTCCATGAACGGTGCATTTCATTTCTTACCTCTAAATGATTATGTAATGTTATAAATGCATGAATGTACTGGATATATATGACATATATGATATCTACATTATGAATAAAATTCTATATATAATAAACATTTGACCACAGAAACAACATGTAATTGTAAGAAGTCCACTTTTGACTTAAGAACCAAATATCGGCAAAACAAATATTATTAACTTAAATGATTACATAATGTTTATGACATGGTAATAAGTGGTATAAAATTAATAATGAACTTGAAAAAGGTTCTTAAGGAAGTAGAGATTAACTCAAGTTTATTATTCAGGAGATTAAAGAATGATCGAGTCAAGTCAGACCCGAGGTAAGGGATCCTACACCTCTCTTTCTTTTTAAGTACACTCTTTTATGTCATTTCTTTTAAGATCATATTTATTATGATTGGGATGTTCTTTTATATTACTCCTACTTTACTTATTATGTTCATATGATGAGAGACCCTATTTCCTCTCATCAGTCCATTTTGGAAGTTTTAGGTGGCGCCGTTAGGCTGCCGAGTTTTCGTAAGGGATTTTTCATCTCACTTTTATTCCCGTGAGATTTATGCTACATTTTCAACAATTTCCTTTGAGTGGTGTATGTACTGCCATTATTCTAGTCTTTGTGTAATATAATGTCCTTTATGAGTATTTACATCAATGATTTATTGTCCTTCTGTCATGGGGTGTATGTTTTGAAAGATACCCAAGTCGGTAAGGGAACCTTTCACCCTCCTCTTTTTTAAAAGACTTCTTTTGTTGGGTATTTTAATTTACTTATTGTTATGTTGGGATATGTTCTCATATATCGTTATTGATGTAAATTTTATGTCCAAGTGATGAGATACACTTTTTATCTCTCATCAACTCATTTTGATGTGATGCCGCTAGGCTGTCAAGGGAACTTTTTAACCCAATTTCGATTTCTTTGGGTTCAACATGTAGTCATTGAATATGTCATCCATTGAATATGTGTTAATGAACTTTTATTGTTTTACACTTAATATCCACTTATATTGGGTGTATTTATATTTTTCACACATATTTTGGAGATTGATTTGTCTTTAATTTAAGGATACCTTCTTTATAAGGGATTTCATCACATTTGACATTTCTATTGAGGGTTCATTGTTGTTATTCACCAATTCACTCTTATATGGTGTATATACTGTCCTTTGGAGTATTATATTATGAATCCATTTATTATCATGATATTATAAAGTTCTGACTAAATTTTATTCCTCAATTATTTTATTCAAGTGTCTCTAATTTTGGTAAAACCCCTTTAACCAAAATATTGTTTTAAATGTTTTAATCATTTGTTCTTATTAATATCCATGTTTTCAAAATGGTTTTTAGGATTTATTTATATGGATATTAATGGTTTACAATTTTAAGCTTCTAGGTGTTATGGGACACTTTGATTCAAAAATCTCTTTATTAAATGTTTTAAATGGTTTTGGAAATGGTTTCTTTTTGAATGGATTCATTATTTCAATATCCTAAAATGTTATATTGTGATTGAAATGTGGAAATGTTATGTTTCCTTTATTCATGTTTATGTGATACGATTATGTTATGGTTCTTGGGCATTGTTATGAAGAACAGGTGGTTTCGTGATAAACTAAGGACGGGTGAGCCCGATATAGCTCTCCAATGCATTGGGTAACGCGAAGGAGTGAAACGTTAAGGTTTCTCCGAAGAGATTTAGGGGATATACTGTGATGGGTATTCCAAACGTAACCAAGAGGGTTACTCCCTACGTAAGAATGTTATTAATGCCTCAAGTTACCTTTATGTCTTATGTTTTCTATGATTTATTCATGATTTGATATGCCTATGTTTTATGGGTAAAGTATGATTTCATTCTTATGTATATATGAACTCATGTTTCCTTTCCATATTTTTATAACTCTTACTGAGCCTTTTATGCTCATCCCAAGTTTTTGAAATGTTTTTCACAGGTCAAGGGAAAGGTACATGATGTGATGATTGTGTCAAGGATGTGTCAAGAAAGAATCCATGTTTCATTTTAAATATGTTTCCGTTGATGGGAAGAATGAATACTGTCTTTTATGTAACCACTTTGTTTAAATGTGGAATGTAATGCAAGTTTCATGATCTATTTCTCTAAAACTCTAAACCTGAAAAGATACTCAATGTGTAATCTTGTAATAACTCAAGATTAAGTAAGGTTTATGGCAGGGGCATTATAGTTGGTATCAGAGGTCGGTTTAGATAACTTTAGAGGTTAGGGTATTCTTTAAGCATAAGGGACATTACCATAATGGTTAGGATTTCAGAAAGAGTCCTAGTTTTAGATAAAGTGAATGAGTAAGTGTATCTTAGTGTTTACCTTCCTCATTAGTACATGATGGTTTTGTTGATATACTCACACTGACATTTCTATTTTTAGTGAATGGATGGATCTAGCAGGCACCAAAGAGACAACAGGTTTGAAGGAAACTATGGTGGTTCTCTGATTAAGATACTAGATAAAATGGAGGATTCAATGAGGAAACTCGTGGTTGTTCTAAACCAAATATCAAGGAGTCATGGTCAACCACTTCAACCTTGGTGAATTCTCTAATGCATCATGTATGATATGGCCAACTCGATGTGGAAATTCAGGTAATAATTATTAAGGTAACCATTAGGGTTTATATGATACTTAATTTTTAGGTAATTATGGGTTACTCTATGATATGATGGAAAATGAAAGGAATGAGATAAAATTGAGGTTAAAATATGTTATGATCATCTTTGAAGATTTAATCTCATTTTTGGGGAATGTTATAAGAATTATATAGTTTTGAAAAAAGGACAACATGCAGACCGTGTGAGTACCCGTCGCGTCGGACAAAGCTGCGAGAATCAAACCCACAACCAAAGTGCGACAGGTATTTATCACCTACCACTGGACTACGTGAAGTCCTTAGTTAGATTTGCTGATTCTTTCTAGTTATATGATTTTATGAATTAAGAGTAAGTTGATTTTGGGTTATTTATGAAAATGATTAACCTATTTTGGAGGATATGTGATTAGGATAATAACTTTTCAATGTGAGACTTTAAGAGCAACTGATGTTGTTTGGAGATAAATGTTACGATTTAACTTGGAAGACTATGTGACTAAATCCTTCAAATATTTGGGTTTCAATCTTATATTGGTTTACTTTTCAGAATTTTATGGACAAATTGTTTATCAGATGGTCCTCGTTGAACTTTGGGTTTTGTTGGACAAATTTTGGAGATTAAGAATAGATTTTCTTTTTATAAGGGGTTATCCTTTTCTAGATTATCTGATATTGTACTAACCTTTTTAGTTTTGGTTTTGGTTAAAGCCTAAATACATGGGATGTGTATATTTCTCTTTTAGGGATTAGGTGATTCTCTAGAAGTTGATTATAGAACTCTTAATGCGAACAAGTCTCCCTAAATAATCGTCTTTTGGAAAAAATATGAGTTTGACTAAGGAATCTAGTAAAAGTTGAGAGTCAACATGATAAGTGATTATGTTTCCTTATGAATAAATTCCTCAATAAAAATTAACTTAAAGCAAAAAATGTTAACTTTTCCTACTAGGGAATTGAATACCGTTTAACCCATCACAAGTTTGTGATTTTCTCATGGTTAACTTTCTCCTAAACATGTTTTCTATCACTCTCCATCAGAACATGACCCTTTGTTTTTTCCTCCATGTCCATATTTTCATACTTGGAATCCTAGTATGGGTTAACTCGGGTGACCTTTGTACTTATCTTTCTTTATTTTAAAGTGATTGTTTTACCGACTCTTGTTCCGATGTGGGACTTTCAAGGATGTTTCCGAGCTCAAATATTTTTTAAAATTGCAAGGACGCAATTCCCAAAAGGGGGGAAGGATGTAACACCCCAGTTAAATAAAATGACATTTTCATATTTATCCATATTTGTGAATAAAATATTGATATGACTTTAAAGGGGACGCTATGCTCGATGGTGTACCCAACACGCAACAACGAGTTTCTTCAGAATCTTACGTTGCACTCTAATAATAAATTTTAAATAACATGTAGCCGTTGTAATGGCGGGAATGGATAGAAATAACTAAAATATGATTATATATGTTTTTAAATGTTTATACATTTATCCAATAAAGGATAAAGGCTTAAAATACGGAAAGAATTCAATTTTAGGCGTATATGCCCTAGTTTTCACTAAAGGTTCACTTGTCGCCTTTTGATGGAGAACCATCATTAAATATAGTTTTTTTCACTCTTATAAATTCTATTGGACCAAATAAAACTCTTCTTAAGAATCGGGACATCAAAATTTACTTTGTGTAAATTTTTGGTATCTTTCCGATAATGTTCATTTTTTTAATGAATAGTGTAAATTGTTGTATTTTAATTCAAAACCTCTTTTTAATCTAATTTATTTATATGATTAGATTATATTTTGAATTGGTTTTAATGTGAAATTAGAAAATATTTTTACCATTAAATCCAATAGTGGTCGTTGGAATTAATTTCACTTTGAAATCAGACTTAAACTAGTGTCAATCTTTTGATACATATTGTTTTATAAAAACACGCTATTTGCTCTGACAGTGGGAATTAATTATTAAATTAATTAATGTGACTAATATGTTTTTATTTTTGTAAAACGGACTTCATTTTTGAATTCGGAATATCAAATATAGCTTAGGTTGAATTTTTGGTAATTTTCTGAAAGACTTCAATTTTTGATGAATAGTGAAACCACTAAGTGGTACTTATAAAAGCTGATTTTTCGTTTAAATGAAATTTTACCACTTCTGTGTTTTGAATTTCAAAAATCCGACATACATGGTTGTCATTAAGTAGTAAAATGTGGTTCAATGGGATAAAAATAATTTTTTGGTGAATAGTAACTTATTAAGTTTTTAATCGTGATTAGTGGTAATTAGTGTAGTTTAAGGTAAAAATGATATTATAAGAATGTGAAAACAACATGACACTTGTCATACACCTATTGGGTGAGTCATGGCCGACCACGACAAGCCATGGGCCAACTTGGGGACCCCATGGAGCCACTTTAGTTGGAAAATGACAATAATATATTTTTATTTAATGTTAAAATTAAAATGACACAAACATGAGATGTTTTACTGAAACAATTTTTAAGTGGGGTTATACAAGTCATATTTTTGATTATAAATAGTCATTGGAAATCTAAAAATATTTCCTACATCATAGTATTTTTTTTTATAATTTTTTAGACATTAAATAAATTAAATTATTTATGACATCATAATGATGCAGTGATGACATCATTATTTAACGATTAAAATAAAATGGAAAGATAATGTAAAATCTATGAACTACACATGTCCAAAACTTATTGGATTGGTGGATTTCGAAGTCTTATCCCCTTATCCAGGAATTATATCAATGTGGGACCTTTTGAAACCGAAACACATTTTCAAATAAAGTAATATTTCTTTACTTTCCAAAAGTGCCCCTCCTCTCCCCTTATAAAAGGCCCCCACCTCTACCTCATTTAACACACTCCTCAAGCCTTTGGCTCGGCCAACCCCTGCCCATTTACTCTCTCCACATCCCTCTGCTCATCCTAGAGGATTCACTTTGGGCAGAATCCTTTCAATGGAATCCTTTAGGCTCAAATCAATAGGAGTTACACTTTTAAAGGTAATTCATTCTCTCATGTTCATTTGTTTTATTTTGATCCTCCAACCCCTAAACTCTTTTTATTTACTTCTTTTGTAACAACACCAGTATCTTCAATATACTAGGATGTTGTTATAAGATTTATTCGAGCTACACTCTCACACAACTACATCAAATGGTTAAAGAACCTACGGTTTCCCTGGATGGTGAAATTCTGCCTCCCGAAACGATGATTGTTCAATACTCATTTAACACCTTCAAAGGTGGCCATTATGATGTCACTATTTTTATATATGATATATAATATGTTTAAGTTTTATTTATGCTTCTGTATTTTTCATTTTTGTCTTACCTTTATGGCTTCCATTATGGGTATACGCGATATCTTCATTTAAGGAAGTGCGGACTACCGCCCCCTCAAAGTGATTTGATTCGTTAAATACCATATGTGGGATGCATAAAGGATGGAAATATGATATTATATATTATATTATACTGTAATTATAATAAAAATTTATTTCATTATTATTCCATTCTATAAAATACGAAAATTAAATGAAAGTAGCGTTCATGCGTACGTACGGCTTACCGTCTCCATGAACGGTGCATTTCATTTCGTACCTCTAAATGATTATGTAATGTTATTAATGCATGCATTTACTGGATATATATGACATATATGATATCTACATAATTAATACAATTCTAGATATAATAAACATTTGGCCACACGAACAATATGTAATTGTAAGAAGTCCACTTTCGACTTAAGAACCAAATATCGGCAAAACAAATATTATTAACTTAAATGATTACATAATGTTTATGACATGGTAATAAGTGGTATAAAATTAATAATTAACTTGAAAAAGGTTCTTATGTAAGTATAAATTAACTCAAGTTTATTATTCATGAGATTAAGGATCGATCGAGTCAAGTCGGACCCGAGGTAAGGGATCCTACACCTCTCTTTCTTTTTAAGTACACTCTTTTATGTCATTTCTTTTAAGCTCATATTTCTTATGATTGGGATGTTATTTTATATTACTCCTACTGTACTTATTATTTTCATATGATGAGAGACCCTATTTCCTCTCATCAATCCATTTTGGAAGTTTTAAGTGGCGCCGTTAGGCTGCCGAGTTTTCGTAAGGGATTTTTCATCTCACTTTTATTCCCGTGAGATTTATGCTACATTTGCCACAATTTCCTTTGAGTGGTGTATGTACTGCCATTATTCTAGTCTTTGTGTAATATTCTTTCCTTTATGAGTATTTACATCAATGATTTATTGTCCTTCTATCATGGGGTGTATGTTTTGAAAGATACCCAAGTCGGTAAGGGAACCTTTCACCCTCCTCTTTTTTAAAAGAATTCTTTTGTTGGGTATTTTAATTTACATATTGTTATGTTGGGATATGTTCTCATATATTGTTATTGATGTAAATTTTATGTCCAAGTGATGAGATACACTTTTTATCTCTCATCAACTCATTTTGATGTGATGCCGCTAGGCTGTCAAGGGAACTTTTTAACCCAATTTCGATTTCTTTGGGTTCAACATGTAGTCATTGAATATGTCATCCATTGAATATATGTTAATGAACTTTTATTGTTTTACACTTAATATCCACTTATATTGGGTGTATTTATATTTTTCACACATATTTTGGAGATTGATTTGTCCTTAATTTAAGGATAACTTCTTTATAAGGGATTTCATCACATTTGACATTTCTATTGAGGGTTCATTGTTGTTATGCACCAATTCACTCTTATATGGTGTATATACTGTCCTTTGGAGTATTATATCATGAATCCATTTATTCCCATGATATTATAAAGTTCTGACTAAATGTTATTCCTCAATTATTTTATTCAAGTGTCTCTAATTTTGGTAAAACCCGTTTAACCAAAATATTGTTTTAAATGTTTTAATCATTTGTTCTTATTAATATCCATGTTTTCAAAATGGTTTTAAGGATTTATTTATATGGATATTAATGGTTTAAAATTTTAAGCTTCTAGGTGTTATGGGACAATTTGATTCAAAAATCTCTTTATTAAATGTTTTAAATGGTTTTGGAAATGGTTTCTTTTTGAATGGATTCATTATTTCAATATCCTAAAATGTTATATTGTGATTGAAATGTGGAAATGTTATGTTTCCTTTATTCATGTTTATGTGATACGATTATGTTATGGTTCTTGGGAATTGTTATGAAGAATGGGTGGTTTCGTGATAAATTAAGGACGGGTGAGCCCGATATAGCTCTCCAATGCATTGGGTAACGCGAAGGAGTGAAACGTTAAGGTTTCTCCGAAGAGATTTAGGGGATATACTATGATGGGTATTCCAAACGTAACCAAGAGGGTTACTCCCTACGAAAGAATGTTATTAATGCCTCAAGTTACCTTTATGTCTTATGTTTTCTATGATTTATTCATGATTTGATATGCCTATGTTTTATGGGTAAAGTATGATTTCATTCTTATGTATATATGAATTCATGTTTCCTTTCCATATTTTTATAACCCTTACTGAGCCTTTTATGCTCATCCCAAGTTTTTGAAATGTTTTTCACAGGTCAAGGGAA
The DNA here is from genome assembly GCA_963277665.1 of Viscum album. NCBI lineage: Eukaryota > Viridiplantae > Streptophyta > Magnoliopsida > Santalales > Viscaceae > Viscum > Viscum album. The sequence continues at coordinate 1,392,178,696 of OY728130.1, read as the reverse complement.
AGGTACATGATGTGATGATAGTGTCAAGGATGTGTCAAGAAAGAATCCATGTTTCATTTTAAATATGTTTCCGTTGATGGGAAGAATGAATACTGTCTTTTATGTAACCACTTTGTTTAAATGTGGAATGTAATGCAAGTTTCATGATCTAATTCTCTAAAACTCTAAACCTGAAAAGATCCTCAATGTGTAATCTAGTAATAACTCAAGATTAAGTAAGGTTTAAGGCTGGGGCCTTATAATAATTATATTAAATATTCTATACTCTTTAAGGTAGAATCTTTCTTTTAAGAAAATATTACTTATTTTTTTATCTTAAGGTCGTAAAGTTTCAGAAAATGTTTCTTTAAGAGGGTTTGTAAATATTTGTTTAACTTTTTTAAACTATGTTTTCTTAATGTTAAAATTTAACCTTAAGAAAAAGGTTCCCTTAAGGTTAAGAAACATTCCTGAAGAATGTTCTACCCCAATTTTAAAGGATTCAAAGGAATTTTTAAAATATATAATTCACCCACCTCTTATTTTTGAGCATCTCATTGTACTGTTCGATCATACAATAACCATGATATCATAGATAAATTAATTTTACAAAATTACTCAAGGATATAAATTTATAAGAACATTAATCATTCAGAATTAGTATTATCAATCACATAATCATAACCTTGATCCCATGACTTCCTTTGCGGTAGATTCCCCTGATTCATGGGGGATTGGTGTGAAAAATTCCACATTTCTATATAGTTTGAGCACTTTACATCATTGATTTTTTTCTTCCTATTGAATTCTTTGTCATGTTTGTCCTTATCTCCACACTTATAACAAACTCCCAATCTATTAAAGAATTTCCCATGGAAATTCATTCAACACGTTTCACATGTGGGAAAATCTATCTTTCCTTATTCCCTTTAATATTTATTTTTCATTGTTTTAATCTTATTATCTATCCACCCTACAAATCCATAGTACTTTGTGAATTCATTTTCTATATTGATATCACATAGAATTATTTCATCATATGGAGAAAAGGGTTGAGACATCAATTCTCTTCAGAGACTTGGATGATGCCCTTAAAAGAAATGTCCAATATTTCCTTATATGTTATGTGTGAAATCTTTATCATACCTTTCTAACATTTAAATGGTATCTTTATACTCTATAAAACATTATTCATACTTTCTCATTGAACTAAATAACTTTATGTTCATCCTAGTTTGTTTCCCATTAGGGAATTATTTTTTAGAGAATGTTTTCAAAAAATATTTCCACCCAATGAGTTATATTTCTTCTTCCTACCAAGTATTATAGATAAATGAAAACCACTGATAAAAATTTCCATTGATAAAATATACTACATGTGCAACCTTTTATTTTTCACCATATCCAAATACTATAAATATCTTCTCCAATGACTTAGCCAATTGCTTAGCCACCATTGGATTAGTGGTACCACTAAATAATGGGTCCCTATGTCACATAAACTGATATAACATAGAAGAATATCATTGTGGAACATATTTCTCCATATAAGAAATTTTATTAGTCATAAATTTATTATGATCCCTTAATATATCCACAACTTTATCAATTCCAATACCAGCTACATCAGCTTTCCCATCAGGGAAACCTCTATATTTTCCATAAGTATTGATACAATTCTTCCCTCTAGATTCCATTTCTAAATAATGGAATACACTATATTAGATAATAAAATTCTGTAAGATAATTTTTAATCCTAAAACTAGTGAGCTACTTATCATAAATTAAAAAATTTATTCTTAACTAATCTCATAACCATGAACATGGTTACTTTAGGATGTTCCGTTATACTCATCCTCAATGTATATATTAGTGTTATGTTCCCTAATATATGATTTATTAATCATGTTTACAAGGTTTCTACTAAACTTTCTCAAAAACCAACATTGACAACCCCAACCCCAGCAGCCTGAAGTCAATGCCTACCACCATTACATTGGCGTAAGATGTAATGAAATCACATCTCAAAGGATTGAACAATTTAACAGTTTTTGAATCGATATTACATATATGATACCCATTTTACATTGGGGATATAAAATCAGATAAAATAAATTATAAAACAAACGAACCATAGCCTTGAATAATCATTCAATGACCTCTTCTTTATAACTTTATAATAGGAAAAAATAAGGGTGAGCTCAAATGTGAAACAAGGGTTAATTACTATAGAATCTATCACAAATCAATAATGAATAATCAATATAGAAAAGTAAATAACTAATCACATATAAAATTTAAATAAATGGATAAGGAATAAAAAATATGGGTAGATAACTAAAAATACATGAAATTTAATTAATTGAATTAATATGAGATACAACCATTGATTTTATCATAGTGAAAATCCTCTGGAAAATAATAACTATATACCAAATGGAGGTAATGATTAAACGTTGAAGACTATGTTTCTAGGTACATGGAACCTTTACCATCAATAAATATTCTCAATAAAATTTAAAATGAATTTGATTTGGACAACTAATTCATCTTAAGAGAGTATTGATGCATCGAGGGGCTTATTTTGAATGGTCCCCAACCCATGTATTATATGCCCAAATAATTCCTCATATATCGACTAATTAATTTAATTAATAAACAATATACTTTATTTTAAAATATATATATTGAATAAAGGATACAAAATTACCAATATTTCCCAATTTAATCAAGTAACTATCAAAATAAACACTTTATGTAAAATTGGTATATGTTTTAATAAATTAAAAAATCCATGTTAAATAATATGAATAATTAGGATAAATTTAATGTCCAATGATTGTATGAAATTGAATATTTCAAGGGGACTACAAAAATGAGTCCAGGAAGTTAATTATAATACTATCCTTGGCCAAATAAATCCTAAAATATATCAAAGACAATAAGGATGTTATCAATACAATATAACCCAATTGGAGTAGAAAACTATTGTTTTTGTTGATGAATATAAATACTATAAAAATATATTTCGAATCAATTCTTGAAGAAAATATCATTTTCATTTTGAAAAAAATAAAATAATTTTCATTAAAAATAACTTTTCAAATAATTTTTTATTTAAATTAACCTCTCAAATTTATAAATTATGATTCCACGAAATGAAGATTGGTAAATTTGTACATGTCATACGAGGTAAAATGGACATTCCTTTTTCATTGTAAAAAGGTCAGAAATGTGACTTCTTTGGAAAATGACAAGAGGATTAATTTAAATTTTTAATAAAAACTACTTTGATAAATCATTTATATTCATTTAAAAAAACATTTTAAAACAATTTTAGAAACACGGTTTTAAAAAGAAAATATGGTTTTAAAAGAAAACAAATTTCTAATCAAAGAGAGAAATGAATTTAGTTTTTCTTAAAACATTTTATAAAACATTTTATGTACCAATGAGTGGAAAAATGTACTATTACATGAAAAAGAACATTAATAACTATAGGATAGTAATATTAAAGTGTTTATTAACTAATTTTTTTGAATTTAAATTCATGTGTAAAAAATCCTAAATAAAATGATATTGTTAAGTGAACCCTTAAAAGATTGTAACATTGAAGTGAGAATAAAGTAATGAATCGATTACGTATAAGAAATATAAATACACATAATATAAGTGGAAATAAAACAAAAAATATTAAAAATTGAATATACTTATTATTATAGAATATTAATGACAATGATGAAGTAATATAATTCAATGAAATGAAATTGAGTCATAAAATTCTTTACCACTTAGTAACTCCTAAATTCTAATCCCCTTAGATGAAATAATTAAAATTTAAAATTTAAATATCATAAATAATTAATTATTCATGATATTACATGTTAATAGGTATTTTATTCACTATATTAAATAATTTAGATTCATAACATTATAAAATTCATAAATGAAATAAAATTGAGAAAGAATCACTTTCTACTTGAGTAATTTTTGAATGGTGAGATACGTGAAATACTAAATTCAATTGAAACATTAATATCATTAAATAATTGAAATTAATCATATAAAATATCATATGTAAATATATACACCCCAAAAAATAAATAAGAGATAAATATGGAACATGTCTCACAGAAATAAAAATGAGACTAGAAATCCCCTTATAATATGCTCTATTTTGGTTAAACACCATTTAATATCTTATATAATGGTTTTAAGAATGTTATTAATTTATAAAATAATCATATTAATATGTATAATATCATATATTAACCTTTTATAACATCTTATCAATCGATTTTTAACAATCGTTCATTATTTTCATTGTTTTGGGTGTTAATTTCCTTGTATTTCAAGTGTGTTTTGACTTGTTATTTTTTTTATTTCTTTTACATAGATTATTATTTCATAATCACCCGAAATTAAACCATGATTTAAATTTCATATATCTCTAGTAAATATTATTTTAATGTAATCTATAAAATTTTTATATAGTAAATAAAATACACCTTTTATAGAGATAATATGTCGTACGTATAAATGAACATTGTTTCAATTTTCTTTTCATATTAAAATAATGAAAAGTAAATGATATATATATATATTATAATTTAGGTATCATATTAATTAATTATATTACACATAGGTTTCTTAAATAAATACTTAATATATTCCAGGTAAAATGTGAATGAATCAATTTTTTTTGATGATGTGGTAGTCCACGCATCCACAAATGATGTTATCATATTCCCAAAAAATGGAAATCATAAAGTTATGAGTTATATAGTAATTACAAGGAATATATAAATGATAAATATCATATATATATATATATATATAATAGAAACTATAAATCCGTCATTAATTATATCCTTTAAAGGAGGTAATGGAAGAACGAACGACATCAGTTCACAAGGCTGTAGTCCGTTGTACACTTAAATGATGATTACGAATCCCATTTGACAGAAGTATGTGAAATTTTTGGAAATAATTTTATAATAAAAATTATTAGTTTATGTAAGAAAATTATTTTATTATATATTCATTATATAAGTATAATTAAATGAGTATAGAAAGAAATAATAGAAAAGTGCTTGTTGAAGAATGATACATCTTCTTTGGGTAACTCCTTTTGGTTTATTCCAAAATCCATTCGGGATTTGATTTATTATAATTATAAGGATTATAAGATGAGTTTATGGATTTTAAGAGTTCATTTGGGCATGTTATGGATGATAAAAAAGTACATATAGGTGTGAATAAGTGAGGAGGTAGATGGTGAGTGCTCTTTTATAGAGGATGATTCCTGACATTCTTGTAAATTAAAAAAATGTAGACACTATTGGGAGGTATCTCTTACATCATGTGAATAAAATAATTATTAATTTTATAAAAGAGGTGATATAGTGTATATATGGCCATCTAATTGGTTTTTAAAAGTTTCTAGCTAATTGTTCTCCATATTATTAAAGGATAACCACTAAGTTGACTCATTTATACCGCAATTGATGTAATTAATTTTTATTATTTTTTTCGCTAATACTTTTGGTAAAAAACTATGTCTACCATAACATAAATTAAAATTATTCTGTTTCAAAATATTGGATTCATTTTTCTGAATTTCAATCACATAATTAGCCAAAATAATTTAAAATCAATCCCGTTGATGTGATGAAATAATAAGTTTTTATAGTGAAAATGGTAAAATGTTTGAAAGGTTATTAAATCCAAATTCAATATAAAACTGATCCCAATTAGAAATATTGTATTAATATATGTAAAATAGATATAATTATTCTTTAAAACAATTTAAAAATATAATTTTACATTTTAAATTATTTTAACGAAAAGTTAGTTTTCAATTAAAATTCAGTATTTTTAACTATTCACCAAAAATGAAAATTCTTAAAAAATACCAAAAATTAACCATAATACAATTTTAGATTTAAAATTTAAAAAATAAATTTTATTTTGTTAATTGAAATTTATATATAGGTTTTGAATTTAGTTTTAGAACAAATGAGACATTAAAAGGCTATAAAACAATATTTAGACAATTATAGTTTTGTTTGGGTAAAAGTGGATTAGTTCTTACCCTATACCTATACATATTTTTGGATAAATTCTAAAATACTTGATTAAATATATAAAATATAATTTCATTAATATAATTCCATAATAGTAATTAATTTAATTTATTTGGATAAATTTTTTTTGGCGCATAAAATAGTTTTCTTATAAATCAATTTCTTTTAAATTCGATTGTTTTTTAATTTCATTTCTTATTAATATTTCTCCTAATGATTAATTATATAAAATTGTATAAAAAATATTTTTATAATTTTGTTAATATTTTTAATTCACACTATTCTAATGGCTATGTGATATCAATAAGGATATTTTAATTATAATATTAATAGTATTCAGTAAAACTCGGTTTACATGCAACACGAGACATAGATGAAAGTCATTGTTATGTGTAATGAAAGATAACTAATTGTTGAATGAATTAGAGTCTATATCATAAATTTAATCTATTTAAAATATTAAATATATTGTAATGTATCATGATATTATATTCCCTTATACTCTTGGGGTTGCATAACATACTTGATATCAAATATGATATTCATATTTTTTTAATTTGGAGGTGTTACACTAAGCATTTAGGAATGTTTAATTTGAGTTTTAGTTAATGGATTAGCCTTGATGTTTTCCAAAAACATCAAACAGATGGAATATTTAAAGCATTGATCATTTGATGGTCATAGAATAACTCCTAAATTTCTGTCAAGCACATCGACCCCTCAGTAACAAGTCATTGGCCAACGAATGAGGACCTCTCACTCCCTAGTGTTCCCAGTATGTGAGTGCAATAAATTCACCCCATGTGATTTTAATGACAGGTTTTTACCACTTATTAACTCCAAAATAATAATAGTAGGAATCCATATCAAATTTGATACCTCCTCATTAGTCTTTAGACTATCCAATACTTCTTCCCATGTTTTCCCAACCTTGTTTGATCTGGGAATCAAGAATGCTATATTTTTCCTCTAGATTCAGGAATAATAACTCCTAATCCTTGAAAGATGTGTATAAATCCAAATTGGATCTATTTTTTATTTAATTATCTAGTGATTAATGCCGTTTTTCTCCATATACCAGTTTAATATCTATCAAATTGATTACATTTCTTGATCAAACCGAGATCCACCTTCAATAATGAACATTTAATAGGTATATTTTATTTAGTCTTCATACTATACCTCTTATAAAATATGGATTAATGGTAGAAAAATATTTTGTTAATTAATTCATGGTATATTGTTTGTGAGATCGACATGACAAAGAAAAAATCTCTTTAATAAAACCCAATACATTAGGAATGCTGATGTTTTTGGGTAAGCTTATTTAGAACTATTATAATGAGATATTCTCATTCATTATTCTCATATTGAATATACTTAAATTGATATATCCAAGATGGATAAAATATAATTGGATAACCCCAAGGCCCTCTTCTATAATTGATAATGAATTTAGACTCTGTTCTTTAATCAATGATGGATTCTGTGATTTTTTCATTCCTTTCCTAACATATGCCAGAATTTACCTCGTTAATGAAAAACTTAATGTATGTGATTATCGAATAAAATTATTAACTTTTAATTATCTTGAGTATCTATTATTAATCTCTTCTTAATGAACTAGTACTTAATATACAAATCATTTATGTGTGATCCCTTCTCTATGGGTGCACGACATGTTCTTTCTTTGATCCTTAATGAAAATTGGAGTTCTTTATAAACAATCTTGATGTTGGAATCTCCCTACCATTTGGGGCTCTCGTATACACTTATTTCCATGGTGTTATTATTATATTAGAATTGTATACTTTTTATTGATGGTATCTACTTATAGGTGTGTGAATTGGTGTGATACCCATATAAGATCCTTGTTTCCATGTGAATTGTTAGAGTACCTTATTACCATGATTGAGGTTGAATCACTTTTTATTATTTTATTCTACTATTTTTCCCATGATTCCATGCTATTCATGTTTTATAATACTCAACCTTATTGGGTGTTATCTTGAACTTAGTGGTTGGTTATTGGTATCCACGAAATGTGGACCATCACGGTATGTTTATTCTTTGAAGGGGATCCCACAAGACATGAAAAAATAATTATGATGGACCTATAGAAAGGGAAGGAGAATGATATCCTTTTGGACTGGGTGAAACTTGATGCATTGAGGATAACAAGGCATGTTCTAGAATATTATTCCTTGTTAATATAGAGTAGTATGCCACTTGATGACTTTTGGATGTTGATTGAAATTTCTTTAGCCCTATGGCTCATTCTCAATCATTTTAGATGACCCTAGAGAATCTTTACTATATGAAGCTGAAGCAGGTATAACCTAGGAGATTTTGAGTCTTGTATAGTAAATTATAACTTGGTTCATGATTATATATTTTTTATAATTTATTTCCCCTTTTATTTTTATCATTAAATACACATTTTAAACATGTTCACACTTGTTAAGGATGTATTGGTGGTGTCTTAATAAGTTTTCTTACTCACATAATGTACACGAATTTCAATGCACATGTCAACATTATGTATAGGGATCTGGGAAAGGGAGAGGTGCCTAGGGAATATGTTTGAGTTAAGGAGCATAGAGATGGAAATAATACCAGGATTTACTATGGAGGATACTATAGTTTATATATTTATTTACTAGTGTACACATATACTTGGGTTTGTCTTTCCAAATTCAGATCCTAAATTACTTGTTTGTATGATTGGTATTGTTGAGTTAGGAGTATTAATTCTTAATTTTCCATTAATTTAATTTTTGAAATCACAAACACTATCTAAATTGTTTTCTACAAATGTTTTATTCCCCTTGTCTTTTAGTATTTTTTTCTATAAAATAATATATTTTACCATACATTGAAAATGTTCTAATGTATTATGATTATAAACCTATCATTATTCATTATGATCATCACATTGAGTATTCATCTGATACATCAGACTTTCCATTTATCATACTAGGAGTTATACTTTTGTCTTATCTATCGTACTGACAAAATGCATGTACATCAGATTGATATTGGTATCAAAAAAATCACACTGACTCTCATAAGTATTATCATATTGAAAATAGATAAGGATTTCCATAATAATATCCCATGTTTACAATATGAATATAAGAACCTATTTATATTGAATGGAAAAAATTTTAACATTATAATGGTGTTAAAATAAATGATGATGGAAATTCAGTTATGGCAGAGCATTGTGATCTCTTAAGCACTAGTTGATTGAGGTCATTAAAACAAACACAAAAATATGAATGTTGGATCAACACCTATAAATAACTAGTAATTTTAATAGTTTATCGCTAATACATTTTTTAATTCAATTCTTCTATTGTTTTCTCTATTTGTGCATCTTATTATTAATCATTGCAATACTTTAGAGAGTATTAGTTCCAAGAAATAATTTTCAGGTAGTTTCCTTTAAAACAAAATTCATTTATATTTTTCATATATTCATTATTATGATTATGGAATTACAGGTATAAGAAGATGGTTAATCTAATCCATCAAATTTTGGGATTTCAAGGCTTTGAAGACACACACTAATCATTTTTTGAGGGTTTATAGGGATAAGAATATAAAGCTTAATCTGATCATTATATCTTGGTAATTTCTAGTAAGGAATGAATTTTTTAGTAATTATAAAACTATAGATACCATTACTAATGTTTATCAACTACCTTACTCTTAAGTTTAAAATTGTTAAATCTTTCAATATACCTTGTCAGTCATTCTTCCTCTTACTTGATATTGTATTTCTTATTTTTAAGTTTCTATTTATCTGTGCATTTAATATAAATTTATTCACTGCACTTATGTTTCTATACAATTGGTTTTTTCAGTGTGATTATAAATATGATAAAAAATACATTGATATTAATTAGAACTACTATGATTCTGATTCTTTTACTGTAATATAATTATACATTTTCTAGTTCCAATTTTGATACTCTCATTATCAAACTTATTATGAGTCTAATAAAATAAATTTAAGATGTATTATGTTTTGGTTATTTTAATGGGGTTTTAAACTAAAATTCACCACCCTCTTGTAATTATATCCATATAAGATACTGTTATGACAATATAATTGGTATCAAAGCTGGTTTTTACTTGTTATATAATTTTTGGGTTTTTTCTTTCTTTACTTATTCAATGTTGTTCTAATTTTTCTATAAAATTTTTCTTTATAAACTTTTTCAAAATAACATATATCTATAAAGAATAGTTTCTATTTTTAAAGGCAGAATGCATGAGTGTTGGGTATCTTGAAAATTTGAATCCTATTTGACCACCAATTTTTAATGGTAATGAATATGATTATTGGAGAGATAAAATGAAAACTTTTTTGATCAACATTTGGGTTGAAAAATTCTTTATGCTTTCTAGAAAATAAAATATTCCCAATAAGGATATTTTTTTCTTATATGAATTTTGAGAAATAAGAATATTATATGAGTTAAAGAGTCAAAAATACTTTATCGTGTTCTATGATATGGAATATCTAAGTCAGATATCCTTTTATGAAATAGAAAACCACATTTGGATTAAATTAGAAGTTACGAATTTTGGTAGATCCAACATGATGGAATCACGAAGAGTTATTCTTTGAGCGGATTACAAATATTTGGATTTTATACCCAGAGAGTCATTTTCCAAGATGCACCAAAAGTTCATGACTATTATAAATAGTTTTGATTTTCTTAGTGAAAAAGCTCATGATAATGATATTTTAGTTGAAAATATTATTGATATACTTCCCAATGATTGGGAATCCAAATGAGTAGGATTGAATGATACGATAAAGTTAACTAATCTTAATATTGATGATTTTATTCAAACCCTTATGAAATGCAAGGGATTTGTTAAAAGATGTAAATAGAATTATAAAAAAATATTGGTGTCTCTTTTTCTAAAACACCTATTATACCTTCTGAAGTTCAGTCAGCTGAGAAATTTGTAAAATCATCGAGAAAGAAGAAAGTTATTATTTATTAAGATTCTAATACATCAGACCACTCATAGAATGAGATATATAATCTTGAAAGATGTATGAATAAGATAGCTGGAATGAAAGATTTACAATGTCAATACAAAAAATATAATATGAATAAAGGTGATAATAAAGACTCTAAAGTCACTTAATATGAATATAAGAATGCTGAACATATGTGACCTGATTTTCAAAAGTTTAAAAGGAAATATAGAAAGAAAAATAATTTCGAAATAAATTATATGAAATATTATAAATCAAAACGAAATAAAGTTTGGAAAGATTCTGACACATGTAGTTCTATTAGTGGTGATTCATTTGAATGTTTTTATGATAATGAATCTTCCAGACAAAAGAACATTCATATTTTTTCTAAAGTACCCATGGTAAATCAATGTTTAATGAAAATGGTATATAATGATAAATCACTTAAAAATTATAATTTAAATGAGAATTACCCAAAAAGTGATGATGAGAAAATTTCTACATCATTTTATAGAGAAACTTCTTCAAATATTGAGGATAATACATTACTAGGTGATGATGTGGTATCAATATTTTCTAATCTATCCGAAAATGAAACTTATAGAATTTATAAAAAAACATGATAATTCCAAATCTAAACTTACGAAAGTATATTTGAGAATAACTACTTTGAAAAATGAATTATAATATCTTTCTAAATATCATGATAAAATTATTTTTAAAAAATATTCTATTTAAAATGATATTGAGAAATATATTTCTGAGAGAAATATTTTCCAAGGTAAAATAGTTGTAAAACTAATACTAAGGAAAATAAAAATCTAGTTATCAAACTAAAATGTAAAATTTATAGTTTGATGAAAATTTATAAAAAATTAACACCGAAAAAGAAAAACTTTGATATAATGTATAAACAAATTAGAAGTCATGGTATAGTTATGGAATGGGTTTTATAATAAAAAAAAGTTTTTAGTAATAATTATTTTTTTTGAAAATTTCCCCTTTTTGCACTAAGCACCAAAGTGATGGGAACTAGAGAGAAACATTTTCTTTAAACAAAGTTCAATCTATTGGTTTTCATAGGGATTGTTTTTTAAAACAAATGTGGTTACCTAATATTTTTTTTAAAAATAACAGACCCAAGAAGCTTTTGGTTCTGAAAAAAAAATCTATTTTTCAGGAAAATTAATGATCGTATGAACAACAAATAATATTTGGTACATGGATAATGGATTTTCTAGGAACATAATTGGAAATAAATTTTTCTTCAATATTATACTCAAGGTAAAAAGTGGAAAAGTAATTTTTAGGGATAAATCTCAAGGAGAGATTATCAGTATATATAAAATTTTTCTTCTCAGAAAAACCTTTATTTCAACTATTTTATTTATTAAAGGACTTAATCAAAAACTTATAAGAACAATTTAATTATGTTATGAATTTGAAATTTTGAAATTTAGGAATGATATATGTTTCGTACATTGTTCCAAGGATTAATTTACTATTTATTCCAATCGGAAAGAGAGTGTTTACAAACTAAAATTAGAAGCTATTTAGTGCCCAGAATTACCTTCACTTAGTGAAATGGAAGATAAATCTTTGTTATGGAATATAAATTATTGAAATTTTAACCTTATAAAATTTTCTATATTAACTAAGAAAAAACATGTTATGTTTTTACCAAAACATAGATTTGATACTTTAAAAGTCAGTGAAACTTGTCAATTTGGTAAGAAAAATATGTTATGTTTTAAATATGTTAGTGAATTATCAACTTTAGATGTTTTTCAGTTAGTTCACATAGAATTATTTTCTCCTACAAAAATTAGAATTATTGTGTATAAGTCTTATTTAATGATTAAACTAGATATATTTGTGTCTATTTTCTTAAAAAGAAATATAAAGGATTTAGTTATTTTAAAACTCTTATATCCTGAGTTAAAAATGGTAGAAATATATTATTGATAACTTTTTATATTGTTAATAGTGGAGAATTTGAAAATTATTATTTTGAAACTTATTTTGGTAGGAAAGGTATTGAATATAACTTTTCATCACCTAGAACTCCCCAGTACAATTTTATAGTTGAAAGAAGAAATAAAACTATTTTTCAGATTTATAGAACCATGATGAGTGAATACTGAGTTGATAAACATTTTTGGGATGAATCAGTTAGCACTATCTACTTTATAATAAATCAAGTTTTAATTACAAATTTTCGTAATAAAATTCCCTAGGTTTTTTGGATAGGAGGAAAACTAAAAGTTTCTTAATTCAATATTTTTGGTTGCAAAGTATTCATTCTGTGTAATAAAGATAATTTTCCAGAAATTTCACCCAAATCCAATCAAGTAATGTTTTTTAGTCTATTACACCACTTCTATGTACTAGAATGTTTTTAATAAAAATTCTTGTACTAATGAAGAAACAATACAAATTATGTTTGATAAAACTGATAATTTTATTTTCAAACAATCTCAACCTACATCCTCATATGTTATTTCTAAAAAAGATTTTCATCCTTTGTTAGAAGGTTATTCTCATATGGAAATACATAAAGAATTTATTTTTGAAGTTATTCCTGAAGAATATATTCTACCTATTATTGAAGAATAGACTTTTCCAAACCCAAAAAGTCATTTTTTATTAGTAATCAATCTAGTTAATATATCATTAGTGGTGTAGATCAACCAGTTAAGACTAGAAGTTTCTTAAAAAATGAAATTGAACATCTAACATTCTTATCCAAATTTTAACCTAATAATCCCAATGAGGATTTCAGTGAAGAATATTATATTAAGGCTATTCACGATGAACATAATGAGTTTGAAAAGAAATAGAGTTTGGAATTTATTTTAACGACCTAATGAAAATTCTATAATTGGATTTAAATGGGGTTTTCAGAATAAATGTGATGAAAATGGAATAATAGTATAAATAAAGAGAGACCTATTTCCAAAGGATATAATCAAAATGAGTGAATATATTATAAGTAAACATATTCCATAGTAGAAAGACCTGAAGCCCCATGAATACTTTTATCCTTTGCAGCATTAATTATTTTCAAACTATTTCAAATGGATGTGGAGTTTTCTTTTCTTTTAGGATATGTTCGAGAGGAAGTTTATGTAGAAAAAAAATATAATTTTGAAAATAAAAACATATATAATATTTTTATAAACATAATGAATAATTATATGGACATAAATAATACCCTAGATCATGGTATGATAGATTTAATTTATTTTTGTTATAAAAAAAATTTTATTAATTGAACTTCATATCAAACACTTTTTATAAAAGAAGTTAACAGAAATAGTATTGTTGTATAAATTTATTCTAGTGACTTTATTTTTGGATTAACTAAAATTATTTAATAGATTAATTTTCATATGTTATAAATTCTGAGTTTAAAATGAGTATGATGGATGAGTTAACATATTTCCTTGGTTTTTGAGTTTAAAAAAATTTGAAGGGACTTAAAAATATAAATATAAGTATATAAAATATATTCTTAATAAATTTGATTATGAAAATAATAAAAGTATTAGTACTCTTATTGGTACCTCCAATAAATTAGATCTTGATGAGGTTGGGGAACCCGTTCATCAGAAAACTTTTAGAGAAATGACGAAAATTTTACTTTACTTAATAATTATTCATCTAAATTTAATATTTTTTGTATGTTTATTTAAAAGATATCTATTAAATTAAAAAGAATACCTTCTTAAATCTGTAAGATGTATTTTTTTGTTATCTTAAAGGATCTATGGATTTAGGCTCATTCTATTATTCTAGAAATGTTTTTGAATTAAAAATCTTTTTAGATGATATCATTTTAGGTTTTATGATGGATATGAAAAGTACATATGAAAATTTTCATTTATTAGTATATTATTTAGTCACATGGTCATGTAAGAAACAACACTATGTACCACCTTCCACTGTTGGAACCGAATATGTGGTATCTAGAAGTTGTTGTGCTCAAGTGTTCTGGATGCAACACAAACACACACAGACACACTGACTATGGATTGAGTTTTACTAAAACTCTAATAATTTGTGATAACACAAGGGCCATTTCTATAAGTAAAAACCTAGAACATAACTCTTGTTCTAATAACACAGATATAAGACACTATTTCTTTTAGGATCACACACTTTAAGGACATATAATTTTACAATTCATCGGAATGAAAGAATAACATGCTAATATATATATCAACCCCTTTAGTTTTGATAGACTGTGATGCATTAAATAGAAGCTAGGAATGATAAATGTGAAGTGGTCATTAATATCAACTAATTTTTGACGCATCTCATTACATGAATACACATTATTTTATAGGGGGTATATATGTTTTTTTAAAACATTTTTTTTTTCATAAATATTATTGTTTTCTAAAATTATCAAGCTTTTCAAGAAAATTTATCATAATAACTTATCCAGACTCAAAATGTTATAAACAATTTCAAATTTAGTATTCTTAAAATATTATCTAGACTCAGAAATTTTTATAAAATTTCTGGACTCAAAACCTAGTAAAATATTTACAATTCCAAATATTTTGTAAGTATAATTTTAAAACTATTGTATTTAGATCTCCAACATAATCAGTTTTTTTTAATAAAAATATAATATCTAGACTTTATTTAAAAAATAAACATAATCTATTTATTTTAAAAAAACCAACATGAACATTGCAATCATAATGATAACACTTTCTACTCCAAAAGGCACTCTTCTATTATTTTAGTTTTTACACTATCACATTACTTTAGTTTCAATTTTTTGTTGTTATACTTTTAGATTTATAAATACATAGATTTTATTTCAAATTTTTTATAAGTTTTCTAAATCGAATTTATTCTCAATCAGATACTTTTTTTAAAACATTGAGAGTAAAAATATATTTTTAAAACTATCCTCAATTGAATCCCGATCATCAGATCATATTGGTTTTTTATCTCAATTGCTTTTTATTGTATGCAAGATTAATAATCGCCCCACTTCCCATATTAGGGTTGGTAACTGCATTATCCCACATTGATTCCCATATATATCATTTCCAAGATACTGAACCCTTTAGAATGTACTCAAAAAGATATTTTATCATTAGAAAAGGATACTGAATCATATTCAATGAAAGAAAAAATAAATCAACATTCAAAGATAATAGTTGATGAAAATGACAAAACTGATAAAAATGTATAAATTGTTCAGATTTTAGATGAAAAAAAGTTTCAAAGGAAGGTGAAAATAATGTTTCAAAGAAATATGAAGATAAAGGAAATGAAGTTGAAAATGGAAGAAGCTGAATTAAACCTCCCAAACCTTCTTCTATCATATCAGATTTGGAGAAATAAATTTTTTAGATAGGTTTTCATTTTATTTATCAATACTTGCAGAGGTTAGAAGAAATAATTCCATAATTTTCTAACCTTGAAGCAATATTTCTTCTTATTCAAAATAATATTAGTGAAAATTTGGATCCAATAAATGTTTTAACATAATTAGTGATTCAGATTGAACTATAGTTAAATATTTTTTGATAAAATTATCGTACTCACAATAGATCATAGAATAAGATGGTAAAGTGGTCCAACTAGGTGGATTCTATTAATTGTTTATTTAATGATCAATTTATTAAAGTAAAACATCTCCTGTTAGAATCAACTGACTCCTTTAAAAAGTAATCCATAGACATGACTAATAGAGTTAATTTTGGTGAAGAATTTAGAGATTCCACCAATGAACAGTCTCAGGATTTGAATGTATTGAATTTTTTTTAATGATATGTAGTTGGAAATGAGAAGACTTAGATCATGTGAAGATGAGATGATCGTAATTAGGGGATAGAATAAGGAGTTATCTGAGGAAGTAAAAAGGAAGAATATTGAAGACCAGATGGAAGAAGATTGAATTTCAATGATTGAAAAATTTAATCCTGAGTTCAATAAAATGAAATATTTTTTGAAGAATATAATGAAGAAAAACTTATTTCTTTTTCTTTGAACTCGTAATGAAATTTTTGTAAAATATTTTATTTTTTTAATGAATTTAATTTCATTAAATTCCATTATGGATGAATATTTTCCAATTCTGATTTGTTATATATTATCTCATTTGTACATGGATGATTAGTTAGTTCATTATTGTTTCATTTGTTATATTTTCTAAAATTTTAGGATATATAAGATTCCTTCTAATTCCTTTATGAAAACCACAAAGGGGGAGAAAATTTATAATGGGAGAATATTTTATCAAAAGGCAAAAATTGTTTATAATGGGGAGATGTTATACTAAGGGAGGAAATATTTTCATTAAAGGGGATAGTTATTATTTAAGGAAGAATTTTTCCAATACTCTCCATTATATTTAAAAGAGTTAAAAACTTAGGGGGGTTAAGATGTGAAAGAATAACATCGAATATCTTTTAAAATGGGATGTTTGTTTATAAAGTTATTTTTATTTATGTTTTGGGTTTTTTCTTTACAAAATGGGATGGATCGTTGAGTTAGAAGTATTACTTATTAATTTCCTATTCCATTAGTTTTAGAAATCACAAACACATTATTAAAAGATATTTACTAACATTTTAGGACCCAAGTGGTTTGTATGTTTTTAGAAAACATTATTGATTACCATACATAGAAAAATATCTAATGTATTAAAAATATAAAGCTATAATTCTCCATTATGATCACCAAATTGAGTATGCATCTGATACATTAGACTTACCTTTTTTAGTCATGTAGTTATATTTTTTCTTGTATATCATACTAGAAAAATTCATGAACCTTAGAAAGATACTAGCACTGGAACAATCATTTTTACTCTTATATTGATAAACATATTGAAAATTGATATGGAATTCCATCAAACTATATTATGTTTATAATATGAATATATAAGAATTTTTTCTATTGTAATGAAAAACTTTTACATTGTAATGGTGTCAAACGAAACGACATCAGACATTCAATTATTCCAAAGCACTGTGAGCATTCAAGTACTAGTTGTTCAGGGTTATTGAAAAAAACTCATAAATATTACTGTTTAATAAATTTTAATAAATAACCTCTCATTTGAAGTGCTTGGAGCTGATATATTTTTCAACTCAATTTTTATGATGTTTTCTTTCATAAAACATCTCATTATTAGTCATCATAATACTTTAGAGAGTTGTATTATTAAGGAATCATTATCAGGTTGTATATCTTTTTCATTTTTATTCTATGTTTAAACACTATTCTGATCAAGGGATTCTGAGGATATGAAGATGAAAAATCCGATGGATCTTAATGAGGTCTTTTATAGCTTGGAATATTGACACTGATCATCATATTGAGGTATTCCCAAGATAAGTAGATAGAGATTATTCTGATCATCATATCAAGGGATTTCCTAGTAAGGAATGATGAAATATATAATAATCATAAAGCTATAGAAACATTTATTAAATTTTATTGACTACCATATTCATAATTTTAATATAGTTAAATCTAATAATATAGTTTGTATGTAAATATTACGTATTAATAGATATTTTATTACTTGTTTCTACTAGTTTATATTTTGTTGGGCATGTAATAAAAAGTTAGTCATCAAACTTATATTTATATAATTTTTTTATTAGTGTGATTTTTAATAATATAAAAACAATACTTTGATATTAATCTGATCCACTGTGTTTTTTATTCTTTTACTATGACATAATCTAACATTTTATAGTTCTGATTTTGTTAATCAGATAATCAGAGTATGTCTAAGACTGATAAAATAACAATAATAGGTATTTGTTTTGGTTAGTTTAAAGGTTTTCAAAACTACAATTTACCCCATCTTGTATTTTTTCCAATCTAAAATACTCTTAAGATCATACATGTAGTCTTTCTATATAATTATTATATAATTACTCTAATTATTATCTTTTATTATATTCTGTGATATTATTATTTTTACTAAGGAAGGATACTGATGGTATGTTCTTCCCACTAATGAACTTAGACCCCAGTGCTAGTTAGTTTCCACTTACATATGGTTAGGTGTGCATTGGATCATGTAGAACACAAGTTCAGACTTGATGGTTCGGGATAGGGAATTACAAAATAGTATAAAAAAATTATATTTTTCTTTTTAACTAACCAGGGACATGTTATAGTGCAAAAATCTATGTGGGATAGGGGTAGTGTAGTTTTATTGTCCCTAATCATTTAATTTGTAACAGATCACTAATTTACCATTGATGTGATTGCTATTAAATTTTTATAAGGATTTGGGTGAATCTATGGGTCATGATTAGGAATGTGGGTTCATATTCCATATATATACCTGTTTTTGTGCTTTATATTAATTTACAAATAAATGTATTGATTTTTTATATCTAATCAGGATAGATTTTCACTTTATTGTGTAATATATCTATTTTACTATTCTATTGTGATGTATCAATCTCAAAATTATCTTATAGATCTATAGAATGATGTTATGTTTGTATATATATGATAGTGACTAATATGCATGGATGGATAACATTGGTTAGTGTCATGAGGGTTACACTTTACTTTGTGGGTATAATCCTAGTGAATCCTTGTGTGATCCCTTAGATTGATTAAAATCTATCTTAAAAGTTGAAAATGTTTCCCTTTGTGTTATATAAGATTCCTCCTCATAGAAGACTGATTGGACCACCACCTAACTAGGGATGGGGTACTCCTTCTATGAAGGATACACCTCGACCACCACGTAACATTTGGTATGGTGAACCTATGCATACTCTTGTACCTTCTCTTGTGGTATAGGAAGTGGGACCACCTCATCCATAAGTCCTTCTGCAAGTTCCTCCCCAGGGTAGAGTGTCTATGAGGTGTATGATCCAATAAGATGTAGAATTCAAGCTCTAACATCAAACATCATTTCGAGGAACTATATAAAAATTGGATGTTGAGGATTATAGAGATCATTCATGATATCTTTTACCTTGTTAAAAAACATGGTGATTTGAAGTAGAAGATGAAAGTGTTCACGCTGCATGAACCACACAAAATTTGGTGGGGCATCATGGGATATGCTGTATGACAGGAGGGTCTCACCCAAGATTCATCAAAGGACTAATTATTAGGGAATTATTTCCAAACACAGTTAATCTAGATAGATTGTATGATTTTATGTAGCTACAAAATGTGTCTATGAATTTATCTTCAAACTCTACTCATTTCATGATGCTTCCCCACTTAAATCAACTATTGGCTGCAAACACAGCACAAAACACTGGAAAGTATGAGATCAGAATTCATCCAAACTTCAGATGTTTGGTTTAGAGTTTCAACCTAGGTAAATACCCCTATGGTGTGTTTAAGGCCTTGAATATCGGGAAGGATCTAGAGGATGATCAATAAGTTAGTTTTATTCCACCCTTAAATACCCAGGTGGGTGGAAATTTTATGGTTATAGTGATCATATCCTCTTGTAGCATGAAGAGTAAGATTGGGGGTGTGTATGAGAGTATTGGTATGTAGGTAGAGTAGAGTAAAACTTCTTAAAACCCTTTAGGAGGAGTTAAAAAGTGATTTAACTATGTGACAATCAAACCTTATCTCAAGTTATTTAAAACACCTCAGATCACATGTATACAGTGCGGAAAGGTGTCCAATATCCAAAAACATCTCAAGGGATTTGAGGATGAGGTTATAAATGTGAATAGGATATAAGTGATTTATGTACTAGGTATATAGTTGGGTCCTCAGTAATAGACTTAGATGATGATGACCCATACTAATCATGCATCTCAGGGTATGGTTCATTGAGCTAAGGTATGCTATGTTTATAAAGTGGATTAGACTCTAGAAAATGATGGTGAGGGACCATATACTATTTGAGGTACATTTTTTACCACCTTCACATTATCTTTTACCAAGTTTGATATTGGTTCTTCCTATTAATTTATATTTTGATAAGTTTTTGATGGAATTGACTTAACAATAAAGTTATCCTCAGATTTACATTCCATTAATACATTGTTGAGAATGAAGGTGGACAAACTTTATATATCCATATAATATCTTATATTTTTTTAAGTTAATGAAATTTGTGTGACTTCATGATACTAGAGATGATGAGCATCAGAGAGATTTTCAATATAGATTGGATGAATAGCTTCTGAGATCACATTGATTATAATAAAATATGAGTGACTTTTACTAAATAGGATGGAGGGAAGAATGTGATGACAAAATAATTGGAATTAATATTATGTGGAGTTTGACTAAACTTGAGTGATCATGGGAGGATCACGACATAGATTGTAGGCATGACTCTTTTAGTTGGATCAACGGAAACCCCCTCAGAATTTCCTCCACTTGTGGATATCTATTCAGTTTTCTTTAGGGATGACTTCATAAGATATACCCAAGAAATATTAGTTTAATTTGATATAGATATCATTCCAATTGTGAAACCCATTTGGATTACCCCTTATTAAATGGTACTATTTGAGTTAAAGGACCTCAAAATGTTGGCTGAATACTTGGATCAGAATGGCTTTATCTATTTGATCACATCACTGTGGGGTGCACCTATCTTGTTCACCAAGAATAGAAATGGTTGTTTTAGAGTTTATATAAATTAAATAAAGTTGAACCAAGTGATAATAAATAACAAATATCATTTTCCTTGGATCGATAATCTGTTAGATTTGTTATGGGCAGATCAATTGTTCACAAAGAACATCATTTGATCAGGTTATCACCAATTGTAGGTTAGAGAGGAGGAAATCTTAAATATTTTTTAAAAGAAGTTATGGAATATGTGATTATATATAGATGATTTTGTATTGAAAAATTCATTGATAGTTTTTGGGTCTCTCATTAATAAGATACTCCATCCATATCATGAATTGTTCATCGTGGATTTTGTCGATGACATATTCATCTACTCACTGACCCTAGAGCATGATTCCATACATTTAGTTATTTTTATAAGTAATGTTTGAGCACATTTTCTTTATAAAAACATTAAACGTGTAACTTTTGAATTCAAGAGGTTAATTCTCAGGGCATGTGATATTTGAAATGGGTATATCCATGGAACTGAAGAAGGTAGAGGTAGTGATATCCTAGAAACGTCGCCAGAAAGTGCTCAATATTAAGAGATTTTTTTAGTTTAGCTGGATAAAACTGAAATTTAATATATGAATTATCCCATTTATTCTCACCAATTATTTCAATAATGAAGAAGGGAGTAAATATGTATAGTTTGGAGTAACATGAAGAGGAATTTCAAGAGATGAAAAGGAGGTAGATTATAGCTCTTGTTTTGATACTTCTGGAGATAAAGATCAGTTATGTTATTTACGATGATGCATCATGATTTTTTGGGTGTAGTAATGATGCATAAAGGTCATGTATTAACATATGTGTCACATTAGGTACAACCCCAGGAGTAGAACTATCATATCCATGACTTTGAGCTTGTAGTCGTGGTCCATACTTTTTAGTGTTAGATACATTGTCTCTTTGGAAGGATGTTTATTTCCAACACTAACCATAATATATTTTTTATATCTAAAAATAGTGGGACTGAAAATTGAGGAAAATGATCTGGGTACAGTATCTACATACATTCAACTATGAGATGGTTTATACACAAGGTAAATGTAGCATCATTGTAGATACTCATAGTCGTAAGACATATGTAACTCAGGAGCTTGGTGAAAAACATTCTGAGGAACCGTGTTGCTTGATGAGGTTACTTCATGAACAAAGATTGAATACCTCTATGTGTTATGGATCAATGACATGTTCTTTATTAGCGGTCATTTATTCTTTCAATTACTGAGTAAAAACTGAATATGATATCAACCTATAGTGTGTTTTGATATAGAAAAAACTTGTAATAGTTAACCCAATATCTGGGTGGTCATCAGGTCTCGATGATGTGATCCTATTACATAGGAGATTTATGGTCCGTACTTTAATTATATAAGAGAATATGGGATACTTACATTCGGTAACACCCAAAGATTTTATGATCTATTTCAAATTGAATAAATGTATTTTCATCGATAGATTGTGATACGTGAAACATTGAGTCTAAATGAACTATAATATATTATGACATCATAAAACAATTATTAAATTGGTTGTAAGAATATAAAGAAACATATTTTTTAAATATTTTTAAAAAAATTTTAGATAAATAAAATATATGTATAAATAAGTAATAAATTTTTAGTAAAGTCCTTATTTACAATAAAAAGAATCTTTTTCCTCAAAAATGAATTTATTCATTTTTGAGTTAAAATTATATAATTAAAAATTGATACTCTTAGAAAATTCATATGAGAAAATTAACATCATTTTTTGAAATCATCATGTCAAAAATATATTAGAGTTAAATTATTTTTATTCTTTGAAAAGATTTTTTTTGATAAATAGTCAGAAATACTGAATTTTATTAAAAACTATCTCATTATTTTATGAAATTACAAAGTTATATTATGTTGTGAAATTATTTTAGAGTAAAATTAGTTTTATATTATGAATAATTAAATAGTGGTAATTTTAATTGACTTAATGATGTTATTTGGTAAAAAACCCATTTATACTTTAGAAAACTATTTTTTCTGGAAAAATGTTTTCCATCACATTATAAAAATTTAATTTTGAAATATATTATTCCAATTATATGAATTGAATTTGGTAAAATGAATGAAAATTTATAAATAATCATAATTAATATTATATAAAAAATTAAAATTAATTTTTTGGCATAATTAATAGTATAAAATGTAAAATTCAATATTGTGTTTATGATCAAAATGGAGTTATTTTGGAGGGGCGTTAAACCAACATATAAGGACACATTTTCCAATTAAACTTGTATAAATAAAATTTTATTCACATATTTAAACCATATACCATCCATAATTTGAATATAATTATATATACAATCATTTTGATAGAGTACGAAATTATTATGTTTTTATCTTTTTTGGAAATTCATAGTTTGTCCTCTCCCCCACTTATAATGGACACCCCAAATTTATATTCTTTTAAATACATTGATCCATCAACCTAGATCAAAAACTACCCAATTACATTATTAACTTCCCTATCCATGAATTATAGGCTATGGTTTCCATAATATACCATTCTAGGGGTTACTAAGAAGGTATCTAAAGGAAGCCTATTGAAGAAGAGGTAATCACCCTACCCGACCTCTTTCAAATTGTTTCTTCTTATACCACCTATAATTTTTTGGTATTCATTAAAAAAAATATATTCAGTATCTTAAATATAAAAAACGTTTTTATTATTATTGAACCAAATTTATTCCCCTTTTTTAGAACACTTGGATGTGAATGTATCCCCCATGCATACATGTGGACTACCACCTCCATATGACGATAAAAATAATTTTCCATCACCATATCTCATGAATGGTAATTATAATTGATTTAAAACTTATCACTGATATTTATAAAATAATTATTATCCTTCAATTATAATACCTTATCTTCCTTGTTACCTTCCTATATGTTGGAAAAAGATAACGTTGTCAATGCATACATGTAGACTACTACATCCACCAAGCGATGTGATTCATTTTCCATTTCCTCTTTACATGGATGGTAATAAGGATTGTTTAAATAATATATATGATATAATAATTTTTATTTAAAGCTGAATTATTATTTATCTTCATTTTATACCATCCTCAAAAAAGTGAAAAAAACATTCATGCATACTTTTGACCTACCGTCTCCATGAAAGGTGCAATCCATTTTTCTATATCTATATTGTATGGATGAAACTATATATATATAATGGAAATTTATATATATATATATATAATATTTATATAATTATTAACATTATGTATATGATGGAACCAATATCAAAGTACAAGGACTAGAACTACAGAATAAAAATACTCATGAAAAAATAATAATTATCCACCAGAAATGAAGATTTAAATATGGAATTATTAATAAGTGGGTGTGGAAATGCTATTAGTGGATCAAATATTATATTAGGATGACATAAGTTAATTTATTATATAATTAAAATAAATTTAAATTTATTATAATTGAGGTTAGATATATTTTGAAGAAATTCAATCTTTAGGTAAATGTTTCTTATATCACTTTTCTTTACGTGAGACATATGTCACATTGACCACTTTTTCCCATTATGTCATGTATATAATTCACATGAATTAATTTTATGTTGATTTTAATAAAAATTATTAGATACTAAAAATCCATCTATGGCTCACTCTTTCTCCATTTTTTTTATTTGGAAATAACAAAAGATGAATGGCTTTATCATCTTCTTTGGGTCATATATTATATTATGAACCAATATTATTTTTTCTGGTGTATATATTGTCTATCTGACTTGTTCTATCATTAATATTATTATGAACATGATATTTAAAGATTAATTAAATTTATATTTTAATAGATATTATGATTCAAAAGTTACCAAAGCGGTATAAGATTTATGATTCAATATCATTTAATTTATTATTGTTTATTATTGAATTTACATCAAGTAAATTTTAATGATTATTTCCAAATAAACACCTTCAATTTTATTATGTTTTGTTTATTCAATTATATTTCAAGAAATAGTACCATTTCCCCTATTTGGCAGTATAAATTGAAAGAGAAATGTTTTCAAGAAAAACAGACTTTATTTCCTCTTTTGTTCTGATTCCTTTATCTTTTATATCCATGTTTTCTAAAATGTTTTC
Source organism: Viscum album (assembly GCA_963277665.1). Classification (NCBI taxonomy): domain Eukaryota; kingdom Viridiplantae; phylum Streptophyta; class Magnoliopsida; order Santalales; family Viscaceae; genus Viscum; species Viscum album. The sequence goes on along the minus strand of OY728130.1, from coordinate 1,392,152,865 downwards.
AAGAATTTTTTTTATTAATATCCAATGATTCTTAAAATTAAATTTTTACCCATTTTTTAAAAAATTATTTACAATTAATCATCTTTTCATTTTCTTGAATGTGGTACATTTTACATTTTACCAAAAATGTGAAAAGAATCATTGTTTTAACATACATGAGATGAACATAATTTCTTAACATCATGACCACTCGAATATTTTAAGATTCGTATAAAATATTTTTTATTTATTTTCAAATAAAACATTTTCCATAATATTTTTTAAATATTTTTATTTTAAATAAGTGATTTCAAAATGATAATTGGGTTTTCTTCAAGAAATATTCAATATATATTTTAAAGAAAATTTTCATGTATGATAATGTCCTCTGATGTTACATAGGATTTTCTAGATATATTTTCCAAGGATTCCATCCTTATTATTTCTCTAGATGGTTTATTATTATGATGAAAATATATTTACGAACCCCGTTTATTTTCATCATTTTATATTGTGATAAAAATTTTAAATGTTTATAAAACATTTTTTTCTTCCATGGGTTATGATATATTGATAATATGAATGATTTACAGTATTTTTACACTCATATTAATGTATTATAATAATTTTATGGGTGGAAATGATATTATATATACCTCCCATGAATTTGGTAAAGATGTAAATCTTATGAAATTATAATTATTTGAATGGGAAGTGAACCTTGTTTGGTAAAAGGCTTTATATACTATGATAGTTTTGGTGTTTGATGTTGACTAATGATATGATAGAATAGGGAGTGAACCAAATACACTATAATATAATTGTACTTGAGATTTGACTGAGGAAATTATTTTATATTCTTAGGTGTATACCATAAGCTTTTCTATTATGCTAATGATATGATTTATCGTATCATTTTATTTGATTATTTTATGATTCATGTCTTATAAACTTATATGAATTATTATATGACTCTTGATTATGATCAATGGTACTTTATGTAAGGTTTCAAAATCTTAAGCTAATATTCTCATAGATTAATTATCATATTGTGCTTCAGTGATCATTGTTTTCTCCCTTGTTTACCCTTACTGAGAATCTAAGATCAAACATTATTATATTTCCTTTCCACGAATTATGAATAATGGTTTTAGTTATGAAATGTCTAAAGAAGGGTTCTTGTTGTGAATAATTTTATGGGAGATGATGTAGATCTCAGATGAAAAATTTATTTATATATCCATGATTCCAAATATACTAAACCTATATTATTCTATAATGTATTGAGATTTTATTTCTTGGATATTCATTTAATAAGATGTAATATTTTGGTATAAAATGTATGGCTACCTATAGTTGGTATCAGAATAAGGTTAGTGACCTTTGGAAATTTAGATGAGAACACTTTATTAAGGACCCAATGTATGGTACTATGTATAGGAAAAAAATCAAATGTCATGTTGAATAAAAGGGTGATTACTTCCTAGAAAAACATATTTTTTGTGTACTACATGTGGATGTGGTTTTGGAAAAAACACATCTAGGAATAATAACCCCAAAAAAGTTGGGTGAGTATAACTCGACCATCATTCTGGTGCACGATGAGTGTACCGTTACTATGCACTTGGTTTGAAACTCCCATGGGATATTCTTAGGTTAATTCACATTTTCTTTATAAACCATTATAAATTATTTGAATAGATAATGATCAGGGTTGACATAGTTTAAACATACAATTTCCTATACTGAAGAGAAGGATTCATGATTTAAACATCCAATGAATGTTTTTCATGATTGATCACTCTGGTCAATGATTCCTAATGATCATGCTAACCATTTTGGTTTTAATAAAGGAGTGAAGGTAGAAAAATTATATTTTTCTGGTGAAATCAATGATAAAATAAATAAGTATCTCATTTGAATAAATTCATATGAATTTATATATATAATGAAAAAATTATTGTAATGTTAATTCATATCCTCAATGATCATAGGTGGAATCAGTATTGAAAATTAAAAATGGAATCATGATAATACAAAAATTATATGATTTATATCCAATTGATGTTTCTGGTAAATTTATTCCTTAAAAACTCGTTATTATCCCTCTAGTTGAATTTTATGTTATCATATGCATAGACTGGATTTCATTACGTAAAGCCCATATCAATTTCCTAGGATGGAAAGTCACATTTTATATTCCAAAGAAACATATTATCAACTATTAGTGTGATAATAAATATAAAATTAAAATTAAAATTACATCCATTATATGGTTCTTAATTCCAATTGAAAGGGTTTTTTTACCTAATATGGTTTAAGAGAAACTCATCACCGAATATATTCCTTTTGTATGAGTGTTTGTTGATGTCTTTGCAGAAGAGTTGTTTGATCTTCTTTCAAATCATGTAGTTATGTTTTAAATAGAACTCATACCTAATGTAACACCTATTTTAGATAATCCTTATAGGATGGTCCCAATTGAGATTGAATAATTAAAGAAACAAATCTAGGAAAATGTTGGCAAAGGATTAAGTTTTCCAAGTGCATCACTAAGGTGTACACATGTTCTTTTTATTATGAAGAAAGATGGATCAATGAAACTCCACATTGATTATTGTGGAATTAACAAGATAAAAATTAATAATAATTATCCTCCTCCAATTACTGATGTTACACCATGATATTTAGAAAATAAAACTATCTTTGATAGCGTATATGATATGTAAGACCAAGATTAAACAACTCCCACGATATTTGGCTATTATAAACTAATCATTAAATAAGAATATATGAATAGTATTATTTAGATTTTAAATTATATATATATAAATTTAATACTCAATATAAAGGTATTGACACATTATTAGAAAATAATCAATCAATTTTTAGTAATGTAATCTTATTCTTTAATAATATATTTTCTTCAAATATAATTATTATTAGTTCTGTGAAAATAATTACCATTAATTTTTTTAACATTTAGAAAATGTATTTTATAAATTTAAATCCATTTTAGAAAACAACATAAAAATATTAAATTGTGGTGAAATGTTAATTTTTTTCATAAAATATTTATTTTTTAGTGAATATTTAAAAATATCAATTTTTGTAAAAATATCATTTCTTTTCAATAAATTAAGTAATTTAAAAATATAATTATTATTTTAAAATGATTTAAATTAAAAAAATTATTATTTATTTATATTTAAAATAATTAAATACATTTTAATAATATTTAAATTGGATTCTAGTATATGTCATTTTTGGCTTTAAAAATTGTATTTTTCTGAAATTTTTTTTAAAGTGCATAATGATTTTACTTTTTAATTAATTAAGAAACCTTTAATTTGTAATTATTTAAATCAAATTTTTATATTATAAGTCAATAAATATTATTCTAAACACATAAAAATATTATTACTTGTCATATATTTAGTAGAAAATCATCTTTTACTTGAAAATTACACTTCTAGAAAACCACTTTTTATCCCATCTCCAAGTTTTGTTTTAAATTATGTTCTTCCACTTATAAGAATTAAATTTAGAAACATGGATTCCATATTTTTAATTATAATAATTTATATTAAATAATAGGGTAAACCATATATTTTTTTCATAATGAATAGTGAAACAGGAGAAATATTTTACAATGGTTATGGTAAAAATGGATTTACTAAGGAAAAACTAAAAAGATAAGGGTTAAAATAACATAAAAAGCTGTCTAAAATCCACTTTATATAAATATTTTGACCTTATAATTTATAATTATTTATAATGGAATATGTTTATCAGTTTTTGCTTTGAAAAATGTGTGTATCATGTTTTCATTTCAATAATTACAAGTGTGCCACTCTACTAAATTCTAAATGGCCAGCGCCTCTCCTCTCCTATTTACACCTTCAAAGTAATTTTTATTGGAAAATAAATGACAAAATTAATTCATATATTACCAAAAAAAGACCTAGGAACCTTATTTTTGACATTAATTCCTCCTATGAAGGCTTTCTGTTCTTACATAAGGAGGTTGTACGAAGAAGAGGTATCATACTTTAACAACTGTCTTAATTTTATTTCATCTTCCACCTCCTTAAAATATTCAAAAATTTTGATTATATGAAAACAATGTTATGTAACATATAATTATATGTAATTATTCTAATTAAATAACCTAAATCAACATCCTTTCCCATAAAATTGGATACAAAATCATCATTGGTGTGTGTGGCAGACTACCACCTCGCAAACCGATGTCATTCATTTTCCATCATAACAATCCATTGCTTATTATAAATATGTAATTAAAATATACATGTGATATTTTTTACATATTTATGCTTATTGATTTATTATATCACCTATAACTTCGTAATCTTTATTATGTGGTGGATATGATATCATCAGTTGTGTATAAAGGGGACTACCACATCACAAAGCGATTTGATTCATTTTTCACAAACACATTAAATGGAATGTAATAAGAATTAATATAATGAATATATGTGATAATAACGAAATAATTATGATATTTTTTTAAATATTTATCATTATCTATAAATAATATATAATTTTCATCTTACACTAAAAAATAATATGTTTTTGTGTGTACATTTGGACTACCGCCTCCACGAAGTGATGCAACACTTTTTTTGCGTCAATAAATCACATGGATGACATATATAAGTTTATTAAGATAAATAATATGGTATTTATTATATTATTATAAATATTTAATTATATAAATATATATACCTTATTTTCATATTGATCATTGAAAAATTGAAATGTTACTCTTGCATTTGTACGACCTACCTTCCCCACGATCACAACATAGTTCATGTTTCATAACCATATTTCATGATTGGTTATTAAAGTATAATTTATGAATAAATATTATTATTATTACATTATTATTATTCTAAATAAGTCAAAATAATTACCAATTTGACCATAGTCAACACACCTATGTCATTTTGAAATAATGAATCAAACTTCTTCAACGCACCCAACATGTACTTAACATATTAAGTATTTATGTATATAATTTAAAAAATAAAATAAATAATTTAATATAATTTATTAACCCTGGAAATTATATAATTGATAAGTAATTAATATACAAGATTTAAAGGATATACAAGGACAATATGAACTCGAGGTAAGGGTTTCTCATCAAACTTTAATTTTTTTTAAAGCGGTGACCTGAGTTGATCACTCAATTCATGCCCCAATAGAATTTATTAAAACCAAAAGAGTCCATAAAAATACGAGGTGTAAATAGCTTAATGTGAATTTATTTTATGATTATTTTTATGAAAATGATTTGTATTTAAAAATAAATATATTGTTATATTTTTCATTAGGTTTTGATCTAGATATTACAAAATCCATAAGTGATTTAATCTCAATTTACCTTTATTGAGGCATATATTATTTTTATGAACCTAATTTATTTTATATGGTTTATATAAACTTATAGATATAATATAATGAACACTTCATACATCATGGTATTTTTTGTTTCAATTTTAATGATTCTATCCAGATAGATTTGAATTGAAAGTTACCAAGTGGTAAATAATCTCATAACTAAACTTTTATTCATTGGGTAATATTATTTGTTCATTTTATCTAAAATTTTATGATTATGTATGTAATAAATTTTTATTATTCTCTTTTTTATTTACAATTTTTTTATGTGGATCTATATTTGATACACATAATTGATTCATTACTTAATTCTAAAAATCAATGGTATGATTTTTATAAGGTTTATTCATCTCAAATTATCTTTCATTGAGACATACATTTATTATATGTAACTATATTCAATTGTGATATTTCTATCTTTATCTTCGACATGTTATATCATGTAACTTAATATTATCATGATATCTAATGTATTAATTGATTTTATCATTTCCTGGGGTTACGATTGAAGAGTTACCAAAGTGGAATATTTTTTATGTTACAATCTACATCATTTCAAGATTGTTTATGTTCAAGGTTTTTGGAAGAAATAATACGATTATATTTTTTTGAACGACATATATTTATTTTTCAATGGTTATGGATTTCTTAACCATGTTTTTTCTCCATTTCTTCTAATATTTATTGAATAAATATCAAGAAATCCATTTGTAAGGGATATTGATCTTTTATTTTTTTAGATTGGATATCTTTCTCTTCCACACAAATAATGTCAAAAATATTTTCAAATATGTAATTTTATAAAAATAAATTAGTTAATAAAGAAGTTTTAAATGATATTTTACATTCTTCTAAAATGTTTTAAAATAAAATTTCTTAACATTTTTAAATAGTCACTTCTGACTCCCTTTTTCAAAATGTTTTGAAAATAATGTTTATTTTTGACATTTATGACATGAAGGTATTTTACCATAATAATATCCATTATTTTCCTTAATGTTTCATTTATATGTTTTTATGGTTGTTTTAAAGAAAAATAGTTTCACAATTTGTTTTGAATTTTTATTTTTTAAAATTTATTTTCATATTGAAAAGGGTTTTTTTATAATATTTTTTAAATGATATTTTAATGGTATTTCCATTCATAAAAATCAAAACACATATTGTTACTTAAGATAAAATGGGGATATTTTGTATTTATATTTTCCGCATTATTTATCGATATTTATTAAAATTAATTCAAATATATTGACATGGAACCCATTTCTTTTTCATAGGTTAATTATGTTTCAAAGAGATATTTATGGATGTAATTTCTATTCCACGTGTTAATCAGGTTATGAAAATAATAATGGTTAGTTCAATGATTTTATAATTAAATTAATTATATATTTATATGATTAAATATACATTTCTTGGAAATTTTCTATAACAACGGTTGTTTCTATTATAAATCATGTACGGATGATTCTCTTATAAAACATAGATAGGTGGTTCCATGATAAATCGAGGATGGGTGGGATTATGAAATCCATCCAGTTTATTGGTTACCCTAAATATGAATGTTGATCATCTTGGTTTTCTAATTTAAAATAATTGATATAAAGATAATGTCCCAAGATACAAATATGTTTACATTATGATTGTTATAGTTATAAATGTTTCTTTTATTCACTATTGATATCACATGGCTCGTGATTATTGATTATAATGACTATTTCATTTGTTATAAACTTATTCCACGATTTGATGTTTGATGATCCAAGTATTCATGGGTACAAATATTATTATGTTATACTCATGCACTCTGATTATGCAATCATTCCATTATTCTCATATAATTCTCACCAATCACATTTAATTTTTAATGATTATGTTTACCCTTACTGAGAATTTTATCTCACCCTTATTGTGACTCTTTTTCCACAAGTTATCAAGAATGATTTTAAATTAATTATGTCTCTAAGGGGTTCAAATGGGTTATGATGACGACCTAATATAGAATATGAAAATATTGGTATAATGGGATATGATTTTCATATTTATGAACCAGTTGATTATGAATCCATGATGTTAAGAGATTTTATTGATTCTATAACACTCTAAACCTAAATTTTCCTTGAGAATTTAAGTGATACAATATTTAATTTTAATGTTGTAAGTTTTAGATGGTGAAAATTGGTTCACCTTTGTCTGTATCAAATCAAGAAATCTAATGTTTAGGTTTTTAGTAGTGGACCTGGGAGTGTGGGTTCGAGGAACTTTTAGTTGGTATTAGAGAGGGGTTCAGAAAAATATTGTAGATTATGTTATTTTTATGTGAGGTTATATTAATAGTTATGGATACCATCCAATGTTTATAATATTAAGTTTGACCATTCAATCAATGTATCAAGTACCACTTTTGAGGATTTAATTGATGAGATCTTAAAGTGATTAATGACACTTTATGATATATTTTATTTGGTATAAGTATATGTGAATCTTTAACTGTAGAGACCCAAAGCTTGACGTAAATGAACATTAAATTACTTTTCCAGAATACTTAATACATAATAAGAACCAACACACAAGGACCGTAATAGTTTAGTGTCTTTGGAAACTCGGAACATAATCTTCTAATCATGGTGAAAGATCTTGAACATCTCCCATAAAGATCATCCCCTTTTGTTTTCTTACCTAAAACATTTCTTTAAATCTTGGGGAAAATAAAACATATAAAAGGTGATCTCAAATGCTCAGTAAGGGTGAGCATGGATAAAATAAAACAAATCATATACATTTGACCTTAAAAACATGAACATAATGTTTAAACATCGAAATCATGAGCAATGACATAAAACATGGAAGTACATAAGGCATAGATAATAAAAGAACATTAATCATGATAAAATAGCATGGGAATAAAACATGTAATTGTTGAAACCATTAAGCACATGATATGATTTCCATAGTTGCCAAGGCATTTCTACCAAGACCATCTTAGTGGACAAAGTCCCTTTCTGAATCGAGTTCACTCCTCGTTCTAGTCCTGTATTACTGAACCGGATTAACATGCCGTTCCAGCCATGTCGATCTCATGAGATATAAATCATTACCCAATGAATTGGAGGGAGATATAGGTCTCACTCATCACATAATGAAATCATTCTTACTTGTGCCACAAAATAAACATACATCACTCATAATAACCCAACGAATAAAATGGGTTTCATAAACATCATCCCATCATCACATAATCCATATAAAAGAAATGGATATCATTTCATAATAAGAAAAGTTAATCCATATAAATCATAGAGACTTTATACTTGAAAAATACACATATGAAATAATGTCATCTTAGATAGAAAATGGTTTTGATAAAACACTTGAAATGAATTCTTCAGGAAAATATCTTTTCTTCTTCAAAATCAATTTCTTTTCACAAAAAATCATGCAATTTTAAAAGAAAAAGATTTTGTTGAAAATATTCATGCAATATTTTCTAGGAAGCTTCATGAAAATAGGGCTTTATAAAACCGTAAAAATCCGTTCGTGCCGTATAAGTTAAAAAACATTCTTCTCGTACTTTTTCCGAAAAAGTCAAAAAGTACCTCATAACGTAATCAAATGAAAGATTCCTTACATACCATGTATTAAACGTAAAAAATGGGTAAATAGAACTTTAAAAATACATGAAAACACTTTATAAAACATGTACATGGATGATATAAATAACCCCAGTAAATACTTACGAATAAGCAATCTCGGATAAAAATGAGATTTGAAAAATTATCCCTTACCATAGGTCTGACATGATTCGTATGTATCCGAACCTCATGTATAATGATTTAAATAATGTCATTGACTTATTATAGAATCATATTCATTGTTATGATATCATATATGGTTCAAATATGACTTTATATTACTCATTCCTTTTTAAATTCCATGTTAAAGAGCGTTTTGGGTAAAATCGTTTCATTTGTCGTCCGTGTTTTGACTTGTAATTAATTATATGATAACTTAGATCATGTTTACTTACATCCAGAATATAAAACATTATTTATATATAATATATATTCAGAATATAAATATATATAATAGATCGATAAATGGAAATAAATACACCGTTCATGGAGACGGTAGGTCGTATGTACACATGAACGCTGTTTTAGTTTCCTTATGAAATTGAATGGAATTAAGTAGATGACATACATATATATATATATATATAAATAAATCTAGTATCATTATTATGTCATATATTTCATGATTACTTATTATATATACTTTATAATCATTCATGGATGGTTAATCATTGAGAATGAATCTCATCGAGTCGTGGCGACGGTACTCCGTACGTACGCACAAGCGATGATATCATTCCCATGACTGTGGAATTGTATTGAAGTACATGTATAATATTTAATAATCAATATCACTTTACAATAATCATATATAATTATTTATTTACACCATTATACCCGTCCTAGTAAGGTGGTGGTCGAAAACAGATTACAACACGGCGTGGAGACGGTATTCCCTACGTACGCATGCGAAGTGATTTCATTTTCCTTAGGCTGGATAGAAGGTTAAATAGGGTTGTTTCATATTTATAATAACATATAATTATATGAGTGATACTGATGTTATTAATTCAAAATTATATAACTAAATAAGAAGAAGTAGAAGAAGAAATAAATTTGAAAGAATCTGTAACGGATATTACCTCTTCTTCGACACGCCTCTTAGAAACCTCCTCTTAGGGAACTAAAATTGGTATTTGAAGAATACCAGGACCTCTAGAATGTTTTTGAGGAGGTTGAGAAGGGAAATGGATAGGGTTTGGCCAAGCCTGAAGGCTCAATGTTGTGTATGATGAGAGAGAGGAGGTGCCCTTTTATAAGGGAGGAGAGGGGCACCTTTGGAAATCTTAAAAATATTAATTTATAATAAATCTACCCCCACTTAAAAACCTCAAAAAATGACTCATATTCTAAGATTAGATGAGATAGGGTTGTAATCGCATCAACCAATAAAATTTATACATATATGGAATTTATTATAAACATTATCAACTTGATTTATCCGTATTTAATCTATTAAATTTTATTTGTTGTAATAAGATTCTAAATTTTAAATTGTTATAAGTAATTAATTATATGCTATGAATTAACCATAATTAGATAAGTTATTATATTTTTGACTATATAAATTTCAATTTATAATTTTTAAATATTTTGGTGATTTTTAAACAATTTAATAATATGTTATTTTTATAAAATAACAATAGTGTCAATTTTGACATTATTCATTTATTTGAATTTAAAATAAATAAAAACAAAGGATATATTCAAAATAAAATATTTAATAGGTTACTAACATGTCATAGTAATCTATAAAATTATTGTATCACATTAAATAGTTCATCTAATATTTATTTTACTATTTGTAAAACCATTAATTTGATATTTCTCTTAATAAAATAATTACTACAACATTTTTGTATAATTATTAAATATACATATTTGTTGCATAAAAACTAAAAATAAAATACTAGGATGAATATAAATCTTATATATTTTATAATAATACATTTAGTCTGATTTATCTTCTAAAACACCCAAATTTTAAAATGTTATATTTATTAAATCATGAAGGTGAAAACTTTGACATCATATAAAATAAAATAATATAAGTGTCATAATCATTTTTATAAGACTCCAAACGGTCCTATATTCGGTAATTGAATGATTATGGTGTATATATACACTACCAATAAGTTTTTTTCAGGTTTGAGAGCCCTTTAATATGTATTACTATTTCAATAAAAACAATATTATTGATTTTTTTACTAAATAAATAATTTCTGCATCATTAATGTATAAACTAAAAAGGTAATTAAATAACTTTTAAAAATTACAAATAAATTACCATGATAAATAAAAACATTTTAGCTTCCAAATGAGTATTTATAACCAAATTTATATTCTTAATAACCTTATATTAAAAATACATTAATTATTAAAGTTTGAGTGAGACATATTTCACTTTCCTTTAAATAAAAAAACTAAAGGTCTTAATCACCTCCAAGTTGGTTCTAATTGATTCCATTTCGAACCAAATATGACTAATGATGAAATATTAGAATCCAATTATATTAATACAAGTGTTAGGGTATTTTTATAAAATTACATTTACCCTTAATTACCTGATTTACTTTTTACTATAGTAAATAAAATTTACCGTAGTTACTATTCAAGATACCAAAAAAATAAAAAGTATCATATTAAAATAATTTGGGCCCACTGATTCCAAATATGAAATACAATTTTCTAAATTCAAAATACAAAAGTTACAGAAATTAATTTAAAATTAATCCCGTTGTTAAGAAAATGGGTTTTTGTTTAAAACATTGCAAAAGATTGAATTGATTTAACCTACGAATTCAAGGTAAAATCAATGCTGATGACATAGATTATATTAAATGGTAAAAAGATATTATATTTATACTTTAAAACCAATCTATATTATAATTTAACCATATAAATTATTACGATGAAAAAAGTTATTTTTAATTAAAATATAACGTGTTTTTACTATTCATTAAAATATAAAAGTTATCAGAAAAATATCAAAACTGTATCCAATATAAATTTTTATATCCTGATTCAAAATAAGAAGATTATTTTGTAAAATATAAGTTATAAACTTGTCAAAATTTAGATTTAATTTGGGTGCGCCATCAAAAGGCGGCAAAACGGCATTTTTTTTGAAAAATACTTATTTTACCCGAAAAATTTATTTTGTTCTCATACCATGTTTTAGAAAATTTATAAGAATAATAATAATGTTATAAAATTCAAAATGTAGTTAATACTATTCATAACGGCTAGTCCATAATAATATTATAACAATATATCGTCGTTTATTGAAACTTGGTATTGCGTACAACACAAGATGTTGAGGAAGGTCACGATTGCGTGTAATGCAAGCCAAGTCAGGGTTGAGTGTTGTGCAAGACTCCTTTGTTGTTTATTTATAATAGAATACAACCATTTTTCATTTATAAATTGAATATATATATATATACACACTCAATGTTGCGTAGAATGACTATTATAAAAATAACTTGAAATTGTGTGTAACACAATCTAAGAATAGTGTTGCATATACTACAAGTTAATACAGTGTTGTGTATAGAACACGATAATATTGTTGTAGCATTAAAACACATGACATAAATAAATTAAAAAGAATACTTATCATAAAATATCGGGTTGTTACATTCTACCCCCTTAAAATGAATTTCTCCCTCGAAATTCGTCGGGGTTATACATGGTTCTCTACTTGAATGTTTCTTTAATTGAAACCCACATCGTAAAATATAATACCAAAACCTAACTTTAAAAACTAAAGTATGAAACATAATGGTTACCCAAATTAACTAATCACTGGGTTTCCACAAAGGAGAACATAGGTGAAAATATGGATATGGAAGAAAAATCTAACAATCAAGTTCTGATGGAGAGTGGTAGAGAACATGGCTATGAAAAATCCATCAATCACAAAGTCATAAATTTGTGATGATTTAAGGTACCATATGATTCATTGGATATAAGAGCACTAAGACAACATTTTTGGTTTTCAATATCATTTCCCTAAATTTGAAATTTTGAATTAGAAGAAATACTTTCTTGATTTTGGTACAATCTCATGGTTGTTCATGCTTTGAACAATTTCTACTTCTTCTCTTAAAGAAACGAAGTTGAATTTGTTATTTGTGAAGTGTTAACAGATCATGTGATAGAATGATAGGTCATTCCATCTGTCTCAAAAAAATGTTTGCAAAAGTTATCAAATATACATAAGTCCATCTATAGTGAGATTAATCGTATATGATTCCAAAAATGGACTTATACTTAATCTATCATACCACTTAATAAAATAAAACTAGTTTCTACTAACCAGTGACTTCCTGTAGGCCAGTGCTAGGTGATAAAGGCCAGTTGCACTTCGGTTGTGGGTTCGATTCCCACAGCCTTGTCTGACGCGATGGGCCATCGCCCGTCCCGCATGTTTTCCTTTTTTTTTTCTCAAAATACACTATTATAACTTTCCATCAATAATATCGAAAATGTTCTATCCTTAAACAATACTAACTTATGTCCAACATAATCCATTCCAATCTTTAAGCTTATCCAAAATACTGCTATCCAATTTCATATTATAGTGAAAATTATTACCAAAGAGTTCATATAAAAAGCATGTTAATACCATCATTGATCCCCATATTTCATAAGATATGTCTTGTTGGTCATATTCCAAACATTCCAAGGCCTTAATCATGTATTCTCTTGAAAAAAATGAATACACATTGAACCTTAGTGAAAAAATGAATGTAGTTAAAAGTTAACACTTTCCACATACCAAAATCCTCAAAATTCTATATACTCAAACCATGATATCACTTAGTCCTTATACCAATCATTAGCTCATGAATACTGTCAACCATTTCATTTTCTCCTTATCCCTTCATCATGCGCATATCATCTGCTTTCCAAAATATTTGAATAACTTTTCATGGTTACCGGTACCATAATATTATTGAAAACCCCAATAGACTAATACAAAAATACTCTAATACACCATAAAAGTACCTCAACAACATTATTCATGAATACTAATACATAAACACTTCAATCCATCCTCTTCAATGATTGTCCTGGAATATGTCCTTCCTTTATTTAGAAGTAACTTTTTAGGTCCGGGCATTGAGTTGGGTAATGTCCATGTTCTCCACAAATAAGACATTGAACTCCATAACAGTCTATCATTCTATGACCCTTTTCTTCACACAGATAACATATGTCCCTCCATTTGAGGTATTAATCAGGGTCCTTCATCCCTTATTTAGAAATCTCAATCTTCCTTTCTTTATTCTCCTCAACATGCGAACATGCATAAAAGTATATCTTCCTCTTATTTGATGAATTAGGCATACCACTAAATTTCACCTTGTTAATCATATATCACGATGACTGATTTGGCATAATCACAATATCTTTCTCTCTAGGCATTACAAAATTTTGTTGCTCATAGTCACCAATTTGTCCATTGGATTCAATGTTAACCAAATTCTTTCTGGTTCCTTCCATTGATTAAAACAGAAAAAGAATTCTGTGAGAGGCAAAAAACATTCAAGGAAAATAACATAATCAAGGGGGATTACCTTTGACATCTATCATCTTAGGTTTAATTATAATATCATTACCGTAATTCTAGGACTATGACCTATACTTATACTTAACCTTAGGGACATCCATAGACATACCTTAGAAATATCTCTAGGGATCTCACTATAGTTTTCTTATCCTAGTTTCCAATAGGTTAACTAAACCTCCCTCTGATACCAACTGTAGAGACCCAAAGCTTGACGTACATGAACATTACATTACTTTTGCGGAATACTTAATACATAATAAGAACCAACACTCAAGGACTGTAATAGTTTAGTGTCTTTGGAAACTCGAAACATAATCTTGTAATCATGTTGAAAGATCTTCAACATCTCCCATAAAGATCTTCCCCTTTTGTTTTGTTACCTAAAACCTTTCTTTAAATACAGAGGAAAATAAAACATATAAAGGGTGAGCTCAAATGCTCAGTAAGGGTAAGCATGGATAAAATAAAACAAATCATATACATTTGACCTTAAAAACATGAACATAATGTTTAAACATCGAAATCATGAGCAATGACATAAAACATGGAAGTACATAAGGAATAGATCATAAAAGAACATTAATCATGATAAAATATAATGGGAATAAAACATTTAATTGTGGAAACCATTAATCACATGATATGATTTCCATAGTAGCCAAGGCATTTCTTCCAAGACCATCTTAGTGGACAAAGTCCCTTTCTGAATCGAGTTCACTCCTCATTCAGTCCTGTATTACTGAACCTGTTTAACTTTCTGTTCCAGCCATGTCTATATTATGAGATATAAATCTTTACCCACTGCATTGGCGGGTGATATAGGTCCCACCCATCTCATAATAAAATCATTCTTACACGTGCCACAAAATAAACATACATCATTCATAATAACCCAACGAATAAAATGGGTTTCATAAACATCATCCCATCATCACATAATCCATATAAAAGAAATAGATATCATTTCATAATCAGAAAAGTGAATCCATGTAAATCATAGAGACTTTATACTTGAAACATACACATATGAAATAATGTCATCTTAGATGGAAAATGGTTTTGATAAAACACTTGAAATGAATTCTTGAGGAAAATGTCCTTTCTTCTTCAAAATCAATTTATCTTCACAAAACATCATTCAATTTTAAAAGAAAAAGAGTTTGTTGAAAATATTCATGAAATCTTTTGGAGGAAGCTTCATGAAAATAAGTCTTTATAAAACCGTAAAATTCCGTTCGTGCCGTATAAGTTAAGAAACATTCTTCTCGTACTTTTTCTGGAATAGTCAAAAAGTACCTCGTAACGTAAACAAATGAAAGATTACTTACATACCATGTATTAAAAGTCATTAATGGGTAAAAAGGAAATTAAAAATACAAGAATTTTTTTTATAAAACATGGACATGGATGATAGAAATAACCCCGGTAAGTACTTATGAATAAACAATCTCAGATAAAAATGAAATTTGCAAAATTATCCCTTACCTTAGGTCCGATATGCTTCGTATGTATCTGAACCTCCTGTATAATGATTTAAATAATGTCATTGACTTATTATAGAATCATATTTATTGTTATTATATCATATAAGGTTCACTTATGACTTTATATTACCCGTTTTTTTGTAAATTCCATGTTAAAGAGCGTTTTGGGTAAAATCGTTTCATTTGTCGTTCGTGTTTTCACTTGTAATTATTCATATGATTACATATATCATGTTTAATTAAATCCAAAATATAAAACATGATTTATATATAATATATATTCAGAATATACATATATATAATAGATCGATAAAAGGAATGAAATACACCGTTCATGGAGACGGTAGGTCGTACGTACGCATGAACGCTATTTTCGTTTCCTTATTGAATTGAATGAAATTAAGTATATGACATACATATATATATATATACATAAATCCAGTATCATTATAATGTCATATATTTCATGATTACTTATTATATACACTTTATAATCATTCATGGATGGTTAATCATTGAGAATGAATCTCATCACGTTGTGGAGATGGTAGTCCGTACGTATGCACAAGTGATGATATCATTCCCATGATTGTGGAATTGTATTGAAGTACATGTATAATATTTAAGAATCAATATCACTTTACAATAATCATATATAGTTATTTATTTACACCATTATACCCATCCTAGTAAGGTGGTGGAAAAAAACATATTACACGACGGTGTGGAGACGGTATTCCGTACGTACGCACGCGTGGTGATTTCATTTTCCTTAGGATGGATATAAGGTGAAATAGGGTTGTTTCATATTTATAATAACATATCAGTATATTAGTGATACAAATTTTATTAATTCATAATGAAACAACTAAGGAAGAATAAGTAGAAGAAGAAATAAATTTTAAAGAATCAGTAACGGATATTACCTCTTCTTCGACAGGCCTCTTTGAAACCTTCTCTGAGGGCACTAAAATTGGTCTTTAAAGAATAACAGGACCTCTATAGTGTCTCTAAGGAGGTTGGGAAGGGAAATGGGTCGGGTTTGGACGAGCATGAAGGCTCAATGTTGTGTATGATGAGAGGGAGGAGGTGCCCTTTTATAAGGGAGGACAGGGGCACCTTTGGAAATCTTAAAAATATTAATTTATAATAAATCTAACCCCCCTTAAAAACATCCAAAAATGACTCATATTTGAAGATTAGATGGGATAGGGTGGTAATATAATCAACCAATAATATTTAGACATGTATGGAATTTATTTTAAACATTATCAACTTGATTTATCCTTATTTAATCTATTAAATTTTATTTCTGGTAATAAGATTCTAAATTTTAAATTGTTATAAATAATTACTTATATACAGTGAATTATCCATAATTTGATAATTTATTAAATTTTAGACTATATAAATATCAATTTATAATTTTTAAATATTTTTGTGATTTTTAATCAATTTAATAATATGTTATTTTTATAAAATAACAATAGTTTTAATTTTGATACTATTCATTTATTTGAATTTAAAATAAATCCACAAAAAGGATATATTCAAAAAAAATATGTAATAGTTTCCTAACATGTCATAGGAATCTAGAATATTATTGGAGAACATTAGATAGTTCATATAATATTTATTTTACTATTTGAAAACCATTTATTTCATATTTCTCTTAATAAAATCATTACTACAACATTTTTGTATAATTATTAAATATACTTATTTGTTGCATAAAAATTAAAAATAAAAGACTAGGATGAAGATAAATATTATATATTTTATATTTATACATTTAGTAGGATTTATCTTCTAAAACACCCAAATTGTAAAATGTTATATTTATTAAATCATGAAGGTGACAACTTTGACATCATATAACATAAAATAATATAAGTGTCATAATCCCTTTATTAAGACTCCAAACAGTCCTATATTCGGTCATGGAATGATTATGGTGTATATATACACTACCAATAAGTTTTTTTTCAGGTTTGAGAGCCCTTTAATATGTATTACTATTTCTATAAAAAATAATATTATTGATTTTTTAACTAAATAAATATTTTCTACATCATTAATGTATAAACTAAAAAGGTAATTAAATAACTCTTAAATATTACAAATAGATTACCCTGGAAAATAAAAACATTTTAGCTTCCAAATGAGTATTTATAACCTAGTTTATATTCTATATACCCTTATATTAAAAATACTTTAATTTTTAAAGTTTGAGTGAGACATATTTCACTTTCCTTTAAATAAAATAAACTAAAGGTCTTAATCACCTCCAAGTGGGTTCTAATAAATTCCATTTCGACCCATATATGACTTAGGATGAAATATAAGCATCCAATTATATTATGACAAGTGTTAGGGTAATTTTATAATATTACATTTACCCTTAATTACCTGATTTACCTTTTACTATGGTAAATAAAATTTACCGTAGTTACTATTCATGATGCCCAAAAATAAAAAGTATCTTATTAATATAATTTGGGCCTACTGGTTCCAAATATGAAATCCATTTTTATAAATTCAATACAAAAAAGTTACAGAAAATAATTTAAAAATAATTCCGTTGTTAAGAAAACGGGTTTTTGTTTAAAACATTGCAAAAGATTGAATAGATTTAACCTACGAAGTCAAGGTAAAATCAATGCTAATGACATACATTATACTAAATGGTAAAAATATATTCTATTTATACATTAAAACAATTCAATATTATAATTTAACCATATAAATTATTACAATGAAAAAATTTGTTTTTAATTAAAATATAACCTGTTTTTACTATTCATTTAAATATGAAAGTTATCAGAAAAATATCAAAACTTTATCGAAAGTAAATTTTTATATCCTGATTCAAAAGAAGAAGTTTATTTTGTAAAATTAAACTTATAAACGTGTCAAAAAAATAGACTTAATGTGGGTGCACCATCAAAAGGTGGCAAAACTGCATTTTGTTTTGAAATATACTTATTTTACCCGAAAAATTTATTTTGTTCTCATACCATGTTTTAGAAAATTTATAATATGAATAATAATGTTATAAAATTAAAAATTTAGTTAATACTATTCATAACGGATAGTCCATAATAGTATTATAACAATATATCGTCGTTTAGTGAAACCTGGTATTGCGTACAACACAAGCTATCGAGAAAGGTCGCGATTGCGTGTAATGCTAGCCGAGTCAGGGTTGCGTGTTGTGCAAGACTACTTTGTTGTTTCTTTATAATAGAATCCAACCATTTTTCATTTATAAATTGAATATATATATATATATATACACTCAATGTTGCGTAGAATGACTATTATAAAACAAACTTGAAATTGTGTGTAACACAATCTAAGAATACTGTTGTGTATACTGCAAGTCAATACAATGTTGCGTATATCACAAGATAATCATGTTGTAGCATAAAAAAATGACATAAGTAAATTAAAAAGAATACTTATCATAAAATATTGGGTTGTTACATAAACATAATTTGAATTATCACATTAAATTTTTTGGAAATAATTTTTAAGGGATTTATAATCTTTTTTGATGATATTATCTAGGATATTGAGGTAATTTTAGGAGCACATGTTATATCATATATATGACCATGGAATTTAAAATTGATTTGTTGAATAGGTGATTATTGTTATTTGAGAAGAAGATCACTATATTTTCCGGCTTGAAATACTAAATGTATTATATAACTATTTAGATTAAAACACTATTTAATATTGAAGTTATTTAGGTTATTTAGGATCTAGAATCATTTATATGTAGAGTGATTTAGTTTCAACTTTGGGTATTACTATGAATTTTTGGATAATAATGTATTATATAATCCTATGAAGGTTTATTCATATTCTAAATTATATTACCCAGTGATAAAAAAATTGCTAAATTTTTTAATAAAAGTGCCATATCATGAATATACTTTTTATGGTTATGTAGTCCTTTAGAAGTTCATTTTAGTAATTTAGGCCTAAATACATTTTATTGAATACTAATCATTTGGATAAAAATAGGATATTGAAATTAATTATATTTAATTATGATCTTATTATATGTGATAAAGGATTAATAAACTCCACAAAAAGAATTTGGAAATAAAAATTTGTCCTATTATTATCATTTCTGATGAAATTTTAGATCTTTTTCACACCTTTTTGGTCTATGGTTTTGTGAACTTTCTCTTGATCATTCATATATTTGTCATCAATGATCTATGTCACTCAATATAATTATTTTGGAATTATTATTTTCTTCCATCTCCCTATCTTCACTTCCCACCCATGTTCTGCTACATGGGAACCTATTTATGCATTATTCTAAATAACTATTATATTTCCCTTTCTCTCTTATCAAGAGGATATTTTGTTAAGAATTTTCACGAGGTGTGTTTCCAATAATGGCATTTTAACATGTCCAAAATTTTATTAGTGAGATAAAATTAAAATTGTGAGTAAATAATTTATTAAATAGGGGGATGTAACACATTGGGATTTTCAAAAAGAAAAGTATGTTTGATAGAGTATTCGACATGAAACACCAAGCTTAAATGAACTATAAAATATATAACATATTTCAATTAGTACTTAAATTACTTATATGAAATATATTTACTAATATAGGAGTTATATATATAAATTTCCAAATCAATATAATTCTATTGATAATTTCTCCGTAAAGAATTCGTTAATAATTAGTAAATTAATTTGTCATATATAAGTTTTCTTCAAAAATGATTTTTGTTGTTCTTTGTGGGAAATATTATAATTATTCTTTTGAAATTTTATAAAGTTTATTTTATGAAGTAAAATTAATTCTTTTAATTCATCATGGATAAATTAACTTAGGCTAAAATTATGGGATTTTTTGAAAATATTAATTTTTCCATGAATAGTGAGAATACCAGTTTTATAAAACCATCATTTATTTTTAATAAATTAAGAATATTAAAAATACCATAATTTTTGGAGTATTATTTCAGGTAATAAAATTATTATTTAATTATTTTTAATCTATTTAATTACATTTTAAATATATTTATATTAGATTTTATTATAAGTCCATTTTTGGGATTAAAAACCAGATTTTTCTGAAAAGTATTTTAATGTGTATATTGTTTCTAATTTTTAATTAATAAAAAAATCCATAATGATGAATTATTCAAATTAAATTTATAGATCATATATTAATAAATATTAATTTAAATTCATAAAATTATATTTACCAGTCATAGATTTAATATAAAGTGATCTTTTACGTGAAAAATACACTTCTTGAAAACCCTCTTTTCTATGCCTCTATAGGTTTTATTTAAAATTAAATTCTACCGCTTATATGAATTAAATTTTGTAAAATTGATAAAATATTTGGAATCAATATAATTTATATTATATAATATGGTAAAGTAAATTTTTTTTGTGTAATTAATATTGAAAACACTAAAAATATTTTAAAAATGTTAATGTAAAAATGGATTTACTGGGGGATAAAATGAAAATAGAATGGTTTAAATGACTTAAAAATTTGTATAAAATCAATTTTTTCAAAATTTTTAAAACATATAATATATAATTATCTATAATGGTCCATTTTGGATCCTTTTTGAATGTGAGAAAGGATTGTATCACTTTTTCATTTAAAACATTACTAGTGTTTCACTCACATAACTTATAAAAGGCCACCCTCTCCTCCACTTCCCACTTTCAAAGACCCTTATATTGGAATATACCTACCAAAACACCTTCTTAAATTCACTAACCAATAACTATAACTATTATTTCTATTATGAATCTATCATATGTAGTTTTTTTGTGCTCACCGATATAGGTTTTTCGAAAAAGAGGTATCATGCTCAATCAAGCATCTTTATATTCTTTATTCTTTAAACTAATTTATATATTGTTAAATTTTGGTTATATAATAAAAAAAATCTATGAAATATAATTATATGATATTATGTTAATTTAATAACCTAAATCCTTCTCACCTTCCATCAATTGGGATATAGAATCACCATTCATGTGTATGAAGGGATACCACCTCGAAAACCGATGTCATTTGATTTCCATCATCATCTATCACGACGTTATGTGATGACGGATTTGAATTATATGTATGATATCTATAAAACATTTATACTTATTTAGTTAATATATGGCATATACCTTCTTAATTTTCATTCCATGGTGGATATGATAACATCGCTTGTGTATACGACAGACTATCGCCTCGCGAATCAATGTGACTCAGTTTTTACTAAAAAATTAAATGGAAGGTAATAAGGATAATAATAATGAATTTATGTGATATAAATGAAAAAATTATGATATAAATGAAATATTTATCAATATAAAAATATAATATATCATTTTATTTCTTACACTGAAAAATTATAACATCGTTTGTGTGTACATGTGGAATATCACCTCCATGCAGTGACATGACTATTGGTTTCATCGTTAAATCAGATTGATGAAATATATAAGTATATTTAAAGAAATAATATTATATTTATGATAATATTATCATTTTTTTATAAAATATAATACATATATTTAATCCATACTGATCATTAAAAAATAGACACATTAGTCATGTGTGTGTACGTTCTATCGTATCCATGGTGGTAATGTAGTTAGTTTTTATAACAATATTTCATAATTGTTTTGACAAGTATAATTGATGAATAAATATGATTATTATTTCATGATTATTATTATATATTCCAAAAATGACATATTTTATGATAATCAATGCACCAAATCCATTTTGAAATAATGAACCGAACGTCCTCTATGTTCCCGACATGAATATAAATGATTATGTATTTAGAAATTTAATTAAAATAAATAAAATAATTTACATAATTATATTTTACTATAACTGTTAGTGTTATTAATAAATAAAATAATTGATATAATTTTGTTAGATAATAGTTAAAGGACACAAATGTATACTCTTGACTTGAGGTAAGGTTTTCTCATCTCAATTTTATTTTTGTGAGATATAATCCATATGTACCACTATTTTTGTGTGTGGTGTATATACATCCCATGAATTTATTTTATTATTATTTTTATGAAAACAATTTCAATTTAAAAATTCATATGAAGATCTATTTTGCATGGGGTTTTGACACAGAGATTACCATAGTCATATGGTGTTTCTTCTCAATTTACATTCATTAAGGAATATTATATTTTTATGCACGAAATTTATTTTATATTGTGTATGTAATTCCAATTATTCTTTTAATATAAGGAAACCATTATAAATCATGTAATTTAAAATTCCAATTTTTATTATTTTATCCAAGGTATTTGACTTGAATGTTACCAAGTGGTAAAAGACTTCATAACTCCACTTATTTTTATTATGTTATATTACTTATTCCTAGTATTTGATATTCTATGATTATGTGTTTAATGAAATTTTATTATCTTATATATTATTTAGACAACTTTTATGTGTATTTTGATTTGATACAAATAATATTTTCATTGATTAATTCCCAAATTCAATGGTATTATTTTTTAAGGGTTATTTGTCTTAAATTATCATTCTTTGAGACATTCATTTATGCTAATTTTTGAGTTGTATAAACTTCCCTTCTCCATGCTATATCATTAAAATCCTTATGTACATGATATTTACTATATAATTTGATGATATTATTTCATGGGGCTTACTATTGAAGAGTTTCCAAAGTGGAAAGGGCTTTATGTTACAATATCCCTCCTTTCAAGATTATTTATGTTCAAGGTTACTTTAGAGTAAATAATATGATATGATTTTATTGAAATAAATTTATTTATTATAAATTTTTCGTGAATGTGGTTAACCAATTATTCTTTTTATTTCCTCCAATATTTATTGATGAAATATGAAGAAATTCATTCATAAGTGATACCAATATTGTATTTTCTTTCAAATCAGACATATTTCTCTTCCATATTCAAGAATTGTATATTTTGTCAAAAATTATCTTTTATAAAATTAAATTATTTTTAAATCCTTTTTACTTGATCTTTTAGTTT
This sequence comes from Viscum album, assembly GCA_963277665.1. Taxonomy (NCBI): domain Eukaryota; kingdom Viridiplantae; phylum Streptophyta; class Magnoliopsida; order Santalales; family Viscaceae; genus Viscum; species Viscum album. The sequence goes on along the minus strand of OY728130.1, from coordinate 1,392,128,710 downwards.
ATTTTAAATAGTTTTTTTTAAAAAATCCTTCACATTTTACAAATGAATCACTTTTGACTTCCTCTTTCGAAATCTTTTGAAAAGAATGTTAATTTTTAATATTTATGAAATGAATGGATTTTCCCATCATCATTTCCAAAATTTTTCGTGAATTATACATTATATATTTCTAAGTTTATTTTTGAATAAATAGAGTTTTCATTATTTTGAAAATTTTTAGTTTTTAAAAGTGTTTTAACATGAAAATTTATTTTCCTAAAAATGTTTTAATGATACTTTAATGGTATTTTGTTTAATTAATGTCAATAATCCTTGGTGTTACATATGATTCAATGAAGATATTTTGTAATGATCCCATATTAATTCTATATCTAGATGAATTAAGAGTGTTTCAAATATATTGACATGGAAGACATTTCTTTTGTATGGGTTAATCATGTTTCAAAGTGATTATTATGTAAATTGTTTCTTTTCCATGAGTTAATGACGTTCTGAAAAGAATAATGGTTTTTTAAATAAATTTATAACGAAAATAATATGGTACGTGGAATTGTTTTATAATGAAAATTTATTCCAATATAAACCATATACTGGTGGTTCTGTTATAAATAAAGGATGGGTTGTTTCGTTATAAAACATGGATGGGTGCTTACATTATTAACTAAGGATAAATGATTCCATGATAATCCATGGATGGGTGTGACCATGATATCCCTCTAATGGATTGGGTAATTTAGAGATGAATGTCTACCATATCAGTTATTACATCTATAAAAAGTGATAAATAGATAATGTACCAAGATACAAAAACATTATCATTATATATTCTATGGTTATGCATGTTTCATTTGATCAAGACTGATATCACAAAGACAATGATTATTGACTCTATTTAATCATGTATTTTTGATATATTTATAGCATGTTTTCGTGTTTTATGATATTAGTGTTGATGGGTTGGAATATTATTTTATTATTAACATATACTTTGATTATGTCACCATACTATTGTGCTCATCATATTCTCACAGATGAAATTCAATTGTTAATACTTTTGTTTACCTTTTCTGATCATTTAAGATCACACTTATTATGTTTATTTTCACTAATTTATCAATAATGATGTTAAATAAATCTTTTATTGAAGTGTTTTATACGGATTATGATTATTACCTAATGTAGAATATGAAAAGATGGGTATAATGGGAGATGATGTTCTTCTTTATGAACAAGTTGTTTATAAATCCATGATTTTATGGTTTTTTCTTAATTCTATAACTCTAAACCTAAAAGTTCCTTTAGAATGTATGTGATCCAATGTTTCCTTTTGATATTTTATGTTTTGGATGGTGAAAATTGGGTAACCATCATATGTATCAAAGTTGAAAATGTAATGTTTGTGTTTATAGCACTAGATCTGGGGTGCGAGTTAGGGGTCCTCATAATTGATGATTTGCTTTTTCAATAATGAGGATATAAATATTTTTTTATGACTGATATTTGAACTAGATTCTATCGGTTGAGGGTAAAAATTTAATACATCACCAAGATATACTTTCATACGAGTTAAGGACACTATGACTGTACATAAATTCCATTTTTTCTTATTAATGTGTCACTATCCGACCCTAGAATCTTGGTTCCGGTACATTATTTTATTACATTGGAAAGCTTAAAAGGAATGAAATCCTAAAGGGCTGATTAGTTTAGTATTATTAAGGAACTAGACACATAAATTGTTCCTTTATTACATTGTTAAAATAGGAAAAATAAAAGGAAATTAATTTGAATCATTAAAATTATTCAAAGGATTCTTCTTCATAACCTGGGGAATGGAAACATAATAAAGGTGAGCAAAAACGATCATTAAGGGTATGTAAAATGGAATAAATAATGAAATAATGAGAATAATTATATATGTTAATTTATGTAACTCAAGAACACGTGTCATTTAAATAACTATATAAGGCATAATCAATATATAAAGGCAAATAGTCGAAACACATGCCACCAAATCAATGAATTGAGAATGAAATGAAATAATATATATATTCTTAGAAAATTTCATAGATTAATAAAAAATAAAATTAATAAAATTTGTAATTATTGGACATCTTTTATCTAGCACATGAGCCACTACCATGAATACCTTTCACTAGTTGGTTTCATTTTGTGGGTAGAAACCCAATTATTCTGCATTGAAAAAAACTCAAAGGGTTTTTTCCAACTAATTTTGTCTCATAAGACCACTGATTCATTGAGGGGATTGCAATAATCTATCCCAAACCCATAGGTCTGGAATTAAATAGTTCCCAACACATGTCATAATAGTATAAAGCATTCCTTATATATCAAACATTCTATTTAAAAAGATATCTTTAAATAAAAGTGTCGCATAATAATTTCAAATATTTAAAACATATGACCCATAAAAGTAAATAATTATCAAATGAGAAATAAAATACCATGAGGATAAATAGATTATTGATCAAAAGTAGCAGAAGATACACCAAAAAAAGAAGTAAGTGGTGAATATGACATTTATCTCACAAACATAAAAAGTGAGATAAAAATCCCTTACAACATTGTAATCATTTAACTAAAAGGCCATAAATTTATAAAAGAAAGTATTTTAATATAAAATAACATTTCATACTTATAAAGTACGATTCAAAACACAATGTCATCCTGATTGTGGGAAATTTTGTTCCTGCTGTAAAAGTTATAAAAACATTCTTTTTTCGTTTGTATTCTTAAAGTACCATGTTTTTTAAAACGAAAAAAAATTCTTTTAAAACAATTGAAAAAATATAAAAAAGTGATAAAAATGTCTTTAAATAATCAATGGATAATTGTATAAATATTTTTGTAAATTTATTTAGAAAACACTAATATGGAAGAGGAATATTCTCCAGTAGGGACTTAAATACAAACAATCACAAATAATAATGTGATTGAGAAATAAAATCTCACAAATTCATAATCAGAAGATTCTTATTGCCATTAATGAATGAAAATTATTTGGATATGATAATAAAATAATCTTCATAACAATTATCAAAAAATACATTCATGGTCATTATATAAACCCCAAAAAAGAAACAAGTAATGTATAAGGCATGTGTCCCACAAAAAGAAAAGTGAGACAAGGATCTCGTAAATTACACTTCCTTTTTAGTTAAACGCACCATAACAAATTTTATAATAGATTAAAACATTTAAAAATTTATATAAGAACCTTATTCATATTTATGTTATAATATATGTTCTTATTATATTAATATCTCTCCCATTTGTTAATAATATTTCATCATTTTCACCTTCGAGTGTTAATTGCCTAGTTCTTCGAGTATGTTTTCACTTTTTATTTGTTGTCACAATTACTTAGATCACGATTTCATAATATCCATAATTTAACACATGATAAAAATATAATATATATTAAATATATATATATTTATAATATCCTTAGAATTTGGAGATGGGAAATGAATTGCACCATTCATGGATATGGTAGGTTGTATGTACGGATGAATGTGAATTTTAATTCTTTTTATTTTAAAAGAATTAAAATTAAATGAAATTTTTTTATATTATAATAAGAGAATAATATATATTTTTCATATATCAAATATTTTTATTAAATTTATCATTTATACGATCCATGTATAGTGTGAACGAATCACATCGCTTTGGGGAGGCAGTGGTCCACACATCCCCAAACGATTTTATCATATTTAATTAAACAAAAAAAATGAAGGTATGTGTGATATAAAGAATAAATAAGTATTAAGAAAACCTAAATATCACATATATCAAATAACAATATAGTGTCCATCATAATGACTAACCATGATAGGTGATAATGGAATAAATGAATGACATCGTTTCGTGAGGTGGTAGTTCATCACACATGAGTGGTAAATTCATTACCCACTAATGAATGTGTGCGTACTTGTAGGCATAAAACATAACATAAAAAAATCTCAGTGTATATTTTTATTATATAATTAATAAAAAATAATAAACGAACTATCGGGGAAATAAAAATAACAAAAGTGATCATTGAATAACATTACCTCTTATTTGGGTAATTCCTTCTAGTTTATTCCAAAATATTTAATTAACATGCTTTTTGAAAAATGTAAGGATTCTATGATTAGGGGAGAAATGTTTGGATCTTATTATGAAAGGGTTGGTATGATCTAGAAGGCTCAATGTAGTGTGAGGATGATTGGTTTGAGGTTCCATTTTATAATTAAGATGAAGGGAACTTTGGGAAAATCAAAAATTATTAAATAAATATAAATTAGTTTTCAATTAGAAACCAATAAAAATAAAGTTATTTTAATTATAATATGATTATGGGTCTAAATAATTTCATCCAATAATTTTTAGACATTTTTTGGTCACATTCTTACGCTTATATGTTGGCATTAACCCTTAGGTAGACCCTTTAACACTCACCATGACAGCTTGGCTTTTTTAGTCATTAACGGTTAATATAGTTACTATAAAATGAAAAAGAACAATAAATTAGTCATGGATGAACTTTAAAGAATTATAAAAATATTTTTTCGAATTTTCATATTTTTATGAATTAGATATAATTCAATAAAATATTACTTATTTTAAAATATCATTAAGGTCAATTTTGACACCATTAAATTCCTTACTTTTTAAAAAATATCAATACAGACGATAACTTCAAACCAAAAAATTCAAAAAAATCCATAATATGTCTACTTCATATTGATAATTTTTGTATGCCGTTATATATATAATTATATTTATTTTAATATTTTAAAAAGATTTATTTGATATGTCCTTTAAATAAACAATTAATTCACCATCAATGTGCAATCCTTTAATTTCAGTATTAAATCACTAAAAATTAAAAATAAATTATCATGATGAAGATAAAAAATTTATTTTCCCAATTACTATTCATAGTCAAAGATATATTCTTAATATCCATATTTGAATTTATAATACTTTTTAAAAACATGAGTGTGACATATTGGACATCCCTTAGAATAAAATACTAAAAATTTCTTAAAGTCTTTAAAGTGGCTCCAAGAGGCCATAAAAGCGTCCCAAGGATGATTTTGTTCAACAATAACTCATAAAATAAATTTAGGATAAGTGTTAGGGTAGTTTTATAATACATATAATATTACTTAATCCTTTAAATACTCGATTTATCCTTACCCATGGTAATAAAAAATATTACTAAAGTTACTATTCATAACGTCCAAAAATAAAAGGGGCCAATTTTCTAGATTTGGAACATACGATCCAAAACTTATAATCCATTTTCCAAATTCAAAACATATAATTTTCAAAAATTAATTTAAATATAATCCCAGTGATGAAATGAGAAAACAAGTTTTTAAAGTAAAAACCCTCATAAGATTTAAATGTTTTATATCCAAATTCAATGTGAAATTGATTCCAATGATGCAAATTGGATTAAATGATAAAAAAAATTGATGTATTTATACTTTAAAACCATTAAAGAATGTAATTTAACACTATAAATAAATTTTGTTCAAAAGAATTTTTATGTTAATATGAAATATTTTAGCACTATTCATCAAAAACTAAATCTCATCAAAAAATACCAATAATTAAACAAAATTAAAATTTATATTTAAAATTAAAATAAGAAATTTATTTTTTCAAATAAAATATATTAATTTTTAAAATAATTGATTTAAAATAGCTTCTCCTTTAAAAGGTTTTAAACCGACCTAACAAAAATAAAGGTTTTTATATATAAAAATGGTTTTGTTCTTATATTATGCTAATTAAAAATATTAGATGAATATAAAAAATATATTATTTAATAATATTACTTTAATATCATTCACTAATTGTAAATAATTTAATTTATTAGAATAAAACGTCTTTGTGAGCATTAAAATAGTAATTTATAAAAACATTTTCTATATATTCTGTAGATTCCCATATTAATTTCTAAATAAACCATAACCAATGAATTAAACCATAAATTTTAATAATTTATTTAATAATATCCATAACCATGAACTTAAAAACCTTGTTTTATCTTATTATATTAAATAATAATATTTTAATAATATATTTTTGTTCGGTAAAACTCAGCCTTGTATATAATTTTAGCCAAATAATTATAGTGTGTAGTGTAAGGTTTACATGGTGTTTCATATAAAATAATCCCACAAGATAATTAAATTTATTTGAAAATGAAAATTTTGTAAAGTATTGGGTTGTTATGTTCCCCCACTTTAAATAAATTTCATCCTCACAATTTAAACATGACCACGATAGCCAAGGGTTTTATATTTGAAAAACAAATTGTCGAAAAACCCACCTCATAAATCGGGTTAATAATACATATTATTAACTAGAAGGAAAATGAAATGTGAAGGCCACCACAAAAATAGTCTTTTGAATAGGTCAATATTTGTGAAAACATGGATATCGAAGAGAAATATAACCATCATGTCCTGATGGATAATTATAGAGAACATGGTCATCATAAAGTATACCATCAGAAGGCTGTAAATCTGTGATTGATTAAAGAGGCCATTTATTTCTCAATATGAAAAGTAAATGAACACATTTTTAATTCTAAAATAATTTTAATAGAGTTAAGGAATTTATTTGATTATTAAACTAATAACATAAGGAATCATTCTTACATTACATGTATAGTTTCATTCTTTAATCAATTTCCTCCACAAACTCATCATTTTCCCTAATGGTGACTATTTAAGATTGATTTTTTTTTCTTGAATAAAGAATTAAAATAAATTTATATGTATTATAAAATTCAAAAAATAAAAAATATCTATTCCTCTTATCATTATAAATTAACCATAACCAAAATGGTTAGGATTAGATAATATAATTTTTTAAAAAAATAAACCTTTATAAGATGAAAGAAAACTTTAATCTCCAAAATTCAATAGTAATTACCAAATTTCAACATAAATTATTCAACAAATAAATATCCATCCTAAAAAATAATCTAGACAAATATTGAAACCCAAAAATCAAAATTATTTGATCATATAGACTTCTAAATAACATTAATCACTCTTAATGTCTTATACAAAAAATTTAATTTCATAAATCATATAATGTCCAAGATATGATAAATATTTCCATAAATTACCTAGATCGACATATGTCCATAATAAAATAATATATTATTCCAAAATATAATTCAAATTTTACTTCTCAAATAAAATAACATAGTATTCTATTTAACTTGATCATATAATGTAACCAAAGTAGTGAATGTCTTCCAAAATAAGATTATTCACTTAGTCACCAAATCATTTTACAATCCTAAGTTAATCTATATGATAAATAAGTTGTCCCAAAAATCAAAATTACCTTTATTGATTAGATATTTTAACTACACAATGTCACACTAACCAAGGCTTCATGTAGTCTAGTTGTAAGAACTCGGTTCTTCTCTTTGAGGTACGGGCTTCTTCTTTACTCTTTTCCTTGAGTGTTTTTAATAAAATAAGGAAAATGGGGGAAATACTAATTATTGGAACTACACGCCATGTACTTTTTCCACACGCCGCGTACTTCTGGCCGTGTTGGGATGACTACACGGGGCGTGTAGCCATGTTGGCGATAAAGGGTGTAGGAACCGACTACACGCCGTGTGGTGGTCCTTCACACGCCGTGTAGTCATTCAGCATGCCAAAACAGTTAGGAAGTGGAGCAACTGCCAGCTGGGCGGTAATACATGCCGTGTACTCAGGAGTACATGTCGTGTACTCATGTCGGCCGAAGAACAGTGTCGCGCTGGCGGTAAGCCGCCAGGGGAATAGTTAAATGAAAGGAGTATACGCCATGTAATTTGAATTACATGCTGTGTACTTTGTTTTTTCAGCTTAAAATAGGCAGTAGCCTTCTTATTAGGCAGAGGAGGCATTTGAGCCATTTTGGAGCCAAAGGAGGAGGCTGAACCTCTGACGATCCGCTGAGCGATCGTCTGGAATCAGTTTCCGCCTTGGACGATCCCGTTGGAAACGCATGGGTAAGGGCTTCCATCTCCTTGGCTGATTCTTACCAATTCTTCTCCTAATAGGATTTGAGGTTAAGCGGGTTTTGTTCTTCGTCATATCTACGTCGTTCTTCGGCGTTTCTGGAGTCGGCATTCGGGAATAACGTTCGTTGGCATATAAGGTAGTTCGCTTGGTGTTTAGTTTTCTATCTGCTATGTATTTGTTGTGTTTTTGTACCATGAACCCATGTTGGGGTGTCGTTTGGCTGAGTCCATTTCTATATTAAACACCTAGATTTGATTAGGTATTTAATTATGATATTAAAATACTTGTTGGGATTATTGCTTAGATCCGGAACCACCTCGTTGGTGTGTTCCACTGTTTAGCCGATGGCCAGGATACCTAAGGGTATAACTTAAAAGTAGTGATTGTAGAATTTCCTTGAAAGGAATTGCTTGTTTATTTCTTATTTACATGTTGGGAATGGCCCGGTTACCTGTTATTCTGAGTGAGATGTTGTGATTAGCCCGTGGGCACTGCACTGTTAGCCTGAGGGCATTAGTTATTTCGGCCTGAGGGAAAATTCTTCCATGCCTGAGGGAAATAGACTCTGTGCCTAAGGGCGACACTACCTACGCCTGAGGGAAAACTTTGTTATGCCTGAGGGAAGATTCATGTGTTGGATACTCTTTACCTGAGGGTAGGAGTTTACGTGTCTGAGGACATTAGCTGGTTATTTAGAATATTCACTGGGGTGATATTTTAAACTTAATGGATTAAATAGATAATAAAATGGCAATATAACTGGTAATTAGTTACTTTTGAGTATTTCTTACTTTATTGCACTTTACTATTGCACACTGTCATTGCATGCTTTCACGCAGTTGGGCACGGTCCTTTGGTGGGTGCCTAATGGGAATTTATTTCTCACAGCCTGTTTGGGTCATGCTTTTCGGCCCAAACAGATTATGTTTCTATAGGTGTGGATAGGGGCAAAAGTCCCTATACAGGTACTTGACTGTTGCTGAGGAGTAGGAGGGTATGGGACTGAGCCTAGGCTCGCGATGCCGCTGCCAGCTGTTTTGCTTGGTTTTTCTGTACTCGGCTTTTGGGTGTATTGTATTGATGTATAACATGTTCTGACTATTTTCTTAGAACTTGAGACATTGAGCATCATTATTTATCTACTGTTGGTTATATCCAATGCTGTTGTTTATTTAATTTGTGCATGATTTACTGCTTCCGTTGTTCGTTGTATATTTTATTTGTATTCCACTGCGCTGCACTTTGACAAATGAGGGCATAGTTTCCCCACTATCAGACCTGGGCCCTCGCTGCTAGTCAGCAGCCTCTGGCATTTGGGGAAACGTGGTTGATGCCACATGGCGAACTGGGTTCGGGGCACCCGGAACCGGGACGTTAGAAAGTTGTATCAGAGGAGTTATTTTCTTTGACTTACTATTTGGAGCCTTAGTCAGGTATAGGATGAACGGTAGTTGGTAATAAGCTGTGCCCAGGCGTAGCTAACCCGTGTACAGGGAAAAGCCAATCTACCTCGTATTTAGCAATTTTTTTGATTTTGGAAATTTTATAGTTGATATGTTTTCACCATTGTGTGACGCACTTGAGATTGTGCTATGATAATTTATTTGTGGGTTCTATTTAGTTTCAACCTGAGGAGATGAGGATATTCCATCTCATGCATCATTTTGGCACATGTTAGAAATCACATGCCATGCATAGTTTACATTCCATGTAGGTGCATTAGAAAAATTGCATGTTGTTGTGATAGTTGTTGTGCTAGAAAATAATGTTGTTGTGATAGTTGCAATGATAAAATACCTGTTACTGGATAGGGTAATTTTTGTGTGAGTTGTTCCTAGAATGGATGCCAAACTTTGGTTTTTGGAGAGTATGGTCCCCCATTGACCGGAATTTGGTGGATCATTGACTGGTTAATATGTTATAACACAGATAAGATGTCAAACTTTGACTCGTGGGGAGTATGGGCCCTCACGGGTCATAATTTGACACTTAGGTATTGTTTTTCAGTATTTTCTGGGTTTCGGGGAAGTTTCTGAGGCATACTGTCCAGAAACCCAGTATACACGCCGTGTAGTATTTTAAACAAGTCGTGTATGGACTTCTTTTTGGGAAGAAAAATGAACTTTTTAAGAACACGCCGTGTACTCTGAGTACACTTCATGTAGTCTCTTCCCGTGTCTCAAACCGTGTGGGCGGAGACACGGGGTAGGGATTTGCTTGGGCAAAAAACGTTGTGTACCATATGTAGACATCATGTAGTGTTGACCTAGAGTCCGGCTGTGTAACTAACAACCCAGGTCAGTGAACTCCTTCACAGAACATGCCATGTCAATTATGAACACGTCGTGTAGTGTGACCTGGGGACTCAGCCGTGTAACTAACAACATGGGTCGATGTCACTGTTCCTTGAACACGCATGTACCTATGGGGACACGCCGTGTAGTCTTGTCTGAGGACAGACTGTGTAGACATTTCCCTGTGGTGGGGAAACAGGGTTGTTGACACGCCGTGTGTGGGTGTAACACGCCGTGTAGTGTCAAGCCATGTAGTCGGCTGTGTCACAGATGACACGGGATGTTGGAAAATAACACCATACATGTCGTGTAGATAATATACACGCCGTGTAGTTTTGTTCAAATGGGAGCCGTGTGGCTTAGCCGTGCAGAAGGACCCGGGCAGTGGAAGGGAAGTCAAGTACACATCGTGTAGTCAGTATACATGTTGGGTAGTCTTGTTTTGAAAATGTTTAAATACCTTCTTCTTCTTGTTCCCTTTGTGGTTTCTTCGGTTCATCCTTAATAATATTGAATCTAAGGCGTTTTTTTGACCATGTAGTGTCATGCCGCCCAGACGACCGCGCGTTGTTCGCCAGGAGAGCGGCTACGAGAATACTCCAGAGATGGTGGGCCATGGGCTACCATTTGATCCTCCATCAGAGCCAGATACGACACCAACTGTTATACCGGACATAGGCACGGAGGCGCAGTTCTGTGAAGGCTTATTGTGGTTTATGCAGACCTTTCAGGGAGCACCGTAGGCTGCCACATCTATGGCCAAGATGACACGTATCTTTCAGTAGCAGCATCCACCTATGTTCTCAGGGGATGTCAGACCATATACTACGAAGTCTTGGTTGGGGTCGATGCAGAATATTTTCGAGCATCTTGAGACGCCACCAGGGCAAAGGGTCAAGCTCGCGACTTACATGCTGCGTGATTCCACCAAGAGGTGGTGGGATGTTACCACCCAATCAGAGCATCACAGAGACATGGCGTGAGAGGATTTTTAGGCAGTCTTCTATGACTTCTTCTTTTGTGAGATGTTGCGAGTAGATAGAGCTTGAGAGTTCATGAATCTGCAGCAGGGTGCTATGTCAGTGATGGACTATTCTGCTCGTTTTAAGGAGCTTCATCGCTTTGGACCCGTGCTGGTGGGTGATGAGACGTTGAGAGCCAGACATTTTGGGGATGGTCTTCGGTATGATATCTGAGCCCTGGCGAATGTATTCAGGTTGCCTATTGTACACGCTATTGTGAACCAGGCGTTGATCACAGAGGGGAACCTTCGAGAATCTAGTGGTATGGGCTAGGGTGGTTCAACACCAGTTACCGGTACCTTTTCTACTGGAAAGAGGAAGAGGCAGATGGAATTCTTTTAGGGTGGCAGTACCAGCCAGGCATTTTCTTCAGGTGGGCCGGTCAGGTGCTACCCGTGCGGTAGAGGGGGGAACAAGAGGCCTCAGTGTCCACGAGACCCAGCGGAGTGCCGAGATTGCGGCAAGATGGGTCATCTGTAGCACTTTTGTAGTGCGTTTCCACCCGTGGCTAGTGAGAGGGGTTATGCGTGGACTTCGCGTGCGGGGGCAGGACCAGTGGCTTATTACCAATCAGGGAACTGGAATACATCAGGGCATGCAGGTAGAGATGGTGGTCGTGGACGTGGTAGCCAGACACCAGGATCTCAGAGGCAGTATGGCGGGCTAGCTCAGGGTAGTCAGGCTGTGTCGTAGGGTCACGGCATTGGGCAGGCATATGCAGTGCAACAGACCCAGCAGGAGCAGGATCCTAGACCTTCTACAGTCAGAGGTACTATTCTAGTAGCTTCTGTCTTTTCTTCTATACTTTTCGATATGGGTGCTACACATATTTTTATATTTGTACCCATTGTGGAGATCCTAGGGCTCTGTGTTTCTTCGTCTTCTGTTATCATGATTCTAGACACTCTGTTGGGGACTAGAACGGCTGGTGTGCGTTAGTGCAAGGGGTGCCCCCTTAAGGTTGGTGGGTGTCACTTCTTTTGGGAACTCTTTGTCCTAGAGATGACGCGCTATGATGTCATTCTCGGGATGGACTGGTTGGTTCCCTTTCAGCCCTTCGTAGACTACTATCGTCGCATGGTGCATTTCACGTCACCAGATAGACTAGAGTTTCTATACAAGGGCGAATGGGATGTTCAGGCGAGTCGAGCTGGACCATAGCATCATGGGTGATGTGGAGTCATGGCCCAGACTGTGAGTTTATATCGGGATGACCAGGGGACTTGTCAGGAAGATTGCCCTCCTATTTATGATCGATTTAGGGATGTTTTCCCGGACGACTTTTCGGGTTTTCCACCAGAGAGAGAGTTGGATTTCTCCATTGAGCTTGTTCTAGGAGCAGCACCGGTGTCCATTCCCCCATATTGGATGGATACACCTGAGTTGCAGGAGCTCAAGAGGAAGTTGGAGGAGTTTCAGGCAAAGGGCTTTATCCTACCCAGTACTTCTCTATGGGGTTCACTGGTCCTTTTTGCGAAGAAGGGTGACGGTAATCTTAGACTCTGTGTGGGTTATCAGAAGATGAACCAGTTGACCGTTAAGAACTGATATCCCTTACCGAGGATTGATGATATTTTTGATCAGCTTCGTAGAGTACGAGTGTTCTCGAAGATTGACATGAGATCATGATATCATCAGCTACGCATGAGACCATCTGATATACCTCTCATGGATTTCAGGAGTAGGTATGGTCTATATGAGTATACGGTTATGCCGTTCGGATCAAGAACACGCCATCAATTTTCATGGCTCTGATGAATCGTGTGTTCCATCCGTATGTAGATTCTTTTGTGGTAGTATTCGTGTATGACATCTTGGTATACTCTCACACTCGACATGACCATGCCACCCATCTTGAGATCGTATTGAGTACATTGAGAGAGCATCGGCTATATGCTAAGCTCTCAAAGTGCCACATTTGGATGGAACAGATTCACTTCTTGGGTCATATCATCTCTGAGGCAGATGTTTCAGTAGACCCAGAGATGGTGAGAGCAGTAGTTTCCTGGGAGCATCCTAAGAACGTGTTTGAGATACGGAGTTTCGTAGGGCTGGCTAGTTACTGCAGGCATTTTATACAAGAATTCTCCCTCTTAGCAGTGCCGTTGACAGGATTGACTAAGAAGGGTGTGAAATTTGTTTGGACGGAAGATTGCGAGGCAGCCTTTCAGGACCTGAAGATAAGGCTGACATCAGCACCGATCCTGATACTCCCAGAGCCGGGGGAGATCTATACAGTTTACTGTGATGCATCAGGTATTGGGCTGGGAGCAGTATTGATGCAGGGCGATCGATTAGTTGCATACGGGTCTCAGCAGTAGAGGCCACGTGAGAGGAATTACCGGACGTATGATCTCGAGTTGGTAGCAGTTTTTCATGCGTTGCACTGTTGGAGACATTATCTATTGGGGGGGAATTTTTTGGTTTTCACCGACGATAAAAGTCTCAAGTATATATTTACTCAGCGTGACTTGAATCTGAGGCAGAGGATGTGGGTCGAATACCTACAGTCCTTTGATTTTGAGCTTGCCTATACACCTAGTAGAGGTAATGTTGTAGCTGATGCACTGAGCAGGAAGGCTCAAATACAGGCAGTACAGGAATCCAGCGGTGAGTGGCAGCTCATGGCATTGTTCTCTGAGATGCATCTGGAGGTGCATGATAGTCAGGGGCAGACTTATCTTTCCTCTTTAGATGTGACTTCTACCCTCCTGCATAGAGTAAGGATGAGAAAACTATCAGATTCCGAAGGCCTAGTTCTACGGGAGTCGATTGCCGGTGGGGACCCTTCTCCTGGGTGCACGATAGGCGATGATGAGGTTTTGCGTTTCCATGGACGAGTGTCAGTTCCAGGGGATATATGCGAGGAGATGATGCGAGAGTTTCATGCTTCAACTTGGGAAGTTCATCCCAGGGTTACCAAGATGTTCCGTGACTTGAGACGTCAGTACTGGTGGCCGAGTATGAAGAGAGATGTAGCTGGTTTTGTTACGAGGTGTTCCACCTGTCAGCAGGTGAAGGCAGATCATTAGAGACCAGCTGGACTGTTACAACAATTACCCATTCCAGAATGGAAATGATATGATGTCGTGATGGATTTCGTGACAGGGTTGCCGAGGTCACCTAGAGGTAATGATGTCGTGTGGGTAGTTGTGGACAGACTCATGAAGGTAGCTCACTTCTTGTCGATCAAGGATACCTTCAGTGTTGACGAGCTCAGAAGTCTGTATATCTGAGAGATCGTACATATTCATGGGGTTCATCGTTATATCGTTTCTGACAGGTACGCCCACTTTACGTCTCGTTTCTGGTAGAGTTTTCAATGGGCGCTGGGTACACAGGTGCTTCTGAGCACAGTATACCACCCTCAGACCGATGTCTAGTCAGAGCGTACTATACAGGTGCTTGAAGACATGTTGCGTGCATGCATCATAGACTTTGGGGCTCTTGGGAGAAGAACATACCCCTAGTCGAGTTTTCCTATAATAATAGCTTCCATGAAACTATTGAGATGGCACCATACGAGTCTTTATATGGGAGGTCGTGCTGATCACCTTTGTGCTAGTTGGAGGTAGGTGAGGCAGCTTTGTTGGGACCATGTCTCATGCAAGAGACTTCTGAGCTGGTCCAGTTGATTCAAAAGCGGATGGGTACCGCGCAGTCTCGTCAGAAATCTTATGCTGATCGCTGTAGATGACCTTTGGAGTTCGTGGTTGGGGATCAGTTTTCTTGCGTGTTTCTCCGAGGCTGGGACACAAGCGGATCAGGAGATAGGGTAAACTTTTACTACGGTATGTGGGACCATTTGAGATTCTAGAGAGAGTCGGTCTTTTTGCTTATCGGTTGCAGTTACCAAAATGGTACCGATCCATGAACGACATCTTCCACGTATCTCAGTTGTGTCACTATCATTCAGACTCGTCTCCCATCTTTCATCCCAAGGAGGTTGATCTGGAGGCAGATGCGTCCTTTGAGGAGCATCTGATTCGTATCGTTGACAGGAGCATGAAGGTTCTATGAGGCCAACTAGTTCCTCTCGTACGGGTGCTATGGAATCATGGCCGAGTGCAGGACGAGACCTGGGAGCGGGAGGCCGACGTACGTGCTCAGTGGCCGGAGTTTTTCACGGCTATATCTTCTCCACACTTGGAAGGGAAATTCATGGATGAATTTCTATAAGGGGGGAAGTTTGTAAGAACCCGATTCTTCTCTTTGAGGAACAAGCTTCTTCTTTTCGATTTTACTTAAGTGTTTTTAATAAAATAAGGAAAATGGGGAAAATCCTAAATTTTGGAACTACATGCCATGTACTTTTTCCACACGCCATGTACTTCTGGTCGTGTTGGAATGAGTACACGGGGCGTGTATCCATGTAGGCGACAATGGGTATAGGAACCGACTACACACCATGTGGTGGACCTTTACACGCCGTGTAGTCAGTCGGCAGACCAAAACAGTTAGGCGGTGGAGCAGCCGCCAGCTGGGTGGTAGTACACGCCGTGTACTCAGGAGTACATGTCGTGTACTCATGTCGGCAGGCGAACAGTGTCGTGCTGGAAGAATGCCGCCAGGGGAATAGTTAAATAAAAGGAGTACACGTTGTGTACTTAGAAGTACATGTCGTGTAGTTTGTTTTTTCAGATTAAAATAGGTTGTAGTCTACTCATTTGGAGGATGAGGAATTTGAGCCATTTTGGAGCCAAAGGAGGAGGCCGAACCTTTGAAGATCTTCTAAGTGATCATCTGGAATCAGTATCCGCCTCGGATGATCCCGTTGGAACTGCACGGGTAAGGGATTCCATCTCATTGGCTTCTTCATACCAATTCTTCTCCAAACAAGAGTTATTTGAGGTTTAGAGGGTCTTGTTATTCATCAGATCTACGCCGTTCTTGGGCGTTTCTAGAGTCGTCGTTCAGGTATAACATTCGTTGGCGTATAAGGTAGGTGGCTTGGTGTTTAGTTTTCCAACTACTATGTGTTTGGTGTGTTTTTGTGCCACAAACCCACATTGGGGTGTCGTGTGGGTGAGGTCGTTGCTATATTAAACACCTAGATTTGATTATTTATTTAATTATGATATTAAAATACTAGTTGGGATCGTTGCTTGGATCCGTAACCACCTCGTGGGTGTGTTCCACTATTTAGTCGTTTGTCCAGGATACCCGAGGGTATGCCTTAAAAGTAGTTATTGGAGAATTTCCTTGAGAGGAATTGCTTGTTTAATGCTTATTTAGAAGTTTGGCATGGTCCGATTACCTATTAGCCTGAGGGTGTTGTTGTGATTAGCTCGTGGGCACTGCACTATTAGCCTGAAGGTAGTAGTTATTTTGGCCTAAGGGAAACTTCTTCCGTGCATGAGGGTAGTAGACTCTGTGCCTGAGGGAGACACTACCTACGCCTGAGGGAAAACTGTGTTATTCCTGAGGGATGATTCTTGTGTTCGATACTCTTTACCTGAGGGTAGAAGTTTACGTGTCTGAGGACATTAGCTGGTTATTTAGAATATTCACTTTGGTGATATTTTAAACTTAATGGATTAAATGGATATTAAAATGGCAATATAACTGGTAATTAGTTACTTTTGAGTATTTCTTACTTTATTGCACTTTACTATTGCACACTGTTGTTGCATTCTTTCACGCAGTTGGGCACGGGCCTTTGGTGGGTGCCTACTGGGAATTTATTTCTCACACCCTATTTGGGTCACGCTTTTCAGCCCAAACTGATTATGTTTCTACAGGTGTGGATCGGGGCAAAAGTACCTATACAGGTACTTGACTATTGCTGAGGAGTAGGAGGGCATGGGACTAGGCCTAGGCTCGCGATGTCGCTGCCAGCTGTTTTGCTTTGTTTTGTTGTACTCTGCTTTTGGGTGTTCTGTATTGATCTATAACATGTTCTAGATGTTTTCTCAGAACATGATACATGTAGCATCATTATTTATCTACTGTTGGTTATATCCACTACTGTTGTTTATTTCATTTGTGTGTGATTTATTTCTTCCGCTGTTTGTTGTATGTTTTATTTGTATTTCGTTGAGTTGCACTTTGACAAATGAGGGAATAGTTTCCCCACTATCAGACCTGGGCCCTCACTGCTAGTCGGCAGCCTCTGGCGTTTGGGGAAACGCACTTGAGGTCACGTGGCGAAACGGGTTCGGGGCACCCGTTGAGTGGCACCCGGAACCAGGACTTTACACTAGTGTTAGGAAATGCACCCTTATATCCCTTCAGTTGTAGGTTTGAACCTTTTAACCCTTTCGAATGCAGCAGTTTGTTACCCAGCATACGAATGGTACTTTTTCAAAAACCATATATTTTCAAAAAAAATTATAATCCTTCTAAAAAATAACATAAATATATATAACATTGACAAAAATTTTTAACCATAAAGGTTATCTCATGTGTTTTATTTTGTATTCCTAATAATATAATTACCCATAATTACATTAAATTCAAATATTATATTAACCCCAACAATTATCCTTACCTTTATACATATTTACATAAAATTAAAAAGTATTATTCCTTAAATAACCTTTTCAAACATACTAATCCAACGGGTTGTGTTCATTAATGCATGTCTTCCTTAATCTAGTCCACAAGGTTGCTCCTAATCTTCAACTTATACCAACTGTAACTCCTCAAATCCAAAATCTCAGAGCTGGTACATTATTTTATTACATTGGTATGATTATAGGAATAAAATCCCAAGGGGCCGATCAATTTTGTTGTCTTTAAAAACTATATATATAAATGATTCCCTTATTGTATTGGTAAAACATAAATCAGAATAAAAGAAAATAATTTTCAACATTAAACTAGATAAAAGGATTCCACTTCATAACAAGGTGGAATAAAACATAACAAGGGTGAGATCAAATTCACAATAAGGGTATGTATAAAAAAAGAAATAATGAAATAATGAGAATAAATCTATATGGAAATGTATGAACTAAAAAACACATTCCATTCAAATAACTAGAGAATCAATAATCAACAGGGGTTGGAAAATAATTGAAACACGTGACATTTAATCAATGGAATTATAATGAAATGAATCCATTGATGTGTTAACCTACAATATCACAGATAAATAATAACTAAAATTAAGGAAATTTATAATTATTGGATTTCATGAATCTGGAACATGAAGCACTACCATCAATACCTTCCACAAGATGGTTTAAAAATATGTGTAGAAACTTATATATTTTACCTGGAAAAAAACTCGAAGGGTTTGTCTCTAACTGATTTAATATCATAAAACTACTGATTCATAGATGTTTTTTCATTAAATTTTCCCGAACACTTATGCATTCAATTAAACATCCCACATACCATGTCATACTATTCTGATTCATTCACCATATATAAGAAAATTGATTTAAAAATATATATTTAAATCAAAGTGTCTCATATCACATTGAAATGTTAGAAACATAAGACTCATAAAAGTAAATAATTATCAAATGATACATTGAATACCATGAATATAAAGATATTCATGATCAAAATGGGAAATAGATACACCACACAAAATAATTAACAGATGAATATGACATTTATCTCATATATGTAAAAGGTGAGATGAAAATACCTTACCACTTTGTAATAAGTTATTTAAAAGGAAACACATTTATAAAAAGAAACTAGTTATTTCAAAGTAAACTTGTAAAATTTTAAATTAATCCTCAAAAAAATTGGGTGTCACGACATTGTGAAACTCTATTAATGCCTTATAAGTTAAAAAACAATCATTTTACTTTGAGAGAAAAGTCATAAAGCAACTTGTTTTGGAAGATGACAAAAATGTTCCCTTTAAAACATTTGAAAAAAATACAAAAAGGGGTAAAAATGAATTTAAAAAATCACTGTATAATATTAAAAAAAATTGTAATCATTTTTAGAAATTAATTACATGGAAGATAAATATTCCCTAGTAGAAACATTGAAAAAACAATCCTGAATAACGAGGAGATTGTGAAATAAGACCCTAACACTTTATAATTAATAGAACTATATTACCATGAAAGAAAGAAAATTATTTTGATATCTAAATACCGTATTATTCTGAATAATGATCATAAAAGGCATTCAAGGGTGGTATACACACCCCAAAAAAAGAAACAAGTAGTGTATAAAGAATGTGACCTGCAGAAATAAAAGCAAGACAAAGAACCTCACACTTACTTTTTATTTGTATATTCATTAACCTATTGTATAATGATTTAATGAATTTTATAAATTTATATCAGAACCTTATTCATATTTAGGATATCAAATGTGATCTTTCTATATTGTTTCACTAGTTTGTTAATAATATTTCTTTATTTTCTCTATTTCAGGTGTTAATTTCCTTGTTCCTCAAGTATGTTTTGACTTGTCATTCGTTGTTCCAATACATAGATCATTATTTAATCATCTACATAATGTATATAATGATGTAAATATAATATATATTTATTATATATATATATTAATAATATTTCATAAAATTTATAAAAAGGAAATGAATTGCACCGTTCATGGAGACGGTAGGCCGTACGTATGCATGAACATAAATTTAATTTAATTTTACTATTAAAATATTGAAAAGTAAATGAAATATATGTATATAAAAATTAAATTATCATATATATGAAATATATTTCAAAAATGTTCACTAAAACCATCCATTGTACATTCTATATATAGTTTGAATGAATCACATCGCATTGAGGAGGCGGTAGTACACACTTCCACATATGATGTTATTGTATTTACACAAATTGAATGAAAGAAATTATTTGATATATAAAATTTAAATAATTATAAATAGAAAATATATATCACATATATCATATAAATACAGCATTTCCATCATAATGACCGACCATGAGAGGTGGTAAAGGAAAAAATGAATGACATCGTTTCATGAGGCGATAGTTCACAACATACGAAGGGTAAATTTGTTACCCATTGATGGAAGTGCGTTTAAATGTAGGTATAAACCTTAACATAAAAAAATCTCAGTATATTGAGAATACTGTTCTTGTTATATAAGCAATGAATAATAATAAATTATGGTGTGGGGAATGAAATAAAAATGAAGTGATCATTGAATAATGCTACCTCTTATTTGGGTAATTCCTTTTGATTTATACCAAAATCATTATTTATTTAATTTCTGAAAAAAGAGAGGCTTCTATGATGATGGGATGGAATATTTGGGATTATTTAGATATGTTTGGTATACTCAATAAGGATCAATGTTGTGTGATAATGTGACTGAGTAGGTTCCCTTTTATAATTGAGGTGAGCGATATTTTTGGAAAATCATAAAATATTAAATTAATATAAATTAAATTTCATTACCAAATTATTAGAAATAGAGTTATTTTGAAAGTAATATTATCACCACTATAAATAATCTAATACAATAATTTTTAGACATTTTTAGTTTAAATTCTTACCCTTATCGTTTAACTTAAACCCTTAGTTAAACCCTTTAACTCTTACCATGAAAACTTTTCATTTTTCTATTTAAGGGTTAACATACTTACAAGAAAATTAAAAAAGAACAATAAAAGAGTGCTGTATAAAATTTTAAACTTTATCCCAATCACTTTTCTTAATTTTATATTTTTATGACTTTTATATCATTTAATAAAATATTTTTTTTAAATGTCATTAATTTCAATTTTGATACTATTCATTTCATGACATTTCAAAAAATATGAATACACCAGACAACATCAAAAAAAAACATTTAATAAATCCCTAATTTGTTAACATATTATTTAAAAGTCTTGTATTATATTATATATATCAAATTATATTAATTTTAATATTTTTTATAACATTTATTTGATTTTTCCATTAATTAAACAATTACGACATCATCATTGTGCAAGCATTTAATTTAGTTATTTATTACATAATAATTTAAAATAAATTATCATGATGAATTTAAAAAATTTATATTTCTTATTAATATTTATAGTTGAATATATATTCTTAAAAACTATATATAAAAAAGTATACTTTTTAAAAACATGAGTGTGACATATTTGACCCCCCTTAGAATAAAATGCTAAAAAATACTTAAAGTCAACCAAGTAGCTTGGATTGGATTTAAAATCTTCCCAATCAGGATTTTGGTCGATAATAAATCATAAAATAAAATTATGAAAAGTGTTTGAGTGGTTTTATAATAGTTATATTATTTTTTAACCTTTAATTACTCAATTTACTCATAACGGTGGTAAAATAAAATATTAGTAAAGTTACTATTTATAATGTCAAAAAATAAAATAGGCCATATTTTATAAATATGGAAATTTTGATTCCAAATATGGAATTACTTTTCCAAAATTCAAACATATTATTTTCAATAATTAATTAGAAATTAATTCCATTGACGAAATAAGAAATCATGTTTTTAAAGTAAAAAAAATTAAAAGAGTGAAATGTTTCTATATAAATGTTCAGTCTAAAATTGATTACAGTGACCCAAATTGGATCAAATGATAAAACTTTTATCTACTTATCCTTTAAAACAATTAAAAATGTCATTTAACAATATAAATAAATTTTATGAAAACACATTTTTCAATTAAAATGCAATAATTTATCACTATTTATCAAAACATGAAACTTATTAAAAAAATACAAAAACATTAACCATTGTTTTTTTATATTTCAAAATCAAAATAAGAAGATTATTTTTAAAAATTAAATATAAAAAATTGTTAAAAATTATATTAAAAATTAGTTTGCGATTAAATGGCAGAAAAACTACAATTAGAAAAAATATAAGTTTTTATGTGTAAAATTGGGTTTGTTCTTATGTTTTTCCTATCAAATATATTTTATAAATGTAAAAAATATATTTTTTAAAATATATATTACTTAAATATCATTCATTAATTTTAATAAATTTAATTAATTAGGTTACGATTACTTTGTGAGCATAAAAAATAGTTATTTATAAAAATATTTTCTATTTATTTAGTTTGTTCGTATATTAATTTCTAATTAATTTCTAACAAGTGAATTCAAACATAAATTTTAATAAATTATTTAATACTATTCATAACAACTAACTTAATGGCTTGGTTATATCTTATTATATTTAATACCATATTTTTGTTTTTTAAAACTTGATCTTGGGTGCAATGAAATCCAACTCATTGTTGTCTATAGTGTATGATTAAAATGAGGATGCATAACAAGAAAGTTTGAAAAAAATTTAAATTTGTTCACAAATGAAATTTTTTAACATTTTGCGGGGTTTTATAATTGCCCATCTATATTTTTAGACTTAATTAATAGTTTCTTTAGTGATTATTGAGATGATGTTTCGTCCATGTTTATAGATGAAATTATTATATAGTCTTAGAGTAAGGAAGAGCATGAATGTCATTTGAGGATTATAATGAAGGGCCTAATAAAGTAAAATATGCATGAATAATTTACCAAGTGTAAATTTTTTTATAAATAATGTTTTATTTTTTAGTTCATATAATATCATGTGAGGTTATATTGATAGATCCATAATAGATAGAATTTATTAAACATTGAAACATAAAAATGAATATGAATGAGATTCATTATTTACATGGTTTAGTTGTATATTATTGATGATTTGGTTATAATTTATCCCGACTATCTAATTCACTCACTAACTTAACATTGATGGGAGTTATGTTCCTCTGGATAGATGAATGTGAGGAAGTTTTAATGAAAGTAAAGAGATAGTTAGTCAGTGATCCTTTTCATACACTAACGTATAATGGAAATGGGTTTATGATCTATTGTGATGTGTCAAAGAAGAGACTGTGATGAAACTTTATTTTTAATGATATGGTGATATATTATGCCTCATGACAACTGAAGGTTCATTAGAAAAATTACCCCACTCTTGTTTTTGAGTTAGTTGGGGTAATTGTTTTTATTAAATATACAAGGGCATTATATTTATAGAGAAAGGTGAGACATTTATTCTGATAAAAAAACGTTTAATGTATATATTCATTCATAAAGAGATGAATGTGAACCATAGAATATGGTTGGAGTTGATTAATGGTTATTAATTCTTAATACATTACCACCATTGGAAAGTGAACTGGGTAGACAATGATTTAGGTTAATATGATCATGATAGCTTATATATTATGAGGATAAAAAAGATCCAATATTTCTATATTTTTAAATTATATATATATAAATATTGAAGGAAAGGGATACATATTATTTCACTGAAATGATTGTTCAAAAATCTATCTAATTGATGATTAATATAGTGCATAAGGAAGTTTTAGATATAAAAAAATGTAAGATATTTTCCTATGTTCAACCTTAAGTATGATGTAATGATATGTTTTATGAACAGTGTATTTGTCCTATCCATACCAAATTTTAATATGGAGTTATTGGTCGAATATAATAGTCCACTATTATCTATTCATCCTAAAACTAGTAAGATATATAAAGATATGCAAGAATATTTCTAGTGGGTCAACATGAAGAGACATATTGGAGAGTATGTAACTTGGTGCTTAGTTTGTCAACATGTTGAGGCTAAGAGACATAAGTCACTAGGATGTTACAACCATTAAACCTGCCATAATTGAATAGGAAAACATCTCCTTGGATTTTTTTCATTTTAATCCCCTAAAAATATAATGTCCATAAGGCTGTTTGAGTTGTATTCAATCACATTATGTAGTCAATAACCTTTATTTATATCAGAAAACATTTATATCTTGTTAATATTGCCTAAATATACATTATTCATTTGGTATAGTTTCGTGAAGTACCACTTTCTATTATATCTGATCTGGATCCAAATTTTACCATGATGTTACGGAGAAGTCATTACCAATATATGGATTCAAAGATGTGTTTCAGTATAACTTATCATCCTAAAAAAATGTTATTCTAAGAGAACCATTCAAACATTGGAGGATATATCGGAGTCTTTTTGTCTAGATTTTAATGGTGGATGGGACCAACAACTTCCTCTAGTAGAGTTTTCTTGTTACAATATATTTCACTTGAGCATTCATATGGCTCCTTATGAAGACCTATATGGAAATTATTGAAGAAATATAATGTGATGGGATGAAGATGGATAAAGAAATATATTAGGGGAAGGGATGGCTAAGGAAATGGTAGAAAATGTTAGTGACATCCAACAATACATTATGGTGGTTTAGAGTTAATAGAAAAATTATGTTGATAATAATATCTGAAATTTGGAATTTGAAGTTGGTGATGAGGTATTCATACAAATTTCTCCATTGAAAATGGTTATGATGTTTTGAAAGAATATAAAGATTATTCATAAGTATATTGTCCTATTTGAGAATCTTGATCAAGTAGGGATGATACACTACTACCAAACATGCCTCTAATAGCACTTTCCTTTATCAGCATTATAAAAAATGTGAATAAATGGTACCCTTTATCAGTGTTTTATTTTTAGGGTTTATAAAACGTACCGTTTTAGTGATTTATTTTTAGTGTTGGTAAAGGTCTTGAATATAATGAAATAATGAAATAAATGAAAAATAAAAACAAGTTTATTTCAAAAGAATTATTAAAAAATTATTAATTGAAAAATTATTGATAAAAAAATAAATTGATTATACTATATATATATTATAAATAATGCCAAATAGTATATTATATATATATATATATGTAAAATCAAAATTTAAAAAAATGTTATTAAGAAAAACTTTAAACATTTTATTAACTAAATAATTGCTAATAATATCAATGAATAGTATATATTAAACATATAGATGCATAAAAATTTATCTAAATATGATTTATATAATAAAAAATGTTTATGATTTATATTAAATAGATATATATTTAATGAATAATGGTTTATAATTAAAAAATAACAGGAATTAAAAATACTCACTAATTGCATAAAGTAATAGACCTAATTGAATATTGTTTGTTTTTTTAATTTAACATATATCTAATGTGTGTGTTATATTGATTTAACATATTGGTAGTTAATTAATTTTCATATACAACGTACACACACAAATATTTACATAATTAATAAAATCTAATATAGAAACACAAACACCTAATATTTATGTAATTTATTCATATTTTAGTATTCATTTTAAAATTTCATTATAACATTATACATTTAATATATCATATCTTTAATCAATAAATTTTATTTCTTTATTTTTAATTTTATAATCGTTATGTATTAATTACTTTTTAATATTTTTCTATTTTATATATTTTTTGGACAATAACCAGTTTTAATTAATTTTTTATATATATTTATTTACTTTTTGTATAATATTTTCAATATTTATCCATCCTTATTTCAATATATATACATATTTTAAAAAAAAATTAATGAATAAAACTTCTCCATTTTTCAATATTGTTAAAGTGTACTAATTTATAATTTTTCAATTACACTCATTTTGATAAGCATGTTCTTAAGATTAAAAATTCATTAATAATGTTAAAAATATATTTATAAATAATTATATTTATAAATTTATATTTACTATATTTCCACATTTATATATTTTTAATTATAAATAAATAAATATTACTTCCCCAAAAAGTATATTATAATTATAAATAAATAATTATAAATATTTAAATGATTATTAAATTATAATATTTTTTTAAAAATTAATATATTGACTACATTTATATTTATATATATTTATTAAAAAAACACACATATATAATTATATAATGATATAATTATATAAATATTATTTTTTACTACTTTTATATAATTAAAAATAAAAAAAATTATATTTAAATAATTATAAAATTATAATAAATATATTTAAATAACTTAATATATTTACTATATTTAAATATATATATATATATATTAAATATATACAACTAAATAAATATATTTAAATTCTTTTAAATATAATTACAATTATAAATCCTTTGTAAGTGCTTATGTAATAAGCATTGATAAAAGACATCTTTATCCGTGCTAAAAAATAACTGATAGAATCCATCTTTTTTAGTGCTAAAAAATTCATATTGATAAAGATGGATTTCATTCATAATTTCTTATCACAGATAAATCTCTATCATTATCAACACTTATTATTTTACTACTGATAAAATAGATCTTTGTCAATACTTTTTTTGAAGCCATGATAAATGTGCCCTGATCTATTTAAAGAAACCTAACCAGTTGAAAACCAAATGTGATAATGGAAGCTTTCCATAGAGTCCACATACTTCCAGTGTTCATAATCATTAATTAGAAGATAGAATCAAGGCTTGAATCCAGACTAAAATAGTTCCAAGGGTTGAATCAAAGCCATGAATGACTCAGGGGTCAAACAAATCCAATCCTTAAAATAATTCTATGTTTTGAGATATCTCTATTTTTTATGAGATGATTCAAAGCTTCAATCCAAGGCATTTTATTATCTCATCCTTCAAAGTCATTGATTTCTTGTTTGGTGATATCTATTCTAATTTTTTATCATCATTCCGTCTTTACCATTGTCATACCCTTATGGTCAATAGTGGACACTAATTTTTTCAATCACTTTCCCTCATAGTATCTCAACAACTTGCTTCAGGAGCTACTCAGATGTATGAATATATTCCGACTTAAATTTAGGAGGATTTTTGGTATCTCATGATAATGAATAAAAATTAATATCTAGGTTATATCCCCATTCTAACAGGTGATCTTTTTCTAATTTAAATGAAAAATTTAGGGAATGAATATATTCCTTCAATCATTATAATATCTCAAAAAGATATTCCAATAATTCATTTAAGTAAGATCAGAGAGTGCTTACATTTTAATATCACTAGTTGTATCAAAATTCCACAACTGTCTAATAGAGCACATCCAAGAGGAATTCTTAGTATGGGAAGCCCAAACTACAATAGCATTCTTATATCCTGACACTTCTAAACTTTGGTTTTCTTGAGGTCCTCAATAACCATTCGTTGATGGATCAAGAATTTATTGACTCACCATTATAAGGAT
This sequence comes from Viscum album, assembly GCA_963277665.1. NCBI lineage: Eukaryota > Viridiplantae > Streptophyta > Magnoliopsida > Santalales > Viscaceae > Viscum > Viscum album. Next base: position 1,392,101,319 of record OY728130.1, on the reverse strand, counting down.
AAGGAATATATACTTAGAGGGACCTCCCTATAATATTGTTACTAGTTTTTATTCATTAAAAACCATTTCTTCTCACAAAATAGTTTGATAAATTCTTCCCCTTCCAAATTAATCTTGAATATGATAGATATTGGTGACAATATAGGAAATGAATTAGTGACCACTTGGTATGTACAATGGGGTTCACCTCATTAATTCATCCCGATGGATGTGGATACAAAGGGTCATTCTACTCATTTATGGGATGCCTCCTACCATTGGAGTTAAGAAATACTAGTCCTAAAGCACATGAAATTGTAACTCACTATTTCCTTACATGGGATAAACAGTTAGAGTTGGTTAGGATAATGATATTGATCATTTCTATAGAGTGATATTTAATTTGGGGAAACACATTAAGACAAAAATTAAGAAAATATATGGCGAATCACCCAAGCATTGATCGTTGTTTCTGATAATATTGTATTCATACTCTCTTATTTTCCTTATTATGGTTATTTTTTGCATCATTTCTAAAAATACCCAATATTTTTAATTTTTTAAAATATCTATAAAATACCATAAATATAATAATTTCATAATAATAAAGAGTTATCCAAAACAAAATCATTAAGGGAATGTCCATGGCCATTAACTATTCTGTACTAATGAGGAATATAAATATTATTTTTACCAACCCATAATAGGTCTGTCATATAATCAACCCAATAATATAATATTGACATATTTACCACATAATGAATCTCATTATGAATAATTATTATTAAAATTGGAATATCCTTTAAAAAAATATATATTTAAAAAACATAATACATATGATTTGAGTATAATTATAAATGGTTGAAATTAAATACTTATCAAAATGCATTGATTTATACTTTTAGGGTCCATATATACCATAGCGAATAATCTCCAAGGGTTCTTTCATTTAAATCTATAATATATTATTTTAATTATTAAAAATATCCCTATTTGAATTACAATAAAATTTATATAAATTTTACCTTTTAATCATAAAAAATTTTAAACCCTCCCTTTTAAGTTAGTATTTACAAGTCTCATTATCTAATATGATCAATTTTTCATGACCAGAAATAAATTTTCCCTTTCAAAAAAATTACCACAAATTTTTACGAACCCCAAATTAGAATATAGTTCATCTAGTTTTCTATAAATTTGTAAAAATATATCCATCTTTGAAATGATAACCCACATATTAATACTTCTTAAAAATCACTTCATTTCCTTCACCACACATATAATAACGACTATGTATGTTTTACTTTAATCCTTATAAAAATATATCATTCTTTAACCTTTAATTTTATTTAAAATATCTTTTAAAATCTAACAATTTATCTTAAGATATACACCATTTCTAAAATAATAATACCCTTTTAACTTACCCAAGTATTTAATTACATAAATTTACTTATCTTGTAAGATGGAGAATCAAAGTCTAATATGAAAGATTGTTTATTTTCTAAATCTTTTAGTGTGATACCCATAATAAATTCCTCTAATATTATATTGTTTTTCATATAATATATTTCTAAGTCATTCTTCACAGTCATCCATATTTTTAGAAAATTTTGACAATCATTCGCACAATTGTTTAATTTGTCACATGTTTAATTGAGTTCATTCAATTGTTGAAATTCACCATCCAATATTACTTATGAATATTCATATCACTTCAAAACTATTTTTAAGAGTGGGTTATCTCCCATTTAACATAATACCTCAACATATTCCTTAATTACTATTATTTACCTCATTTTGACTAAACATTTAAACCATGTTCCAAAAATCAGCATAGAACCCATAATTTCCATGAAAAAGAAATTTTATTATAAATCATACTCTTCATATACTAGGAAATTATTCTTGTTTTCAACCTATCAATACATAATTCATTATATAATTTATCAACTAAGAAATTTGATATGATTAAAAACTTTATCGTTATTAGATATATTCCTTTCCTAAAATTATATTTTCCATAAGTTGTCAATTTTGAATTAAATTATAATTTTAAGATGATTTCAAATATTTGATATACCATTAATTTTAAATATAATAATTCATTAGTTTGTTACATCACTTGTTCCAAAAATTATAAACGAGGTTATCAAATTCTTTATATGTTTGAAAAATTATTAGAAATTATATTTAGGTATTCATCATTTTAGGTCTACATTTTTTTGTTCCACCCCTAAGAATCTCTGATTACCGTCCTTGTATATGAAATAAATAAGTATTTATTAATATGTTTTATCAATAATTTTTTATATCTTCTATATAATGAAATGAGAGTTTATTATTCTTTTTTATCTTAATTCGGTTTCTTATTACTCCTTAAATTCTTATATTATATTATCATTTGTTTATGGGTTTTATGAAAGACTTCATAGATCATTTTAATAGAGGCACGTCTAGTCTTATTTAGAGGATTTAAAGTATTAAATGTTGGATTTCTCTAATAAATATATAATTTATAGAGGGACTAAGGATTCATATATCACAACATGTCCCCTCTGAGACCCCCCTAAATCGTAAATAAAAATTTGTATGCCCCAAATCACACCTTCAATAGGCCATGAGTTAATAACTAGTTCCAATTGTGTAATTCTCACAAATGGGAAGAATTAACCTTTTTAGTGACCAAAATTGGGTACAACTATCATCCTCATTAGTTTCATCTCCAGAACATTTTTTATTTCAATTTGTTGCTTGAGACTTATCCCCAATCTCTTTTATTATGCTTAACTACTCTGAGTATTATACATCTCATGAAAAAATAATTCTTAGAGTATTTTAATAACCATAGGTGCATGTACAGAAGAGACAAGGGATGAGTGTCAAGCCACAAAATGTAGTGATAAATTTTTGTGAGATGAGATGATGAGAATAAATTTTTTTTATAACCTTCACCTTTGAATGATTTCAGAGTATAACCCCTTCCATAGTGGATTAATTATTTTCTTAAATTAAATTACCAATTTTTTTTCAAATAATACAGAAATTATTTGAAAAAATTAAATGTTGGGATTACCATATTATATATATCTATATCGTTCACATTTGATAATGAATATCTTATGTTTATATTTTTGTTTACTGTAAAAATTTAATATTTTATAAACCCAAAAGGAGGGATATGAATAAAAAATTAATAAAAGCTAATGATTTGAAAAAATCATTCAAATATGGAGTTAAAGAGTTCATCATGTTTGCAATATATCATGTATATGACCATTCTAAAATCATTCATCCATGTTTACATTATTTGGATTCAAGAAAAAATTAGTCGAGAGGAGTTGGAAGATATTTTTTTTGTCATGGAATAGATCATAGATATAAATATTGGACTAAACATGAGAAAAATTAAACATTCATGCTAATTAAGATGATACTATGGTTTATGATTCATTTGATATAAATACCAATGTAAATGAAGATGCAGATCACAGGGAATAAATAAAAATGGAAGTTGAATATGATCTTCATGATTATCAAAATTTGTTTGATAAGTTAAATAATTAGGATAATAGAACATTTTACACAAGTTTTACTAAATACCCAATATTGTCAAATGTATTGAAGTTATATAATTTTATAGATGGTTGTGGACGGAGTGACACAAAAAATTCATGATGCTAAATGAATGATATGTTCAATGGGAATGATCTCTAAAAAACATATTCCTTTCGAAATTATTTCAAATTGTTTCACAAGAACCATGAATCAATCCTAAAATGCCCTAAGTTTGGCGAGGATCGATAGATGAAAATTGAATCAAGTCCTTCAAAATATGTATGGTACATTTTTAATAATTCCATGGTTTATAATACTATATAGATGTTAGGAAATTCTAATATAATTTACATTTAATGAAGATATTATATTTAAATATGGGAACCTACATCATCATATAGATTCTCCTCAGTGGAAGAAAATTGATTACAGGTATCTTGAATTTGAAAATGATCCAAGAATCTATCATCCTATGTTATCTATTGATGGCATAAATCCTTTTCATATACACATTATTACTTAAAGTACATGGCCATTCATGTTGGTAATCTATAAATTTTCACCATGGTTATTATTAAAGTGTACATTATGTTGTATCTACTTATATTTGGACCAATGAAACCTGAAATGATATTTATTTCTATTTTGATCCATTGATCGAAGATATGAAATTGGTGTGGTATACTTGTGTATTAATGTATGATGCTTATATAAGTGAATAATTCACATTGAGGTCCTTTTTGTAGGTGACAACAAATGAATTTACCAATTATTGAAATTTTCCAGTCTATAAAATTAAAGGAATATCATGGTGTCTTATCTATGAATAGTTCACCCACTTAGTTTGATTGAAACAATCATCATAAATAGTGTTCTTAAGGCATATATAATTTTAACCTCGATGTCATAAATTTCAGTCTTGGATGAAAAAATTCAATGGAAATGTAAAACAAGGTACAACACCATCACCATTAAAGGGTGGTAAAATGTTTTATTAAGTAAACGATATTGATGATGTTTTCTATAAAACATTTTTTGAAAACCATACGAAGTCAGATTAAAAAAAGAGATCAATTATTTAAAATACCGTATTGAAATTTTTTGTACATCATACATTTTCAGGATGTAACTCATATAGAAAAAATGTATTTGATAGTGTAATTTTCATGTTACTAAATGTTCCAAAAAACTAAATATGGAATCATGGCTAGGTTGGATATGATTGACATAGGGATAAAAGAAGATTTGGCACTAGTGAAGGGTAAAGGGTGGAAATCCATTCATCCATTGGATCACAGTCTATATAGACTGGAAATTTTTTAAATTTTTCTTTTCTTTAATAGTGTAAAAATTCCATAGGGGTATTCATAAAATATTAAGAATGACGTTTCAAGGACTAATTTTAAGTTATAAAGACTAAAATCAAATACCTATCATGTTATGATGAAAGATTTGGTGTATGTTTCCTTCCATTGCATTATAGATAAAAACATCGGACATAAATTAATGAGAATGTGGTTATTTTTAAAATCCTTATGTAGTAAATTTATAGACATGATGAAGTTTCCATTCATGAATATGGAGTTTAGAATCATATTATTTTAATTAGATATGTTCTTCCCCCGACCATTCATTGATAAAATGGTCTATCTGGTGGTTTAATTGGTTAGATAAGTTCAACTATATGGTAGTATCCATTATAGATAGATGTACCCCATGAAACAATATATGATGAATTTTAAAGGGAATGTTAAGAATGAAAGTTGGTCAGAAGGTTGTATTGTTGGAAGATATATTTTGAAAGAAGGTGATGAATTCTGTACCAATTACATATCAGATTCTAACAACATCGGTCTCCCAAAGTATCATCATAGAAAATTCCTTTGGTATAAGGGATTTTCAGAAGATATGTTGTTACAATTACCTTGATAGAGTGGGATAAAGTGTAACATTACATTTTATAGAATAGTAAAGATGTAGATCCATATTTTGATTCCCACAAAGAAATTCTTAGAGATTTTAAGCCATAAAGGGATGAAGAATAAATATCAAATACATGTAATCAATAGATTATAGGATGGTTCTGAGATCAAATTTATTAGGATATTTCTGAAAATATGAATTTTATTTCCAAACGACTTCGATGTCTAGAAAGGGGACCGAATGAAAATGTTATATCTTACAACAGTTTTGTAATAAATGGTTATATGTTCAATAAAAAAACACGATGAATGCAGTATGATGAAAAATAATGTTGTTACACTTTTAGTGGAGGTGAGGCAGATATCTGGTTCCAATGATAGAAATAAAAATTTATGCAAATATGTCATATTCTTGTATTATTGAATAGATATAGAAGTGGGATTATAAAAAATTTCAAATGTTTTTTTTCATTAAAAATCAGTTAAAAATAAGTGTATAGTGAACGTTGATGAAATGGGAATCATAAAGGTTAATTTTAGTGTGGAATGGGAAAATATGATTCGTTCATAATGAAATCACATTTAATGAAAATATTTTATGTCTCAGATCCATGAAAAAAATAATTGGTCGATTTTTCTTACTAGCAACTAAAACAAATATCAGGTTAGATGAAAATTAAATTAAGCATGAACCATTCATTGGGAGACCATAATTAGTTCATATCGGCCCAATGTAGACAATTTCTGGTATGTTATATGGGACCATAAATAGGGGATTTTAATTCTCGATAGTCGAGACAAATCCCAAAAACCATTAATAAAAAGAAATGGAGTTTAATGAAAAGTTATTTTTTTTAATATAGTATGTTTTCCCTCATTATATCATCTATTATCTTATGCATTTACATACTTTAAATTAAAAATATGAATACTCATTTTGAAAATGTTTTCTACACATGATGATGTCACCAATCCCATTCAAGAACAAACTATAATGAAGGAAACCCTTTGGGAAGATGTAATTGTAATGTTATGGTATACATTCCCTATTTTACTGATTAATTATATAATGAAATGATGATTTAATTTTCATTGTCACACAAAGAGTTCATTTTATTTTATAATATTTATGTTCATATTTCGTTCATTTTTACACAAACAAATTCCACAGAATTCTTCTACCTCAAAACCTTTTCACCCATTTATGGTTGACATTTAACACATTCCTTTTAGTTCCCTCCACTGCCATTTCACGAAGAAAAAAGATGATTCCTATGCTGAATCATAGTTGTAATAATGATATTTTTGTTGTAAAATCATTTTCTATCGAATTAATGTATTTTTTCATATTTATCACATAATTGTTTTTCTTATACAGGTGGATTCTATTGTTCGATTTGGGGTGGTTTTTTTGAATATGCTCATGCTTATGGGAGATTGAACTTTATTAATGTAAATAAAATAATGGAAACAAGGAAATGGGTCAAGAATGTATACGACCATCATGAACAGTTGAATTCCTACAACTTATTTAATTAATTTTTTCACTATTTTATCTAATGTTTTTAACTTAATTTCATTATCAGTATTGTCTAATACTTATTTAGTTTTTTTAAAAGATCCTTTAGGAACTGATATTTTTACAGTTTGCTTAGTTTATAATTTTTTTGTCTATATTTCATGTGTTTATGCAACAAAACATCAATAGATATCTTATCCCCAAAAAAACCTTTTCACCTCTAGAGTGATGGAATTTATCACTTTCCTTCAAGTTCCCTCCACTATCATTACATGAAGAGTAACAATGATGCATCTTCCCAATCACAGAGGTATTATTGATGTTTTCACAACAAAATCATATTCCATATAATTATTGTATACTTTTTATATTTATGTTTAATTTATTTCTTTTCAGTATTACTCACATAATAATGTTTTTCTAATATAGATGTATCCTTTTGTTCGAGTTAGTGTTTTTTGTTGGAATATTCTCACGATATTGAGATATAAGACTTTGATACTACAAATAAGATAATGAAAAAAACGAAATAAGTCATGAATGTATACAAATATCATGAAAAGGTGAATTCCTACTACTTATTTAAATAATATTTCTATAATTTTATATACTATTTTTATGTTAATTTCCTTATCATTTTTATCTAATACTTATTTAAGTTTTTTCATAGATCTTTTGGAAAGTAATATTTTTCTTTAAACTATTTTAAATTATCCACAAAAGATATAACATGTTTTTTTCTTCCAATGTTACCAGGATTTCCATTATCTTTCATTGTAGAACAACAAAACTGCATATTAATTCCATGTTCTTAGATAAAAATATTTTTGATGTAAGAAAATATACTCAATATGTAATTCTAGAAGTTAGATAAATAAATAGAATGATAATAATGGTAACATTAATAATTTATATTGTTTTGATACTTTGGGATGTGTAAAAATCACCTGCACCTCAATCTGATACACGATATAGATAATATGACTCCAAGTGCCTCTTTTTTTAAAATAAAACTAACATTAATTTTAGTAAAAAAGAAAACTGACATACTCAAAACCAAGAAAATAATTCAAATTTTTTTAATAATTTATTAAAAGGCTCCATAAGTCACTTTTTACATGTAAGAATCATTCATACCACAATTTGATACACGATGTTCCCAATATAACTCAAATTATGCATTACTAGTTTAAAATTGAAATTTTAATTCAGAAGGTTTCACTCACTAAAAACGAAGAAGATTCACTCTTATTTTCTTAAAAATTTAGCTTAATGATTTATATTTAATTTTTGATGATATCAAATTAATATCATGTCAAATTGATATACAATGTGATAAGTATGACCCAAAGAGCATGTTTACAATTTAGAATAAAATTTTAGTAAAAACGATATGTTAAATACACAAAAAACATTTTTATTATTTTTATACATTAGAAAAAAGATCTATATTTCATTTGGGACATGTGGAAATCAGCCACACCTCAATCCGACATATGGTTTGATCGCTATGACTCCAAGTGAATATTTTTATTTAATGTTGACATTAATTTTATTAAAAAAGACATTTCACATAGTCAAAACTAAAAAAACATTCATATTGTTTTAATAATTTAAAAAATTGATACATAAATTATTTTTGACTTTTAGTAATTATCCACACCTCAATCTGATACACGATGTTCCTGGTATGACTCAAAGTGTCTGTTGTCAGTTTAAAATTAACACTTTAGTTTAAAAAGTTCCATTAACTACAAATTGAGAAAACAAGACCATATTATCTTGATAATTTTGGAAAATTATTCATACGCCATTACTGAGGTGTAGGAATTAGACTCATATTTAACTGACACACTATGTGATTGGTATGCCTCTAAGTGTGTGTTTTCAGTTTAAAATGACATTTTATTAGAAAAGACAAGTGAAAATATCAAAAGCAAAAATTACAAATTCATATAGTTTTGATAAATTAGGATAATGATCCATAAGAAATTTGAGACCTGTATGAAATTGCATCACCTCAATCTGTCAAACAGTGTGGCTAGTATGACTCCAAGTGTGTCTATTTCTTTAAAGTTGACATTTATTTTACTAAAGAAGAAAAATTAAATAATCAAAAAAGGGAATACATATTTGTATTATTTTTATACATTACGAAAATTATTCACAATTCATTTTTTATGTGTAATAATTATCTATACCTCAATCTGATACACTATGTTATGAATATCACTTAAAGTGTCTGTTGTCAGTTTAAAAATAAAATTTTGGTTTAAAAAGTACCCCTTATTGAAAATCATGAAAATACACATGTATTATATTTATAATTTAGTAAAATGATTCATAAGTCATTTTTTTGTGTATTAATCTGTCTCACATAGAACTGACAAATGATGAACCCTATATAACTCATAATATGCATTTCCAGTTTAATATGGCATTATAGTTAAAAGACAAGTGATATACTCAAAACATAGAAAATGTATTCCAATTGTTATTATAATTTATTAAAATGTAAAATATGTCATTTTAGATGTTTAAGAATCAACTTCACCTCAATATGACACACATTATGACCTCTATGACTCCAAGTGTGTCTTCTTATTTAAAATTGACATTAATTTTTGTAAAAAAGGAAAATGGATTACTTAAAACCGAGAAAATGCATTAAGATTATATTGATACTTTAGTAAAATGATCCATATGTCATTTATAATGTGATGGAGTTAGCCACACCTTAATCTGTTACATGATGTTCCCTATATGACTCAATGTTCCTATTATCAGTTTAAAATTGTAATATTATTTTAAAAAGTGTCACTTACTGAAAACTAAGAAAAATGATCCAATTGTATTGAAATTTTAGTAAAATGATTCATAAGTCATTTATGATTTATATTAATCAGTGTCACATCAAACCAACATACGATGTTACCAGTATGACTCAATGTGTGTGTTTATAGTTTAAAATGAAATTTTAGTTAAATTGACAAGTGAAGTACGGAAAAGAAAGAAAATTCATTCAGAATGTTTTGATTATTTAGAAAAAAGATACATAAGATATTTTAGATGTTTAATAATCATAATTACCTTGATCCAACACATGGTGTGATCGATATGACTCTAAGTTTGCCTTTTTATTTAAAAGTGACATTAATTTATTAAAAAGTACAACTGACATATTAAAAAACAGGAAAATGCATTCAGAATGTTTTAATATTTTAGTAAAATTATCTATATATCATTTTTTACTTGTAGGAATCATAATCACCTCAATATGATACATTATGAACCCAGTATGACTCAAAGTGTCAGTTATCAGTTTAAAAATAACATTTTAGTCCAAAAAGTGTCACCTACTAAAAATAGAGAAAACACAATCAAATTATTTTGATAATTTAGGAAAGTTATTTATAAGTCGTTTGTGACATGTAGGAATAAGTCTCACCTCAAACCGATATACGATGTGACTAGTAAGACTCAATGATCAGGTTTCTAGTTTAAAATGTCATTTTACTAAAAAAAGTAATGTGATGTACTCAAAACTTAGAAAACACATTCAAATTGTTTTGATACTTTATAAAAATTATCCATAAGGTATTTCGGATTTGTAAGAATCATCCTCACCACAATCTGATGCATTTTGTAACCAGTATGAATCCATGGGAATATTTTCAATATATAAGTGTCATTTTAGGTTAAAATACGCATCATATCCTCAAAAATGAGCAAATGAGCCTTGATATTTTATCATCATTCAATATGTTATTACTTAATTATTTTACACATCATCTTTATTTAATAATTAATTAATGAATTTTCATAGAGATAATTCTTGAAGATGAATAAGAAATGACATGGCTTGAAATAATCCACTGCAACTCAATCTATTATAATGTTTTCCACGTATCACTCAAAGTTTAGTATAAAATTAAAACATTCTATTAATTTATTTCTTTATTATATTACTAACATATGAATTTTTTTCTTATACAAGTGTGTTATTTTTCTCAAGCAGGGGTGTCTTGTTCGACAATATCATGAGTTGGGGTTATGATCAAAAGACAAAGAAATATTGATGTTTTTGGATGTGTATAATAATGTGTATTTCTGCAATTGTATAAACCAATGTTTGAAATTTCGATAATATAATGTTTTTTTCTTGTATTTGTGTTGTAAATTATATTTTATTTGAATTATTTATTTGTTCTTTATTTTTATGATTTCAAGGTGTTTTTAGTGTTGTAGTGTGCTGTTGTATCACATTGTATAATTCCCCTTTATTCACACTTCTAAACAAATTGATTAAGGGGTCCTTTATTAGTGCTTCTAGAATTTCTGATTATGGTCCACTTTATTTGTCCTAAATAAATTAGATAATAAATGTTTTACATTATTAGTGCTTTTAAAAGCACTGATAAAGGACCCATTTATCTATTTTTTAGTACTGATAGCGAACCAATTTATCAGAACCTTTTTAGCATTGACAAAATCCAAGGGCATTTAATTTTTCTTCAATAGTTAGTGATTCTATAGCATTGATAAAGGACATTTTTAGCACTATTAATGGAGTATTTTTTAGCAGTGGTATGTCATCATTTGGTGCTTCCAAAAAGCCTCAATCAAGTTAATGATGTGTTCCCTATTTCTCCCATGAAAAAGTACATAAACAATCCTTCACATATACTAAACTCATTGGATAAACTACTCAATCATTATCTTTCCAATGAAAAAGAACCGGTAGAAATCTGAGATCATAGAGATAAAAATAAATTGAAAAATTATACTCACATGGTTAAAAAATTATTGAGGGTTAAGGCTTTCAATGAAATTATTTAGGTACTATATGATGTTAGAAAACAAATATATTCAAAAAAATTATATCAAAGTGAAGGAATTTCAAGGTTTAAATTCATTTTAAGTTGGGTAGAATGTACATAACAAAAATTTTATGATATATCTCTCTTTGAATAAATTGAATCTATACAATACCTTGAGATACATGTAACCCTGAGTCTAAATGGAATATAATATAGACTACAATTAAATCATAGTTGTCAAATTGGTGGTATTAATAGTAATAACAAAATTTTCATATTCATTTTTAAATATCTTTGATAAATAACTTCTATTGATAAATAAGTACTCAATATTTTGTAAATTCTATATATGTTTCAAAAATACATATTTCCTCCAAAATGGTTTCTATTTATTTTGAGAGAAAATAATATAATGAATATTTTTATATTAATAAAATGTATTTGAAAAAATGGAATTCATTTTTTGAAGTCATCATGTAAAAAATAACTTAGAGTGAATTGTTGATAATTTTATTAAAGGATTTATTTTTCGATAGATCGTGAAAAATACAAATTTCTATTGAAAATTGATTTTTCATTTCAAGAAATAAAAATGTTATATTTATTTTAAATTTATGTAAATTTAAAATTATTTCATTAAAATTATTTATAAAAAAATTAATTTTATTATATATTTTTATATTTAAATTTGGAATAAAAAATATTTATACTTAAGAAAATATTTTTTATTGAAAACTATGTTTCATCATGCTTTTGGGATTTAATTTTAAATTATATTATTGTACATATATTAATTGAATGTTAGAAAATGGATTAGATATTTTGAATAAAAATATTTTATATTATATAAAATGTTTTACTTATATTTTTGTCATAACAAATAATAAAAATAGTAAAACTCTATTATTATGATTAAGGATAAAACGGGTTTACCGGAGGGTTAAAAAAAGATATAAGAGTATTTTTTTCCAATAAAACATATCCAAATAATATTTATTGTCCATATATGGACCTTCTACTATCCAAAATATTAATATTCTTCCATTTTTAATCATTTTTATTTAGTATGAAATTATTATATTTTAATCTTTTTAGAAATTTCAAGTGTGTCCTCTCCCCGTCTTATAAAAGGACACCCCTACCTTAAAATATTTAAACCACTTAGAGCTATATATATTGACTAAAACATACCCAATTCCCTTATAAACATCCATATTTCTTAATTATAGGTTCTTATATCCTCTTTTTCCAAGGGTCCTTATGATGGGATCTAAAGGAGGCCTATCGTAGAAGTGGTAATCACACTACACAACCTATTTTAATTTATTTCTTCTTATAACTCTTATAATTTTTTGGTATTAAGAATAAAATAATAAATTAAATATAATAAATATATTTAAATTTTATTATGATTGTGGAACCACCTTTATTCACCCTATTTCCCATCAAATGGGAAGTGAAAGTATCACATGTGCATACATGTGGACTACCGCCCATGTAACGATAAAATTAATTACCTATAACTATCATTCATGGATGGTAATAATGTTTTGTTTAAAGTTTATATATTATATTTATGAAATAATTGTGATTATGTAATTATAATATCATATCTACCTTCTTACCTTCCAATCCATTAGATAACGATAACATCGTTCGTGCATACATGTGAACTTCCACCACCATAAAGCGCTGTGGTTTTTTTTTTCAATTACACATTACATGGATATAAATATAAATGGATTTAATAAGTACATATGATATATATGATACAATAATTATAATTTAGAGGTTATTTTATATTTACCTTTCTTTTGGAACCATTAGTCAAAATGTGAAAACATCGTTCATGCTTAAGTATAACATACCATCTTTAATGAATGGTGTAATTTATTTTTATATATCTGCCATTTATGGATGAAAATAAATTTATATATAAATAATTTATATATATTATTTATATCATGATTATGATTATAAAGTTTATATGACCATGATTAAAGTATAGTTACTAGAACTACCGAAATAAAATTCTCATGAAAAATGAAACAGTTCAAATCCATAAAAAACGATTTTGATAAGGAATTATTAATAAATGGGAGTTGATCATATATGATATAATAAGTATTTAAATAAATCTCTTATAGAATTATTACAAATATAAATTTATTATATTGGATTTTAGAGAACTTTTTATTAAATTTGAAGTTAAGGTAAGGGTTTCTAATCTCATATTTGATTCCATGAGACATGATATATTAAAAACGTTTTTATTTTATGTATTTTATGTAACACACATGAATTTATTTTATTATTATTATCATAAAAATAAATTGTCTTAAAAATCTATCTAATATTCTCTCATTCATTAGGTTTTTATCGAGATGTTACCAAAGTGGTAAGGGTTTATAATCTCAAAGTGTCTTCTTTGGGAATGATGTTTGGTTATGAAACAATATTATTTTATGAGGTTTATATACATCCCAATTGATATGTTATATAATGTATCTACTTAATATAATTAAATTTAACATTTATTTTTAATATATTTTTTCATGGGGATTATTATTCAATGTTACCAAAGTAGTAAGGGATTTATGATTCAATCTCATTTTATTCGATATTATTTATTATTGAATTTATATTAATGGAAATTATATAATCATTGTCTTATAGAAACCATTAATTTTATTATATTATTTATATTCAATGAATTTCAACTTGTAATGAAATTTTACTCTCTTGGTACTTAAAATGTTCAATAAAATGTTTTTATTAAAAATATAATTTATTTCTTCTTTTTTGGGGAACCATTTTTCTTCCATATACATGTTTTTAAAATTTCTTTTAGGTATACTTTTATTAACCTAAAATGGTTTTAAATTCATTTTTTACCCATGTATAAATTTTTACAAATGGTTTCAAAATAATATTCTTATTGTTCTCCCAAATGAGGTATTTTTTATTTTAAAAAAACATTAAAAGAATGTTAATTTTAATATAGAGGACATGAAAAAAATTTCTCACCATCATGAATGCTCAATTATTTGAATATTATTTTATAATTTTTCATGTTTGTTTTCATAGAAAATGTTTTCCCTAATATTTTTGAATATTATATATTTTAGGAAAATTATTTTAAAAATTAAAAGGGTATTTTTCCAAGGAAATATTCTAGAGATAGTTTAATAAAATTATTGATTTAGGATAATATAATTATTTTCTACTTATGTTGTACTAGGTATATCTTCCATGGATGACATCATTATTCGTTTTGGATGGTTTATGATTATGACGATAAGATGTTCCTGAAGCTTGTTTATTTTCCATGGGTTATGCTATGATAAATTGTTTTAATGATTATGAGACCTGTTAACTTTCTATGGGTAATGATATATTGATATAATGAATGATATATAATCTTATGTAACACATATGAATGAATTATTATTAGGTTATGGGTGGTCCTAGAATTATATTTTCCTCTATTTCATTGGGTAAATATGGATATCTCATGAGTTAATAAGGACTAGAATGAGGAGTGAATATAATTTAGTAATGGACTATGTCAACTATGATAGTCTTGGGAGTGAAAATTGAATAAATATATAATGTAATGAGGATTTAACCCAATATAAATTGATATTATTGAAAATTAGACATGAATAAGGAAATGATTTTCTAAACTTATGTGTATTCTACAAACATTTGTCTTATAAAAATGTTGCGAACTCATGGATCATGTTCTTTGATATGTTTATAATTAATATCTTATAAGTTTAGAAGAATTATTACATGACTCAATATTATGATATATGAATTACTAGGTATGGTTTCCAAATATTAATCACATGTTCTCATGCCATTATTCTCATGTTAGGTTTAAGTGATTGTTGATGTATACATTTTTTACCCCTACTAAGAATCTGATCTAAACCTTGCTCATGTTTCCATTCTCAAGGTTATGAATAATGGTTTTATGTGTGATATTTTTAATAAGGGTGATAGCTATGAAGTTATTAGAAGAAGATGATGTATATATCTTATGAAAAATATTTTTATGCATCCATGTTTCTATAGTTACTAAAACTATACGATTCATGAATAGATTGTAATGTAAAATTTTGAATATCCATATAATAAGATCTAATATTTATGTATTAAAATTATGGGTCCCTATACATAAATCTAATATAGCGGTATATTCTAGTGTCACAATGATGTACCATGAATTTATACAATAGTTCTGGTGGATAAGGATGAAGAGGGACATTGCTGGTTTGGTTTCACATTTCCTTACCTGCGAGTGGGTAAAGCTCGAGAACCAACGTATAGGTGGTTTTCTCCAGCCACACCCAGTTATCATATGAATTTGTGAGGATTTAAAAATGTATTGTGTGATAGATTTACCCCTAACCCCATAGATTCTTGGTGTTATCTAGGTGATTTTTGATTGGTTTATTTAATTTTCTCATTTCTTACCAATCAATGAGATTCACTTAGTAGATGTGTTTGGAAAGAATAATGTTCATGAGATATAACTCTTACATAATGTTCCATTGACCAAAATACCTGAATGATACCTAGGATCAACATCATGGTTTTGTAAGGGATTACAAAAGTCTTTAAAGGCTCAGTTGAGATTAATCATAATATATCATCCTCATAAAGATAGGAAGTCTTAGTGGATAATATATATATTAGAGTATAAATGTTGGGATTGTTATGTTTTATTAAATAAAACTTTTACTAAAAAAATATACTTGGTTAATATTATATACAACAAATTTTATCATGATTTCAATTATAATAAACCTTGGGAAGCTCTAATAGGATACCATGTTGTGCACCACTATGTTGGCATGAGGCTTGTGTGTGAGGAATTGTGGGACCCAAATTGGTATAAGAGACCTTCAAGAGAGTTTATTTAATTTAGAATAGGTTTATCATATATCAAATCTAGAATAATTCAAATTATAGCCATTGGAGGAAACCTTTGGAGATTTTTTGGTGTTTTGGTCTTTTTGAGTGGGGCTCATAGGTGAAGCCAATAATGTTTAAGGAATCCATTCTCTGTTGGACCCTTTATGATACCTGAGTGGATTGGGATAGTGAAATATGTTATAGATATTACTTATGAATATAAAGGTATTAATGATGTGTTCTATATATCAAAATTATGTAGGTTCTTTGTTGATACCACCAATTTTATCAATTATGAGGATGTATAGCTAAAGGTTGATGGGTCATACATGAAGCGCCTAGTGCATATCGTGGATCGAAGTGAGAATGTTTTTTTAATGAAATATTACACCAATATTATGGATTCTATGGAATAGTGGATAGATATATTAGGAAACTTGGTAGTGTGAGATAGATTCTTGATCTCAATGGATTTTTTCTGAGCAGAACCACTATAATTACTTCTCGAGGAACATAAGTCGTTACAAAGAGAGAATTGTAAAATAGTCATTTTATTTTGATGTATGAGATATTTGAGTTTATAAGAATTAATTTCCTTATTTTTATTCTCTGATATCAATTACTGATATGATGTCTTTTGTAGGCCAAGGGTTTGGTAATTGGTGTTAAGTGTTTTAGAGAAGGGATTGGTCTTGGTGTGTATGTAAAATAGTAACCGACTTACTGGTAGAACCCACTAGATAGCCAGTGGGATTCCAATAGTTTTTATATCTTTGTAAGAACAACTTGAATAGAAGGTGGAAAATGAATAATTCTAATAATTCAACTAGGAACATTGGAAAACTTGTGGCATATCACCAGCTAATTAGAGGGGCCACTGACCAGCTAGTAAGGCCCACTAGTTCAATGGTGTGCCCAATATAGGGGTGAGATTGAATCACCACATAAGAGTTTAATGCAACATGGTTTCACCCAACGTTAACTCCAATGTTTGAACACCATGAATATATTTTGAATTTGGCACCTCCCCCCTTATCGTTAGACAATCCAACTCTTCTCACCTTGTCACATCAACCTTTGAAAAATCTGGGAAGCAATGACGGATAATTTTTCTTATAGATCCATGATAAATGCTTATACATTCATGAGATATGTGAATGTATCTATATTGGAAATGTGTTTTTCTTGATGATATGGTGATGAATTCCTCCTATATTCATATATCAATGGAATACCTATTATACAGAAATTATTTCATGATCAAACTGAGATCTACATTCATCAATAATCATTTAATGGGAATGTTTTATTAAATAATATTCATAGACATCTTCTTTATAGTGGGTTGATGATAGAACCTTAATTAATTGATCAATTCATTTTATTTTTATTATGAAACAAAAATTTCAATGACGAACTATCTTGATTGGATATTAATTATTAATGAATGATTCCATTTATGGGTAGGCTTTAATATAATGATCTTTGTAACAACCCAAACTTTTATTAATAAAAATTCCTCTTGATCTAATTAAATGTATTATTATGTAAAATGGTTATATAAAATATGAACTTACATGGTTTTTTGTTTTTGGATTTCAAAATACCATTATAAATTTTTATAATTTATAATATAATCATTGAACAGTGATCACATGATTAGTATAAATATAGGTTTTTAGCAAATCCAATTTACTCAGACAAGGGAAGAAATGGCCTCATCCAGTAGAATTTCTCCACACAAATCTCATTTGTTTGATATGTGAAAGGAGGTAGCATCACTGGGATTCTCTCTTGACCAAACCCAATATGATATTGAACACGCTAATCTTGAATGGAACCTCATACGAGAGAAGTGGAAGTTAATAGAGATTACAACCCGAGCAATGTTATCTGAGCCTCCCCAAGAGTCTGTCACCATCACACACCTTAACCTTAGGTCTTATATGGGGTTTTAATGGGTTATGTAACAAAACCCTATCACAATGATTATATGCCTTATTTTTATATATAATAAATAATATACAATCATTTTATTATTGTTACTTATTAAATAGTTTTTAAAGAACAAATAATAATTTTTTAGTTAATATTCAATTAAGAAATCTATTTTAATGAATTAATGGATTTTTTAATTAAATAACATTTTAATAAAATATTATTACAAAATTGTAATTTATTAAATATAAATTATCGTATAATTTTTATGAATTAAATTGTCATTTTTATTAAGGGTTAAAAGCTGTTTTTTGTCAAAAACATAGAATTTCCGATAAATGTCATTTTTTATTTTAAAAGTAAAAAATTAATATATTCAGAAAATTATTTAGATAAAACAAATATTTTTTTTTAGATTCAGGACATTGAAATTATCATATGGTAAATTTTTCCTAATTTTCTGAGATAGTCGAATTTTTGGGTAAAAATTAAATATAGTATAAATATATAATTTGTTTTATGACATCATAATGACCCAATAGTGACATAATAAAGTAATATAAAAGGGGTTTTAGGCTAATATATGTTTTACCATTAAAAAATTTTGATTTAATATTTGTTTTATTAATATTATGGTGCCTTAGTGGACTCTCCAAGACTAATAAAACATCAGAACTTTTTAAAATGATTTCCTTGAGAGTGTGATGCACCTTCACATAAGCAAGACCAATATTTTCATAATTAATTCCATTTTCATTATAAAATAATTTTATCCAGTACAATTTTGAAAAAACCATGTCTAGAAACCATGGGTTGTTTTGTAGTTTTGATTAGTTTAATGTGTAGTGTCCAAAACCTAAATAATAAAGAATTCCCTCGCTTTTCTTATATAAACCCACCTAATATCCCACTTCTCTTCACTACAAACCATTAGAGAACATCCCTACCCTGACCAAGTCTATATAAAATCTTCCCAAGGTGCCCCAATATCCCAATAATCCTCCCTAAAGACCCTCTTAAGCCTTTGGGATCAAACTTTCATGTAATGAAATATCTTTCACTCTCATTGTTTTGTCTATTATTATTTATGTTGTTATACCCTTGTCTTTTCAATTAAAAATATTTGGGTATGATTTAAGACATCCCCTATAATTACCTTATTATGTTTTAATGATTAGAGACCCATTTCTCTCACATTAATTCATCCCAAGTACACCCATTACCATTGTGAAATTCCATAAGAGATTTCTCTCTCCTCATTTACATTCAAACATTTCTTTTGTTTTATGAATATAAATTTAATTATATATGTCGGTACATGTATAAAAGTAACCCCTTAATTTATATTTATTGTAAATATTTTGAGACACCCCTTTTTCTCTCATCAACCATTTTTTATGAATTCTTATGTCATAATGTTATGCTGTTGAAATTGCACCGCAATTTTCCGTGCCAAAGTTATTGTGTAATGAATACCATGACCATTTCTATGTCAAGGGTATTAACCCTTGTGAAAATTTACTTATTGATTATATATTTTTATGTCTTAATTATATATTCTATTATCATCGAATAAATGATGATTTTCAATGAATCCATGTTATATGATCCATGTGGCACACTTATGAATGAAATGAAATGATTGAGAAGGGAGTGCCCTGATAGTTCCCCAATGCATTGGGTAACGACTAGTATAATGATATGTCATGTACAATGAGGTTTTACACATTCTAATTCAATTTCAATGAGGGTTTACAAATTATCCATGTGCAATGAGCCTTGGATCATGCTAATATCATGTTAAATGTTGTTGCCACATTTACATGTTATGATAATCCTCATATGTTATACCTTTATGTTCATTTTCACTTATGCTCCATTGATATGACTATTTCCTAACATGTACAATATTCTTTATGTTATTCCTTGTATAATACCTTATTGGTATTTATAGCTCACCCTTTTTTATGTATGTCCTTAGGTTATCCCATGCAATGCTAAGTACGAAGGAATGTGTGTGGTCATGTAAAATAAGTTTTCAATAAAGATGTTTATTTCAGGTTATAAGTTGTTATGTAATGTTCCTAAGCCCCAAACACACTATACCTCTCAATATTCTATTTTCAATCAATTGAATATTATATATAAAAATTATTTTTATATGTGAAATAAAGATAAGGGTTGTTATAGTTGGTATTAGATGATAGGTTTAGTTATTTTTGGTATTAGGATTAGAAACCACTAGTGAAATCCTTTGGGATAAGACTAAATGTAATAAAAACATCACTAAATTTTGGGGAGTATTGGGTGTGTTTTTATCAAGAAAATACATACCTTTATGGATACAAGTAGGTAAAAGCTACTCTAGCACAAATATATCTTGGGTTAAAACCCAAAACACCTCTTTGAGATAGACTCGAATGGGAATTAGTGCACAACAACAAGCCTTGCTGCACTCTTGGTTATGAAAATATAAGTGGATATGCTTTGATAAATTCATAAGATTTGTACAAACCATTATTGAGGGAATAAAAAAAATACCTCAAAGAATATATGTTGGGATGTAGATCATGGATAACATATATTGAAACTTATAAATTAATAAGTTAAGGAAATAAAAGTAATTTATAAGTCATATGTTTTTGTATTTGGATTACCCTTTATGTGTTACCCCTAACATTCCTTTTATTCCAGAAAATGACCGATAATAGGTGGACTCTGGCTATCCATTGATGTGAAGATCAATGTGATGATTGTTCTAATGAGATTCCCAGTTTGATGGGAGCAGGTATCATGAACATTGTCACTATACACTCTTAGTTAACTGTTGTTTTGAATAGAAACATGGGTCAATAATAATGGTCATACCCCCCAAGAAATAAAAAGTCACAATCTAGAGCTTCTTGTGATAAAGGCCTCTTGCTTTTAATGGATCTTTCAATCACTCAATTTCCAAACAAAGGATCAAATCCATTGAAAAGATCTTATCAATCCTTCAATGTTATGAATAAGAGAAGGTCCTTCTTGTTGCTTATCATATGGAGGGAGAAGATGGTCAATGGTGGACATTGAACAAAAATTAGAATCCTGATGAGAATATTGAGGCATTGTAATGGAAGGATTTTCGAAAAATGTTTTTTGATAAATATTTTCCTCGCACCCTCTGACTTAAGATGGAAATTGACTTAATTTAACTGAAGTAAAAAAAAAAGAAAATGAATCTATCGGAGCGTATGAGGAAAACATCACAAGGCTTGCACAATATTCCTCAATATTTTTTGTTACCCCTGAATTCAAGGTTTACCTCTTCTTTGGCTAAATCCTAGCATATAGAAAACCCTAGATATCTGTTACTTTGAGAGCTATAAGAAAATTGTCTGATATTCCCCCAAAGTAGAAATATTGATCGAAGAATCTTAGGGGTTTCATTGGGATAAAAAAAATAAGGTGTACTTTAATTTTAGTGGTTCTATGGAGAAATACAATGGTGCTATGAAAATCCAGCACCCCACTTGCCAAAGGTGCGGAAAGAATCACCCTGGAAATTACCTTAAGGGGACGAGGAAATGCATTAGGTGTGGAAGAGAAGGGAACCTGTCCATTAACTGCTGATAAGAAAAACCTGCGACTGCGACAGAGGATAATAATGCTATGTTTACCCCTTAATGCATTGTTAATTTCTTCAACTACAAAGATCCATGGACCTTTTTAAACTATTACCCTAAGCCAATGGTTTTTAGAGACAACCAACAACCTCCAGGACAACAAGGGAGAGATTTTTTCCTTCACTACCACTAAAGTGAACCCTGACAATGAAGTGGTGATAGGTATGTTAGTTATTTATTAAATAATATAGAATGTACTTTTTGATTCTGGTTCTATACATTATTTTATGTCCCAAAACATTAGTACAACAATCCCCACACCACCAAAAATCATGGAAGTAATGATGTCAATGAGAACACAAAATGGGGAAATCATTGCATCCCACGAATATAACTCATCCATTATCATTATTTGATGATTGAACTTCCTAGAGAACCTCTTCATACTCCCTTTGGTGGAATTTCATGCAATTCTTCCTATGAATTGGATTTACTTATATAGATCCAACATAAATTACATTGAGAGGGAAATCACCTTCCATATAGAAAATCGACCCCTGATTTTGTACAAGTTCAAGGAGGAATATGAATTTTAATTAGCACCATCATCTCAAGCATTGATATTACTTACCTATTAGCAAGAATATATTGTTCATATGATTGGGTATAAGGAAGAAACCATCCTTGAAGAAATGTCTATTGTGAGGGAATTTTTTGAAGTGTTTCCCGAGAAATTTCCTAGTCGTCATCCTAAAATAGATGTTGAATTTTCAAATGATCGTATACCCGAGGAGTTTACAATATCCAATAATCTATATAGAATAGTTATTGTTTTTTCTTGAAAATTTGAAGAAAACACTACAATAGAATCTAGATAATGGGTTTATAAACCCAATTTATTCACCATGGGGTGCACTAGTCCTCTTAATGAAGAAGACTGATGGGTCAATGCACCTTTTCATTGATTATCATGAGCTAAAAATCTTGATAAAGAAAAAGTATCCTATACAATGAATTGATGAATTGTTCAATCAGCTATGTGGATCACAATACTTCTCTATAGTGTATCTACAGTTGGGTTATTATCAAGTAAGTGTAAAGAAGGAGGATATCCCCATGACATCTTTTCAAACAAGATTTGAGCAATATGAATTCATTGTAATGCCTTTCAGACTCACAAATTCTCCAACAGTATTTATGGAATTTATGAATAGAGTCTTTAGAGATTACCTCAACCAAAATGTGTTAGTATTTATAGAATATATTATAATATAATCCCAAGCCTAGGAGGATCATGAGGAGCATCTGAGAATTATAATAGAGACCTTGTGAAAGGAGAATCGCTTTGAAAAGTACAACAAGTGTGAGTTATGGTTGAAGGAGGACTCATTATTGTTTCATATCATCGCAAGAAATGTGAAATATATGGATCCCTCTTTGACAGCTATAATTGAGGGATGATCAAGGACAACGTAGTTAATGGATATCAGTAGCTTCCTAGGGTTAAATAGATATTATAACCAATTTCTGAGAATTTTATCATGATTGTCCAACCCTCATACCAAGCTAACTCAGAAGGGTGTAGGGTTTTCTAAGAGTAATGAATGAAAAGAGAGATTTAAGGAGGTGAAAAGGAGACTTATCACTATGCCCTTTCTCACACTACCCATAAGTGGAGAAATTTTTGTGGTATTTAGTGATTCTTTGAAGAATGGCCTAGGCTGTGTGATGATGAAAAATTGAAAAGTCATTGCCTATGCTTCAAAGAAATTGAATGTTGATGAGAAAAACTATCCAACACATAATTTGGAGTTGGTTTCAAAAAATTTTTCATTAAAAATTTTGCGACATTACCTCTTTTTGGAGAAGTGTGAAATATACACGGATCAAAAAATATTCAAGTATATTTTCACACAGAAAGAGTTGAATATGCACCAACAAAGATCGCTAGAGATGATCAAATACTATGACTGCTCAATCATTTACCACCCTGGGAAAGCGTACAAGGGGGAAGATACTCTAGGTTGGAAGGACCCAACAATTTTATCATTGATAAGAATCGAAAAGGATCCAATCTTCATATATTTGATCAAGATGGACATGGTAATCGTAAATTAGGGAACATCACCAATCATTTCACAAATGACTTCTCAATTGTCTCTTTTAGAAAGGTTAAAAGATGCTCAAAAGGTTGATGTGGTAATTCAAAAGAAAGTGGAAACTATCAAAAAAGAGAAATCCCCAGAGTCCAATGTTAATGAAGAAGGAATTGTGAGATTTGGGTCAAGACTCTGTTTTCCATTAAATTTGGATTTAATGAAACAAATTTTGGATGATCCAAATAGTTCAAATTTATCCATTATCGTAGGAAACACAATGATGTATTGAGATATGTGATATCTTAATTTGTGGGATAACATGATGAAGGAGATCACTGAGTATACATAAAATGCATATAATGTCAGCAAGTAAAGGCTGAGAGGTAGAAGTCTAAAGGGATGATGCAACCATTACCCATACGATCACGGAAATGGAAGAATATCACCCTGAAATTGGTTTCTAGACATCCAAAGAAATCAAAAGGAAACAATATTATCTGGTTTGTTGTGGATCATCTTAAAAAAATTGAACACTTTATTACAATTTAAGAGGATTTCTCATTAGATAAAAAAGAATCGATATATATCCGAGAAGTGGTAAGGTTGAATGGAGTCCCACCATCTATTGTTTCCAATCGAGATCCAAGATTCAAATCTAAGTTCTAGAAGGGTCTTTAAAATGATATGAATACTAAGTTGAGATTTAGTATGAATTATCATCCTCAAACTGAAGGCCAGTCTGAGAGGACTTTCCAAACACTTGATGACATGTTGAGAGCATGCTCAATATACATCAATGGAGGATGAGATCAACATCTTCTCCTATTTGAGTTCTCTTACAATAACAGTTTCCACTCAAGAATCCAAATGGATCCTACTGAAGCCCTGAATGGGAGGAGGTGTAGAACATCGACATGTTGGGATAAATATGGGGAGAAGAAACTCCTAGGTCTATAAATGGTCAATGAAATGGGGGAGAAGGGTAGGAAAATCCAGCAGCACATTAAAGTTACACAAATTCAGAAAATGAGCTATGGTGATAATCATCAATGAGACGTAGAGTTTGATGTTGGGGACATGGTATTCCTCTGCATATCACTGTGGAATAGAATTATGATATTTGGGAATAATGGAAAGCTTAGTCCAAGGTATATCAACCCTTTAGAGATCCTTGGTCGCATTGGAGAAGTGGCCTATTGACTAGCACTCCCACCAAACCTATCTCAGGTACATGATGTATTCCATGTATCACTCTAGAGGAAGTACAGACATGACCCATCACATGTACTCAATCCAGAGGTGGTACCATTGGAGAATGAACTCCCCTATAAATAGAATCCTGTGAAGATATTAGATTTTAGAGAAAAGTTTATATGAAATAAAACAATTCCCCTTATGAAAGTGTTTTGGAGAAACCAAAAGTTTGAAGAAGCAAAGTGGGAACCATAGGAAGTGATGAGGAAGAGTTACACACATCTGTTTTGGTGTGGGAAAAGGAAATTTCGTTGAAGAAATTTCTTAATGGTGGAAGATTGTAACGACCCAAACTTTTAATAATGAAAATTCTCCTTGATCTAATTAAATGTATTATTATGTGAAATTGTTATATGAAATATGAAATTTCTTTGGTTTTATGTTTTTGGATTTCAAAATACCTTTAAGAAATATTACTATTGCTAATATAGAAATTGAATAGTAATCACATGATTAGTATAAATATAGGGCTTTAGCAAATTGAATTTACTCAGACAAAGGAAGTGATGGCCTCATCCAGTAGAATTGATCCATATAAAGCCAATTTTTCAGAGCTCAGAAAGGATGTGGTGTCAGTAGTTTTTTCTCTTGACCAAGCCCAAGTTGAGCTTTAACAAGTTAAGCATAACTGTAACCACCTATGGGATAAGTGAAAGTTAATAGAGATTACCACCCGAGCGATGTTATCTGAACCTCTAGAAGAGTCTATCACCATTGCACACCTTACCCTTAGGTCATGTGCAGGTGTTATAAGGTGTTATGTAACAATCACTTACCACAATTATTATGTTCATTATTTTTGTATAGAATAAAGAATATACATTAATTTTTTTATTTTTACTTTATAAATAGTTTTTAAAGGACAAATAGTATTTTTTAGATAATATTCAATTAAGAAATCTATTTTGATGAATTGATGAATTTTTAATTAAAAAATCTTTTAATAAAATATTATTACTAAATTACTTTTTATTAAATATAATTTATCATATGATTTTTATGAATACAATTGTAATTAATATTAAGGGTTGAAAGTCGTTTTTGTCAAAACCCATGAGTTTTTGTTAAATGTCAGTTTTTATATTTAATGTAAAAATTCACATATTTAGAAAATTATTTAAATAAAATGAATATTATTTTTTGAATCAGGACATCACAATTATCTAATGGTGTTTTTTTTCCAAATTTTCCAAGAAAAACGAATATTTTTTTCAAAATTAAATACTGTTTAAATATATAATGTGTTTTATGACATCATAATGACATAATAGTCTATAAGATTTTTTTGGACAATATAAGTACACCAAATATTTTAATACATTCGTCCATTGGCCTTATAAAATATTTTTTTCCACTCCCCTTTGGCATAAAACAGGGGTTGGTTTGAGTTATTTATTAGTTTAATGTATAGTGTCCAAAAACTAAATAATAAATAATTCCCTCTCTTTTCCTATACAAACCTACCCAATCTTCCACTTACCTTCACTCAAAACCCTTAGATAATGTCCCTAACCCACCATCCTTTATCTAAAATCCTCATAAGGCCCCCCAAGCTCCCATGAATCCTCTCTCAAGCCCCACCCAAGCCATTTGGATCACACTTCCATGTAAGGGATTTGTTCGTCTCATCTTTTCCAAGTTTCTTTTTGTTGTTATACCATTTTATATTCAATTACTAATGTTGGGGTATGATTTAGAACCTCCATTATAATTTTATCCTTATATTTTAATGATGATATACCCCTTTCTCTCTCATTAATGCCTCCCATGTACACCCATTACCATGATGAAATTTCACAAGGGATTTCTCTCTCTTAATAAACATTTAAGAAATAATTTTGTTTTATAAATCTAAATTCCATTACATATATTGAGACATGTATCTATATTAACCCATTTTTTCAATTTCATTTATATATTATGATACATCCATTTCTTTCCCATCAACCATATTTATGAATTCTTATGTCACACTGTTATGATGTAGAAATTGCATTGTGATTTTTGAAGCCAGTGTCATTGTGTAGTGAATACCATAACCATTTTTCTATCAAGGGTATTCACCTTTATTCACATTTACATATTGATTATATATTAACATATATGAATTACACATTTCTTTATCATTGAATAAATGATGATATTTAGCGAATACATGTTATATGATCCATGTCGCACAGTTATACATGAAATGAAATTATTAATAAGGGTGCGCCCTGATAGGGATCCAATGCATTGGGTAAAGACTAGTATCATGATGAATCAAGTGTAATGAAATTTTACTCCTTCTAATTCAATTTTAATGAGGTTTTAGTCATGATCCATGTGCAATGAGCCTTGTATCATGCTAATATCATGTTAAATGTTGTGGCCACCATTTCATGTTATAATAACCATGCTATATCATGCCTTTATATTCATGTTTCTCTTATGATTCATTGATATACCTATTGCATAATAGGTCCTGTATTCTTTAGTTTATGACTTTTTTACTCCCTTAATGTGCTTTATAGCTCACCATTTTTTTATTCATGTCCTCAATTTATCCCATGCAATGCTAAGTATGATGGAATGTGTGTGGTCGTGTAAAATAATTTTTCAATAAAGATGTGTATTTCATGTTTTAAGTTGTTATGTAATGTTCCTAAGCCTAAAAGACACTAGGCCTATCTATCTTATATGTTGTATCAAGTGAATATTTTATATAATAAATTAAGTTCAAGTGTGAAACAAAGAGAAGTGTTGTTATAATCTTCATGAGATCTTATCCTTCATGATTCTCATATTGAATCTCTTTTCCATTCATATATTATTGATGAATCTATGATCATTTTATAAAATTTAGATACTCTTCTAGAATCAACAATTAATTTAGAATCCATTATTTGATCGATGAAAGATTAAATGATTTGGGAATTACTTCCTTGAGATACCTAATATTTTATCTTAGTGATAGACACCTTAAGGTATGTGATTCCATAAAAAATGTCCTTGGCTTCGAATTCTATTGAGACTCTACTATAAATCACATATTGGTAAACCAAAACCATAACTGGGAATCCTTGATGACAGATTTGTTCTTTGTGGGTGAGTGATCTATTCTTTCTTATATCCTTTATGAACTTTATAGTTCTTGATCAATACACTTTATGTATGATGTTCCTTACCATTTGGTGATCCATCATAATCTTATTTACATTGTATAATTCATGAGTTGGCATGGTTTGGGTTCATCATTGATGGTAATTTCTTATGGGTTTTTGAATTTCCATTATACCCATATTTGATCATTTTCTCCATGATAATTATTCGATTATCTTGTTAGAATGCTTGATGTAGATTCAAAAATTGTTTTATGCTGTTAATATTATTCTCATGATGTTATGCTATGAATTTTCTATCATGCTCTTCCTTATTGAGTGTTACATTGCCTTTATAGGATAGATCTTGGTGTCTATGATAATATGAAAATCATGGTATGTTTACCCTTATAGGGGCATCCTATATGATTTATTATTATTATGATGATGGAGTCATACACGAGTTAAGATCATGATATCCCTATGAAACAAATGAAAATAGATTCCTTGAGGATATTCGGGGACATTATAGAACTTGATGCCTTGAGGATACCAAATAACATATCCAATGAATGCCTTTCATTGGCATTTCACTAGACCTGTGGCTCATTCTTAATCTTTTCTGATCACCCTATATCAAATTTTCAGTATTGATACAAATAAGGAATACCCAAGGCTTTGTGGTGGATTGGTTAGAGGAAAACCACTTGGTATGTGATTTTATAATTTTTATACTTTCTTTAATATTTTCTTATTATGGATTAGACTTATTATTAATGTGAACACTTATTAAGGATGCATTGGTTGTTTCATAATGGGTTTTATTACATGTACCACTTATGGGAATTTCTATGTACATGAAGACTTCACATATAAGGATCTAGGAAAGGGAAAGTGGTAAGTAGTAGATGGGTTATCCAAGGAGAATGCAGTTGGAATTATTACTAGGACCTACTCTAGA
This sequence comes from Viscum album, assembly GCA_963277665.1. NCBI lineage: Eukaryota > Viridiplantae > Streptophyta > Magnoliopsida > Santalales > Viscaceae > Viscum > Viscum album. The sequence continues at coordinate 1,392,071,661 of OY728130.1, read as the reverse complement.
GAATACTACCATTTATTTATTTATTTACCCTCTTTCACCTATAATTGAGTTTATATGTCCACATTGGGATCCCTGTTTACCTGTATGTATGACTACTTTGGGATCTATATAATTTCCTCATATTCATTATATTTATTATTTTTAATTATAGTATGTTGTATTATTACTTTATTGATGACATGATACTGAGGGTATATTCTTCCCACTGATATACATAGATCCACATTGCTAGTCAATAAGATTTTTCATATGGGGAGGCACATATGAGGTCATGTGTCACTTTGGTTTTGACTTGGTAGTTCAGGCCATAGAATTACATGCATCGAAAAATTAAATTTCATCATCATAATATTCAATTATAGATCATAGTGTTTTAACCATATTTTAACTTATTGTTAAACCATGAAAATAAATCATTCAAATAACTGTATTTCAACCTTACAAAGTTCTTAGTGCCTTATAAAAAACAACATATTGCACAACACATATATAATAAAAGTTTTCAATCATATGAATTTGTATTATCTTATGGGGTTTATATAAATATGTAGCCACATATTACAATTCATCCATGTTATGTAAATGTATATTGTACATCAATGGATCTTGTGAAACTCAAAATCTTACGTGGACTGATATCTTGTGTGATATCAATGTCTTATGTGAAGATAATAATATTACATGAATAATATTTTATGAGATTCACATATCTTATAAACTCCTAGAAACTTATGAAATTTTCATATCATATGAATTTAGGACATCTTATGAAAATCCAATATCTTACAAAGTGTCTTGATATCTTATAAATTATTCATATCTTATGAAATAATATGTGCCCTACAAATATCATGTAATTTACCTTGTGATTTTCTTGTTATACCCAATGAAGTGCATATAGTTTAGTGCTAAGGATAATTCAAAAAATTGTAATAGAATATAATTACTTTATCTTAATTAAAAATTTATTCATGACTTCTCAGAACATATTCAAATCACCTTTGAACTACCTCAATTTTTTTTAGGAATTATTTGAATAATTAAAAACCATTTCATCTAATTACAAAGGTCTATTAAAGTATATAAATACCCAATTATAGTATTTAATTAACTCTTATACCTTTTCAATTCCATCATTAATTTCATCCTTTGTAAATCTTCATTCACAATATTTTCATCATAGAATATTCAATCATTCATAAATAATCATCTTAGAATGGTTTCTACAAAACTATAATCATATTATTATAAGAAAATAATAATAGGCCATAAATATACCCATTCAGTTAGCTTCTCTAATTTCTTTTGAAATGTTGTAGAAATTTCATCTGGAATCCTTTAGAATTTTTTTTTACAAATTTACCAACACTCAAATAATTTAATTTCAAGGGGATCCTCACTTGAATATATCCAGCAAGTTATTCAATGGAATCAAATCACATTTATTAATTATCGAAAGATAGAGACAACACCTTAAATATATTTTATATAAAAGTAGGAACCCTCATCATGTTCTATGGGTGGATTTTATTCCATCAAGTATCACACTAATCATACATTAACTTTCACATTTCACTTTGATAAAACATAAAACATCATATTCTCAAATATATCTGGGTATATCAATCCCCCACTTTCGATTTATTTTTATTACATATCTTACTCATAAATAAATGATTCAAAACTCCCCCATATAGAAAATATATACAGATGATAGTTTAGGGAATTATCTATCTTATTGAGATTTTTTTATTATAATGGAATGTCCTACAATGTAAAATTATTCTCCCCTTACTCTTGTAAATTCTATAATCATATTTTCACTTTTTGTCATCTTCTTTCCTTATACCCAGTTCAATACATGTGATAAGAGTGGTACCACATTTTCCTTAATAATTTACCATCATTTAACCAATAATAAATCTAATTGGTTTATCCTGATGTAGAAAAAAGGTTGAGTAATATAGAAAAAAATGTCCCTTTATTTTCTCAATGTGATACAAAAATTAATTTTAATGTTCAAGGGACCATAAAAACTAATTTTAATTTTCAGAATATTTTATGAACCATAAATGAACATGAAAAAAAATATATTAAAAAGTTTCATGTGAAAGGATATTTCTACCTATTATTTTGTTAAATAGTCACTCCCACTAAATAACTAGTTTAATCATAAAATTAAAATATAGTTGGGAAAACTAAAATCATACCCCAAATTTTTCTTCTCATTAGGGATTTCTCAATTTCCAAATTTAACAAGTGTGATTCCCTAGAAACAAACTCTGAGATTTTATTCTCATAGAAACATACTTTATATATATTCTCTGATACCAGCTGTAAAAGACTAGATATAACTATATTTAAATTAAAATTTCAGTAATTATTATTGTATCTATTTAATACAAAGAATCTTCTCATATTTAGATCTTCATAGAATTAGGGTAAAAAAATAGCTTGAAAATCCCCTGATTTTTTTTGAAAAGGTTAAGTGTCAAGCCCTCTTTATTTAACAAAAAAACCAGAAGAACCTATTTTATGACTAGGTAAGAGGGAACCTATTACAGAGAAGGGAAAAATTCTAAAGGAAAAAATAAATAAAAGGGTTAAAATGGGGTTGTATGATCAAAGGAATCCAACATCCAAAAAGCTCATATAGAAGAATCATTGCCCCCCACACCAGACAGTGCAACAGTGAGATCATTCCAAAGGTTGCATCACCCCCTCTATAAAGAAGTTGCACTGTGATGGTAGTACAGCATGTTAGAGAACCTCTCCAACCAACACAAGATTGTGGGGGAGAGACGTATGAAAGGCTCCAGCACACCCTTCTCTCAAAGGATCCACCCTCCCAGAAAAAACATGAAAAGGATTCAAGCAATGTCACCTGATGTGACGCAAGATCAGACCAAAAACCCACTGAGAAAAAGTCATGGAAAGACACCCATTAGTCCATCAAGATGTAGGCCAATGGCAGGATGATTAATGTCAACACACCCATCCCTTGTTCGAGGCTTCCCACCCAGCGACACTTGTAAAGAGCAGCGCCACACCAAATGCAACAAGGAAAACAAGAACTCGCGAAGAAATCAGCAGCACAAGAGAAAACATGCCATTGAGACCAATGAAAAAAAAGAGTAAATTCAAACAAATCACTCCTAAAACCACCACCATTGTAGTAGAAAACACATAAAAAAAGCAGAGGAAACCAATCACCAAAATCACAGTCCATCAAGAGTCTGCATCATGAAAATCCCTTACCCAAAATCCTTCAAAGTAGCAGCAAAGTAACCAAACAAGTGAAACCAACCACACTTCTCGAGAAGGTAGCATCCAAGTAATCTCAGAAGCATGAAGAAATCGATACCCCCAATAAAAATCCACCCAGTACCTCCAATCCTTCAGAATCCACCATTCGAATGATCTTGAGCTAGCTCAGAAACCTTTACCTTTGCGAAGAGGAGCGTCAAAGATGCTTCTCGAAGAGAAAACACCACCTGGAGCATGAAATTCCAATGAAAATACACAGACAGATCCACATTGGTGGTGCCCATATCTGAAACCAGATCCGCAGGTAGAGAAGTAATGTCATGATGCTGTAAGATGGACAACTCCGCCACCCACAAGTCCTCAAAAAGAGGTCAAACATGAAAACTTTGAACAACGTCGAAGATCCCAGAGACATCACGGTGAGGAATGAAAAACATGAATCAAAAAAGGGTGAAGGGATGTGATGAAACCATTGCAGAAGCTTCAGAATCGAGCAGGAAGTGAGGCGCAAAATGATGACTGAATGAACTGAAAGCAGCACCCACAAGCATCAGAGACCAAAGCACAACTCGAGCAGGTAGAGACCAAAACATCAACTTAGGCATGAAGAGAATGAAAACAACATACCTACATTGATCAAAATGGGCCACTACACGAAGGATACCGAGCCAATCGAAGCCCTTCACCTTCGCGCAGGCATGGTTGCGCAGATCTGAAGCAGATCTGAAGACAAAGAAGCATCGCAGCCACTGCAAAACTGATCTGCCGCTCGCAATTACATAGAGGAGAAAAACGCGTGTCAGATCACGTTGGACCCAAAGTCGTTAGGGAGAAGTGAGGCACAACCGCAGGAGAAGAAGTGAGACGATGAAGATCAAAACAGTAAGAGAGAAGCCGATGAAGAGAACCACCAGAGTGTGAATTTAAATAATAATGATATAATAATGATGAAATTCATAATGCTGGAAATCAATAACCTACTATTGATGCCTTATTTTGAGTCACTTTCATTTTCATCCTTACCACAGTCATGACATCTTCTTGAATTATCTTGGATTAAAAAAATACAAAAACCATATTTTTATAATTATATATATCGATTCAATGAATGGATATATAATTTTGGGGCCCATCCATAACCAAATTATGTCCAATGCATACAAAATAATAGTCAACATGAATTTTTATACTCATCCTTAAAGAACCTCTTACTGAATAAAAACATGGGTATCTACATAATGAATAAAATGAAATACCTCTACATGAACAACCTATGTTAATAATAAATAATATTCCATAATTTCAATAAATTTACAATATTAATAAAAAATAAAACATTAACATAATCTATCTAGTAAAATAAGGTGTATGGTTATAAAATATATAGTTGACTTGGTGAAAATTACTTATATTGGAATAAAAATATATGTAATTCCAATACCATTCCCCATGTCAATTGAATAAAATAATTTCTAGGTAAATATGAACTAATATATTTTATTTAAAATGTGATGTTCACATCATATAGAACAATGAGTATAAAAGTAATTCAATACCAGAATAACATGATCATGATCCTTCCGGAGAATGAAAATGGATGGTTTCAATAGAATATCTCGTGTGAATTAAGATTTATATGTCAAAGGTTTTATCTTATATGAATGAATATCTATAAATAATAATGATACAGTACCACTTAATACAATCAAAGACTAGTTTGTACCTTGATTATATAAAATAAGTTCAATAGAATGATCATAAATCAATAAAAAATATTGATTTGCCAAAAATATTTACTATTGTTGAAATAACTAAATCAATAAACACATGAATAAGAAAATATAATTTGGCTTTAAAATTCCATGAAACATAAGGAGTATAATAAAAATAATTCCATGGGTATGAATACCCCATTAAAATAAAACATTATTCAAATAATTTATTATGTCTCAAATAATGGGAATTACGACCTAGGAATTCTTAAGAGTCTAGAAACAATTGAATAAAAAAACCTCAAAAGAGAAGGATTTAAATTAAACTTCAAATACCATTATCAAAAGATAATCTATGTTGTGATGTTTCAAATAAGTGGTTTATACCTGAAATAAATTAAATTATGTATAGAATACCAAACATGCCTCCGAGAGAGGAATTTTATATAAAAACCATACCTCTATTCCTAACACCCGTGAATATTCTTTAACCTCATGTATTAGTATCATAGATGAATTAATAAATTATTATAAAACATTAAAGATATCCATTTTCAATCATACTCTTAATAAATTTCCATTATTTATTATAATTCATCCAATTTTCCACATATGGTGTTTATTGTTTTGATCGCTTGTACTAGTTTCATAATAGTGGTGTATATATTCTTTTTTCTTAAAAGTATCATTATTACTAGGATATTAAAATTATTACTAGGGATGATTTATAATAATTTTTTATGTTTCAAATTCTTTTCATGGTTTGTTCTAGTATAAAAATATGAGCTTATCATAAATAAATATTATATTATTTTTATGAATATTCACAACATTACACAAAAACCAAGTGAGGTGCATAATAGTATAGTGTCTCTGGAAACATGGAAACACAATAATATAGTTTTTAGGTAAGCTATATCATATCCCACTATGATCTCCCTAACTAGCACCCTTCAAATACATAGCATATATAATAAAATTATTTATAACCTGGGGAAATGAAACATAATAAATGGTGACATCAGGTGCTAAGTAAGGTTAAAAAGGGAGAAAATACAGATTAACAATAATATAAAGGTATGATAACATGATTATAACATTTGAAAACGATACACTGAATAACAAATATCATAATACTGAGTTTTGGAGAAAATAATGGTGGTTCATATGAAATAAATATTAAGGGAATCAAAGAACATTATCTATAAGAGCATAAAGTTGGCATAAAACATATATTTTTGGCATACACATATGCATGAAAAATCTTTTATCAAGGAAATACACAATGAAAATTTTAACATGTTAGTCTTGGGATAACCACCTTTATACATACTTCTGGCTTATACTAACCACCCAAGTACATTATTTTATAGTGTTGGTCCAACCATCAGTGTACCCTCTATGATCATAGAACGTTTATCATTTCCCAATGCATTGGATGAAGATATAGGACCCATCCATCACATAAATGAAATGATGCATATATGTGTCAGAAGATCATAAAACAATAATTATATCCTAACTCATGAAATGAAATGGGTTTCACAAAACATATCACCAACTCGTAACTTATGGAAATTAGATGGGTATCATAATCATATGATCATTTTAATATAGCATTAACCATGGAAAATAGTTATATTTCAGAATAATTATATCATGGTAAATCCTGTGGAAGAGAAACATGTTTCATAATCATCCTTTCATCATAAACAAAAACCATTCAGCTGAAGAATACAAATGGTAACCTCAGATCATATCCTCAGTAAGTCATACGTAACAACAACAAATGTCACCTAAGATGGAAATTATTTTTAATGATCATTTAAAAAATTTATTAAGTAAAATAAAATTTCAATAAAAATAATTTTTAAAAAATAAAACCATTTTGAAAATATATTTATTGAATATATCCTTTAATTCTTATAAAGTATGGTTTAAAAATCATAGAAAACATTTTATGAAGAAAACATCCTTTCCAATTAGAATTTTTTAAAACATAAAACCTTTTTAAAATAATTTTATTTGAAAGTAACCTTGAAAAATATTTATATGGATCTTTAATGAAAATAATTACCATCAATACATGAAGTTTCCTTCATGCCATACATGTTAAAACAAAAATCCATTTCACATATTTAGTAAAGGAAAAATGTGAATATTTTGGAAAATGACATGAAGATTCCTCCATTTAAAAAAATTAATAAATGAATAAATATTTACATAACAAAAAATTTGAATAATGTTAAAATTATTTTTGAAGCATTATTTTTGGAATAAAACATATTTTTGACGAAATAAATAAATAATGTCTGATATTATTAAAATTATTTTCTTAATTATTATATGTAGATTATAGTAGAATAAATTGTACTATTACCTGAAGATATCATGAATAGCCATAGGATAATAAAATTAAAGTGTTTCTTTTTATATGTATCATAATATTTTATCATTGAAAACATAATCATAAACAATCCTGATAAAATATGAGATTATATTATAAAATCATTACCTCTTTGGTAACATTGAATCGTAAGACACACGAATGAATAACATAAAATATCAGTAGGATAAATATATTCATGATATTTAATGTCAAATGGGTTTTATATACACATTATAAAATAATATAGGTTTATAACATTACCATATGTCTCAAATAAGGCAAATTAAGAAAAAAATCCCATACTGCTTTGGAAAATTTCGAACCATAAAACTCATGAATGATAGATCATAAACATGATAATTAAAACCCCATAATTATATTTATAATAATCATTAAATAAACTTCTGGTAATAATATACACCACATAAAAGAAATAGGTTGCAGATATGGCTTGTGTCTTATAGAAGTAAAATGTGAGATGAAAATCCCTTACCGCTTTTGTAATTTTTTGAATCCTAAGGCCCAAAAAAGAATAAAATAAAATTAAAATTAAAATTTCATAAAATTATGGATATTAATGATATAATATGTCAAAATTTGTGTACATAAACCACAAAAAATAAATGAGTGGTGAATTTTCATATGCCACATAGAAATATAATGAGACTAGAAATCCCTTAACTTAAGTCTTGACATCGATCATACGTGTTCCGAACTATTATCTAATAAATATATTTTTAATATAAATCTGTTCAATATATATATATATATATTTATATCATACTATATACAATTTTATTATGACCTTTTATTACCCTTTTATTAAAAATTCCATGTAAAGGTTACGTTTCAGTTAATAATTTCTTTGTTTTTCATTTATATTTTGATTTTTTATTATTGATCCTCAAAATTTGATCATAATTAAATTATCTCTCTAATTGTACCCATTATATACATATCATATATTATATATATATATATATTTACAGTAATCTTTAAATGTTAGAGATGAAAAATGAAATACATAGTTCATAGAGATGGTAGGCCATACATACGCAAGAACGTTGTTTCCATTTTCTCAAAGTATTGAAAGAATACATGGTAAATTATTTATTATCATTATAGAATATGTTTTTTCATATTTATCAAATATTTTCATTAAACACATATTTATTACTTTATATTTAAACCATGATCTAATTAAATCTCTTTGCGAGGTAGTAGTCTGTCGTACACATGAGAAACATTATCAAATTCCCAACAATAGGAAAGCATGAAGATATGTGTGGTACAATAATTACATAAGAATAATAATATCATAATTATATTATATAAATAATAAATTTTTCATTATTTCCAACCATGAGAGGTGGTAATAAGAAAATGGATGATATCGGTTTGTGGGGAGATATTCCTCCCTACACAAAAACGATGATTTGGTAAACTATTTAATGGAAGTGGAGATAGTTGTAGATAATTACTGTAAAATAAAAACATAATGTATATTTATGATACAGAATTTATAATACCATCATGTTATAATTAGAATTTATGTAGGTGGATGAATAAATAAAAATAAAATGATTATTGATGAACATTACGTCTTTTTCAGGTAACTTTATTAGGTTTGTACTAAAATAAATCCTAGGTTGAATTTATATCCAAACCAAGGATTAAAGGATGATATAAGGGAATTTGGGAATTTATTTAGGTATGTATTGGCTTAAATAAATGGGTTTTACGGTTGTAATAGTATAGGAGAAGGGGTTCCCTTTTATAAGTGAGGTGACTGGCATAGTTGTGATTTGTTTCGAAAAGAAAAAGGTGTAACAATGTTTCTCTACTAGAAAAAGGATACATATTGGAGTAATATTGATAATAAATGGTATAAGGTATAAATATTGAAATAAAATGAGTATTTTACATATTTATGGTCATTCTTTACACGTATCTTTTTATTTTAACCCTCTGTAAACACATTTTACCTTAACTGTTATAACAAATTTTTATTGTAATTATTATCCATTCTGAAAAAAATTAAGTTAAACTTATTTAAAAATATAAAATATTATTATTATAAATTTTTAATCCATTTTTACAAATTATATTCACATAATTGGAAAATTTTAATTTAAAATTAATATCATAGATGAGATGAGAAAGCGTGTTTTTAAAGGGAACATGTTCAAAATTTTGAAATGTAGTTATATGAAAATTAAATATTAAATTAATTAAAATCATGTAAATAAAATTAATGGATTTAAAATTGGACTAATTTTAATTTATAACCAATTAAAAATATTATTTAACTTTATAGATAAATGAAATGAAAATCTAGTTTTCAATTAAAATTCAGTATGTTTCCCTATCTATCAAAAAATGATACTTTAAAAAAAATCCCAAAACATCAACCTAAGAAATATTTTATATTATGATTTCACAAATAAAGTTTATTTTATCAAATTAATTTTCTACAATTACAAAAAATTAATTTTATTATTGTACAGAAAAACGAATAAAAATAATTCTTTAGAAAATAGTATTTTCAAAACCTATAAAGACTTTACCAATATTTTGGAAAATTATTTATCAATATTTTTTACTTAAATAAAAAAATTAAATATAATATATAAAAAATTGTTAGTACTATTCAAATAACTATGTTTGACATCTATTTTATAATCGTCATATTTAATATAATAATATTAATAGTACAGCAAGGTTTTTTAAAACTTGGTGTCACGTGTAATGGAATCCAATCTAGTATTGTGTGTAGTAAAAGATTAACTTGTTGTTATGTGTCATGAAATATATCACATAAATTTTATTTAATTGAGAAAAATTCATAAAATATTAGGGTGTTATATTCTATATACCTTAAAATGAATTTCACCCAAAAAAATTGTCATGAACCAGCCTGAGTCGACCCTAAACCGGTCACCCAGGCCAGCCCGCGACAAGTCCCGAGAGGCATTCCCGATCCTCCTGGGATGGTGACAACCACCAATGGCATCACTAGAGTACACAAGGGAACGATTTCTCCCTTATATAAACCATCAAACAAACAGTGGAAATAAACGGACATCCCAAAATGAATTTATATAAAAATTGAACTAAATATTATTTGTACAAGAAAATAAAATTAGAAAAAAACCAACAACTCAACTAAACAAACCCAATGAACAACTAACTCCATGTGAAACTTCTGGTAACTCTCCAAAACACTGATAAAATGTCGCCCAAGGTGATCGAACTAAAGATGAAACCTGCACAAGGGCTAAAAAAAGAAGAAGACTATAGGCGTGAGTTTTAAAACTCAGTAGGTTAGCCCGGTATTCTATTCCCAATGCACATTACTTTAAAATAAAAGAAACATCAATTTATAGTTTTAAATTCAAGATTTGAAAGTATGGTTTTCAAATTAGGTTCCATGCTATAATAATTATCAGACAAAAACATGCATGTTTAATAATCAAAAATGAAAGTAACAATTGTTTTCAAAGAGGTGAAACTTCAAAATGAAAATAGTTTTCAAGAGGGCTGCTTTAAATAATTTTAACATTCAAATAAATAACACATACTACTGAAATTACCAACCAAACACACCGTATGCCGTCGGTGAGTACAAAATAGCCAATGAGCACTAGTCACGGGAATACCCCTAGGCACTAGTTAGTTGTGAGCCCCAGGTACCTCGTATCTCGGTGAAAGTAACCATAATAAATATCTGTTCTCGTGCACGAGCCACTAGTAGGGAACATACCCATAACCTAGTGGTCCCCAATCATCATCATCGTCATCATAGTTTAGTTAGTGTGTTCATCGTCAAACATGCTACGTGAAACAGGGGCCAACCCCCACAGAATCACTAGCATACTAGTACACGTCCACCAACCTAGATACCTAGGATTCCCTTTAGTGATCAATCAAGTTACACATATTATCAAATACACATTTCACATCCACATTTCATTCCAAATCCATAAAAACACAAACAAGCCATAATCTTTCTTCACATTTCTTACACTAATCAACAAACCGCTAAATATTTTAGTAAAACAATTTCATGAAGTGTATTGAGGCTTTTCACATAAAACTCTTTTAAAAACACTATTTAAATTATAAAAACACATCATAACCAAACCAAATCATATTTTTCAGCCCAATACAAATTTAATAAAATCATTTAATGGACCATAAAAGAATCCCAATTTCACAACATGTTATATACAAGTAAAACACTCCTTCATTTCTAGGAAATGCCAAACGGGCCTTCAAACATTTTCTCAAAACTAATCTTTGATGAAGGTATGAATTTTAATTTTATTAAGGATTTGTATAAACATCATATACAGCAGCAAAACTCATTCATAAATCTCTTATAATACTCAGGTTTCATATTCAAAACACAACCATTTTCATAAAGATGTGAAACGGTCCATTTTTGGGCAACTCGAGCCAAAATATGTTGTAAATCAAAACCCACTTGTTTGTAAAAACAAATCCAAATTGGAAATAAATATAAGTACCCAAAAATACCATTTATAATTCTTCCAATTCCTTTATAAATCCAATCAAATAACTTATAAATCACACATCACACATAAAAGCCAACCGGGCAATTTACCGAACACATGTCATGCCCTTTTTAAACAAAACAATTTATTTTATGTACATGAAAATGAATAAAACAGAAATTGAATGTCATATTTTCGTTCAAGATACTCTAACATGTTAAAAATACCATAAACCAGATTATAAACCTCAGAAAATATTTTCAAAAGATAATGGAACATTTAAACAAACACTTATTGAGCACTTTCATGACAAAACAACACTACCTTTCACATAACAGTGATTAAACAATGACTTTGCACACCAAGAAAATTATAAAAATGATTAAAAACAATAATAAAAATTTATATCAGTATAGGATAATATTAAAATGATGAAACTTCAATGATAAAGTCATGTGCAAGGGATATCCTACCTCAAATCTTTGGCGTAATTGAAATGCACACCCAAAATCACCCGCCGCGGGTTTATAAACCCTAAAAATATAAATACCAGACCTAAAAAAACATAAACCCATCAAAAAACATTGTATAACAAAACCCTAGGTCTATCAAGACTAGTGTACAATATAAAACCACGAAATAATGAAAGGAGGGGGAAGAGGAAGATGAAAGGAGAAGGAATCTCACCTTTCATCCTAGAAAACTCTTCGTCTTCCATTAGATCATAAGCCCTAAAGAAAAGGGAATGGCTTGAAAATTCTTGGAGAGACTCCTAAGGTCTGTACGAACCAGGGGAAGAAGATTGGTGGCTAAAAGAGTACTAATTGATTGATTTATGAATGATAAAAGTTACCTTGGAAATTCTAGGAGATTTGAGGTTTCTTGAGAATTGTCTCCCTAATACGCGACCCACATGAGCTCCAAAGAGGTAACATATATTATGAGGGTTAGGATAGGGTTATTGGCTTCGAGTGGGAGGTGGAATCACTGAAAAAATAGTGAAAAATGAAAAAGATATAAATGAAGAAAATTATTTTTTTTAAAACAGGAAATGGGCCCATGGGCTGGCCCAATACCTAAATAAGTAACCCAAATTCACCTGGCTTATGAATTTATAATGGGTCCAAAAGGATAAATAAATTTTAATATATCAGTATAGGACAATTGTTAAGTTGAATGGGTGAAAAAGGATGAAAAACAGAAGAGTTATAAAAGAAACAAATTCAGTTTTTAATACTGGGAATGGGCTCACGGTTGGCCCAAATCATGATGTAACCACCCTTTTTCAAAAACTCCTAAACAAGCAATGGGGATCCCAAATTATGGTGGTTAGACATATATGAAACATCAAAACTCATGTTTCATCTCATAAAATACCCATGAAAAGGATTGGTATTTCTAATGGGCCGGATCAATACAAAGACAGAAAAAAAACCGTGTGTGACAATTCTCCCCACCATAATGCTTTCTGCCCCTGGAAATCCATAACACTTTCCGGATGAACAAAAACAACACCTAAGGATTCCAGAATGTACTCCCCAACATTAAGAATAAACTATAACTAGAAATTTTCTTAGGATGAAAATGCAGGAGACCCATGGTGGGTCTCCCCACCATTAGAAACCAACTAGCAATGGATAGATAAGAATTGAACATGAGCTAGAGTTGGGACTCACTCACACAGGCCCAAAAAACCCCTCCTAAAAAACCTACTATACCAAGTTAATAGAGTTAAAACATGAAAATATAAACCACCCACTCCCGAATGGAGGGGACAATAACTTGGTCGACACATTCCGCACAATTCTGGACCCCCGTCACTTGGGGATGGGAGGGAAGGGGACCCAATAATTTGGCCACTGAAACAACAAAAGAAACAAAGAAACTACCCAAAACTCTCCCCCTATGAATAGGTAACACCAAGAATGCACCTGATTTTTATAGTTGGTCCACACAGGGACATTGATTGAAAACCCACATCCATGAAGGAATAACCATAGACACTGTGTGAGGGGTTTAGTCCACCACGCTTGTTGCGACAAAGAGAAATTCATAGAAATGAGGAACCAAAACATTGACATAGTAACTAACTTACCAAAATAGAGGAGTAAGGATCTTAATCTAGCACTCCACACCTCTGTTGATTTCCTGACTGCGTGAAAAGCTTCACTCTGAGGCCTATGGATGGAGCCCTGATTCTTGAAGCATTTGCTGCACCACAGTCAGGTGATAAGGATCACACCACTCAAAAATAAAACCACACTTGATCACCAAACAAAAAACTTCATCTAAATAGGAACTCATAGATACATATCAAAATTCTATCTCACTCCAAACGAGGGGCAGAATGGACAAGGAATACGACGAAACACATCAACATCACCGAACACAAATGCTCTGTCCAAAAGAATTATCATGACCTAGAAGCACTTTTAATAGATCCCAAACAGCTCTCTATTCCAACAAACAAGTTAAGGCATCATCAAAAGAGGTGGATTTAAAATTTTAAAGGAATACATAGGTTGATCAGCATGAAATATTTCAAACGCAAAACTATCCATGGCCACATCACAACATCAAACACATTTTTAGAAACCCAATGAAAATTACTCCAAAACCGAGCGACCAACAAGATCTCATCACTAGATAGAACAATAGTATGAATTCTAGATCACATGGAAGCTAACCAAATAAAGAACACTTCTATGACATAGAAAAATCAAGCCACATAACCATTGGTTTTAAAAAAGGCCATAATTTTCAGCTCAAAACAATTTTGAAAAATCAAACTAACTTGGTGGGTTTCCACATTCCCCAATGGTGTTTCATCAAGTCTCACCCACATGCACATTTCCATGCCACCCTTAGCACCTAACCACCATACCATATAGGCCATACTTCCAGATATAAATAAAACCATGCATGTGAGCACCCATGAAAACACCAAAGGCTAAAATTAAACATCATAATTAAAAAAAAACAGTTTACCTTCAAAAGGAACACCAACCACCAAGTCAAAAAACATTTTCATATTTCAAAAAAAACCACAATTAATTAACAACCATTTTCTTAAAAACCTACCCCTTTTCATTTTTAAAAACTTTTTAAATAACCAAGCCACTCTAAATAACCCCTTCCCATTTTTTTAAAAAAAAATTCAGCAAGGTATATTTTCATAATCCGAGGTCCATTGAGACCAATACCGTTTGTAGTAAAACACCAACCAATCAAAACAAATTGCCAAAACTAATTTATCCAATTCAAAAACTTTTTAACATCCTAAAATACCCCATCTAAAAAAAGATCCAGAATCACTTTAAAATGATTCACAATTTAAAAACATTTTATTTCAACAAACCACAAGTTTAGATTATGGATAATCCAACCCCTTTAAATTATTTCTGCTTCCCTCCATTTTTTTCACAAAAACACAACCTTCCAAAACCATTCTTATATTTAATTATTGAAAATCCCATTTTTTCACTTTTCAAAATCTAATCCTTACATTAAAACCCATTTCCACAATTCTCACTCAAGGATTTTTTTTTAAAAAAAATCAGAATTCAAGAAAGGTTCAAGAGACCCAAAAAAAGGGAACTAGTTTCGGTGGCTGACTTGACCATATGGTTGGCGGCCATATGCCAAACACAACACCAACACAGAGAGACTTATTAGGACCATTCCCCAGCTCCACATGGATTGCCAGGCCCTGTGAGCTCACGAAGGCCATTGGTCAGACACCCCTTGTCATATCCCAATACCAAACAATCAACTAGAACAATGGACACTAATAAAACCATACTTCCATGGAAACCTGAGGATTAGAACAAGAAAGAGTTCACGACGCTCTTCTTGCACTTACCCCTCAATTCCCAACAATAATACTCCATCTACCTTGACATCCCCAAAATAACAAGGGCACTCTAAAAAGAAAGGTCCACTAATAGCTGACCTCCTTTGATACCATTTTGTCATGAACCAGCCTGAGTCGACCCTGAACCGGTCACCCAGGTCAGCCCGCGACAAGTCCCGAGAGGCATTCCCGATCCTCCCGGGATGGTGACAAGCACCAAGGGCATCAATAGAGTACACAAGGGAACGATTTCTCCCTTATATAAACAATCAAACAAACAGCGGAAATAAACGGACATCCCAAAATGAATTTATATAAAAATTGAACTAAATATTATTTTTACAAGAAACTAAAATTAGAACAAAATCAACAACTCAACTAAACAACCCCGATGAACAACTAACTCCATGTGACACTTCTGGTCACTCTCCAACACAATGATAAAATGTCACCCAAGGTGATCAAACTAAAGAGGAAACCTGCACAAGGGCTAAAAAAAGAAGAAGACTATAGGCGTGAGTATTAAAACTCAGTAGGTTAGCCCAATATTCTATTCCCAATGCACATTCCTTTAAAATAAAAGAAAAATCAATTTATAGTTTTAAATTCATGATTTGAAAGAATTGTTTTCAAATGAGGTTCCATGCTATAATAATTATCAGACAAAAACATGCATGTTTAATAAACAAAAATACAAGTAACGATTCTTTTCAAAGAGGTGAAACTTCAAAATGAAAATAGTTTTCAAGAGGGATGCTTTAAAGAATTTTAAAATTAAAATAAATAACAAATACTACTGAAATTACCAACCAAATGCACCGTATGACGACGGTGAGTACAAAATAGCCAAGGAGCACTAGTCACAGAAATACCCCTAGGCACTAGTTAGTTGTGAGCCCCAGGTACCTCGTATCTCGGTGAAAGTAACCATAATAAATATCCGTTCTCGTGCACGAGCCACTAGTAGGGAACATACCCATAACCTAGTGGTCCCCAATCATCATCATCATCATCATAGTTTAGTTAGTTTTGTCATCGTCAAACTTGCTACGTGAAACAGGGGCCAACCCCCACAGAATCACTAGCATACTAGTACACGTCCGCCCACCTAGATACCTGGGATTCCCTTTAGTGCTCAATCAAGTTACACATATTATAAAATACACATTTCACATCCACATTCCATTCCAAAACCATAAAAACACAAACATCCCATAATCTTTCTTCACATTTCTTACACTAATCAACAAACCGCTAAATATTTTGGTAAAACAATTTCATGAAGTGTATTGAGGATTTGCACATAAAACTCTTTCAAAAACACTCTTTAAATTAAAAACACACATCATAAAAAAACCAAATCATATTTGTTAGCCCATTAAAAATTTAATAAAATCATTTAATGGACCATAAAAGAATCCCAATTTCACAACTTGTTATATACAAGTAAAACACTCCTTCATTTCTAGGAAATGCCAAACGGGCCTTTCATCATTTTCTCAAAACTAACCTTTGATGAAGGTATGAATTTTAATTTTATTAAGGATCTATATAAAAATCATTTATAGAAGAAAACATTATTCATAAATCTCTTATAATACTCAGGTTACATATTCAAAACACAACCATTTTCATAAAGATGTGAAACGTCCATTTTTGGGCAACTCGGGCCAAAAATATGTTGTAAATCAAAACCCACTTGTTTGTAAAAACAAATCAAAATTGGAAATAAATATAAGTACACAAAAATACCATTTATAATTCTTCCAATTCCTTTATAAATCCAATCAAATAACTTTTAAATCACACATCACACATAAAATCCAACCGGGTAATTTACCGAACACATGTCATGCCCTTTTTAAAGAAAGCAATTTATTTTATGAACATGAAAAGGAATAAAACACCAATTGAATATCATATTTTCATTCAAGATACCATAACATGTTAAAAATACCATAAACCAGATTATAAACCTCACAAAATATTTTCAAAAAATAATGGAACATTTAAACAAACACTTGTTGAGCACTTTCACGACAAAACAACACTACCTTTCACATAACAGTGATTAAACAACAACTTTGCACACCAAGAAAATTATAAAAAGGATTAAAAACAATAATAAACATTTATATCAGTATATTATAATATTCAAATGATGAAACTTCTATGATAAAGGCATGTGCAAGGGATATCCTACCTCAAATCTTTGGCGTAATTGAAAAGGACACCCGAAATCTCCCGCTGTGGGTTTATAAACCCTAAAACTATAAATACCAGACATAAAAAAACATAAACCCATCAAAAAACATTGTATAACAAAACCCTAGGTCGATCAAGACTAGGGTACAATATAAAACCATGAAATAACGAAAGGAGGGGGAAGAGGAAGATGATAGGAGAAAGAATCTCACCATTCATCCTAGAAAACTCTTCGTCATCCATTAGATCTGAAGCCCTAGAGACAAGAGAATGGCTTGAAAATTCTTGGAGAGACTCCTAAGGTCTGGACGAACCATGGGAATAATATTGGTGGCTAAAATATTACTAATTGATTGATTTATGAATGATAAAAATTACCTTCGAAATTCTAGGAGATTTGAGGTTTCCTGAGAATTTTCTCCCTAATCCGAGATCCAAATGAGCTCCAAAGAGGTAAAATTGATTATGAGGGTTAGTATAGGGTTATCGGATTCAAGGGGGAGGTGGAATCACCGAAAAATAGTAAAAAATTAAAAAGATATAAATGAAACAATTTATTTTTTTTAAAACAGGAAATGGGCCCATGGGCTGGCCCAATACCTAAATAAGTAACCCAAATTCACCCGACTTAAGAATTTCTAATGGGTCCAAAAGGATATATAAATTTTAATATATCATTATAGGACAAGTGTTAAGTTGAATGGGTGAAAAAGGTTGAAAAACAAAATAGTTATAAAAGAAACAAATTCAGTTTTTAAAACTGGGAATGGGCTCACGGTTGGCCCAAATCATGAAGTGACCAGCCTTTCTTCAAAAACTCCTAAACAAGTAATGGGGATCCCAAATTATGGTGGTTAGACATATATGAAACTTTAAAACTCAATATTCATCTCATCAAATACCCATGAAAATGATCAGTATTTCTAATGGGCCGGATCAATACAAAGACAGAAAAAAACCGTGTGTGACAAAAATCATCCCTCAGATACAAACAAATGAGGATATTTCTACTTCATCATATCGTCAAGTTCACATGTAGGTTCCAAAAAATGGTGGTTTCAACAAAACTATTTAACCATGTTTGTGGACTTATTTCAAATAATTTTTTATGTATGACCCATAATCTCTATCAGTTTTTCCTCAAAAGAAATATCTTATTCTAGTAATATGACCTCAGAGTTCAATTCATGTGAACGGTCAGCTATATTCTTCCTCAAGAGAGAGACATGAAACACATAATTTAATTTAGAGAGGGTTTGTTAAAGATCCAAGAAATAAGGTATGATCATGATATGATCATAAATTTAACGGGACCAATATACCCAGGGTATAGTTTTTCCGTTCATTATTTGACAAAGAAATTCATAGAAATACCTTCTCACGAAATTCAAATTATAGATTAATTCAATTGTTATTACTATAAAATTTTTATAATATTTGTGTTATACTTACATGTTTCTGAATATCTATAACCTTATCTTCCATCCCATCAAATTTCTCAGGTCCCAATATCCTTCTTTTTACAACTTTATTCTTATACATTTGAGTTTTACACTTCTTTCAATAATGGGATTCATAAGGATCCATATAAATGCTTGAGTAAAAGATATTATTTTAAGAAATCTTAGATTGAGTATGGTTTTTACCTCAACCAAATTTAGAATCCATTTAATAAGATCTTATCCTATATTCTATGGTTTAAATTGATTTTATATTTCTGAAACAGAACTCTACATTAAGATGTGGGGAAATGTTCACCACAACATCAAGGTAAACCTCATATACAAATTAGACAAAATTGATTGCGGTTCCCTATGAAAACATAAAAGTTCCTTAATGTATATTATATAAATAGGATCCATAGATAAATATTCTTTTTCAACAATTAAGCGTGATGAATGTTTATGATGGTTACTATAAAATCAAAGAAAAGATAAACCCTAATGGTTACCAGAACCATTAATCATATGTTCATGAAGTGTAAGCTCATTCCTCCTTAAATAACATTTCCTATAAAACATATAAAAAACCAAAGGTTTGTATTTTTATAATTTTCTCTTCAAATATCCTTAATCACAATAAACTACAATCCCATAAATCCTCAAAAGTGGTTTCTATAATATATTATCATCTCTAAACTCAAAAACACCGGATGATATCCATAACACTTAACATAATCATACATGGATACATATATTCTTTCAAAAATTAATTCACTCTTTATTACTTATATAAGCTCTTATATTTTATAAAAACATTTCTATTAGAATGTTAGGTTGAACCTTGTACACATTTAATATAAAATGTGATTGAATTATTACTGAATTCATGTATATAGAGATAATGAAATGAAAATTCACTAAAGTATAAAGAGAATTGTTTTTATAGGGCCCATTAATCTAAAATCAAACATTAAATTCACAACCATGTATGGGAGGATAAGTGTTCCCCAATTATAATGATTTAATTCATCCATTTTGATTTAAAAAAGCATTCATTTTGTCCTTTATCTTTATAAGTTGCTTTGGATTATAATCTACATTAGCCTCTGAATTGGGGAATTGATTCATATAACAAATAAATTCCTTACACATTAAACACAAGAGTGTGAGTGTTTAATTATATATAATCTTATCATTAATTGTATCATTATACAACTTCTTCACATTACTTTAGAATTCATCCACTCGATGACCTTCACTTCCACACATAATACATTTATATGTCCCATTAAGACAATTTTCTTCTTGATTTTCCTATACATTGAGAATAAAGAAAAGTTAATCTTCTTCTATCTATGGTTCTTAAATTTTCCTTTGATTTAAATTTTTCTTCATATCAAAACCATGAGATAGATATGTAACTATAACCACTATTTTCACATTGATAGAAAATAAATAAACCTCTTTATAGATACAAAAGTCTGTTATTGATAACTCCCATTATAGACATGGTTTTAAGTCACTGAAGAATCAATCAACCGAAATTTTAGGTTTGATGATAATACCAAAATCATGCCTTAGAAGTTTTGTAAAATATACCTCATAAGTACCAACAGATTCATCATCCATGTTCTTTTTCTCAAGTAACTCTTTATCTATCTTTTTATGAGGAATTTGAGGAAATGACTTATTGAAAAATAAGTTCTTGAACTCTTTCCAATCAATAGAGTAAATTTCATCACAATGCCTTACATTCTTGATAATGATATGCAATCGATCCTCTTTGACTTCCAAATAGAAGACAACCAAAGATAATGTTTCCTGTTCTAAACACTTGTGAATAGAAAATACCTTTTCAATGGAATAGATTCATTATTCGTCAACTACTGGATCAAAAGACCCACTAAAATTATACAATGACCTGACTTTTTTTGTACATCAATATTAAATAATTTTTAAGATAAATAAAATAATATCGATACAATATAGGATCTAGAGGTTTGGTATCATGAGTAAATTAGGCATAAAAAATATTTTACATAATAAAACTGAAAAATTATTTAATTAACTCTTCTTTATCCTATTAGTGACCCTTATGTTATCCATAGTATAATTAATCACCTGAGTATATAAATCATTGAAAGGTGTGATCTAAAAGCCTAATAAAGGTATGTATAACATGGAGTGAATATAGGATGTGAATCAAAATTACATGGGTGAGAATAATAATATCGTAAGAATAGGATCATCATCAAAATAATGGGGGAGAAATTTGATAAAGGCATGAAATATGGCATATGTATAAAATGATATATCATGTCTTACTGGTCAAATGCAACACATAGTTGTGAATAAATCAAGCATCATGTTCACACATAACATATTTGTATAAATCATAACATCATCATTTTGGAAAAAGATAATAACATGTTCACATATATTTTATATAATATCAGAAGATACATCACATTAGCCAATTAATATTAGGGATATATAATTCTGGTCCCACACATCACATCATAAATGCTCATGATCATGAATAATACAAAGAACGTATACCAACCATTGTTTTAAAATAAATCCAAGGAATTGAATGGGTTTCAGGAGGATTCTATAACACATAATTTCATGAATAATACTTTTGGTTACCAAATGAATATGATAAATCACCCATGGACATAAAACATAATTATTATTAATGGTAAATGAAGCATTTCATGGGGATTAAAATATGGGGTTTTTGAAATTAAATTCACCTTGAAAACATGATTTTATTAGAAATAATTTTGACATGGAAGAGAAATGTATATCCCAAACAAATGGGAAAATGAATTTTAATAACATAATATGAATATTCATATAGTGGAAGATAGGATTACCCAAAGAATTGAATTGGGTTAAATAATTCCCTTACCTTAAATTATCTTCTATTTTTCTCTTTTCCACCTCAATAATAATAAACATATGATTATTAAATAATAGTTCCAAAAGTGAATTATTTTCATTTTCTCTACTATTTATCCATATTAATTGTTGGATTCTATTTTATAACATTCCTTTTTAAACAAAATTAGTTTGATATCACGTTTTCATGAAATTTTATTATTTTGTTTAATTTTATCTATTTTCATTCAAATTCATTTATACAGAAGTGTAATTAACTCCAAAAGAATAAAATAAATTTAATTAATTATTTATATATTATATATAATTCATAATTTCCATACATGAAGGTAGTTATAATCATTTACATGGAAATGTCTCCGTAGGTTGTTAACTAACCTTTGACAAGACATTGTCGAAAGAGAGGGAAAAAGAATTTTGATAGTTATATTTATAGTATATATTATAATTATAGTAGTTTAAAATCATAAATATAATGTTAAATTACATCCTAATTTAATTTATAACTTTTTTTTATAAAGTGGTGGTTAATAAAAGACTATAAGTAAATGAAAAAGATAAGAAAAGAGTTAATCGAAACATACTTAATCCTCAATCTAGCTTCTCTTGTATGAAATTATAAATCCTTTCTTATTTGGAGTTGGATAACTCCATAACACTCATAAGGATTATAAAGGGATTTAGTGGATGATTTCTTCTATAGTTTAGGCTTTGGAACGTTGATAAATAGTATTTTCCTAAGGGTGGGGTGTGGTGTTATTTATACTTAAAAAGATGGGTATTTATAGAATAAAATATTAAATAAAATAATATATCATAGGTAAAAATTGTAATAGTGAATTTTTGACAATATAAATTATACATAAATATAATATAATGGTTTTATAATACTTTAAAACTCTCTATAATTCAAATTAAATAGTATATTAAAATTGAATGTGGAAAGAATAAAAATTGTTAATTTAAGGGAACACTTTTGGAATTTAGGTTATATAAAATACTTTTTATGTTTGGAAAAAAATTAATGTATTTTAATGTATAATTTATGAAAATAAAAATATCATGTCTAAAACAAAAATTTATAATTTATTAGATAATTATTACATCATGAATGATGTAATTCATGATACACCAGTTTTTTGTAAAAACTATATTTTTACAATTTAGTTAAAAATTGGAGTATTTTATAAAATTACAAAAAAACATCACTATTAGAAAATTTAATCTTTATGATTTCAAAAAATGATATTCATTTTATCAAAATTAATTTCAATTATATGTAATTTTAATTTTTAACATAATAATTATGATTTTTAGGAAATACATTAAAATACATTTTAATCAAAATGTGCTTATTTTTTTATTGAGTTTTCTAATAATGATATTTATTTTTTTGGAGTTATACAATTTATATTTTCATTAATTGATCAAGATAAATATTATTCATATCCAATTTATTATTTTGAGAAAGCATTACTTTTCCAATGGTCAGATTACAATCCCCAATGGTCATGTTACTATCCCCAATGGTCAGGTTACCATTCCCAACCGTCATATTACTATTCCAATGGTCATATTACGTTCTTTATATACCACTTCATTATTTCAATCAATATTCCCAACAATTACTCCCCCGCTTATATATTTTTATTATTTAAGATGTTGTTTACTAATATTTTAATTCATTTCTAGAGTTTTCTCCGTGGGGGTGATGATCTTAGAAGATTTGGGTTATCCATATTTTCTAATTTTAACTTTTAAATTTTATATATTTAATATAATCTTAATGTTTGGAATTTTATTTGGCTTCATAGATAACTAATCTAAAAATCTTTAATAAAGACACAATGTTTTCTTGGTTTCCCTATATTTGGTATTTTTATAATATTATATAATATATTAAAACACACATTTATAGAAGAAACAAATATTACTAAAAACACTCAATCATTAAATTATTTCCCCCTTTATGAATTTCATCCTGGAAATTACAAATCATATTATCTTCTGAAAATTGATGAGTGTATGTTAGTTTTCTTTTTTCCCTCTGGTTCCCACATCACTAATTCATACTTATGGTTCTACCACAACACTTTCACAATCTGAGTTGTCTTTTTTTGTAGAAATATTTCTCTATAGTCCATGATATATATTGGATACTCCTCATAATAGTAGTCATTGTCTACTTATACAACCTCCAAATTTAGTTCATGCGAGGGATCGAGTATGTACTTTATCAAGAGAGATATGTGGAACATGTCACAAACTTGATCCATATTTGGTGTATGTTATAATCGATAGGACACTTATCATATGTGATCAAGGATCTCAAAGGGTCCAATGTAACTTCAGATGAACATTCCTTTCTTTAAAAATTGTGTGCCCCTCATATGTGGTGATATTCCATAAAATTCAATTTCTCCCACATCAAACTCCAATTCCCTTCAACAATTTTTAGCACAACTCATTTTATAAATTATAGAATCTTTTATAAGTTGTTTGATGGCTTGAAACTTTTTAGTCATATCTTGAACAAGATCATGTCCATGTATCTTTCATTCCCCTAATTCATCCTGAAAATTAGGAGTTCAAAATCAATATCCATATAGAGTTTCACATGGATCTATTTGAATACTTGTGTAGAAGTTGTTATTGTTAAAGAAATTAACTGATGGGGGATATTTACCCCATCCTCCATTAAATTATTCTGATATGTCTCTCATAATTTCTTCAAGCATCTAAATAGTCCTTTCATATTGGTCATCATTTTAGTGGTGATAGGATTTACTGAAATTCAATTCAATACTCAAATCATTTTGAAGACTTATCTAGAATTTAGATTTCAACCTCAGATCAAGATCAGAAATAATTGTAAGTGGAACGCCATGTATCTTCACTACACCCTCTATATATATCATAGAAATTTTTTCAATAAATAAGTCCTCTCTAATAGTGATTGTGTGAGTAGTATTGGTTAGTTGATTCATCACTACCAATATCTCATTATTTCTTTTAGATATATGTTGGAGAGTGGTGAAAAAGTCCATGGTGATGTTCTCCAATTTCCATGTGGGTATGTTCAATAGTTTTATCCTTACCTTGGACTCGTATCACTATGATTTAACGTTATGAAATAACAGTAACATTGAGGTCGACTCAGGGATCTCATTCTACATTTTGTTCCACCAAAAGTTCTCTCGAGAATCATAGTACATCTATGTACTTTTGGATGGACGGAGAAAGATAATATATGGGCATTTTCCAATAAATATTTCGTTTTATCTATGGATATGGGAACCCAATTTCTAGTTCCAAATCGAATGAAACTATCCTCATTGATGTGAAACTCATAACCTTTAATACATTAACCTTCATTTAAATATCTAAAACATCCCTTTGTGCCTCATTGATCTTTTTTTGATATATGGTTTTGTAATAATTTTGGAATGACAAGACCCATTCCCTCTCATTATGATTTCAATATCCATCCTTTTCATATCCATTAATATAATGTATTTCTCAATATATATCAAGGATTTATTAGTAGGTTCTTTTCTAATAAGAGCATCACCTACCGTATTCACCTTTCCATGATGGTAGTGAATAGAGTAATTGCATCCTTTTAACAACACTAACCATATTCATTCATGCATGTTTATCTCATTCTATGTGAATATATATTTTATACTCTTGTGATAATTATATATATATATATCACATTTTTAGTATAGAGGTAGTGCCACTAAATCTTCATATAAATGATCACAACTGCTAACTCTAGATCATGTGTTAGGTAGTTCTTCTCATGGATCTTCAACTGTCCTAAGGTATAGGAAGTCACTTTATCAGTATACAAGAGTAAAAAAACAAATCCTTTTTTGAAGAACCATTCTATATCAAAAACACATCTCCAGTTTCTAGTAGTGTTAGTACATGTGTAATTATTTTCCATTTCATGAGATTCCTAAAGAATTACTCACATTATTCCTTCCAAAAATACAATACCCCATTATATATTAACTTAGTTAGCGGGATAAAAAATCATCATAAATTTCTCAAAAAACATTGGAAATACCCAACTAATTCAAGAAAACTATGGATTTCCGTGACACTAATGGGTATGTGTCATTCCTCAATTACCTTTGTTTTTTAGGGGTCTACAGAAATTCTCTCACTTATAGTCACATGGACTAAGAAAGTGACTTTAAATAGCTGAAAGTCACATTTTATGATCTTATAGTATATTTTATCCTTAATTAAGGCCTCAATAACTATCCTTATATTCTCATCACATCCCTCCTTACATTTGGCATAGATTAAAATATCATTGTTAAATACCACCAAAAGATTTAGCGATCATCTCTAAATATACTATTCTTCAAATCCAAGAAATATTGTAGGAAAATTAGTAATTATGAAGGGAATCACAATGAACTCATTGTGTCCATACCTTGTACAAAAGGATGTCTTTTGAATATATTTTTTATTCACCCTCAGTTTAAGATATCAATAATGAAGATAAACCTTTGAGAAAAACTAATCTCCTCTATATTGATCGAACAAGTCATAAATACATAGTAAAGGATACCTATTCTTTATTGTGATCTTTTTGATCTCTCAATAATCTATACATAGCTGCATTGATCTATAATTCTTCCAAAAAAAGATCATTGGAACACCTAAATGTGATGCAGTTGGGCGTATGAAACCTTTGTACAAATTCTCTTGCAACTACTTCTTTAACTCCTCCAGTTCAAATAGGGCCATCCTAAAGGAGAATTTTGAGAACTGTGTGGCACTGGGTATAAGATATATTGATAACTATACCTCACAATCTAGGGTAATTCCGTGTAACTCTTTAGGAAATACACTAGTTTATTCCTTAACAATTGGAAATTCCTCAATGTTGGTAGTTTACATCAAATCAACCATTTGGACAGGGTATGTTTCTTCAGAAGTTTTCATCACCCACAACATTGTGGTATTTTTTAAAGGAGATTCAAAAAATTCCATGAATTTTTACTAGATCATGGGATTGTTTAAAATATTGAAATATTTTTCCTTTTCATAACAGTTGGTGTGTTCTCCATTTAACAAGAGTTAATCCATGCCTAGTAAATCATAAAATTCCACCAAGGGAAAGATTATGAGATTCACTAGAAGAATCCTTCCAAAGATACTAATTCGAAAATATTTCAACAATTGGGGTGAAATGATCACATTATTACCTTTTTATAGATATTTCTACTTTAAGGTATTAGGTTTGAGATCCAATACTTATAAAAAAATTCCAGATATAAAGGATTATGTAGAACTTGAATCAAATAGAACTCTTTACATTATTGAGTTAATAGGAATTGTACCATGTTCAACTATATTTTCATTTTCCACCCTAGTAGTGGTGATGAAATGATATTTCCCTAACTCATTAGGATTTAGTGGTTGTTGAACTGATTACGCTCAAGGACACATGTTTTAGTGCCCTGACATGAATAGTTCCCTTTCTCATTAAAGTTGAATAATTAAACCATAGGCGGTTCTTTCATTTACTCCATCACATTTGATAGTTTCTTTATGTATCATAGATATTCATGATATTTATGGCCTTATATCACATAGAAATAGAATTTCCATTTCCATTTGAGATAGTTACCATGATGTTTCTTCCCATATTTTTTACATGTGGGTGATTGATCATCCTTTCCTCCCTTTTCATTACATCCTCTAGATTGAAACTCGATATTTTTTTTTCTTATCTCTATAGCCATACGACCATTATTTATTCTCTATATCCACTTTTATAGCACACCAAACAACCTACTCATAATTACCAATGTCATATAAATATAAAGTCTTTCATAGGTCTGGGATTAATACACTAAATAATAAATTTATTTTTACATCAGTTTGATAACAAAACCTGAGACATATTTAATAAGGCTTGTAAAATTTCCCATCTAATAAGTTATATATTTTTCATAGTTTTTATAAGGACCCAGCCTTAAAACATTACATAATCCTGAATTATATAAATAATTCACATTGAGGATATTTTCAAGTTTAGATTTTTAGAGAATTAGGCCATAACTATTACATATCAACTTGAAAATTACATGTAGACACTAGTAATCAGTATCAATTTTTTTCATAAAATAAAAACTCTTAAAAAGAAACATCTATAGTTCCATGTTTTAGACAACATGACTTTTCCTTGATCCCATCCTTGACCCTATTCATCTTTATGTCCTATGGAAAACATTTAAAAAACATGGGATGAGCATAAAAAGCTCAGTAAGGGTTATAAAATAAGGAAAGGAAACATCAACCCATCAATAAATACAAATCAATGAAACCATACTTTTCAATCATAACATACCACATGAAATCATAAGATTTACGAATAACACATAGAAATCATAAATCATAAAGGTAAATTGTGGCATCAATATCATACATACATTGTAGTTATCACAGATATGTAAGAGTTACATTGAGATACCCATAACGGAATATTACCTAAATATATTAGGAGAAACATTAACATTTACCTCTATTGCGTTACTCAATGCATTCGAGAGCTATCTCGGGCTCACCCACCATAGGTTTATCACAGAACCACCCATATACATAAACAATGCCCAATAATCATAACATATTAATAACAAATAAATCAAGAATAAAGGAAATATAACATTTCCACATTATATTCACAACATATCACTTCATGATATAGACATAATCAATGCTTTATCAAACCATTTTCAAAAGAAATAAAAACATTTAATAAAGATATTTTTTAATCAAAGTTTACCATACCACATTGAATCTTTTAAAGGAATTAACATTTTAAAACATTATTATTCATATAAATAAATCCTTAAAAATATTTCTAATATATGTATATTAATGAGAAAGATTTAGAAGAATAAATCTTCAAAACAATATTTACGTTAAGGAGTTCTTAACCATATGAGAGATGCTTGAATACAAATAATTGTGGAATAACATATAATCAAAACTTTATAATATCATGAGAATAAAGGTATTCATGATATAATATGCCAAATGATAGTATATACACTATATAAAAGTGAATTGGTGCATAACAACAATAAAGTCTCAATGGAATTTAATTTGAGACGAAATCCCTTATAAAGATGGTATCCTTAGATTAACGATAAATCAATGACATAATTATGTGTGAAAAATATATATACACCCAATATTAGTGGATATAAATAGTAAAATAATCATATGTTATTCACACATAGTCATTGCATGAAAAAATCAAGAAGTAGAAGTTTAACCTAAAGAATTGAAATAGGGTGATGAATATACCTTATAGAAATTTGAAAGCATAACGACATCACTTTAAATCTCATAAAATGAGTTAATGTGAGAGAAAAGGGTATCTCATCCCTTGGAGATAAAATTTATAGTAATATGGATATAGAAGAACATATGTCAACATAATAAGATGTAAATTAAAAGTCATAACAAAAAGAGGACTTTTAAAAAGAGAAGGGTGAAAGGTTACCTTACTGAATTGGTAATATACAAAACATACACCCCATGAAATAAGTATAATTCAATAAAGATGTAAATAATCATAAATTAAAGTATTTTACAAAAATAATACAATCATGGGTAGTACATCCACCACACAAAAGGAAATAGTGGCAAATATAGTATGAATATCATGGGAATAAAAAGTGAGATGAAAACCCCTTACCACATTTTAATTTGACTTGATTTTTTTAATTTATCAAATTTATTATAAGAGAAAAGTAAGAACCACAAAATCCAGTAAATTAACCAAAAGCAAGATAATAGGAAAACCAAACAATACAAGTTCTGCTTATCCCTAGAAACAAAAAAATATTAATACCCTCCACCAAAGCACGAGCACTCGGCAAAAGTCTCATGCAAAGGTTCACCACGTTTTAATCAATTGAGTCGTATGACCAAAAGTTAATAAACACAAAATAAATCATAGAAAACAATGAATTTAAATAGAATCATGATAATATATATCAAATAGTAGTACGCAATACACCACATGGAAGAAATAAGTAGAGGACAATGGAAATATCATGGAATTAAAAGTGAGATAAGAAACCTCATACCATATAGTAATCAATTGAGTCATATGACCAAAAGTTAATAACCACCAAAAGAATCAAAAAAATACCATGAATATAAAAAGAATCATGATAGTATATAACAAATGATATTTCATAATACACCACATGCAATAAATAAGTGGTGAACAATAGAAATATCATGGAATTAAATGTGATATAAGAAACCCCTTACCACATTGTAATCAATCAAGTCATATGGCCAAAAGTTCATAACCCCCAAATTAACCACATAATACCATGAATATAAATTGAATCATGATAATATATATCAAATGTCAATACACAATACACCACATTCAAGAAGTAACTAGTGAACAATGGAAATCTCAGGGAATTAAATGTTTGATAAGAAACCCCTTACCACATTGTAATCAATCGAGTCATATGACCAAAAGTTAATAATGGTCTTTTTGTCGATATTTGGTACTTCAGTCCAAAATGAACTTCTTATAATTACAAGTTGTTCATGTGGTAAAAATTCCATTATCTCCAGAATGATATTCATTATTTAGATATCATATATATCATATATATATCCAGTATATGTATGTATTTATAAAATTACATAACATTTGGACATAAGAAACGAAATGCATTGTTCCTGGAGACGGTAACTTGTATGTATGCATGGACACAACTTTCATTTCTATTTCATATTTAATGGAATGAAAACATAAGGATACATAGTGTTGGTCATAGTAGATGACTCAAAATGGGGGTGAATTGAGTATATATAAAAATTTATATTAAAATTGGTTATTTAAAATAATATCCCCCTATTATTATAAAATCAAAGTCAGTTTTAAGTGAATTTACATAAATATTAAAAGCTAAATTTGTTTCTCTGAATATTGATTAGTTCTCATTATTACCAATCTAAAGATTAGTCAATATTTTGAAATTAATATATTAATTCAAAACAGATATAAACACTTGATAAACTAACTATCAATTTTCGGTTTATCTTACTGCAATAAATACATAATAGATAAGAATATAAGACAAATGGAATAGTAGTTAATACAAGAGGTTCAATCTCAATCTGAAACATAGTCCTCTCCATTTGGTGATCACCTGCCACCAAGCAGTTTATATTAATAAACCTTTGATCCACACCCTGTATCATGGTTCAGAACAGCACACAAGGCTATCTAGGTCACAGTTGACCTCTACCATAGTTATTTGGGGAAAAAAATAATAAACAGATCACACAAGATCTCTTCCACAGTTATAAGTGGGATACAAGTGAAAAAGAGATTGAGAGTGAGGATATTTTGATATCCTTCTATTATGCTCAAGAGATAGTGTGCATGATACAAACAGGTACACACACTGCTCAAATAGTAACTACAATATCACAACAGAGTTTAATAAGGAAGAGTGGAGTTTAGAAATCCTTGTGTGATGTGTAGTAAAGCTCCAGACTCGTTGGGTGTAGAAAAAAATATAATTTTAGTCCTCTTCTGATGTTGTCTTCAGAATAGAGTGTTGTAGTTTCTGTAATCCAACTTCTAGGTGTGAAAAGGTTCTACTCTTTAATGTCTCTATGAATAGTGAGCTTCATAAAAATGTTTCTCGTTAGAAACTTATTGTGATCTCAAGCTTTGAGTTCCTCTATTTTCATATTCACACAATATGTATTTTAGTGTGTTCTTTGCTACTCTTTTAAATTGATGTTTGAGTCCTTTTATGCTTCAGGGTCCACTAAACATACAGATCTCTGCACGTGCATGTACCTCATAATGTCTATGGATAGTCTTACAGAAAAAATTAAATAATGTTAGAAACATTAATATGTCTGAATATGATCGTTAGAAATAAATTTGAATTAACAAAATAGAAATAGATATTTATGAATAACGGTGAGTCATTTTAATTGGTCTATTTTCTTAGGTTTGGTAACACCGGTCTATCATCTTCAGTGTGTCATCTTTAGTCTGTCAACTTCAGTCAGTCAACTTCAGTGTGTCATCTTCAGTCTGTCAACTTCCCTGTGTCATCTTCGGTCTGTCAACTTCAGTCTGTTAGCATCTTCAGTCTTTCAACTTTAGTGTGTCAGCATCAATCTGTTAACTTCAGTCTGTCAACATCAGTGTGTCGAACATCGTTGTGTCAAACATCGGTGTGTCGAATATCGGTGTGTCAAACATCTTTGTATTGATCATTGGTGTGTCGAACATCGGTGTGTCAAACATCGGTGTGTCAGGGAATCTAAAATGGTTATGAAGTGTCTGTCTTACAAATAGCATTACAAGACTAAGTGTTATACAATAATACATGTATAAATACACTTTTAAACATATTTATTCATGAATATATGTTATTGACTTATTTAAGTATATATTTATGTATGACATAATTTATTTACTTAGAGATATTAAAATGGCCTATTGACATTATTTATGATTATGAAAGCTTCAATATCA
This sequence comes from Viscum album, assembly GCA_963277665.1. Classification (NCBI taxonomy): domain Eukaryota; kingdom Viridiplantae; phylum Streptophyta; class Magnoliopsida; order Santalales; family Viscaceae; genus Viscum; species Viscum album. The sequence continues at coordinate 1,392,038,802 of OY728130.1, read as the reverse complement.
TATAGGGTCCAACACATAGGGATATTATAATTATAGTATAACATCATATGATATAAATTTTACATAATTTTATTAAATCCATCCTTTTTATGTTCCATGTATGTCATGAAAGAATCAGATCATCTTGAGGGGGTGGTAGTCCGCACTTCATCAAATAAAATTATCGTATTTACACATATTGGAAATCATAAAGGTATATTTGTAAATAAAAATTATAGAAGCATAGAGAAAATATAAACATAATATATATCATATATAAATATTTTTCCATCATAATGGCCACTATGAGAGGTGGTAGGAGAATATTGAACAATCATCATTTCGTGAGGCCGTAGTTCACAGTCGACTGAAACAATATGTTATTTACCCATTAGATGGAGGTGTGTGTTAGTGTAGTTCAAAACATTCTTATAACAAAAAACTAGTATAATGATTATAATGGTGTTGTTATGAAATAAATGACTAAAAATAATTTATGGGGTTAGAAAAAATAAAATAAAACAAAAGAACTTAAGAGAAGACATTCCCTTTAAATCAGGTATGTCCCTTTGGTTTGGACAAAAAGGTTAACTTGAATTGACTTCTTCCTAATGGACGGATTATAAGAGGAGGAGAGGGATATAGGGAGCTTAATTGGGCAGAGGTTGGATGATCCAAGGGTCTTAAGAAGTGTGATGAATGGGTTAGATGTTAGGGATTTTATAAGGGGGTAGGAGGGGCTCCTTAGGAAAGTTTGAAATATTATTTTATTATATAATGATTTTAGGTTTCTAAAGGTACAAAAATTATTAGAGTCAAAGATAAGATGAATAATGTTGGAAATAACATAATCTAATAATAATTGGAAAGGTTTTTGATATTTTTTTAATCTTTATAATCATATTTATTTAAATCATTCATTAATGAGGTAAACACTTCATGATTATTGTGTCACAAATAATTTTATTTTTATGATGTCTCTAAATTATAAAAAAAATACCATGATGTAGGAAATATTTTTACCTATAAAATGAATATTTATAGTAGAAAAGATAACTTATATAACCCCATTTAATAATTGATTTACTAAAAGATATATGTTTGTGTCATTTTTGTCTCTACTTTAAATTAATTAATATAATGTGTCATTATCACTCCCAAGTGGCTCCACGGGGTCCCCAAATCGACAAAAGGATTCCCGTGGTCGGAAATTTATCAAAAAATATTTTTATGACACATGTTAGGGTAATTTAATATTATTATTATAATATTTTTTACTCTTATTTACAAGATTTACAATTTAACCATTGTAAATAAAATATTTACTAAAGTAAATATTCATAATGTCTAAAAATAAAAGTTATCTATTTAGATAATTTGAATCTCATGATTCCAAACATGGAATCCATTTTTAAAATTTAAAAACACAGAATTGGTATAAATTTATTTAAAATTGATTCCCGCTGTCAAAATAAAAAGCATGTTTTTAAGAAATAATAACTATCAAAAGATTTAAACTTATTTATGTCCAATTTCAATGTGAAATTTCATCCAATGACCAAAATTGGATTAAATGGTAAAAATAAAATATAATTACACTTTAAAACTAATTATAAATATAATCTTTACTCATAAATAAATTATATTAAAATGTATTTTTTCATTAAAATACCATATTTTTCACTATTCATTAAAAAATAAATTTTATCAGAAAAATGCCAAAAAATTACCCAAAGTAAAATTTGATGTCCCGATTCTAAAGAATAATTTTACATTGTCAAATAGAATCTATAAAAGTTACCAAAAATATATTTAAAGAGGTTTTACCATTAAAAGGCAGTAAATTGACTTTTTAGTGACTATTAGTGTATTTATGCATAAAATCCTATTCTTTCTTATTTTAAGCTTCAAATTTTTATTTGGTAAATGTAAAAACATTTATCAAACATGTATATTCATATTGTAGTTAGTTATATACATTTATTCAAATAAAATGTCTAGGCATTAACTAATATTTAAAATAATATTATATTTTTAATTTTTAGTATGACTCAGCATTTTGTGCAACATAAGATTTCAAAGAAACTCGTTGTTATGTATCGGGCTCGCTATCGAACATAGAATACCCTTTAATGTAAAATCAATATTTAATTCACAAATTTTAATAAATATGATAATGTTATATTTTTTATTTACATAGGATGTTACATCCTTCCCCTATTTTAGGAATTGCATCCCCATAATTTTAAATTTTGGCTTGGAATGTTCATTGAAAGTCCCACATCGGAAAAAGAGTCAATAAAAATATCACATTAAAAGAAAGAAATATATATATACAAAGGTCATATGAGATAGCCCATATTAGGATTCCAAGTAAGGAAACATGGATATGGAAGGGAAAAAAACCATAAAGGTTTGATGGATAGATGTAGAAAGCATGATTAAGATAATTAACCACAAGAAAATCACAAAATTGTGATGGGTTAAACAGTCTTTGATTCCCCAGTAGGAAAACATAATGGACAATGTTTTTATTTTAAGTTACTTTTCATAAATTTATGGAATTTATTTAAGAGATTGAATAAGAACATAAGGAAATATTCTTACTTTTCATGTTGATTTCATCCTTTACTAGATTTCTACCACAAACTCATATTTTCTCCAAACGATGAGTATTAAAGATGACTTGTTCACATTTAAAGAGCTATTACCAATTTCTAGAGAATCACATAATCCACAAAATATGAACTATATTTCTCCCATGTCTTTAGACATTGACCAAATCCAAAATGGTTATTACAAGATCAGATAATCCCCAAAAAGGATAATATTTTTCAAAAAGAAAAAATACTCATAATCTCCAAAATTTGGCAAACAATACCCAAAGTTCAACAAAGACCACTCAATAAACAATTGTTCATAAAATTCATCAAAGAAATCCAAACTAATATTGAAACCCAAATATTATAATGATTTAATCACATAGACTACCAAGATAAATATTAACATTTATCTCTAAATAACATCAGTTACACTTAAAGTCTCATTCTGAAAAGTACATAACCTAATCACGTATTCTCTATGATAGGTTAATCATTTCCATAAATAATCTAAATTTTCATATTTCTACAATAAAAACACATATTCTTCCAAATTAATATTTCAACCATTACTCCAAAAATTAAAAGTCATAGTATTTTATTTTCCTTAAGCATATAGTGTTTCAAAAAGAGAGAATGTCTTCAGAAATAACCTTTATTACATAATCACCAAATCATTTTCCTATACGATGGATTTCCAATTGATAAAACATAATATCCCAAATCAACTTATTATTGATCCATGAAATCATTTAACTAAAAGTAATTAGTCATACTAACCAGGGACTTCACGTAGTCTAGTGATAGGTGATAAATCCCAATCGCACTTTGGTTTTAGGTTCGATTCCCATAGATTTGTCCGACGTGATGGGTTGTCACACGATCTGTGTGTTTTCCTTTTTCAAAAAATATAAAATTTCATAACATATCAAAAAAAAGAGAAAATTACTTCAAAAATAACCATAACATATTTTATCCTTAAAGGTTATCTAATGCCTTTAATTTTTCACCCCAAAATGTAATAACCATTTATCTCCTCTAAAACGAAGATGACTCTTTCTAATATTCAAACCATTATGGTCCTGTCACTTATTATTAAATAACACCCTATCTTTTAAAGTTATATAAACCTACCTCTGATACCATCTATAAATATCTGACCTTAAAACATTACATAATCCTGAATTAAATAAATAATTCACATTGAGGATATTTTTAGGTTTAGAGTATTAGAGAATTAGGCCATAAAAATTATATATAAACTAGAAAATTACATGTATTCAATATTATCAATTGTTTTCATAAAATAAAAACTACCAAAAAGAAACATGTCTAGTTCCAAGTTTTAGAAAACTTGAATTTTTGTTGATCCCATCTTTGACCCTCTTCATATTTATGTCCTTGGGAAAAAATTCCAAAAACATGGGATGAGCATAAAAATCTCAGTAAGGGTTATAAAATAAGGAAAGGAAACATTAACCCATAAATAAATAAAATTCAATAAAACTATACTTCTCAATCATAACATAACTCATGAAATCATAAGATTCATGAATAACACGTAGAAATCATAAATCAAAAAGGTAACTTGTGGAATCTATATCATACATACATTGTAGCTATCACAACTACATAGGGAGTTATGTTGGAATACCCATCATGGTACATTCCATAAATCTCTTAGGAGAAACATTAATTTTTACCTCCATCACGTTAACAAATGCATTAGAGAGCTATCTCGGGCTCACCCACCTTACGTTTATCATGGAACCACTCATATACGTAAACAATTCCCCATAATCATAATATATTCATAACACATAAATTAAGAATAGAGGAAGGATAAAATTTCAACATTGCAATCATAACATATCATCTCAAGTTGTACACATAATCAATGCTTTATCAAATCATTTTCAAACCCATTTAGAACATTTAATTAAGATATTTTTGAATCAAAGTGTCTCATACCACTTTGAAAATTTTATGGGAATTAACATTTTAAAACATTAATTTCAATATAAATAAATCCTTAAAAACATTTTTAAAACATGTAAATTAATTTGAAATATTTAGACGAATAAATATTTAAAACAATATTTTGGTAAATGAGTTCTTAACCAAATGAGAGATGCTTGAATACAAATAACTGAGGAATAACAATTAATCAAAATATTATAATATCATGAAAATAAAGGTATTAATGATATAATATTACAAAGGAAAATATATACACTATATTATTGTGGATCGGTTCATAACAACAATGAAGTCTCAATGGAATGTAAATTGAGATGAAATCCCTTATAAAACAGGTATCCTTAGATTAAGGATAAATCAAAGACATAATTATGCGTGAAAAATATAAATACACCCAATATAAGTGGATTTTGAGTGTAAAATAATCATATGTTATGAACACATATTCATAGCATGACATAATCAAGAAGTATAACTTTAACCTAAAGAATTGAAATTGGGTAAAGAAGTTCCCTTACAGTAATTTCACAGCATAGTAGTGTCACTTTAAAATTCAAAAAATTGTTTTATGAGAGAGAAAAGGGTATATCATCACATGGAAATAAAATTTAAAGAAATAAGGACATAAAAAGAACATATCCCAACATAATAATATGTAAATTAAAATACGTAATAAAAAATAAGTCTTTTAAATAGTGGAGGGTGAAAGGCTCCCTTACCAATTTGGTAACAGACAAAACATACACCCCATGAAAGAAGGATAAATCAATGAAGATATACATACCAATAAATTAATGTCTATTAAAAAAATAATACAATCATGTGTAGTACATACACCACACAAAAGGAAATAGTGTCAAATATAGCATGAATCTCATGGGAATAAAAACACAAATGAAAACCCCTTACCACATTGTAATCAATTGAGTCATATGACCAAAAGTTAATAACCACCAAATGAATCATAGAATACCTTGAATATAAATAGAATCATGATAATATATATCAAGTGGAAGTACACAATACACCACAAGAAATAAATAAGTGGAAAACATTATAAGTCTCACATAATTACAAGGGAGATAAGAAACCCCTTACCACAATGTAATCAATCGAGTCATATGAACACAATTTAATAAGTATAAAATGAATCACATAATACCATAAATATAAAGAGAATTATGATAGTATGTATCATATGGTAGTAAAAGATACACCACATGCAATAAATAAGTGGTGAACAATAGAAATCTCATTGAATTAAAAGTGAGATAAGAAACCACATACCACATTGTAATCAATCGATTTGTATGACCGAAAGTTAATAACCACAAAATGAATCACATATTATCATGAATATAAATAGAATCATGATAATATATATAAAATGGCAGTACACCATACACCACAAGAATAAAATAAGTTGTTAACAATGGAAATCTCATGGAATAAAAAGCGAGATAAGAAACACCTTACTGTATTATAATCAATCAATTCATATGACCAAAAGTTAATAATGGTTGTTTTGTCGATATTTGGTACTTGAGTCAAAAATGAACTTCTTATAATTACAAGTTGTTCATGTGGTCAAAAGTACATTATCTCTAGAATGATATTCATGATTTAGATATCTTATATATAATATATGTCCAGTATTTGTATGTATTTATAATATTACATAATATTTGGAGATAAGAAATAAATTGCACCATTCATGGAGACGGTAAGCCTTACGTACAGAATAACGCTACTTTCATTTCTATTTCATATTTAATGGAATGAAAAAATAATGATACATAGGTATATTATAATTATAGTATAATATAATATGATATATATGTTACATAATTTCATTAATTCCATCCTTTATGCGTTCCATGTATGTCATGAATGAATCATATCACCTTGAGGGGGCGGTAGTCAGCACTTCCTAAAATGAAATTATCGTATTTACATATATTGGAAAGCATAAAAGTATGTTTGTAAATAAAATTTATAGAATAATAGAGAAAACATAAAAATAATATATATCGTATATAAATACATTTCCATCATAATGGCCACCATGATAAGTGGTAGGATAAGATTGAACAATCATTGTTTCGTGAGGTTGTAGTTCTTCATCCACGAAAATAGTATGTTCTTTACCCATTAAATGGAGGTATGTGTACGTTTAGTTAAAATCCTTCTCATAACAACAACCTATTATATTAAGGATACTGTTTTGGTTATAGATTAAAGGAATAAAAATATTTTATGGGGTTGGAGAAGTAAAATAAAACAAAATAACTTAATAGAAGACGTTACCTTTAAATTGTGTATCTCAAATTGGTTTGGACCAAAAGGTTTACTTGAATTGCCTTATTATTAATGGAATGGTTCTAAGAGGAGGATAGGGATGTAGGGAGATTAATTGGGAAGATTTTAGATGATCCAAGTGTCTTGAGAAGTGTATGTAATGGGTTACAAGTAAAGGCTTTTTATAAGGGGGAGGAGGGGATCTTTAGGAAAGTTTAAATATATTATTTTATTATATAAAGATTTTCAGTTTATAAATGTCCAAAACATATTAAAGTCAACGATAATATGAATCATTTTTGAAATAGAATTATCCAATAACAATTTTATAGGTTTTGGATATTTTTTTAATGTTTATAATATTATTTATTTAAACTTTTCATTAATGAGGTAAACACTTCTTCATTATCGTGTCATAAATAAATTTATTTTTTTGATGTCTAAAATGTATAAAAAAATACCATGATTTAGGAAATCATTTTACCTTTAAAATGAATATTTATAGTCAACGCGATAGCTTATATAATGCCATGTAATAATTGATTTATTAAAAGATATATGTTTGTATCATTTTTGTCTTTACTTTAAATTAATTAATATAAAGTGTCATTATCAATCCCATGTGGCTCCCTGGGGTCCAAAATAGACCCAAGTATGCCCATGGTTGGAAAATGTATCAACCAGTAGGATTAGAACACATTTTTGGGTAGTTTAATATTATTATAATAATATTTTGTTACCCTTATTTACAAGATTTACCCTTTAACCATGGTAAATAAATTTTTTATTGAAGTAAATTATCATAAAGTCTAAAAATAAAATTTAACTATTTAAAATTTTTTGACCTCTTGATTCCAAATATGGAATAAATTTTTCCAAATTCAAAACACAGTAGTATTATCAATTAATTTAAAATTAATTCCCACTGTTAAAACAACAAACATGTATTTAAGAAATAATAACTATCAAAAGATTGACACTTATTTATATCCAAATTCATAGTGAAATTACTTATAATGAAGAAATTTGGATTAAATGGTAAACAAATAATATAATTAAATTTTAAAACCAATTAAAAATATAATCTAATTATATAAATAAATTAGATTAAAAGGCAATTTTGAATTAAAATACAGTATTTTTTACAATTCATTGAAATATGAATTTTATCAGAAAAATACCAATAATTTACCCAAAGTAAATTTTGATGTCCCGATTATAAAAAAAAATTTTATTTTTTCAAATAGAACATATAAAAGTGACCAAAACTAGATTTAAAGAGGGTTCGCAATCAAAAGGCAGTAAATCGACTTTTTAATGAATATTAGATTATTTATGCTTAAAATCTGATTCTTTCTTATTTTAAGCCTCTAAAATTTATTGGGTAAATGTAAAAACATTTAACAAACATGTATATTCATATTGAAGTTACTTCTATCGATTCCTGCTAATACAACAGCTAGTCATTTACTACCGTTTAAAATCATATTATTTTATTATTTTTCAGTATGACTCCGCATTGTGTGCAATATAAAATTTCAAAGAAACTCGTTGTCGTGTACAGTGTATGCCATCGAATATCGAATCCCTTTTAAAGTAAAATTAGTATTTTATTCAGAAAAATTAATAAATAAAAAAATGATATATTCTTTATTTACGTAGGATGTTATATTTTATTATTAATGTCTAGGAGATATCTCTCCATAAATATTCAATGATTTTGAGGGAAATACATGTCATAAAATAAATTCTTAAAGTCCTCCCACTCTATTCCTTCCATTACATCCTTTGATAGACTATTCTTTATCAGGAACCCACAATTTATTGACCTCTCCATCAAAATGATTGATGGCCATAGGATCATTCTCTTTCTCATAGAAAAAGATAATTGAAAAAACCTTATCTATTGATTTAACCCACTATTATATAATAAATAGATCAAAACATCCACTAAATTTCAAGGGTCATTTCTGCAAGAAATATTCGATATCCAGTTTCCCCCTCTTAGGTGAAGGTTGATGTTCAATATTTTTTGGATTATTGTTCATATATTGAGATTGATGGGTAATAATTGAAATTACATTTTTAACTCCACCTTCCATTGCTTGGGGAGTGTCATTTGGGAAACCATTTCATTGTTCTTCACATGGATTGTTAGCCTTATTTTATCTAGCTCCCACAATGTTTTAAAATGGAAACGTTTTTAACATATGTCAACAAATAATGAATAAATAATTTATTCTTTTATGAAATTAATTATAAATGCATATATTATGTGTTCCCTATTCATATCCTTTTCCGTACACTATACCTCAAGGATCATGTACTTTAATATTTTTTTTATAATTATAAGGAAATAATTACTTTAGATATATATCCCTTATAATGTTTTGTAATATTATTTGTGATTATCGAAATCATATCCATTTGGAGTGTCAAACCAGGTGTGAAATAAAGAATATTTTAATGTACCATATCTATAAGTCTAGCTAATTATGGTGTCTTTAGGGTTCTTAACCCAAGGAAAATATATTCCAGATCTATATCCACTTATATTATATTGAAATGGATTTCATTTCTTGGAAAACTGTACACTCTGATACTTTACCAAAAAATTGAATGTTTAACTATACATATAATTATCCTTTTGATTTGACATTAATATTTTGTAATTTTAATAGAAAAAATAACTCTTCATAAGAGTCACATAGGGATGGGTGGAGGCACACTCCATATTCTCTATAGAGAGAGATCTCCTCACTTGTCTTCTCTTTACCACTAGGGTTTCATATTTTTTCCTCGTCTCTGTCCCTTTTCTCTCTGATCCTCCCCTCGTCTCTCGGCTTCTCCCCTTCACTCTTGGTCTCTCTTATCCTCTGATTCATTCAACTCTAGGATTTCTACTATGGCTAACTTCTTCTTCCATCGATGTTATGGGATTTAGAGGCCCTCCATCACCCTGACCTTTTTTTTCATAAGTTTCTTCATGCCTCTATGGGTTGGGGATGATTTTGAGTTAACTAAGAGACCTTGGGATTGGGGTTTGGTTGAAGTTAGGTTTGTAGATGCTATCAGAGTCGATCTTTCATCTCCAGCTGTCCAAACTCGCTTTAATCTAGGGTCCTACCACTCCTCTCCAGGTTGGTGTCGGAGCGATGGGTACACAATGTTTTGGCCATACAATTATTGGTCTTCAATGTTTCTTTGAGGGTTTTATCCCCATCCTTCTTCAGGGTATTTTTCATATCCTTATTCCGGTTTTTTCATGGTTTCATGTTTTGCATTTATGGTTCTTTTTCTCAATGGAGGTTTATATTTTATTTGGTGGTCTCATTTTTTGGTGTTGGTTCATTGTTTCATAAAGTATAGTCTATGGATTCTGTTATGGGTTTCATCATTCTAGTTGGATGTTTGAATAGTGCTGATTGTGGTGATGGTGGTTTGGAGTTGGTGATGTTGTTTGATGTAGGTGGTGTTCCACATTGTTGTGGCTAATGATGGTAACTACAAAATAGTGATTCTTGAGATGATGTCTAGGTAGATCAACTACCATGAAGACATGTTTTTTCATTGACGGTGTTTTGTTCAAGAGACGTTGGTTTCTGGTGTAGGCAGTGGACATCAGAGAAGAGGTCGATGATGACGACATGTGGAGGATGAATACCTTAGTGAGTTGTTAACATGATGATGGTAATGAATATTTCTAGAGATGTGATTATGGTCTGTATCAGGAAGGAAATGGTGATCATCGTGATAGGTGTGTAACTAGTGGAAGATGTGTGTCATTTACTGAGATGTGTGATGATGACTTAAAATTTGAAATTTGGATGTTTGTGGTTTTTTGGTAGGTGGTAGTGGAGGTACATGGTTCGGGATGTGTTTGTAGTGAAATTTGAAATTTGAATTTAGTATGATAAATATTGATTTCCGAAGTGGGGTTTGTGTGGATGGTTCTTCGTGGTTTTTTGTATGGTTCCCACTTAACCAAAAAGTGTCTTTTTAAAAAAGAGAAAAGGGATTCTAGAATTCTCAAATTATGGAAAACGTTGTCTAATATAAACCATAGGGACCATAATTTTTCATTATATAACTATTAAATAATTTAACAGAAAAAATACATAATAACAATACAATCTAGGGTCTACAGGTTTTGTATATTGGGTAAATTAGGCTCAAACATCACTTTTATATAATAATAATAAAACATTACTTAATTCTTTATTTATCCTCTTAGAGACCCAAACATTTTACTTAGTACAAGTAATCACCAAAGGATGTGCATGAATGAAATGGGTGAGTATGAAGCCTAGAAAATAGAAGTACATCATGGTCTGAATAAATGGAATGAATTAAAAGTAAATCTCTGAGCATAATCATATCCTAATCACAGATCATCATCATAATCATGAGGGACACATTTTATAAAGGCATGGAATGAGGAATATGAATAAAATGAAAAGTCATGATGTATTTGTCAAATTACACACATAGTTTTGAAAAAAGCAAGCATCATGTTTACTCATAACATATGTGCATAACTCATAACATCATCATTGTGAAAAAATATAGAGTTATTTTCATGAATATTTTAGATAATCTCATGAGGTACATTATATTTCCCAATGTATTGGAGGTATATATAATTTATTCCCAACCCTCCACATCATAAATTCTTGTAATAATGCATGCCATAGAGAACGAATAACAATCACTATTATGAAATAGACCTAAAAAAGTGAATAAATTTCATAAGGGTATTATAAAAAATAATTTCATGAATAATCCTTTGGTTCCCAAAGGAAAAATGAAAAATATACATGGTCATAAAACATCATTAGACTTCAGCGGTTAAAGATCATTTCAAGAGGAGTAAAATAAAATGTTTTGGAAAATGAAGTCAATTTGAAAAACTGATTTTCATAGAATTTTTTTTGACATAGTAAGAAAATTTATACAACCAAAATAAAATTGAAATTACATTTTATGTACATAATATTAACATTCCTACTTGGTAAGAAAGGATAACCGAAATAAAGGAATTGGGTTCAAGAATCCCCTTACCTTAAATTCATCTTTACTTTTTCTCTTTACAACCCCTAGATTTATAAACTAAGGATTATTAAAACATAGTTATAGAATTAAATTATGTTCATTTTCACACTATTCATATATTATAAATATAATATTCTATTTTATAAAATTATCTTTTAAATATGAATTATTTTTATATCATGTTTTCATTAAATTCTTACAATTTGATTTTATTTTACTATTTTCTTTTAATGTCATTTATATATAAGATTAATTATCTATACAAGTTTAGAATACCTATAATTAAATATTTATATATTATTTATATTTAATATTGTCTATATATAGAGGTTTTTATAAGAATTTACTTAGAAATGTATCTATAGGTGGTTAATCGACATCTGACGAGACATTGTCAATAAAGCAAGAAATAGAATTTTGAAATTTATATATATAGTAAATATGATAATTAAATTAGGATAAAATAATTAAGATAATTTTAGGTTACTTTATTACTAATATTATAATGGTTGGTTTTGAAAGGGGTGGTGAAAAAAGAAAGATAACAAGAAGAAGAAACAGAAAAGTGTTAATCAAAACATACTTAATCCTTGGTGTAGCTTCTATTGTATGAAATTAAAAATACGTTGATATTTGGAGTTATAATAACCAAAAACATCAATAAGGACTATATGGGGATTCATATGAATGATTTTGTATTAGGATAGGCTTTTTAACATGGTGGATGATTGATTTTCCATGGGGAGGGAGTGGGGTTTTTTATACTTGAGGGGATGAATATTTTAAGAATAAGATATTAAATAAAACAATATATCAACCAAAAAACATATAATATTGAATTCTTTACAATATAAATGATAAATGAAGATAATATTCCAATTTTAATTCTTTAAACCTCTTTAAAATTGTAATTAATTATTTTTTTAAAATGTAAATTAAAAAGAAATAAAAAAATTTATTTTAGGGTAGCAATGTTGAAATTAGATTTGTGAAGGTTATTTTTAGGTTTAGAAAATATTTTTATCATATTTTAATTAATTATTTATGAAAATAAATATATCATGGAAGAAACTGATGTTATATAAAACACTATATCATTATTAAATCATGAATGATGTAATTTAAGGTATACTGGCTATGTGAAAAACATTATTTTTAATATTCACTCACAAATAGGAGTATTTCATAAAAATACCAAAAAAAATAACCCTTGGAAAATTTCAACATGATGATTTCAAAAATGATATTAATATTTTAAAAATAAATCTGTACGATAGGTAATTTTTATTTTTATTTTATAAATTATAATTTTTACGAAATACTTTAAAGTAGAGTTTATTATAAATATACTAATATTTTCATTGAGTTTTCAAATCATGATATATAATTTTTTGAGTTATAATATTTATATTTCAATAAACTAATCATTATTAATATTATTTATATAATAATTTTTTAATTTGAGGAAAATTTACTATTTTAAAGGCCATATTACTATTACCAACAATCACATTACAATTCCAACTCTCACATTACCTTATATATATATACCACTTATTTATTTCTCTCAATATTCACTAAAATTCCTCCCAAAGAGATATAGTTTCATTTTATAAAATTTGGATTGGTTTAATAATATTTTTCTTCTTTTCTATAGTGTGGTTTGTGGGGGAAATGATCTTAATAGATTAGGGTGATCCATATCTTGCAATTTAATATTTTCTACTTTATATTTCTTGTTCGATTTTAATGTTTGTAATTTTATTTGGTTTTGTAACTAACTAATGTAATTATATTTATTAATAAAATATTATTATTTTGGATGGTTTAACTATATTTTTTATGTGTATAATATTATACAATATAATACAACACAAATTTATTCATGAAAAAATTATTTCTAATACAAACTAGGTTATTACAAAGGTGTAAATTTACTCATAAAGGAATCAACAAAACATTATTCCCCACTTTGTGCATTTTGAGGTTTTGTATTATTTATAGCTTGATAAATTTTTGTGATAATAACTATGTGATTATTTCTATCTTTGATAACATTTTGTGCTCATGAGGAAAATCATTGCATTATTCATCGCACTCAGTATTAACACGGTTCCATCGTGTACTATCCATTGAAAAAACAATAGTCTAACAAACTATAATCATGATGGGGAACCAAATAATCATAATAAGTCACTTTCAGTATGTCTAACATATGAAACCTTCTTTAATCCATTACACCTTAGGTTTTTCTTATGTCATTCATAGTAATAATCTATTTAAATAATTTATGATGGTTCGTAAAGAGTTTGTGAATTTTTAAAGTTTCTTAGATGAGAGTTTCAAAAAAAGTATATAGAAAGGCCCATTATTGTGAACTAGTTGATGATCGATTCAAGATCAATGCATCCTTTATAGATTTATTACTTGTAAAAGCCTGAGATTTTGTGTTTTTTTAAATTAATTTTATATGTTTAATATTTTTCATTACATGAAACACTTATCTTATCTTGAGTTTCATGAAACATTGATTTTGGATTTCGTTACACATAACCCAAACCATATATTTATTTACACTGAACACTGAATTGAAATGAAATTTGTTATATTATTAAAATATTATTATTTAATATGATACTTGCCACCTTACTATTAGAATGGAAGTTATGAATATGATTAAATAAACTATGAAAATATTTTTTACATGTGCATATAAATTTTTTTCTTTGGTGACCAGTTAATTAGAAATTAAAATTGAACCATTTTTAAAATAAAAGGAAATCTCACTAAAAAACTATTTTTATTCGTAAAATTGTTTTTAATATCAATATATTAACCAAATCATTTTTTTTGAATAATTTGGATAAAATTTATTTATTATATATATTTAATACAATATTTGTAAAGTAAAATTATGTGTTTTATAGAAAATAAATAAGAATAAATCCAATTCTATGCTTAAAACCCATATTTTTTCTAAAAAGCAAATTTGTTACCTTTTTATAGCGCACATATTTTAATTTTTTCCATTTATAGAAAAATAATTTGATAAAATAAAATGAATTTCCTAAATAGGAATATCAAAATTATCATAGGAAAAATTTCTAGGTAATTTTTTGAAATGGTTCTTTTTTTGATGACTATTGAAAAAATACTGTATTTAATTTGAAAACTATATTTTCACCGAAATTATTTATAAATTTAAGTTATATTTTAAATTTGTTATAAAGTATAATTAGATAAATTTTACATATATTAATCTAATTTAGTTTATTTTAATCAATTTAATATTAAAATTGGATATATAAACCTTGTAACCTATTATATATTTTCACTTTAAAACCCCTCTATCTAATCATGTATATAATGTTAATTTTAAATTAACATTTTCCAATTATATGAGTTTAGTTAGGAAAATATATTCAAATTTTTTAATAATAACAACTAATATTATCTAATATGGTAAAATTAATTTTTTCCCGTAGTCATATATGAAAATAGTTTGAATTAAGTATTCCGATAAATGTTAAACAGGGTTTTGTGCATTACATGTGTTCGTATTAAGATTAATTTTACGCACACAGTGGGTTTTTATTTATTTAATTTTTTTAATTTATACATTAATTAGGTCTAAATTATATAATAAATATATATATTTTTATTATTTAATTATGAAGTACCTAGTAAAATAAAAATATACAAGTTACCTTGATAAAAACGCGAAGTGTAAAATTGAGTAAACATAAAAATGAAGGGAAAACATGATAAAAATGTATTTATTTTTTGAGTGGTGGAGGTGTGTCTCTAACACATGAAACCTCCCCTTATTTATATACCTTGGAGGAAAATTAGGTAAGGTATACCTCCCAGTAGTGAATACTTTTTTTTGTATTTAGTATAATGTCACTCCTTCTTGATTAATAAAGTGCACTCACTCTCCCCCCTTCTTCACACCTCTCGAACCATTTGGATAAAAAAACCTTCAAAATTAAATTCCCAAATTCTATAAAATAATACTAGAAGAATAATATTTTTAATAAATCCATCCTTGGAAGTATTTAGTGAAAACCTAAGGCGATGATCCGAACAAGAAGTAATTTTCTTCAATGATGGTCTTTATTTTATTTCATTATCCACATCCTTAAATTCGTATTATACCAAGATTATATAATTAAATTAGAATATTACATATATTGATAAAATTTTATGTTAATGTTATGAACTAAAATTGGACACACTTCCATCAAATAGGTTATGCGATCATCGTTCGTGGGTATAACGAACTGCCACCTTGTGAACAAATGTCATTCATTTTTCCCATTACAACCTATCACTATTGAAAATAAAGAAGGATTTATATTTTAATATATTATATTTATGATATTTATGAAATTTATAATTCAGTAATTACTATACCACACAAACCTTAATGCCTTCCATTTTGTGGGAATATGATAAAGTCATTCGTGTGTACAGAAGAATGTTGCCTCCTGAAGCAATGTGATTCGTTCACACTTTACATAGAATGTATTAAGGATGGGTTCAATAAAAATATGTGATATATATGACATAAAAATGAAACTTTAATGCTAATATATATATATATTATTTACTATTCTTTATTTCTATTAAATAAGAAAATGGAAACAACGTTCATGCGTACGTACAACCTACCGTTTTCATGAATGGTATGTTTTATTTTCTATCACTATATTATATGAATTATTATAAATAAATATATATTGAATATATATTATATTTATTTCAGGGTTTAAATTATTATGTTTATGAATGTGTTATCTAATTAAGGGGACCAAAAATAAAAGGTCAGAACATATATAAAATACAATGCAGTTATTACCCAAAATGTAACTTTAACATGGAATTGTTCATAAACGGGTAATAAAATGTCCTAAGAAAACCATATATCAAATGATATATAATTATGATTTTTCATTTGATTTATAATAAACAGAAATTTATTACAAATTATGGTTTAATGATTACAACAGATTTCATGACTTAAGCTTAATAGATTTCAAGTCACACTTTTATTTTTGAGAGGCTTATGTCATATTCACCGTTTGTTTCTTTTGTGTGGTGTATATAATACCATATGATATGATATATCATGAATATAACACATTTCATGATAATTGAATTTTTTATTAATGTTAGTTTTTTATGTGGCTTACGATTCAAATGTTACTCAAGAAATAATGGGTTTCCGTCTAACCTTTATTTTCTATGAGACAGAATACATGTTCACTCTCAATTTTACAAATTTATATATATACATAACATGAATTAATATTATGATTATTCTATAGAAATATATTTTATTTTATATATCCATTTGAGGATCTCTCTATCATAGGTTTTACATTTCAAATGTAAGAAAATGAGTAAGGGGGTTTTGTCTCAATTTTCCTTCTTTTGAGACGTATGTTATTTTATGAACCAATATTACTTCACGAGGTGTATATGAATCTCTTTTGACATGTAATATCATAAATTTATTCATAATAAATATATTTCATGTTTTATTTAACTTTATTCCCTCATTGGTATTTTGATTCAAGGTTACCAACGTGGTTAGATATTTATCTTATAATCTCACCATTTATTGGGATTAGTTATGATTAAGTCTCCAATGCTAAGATCTCATGATCTAACTCTCAATAATTATTATTAATTTTATTATACTACGGTTATTCATGATATATTAAATTAATTTTATATTTTTCCTAATCTTTTTTACCTGAGATTATTAAGAAAATGTTTTAAGGAAATTTGACATTATTTCTCTCCTATGTTGGAAATATGTTTTCTTCAAAAATCTTGTTTTCTAATTTTTTTTCAAAAATTGTTTTTTAATGATATTTTATCGTCATTTTCAAAGAAAAAGTATTTTGGAATATTTTTATGTTTTAGAAATTTTTTTAAATTATTTTCAAATCTTCCTTTATAATTTTTCTAGGTTAATTTAAAAAAAATGATTGCAAAATGATTTATGTTTTAAAAATCATTTGTGAAAGTGGAAATGATATTTTACTTAAGAAATTTTTTAAATGATACTTTCAAAAAAGATTTCATATAAGATGAGATTTGTTTTTTTAACTATCCTTTATAGGGGATATCCTCTAAGGATACCATTCATATTATTTCTCAGAATGGTTTATGCTTTGATTTCCTAATAATTATGGATCTTGTTTCTTTTCCACCAGTCAATCATATTTCAAAGAGATTGTTTTCGAACCAATTTATTTTATATAGATCAATCATGTTTAAAATATAATGTCATGAAACCTATTTATTTTCCATGGGTTAATCAATTTATAAATATAATAATGATTATTTTTATGAGTTTTATGATGAAATGAAATCCTTTTATACATTAGTCATGTTGTGGTTATTGGGAATTATTTATATGACGCGGAAGACTTGATAACACTAGCTAATCCCATTAAAAATTATTTCATGTGGTGGATCAGATGGTAGTGATTAGTTTCATTATATCTTATATTATTGGGTGACCTAGATAACATTGGGTAATATTGTTACAACATACATGTTGGGGTGACCTAGATAGCACTGAGTGAGCCTATTAGATATTACATGATGGGTGTGACCAGATAGTGAATTAATGAATTGGGTAAAGATAAATGATCTTTGATTTAAGAGGGTATACAGGTGTTTAGTCCAGGCCTGAAAAGCTGGGTACGCTGGTCTTTTTCCAAATCCAGAGAAGGTGGGTACATGGTATTTAGACCAAGAATAACAAAATGGTACATGGGTGGTTATCCCAATACAGAAAATGAGGGCACACGGGTGTTCATTTGAATCCTGATGCCGATACATTAGTGTTTATCCCAAGACTAACATGTTATGAATATCTTGGAGGGTAGCCTTGAATAAAAATTTTCTATACAACTATGTATAACCCAAATTTAAGATTTATGCAAATGTTACGCTCTCATGGATCATATTCTTTGTTTCCCAAGTGATTCATGTTAAACGAACTGAAAATATTTATTCTATGACACATGTCAACAATCTATGCTAGGTTGTGTATGTAATTTGAGAATTATTATCATTATCAAATACCCTAAGGATTATCTTATGATTTCATTAGACCATAGATTTATATCTCTTATGATTACCCTTATTGAGAATCTGAGATCACCATTTCTTTTGTTTCCTTTCCCATGGTTATAAGGAAAGGTTTTATGTAGGTTATTTCTGTGAAGTGTACTAATGGGGAAGATCTTTATGGGAAACAATGATGATATTTCACCAAATTATAATATTGTGTTTCAAGATTCTGATGGCACTGAACTATCATGTACCATAAGTGTGTGGTTGCTAAATGTAATGAATATTCATTTAAAAAGATTCTTTATCCACATATGATAATCCTGGGTAACTATAGTTGGAATAAAATGAAGGATTTTGTTAACATTTATAAAATAGGATGAGAAAAATTTATTGATATCAGTAGGGATATTTCTATGGATATATATATATATATGTCTCTATGGATAAGTCTAAGGATGTGTAAAAGTATAGAAAAATAACATGGAATTTTAGTAATGGATAAAGAGAGCAATTTCCAAGAAATTACTTCTTTCTGGATATTATAAGTGGATGTGGCTATGAAATAGATATACCTAGGGGTAACAACCCTAAAACTCTATATTTGGATAGAACTGATCAGGAACTATGACACGACAATGGTCCTTGCTTCACAACTAGTTTGATACTCCCAAGGGATATGATTTAAAAATTCAAAAACTCATTATGAACCATTATGACTGATTTAAATAGACTATGACTATGAGTTACCATGGAAAAATCAAAGGTTTCATAGATTAAATGGAGGGTGATATGATTTAGAAATCTTATAATTTATTTTCATGATTATTTATTTTCCCATTATTAATAGTTTTACTATCCCTATGATTTATGGTTTTAGTCAATAGTGGAAACCCAAAGGAAATGCATAAACATTGAATAGTTTATGTGTATTCAAATGAGATGATAACTGGAGTCAAGAATTTTGTGATTATTCCTAATCAAGAAATAGGATTAAAAAATTTCACCTTAACTAAATCTCACAGTCACCAAATATGAGAAGGATATAGTTCACTAAATGTTAAGGTAGTATAGACCGTGTAGGAAATGTGATTTAATTTCCTATATGTCAATAATGTGGGAGGAATCAATTAAGATAATTTTTCAATGGAATTAGAATATTTATTATGGGTGTAGATAAAGGTCATAGATAAGAAGATAAGTTAAAAAAATTTATTTGTAGATTGTTCTTCCAAAAGTAGTGTCAATGGATTAAAATTTAAAATGTTGAAATAATTGTCATTATGAAAATAAATGTCCTTTGGGGGAAATATCATGAAAGAAATCAGCCAAGTTTTATGATTAATGGTTTTTATTTTTAAGATGAAGAGACAATGAATGAAATTTGAAAGGTATGAAATGTTTTAATTGTAGTGTTTATAAGCATGATTAAATTGAGGATGACCAATTTTAAGACGTGATTTATATTTCAAATTTTAGGAAAGGGGCATTAAAGAATAAGTTGATGAATCCTAGTTAATGAGTGGATAAGGAAGTGATATTGTTGAAATTTTTATGTACTATAATTCAAGAATTATTTTATTTGAATCATGAAGTATTTTTTTTCATTATGGATTTGAAAAAATATATTAATTTTTTTTGATGACCCAGAAAAGTGTTTTAATGGAAAGGTGATATTTTTGATGAAGTAAAGGTAACCCTTAACATGTTCTTCCTTTTATGAAATTTGTGTATAAGTTTGATAATGACATGATTGATATGGATAAACTAAATTTGATAGTATTGATGACCTCATAACTGGTAATTTTGTTTTGAAATATAGTATACAATATAATTGATGGAGTTTATAATATTTTCTGATTTAATGAATATACCCAATAATATATGTTTTATGTAAGTAATGAAGAAGAATGTATATTTTCAATATATTTTTATGGTAATTTAGGATATTTCCATGTTCTACGATCATACACGATGAAGGTATTTACATTTTTTATATGTGATAATCAAGTTCCCTTTTATGATA
The DNA here is from genome assembly GCA_963277665.1 of Viscum album. Lineage (NCBI taxonomy): Eukaryota > Viridiplantae > Streptophyta > Magnoliopsida > Santalales > Viscaceae > Viscum > Viscum album. Next base: position 1,392,017,772 of record OY728130.1, on the reverse strand, counting down.
TATAGTGGTTTCAATTTAAGTTGATTTTGTCAAATTTAGTGACCATAATTATAAATTTAGAATTTTGTAAGGTTTAAAAGGCTAAATATCTATTAAATGGTTTATGTTGAACTTTGAATGAGGTTATATATATTAATATATTATTTCTACAAGTGAATATTTATGATTATTGGATAATTTGTGCTAACCATTTTGTTTTGATGATAAATAAAGATATATGCGATGAATTATTATTATATCTATGGATCATATGATCTTTTAGTGATTTAGTCATACCGAATTAATGTTCAATTATTTGAGCATGAGATAAAGTGGAAATTGATCAAGGCATAAACAAAGGGTGTGATTGTTCTTATGAATGGGAATGAAATCAAGTAAGTATATATTCTCAAGAAAATTATTCAACATTATGAAAAGGGTATTGAAATAAAATTATGTCATATTATCATCATTTTTGGTGATATTAATGACCTTTTTTAATCCTATTTTGATTATGGATATTTGATACTTAACTTTATTCGTACTATGTTTTCTATCACTCTCCCTTAGTATTTTAGTGCTAGTTTTCTCTTATATGTCCATGTCTCAACTTCCTACGTATGTTCTCAAATTTGGACACTTGGTATGAGTTATTCCAGGTGACTTTTTCACATCACATTCTCTATTTAAATAGGATATTGTATTAACTTATTTTATTATGTAAATTCCAATGATGTAAATTCTAGGTGTCAAAACATTGATGACTGAGATGAATTTCAAGGGTGAAATTAATTTTATGGGGGTAGAATGTATCCCATTGTTATTTTGTGGTTTCTTCAAATTAATTTAATCTTTTAGATACTTTTATTTACTCACAAAACTATGTTTTTTAGTATTTACATGAAAATTTAATTTTTTTTCTTGGGTTACATTCAACACTAACCTTATCTTGCATAATACTCAATATGGAGCTCAAATAAAATGTGACATATTACTAAAACCTTATTATTTAATATTATAGTTTCCACATAACAATTGAAATGGAAGTTATCAATAAGATTAACTAAATTATGAAAATATTATTTTAGCATTTATATAAAATTAATTCTTTTGTGACCAATATATGATAAATGAAAATAAAACCCTTTCTAAAATAATAGGATATCTCTCTCTGAAAAAATATTTTTATGCACACTAGTGTGTTTTATATCAATAAGTTATCAAAATAAATTTTGGTCAATTATTTTAATAAAATTCATATATTATATACATTCAATAAACTATTTTACATTTATCTTATGTGTTTTATAGAAAGTAAATAAAAATAAATCCAATTATATTCTTTAAAAACCGTTATTTCTAAAAAACCATTTTTATTTCCTTTTTATTTTGCACTTACATTAAAAAATAATTTAGAAAATTTTAGTAAATTATTTTGAAAAAATAAAAATTATTTTTTAAATATTAATATCAAATTTATCTTAGGAATAATTTTTGGGTTATTTTTGAAAAGTTTCATTTTTTGACGAATAATAAAAAAACACAAAAGTTTAATTTGAAACTATTTTTTCAACTAATTTATATACAAAGATTAATTTTGTTTAATTTTTTTAAAGTATAAAAAGTAAAATTATATATATATTAATCCAATTTAGTTCATTATAAAAAATTTCATATTGAATTTTCTTATAAAAACATTGTAAACTTTTGAAAAGTTTCCACCTCAAAAACCTACTTTCTCATCACATCTCCGATATTAATTTTAAATTAAATACTTATAATTCTCCAAGTTTAATTTCGAAAAATGGATTCCATATTTATAATCATCATAATTTATATTATATAATAATGTATACTTAATTTTTCAATATATTTATTAGTGAAATCATTTTGAATTAATTAACGCGATTAATGTTAAACATGGGTTTGCACCTAACATGCATTTGTATTGAAATTAGTTTTACAAACACATTGTATATTTATCTAACAAATTTTATTTAAAATTCAGTATTAGTGGGAATAAATTATTTAATAAATGTTATTTTAATTTTAATCTAAAAGGTTATAATCCCTAGGTAAATAAAAATATACAAGTTACCACGGTAAAAATTAAAATGGTAAAACTGAGTAAACATAAAGACTAAGGAAAAAATGATTGAAGTGTATTTATTTTTGTGTGGTGGAGGATTTTCTTGACCAAATAAATCCTACCATACATTAATGATCTATTTTTGAGGAACATGAGGTCAGGGGGACCTCCTAAGAGTGAATACTTTTGGGTATTTACAATAATGCCTCACCTACTCAATTGTAAATGGTAAGTCACTCTCCTCCTTCTTTACACATAATAATCCATTTGTATCTTCCAAACCCAAAATAAAACACTTACCAACTTCCCTAAACTCATCCTATAAGACTTATAGTGGGAAAAAAATCCAATATAAGAAGGATTTAATGCAATCCTATGGAGAAGACCCAAAGAAGATATAATATTCCTTAACAAGTGTCATTATATTATTTCTTTATCCACCTATTTAAATTAGTATTAATCATTATTATATAATAAAATAAGTATATTACACATAATGAAATGTTTTTATGTTTAGTTTATGACCAATAACTACACACACTTCTACCAAATGGGTTACGAAATATTAATTTATTTGTACAATGGACAACCGCCTCACAAACTGATCTCATTTGTTTTTCCATTACCACCTCCCAAGGATGAAAATAAAAATTGACTTATAATTTAATATATTATATTTATGATATTTAGGATTTTATTTTTATTCTGGAATTATTTTATGACACAAACCACCATGATTTTCATTTTGTGCAAATATGATAACATCATTTGTGTGTATTGAGGCTACTGCTTCACAAAGCGATGTGATATATTCATGCTCTACCTGGATTATATTAAGGATGATATTAATTAAAATATGTTTTTATATGAAATAATAATGATACTATAATTATAATATATATATATATATATATATTATTTACATATCTTTCTTTCAATACAACTATAAAATGGAAACAATGTTCAGGCTCACGTACGACCTACCATCTAATGAATGATATGTTGCATTTTGAATCACTAAATTATATGGGTAACTTTAAACACATATATATTGAATATATATTATCTTTATATCATGTTTTATTTAATATATTTTTTCAAAACATGTTCTATGTAATATGAACATAAATAAAACGTTAAAACAAATATGAATGACAGAGCATTTAATACCCAAAATGTAACTTTAACAATGAATTGTTCACAATAAGTTAATAAAAGATAATATGAAAATAATATATGAAATTATTTATATAAGAATTATTTTGTAATATATCTATAATAATCTTATATTTATTATACAAGAGGATTGAATGAGTACTAATCAATTCAAGAGTTAGGGTAAGGGGATTTCTAGTCTCACTTTTACATCAGAGAGAAATATGGTATATTCTCCACTCATTTATTTTTTGTGTTGTATATTAAACCATATTATATTATATATAATGAATATATCTCATTTAATGATATTAAATAATCTATTTATGATATTATTTAATGAGTATTACGATGAAAAAGTTACCCAAGAAGAAAGGGATTTTCATCTCGCCTTTTTTTGTGAGACAGAATAAGTATTCACCACATATTTATTTGATATGGTGTATATAATTTCCATGAAAGTATATAATAGTTATTATCTTGATAAATATTGTGGTTTACATATGCATTTTTGGATATCTATTTTATGGTGTTTATGATTCAAAAGAAATCGGTATGGGTTTTTTCAATTTTCCGTCATTGTGAAAAAATGTTATGTTATGCGCCTATAGTCTTTAATAAGTTGTATATACAACCCATTTTACATGTAATATCATGAATTTACTAATACTCAAGAAATTTTATGTTTCATTTAATGTTATTCCTTCATGGTGATTATGAATCAAGGAAACCCAAGTGGTAATAATTTTATGTTACAATCTTACCATTTATCGGGTCTATTTATGATTTAGTCTCCAATTTTGAGATCTCATGATTAAAATATCTATATTTCACATAAATTTTATTCTAATCCTTTTTTTCGGGACATCTTAATGTTATGGTTTAATTTTTCCATACTTTGGAACTTAAACTTTTTAAGAAAATGTTTTTATGATAAAAATCTTATTTATATCTTCTCTCGAAAATTTGTTATCTTCCAAAATTATGTTATCTATTTTAAAAAAAATTAGATACATTATAATATTAATTTCATGGAAAATGATTTTGAATTTTTTTTACATTTTAATTTTTTAAAAATTATTTTCAAATCATTATTTATATGTTTTCAAGGATATTTTCATAAACAATGGGTTTCGAAATGTTTTTTTATTTTAAAAATAATTTTTTAAAATGGGAAGGATATTTTCCTCAATTTTTATTTAAATGATACATTCAAAATTATTTTCCATCTGAGATTAAATATGTTGTATTTAACTAGTCCTTATATGGGATATGATGCAAGGATACCATTTAAATTCTTTCTATAAATGGTTTATGTTTTGATAACATTATGATTTTAGAACCCATTTCTTTTCCATGATTCTTTCTTGTTTCAAAGAGATTTTTATGAAACCCATTTATTTTCAAAGACTTGGTCATATTTAAAAGATAATTTCATGAAAAAAAATTCTATTTCATGGGTTAATCAAGTCATTAAGTTGGTAATGAATTTTTATGTGTTTTATAATGAAATGAAAGGCCTATATACTTTATGTATGTTGTGGTTTCTGGAAACAATTTACACAATGGACTGAACCAGATTTAATTAAGTAGGCCTATTTTAGCTTATACTATGTGGTGGACCAGATAGAATTGGTTAAGACCATCAGATATTATACTATGGGGTATCCCATATAGCACTGGGTAATCCAATTACAACTTATGTGACAGGGTTACCTAGATAACACCGACTGAGTCAGTTATAGATTATATAATGGGTGCTCCTAGATAGACTTCCAATGAATTGGGTAAACATAACATCCCAATGTTCTAAGAGAGAACTTGAGTGTTTTTACCAAGCCTAAAAATGAATGTACATGAGTGTTTTGAGAAATCTTTAAAATGAGGTTACATGGGTGGTTAGCCCAAGCCTAAAAAATGATGGTACATAGGTGGTCATCCCAAGACTAAAAAAGAGGGTACATGGTTGCTCAGACCAAGCCCGAAAAGTGAGGTACATGGGTGGTCCTGCCAAATCAGGAATCATGGACACATATTTTTAGTCGAAGACTGACATGTTGGGAATTTTTTGGGTAGGTAGTCCTGATATAAGATTTTCTATCCTTGTGTGTACGAAAAAATAAATGTTTTATGCCACTTTTATTCTTTCATGGATCATGATTTTTATACCCTTATGACTAATTTAGTATGAACTACCAATATTTAATAAATTAATTATGTTTATTATCAAATACGTTTTGGGCATGAACCTCATATGTTATAATCATTACCGCACACCCTTATTCTTATCCTATCATTCCATATTATTGTATATTTATATCTATTATTTGTACCCTTTATGAGAATATAAGCTCACCCATTCTTAAGTTTACTCATACTAGGTTACAAATAATGGTTTTATGTAGGGTAAGTCTACTAAGAGTACTAAATGTGAAGATATTTGTGGAAAAAATGAATATATTTCACAAGATTAGAAGATTTTGTTCCATGTTTCCAATGAAACTAAACAATTTTGGTCCTCTGGCATGTGTCTATGAAATGTAATGCATATTCGTCTTAAATGATATAATATCCAAGAATGAGAATCTTGAGTCTATATATTACCCCTAGTTACATAATTTATATTTCCATATTCCCTTATAGTATCTAGGCAATTATGTAATTTCATTAAAACCACTTACTCTACGCATTACCAAAATTCAAGTACATTTTACTATCCTTTGACTCATCAATAAACATATCCTTATACATGTAAATAGCGACATCACTAAAGTTATATCATTCCAGTTTCAAAATGTTAACAAAAACTTTCATCTAATACAACCTATGATGACCTAGGCTTATCATAAACCAATATTGCCTAAAGAAGGGCCCACACCTATCCACTAGCTCCCAAAGCCCGTGGTTGACCACCTTGGGGGTGGTGGTACCTCGAAACTCCACTCACCACCTACTACTCTGCTCGGTCCCCTTCTACTTCTACCACCCTGCAGACTAGTATGCTCGAACCTCTACCTCTACCTTGGCGGTTACTCGACTGTCTGCTGATTATCTGTGTGGCGATTTAGGCAGTCATGATCCAAGTGTCGCTGACCACGCCACATGTATCACAACCCATCCTTATATAGACTTCCTATGTCCTAGGAGCCTCATACTATCTAACCTGTGTCCCGGTGTCTTCCTCTGGAGTTCATAACCTTATTTTTTCCATGTATCTGTTGTCGGCTACCCACAACCTAAGATTCATCTATCTGGTGTCTGCTGGTTGCTCCCACCGTTAGCGCCTACTCTGGAAGAAATCTCTACATGATCAGTGATCTCTACGGTACCCCATCATAAGTTGTTATGATAAAGGATATCATCGATACCTTAATATCTCATCACAACCCCTTCTCCAATGTCCGAGCTCTGAGGGAAGGGTCTCACACCATATCTGCGGAGTATCAAGATAAGTCAGCGAATCTCATCGAGTACTCTGATACCATCTGGCAACCCTCCTACAGGTATTGGAGCTCTTGTATACATACTGAGAGTAATGTATCTATAAATAACTCCTACCTCAAGAGCCGCTCAATGTATTCCCATGATAGGGTCAGCTCATCATATGTCTGGATAACTCTGATCCACCATCACCCCTTTGATCCCTGAATAAGGCTCGCAACTAGGACTATCATCTGCTTGTAGACTTTCCTCACTAGGCATAAGATGCATATAAACACCTCCATCCAATACTTAGCTACCTAGGGGTTATTCTCACCCGTGAACTTGGGAGGTATCTACCTATGGAACTCATGTAATGCACTGAGATTATGTGAATCCTCTATCGGTAGTGCTTGTAGCAAGTGATGATCAAAAGGTGGTGGTATCACTGGTACACCACCTGGTGGGGATATCTCTAGTACTTTTTGTGGTACATATGCATCATCATTATGCATACCATCCTTTTTTTCACACAAAATAATTGTGGGAGACTGTCTGTGGGGAGGCATGCTGAAATTGATCAAGATGAACCACATTTAATTGAATATATCTAGTAGGAGACTAAATATGGACATGAGGACCCATTGAAAATCCTATATGATTCATGTACCATTTATTTCCCTCTAAATAGTTTTTTCATGTACCGAGTAGGAAATTAGATGTCTAGAGTCTTGGTGTACGGATACATCGAATACCATAACAACACTAGTGTCCCTGGCCAGAAATCTAAACTCGAAACACTTAACATTATTTCCCAAACCAGTCTCATAGACTCTTAGTCCCAATGTGGAACCAAACCGCTTTGATACCACTCTGTCATTACCCCTCCTAGATGGGTCAATGTTGTGACACTCCAAGCCCACCTCCAATAGTTTAAGGGTTGGTGACTTCAACTGAGGAGGTATATCACTAATGTGGTATGCATTGCATATGTACTAGTACACACACATACACACACACATCTCCAAGACCACAAATGAAGGATTGTAAAACACTATGAAAACCATGAATTCCACTAAGACAACCACCAAGAGTAACAATACAAAACTGAAATCAAAGGGGGGTTAGTATAAAAGCACAACTAATGAAACGTTGTAAACAATAAAGTACACAAGTCCTTGGAAATGCATTGGAAGAAAACCATACAAGAAGGGAATGTGAAGGGTAGCTGCTTGAAGCCATAAAAATATGCCTCATCTGTCTGATATAATTGGGCACCACCTGGTCCTCGACCACCCATGACCCTTTCAAAACATCGATCAGATGAAAAAGACAGGACACAAGTGATAAAATACTATGTATGGGTGGGTATAATAGTACTTAGTAGGATTCTCCATATCCAAAAAGAAATGAACATAAAGAAAAGTACTCATAAAGTATTGTCTGCTCACACATGTATAAATCTATGACACTAAAATAAATATTATCGGGCATGGTTGAAAAAACACCAAGAATTGATGTGACACTTAGTCCCAATGAGACAACCAGTCCCAATGAAACACTTAGTCCTGGTATGAGACATAGTCCATGTATAGTCACATAGCCTCATGGTCATGTATTCTTCCAAACACATTGTCTCTTCATGACATCCAATAAAATTATTTCTCTCATAGAGCACATTAACTGAGAGAACATAATCCTAAAGAAAATTTCTACTAGTAAATTTACACAAAACCCACTTAGAGTTTCTCAAAACGAACACCTCATCGCGAAGGACCCAATGCTGCAAACGGCATTCCAAACAGACATAAAGTTGGGAAGTTATGGACATTTTAGTAAAAAGGGGTCGGTAGGGTCTGAGTCTGGTCCAACCCAGGGTTCACTGAACCAAAAGACCTAACCTGGGGTCCTATAACCTGAACCACTGAGTCTGACCCAAACTATGAGGCCTAGACCAATTCGGCTGGCCCTGACCCGTTTGTCAGACTGGCCTGCCAGCTCCAGCTCAGCTCACCCAATGAGGACCTGTTGGGTCCACACGGACGTGGGAGATGCCACGTCCCACCTCAATAACACAGTCGGATGATGAGCCAGCCACTCCTCCAGTGCGCGGTTTGCATGACCACATTCCATCCAGACGATGCAGTACCCTTCCATATCACCGGTCGGCTTTGTTGTGGCCTGTCCTAACCGTAGCTCCAATTGCTGCCTGCGACCACCTCGCCGCGGGCTCCTATAATCGACGACCATTGAGCCGGAGGCCTCCATCAGCACCACCCGTGACCCTTGTTGCAGGTTGTCCTGCCATTGTGGTACTATTGGATCGCGGGTCACCATTGGCATGGGATTCCAAGTCAGTGGCCATCTGCCTTTCCCGACCACACATTCGGGCCGATGCATTTTTCTCTGGCGGTCGCTCTTTTGACAGCCTCGTCTCGCACCACGTCTACCATTACACCTCTTTGGAATCATTTGGGCATCAGAATATCAGTTTTAGGTTATTGGGCCATTAATCTAAGGCTAAAAAATTGATCACTCTCAAGATAATGAAGAACGTGAAGAATGGGGGAAAAGAGAGAAGCACAAGAACACCCAAAGAATGATCTAATCCATTGTTCATGTCGGCCATAGTTCATTCTTATTAGTAAGACCATGAGGAACTAAAATTATAATCATGGGGATCTAATTACGAATTAATCCCTATAAGATAACTTCTATAATGTATTTACAATCGACCAATAGATCATCATGTTAGTGGGTTGATCTGCATTCATCGTTTAGAAAGAAAGAATAAGAAAAGAGAAATGACAATGAAATAAAACCCCCACCTTGAAGATTGGATCAATCTCTGATTAGTAGTGAGTCATGTGTTATTTGTTCATCAATCCACCAATTCCTTCTCTGAATCTGATCATCGACCCACCAGCGTTTTTCGTCTCTCGGCAACGAGGGGTTTTTCTAATGACTTCCCTCATCATAGTCTTTTAGGTAATTATCTCTAGGGTTATGAATCTAACCACATATCATTATAAGTCCATAACATAATGGATAAATGCTTCAACATCACCACACTCTTTCATTTATTAAAGAAGATGGGATGACTCATTGTTGCATCGCAACATCGCTATGAGAGGTTAAAAAATAAATAAAAAACATCTTTAAGATTATTTTTTTCATTAAAACGTCTAAAAATAATCATTACCCCCTACCTGTGATAGTAGAGGTTAGGTCCTGTCGAAGGTATAATTATTGTTCAGAAGCAACTAGGACCTCAATGTTTTGATATGGGAACCCATTTAGAATTTATTAAATTTCAAAGTCAGCCACTCGAGTGTTTTTAATTAATAACTAGACTTTATTCAATGATTTATTCCGAGCCCACAGGGCCTCCGAATCTCATGCCTTCTCAAATCATGGTCTTGGAATGTTCGAAATTAATTTATTAAAAAATTCGATAAAAAACTGAGTCATTATATATAATATGTTAAAGAGGTAGTATATAAACCACACATAAGAAATGAGTGTTGAATTTTCCTATGTCTCTCATATCTAAAAGAGAGACTAGAAAATCCCTTATCTTAAGCCTCAACTCCCGTTATACAAATTAAAACATCATGTATTATAAATATATGATTATTATAAATATATCAAATAAAAAAATTTATATATATTTCATACCATATATGATGTTATTATGACCTTTTATTACTCATTTATTAATAATTCCATGTTAAAGGTATGTTTTGGGTAATAATCGCTTTGTTTTTTATATAGTTATGATTTCTAATTTCTGGTACTCTTACTTTGATCATGGTTTGATAAAATCTAGATTTTATAAAATTATGTAAATATAAGATATATTCAATATATATATATTTATAGTAATATAATAAAGATAGATAATGAAAATGAAATACACTATTCCTGGAGATGGTAGGTCATACATGCGCATGAATTTTGTTTCCATTTCATCAACGTAATAAAAGAAATAAAGGAAAAGTATATATTATCATTAAAAAAATAATTTTTATGTAATATATATCATATATATTTATAAAATCAATCCTTATTATGTTCCATGTAAATCATGAATAAATCAAATTGCTTTGTGAGGTGGTAGTTTATTGTACACACGAGAAACAATTTCGTACTCACAAAAAATGAAGTGCATGACATTATGTGTGATATAATAAATATAAAAGATTAATAATATCATAATTATCATATATAAACAAAAAATCCATCATTATTTCCCACCATGATAGGTGGTAATGGAAGAAGTAATTACATATGTTCATATGCTGGTAGTCCTCCATATACACAAATGATGATTTTGTAACCCATTTGGTGGAAGCAGAGATGGTTTTAGGTCATGTACATAACATAAAAAAATATTTTAAAGAAACTAAGGTTTTTATATAAATATGTTATAATAATAATTGAAGTAGTTGTATGAATAAATAAAACAAAAAATGATCCTTGATGAACACTTCCTCTTCTTTGGCTAACCCCCTTTGGTTTGCACCCAAAGCCTTACTAGGTTGGATTTATGTCCAAAATAATTCTTATAGGATGAGAGAAGGGGAGTTTTTATGTTATTTAGGTAGTTATTTTTTAAATAAAAATGGTTTTAAGGTGTGAATAAGAGAGGATAAGGGTTGACCTTATATAAGTGAGGTGAGTGACACAAATGTAATTTGATTGAAAATAAAAAGGTTTACCCACACTTATAGCATGAAAATGGACCCAAAAAAGACTATTATATATAATATAACGGATAAAGTCTAAATATGAACACATAATTGGTTTTTGACATGTTTTGGTTCATTTTTGGACACATATCCTATTAGTTTAAGCCCCCCAATAAACCCATTTTAACCATAACAATGGTAAATAATCATTACAATATTTACTATTCATTTTGGTAAAAAAATAAGTTCAAATTCTTATATTATATAAATTATGAGTATTACAATTATGGACAAAATTTTTCTAAATTACATTCACATAATTGGAAAATTTTAATTAAAAATTAATCTCATAAACGTGACGAGAAAGCGGGTTGTTAAAGAGAAAATTTTCAAAAGTTTGAAATGTTTTTATATCAAAATTTAATATCAAATTGATTAAAATGATATAAATTCGACTAATTTATGAATAATTGAACTAATTTTACTTTAAAACCGATTTAAAATACAATTTAACTTTATAAATAAATTAAATAAATGTAGTTTTTAATTAAAATTTAGTATGTTTCACTATTCATCAAAAAATAAAACATTCTAGAAAATTCCAAGAAACCTACACTTATATTAGTTTTACATGATTATTTAAAAAATGATTTTTATTTTATAAAATTATGTTTTCTAAAATTAGAAAAATATTATTCTTATTATTGTTCACAAAAATGAGATATGGATAATTTTTTTAGAATATTGTATTTTTAAAACCCATAAAGAATTTACCAAAAAGTAAGTACATTTTAATCAATATGTTTTATTTATATAAATATATTATAATTATTATTTACAAATAATTTATTACTATTAATATCACTAAGTTTAATGGAAAGGTTATAAAGGTCGTATTTTAATTATAATATTAATAGTTCATCATGGTTTTTTTAAAACATAGTGTCGTGTGTGAAAAAATATTAGATAGTGTTGCGTATAGCTCAAGATTATTATGTTGTTGTACGTAACATGATCTATCAAAGAAATTTATTTTAGTTGAAAACTATGTCTTAAAAACTTAGGGTGTTACATTTTGTCTTTATCATTGAATATAAAATCGATAACAAGCATGTTTGAGTGATTGTTTTTGAAAAAAGAGTGTTTTATTAATTGATGAATGAAATATTTATGTAAAATAACATGAATAAAAAATTATTATTTAATAAGTCATATTATATTATTCCAAAAATTATGTTTCTATAGTTTTTTATGATATAAATTCAAAGTATTGTTAAATTTTGTGGTTAAACTAACCCAATCATGGACACACTCTTATTTAATGTATGATTATGAGGTAGGTTTGTTATAATATCAATATAAAAGAAGAGAAATACTATTATTTAGTGTTTATTAGTGTGATACATCATAATTGTAAGGAATTATAAGTTTATGTAATGGATACGAAAATATTACATAATATGAATAAAAGAGTATCCTCTTAGTACACTATTTTTAAAGATTACATTAATGTTGATTTTGTTTTGATAAAATCAATAATATATTCAAAATAATTCACAAAAAACCATAATTATATCATAAATATAATGTTTTTTAATGAAATATATTTTAGGTATCATAAATTATTTATGGTGACGAAAAATTTATTTCATTTCCCACAGTGAAGGTAGTCTGCGTGGACTCATGGACAATGATTTAATTTTTTTAATGGATGGGATAGATCAATATATAATAATAATACAACTAAAATAGTAAAATTATAGTATATAAATGATATAAATATCATTATACTATTGTTATTATAAAAAAAATTAATAATGATAAATAAGAAGAAAATAAAAGTAGTTGATAATATTATCGTCAAGGACTAGAATATTTCTTATAAGTCTTCTTGTAAGGGAATGTATTATAAAAAAATAGTGAATATAAGATTTTAAATATGGTAAATAGTTATATAGAGATAAAAATGTATAGTTTAAATTATGTGTTCAAATACTAGGTGTCTCTTGAGGTGGAGGAAGTGTTTCATTTTTATAAGTAAAGAGAAGGGAACTTTTGGAAGCACCATTAACATTTTCTATAATTTAATATTAATATCCCAATATAAATGGATCCAAAATAGAAATAATAGGATAGTAAAGCAAGTTTCATTAAAAAATAATCTCAACTACTAATTTATAATAAAATTTTGGTTTTTTGAAGGGGTTTTATTTAAACATTTTAACCCCCCCCCCCCAAATTTACTCTTTCCACGGTAAATAAATTTTAATGTTAGTAATTAGTATTAATGGAAACATTAACAATGAACACTTTAACAAAATTGAACTTTATAATATTCAATTTTGGAACTTATTTTATAAAATAAAATTTATATGGTCTTGAAATTTTTATTTTAATATTAGGGCCTATAATGCGTAAATATAATTTTTTAGAAATGAGTATTTATAAGAAAAAAATGTATGTATAAGCATAATTATGAAAATTATAAATTCTCCTGATATTTATTTTATCATAAACCAAAAACAATTATTATTATTTCATATAAATACAAATGAAATCTCACATTAAAAATATTTATTTCAAAAATAAAAAGAATGAAAATAAATTTTCTTATTAAAATAAAATTTTAATTTGGTTATAAAATTAGTTGATATTGTATTTATAAGATAATGTAATATATTATAAGGCAAAATTTATTCCTTAAAAACATATTTTATTACTTAAATGGTTTTGTAAATTTCTTGGATACACTTACATAATGATAAAATCATAAAAATGAAAACATTTAAGAACACAATATTGGGCAACTAAAAATAAATATTTTTTGAAAAAAATAAATTTAATCTTATGATAGTATTTTTATTATATGTAAAAAATGATTTCCATAATTTCATATTCAAATTATCAAATTTATAGATCCAATTTTTGAATAAAATCAGAAAATATAGCCACAAAACATTTTATTATAAAATTAAACTTTCTAATATTCATTGTTATTAATCATATTTAATATTATTTACCAACTAATAATGTGTTAAAAAATTATTAGTATCAAACTTAATTTATCATAATTAATAATATGCTTATTGAAATAAAAAATGCAACTCAAATAAAATGAATTTTTTTCCTAAAAATTGGATTCTAAATCATAAATGTCCTTATAAGTCAATTTGGGTATAATAATTGAATTTCATTAAAACCCAAAATATCATTTATTTTCATTATACCTATATTTCATAAATTGGTAAATCTTATTCATTCATTCCAATTCAATGGTTATGATTTAATAGTAATACTTAAATATTTATATTTTATCTAAATATGTCAAGGTTTTGTTAATGTTTGGTGTCTCATGTGGATCAATATATCAAAGATAAATACTTATTGAAAGGTAATCATATACTATAATTTATAGGTTTTAAAATGTAATTAATAAATATTGGGAAATTTTTTTACTTGATAGATTCTCCTCTATGTATTATTTTCACATGTCAACAAGGTTGATTCTTGATTCATAGATAGTATTTAATCATTTATGATACCAGTTGATATCTGAAACCACTTATGAATTGAATACTAAATGAGGTATTATACAGTTTTTAATTCTATAAAATATATAAATATTAAATATTTTATAAAATTCCCCTTTTTTATGTTTCACCTTCAATTCCATGCCTTTGAGTATTAACCAACTAATATGGGAATATAGTGGGTCATCATTAGTACTTCATTGTGAAAAATACTAATAATATATGTTTCTATTCCCCTATAATCATTTCTTTAAATATTTAATGTGTTAATTTTCTTTATTCCTACTTCACTATTTATTTTATAAATCCTTTAAACATAAGAAAACATGGGATTATTTCCTTTTTCATCATTCTTCGTAGTTGAAATTGTTTTCTTAAACATTATTAATCAAGTAAATTCAATTAATTTTTACCTCCTCTATATTCATAGCCACTAATATTTGAGATGAACATATTTTAGATCACTAATTTTGTGTATTTTCATCCATATTATTGAGTTTTAGATTCTTTTCAACTAGTATTAACTATTTCATTATAAGTAAAATTGGATTTCCTCTTAGATTTAAATTTGTTTTCCTTATTCTAAAAATGATGTCATACACTTTTAAGAATGTTCCCTAACTTATTCTTCATTAAAAATATATCTTTATAATTCTATTATTTTCCCTTTTGGGCTGAGTTTCACCTTTTTCATCAAATGTGTAAAATACCATTAGATTCCTTCTGTCTCTTTCCAAGATTGATTATCTTTTTTGTTCTAGATTTATCCTATTTTTTAAATTCATTTTCATATTGAAGTGTTCCATAATATGTCCTCTTTTTCCATAATAAAAAAATTATTTCATATTTGGTTTACATACTTCATGAATGTTTATTCTTACTTAGTGGGAGTGGTTAAATTAAATTTATTCTTTTGTAAACGTTTCAAGGTATACCTTCGATTATTTTTTAGAAACTTTTGTTTCTTCTATAGATATCTCTTCACATCACTATAGATATGTTGTCCTTGGTTTATAAATATCAAAACTCATCATAAATTTAACCGTAATTATTAAAAAAATATCCTATCATTCTAGGTGATTCAAATATGTTCTTTACAGATTAATTCTTTTACTTCGAGGGTTTCATCTTTAGATTATAATTTTTCATTTAAATTTAACATTCCCTATTACATTAAACCTTTGATAAATTCCATTTATTAACATGTTATTCCCACACTATATTTATTTTTTATGAACCTCCAATAATAGAAATAGTGACTAATGAATCTCCTTAGATTGTCTTTAGGATTAGTATGTCCAAATTGTCTTGTTGACTCTTTTTGGGAGGAAAACCAATACTTCTGGGCTTTATTTGGGGATATTATTTTTATAACGTCCCAATAAAACCTTTATACATATTATAATCTACCAACATAATTACCCTTCCACATTTGTCAAAATATTGAATTGAACACAATACATATAATTGAAACAGATTTACTATGAACAGAATCATGAGGACTATAAGATAAATTTTCCCATGATCTCAAGGTGGATGGTTCTCTAGATGATCCCAAAATATTTTTCCATTTATTTTCTTAATTTTAATAGAATATACATCTCTAATATTTTATTAAAAATACCCTTATTCTCAAAAAATAATATGTTCATAGTTTAGCCTCTTACAAAATTTTCAGTTTGATTTCCAACTCAAAGAAATTAAATATTATGATATTTTTATCCATTTAAACCCATGTCAATGTATATTTTCATTTTTTATATACCATATTATTCTAATATTCTTGTGTGGTACATATTTATTTTAATTTATTTTTTATCTCATGTACTCTTTTGGAGTTAACATCAAATTAAGCATTCTTCACCTCTATTTCAACTTTAATGGATTCTTTAAAAGCACAAATATGTTCTTCACAAAAATTAAAAATCTAAAATATCCTATCAGTATATTTTTTAAATTCTTATTCAGATATAAGATGTGGTTCTTGAAATTTTAATACAATCTGATATCTAGATTTCACTAATTTAGATAAATCATTGTATTCTTGAAAATTTTTATCAAAATAATTATGAATAGATTTTGAATATGATATTAGATATTTATTCTCATAATATAATTCTTGAATAAACTCAAATATATGATTGAATCATTAAAAATAACGGTTATTCATATAATCACTAACCTTACTGTAGAGGTTTTCAATTGATTTAGTAATTCATTTCTCTTGAATAGATGAACCTGATTATTCAAACATATGGATCTTAACAAATTTATAAATATAATACCACTATTACTACTTTAAATATTAGTTTTTTCTATTTCTTAATTGAACTCTTTCTCAACATCTTTTCCACTTTTTTCATTCAATTATTACAGGTTTTAACTGAATGAAGCGTATCATTATTGATTGGAATAGAGATAGACTATTTCATATTAGGATCTTCGATTTAAAATATGAAAATTATATAACCAAGAAATAAAATCACGATATTTTAAAAAGATCAAACCATTGGGAACATGGTTTTCTATAATACTAATTGTGTAGCCCAGTGGACTAGGGTAGACACCTTGGGGGTAAATCAGGTGTAGCCAAATTCTTTTACCAAATTCCAATTTCTTTTTAATCCATATCCTTCTTTGGTATTTGAATCTCTATTACCTATTTTGATATGAATAGTTATATTTATTTTCATGCCAACCTAATATAAAAAATGAAATTATTATTTTAAACAAAGTGTATTAAATAATATTTTTACAAGCTTATACCTCGATGTGTAAAACCTTCACCTTTCTAAGGATGAGATATCTGAGTAATATATTCTATACTGATAATTTTATCATAAATTATAAGGTGTTTATCCAATTATTATCCTAAATCATAGTTCACCATATCACACAAGATATAATTTACCATATTATATAGGTAAATGTGAACTTCTTCCAATATGTTCTTTATACTCACCCCCATGAGTAATCAATACTTCCTCCATATATTGATGTAGAATTATTATAGGAAATAAATATAATTGTATCTATAGAATATTTTACCCATTATAGATACCCAATCCATTTAGATATATTGTTATAAGATTTAAAACATAAATATTCAATAATTAAGACCCACAGACCATGAGGCCTAGTGTATTTGGAAGACTAGGTTTATAAAACATCTAGATGGAATTAAAATAAAGAATATTTATCTTATTTTCTGTAATGATATCGTATATCCAATTTATATCTTAAAACATAATAGGATAACATATGGAATACATAAAATAAATTGGTGAGCTATAAATCATAGTAATGGAATAAAAATGATATCTAAGCATAGCATATGAGTCAAAAGGAATAATATGATATCGTAAAAGAGAATTATCGTGACTAATCACATGGTATAATAGCATAAAGACCATGGTAGCATAATATCATTAAAAAATGGTAATTTTGAGGTAATATATAAGATGAAATAAATATGAGTCAAGGTTAACTACCACTAAAAAATCACATAGTGGATAGAGTCTCATATTGGATTAGGTTTTCTCCCTAATCATATATATATTGTATCACGAGACATAAAAATTACCCACTGAATTTGAGCACTATATAGGCACACCCATTATAACACATAAATTATTAGGTGTTCTATGAAAGGAAATCAATCTTAATTAATATACATAAAAAATACCCAAGTAATGAAATGGGTTGTATTTGAGAAAAGAAATTATAGAATGTATTAACCATATAGAAGGAATGGTTAACAAGCTAGGTATATATGTGAGATACATAAGTATACTAAATTTAGAATCATTACATAACATTAAACATATATAAAATTTTAGATTGATAGAGAATGTGCATAAACCCAATTAAATGGTGGTTAAGAGGTATCCATTAGCTTATGTTCTATAATCTTTTGGAACATTCACTTAATGTCCGAGATAACCAAATTAGAATAATTAATAACCTAATTAGGAAATATTCCATATATATTTTATTTATTATATTTTAATTATGTTCATTGATAATTATTTCATCAAGATGTAATGTTTAATTTCATTTTTTAGGCCATTCGTTTCATGGTTTTAAGTTCAGATCATTCGTGGATAATTATTAATATACATATAAAATGGGGCTAAAAATTAATATGTGAAATGAAAAAATAATCATTTAATTCCATAAATTATAATTTTACCAAATATCCACATGTGTTTCTATATAGGTATGATTCCCATTGTAAAAATGTTATCATTTATCGATGTTTTCGCTTAGGTGGTTTTACCAACAATCAAGAAATTATTATTTTTTACTTAATTTTATTACATTATATTCATTTTCGACTATGAAACAATATATAATATAGATTATTACTCTATTTTAAATAATTAAAAGTAAATTTAATCATTCTAAAAATGCGACAGTGGAAAATGAAAACTCATCATCTATGAGGGCAGTGAACTAACATGATATGGACAATGGTTTTGACCATTCGTTGAATTAGAGGAAATGAGAAATAGGTGTGTAAAAAACCAAACTCTAGTATCCCAAAGGCAGTGGTTACATTATTAAATTGAAACAATATATAAGTAATTTAATACCAAAGGATGAAATGTTTATTATTCTTATTGAACTATATCCATACATGATTTGTATATTACATCAGAAATATAAAAAATAACATAAAAAATTTATCATATCCTAAATATTGTTCATAATATCCTTCTTCATATTCGGGTGAAAGGGAAAAAATAAAAGGGTGTCCTCAGATTCACTTTAAGTGTTATGTATAGATAAATCTATCATTATTAAATAATACATAATCAATATGGCAAGGTAAATAACTTAAAACACATTCCACTTAATCGATAACTTGAGAACATAATGAATACATGGATAATATAAATGTAGTAATATCATGGGCAATGATAACTAAATTCTCACAAAGGAAATGGTTAATATTTTACTCCATGATATAAAACATCACGGTATTTATACCATCAAGGCCATGTGCTATGATATTATAAATCCAATGGTTGAAATCCTCCAAAAAAACATTTAATTCAAGCATACTAATTTGTCTCATGAGACCCATCAATGAATCAAGGGAATATATAATCCCATTCCCCACCTATCAGAACATGTAAAAATATTTCCTAATATATGGAATGGTCGATTTAATTCCTAAAAGATATAATTTTTCAAAAAATATATCCTTATTGAGTAAGAAAATATATATTTATCAATAATTCCACATCCAATCAAATATATTAAAATTATGAAAACATATATAGAAATGATATATGGTTTAATAAGAAATCACTTCCCCAATAAAAATTATATGTATATTTAAGATAAATATAATTTCTAATGATCATAAGTTTGTTAATTTTTCAATTTATGGTATCATTTCATCATATCCCTAGTGGCGAATACATAAAATAAAGGGTTGTTGACATTGATGAATAGAAATTCCATTAAAAAATTATTTTTAAATTCATGAAGAAGTCAAACTTTACAAATTATAAATCACTTATTTAAAAGAAAATTGTGTAATTATAATGTAAGAAATTTTATTTAAAAATAAACTCATAAAATTTTAATGGAATATTCAATGAAAAGATTAGTCATGATACTAGGAAATGATTCTCAAGAATTATAAGTAAAAGAATTCCTTCCAAACTTTTTTTAGAAAAGTCATAAAGTAATTGGTTTGGAAATCATAAAAAATTCAACCCATTTTTTAAAATTTCAAACATGGGTAATAATGTATTTTTATAAATCATTGAAGATGTGTAAACCCATTTTTGAAAACATTTTAGAAAAAATATGTATATGGAAGAAAAATATTTCTGAACAACAGAGAAATAAGATTAGTTTTGAAAATTATTTAAGAGGTTAAAATTGAAACGAAATTTAATAATCATTAATAAGTATATATTGATGTTAATTAACTAAAAGGTAATTATATTAACCACATAAAAACAAAAAACCACATAATAAAAAAATATGACTCGATGGAGTGGAAATTGAGACTAAATCCCACACCTCAGGTCCAACTAGTCACAGAGGTGATCTACCATACTATATAATAAATTTAAAGTTATTCTTTTTACATACCAGAATATTATTAACATCTATTATAACATATTTTATCTATTTATATCATTATGTCAACATTTTAAAAAATATTTTACTATTATCACTATTTCGGGGGTTAAATGCTTTTTTTTCAAATATGTTTTGATTCGGTAGTTCTAGTACTTGTAAAAAACTGTGGATCCCTAATATAATGAATTTAATTATGGATATAAATATCATAAATATAAAATATATATATATAGTCATCCATTAATGATTGATATAGAAAAATAATTACACTGCTCATGGAGATGGTAGGGATTTCGTACACATGAACCATGTTTTCACTTTTCGGCCGATGTAACGAAAGAAAAATGAATAATAAATAATATTTAAAGAATAATTATAACATCATATATATCATATTAATTAATTTAATTCATCCTTACTACCATCCACATAAAAAATAAAGGGAAAACAGATCATGTCACTTCGTGGAGGTGGTAGCCCCCATGTACGCATGATTGACGTTACCATTTTCAAACGCATTGAAAGGTAATTATGTGTATATAATAATATATTTATAGAATAATATTAATGTTATAAATATCATAAATAACAATTATAAAAATATTTTTAACCATACAAGTAATGTGGTGACAAAAAAACAATTTACACTGCTACATGGAGACGGTAAGTCATATGTATGCATGGAAAATGTTTTAATTTTTTATAGGTTGGAAAAGAGATTTAATATAGTTGTACCATAGTAATAATAAAATATATGTATACTTATGGTAATATATTTATTTTTTGAGGATTTTTTTCAAAAAATTTATAGGATGTTGAAGATGAAATAAACATGATGTACTCAGTAAAGATGATTACCTCTTCTTTAGTAGAAGTACTCTAGATATCACTTTTAGGGACATAGGGTATATATTTTGGGAAAAAAACACCTCAAAACAATAGATATTGATTTTTTTAATATTATATTCTAGGTTTGGGATTAGATATATTTCAAAATGTGATTTAAATCAGGGATGTAATGGGTACACTTTTATCATTGATGTGAGTGTAACATTTGGATTTTCTTAATAAAAATAAAATATAATAAGACTATTCTAGATATAAATTTTTAAAAATGGTCATGAATAAATAGATAAAGTGTATAAGGTGGAAACTTAAATATAAAGGTAAATTTAGACAGGTTTTTAAAACATTTTAACACTTATTTTTTTATTAACACCTTGGTTAGTTTTATTTGACCATAACCATAATAACCACTCTTTTAATCAAAAAGGGTTAATAAAAGGAGACACCTACCATCACTTATTTAAACAATTGGAGCCATATATATTGAATTATCCCTACCCAATTCTCTTAGAAACTTACATATCCATGAATTATTGGATATGTTATCCTTAAAAGACTATTTTAAGGGACCTTAAAAAGGGATCTAAAGGAGGCATATTGATGAAGAGGTAATCACCCTACTCGGCCTATTTCAAATTATGTCTTCTTATAACTCATGTAATTATGTTTTATTAATCATAAAATAATAAATTAAATACAATGAATATAATTAATTTTTATTATGATTATGTAACAACCTCTATTCACCCTATTGTCTGTCAAATGGGATTTGAAAGTGCCACATGTGCGTACATGTGGACTACCACCTCTACATAGCGATACAATTAATTTTCCATCACAATATTTCATGGATGGTTATAAATACGTGTTTAAAGTATATATATTATTTTTATGAATTAATTATACTGATGTAATTAAAATATTATATCCACCTTCTTACATTCCCATCTATTGGAAAATGGTATTATCCCCCATGCATACGTGTGGACTACCACCTCCATGAATCAATGTGATTCGTCTTTTATTTCCACGTTACATAGATAGTAATAAAAATATATTTAATGAATAAATTTATAAATGATATATATGATATAATTATTATTATTTATAGGGGAATTATTTTTTACCTTTCATGTTATCCATCTGTTGAAAAGTGAAAACAGCATTCATGTGTATGTACAACCTACTATATCCATAAATACTGTAATTCATTTTTCTATCTCTATATTTTATGGATGAATATAAAAAAATATATATAATTAATATATATATTTTTTATATCATTGTTAAAATTATTCTAATGATAGAACCAAGATCATACTATGAGGACCATCACTACTATACCAAAATTTTCATGAAAAATGAAATAGTTAACATCCATAAATGATGATTTTAATATGGAATTATCAATAAATGGGAGTTGAAATATTATGAGTGGATAATATATGATGTTATAAGTATTTAAATTATTTTTTATATAATTATAACAAATTAAATTTATTATATTGAATTTTAGAGAGATTTCGCAGAAATTCCAACTTGAGGTAAGTGTTTCTTATCTCACCATTGTTTCCGTGATACATATGATCTATTAACAACTTTATTCCATAATGTGGAGAATATAATACCAATTAATTTATTTTATGATTCTTATAATGAAATATATTTTTACTTAAAAATCTATATTTGTTTCCCACTTTTATGAGTTTTTATTTGGTTTTTTCCAAAGTGGTAAGGGATTTTCATGTCAAATTATCTTCTTTGGGAAATATGTTATGTTATGCACCTATTTTATTTTATGAGGCATATAAACTTCCCATTTGATATGTTATATCATTAATATATTTATTATCATGATAATTAATGTTTCAATTTACGTTATTATTCCATGGGGCTTATGACTTAAAAGCTAACAAAGTGGTAGGATATCTACGATTCAATCTCATTTTTTTTGATATTGCTTATGCCGAAATTTAAATTGAAGGAAATTATATAATCATTTTAAAATAAAAAACATTTAATTTTCTTATCATAATTTTTTTTAATATTTTTCAAGTGATAATACAATTTTCTTCTCTTTGGTACATAAAATGATCAAGAAAATATTTTAAATAAAGGTATAATTAATTTTCAAATTTATTGGGAATCCTTTTTCTTCAATATCCATGTTTTATAAAATGTTTTTAGTTATATATTTAAAAATATAAAATTATTTTTTCATCTAATTTTTAACAATTTTTTATTTTTTACAAATTTTTTTATAAAATAATCTTCTTCTAGTTTTTCCAAATGAGTTTATTTTTACTTTTTACCAAAAGTGTAGAGATAATATTGTTTTAATGTATAGGGAATGAAAAAAAATTATCGAAATCATAATCAATCAATGGTTTGTAGATTTTTTATATGTTTACATGGTTATTTTTAAAGAAAATGTTTTTAATCAAATTCATTAATTTTTTAAATTACAAAAAGTAATTTCAAAATGTAAAGAGTATTTTCCCTAAGCAATATTCCATAGTTCTTTTAATTTTTTATCATTTATGGTAATATAAATTGAGGTTACTTATAATTTACTAGATATTTGTTCTAATTATACCATTATTATTATTTCTATATATAGTTTATGATTTTAATTATAATAATTTTTTGAAACCTCTTTATTTTCCATAGGTTATGCTGTAATAAAATGTTGTAATTTTTATGAAACCCATATCCTTTTTGGGGGTTATGGTATATTGATATGGAGAATGATTTATGATCTTATAAAACACATATAAATGAGTTATGATTTTTTTATGGGTTTTCCAAGAATTATTTTTCCCTCCAATGCATTGGGTAAATATGGATATCTCATGAGATATTATGGACTGAATTGGGGAGTGACCTTAGTTTAGTAATGGAATTTGTTCACTATTATATTCATGAGGGTGAAACTTGACTAAGGGTGCGATGTAATGGGGAGTTAACCCAATATACTATGATAGTATTAGAAACGGTCCATGAAGAAGTAAATTATATTCTGTACTAATGTGTATGCCACAAACAAATCTCTTATCTCAATGTTATGCACTCATGAATCATTTTATTTGATTACTTTATGAAATATTTATTATAAAACATCAATATTTATACCATTACTACATATTATTAAATATGATATGATAGGTGTGGTATTTAAATGTTTATATCATGTGGTCATACCCTTATAATTAGGTTATGCTTAAATAATCATTGATATATCAAATTTTTACCCTTACTGATCATATGTTCTCACCCTTTCTTATTTTCATTTATATTTTTTATAAGGAAAGGTTTTATGTATGATATGTTTATGAAGGTTGATATTTAGGAATATCTTAGTGGGATATGATGAATATCTCTTATGAAGATGTTTTTTTGTATCCAAGTTTCTAAAGACACTAAACCTAAATAACATAAGTGTGGATAATAATTTTTTTGTATAATCATTTAATAAGATTTAATATTTATATATGAAATTTATGGGTCACTATACATTCCTATAAGTGGGAGTTATATGCTTGTGTTAAAAATATGTACCATGGCTTCAGGAAATAGTTTGGATGGATAGGGATGAATAAAGACATTGTTGGATTTTTTCCTGATGCCTTACCTACCAGTGTTTAAATATCATGCACCAACATTTGGAGTGATTTTATATGGAAAATTATAGTTCCCACGTAGAAGTGGGAGGATTTCATTATTGAATTTTTTACAGGGTAACCCAAGACCCCAAGGACTCATGACATAGTATGGGTGATTTTTACCATATAATGATAGTTTCATATTTCTTAACTATCCATGAGGCTCACTCATTTGATAATCTAAGAAAGCATAATTTTAATGAGATAGTATGATTACATTGAGTAAATTTGAGAAAAAATATCTGATAGAGAAACATCTTCTACATCATGGTTTTTTGGGGGGTGTTTTGAAAAGGTTTTAAGGATTATGCTAAGATTGACTACAACATACCGTCCTCAAAAAGATAGAAAGAACAAGTGAAAAATTAACATACTAGAGGATATAATTGAGGATTGTTCACTAATCATAGATGGATCTTTGAATGATAACCTAGAATTGGTTGAGTTCATATACAAAAATAGTCACTATGCTTTTATTTATATGACAACTTTTGAAGATCTATATGGGAGACTAGGTTGTTCACCAATATGTTGGAACAAGGATGGTGTAACAGTAGTTATGGGACCTATGTTAGTATGGGAGACCATTGAGTGAGTGTAGATAATTTAAAAGACCATTATCATAGATTAGATCAATAATAAGTTATATTCGAACTATTAGAGAATACCTTTAGTGTTTTTTGTTTGTGATCTGGTATTTATGAGAGTGACTCCCATATTAGGCCATAAATGTTTGAGGAAGAGAGGGAAAATAATTACAAGTTATTTTGGGACCCTTCAATATCACTTAGAATATTGGGATAGTGACTGATTGTCTATATCTTCTTTTTCTATAACATGTTCTGAATGAAATGTTCTATCTGTCACAATACCGTAGGTACTGAGATGATCCAACACATTTCATCGATTGTGAGGATGTAAAGATTGATTTTGATTATCATATGTGGAGTTTCCATTACTGATCATGGAATGGAGAAAGAATGTCCTTTATGATAAGATGGTACAACCATTTTAGATTTTATGGACTCATGGATAGATATAGGAGGAGACATGGGAGTGTGAGAATAATGTTTGGGCTTAGTGGATTGATTTTTTTGTGTAGAACCATTGATGTTACATTTAGAGGAATATTAGTCATTAGATGGAGATAATTATGACATCTTATTTTTTTTCATGAATGAAATATTTGAGTTTATAAAAATTACCTTCCCTTTTATTGTTATCTGATATGGATTCATGAGAGGATGAATTTTTTAGAACAAGAATTTTGGAATTGTTAATTGAGTTTTATAGAAGGGATTGGAATTTTTGTGGATATAAAATATCCACTAACATACTGGTAGAACCCATTGGCTATCTGGCGGCATTCTAATTGTTCTGATAGTTGTTGATGACCTAGTCAACTAGCTGGTGTCCAAGAAATAATTACTATCATTCAACCTGGTGCACTAGCTAATCTGTGGATGTCACTAATTAACTTGAGATTCCACATGCTAGCTAGTGAGGCCCACCAGATTATCATTTCACCCAATTATGTGGTAGGATTTGAAAACCCCTTAGTATTTTCATTCCATATGTTTTTACCTTTCTTTAAATAAAAAATTTGAACAGCATGATTCTATTTTGAATTTGAGACCTCCCCCTTGGTCCTCATACTCTCTAATACATATCCCTTTTTCATTCCATCCTTTGAAAAACCCATGAATAAAGAATGGGGAGTTTTTTCTCTAAATCCATGCCAAATACTTCATCCCCATGAGAGATGTGAATGGATATATATTGGATATGTGGTTTCCTTGATTATCTCATTATGAATTCTTCCTTTATTCATATATTGGTGGAATATCTAGTAAGTTGAAATAATTTCTTGATTAAATTGAGATACACCTTCGATAATGAGAATTCAATGGGTAAGTGTTATTGAATCATCATGCTAGACTACATCTTTCAAGTGGATCGATGATAAGAGCTTAATTTGATTACAAATTCATGAAAGATTAATGGATACGTTGACATTTCGATGATGAACTCCCTTTATGAGTTCTTAATTCTCCATAAAATATGACATTTCTAGGTAAGCTTCTTTTAAACAATCATCGTGATATCTTATCCTTATTAATTATCATATTTAATATCATTTATGTTGAAATATTTTTGATGGATCAGTGATTAATAGCTACAACAAAGGCCTTATTCTCTAATCAACATAAAATTCCTAATATGTTATTTAGTCAATGAAATATTTACTGATTTTGGTATTCTTTCCTTGATATACCTCATAATTTATCACAATTAAGGTAAACTTAAGCTATGTTATTATAGAAAAATTTTATTGGCTTGAAGTTATTTCTAGACTCTATAAATTAGTAAATGGATAAAAGCCTTGGCCATGAATGAAACTAGTTTCCTTGAGGATATCGAGGTATGTTCTAGAACTCGATGCATTGAAGATACTGAATAAGATGTCTACTTGATTCCTTGTAGAACTGGGTGACATACCACTATCTTTGTGGATCATTCTCAATCATTTATAATGACCCTTGATCATATTTATATCATTGATTCAATTTAGGTATGAACGAGTGTTTTTGGTTGCTTGGTTATTGCTAAACACCCAACACGTGATTGTATGGTTGATACACAATCATTAACATTTTTTGTTATCATGGAATCCGCTTTTTTTATGTACACACTTGTTAAGGAAGTATTGGTGGTGTCTTAATGAGTTTTATTACTCTCACAATGTATAGTAATTTCGATTCACATACATCCATCATTTATATGGATCAAGGAAAGGGAACGTGGATCATGGATGATAGTCTAGAGAAGGTGCATGGAGCTGGGAGTAGTGCCTAAAACTACTATAAAAGATATTATTGTTTATTTATTAATTTACATTGTTTCAATTATATATGGGTTTTTCTTTGTACACTGGGAACCCTGTATAATTATTTTTATGACTTTTATAATATCATCATAATTTCATCATGTTTAATCTAATTATTATATGTCATTCTATTAAATTATATTATTATTTGTATTATGACATGATTATGAGGGTATAGTCATCCAAATGATAGAATTATACCCTCACTACGAGTTGAAATCCTTCTTCATATGGGGAGGCACACATGAGGTCATGTGGAACTCTGGTTCAGACCTAGTGGTTTGATCCATGGCATTATGGTCATTATCTAATGATGTTTTATTATCATAATATTCAATTATGGATCATAGGTTTTCACAATATTTTCACTAAGTGTTGAACCCTCTAAAAATCAATCTTGCAATGCACTATAACTCATCCTTATGATGTTCCTAGAATATTATGAAAAAACACATATTACAAACCACATATATCTTATATGATTTATATCTTATGATTTGTTAGAATCTTATGGGTTTCAACTTACTATACAACTACATCTTATAATTTAATCATTCTTATATAAATGTATATCTTATAAAAATGTTTCTTGTGAAATTAAAAAACCTACATAGACTAATATCTTATGTGATATTAGCATCTGATTAAAATATAGTCATCTTATATGTAATATATTATTAGTTATCCACACATCTTATAAACTCCTAGAATCTTATGATGTTTCTATATCATATTAATTCAGTCCATATTTTGAAAATCCAATATCTTACAACGTTTCCTGATATCTTATAAATTATCTATATCTTATCAAATCATATTTAATAACAATGATCTTGGAATTTACCCTATTATTTTCCTTTTACACCTTACACAATTCATATGGTTTAGTACATAGGAATATTTAATGAAATCTGTAAGAATAGAATTACTCTATCTTAATTCATAATTGATTATAGACTTAGTAGAACCTCTTCAAATCAACATTGAACATCCTAATTTTTTTAGGAATTATCATTTTAATTAGAAACAATTTATGATAATTTTGAAGGTGTTTTAATGTATATAAA
Organism: Viscum album; assembly: GCA_963277665.1. NCBI lineage: Eukaryota > Viridiplantae > Streptophyta > Magnoliopsida > Santalales > Viscaceae > Viscum > Viscum album. Next base: position 1,391,988,341 of record OY728130.1, on the reverse strand, counting down.
TACTCAATTATACTATATAAATAACTCATATTCATTATCAATTCCATCCCTAATTTCATAATTTATAAATCTTCATCTACAATATTTTCATAAAAGAATATAGAAGTCTTCAAACACAATCATATTATAATGAATTATATAAAACTATAATAAAGATATTTCAAAAAAATAATCATAGGACATTATTCTCCCCATTCATATAGATTATATAATTTACTGTGACATGTAATAGACAGTGTATTATTCATGCTTTATCACTCATCTTTGAAAAAAGTACAAACTCCCCAATCATCAAATATTAAGGGTATCCTCACTAGAATCTGTCTAGAAAGATATTCAAGGGAAACAACTATTATTACTACAGTACCCAACAACATAAGAAACACCATAAATCTTTTTTCCCACAGAATTATGCATCCTTGTCATCTTTTTAGGGTGGATTAATTTTCCATTACCCATCTCACTAATCATACATTGACTTCCAAATTTCACAGTCATAAAAAATACAACATCAAATTCTAAAATCTATTTGGGTATTTCAATCCCACACTTTGGATTTATTTTTAATATCAATTTTACTCATAAGTTAAATATTTATATCTCCCCCTTATTGATAATACATTCAACAACCAGTTTAGGCAATTCACCCTCTTATTGAGATAGTGTAAATTTAAAGGAAGGTCCTTTAAAGGAATCTTATTCACCCTTTACTTTAGAAGATTAAATAATAATCTTCTCACTTTTTTCATCTCCTTTCATAATACTCAGTTAATTAAATGTGATAACGGTAATACCACATTTACCAAAACAATGTTCCACCTTTTAGAAAACATTAAATCTACTTGGGTAATTTGTATGTATAAAAAAGAATTACTAATTTAGAAAAAAAATCTGCCCATTTATTTCCACAATGTGATACCAACACATATTTTTTTTATCCATGGTACACACAAAATAATTCTAATATATATGAAAAGTTATGAAACATCAATCAATTCGAACAAATACAAAAAAAATTCGAGTGAAAGTATGTTTCTCTAATTTATTTAGTTAGATGGTCACTCCCACTTAATAAATGTTTTCAAAATAAACCAAAATAAAATTTGGAGAAAGAAAATAATACCCAATCTTTAGATTTTTTTTAAAGGATCTCCATATTTTCAAATATAACAGGTTTGATTTCATGGAACCACACTCTTCAATATGGTGCTCATAGATATGTAATTTAGATACATTCCTTGATACCAATGAAAAAACCATATATATAACCATATGAAAATTAAAAAATAAATAATTATTATTGCATCAATTACATCCATAGGATATTATCATATTTATATATTTAATGAATCAGAAAAAAAACAATAACTAGAAAATCTAATGTTATTTATACCAAATAGATATTGTTTATTATATACTTAATCCATAAAGAATATTCAACATATTGAAAATATTTTCCATACATGTTATCTTTATAAACTTGTCACATTTACCAATTTCATTATATCCTAAGAAATTATAAACATAACAATGTGTGACCTCAAATACATAGTTGGGTGAAACATACAAAAAAATAAAATCCTTGCATAAACATGGAATAAATATTTTTGAGGGAATAAATTAACAACAAGAAGCCATAATAAAATAGAAAATAAGATAAACCTATATCCATAAAAATAAAGGAAAACATGGATATAAGTAATAATGATCTCATACTAACATAATTAATATTAAATTAAATTAAAAACATACTATCAAGGCCTTTTTTATAGACACATTAATTATCATCAAGACCATAGTCAAGACATTTGACTGAATTTAGAAGGCATAAAAAAATACCAAAAACTATTTTTTCTAATGAGATATATTGATTAATAAATGGGATATATAGTTATGTGATACACTCATCTCTTAATTACATCAAATGCATTAATAATAAGAGTCAACGAAACTTTTCATACCATTCAATAAGGAACCTCTTATTGAATAAAAATATGGCTATCCAAGAAGTAAAAAATATGAAATATCAATACATGATAAACATATGTCAATAGTAAATAATCATCTAGAATTTAAATAAATGTTCTATGTCAATAAAATGGATACAATGATCATAACCCATTTATTAAAGTAAGGTAGATGGACAAACAATACATGGTTTAATTTCCCATAATTATCCATATTGGAATAACAATATACATAATTCCAATAATTTTTTTCATGTCAACAGAATAATATAATCTCAAGGTAAAAATCACAAAAGATATTTTATTTAAAATTCTATGTTCACACCATATAAAACAATGTGTATACAACTAATTCAATATTATAATAACATGATCATGATATATGTAGATAAATAAAATGCAAAGTTTTAAAAGAATATATTAGAATAATTGATATTTATTTGTTAAAGGAATAATATTTTAATAATTTATATCCAAAAAAATGATATAATACCACATAACCAAATCAATGTTCAGTGTATACCCATCTTATTTGAAAGAAGTTCACAATAAATATCATAACTCAAGAATGAAAGTTGAGTTTTTGTAAATCTTTGTTTAGGGAAATAACTAAATAAATCAAAACATGAATAAGGGAACATGATTTGGCTAGAAAATTACATGAAATTCAAAGTGTATGATAAAAATATATCCATGTTAAGTGAATACACCATTGAAATAAAACACTGTTAAAAATGTGTTATGTATCTATGAATGAGAAATGAGACTAAAAAACCATTATGAATTTAATTTTTTTTGAATAAAAACCCCTTAAAAGAGAAGGATTTCAATTGAACATAAAATAACATGATTAAAAGATAATTTATAACATTATATCTTAAATAGGATGTATATACACCACCTAAATTAAACTTGGTGTATAACACCAAATTTTTCTTAAAGAGACAAATTTTAGACGAAAACCCTTACTACATTTCCTATATTCCATGAACATAATTTAAAACAATGTATCACATACATAAAAATCTGAATAAATTAATTAAGAACCATAAAAATATCAATTTTCTATCTTACTTTTCATAAATAGTCATTCTCTATAAGAATTCTACAGATTTTCTACATCAGGTGTTTATAGTTTTTATCGCTGTTACTAGTTTCATTATAGTGGTGTATTTATTCTTTATTATTAAAAATATATTTATTACTCGGACATAAATTATTCAGATATGATGTATAATTATTTTTAGGTTTCAAATTGGTTTCAAGAATTTTTAGTCATTATCCTTGAAGTTGAAATCAACAACCAGCATATTTCAATGATTTATGTTGACCGAAGTATATGAAATATTAATATAACATTCCTAGAATAAAAATAATAATTATTTACACATTTAAATTATATTATTCAATTAGTTTTGTATAGTAATTCATGATATAAATTTATATCAATTTTCATACTGTTTGTTAAACTGGCCCAAACATGAACATAACCCGCTTTAATGATTTATTATGAGTTATTTTTTATATCATATATTTATACCAAAAGCATAATTATCGTATTTTATGTTTATTAGTATAATATATAATAATTATATTGAATTATAATAATAACTAAAGGATATAAAAATATTACAAAATGTTCATAAAATATAATCCTCTTAGTACACTTATTTTAAATGATTAAATTAATGATGATTATCTATTGATAATATCGCTAATATGTTCTATAATATTTCATAACAGAACATTAATTATATCATAAAAATAATATTAAATCATTATAAAAATTCTATGAATAATAAATTATTTCTGGTTATGAAAAATGAATCTCATTTCTCAATGTGGAGGTAGTCCCCATGTATGCGTTGAAGACAATTTAGTTTTTCTTAATAGACGGTATATATGAATAGAAAATTATAATACCATTAATATAGTAAAATTGTACTATATAAATTATATAAATATCATCAATTATTGTTTTTAGAATAAATTTGAATGAATATGAATAAGAATAAAATGTCTTTAATTGATAATACTATCATCAAGGACTTGAATTTTCCCCGGAAGTATTCATGTAAAAGAAGGCCTTATGATAACCAATGGTGACTATAAGATTTTAAATATGGTTATGGGTTATAAAAGGAGAAAAAAATCAAATTTAAAGGATAAATTTTAAGGGTAGGTTATTATTAATGTTGAGGAATTGTTACATTTTTATATATAAAGGGAAGGGATCATTTGAAAGTAGCCTTAATGTTTTCAATAATGTGATGTTACTAATACAAGGTTAATGTATAAAAAATAAAAAAAGGGGAAATTATAGTGAGTATGGGTAAAATAGAAACTATACCAAACATTTTCAATAATTTATTAGTTTTTGAATGTTTTTTCTTATAATATTTAACATTTTCACAAATTTACTTTTACCTTGGTAATTACATTAGATTGTTCATAATTTGTATGAGTGAAAAAATTAGAAATGAACCCTTTACCAAAATTGAAACACCTAATTTTTCAATTTAAAAATAATTTTGTAAAATAAAATTTCTATGGGTTTGAAATTTTAATTTTAAGATTAGCACACATAATGTGTAAAAACAATATTTTGGAAAAAATTCTTTTTAAGAATAAAATTTCTGTATAGGTAAAAATTATGAAAATTTTAAATTAACATAAAATATTTAGTTTTTTATAAATCGAATAAAATTTATTTTGTTTTTATGGTTAGCCAAACCGAGTCTCACCATGAAAGGACAAGATTCATAGAAAAGAATGATTTTTTTTATTAAACATTCATTTAAAATTTGTCCTATTTTTTTAGAAATTGGAGTTATAAGATCAAATAAATTATGAAAATTAACAATGTTTTCTTTTAAATACATATTTTGTCACGTAAAAATATTTTAAATTTCTAGTATACACTAACATAATGATAAAATCATAAAATTATAACATTCATAAACATCATATTTTTTGACTAAAAATCAATCTTTTTGGAAGAACCCAAAATTTAATCTTAAAAAAATATTTTTATTCTAACTAAAAATTGATTTCCAAAATTTTGAAATTAAAATTCTAAAACTTATAGATCCATTTTTTGAATAACATCATAAAATATAATGAACAATTGTTTTTCTTGGAAAATGAAATTTTGAAACATTAACTATTATTAATATTATTTAATATAATTTGACAACAAAATTTATGTTAACCAATTATTAATATCAAACATAATTTTTCATCATTAATCAAATGTTTATTGAAATAAAAATTTATATCACCTTAAATGGATTTTTTTAGAAAAATAATGTTCTAAATAGTAAATTATCTTATTAGTCTATTTAGATAATATAATTTAATTTTGTTCATTTTTAATGTGGCCTTTATTTTTATTAAACATATATTTCCTAAATTGTTTACTCTTATTCATTCCTTATAATTTAATTTTGATATATTAATAGTCACACTTAAATATTTATATTTTATCTAAATATGTCAAAGTTTTGTTTATGTTTGGTATTGCATGTGGATCAAGATATCTAAAATATCGACTTATAAAAAATTAATCATATATTAGAATATTAAGGTTGTATAAAAGAAATAAATAAATAAATGTAAATTTTATTGTCTGATAGCTTCACCTCAATGGATTATTTTCACACTTCAGTATGGTTGAATCTTGATTCAGAAATAGTGTCCTAGAATTTATGATTCCAGTTGATATGAGACACCAATCTTCCATTGAATGATAAATGAGATATTATATGGTGAAAAATTTATTATACTATCTAGAAATAATGATTTTAGACAATTCCCTTTATATGCTTCACCTTAAATTCCACACATTTGAGTATTAGGAATCTAATATGAGAATAAGGAGCGTAAAAATCAGTTCTTCATTTTGAGAATTATGGATGAGATATGTTTCTATACGCATATAATATTTTATTTAATGCTCAAAAAGTGTCTATTTCTCTTCAGGACTAATTTTATATTGACTTTATAAATCTATTCAGCTTTGGAATAAATAGGATTCCTTCTATTTTCTTAATTATTTATAGTCGGAATAAGATTATAAACATTATTAATCAATGGAATTTCATTATTTTGTTTCTCATACATCTTCTAATAAATTTCAAAATTGGGATGTTCATACTTTCGATAACTACTTTTGAGTATAGTCATCCATCTTCATGATTGTAGATTCTTTTCTACCAATAACACTTTTAAAACTAGATATCACATGGGATTTCTTTTTAGATTTCAATAGTTTTTCTTGTTCGGTCAACCATTTCAAAAACATATTATGAATGTATCCAACCTTCTTTATCCTTCCAAAAATATATTTATAATTCTATGAATTCCCATTTTTGGACATCCTTTCAACTTCTTAATCATGAGTTTCAACTACCATTTTATTCCAAAAATTTCATTATCACATTTATTATGCTTTTTATTCTAGATTTAGGCCTTGTTTATGAATTTCATGGTCATATTTTACTAGTCTATGATTTGGCCACTTTTACCATAATAAATTAATTTCATTCATATTGGGATGGTATCCTTTATAGATATCTTTTTTGACTTCTTGAGATTTGTTAATTTAGTTTTCGTCATTTTTGTAATTTTCAAGGTATAACTATCATTATTTCCTAGTAAATTTTGTTTTTTTTCTATATAATTATCTTCAAATATCTATTAAAGTTGTTCTTGGTTAATACATACCATCACTCATCATAAGTGTGACAATGTTTTTTGGAAAAAATCAAAAAAAGGTGATCCAAATTTGTTTTTTAAGGAAAAATTATATTATTTCTAAGAGTTCTTCTTTAGACCATCATTTTTTCGTAAAACATTACACTTCCCCTTATTTAAGACTTACATTTATTCCATTTACTCACCTATTTTTATAGAACTATATGGGCTTGAGTATGAACCTCTAACAACACCAATAGTGAAAAATGAATCTCCTTATTTTATCTTTAGGAGCGGTCTATCCATATTGTGTTTCTTTCTCTATCTAGGTGGGAACCATATAATTTTGGGCTATATTTGGGTAAAAATTCTTTTATAATTTATCAAATAATCAATTTAAAATTTTACTAATTTAATAATATTTTATCCTACCATTTTAGCAGAAATTTTGAATTCAATTATATATAAATATATATTCGAAAAAATTAGTATAAATAGAATCAAGAGGAATATAATATCCTCTTTCACGTGATCTCATGTTGGATGAATCTTTGGATGATCAAAAATTTTTTCCACTTATTATAGTACCTTTTTAAGTAATACACATCTCATATATTTTATTAAAAATGCACTTCTTCTCAATAAATTATGATGTTCCTCGTTTTATATCTTCAAGATTTTCCAGTTTGTTTTCCATCTCAACAAAATTTTTGATTATGAAATTTTTAACCATTTCAAATTATCTCATTATATCTTCCTAATATTTATTTATCTTATTAGTCTAATATTATTTCATTTCACTTCTTTATTTTATGTTATAATCCATCTCCTTCACTCTTTTGGATTGAACCTCAAATTGAACATCCTTGACCCCCATTACAACATTAATGGATTAATTCAAAGCATACATATTTTATTCTAAAACGTTAATAATATAAAATATTCTATTAAAATATGTTTTGAATTACTATTTAGATATAATATTTTTTTCTTCAATGGTTGATATAAATTGATCTCTAGCTTTCACTATTTTAGATTAAGTGTCTCATTCTGGAATCTTATTAGTCAAATATTTCGAAATACGTTTTTCATATGACATTAGCTATTTATTTTCATAATAAAATACTTTAATGAACTAAAATATATGAGTGATACATTCAAAATATAATTTCATTAAACAATCCCAAACCTAATAGTAATAGTTTTTATCATATTCACTAGATCAATCCCCATCAATGTATGAACCTAGTGATTCAAAAATAAGATTCTTAATAGGTTTATTTGATTTACAACCACATTTAATGACTCTAAATAATAGTGTTTTATCATTATTAAATGAAATATTTCTCAACTTCTTTTTCACTTTTTTTCTTTCAATACATCAATGTTTTAAATGAAATATCTATATTATTATTGACAGTAAAAGAAATAGTCTTTTCCATATGAGGACCTTCTATTTAAAATATTATCCTTATATAACTAATTAATAACTACCTAGTATTTAAAAAAAATCTAACTATAGAGTACTTGGTTTTATTTAATATAAATTTTGAATCATATTGGACCAGGGTAGACACTTGAATGGTAAATTAGATGTGTCTAAATTTGATTACCAAATTCCAATTTATATTTTAAGCATCAAACTACTTTATTATTTAAATAACAATTAATAATTAGGATATGAATGGATATATTTATGTTTATTCCAATATACTATAACATATTAAATTGCGAATATAAACAAAGAGAATCACATACTATTTTTTACAAGGTTCGACACTGTTGTATGAAACTTATTCCTTGTTATGGTTAGGATACAGGAGTACCAGATTATACACTAATAATTTTATTATAAATTATAAGTTGGTTATCCATGTATTGTCCTAAATCCATGTTTACTATATCATATAGGATAGAATTTACACTATTACATAGGTAATTGGGAACTTCTTACAACATGTTCTTTATACTCACTACCATTAATTTTTAGTACTTTCTCTAACCTTTGAAGTAGAATTATATAGGAAATGGATGTCATAGTGTCTATAGTATAAGATATCCCTTAAAGATAACCTTTCCTATTATATATATTGTTGAGTCAATAAGGTTTTCCTTATGACTTTTCCATTCCTTCTTATTTTGAAAATCACAAACACCATACTTTTAGGAAAATTTCTCTTATAAGGAAAATTGCTCTTATAAGGAAAATTGCTTTCTTAAGGAAAATTGCTTTTATAAGGAAAATTGATTTCTTAAGTAAAATCGCTTTTATAAGAAAAATTATCCTTATCTTATTTTCATCCATATTTTTCTTAAGTATGAGATTCGGATTTATTTTTATTTTCTTGGAATCATTGAAACTTTGATATAAATTATTCTATTGAAGGTTCTGAATTCTGGATAAGAATTGTAAGGAAGTTTCACTCCGGATTCCAGATGAGAACTGTAATAAAGTATCATTCTGAATTCCAGATATGAACTTTGACTACGTTCTATTCCAGATTCTAGATATGAATTATTATGAAGTTCGATAACGAATTCTCAATATGAATTCTAATGATTAATTCTCATTACGAAGTCTAATGAAGAATTATCATTATGAATTCCAATGAAGGATTCTCATTAAGAATTCCAATGAAGAATTCTCATTACGAATTCTGATGAAGAATTCTCATTACGAATTCTGATGACGAATTCTCATTACGAATTATGATGACGAATTCTCATTACGAATTACAATGATGAATTCTCATTCCGAATTCTCATTCTAAATTCTCCTATCAAACAGAATCTGATCATCTCTGTTTTATACACTCTGAATTAATTCAGACTCCGAAAAATATTTTGGTTAGACTACGAACTTTTATTCTGCTTACATTTCTATAATCTATCTACTATTTATTATTTCCATTACACTCCGAATATTCACTCCGATGCTTTCATTCCGAACTTTTGAGTTAAAATTAAAACGATGTCGTACCTTCTGTTTCACTTGTTTTTTTTAAAACGATGTCGTCTATTTTGTTATAAACTAACCGTTGTCTAGGTGACACGTGTACAGGTCCCTCCGATATTTAAGGAAAATATGACCTTTGGAGAAGGAGCCGACCTTACCTATAAATAGGAGCTCATTTGAAAGAGCTCGATACTGATGACAGATGAACAACTTGGTTTTGTGCCTACATGCTGTTGAAGTGATTTCTAGAGAGAGAGGCTCTTATTAACTCTCAAAGCTTTGTGCGACTCTGAATGTTGGTGATTACATTCGAGGGCTTTCGGGGATTGGAAGACAGAGGTGCCGACTCCCTTGAAGTTCGAGGGCTTCCTTATCGAGGAAGACAGAGGTTTCCAACTACCTTGAAGTTGAGGGCTTGCGGGGATAGCAAGACAGAGACTCCGATCTTCGTATCGAGGGCTTACCCTGGTGTGGGTAAGACAGACTTGCTTGAAAGTATAAATCAAGGGACCTTTATCCAAGGTTGTTGGATACCCTTCTCTTTGGGTTAAAAGACTATTATCTTGTTACTTGTAGTTTAACTACTTTTTTATGTTCCGCTGCATTTTATAAGGAAAGTATAACTTTCTTATACTTCCTTACTTATACTCTGATTCATTTAGATTCTATACGCTTTAAGGTAGAATCTCATATTGTAACTTTTGTTAAGTTTCAATTTCCGGAACCATATTTCCGGAACCTACTTTCGGAATCTCTTTCCATGTTTGGATTCGGTGTAAGAGGTGTTGTGAATTTGCTTAGTTAAACTTTGTTAAACTTTGCCCTTTTATTTGCTTAAGGAAAACATAGTTAATCGTAACTAAATTTAAAGGATACAAAGGAATTTTTAAAGTATACAATTCACCCCCCTCTTGTAAATTGAGCATCTACATCATTATTTCGATCCTACAATTGGTATCAGAGCAGGTCTCTGAAATACTTATACTTACGAATAAGTTTTTCTTGATCATTTCCTCATTCCGAACTTTTCTATTCCGAAAATTTCCAATCCAAACATTGTTATTACGAATCTTTTGATACTAACAAGTTTGTGTGTCGAAGGTTTCTAGTATGGCAGGAATTAACGTTGGTTCGATTGATAATCTAAATCCTACAAGACCACCAATATTTGATGGTAATGACTATGAGTACTGGAGAGATCACATGAAGACTTTTGTTATCAACACTAGAGTAGATAATTTTGTTATGCTTACTGGTGATTATAAAATTCCTCACAAGGAAGTTAGAACTTTTACTAACCAGGAAAAGCAGGAATATCAACTCAACTATAAGGTACGCAATACTCTACTATGTTCAATGACTAGAAATATATATAGCCAAATTTCTTCTTGTGAAACAGCTAACTGTATCTGGAAGAAGTAAGAGGTTACACACTTTGGGACTTCTAATGTGATTGAGACTAGAAGAGCTATTCTTAGAGTTGAATATCATGGCTTCAATTTTCCTTATGGAGAACCTATCTGTAAAGTTCAACAGAGATTCATGACTATAGTCAACAGTCTACAATCTATGGGAGAGAAAGGTTTAGATGATGAAGCTCTTGTGGATAAAATAATTGATATTCTGCCCAATGAGTGGGAATCCAAAAGAACAGCTATAGATGAGAACAAGAAGGTCACTCAGATATCTCTTAATGAGCTTTTTGGAACTCTTCTACAACATGAGACTAGAATGAAGAGAGACGCTGACAACATCAAGAAGAAGAATAGAAATGGTACTGTTTCTTTTACTACAACTTCAAATCAGATGAAAGCTAAGACTCCTGAGAGAGTAACCAGATCCAAGTCTATGAAAGTTATTTTCCAATCCGAAACTAGTGAGAGTGATGTCTCAGAAAATGAATTAGCCAATCTTGCTCGAAGGATGAACAAGATAGCTGGACAGAGAAATTTTCAATCCAACTATAAGAAAAAGGAAAGGAAAGATAAGAATGATGGAGAAGTTACTTGTTATGAATGCAAAAGAGCTGGACATATTAGACCAGATTGCCCTATGCTCAAAATGAAAGAAAGAAAAGAAAGGCATTCAAACCGGAAAAGAAAAAGGTTTTATAAAGATAAAGCTAAGAATGTTTTGAAATCTAATGACACCTGGAGTGCCAGTGGTGGTCACTCTTCAGATGAATCTTCTGATTATGAATCTTCAGGATAGTAGAATCTTGGTCTTATAGCCAGATTACCTATTGATAATCATTGTTTTATGGCTAAGGTACGAAATGATGAATCATTGACCATTGTTTCTTTAAATTCTAATGATAGTAAGTATTATAACTCTTCTGATGAAGAAAATACTTTACCTACTTATGAAGAAGTCTCTAGGTTTGCTGAACTTCTTGAGATTGAGAATTCGAAACTCAATAACAAACTTGATAAGGAAAACTCTAGGAATTCTATTCTTACAAAAGAGATATCAGATCTTTCTAAAGATCTTAATAAGAAAAATGCTGATTTTGAAAGTATTTCAAAAAATCTTGAGGAAGTAAGTTCTTAGAAGAGTAAACTTTCTAAAGAGTTAGAAAAAGTAATTTCTAGGAAATATGTTTTCGAGCCTAACTCTAGTTCAAAAACTAATGATTTTGAGGATAAAAACTTGGTTGTAAAACTCATGTCTGAAATTTTTTCCTTAAAGTAGTGTTTATCAAACTTTACCCATGGTAAGGAAAATTTTGATAAGATGTATTCCCAAATACGACCTTTAATAAATAAATCCGGATTTGGTTATACACATGAAAAACCTATTTTCAGTAACAATTATTTTGTTCCTCAAAGTGCCCCATTTTGTACCAAGTGTCAATGTGGTGGTCACTGGGCAAAGAGTTGTTCCTTAAAAAAAACCCAATCTCTAGGATTTCACAAAGCTTACTTTTCTAAGATAATGTGGGTTCCGAAAACTTTATTATATGGAAATCTCGGATCCAAACAAGTTTGGATTCCGAAAGCCTATTTTTCTTTTTAATTTCAGGAAATTAAAGAGAGTACCAGCAACAATACATGGTACATGGATAGTGGATGTTCCCGGCATATAACTGGTAACAAAAGTTTTTTTGAAAAGATTATCAAAATGAAAGGAGGAAAGGTAACTTTCGGAGATAATGCTAAGGGAGAGATTGCTGGTATTGGTAATATTGTTCTTCTTGGAAAAACTGTGATTTCAAATGTTCTTTTTGTTAAAGGTATTAAGCACAACCTCATTAGCATAAGTCAGTTATGTGATAAAGGTTACCTTGTGAATTTTAGGAATGATAAGTGTTTAGTTCACAATTCCAAGGAAGAATTTATTCTCTCAGCCAACAGGCAAGAGAATGTTTACACCTTAAACATAGAAGACCTCAGAAGCCAAGTTTTACCTTGCCTAAGTGCTATGGAAGATCACTCCTGGTTATGGCATAGAAGACTAGGTCAGTGTAATCTTAGGAACCTATGTAAAATCTCTAAGAAGAAAGTAGATAAGGATCTACCGGAGCTTAGATTTGATTCTTCTAAAGTTTGTGATCCTTTTCAATATGGAAGGAAACATAAATATAGTTTTAAGTCGATCGGTGAAGTCTCAACAACCAATCCATTACAGTTAGTGCACATGGATCTTTTTGGTCCAACACAAACTAGAAGTATTGGAGGCAAATACTATGTGTTTGTTCTAGTTGATGATTACACTAGATTTACTTGGGTCTATTTTCTAGCAAAGAAGTCTGAAGCTTTTTCATATTTCAAAAGTTTTAGAGCTCAAGTTAAAAATGAGAAAAATCTTCCATTGAAAACTATTCATAGTGATAATGGAGGAGAATTTCAAAATTCTGATTTTGAATCTTTTTGTAGTAAGAAAGGTATTACTCACAATTTTTCAGCACCTAGAACTCCTCAACAGAATGGTGTAGTTGAAAGAAGAAATATAATTCTTCAAGAGATAACTAGAACCATGTTAATTGAATATTCCATTGCTAGACATTTCTGGGCTGATGTTGTAAGTACTGCTTGTTATACTATAAATCGAGTTTTGATTAGACCTTTTCTTAATAAAACTCCTTATGAGTTATGGAATGGTAGAAAACCTAGACTATCCTACTTCAAGGTTTTTGGTTGCAAAGTATTTATTTTGAATACTAAAGATAACTTACATAAATTCACACCAAAATCTGATGAAGGGATTTTCTTAGGATATTCCACAACTTCTAAGGCTTATAGAGTTTTTAATAAAAACACTTGTACTATTGAAGAAACAGTACATGTAAAATTTGATGGGTCAGATCCATTTGTTTTTAAACCATCTCTACCTTCTTCCTTGGGTGTGTTTTCAAAAACTGATTATCAACCATTGATAGAAGAACCTTCTGATAAAGAAATTGTTCAAGAAGATACTTCTGACACATTTACCCCAGAAGACTTTCTACCCTATGTTGATGAACATGTTTTACAAAACCCAAATCAGGTGTTTCTTAAGAATCATCCCAGTGATAGTATCATTGGTGATGTAAATCAACCTGTAAGGACTAGAAGTTCCTTATGAAATGAAGTAGAACATCTAGCATTTCTTTCCTAATTAGAACCTAAAAGCACTGATGAAGCTTTAGATGATGATTGGATTAAATCCATGCAAGATTAAATAAATGAATTCGAAAGGAATAAAGTCTGGACCTTGGTTGAAAGACCTAAGGAAACTTCTATTATTGGAGTAAAATGGGTTTTCAGAAATAAATGTGATGAAAATGTAGTCATAGTAAGAAATAAAGCTAGACTTTTTACTAAAGGCTATAATCAGCAAGAAGGAATAGACTATGAAGAAACCTATGCTCCAGTAGCTAGAATTGAATCTATCCGTATTCTACTTGCCTTTGCAGCATTCTTTAATTTCAAACGTTTCCAAATGGATGTGAAATGTGCTTTTCTTAACGGTTATGTTCAAGAGGAAGTCTTTGTTGAACAACCTCCTGGTTTTGAAGATACAAAATATCCTGATCATTTTTTAGACTTACCAAAGCATTGTATGGCCTTAAACAAGCCCCAAGAGCATGGTATGATAGACTCACTGGATTTTTGCTTCAAAATAACTATGTTAAGTGAAATGAAGATCCAACTCTTTATATAAAGAAAGATAAGAAAAATGTTTTGATTGTTCAAATTTATGTTGATGACATCATATTTGGTTCAACTCAGCAATCTTTGACTAACTCCTTTGCAAGTCTAATGAAATTTGAGTTTGAAATGAGTATGATGGGTGAGTTAACATTTTTCATTGGTTTTCAAATTTCTCAAAAACCAGAAAGAACCTACATATCTCAACATAAGTATATTAAAGATCTTCTTAAAAAGTATGGTTATGACAATACTAAGAGTATAAGTACTCCTATTGGTACCTCAAACTCTTTGGATCTTGATGAAGTTGGGAAACCAGTAGATCAAACATCTTTTAGAGGTATGATAGGAAGTTTACTTTACTTGACAGCTAGTCGACCAGACTTAATGTTTTCAGTATGCTTATGTGCAAGATATCAATCCAATCCTAAGGAATCTCACTTAAAGGCAGTAAAAAGAATTTTTCGTTACCTTAAGGGAACCATGGATCTAGGATTATTTTATACTTCTGGAAATGATTTTGTTCTAAAAATCTTTTCTGATGCTGAATTTGGTGGATGTAGAATGGATAGAAAAAGTACATCCGGAACTTGTCATTTCTTAGGAGATTCATTAGTTTCTTGGTCCTGCAAGAAGCAACATTCTGTATCACTCTCCACTGCTGAAGCTGAATATGTAGTAGCTGGAAGTTATTGTGCTCAAGTGTTGTGGATGCAACACACACTCACAGACTATGGCTTGAGTTTTACCAAAACTCAAATTTTGTGTGATAACACAAGTGCCATTGCCCTTAGTAAGAACCATGCACATCACTCTCGTGCAAAACACATAGATATTAGGCATCACTTTCTTAGGGATCACACACTCAAAGGAGATATTATTCTTCAGTTTATCGGAATGCAAGATCAACTTGCTGATATTTTCATAAAATCGTTGTCTTCTGATAGATTTGAATACATTAAACAGAAGTTAGGAATGATAACCAAAAGGTAATATTTCTAAATTAACTTTCTGTTGAAAAAATATCCTTACAGCAATAAACTCCTTTTCATAGGGTGAGTACATTTGATTGTTAGTTTAACAAAGTTTTTCAATGTTTATTTTAAAACTTTTCGGAACGAAGAATTCCGGAATGGAATTTCCGGAACTACAATTTTTTAGAATGGACATTTTCGTACAAAATACTTCTGGATTGAAAGTGTTTGTATTGGAAAACATCCGGAATAGAAAATTTCGTACTGGTATTTTCATAATGGATCTTTCGTACTAAATCTTTCATAATAAGTTTTTCGTTTTCAAAATTTCGTAATGAATTTTTCGTACTAAGTTTTTCCTTACTAAGTTTTTTTTCCGTACTAAGTTTTTCGTAATGAGTGTTCCGTAATGAGTTTTTCGTACTAAGTTTATTTTCCATAGTGAAGCTTTTGCGAACTCTGTCTTCTCATAATAAAGTTTTTTTTGTAGACATTTTTATATTACCCATTACGAATAATCCTCCTAAGCTAATCCGAAAGGTATGATTACCTTACTCAAGTTTTCGTAGTAATATTTTACTTGCTGACATTTTCTTGTATTATGATTTTGGATTATAGTTTTCTTAATTCCTTGTTTTAATAAAAACCTCAAAAAGATCGTATTCAAGTTTTCAACCGTCAGATCTGATCTCAGTTTCTCACAACCGTTAGATCAACCGAGGAAGTTGAACCGTCATCTCATTGCCTATATAAAGGGGACCCGAATACTCATCCCACATCGGTTCTCAAGCTCTCGCATCTCGAATCTATGCCTCTCTATTTTAAGGTCGTTCCGAACTTTAGTTGTCTCCGTTCCAATCTTCTTAAAGGTTTTCAAATCTGAATGTCTGTGGAAGTAGCTTCTCAAGATATGTCTTCAACTAAGACGATCTCGATGTGGTTAGTTTATAGAGAGAGGCCGGTTCATCCAGATTTCTTCAACAAGTATGATTCACTTATTTCTAAGAATATCAAGCTTAATGGTTGGGAAGATGTTGCGGTGTCAAAACCCGGGAACCAAGATGAAGTGTATTTAGACTTACTTGTTGAATTCTATGAGACAGTTTCTTTTCATCAGGAAGATGGTAAGGACAAATTGTCTTTTAAGTCTTATGGGAAGACTTATAAACTTTCATATGCCAAGGCAGCAAACTTGGTAGGCCTAAAGAATGAAGGTGAAGCTGAGTTTGTTTCTCATGTATTGCCGGATTATAAAGGTAGCTTTAACATGGAAAAAACTTTAGAAACTCTCGGACTTGCTGATGACAAGGCTCCGAAGATTGCAAGTTTATCCACAAATTTCCGGATTCTAGAGTTGTGGGTGCAAGGTCTTATCGTACCGAGGAAAGGTGATAAAGACATCTTGAAGAAGAGTGATATCTACATCCAGGATTTTCTGATAAATATGAGGAAGTTTAACTTGATGAAGCACATTCTTATCACTCTTGAAAATTTGAAGAAAGGAAATATGAGAGCTCAGATTATTATGTATCCAGCAATCCTCTCGAAGTTGATAGTTCGGTGCCTAGAGTCTTTCAAGGAGGCTTGGAAATCTAAGCCAAGAGTTTGCAAGATTATACTGGTGAGTGATGGTACTCTTAAGAGAATGCCTGTAGCTTTTGACAAAGAGTCTGGACAGTTTATTGATTTACCTGCTCAAGGAGAAGCAGTTCTGAAAGATGCTGATCCGGAATCCTCTAAGACAGTAAGGAAGAGAAAGCTGAAAGAAGTGGAAGTAGAAGCAGAGAATCCTAAGACTAAGGAAGTCCATTCCGCACCTCCAAAACCAAAGAAGAAGAAAGCCTATCCTGATGAAGTTGTTGCGAAGTGGAGAGCAGATAAAGAGAAAAGGAAAGAAGGGGATCTGCAGTTCGGATTGGACCCTGCGGAGGCTAAGGCCTTGAAGGAGAGAACTGCAGATGAGCTTGAAAAACAAGTAAAGGAAAAGAAGCTCAAAAAGAATATGTCTGAGGCTGAGGTAGCTCAGAATTTGTTGAAATTCAATGAGATGGTTTCAGCAACTATTCCTATTCCGATATCCTTCTCCTTGGAATCTCTACCTAAGACTCCAGGAAGAAATTTCGTTGCTCCGGAAGAAGCTGTTGCTAAGAATAATGAGGAAGTAGAGTAAGTTGAACAAGTGGAACAAGAAGAATATGGTGCTGAAGGAAGTGGTGAAACCGGAGATGTGCTGAAACAAGTAGATGATTACAAGGGGACACCTTCAGAACACTTATCACTCCGAACTTCAGAAGCTAAATATTCGAAGCAAGTTACTCCAACAATGGAAGAAGAGAAAGGAGAAAAAGAAGTTACTTATCATGGAGAAGACGAACATCATTTACTTGATGTTTCTCAGAAGGAAAACTTAGGGGTTCATGTTCAGGAAGTTTCTGATGAGGAAGATAATGTTGTTCAAGTTTCTGATAGTGAGAAGAGAACTCCGGAACAGGATTCAATTCCGAAAAAAGTCAAGGGAAAGAAAATTCTTGCTGATACTCCGAGCTCAGAAGTAAGAAAGAGGAAGGAAGTCAGTAGTTCTTCGAAAAGAAAGCTTGACCTTATTGAAGAAGAAAATTCTCCAAGCAAAGTTTCAGATTCGGAGTCATCCTATGTGGGGCATGACTTTGTTATCCAGTCTTTAAAGAAGTTGGTGGGATCCATTCCGACCTTCTCAAGCATTGAATCAAGGTGCCAGATGCTCCAACATGCATTGAATCAGAAAACTGACTCTGTCTCTATGGTCATGGACAAGTGTGTTGAGATTGAGGCTCAGTTCAAAACCTTATTTGTTGGTTACGAAGCTCATAGAAAATCTTGCAAGAAGATGAAAAACTGGTCGAAAAGGACTGTTGAAGAGATGAGTTTATTCGATGAGTTTCAAGATAATGTTAAATATGCCTTCGAGACTGAGGACAGGAAGATAAATGACCTGACTTCATCCTTTGAAGAGAAGCTGACAGATGAAAAGAACTTCCGGATTCAACAAGTCAGAGATCTGAATGGGAAGTTAAATTCTGTTTCTCAGAACTGGAAATTTGAAAGAGATCATCAGATTGAGTTTGAAGAGAAGATGAAGGCTTAGGAAGAAAAGATCAAAGCTCAGGAAGAAACACTTCAAGCCTAGGAAGAAATAATTGAAGCTCAAAGTGCAAGAATAGTGGTCTTAGAGAAGCAAGCTGAAGAAGATCATAAAGACTTGAAGAAGATCAAGACTATTCTTAAGGGTCTCATGTCGAAGGAAAAAGATCTGAAATAACTAAATCCGATCATTTTGTTGTATCTATTTTTTTTTGTTCCTGAGATTTCAAACTTAGTGAAATTTGTGCCTGTCGTTCTTTTTTCTACTAATGTTTTAGGTACTTTGTTGTTTTCTTTCCATTCCCTCAATTTCGTTTTGGAAATCACAAAGGGGAGAAGGAAAAGATCCTTAAGAAAAAGAAGAACTCTAATAAGAGTTTATCAAAAGGGGAGAAGGAAAATATCCCTAAGGAAAAAGAATTCTAATAAGAGTTTGTTTAAGGGAGAGTTTTTCATTTAAGAAGACTTTCTTATTCATAATGAAATGTCACTCCGGAAATCTGAATACAATCCTTAGAGTTTCAAGGCCTAAGGGGGGGTTAGTCATATTCATCAATATCCTTAAAGAAAAGGGAGATAAGCTTTATTGTTTTTATTTCTTCCTAGAATTTATTTTTCGTAAGGATGTTTTGTGCTTTCTAAAAAGGGGGAGATTGTTGAGTCAATAAGGTTTTCCTTATGACTTTTCCATTCCTTCTTATTTTGAAAATCACAAACACCTTACTTTTAGGAAAATTTCTCTTATAAGGAAAATTTCTCTTATAAGGAAAATTGCTTTCTTAAGGAAAATTTCTTTTATAAGGAAAATTGCTTTCTTAAGGAAAATCGCTTTTATAAGAAAAATTATCCTTATCTTATTTTCATCCATATTTTTCTTATGTATGAGATTTGGATTGATTTCTATTTTCTCAGAATCATTGAAACTTTGATATAATGTATTCTGTTGAAGGTTCCGAATTCTGGATAAGAACTGTAAGGACGTTTCACTCCGGATTCCAGATGAGAACTGTAATAAAGTATCATTCTGAATTCCGGATATGAACTCTGACTAAGTTCTATTCCAGATTCAGGTTACAAATTCTTATGAAGTTTGATAACGAATTCTCAATACGAATTCTAATGATTAATTCTCATTACGAATTCTAATGAAGAATTCTCATTACGAATTCCAATGAAGGATTCTCATTACGAATTCCAATGAAAAATTATCATTACGAATTCTGATGAATAATTCTCATTACGAATTCTGATGACGAATTTTCATTACGAATTCTGATGACGAATTCTCATTACGAATTACAATGATGAATTCTCATTCCAAATTCTCATTCCGAATTCTCCTATCAAACAGAATCTGATCATCTCTGTTTTATACACTCTGAATTAATTCAGACTCTGAAAAATATTTTGGTTAGGCTACGAACTTTTATTCTGCTTACATTTCTATAATCTATCTACTATTTATTATTTCCATTACACTCCGAATCTTCACTCCGAAGCTTTCATTCCAAACTTTTGAGTTAAAATTAAAACGATGTCGTACCTTCTGTTTCACTTGTTTTGTTATGAAACGATGTCGTCTATTTTGTTATAAACTAACCGTTGTCTAAGTGACACGTGTACAGGTCCCTCCGATCTTTAAGGAAAATATGACCGTTGGAGAAGGAGCCAACCTTAACTATAAATAGGAGCTCATTTGAAAGAGCTCGATACTGATGACAGATGAACAAATTGGTTTTGTGCCTACATGCTGTTGAAGTGATTTCTAGAGAGAGAGAGGCTCTTATTAACTCTCAAAGCTTTGTGCGACTCCGAATGTTGGTGATTACATTCGAGGGCTTCCGGGGATAGGAAGACAGAGGTGCCGACTACCTTGAAGTTCGAGGGATTCCTTGCTGAGGAAGGCAGAGGTTGCAAACTACCTTGAAGTTGAGGGCTTGTGGGGATAGCAAGACAGAGACTCCGATCTTCGTATCGAGGGCTTACCCTGGTGTGGGTAAGACAGACTTGCTTGAAAGTATAAATCAAGGGACCTTTATCCACGGTTGTTGGATACCCTTCTCTTTGGGTTAAAAGACTATTATCTTGTTACATGTAGTTTAACTACATGTTTAAGTTCCGATGCATTTTATAAGGAATGTATAACTTTCTTATACTTCCTTACTTATACTCTGATTCATTTAGTTTCTATACGTTTTAAGGTAGAATCTCATATTGTAACTTTTGTTAAGTTTCAATTTCCAGAACCATATTTCCGGAACCTACTTTCGGAATCTTTTTCCAAGTTTGGATTCGGTGTAAGAGGTGTTGTGAATTTGCTTAGTTTAGCTTTGTTAAACTTAGCCCTTTCCTTTGCTTAAGGAAAACATAGTTAATAGTAACTAACTTTAAAGGTTCCAAATGAATTTTTAAAGTATACAATTCACCCCCCCTCTTGTAAATTGAGCATCTACATCATTATTTCGATCCTACATATATTATTACAATAATTTTAACATAAATATCAAATAATTATAACCCAAAGATTATGAGTCCTAGTATATTTGGAAGACTTGGTTCATAATACAACAAGATTAAACTAAAATAAAGTATACTTATTTAATTTTCTACAATGAAATTTTAAATCCCATTGGGATCTGAAAACTACATAGGATAACATAAGTAATACATAAGAGAAAGGGGTGAGTTATAAATCCTAGTAATGGAATACGCATGATATCGATGCATAACATGTGAGTTGAAATTAATAATATGATATCATAATAGAGAAGGATAATGAATAATCACATGGGATCATAACATAAATAACATGTTACCATAATATAATGGAATAATAAGAATGTTTCAGCAATTTATAACATGACATAAACATGAGACAAGGCTAACTGCCAAGAAAATATCACATGGAAGATAGATCCCCATAATGGATTAGGTTTAATCCTTAATCCCACACATAACATATTACAAGACAAACAAAATTACCCATTGAATTTGAGAACTATTTTGGTGTACCCATCATAACTTTTAAATTCTTATGTGTTCTACTAAATAAATCTATCTTAATTCATTAATATAATTGTACCCATATAATGAAATGGGCCGTATTTAAGAAAATAACTTATGGTGTGTATTTCCCTATAAAAGGTTAGGATAATAACCTACGTATGAATATATGATACATATGTGTATATATATGAAATTTAGAATCATTCCATAAAATTATGAATATATAAAGAGATAGATAAATAGATAATTTCCATAACCACAAGAAAAATAGTGGTTCTGAGAGATCTCGTACCTTATATTCTAGAATCGTTCATCATTATATCTTAAAATCCTATATAATTAAATTATATTAATTAATTAATTAATTAAGAAGATTTTACTTAAATATTTAATTAATTGTTGTTTTTTTATGTTCATTTATAATCATTTTATGAATATTTAATGATTAATTTCACTTTTTGAGGGTGTTCTTTCCATGGTTCCATGATCAGATCATTAGTGAGTAATTATTGATGTTCTTGTAAATTGGGACTAATCATTAAAAACTGAAATGAAATAACATTCATTAACTTCCATAAATTATAGTTTTCCAAAATATCCACATGTGTTTGATATAAGGATGATTCACTTAGTGAAACCGTTATCGTTAATCAGTTAGTTTGTTCAGGCGGTTTTACATACCATCAAGAAATGATTTTGTTTTACTTAATTTCATGTATTTATATTCATTATAAAACCAATAAAAATATATAATATACATAATTAATTTATTTTTAGCCATTATAAGTTAACTTAATTCTGACATGAATCTTGAATTGGAAAACCAAAATATAGTGTTCAAGAAGGTGGTGAACCGACATAATACAGAAAGTGTTCAGCTTTTATATTAATAAGAGGAGATGAGTAAATGATATTTAAGGACCCCAGAACTCGTAGCATAGGGTTGTTGGTTACATTATTACATTGGTAGATGATATAATCAATCACATCCCAAAGAACTAAATAGTTTATTAGCCTTGAAAAATTAGATACTTACATTAATCATATATTATATTGAAAATATAAAATACATAACAAATAAACATTCTTTAGTACTAGATATCATTCATTATTTTATGATTAATATCTAGAAGAAAAGAAAAAAAATAAAAGGGTGATCTCATTTTCTTACTAATTTTTATGTATAGTAGAAGCAAACATGAGTGTATAAGAGATAATAAGCACGACTAGGTAAATAACTAGAAACACATTCCATTTAATCAATAACTAGAAAAATTAAATCCATGGATAATATCAATGAATTAATCGCAAGGATAATAATAAATGAATTAAAAATGAGGTAAATGCTTAATAATAGACACCATGATATCAGACATCATGGTATTCATACCAACAAGGCCTTCTACCAAGATAGTTTAAAACTATGGTTAGGTATACACCAAAATCCCATTTAATTATATATTATTTATTTGTTTCATTAGTCATTTTGATGTATTGAGGATATATATAATTCTGGGCCCCACCCATCAATTCACTTCCAAAGCATTACTCATATATCAAATAAACTATTTAATTCCGGAACCGTATTCCTTATAAAAAAACATACTTATGGAGTAATGCCTATAAAATATTCGATAATTTCTCGGTTAATAAAGTAAATTCAAATTATAATAATGTATGTAGAAATTGTATATGATTTAGGAAATAATTATATCTATAATACAAAGAATATAGATATTCAAGAGAAATTTAATTTCAAATTATCAAAATTAAGTGAATGTTTCAAAGGATGGTGCCATTACACAATATCATCAATGATAAATAAGTTAAATAAAGGGTTTTTCCTATGATAAATAGAAATTCCTTCAATTTTTTTGAAATATTATTGATGCAAATAGCCTTACAATTTTTGAA
Source organism: Viscum album (assembly GCA_963277665.1). NCBI lineage: Eukaryota > Viridiplantae > Streptophyta > Magnoliopsida > Santalales > Viscaceae > Viscum > Viscum album. The sequence goes on along the minus strand of OY728130.1, from coordinate 1,391,964,580 downwards.
ATCACTTATTTATAAGAAAACTAAATATTTATAAAGAATAACATTTTATTTGAGAATAACCATGTAAAATTGTAATGGAAGCTTCAATGAAATAATTAATCATGATTTTGGGAGATGGTTCTCATGTAGTATATGTTAAAAAACATTCCTTCTACACTTTTTTAGAAAATTCAAAAGTACCTCATTCAACAAAAAAATCAATTCAAGAAATTTTGTAAAAAATCAAAAAATTGCAAAACCTTACATTTATAAATAATTTTAAATGTTTAAAAACATTTTAGAATAATTTTCATAGAGAAATATACATGAAATAAAAAATATCTGATCAAAATATAATAATATTATTTTCTCTTTTAAATATTTATTTTCATGATTAAAGTTCAAAAGAGAGGAAAAGTTAGAAGAAAATATAAAAAATATTTAAGAGAGTATACTTGAAAAGAATTTAAATCATCCTAAATAAATATATAATCTTGTTAATTAAATAAAATTAAATTATATTCCCTTATTTAAATAAACCGGTTCGTAATAATAAATAAGTATCAATGGAGTGGAAATTGAGATGAAATCCCTTACTTTAGGTCAGACATGTCCCATAGGTTCCCTAAACTCTTATATAATAAATTTAAATTTACTATAATTATATAAAAAATATATTCATAACTATTACATCATATATGATCCATTTATAACATTACACCACCTGTCTATTAAAAATATTTTTTTATTTTCATTGTTTTTGGGTGTTAACATCTTTTTTCAAGTATGTTTTGATTCTGTAGTTCTGGTAATTTTACATTGATTGTGGTTACATAATATACAAATTTTTATAAATGGTATAAATAATATATATATTAATTATATATATATATACAAAGTCATCCATTAAATATATATAGAAAAAAGAATTACACCATTCATGGAAATAGTAGATCGTACATACGCATGACCACTATTTTCACTTTTCGACGGATGAACTAAAATAAAGTTGAATAATAAATAATCATTATAGATACATTATTATATCAAATATATCATTTAAATTCATTAAATACATCCTTATTACAATCCAAAAAACAAAAATGAAAAATAGACCACATCACTTTGTGGAGGTGGTAGTCTACTCGTACATATGAGTGGCATTATTTTTTTCGAACATATTTGAATGTTAGGAGGTATATATGATATTATAGTTCCATAATCAGAGTTATGAAATTAATATAATAAATAATCATTATTTACAAAATTATAACCATCTAGGTAAAGTACTGATAATAAATTTTCACCACTACTTAGAGATAGTAAATCGTACGCATGCAAATGCTATGTTTTCATTTTTAGTATAAAAAGACATGGAATATGATTTTAATATAATAATAGTAGAAGATCAGTATATTTAGGATACTGGATTTATTATTTTAGGATGGTTACAAAACTTTAATAGTAAGTATAATGATAAATTAACTTGAAGGCCTCGGTAGAGATGATTACCTCTTCTTTGGTAGAAGTCCTGTAGATCTCTCTTTAAGGGATGTTGGTCTGGTCTTTTAGGGAGAAAAAATATAAATAACATGGATAATGATGTTTATAAGTGTAATGGGTAGGTTGTGGTCGAGATACATTGCCTAATGTGGTGTAAATAATTCAAGAATGGGGTTCTCATTGATAATTGAGGGGAGGGGTACTTTTGTAATTTAATAAAATAATTAAAACATAATAAGACCATTATAGATCAAAATTATTCCAAATAGTCATGAATTGGAATATATAGTGTATAGGGTTGAATTATAGTTATAAAACAAAATTTAAATATGTTTGGATTTAATTTTAGTCTTTAACCTTTTTATTAACCACTTGGTTAATTTTTTTTATATTAACTATGGTAACCATTATTTTACTCATAATGGGTTAATAATGTTATTATAAATAGAAACGTGACTCATAAACATACCATTAATGATGTGTCAAACCATGTTTCATTAAAATTTTATAACATTATGTTTTCTTGATTTTAAATAATTTAATAAATTATTGTTATTTTTTAAAATATCATTAATGTCAATTTGCACACTATTCATTAAATTTTACTTTAAATTCACCTAAATAAATAAAAAAATCAAATATAATCCTTTAAAATTAATCAATACTTTCATATAGTTCTATAAAATTAATGGTAAAGATTATCGCATTCAAATTATATCAATTTAAATATTTTTAAGATTATTTATTTAATTATTCTATTAATTAAATAAATACTCTCCTTATGCTACATATGAATTTAAAGTAGTTATATAATTTATAAAATTTTTAGATAAATTTATATTAAGAAATTAATTTCCTTAATAACAATATAGAACTTTTCATTTGTTCATATCTTTATTTTTTTCTCAATGTAGATACATGGTATATATTTAATAGTAAGACAGTGACATTCTGCAAGTTTCATTGATTTAAATATTATACGAGTCATTTTCAAAGAAATGTTTCCATTAAACAAGAACATTTCATTCCTAAGGTGATGTGGCTTTAATTATACTCATCCAATAATTTTTAAGAAGACAAATCATGATTGTATAACTTAGTTTTATCCTTGATTAACTGAATATGCCACTAACCGAAGTGATACTTTTTACAATGGTTACTATTCATATAAACAAAAAATAAGATGGTTCTATTTACAAAATTTAATCCTAACGATTAAAAATACGAAATAAATTTTAACAAATTCAATATCATTAATTATATTAAAATAATTTTAAAATAATTTCAAAAAACACGATGAAAATAACTATTTAGGAAAATGTGGATTTTTAAAATAAATTGGATTTATTCTTATCCCTTGCATAATAAAAATAATATAAGAATGTTCAAATAACTAATTGAAAATAAAATATATAAATTTATTTTAAAATATTTACCTATATTGATCAATTTAATTTACTAAAATAAAATCATGTTGCGTGCATAAAACAGTTATTTTTCCTCAGAAAAATGCCTTTTATATGTTTAAACAAATTATACCAAATTTAAATATAGAATTGATTAAAATAAACCTAATTGGATTTCTAATAACATACTATAATTAATTTTACTTTTAATTAGTTTAAAATATTATGTATATTAATGTATGGATGAAAAAATATTCTTTTCAATAAAAATCATTATTTTTAACTATTCACTCGAAAATGAATCTTTTTAGAAAGTCCAAACATTTCATGCAGACAAAATTTTAAATTATTATTTAAATAATAAAAATATTATTATAAAAAATTAATATAATTTTAAAAAATTAATCATATTATTTTCTCACAACAGTATATAAATAACATTTTGAAGAAAATTTATTTCTGAAGCATAAAATAACCTTAGTAAAAATTGAGTACTGATTTAATAAAAATTAAAAAATGAATTTTTTGAGTAGGTAATATATATATATATATATTATAATTAAGACAATAATATTCACACCCTCTAATTCAAAATCTAGGTTATTATATTATTTTAATAGTATATTGGGGTATGTTTAGACTCAGTGTTGCGCATTGTGTATGCTATTGAACACAGTGTCATAATTTTAAATTCTAGGGTTTTAAAAGGTGGATTTTAGATATTAAATTATATATAAGGAGGATGAATTAAACATTAATTAATCTTGATATAAGTAAACAATTGTCTTTAATTAACATCGATGATCTTTTTAGGTTATGAACATTAGATAATTAGGTCATAAATCATACATAAATACATAAATATTACAAGTAGGAACTTATACTCAGTATCCAATTTTTTTATAAAACAAAAACTCTTTAAAAATAAACGTGGTATGGTTTCATATTTTAGCAACATAACAATTCCTTAATCCCATCCTTGACTCTATTATTCTTTATGTCCTTTGAATAACATTTCAAAACATTGGATGAGCATAAAAAAATCAATAATGGATACAGAAATAAGGAAAACTATTAGTATTTGGAAAACATGAATACCATGAATACCTTATCATAAAGTAATACTTTTCACCTTTTAGAAGTAGTAATTATACTTTAGTGAATATAAGATCATTTTTTACCATCTTTGTTACCAAAAGATTACAATAAAGGCCATAGAAAGAAGCATATAACATATAAAGGTTACTTGGGACATAAACATACCTAAATGTAATAATCATACCATTGACTTCTACACCTATCACTGAATCAAATAACCATACGATCAACTTCCATACCCAATGCATTGGAGGTTTAAACAAAACAACCTATTATTGGTTTATCATGTAACATACTATCTTTGGTTTATCATGTAACCACCCATATGTTGTTTATCATGTAACCACCCATAAAATGTCCAAGTACCATTATATAATCATAACACATAAAACAAACATAACAGAAAAATACAATTTCCACATTGCAATCACAAGAGATTATTTAATGATATAGATATGATCAATCTTTTATCAAAAAAAATTTCAATACCAAACTACCTAAATTTTAATTTTGCATTTACCTTTCTTTTTATTAACATCACGGATTTTATAGGAATCCAAATACCAAATAACTATCACAGTGATGGAAAGTTCATTGTCACCGCTTACGTTAAAAAACATTATTTTTTTCATTTAGTAATATTCTCCATAGAAAAATATTCCTTTTTGAAACCATTTAATGAAATTAGAATTCAATGTGGTTTATTATACACCATTTAAAATAAGGTATTCTATATTATCAAAATAATCCTCAATTAAAGGAGACTGAAATGAAGTCCTTTACATTGAGTCTGACTCATCACTTATAATCATTATGTTCTTGAGTAAAAAACATAGGTTTATTTCTACTTTCATGAGAACCCTTTTCATGTTTATTATTATTTTGATATCACTTATTACCATTTTTTAAAAATTGTATAATTATTTATATTTATATCGGTCTTTTGGTCACTATTTGGTACGTGAGTCGAAAATGAACTTGTTTTGATGTAAATTGTCCATGAAGGAAAAAGTAAATCATCACCAAAATATTATTCATCATTAAAATATAATATATATCTAGTATATATGTATTTATAATATCCATAATTTTTGGAGATAAGGAATGAAATGCACAATTTATGGGGATTGTAGGTTGTACATACGTATGAACGCTACTTTCATTTCATTTTCATATTAAAAGAATAATAATATAATGATATAAATTTATATTATACTAACAGTATTATATTAATTTCATGTAAGCCTCATTGGTTTAATAAAACTATCCTTTATAAGTTCCATGTATAGTGGGAACAAGTCAGATCACTTTATGGGGGCTATAGTTCATACTTTCTCAAATGAAATTATTGTATTTACACAACATGGAAAGCATAAATGTGTGTTCTAAATTAAAATTATAGAAGAATAAGGACAATATAAATATAATATATATCATATATAAATACAGTTCCATCATAATGGCCACAATGAGATGTGATAAGAGAAAATTGAACAATCATCGTTTCGTGAGGCAGTAGTTCACCGTACACAGAAACAATATGTTCGTTGCCATTAGATGGAGGTGTGTGTAAGTGTAGGTCAAACCCATAACATAAAAATATCTAATTATATTTAGGATACTTTATTTTTTATAAAATAATTTAATGAAAATAGGTTAGGGGGTTAAATAATTAAAAAATAAATGAAAGGAGCTTGAGAGAATACATTACCTCTAAATCGAGTAACTCCTTTCGATTTGTGTCAAAAGGCATCCTTGAGTTGCCTTATGACCATATTAAGGATTCTAGGTGAATAAAAGGTATTTTTATGATTATTTGAGAAGAATATGGATGATACAAGTATCTTTAGAGTTGTGAGTAAGTGGTTAGTGTATCGCCCCGACCCCAGATACCCAGAGTCGATGCATTACTTCGTAACATTGGCATGATCACAAAAGATCAAGTCTCGAATGACCGATTAGTTTAGTTGCCTTAGAAACACTAGATACATTCATAAATGTTGCATTACATCATAAAGTAAAAAATCACAATAACATAGTCTCCATAGACCACACTTCTATCCCCTTCAGACTATCCCTATAGGTCAGTCATAAAATATTTCCTCACATCCTGGTAAAAATAAATCATTGAAAGGGGTGAGCTTAGATGCTCAGTAAGGATAACAATATAGAGGAATCTTTCATAAATAAACATAAACATTTAAGGCAATGTATAACTAAACAAAAGCCTTTTAAACATGAACTTCAACATAATATGGAAAAAGTAAAATGAAATAATGCCATTTACTTATTCACATGGATATTCTACTGGTCGAATAATCACATTAAATATCAATAACCACTTTCATAATGATGGAATGCATAATTCCAAACTATCATAACCACGTAGCCAAGGCCTCGTGCAAAGACTACAAATTATATTTTGTCAAGGCCTCGTGCCAAGACACTAGTTTGTCTCATGAGACCTGCCAATGCATCGAGGAGCTATAGCGGGCTCCACCCGTCACTTATGAAGTCCAATGTATTCATCATATGAACAGGTTTAAACATATCATAAACCATAACATAATCGTATCACATAAAACACGCATAAAGGAAACATAACATTTCCACATTTCAATCAAAATATATCAATAAAACACCTTGATATAATAAAAATACTTTCAAAAACCATTTTCAATTACAAAATAAAATAAAATTAAATCTCGGTATTTATTTTTCATTTAAAAAAATGTTATGGTTTGTAGAGGAAGCCAAAACTCAAATAATGAACACGGCGGCAGAAAAGTCGTTGTCGCCGCATACGTATGACAAGAAAAACATTCCTTTTTTTATTTAGTAGAACGCTTCGTATAAAAATATTCCTTTTGAATAAACTTAAATGTCAAAGGGGTTTATACACCGTATATAATAAAGTTGTGTATAAAACAAAATATGCCTCAATGAAAGGAGATTGAGACGAAGTCCTTACAATGATCATTTTTCTAAATAAAATATATCTATTATGTGTATTCAAGATAAGTACACATAAAGAAATTCAAAATACAAGATAGGACATAATAATATCAGGCCATAATTTAAAAGTAGGAGATTAACCCAAAGAATGGAATTTGGGTTAAGAAGTTCCCTTACCTCATGTCTGACTTGACCCGACCGTTCTTTAACCTCCTGAATAATGAACTAGAGTTAATTTATAATTTCTTAAGAATTTTTTTAAGTTTATTATTCCTTTTATATCACTTATTACCATGTTATGAACATTATATAATTATTTATGTTAATAACGGTCGTTTAGTCAATTTTTGGTACTTGAGTCAAAAATAAACTTCTTAAAATTACGAGTTGATCATGTGGTAAAATATACATTATATCCATAATTATATTCATGATGTAGATATCATATAAATCATATATATCCAGTATATACATTTATTTATAATATTACATAACATTTAGAGGTAAGAAATGAAATGCACCATTCATGGAGACGGTAAGTCGTACGTACGCATGAACGCTACTTTCATTACTATTTCATATTTAATGGAATGAAGTTATAATTATATAAAGGTATAACATAATTCCAGTATAATATAATGTATAATACCATTTAATCCATCCTTTATACATCCCACATATGGCATTAACGATTCAAATCACTTTGAGGGGGCGGTAGTCCGCACTTCCTAAAATGAAAATATCGCGTTTACCCATAATGGAAACCATAAAGGTATTCCATAAATGAAAAATACAGAAGATTAAGGAAAACATAAAAAAATTATATATCATATATAAATATAGTTACATCTTAATGGCCACCTTTGAAGGTGTTATATGAGTGTTGAACAATCATCGTTTCATGAGGCAGAAATTCACCATCCACAGAAATAGTATGTTATTTAACCATTAGATGTAGGTTTGTGTAATTTTAGCTCGAATAATTCTTATAAAAACAGCCTATTATATTTAAGATACTGGTTTTGTTACAAAATAAAGGAATAAAAATATTTTAAGGGGTTGGAGAAGCAAAATAAAACAAAGTAACATAAGAGGAGACATTACCTTAAAATCGGGAAACTCTTTTTTGATTTGAGCCAGAGGCTTCATTGGGAAGCATTCTGCCCAATGTGAGGATTCTAGGAGTAAGATAGGAAAGTTTAGAGAGTATTTGGGCAGAGTTTGGCCGAGCCAAAAGGCTTTTAAGGTGTGAGTAAGGTGGTAGTGGTTGGGGCCTTTTATAAAAGGAGAGGAGGGCCACTCTTGGAAAGTAATGAAATGTTACTTTATTATATAATGAGTTTCGGATTTTAAAGGTTCCAAACTTATATATTTCGAGGATAAGGTGCTAAGGGTTCGAAATATACTCATACAATAGGCTTTGGACAAGTGTAATTCTTAGATTTTACATTATCCTTCCATTTTATTAAAATCGTTAATTAATGAGGTAATCACTGCATCATCATGGTGTCATAAATAATTTAATTTATTTAACATTTAAAAATTATAAAAAAAATTATCAGGATGTAGGAAATCATTTTATATTTCTAGTGAATATTTATAGTCAAAAATATTACTTGTATAACCCCATTTAAAAATTGTTTTAGTAAAACAACTCATGTTTGTGACATTTTATTTTAACATTAAATAAAAAGTTTTTAATGTCATTTTTCTTACCAAAGTGGCACCATGGGGTCCCCAAGTTGACCCATGGATTGTCTTGGTCGGACATGACTCATCAAATAGGGGTAGGACAATTGTAAAGGTATTTTCATATTTTTATAATAACATTTTTACCTTAAATTTCACTAATTACCTTTAATCGCGAATAATTAAACTTAAAAGTTACTATTCACCAAAAAATTATTTTAATCCCATTGAACCACATTTTACATTATAATGACAACCATGTATGTAGGATTTTTTAAAATCTAATCACATAAGTGGTAATGTTTCATTTAAATGAAAAATTAGTTTTTTAACTACCACTTAGTGGTTTCACTATTCATCAAAAATTGACGTTTTTCAGAACAATGCCAAAATTTCACCCTAAGCTATAATTGATATTCCGAATTAAAAAATGATGTCTATTTTACAAAATTCCAAACATATAAGTTGCATTAATTAATCTTATAACTAATTACTGCTGTCACACCAAATAGCGTGTTTTTAAGAAACAATATATATCAAAAGATTGACAATTGTTTATGTCCAATTTCAAAGTGAAATTAATTCTAATGAACACCATTGGATAAAATGGTAAAAATATATTCTAATTATACTTTAAAACCAATCAATAGTATAATTTATCACTATAAATTATTTTGATTAAAAAAGTTGTTTTAAGTATTTTCACTATTCATAAAAAAATGTAAGTTCTCAGAAAATTACAAAAAATTAAACATAGGATAATTTCGATATTACGAATACAAAAATGAAGTCCATTTTGAAATATAAAATTTCTATAATTTTAAAAATTGGGTATTACTATTCATAACGGCTACTTTGATTAGTCGCGGTATGTTAGAACTCGAACTTGCGTACAATGAAAGCTATTGCATTATTGAAAGAGAGGCGTATCATGGAAGCTCTGGGTGTTACAGGTAGAGTTGGTGGCCTTTTATAAGAGGGGGGAGGGGTATATTAGGAAAGTCTTGAAATACAATTTTATTTTAATTGATTTCCAAATTCTAAAAGTTCCAAAGTGATAAATTTAGAGGATAATATGATTATGGGTATCAATCCTCTAAACAAATAGGTTTTAGACAAGTTTATTTCACAAATGTAACCTTATCATTTGAATTTAACCCTTAGTTAAATAAATTAAATCTGACCATGTCTTCTTGTATTTTTACACTATATGGTTAATATTGTTACTATAAAATTACAATAGATCATTAAGTGGATCATTAATGACATTTGTAACATTATCTAAGTCATTTTTCTAAATATAATTCTTTAATACTATTATATCATAAAATGAAATAGTATTTGATTTAAAAACCCATTTATTTCAATTTTGACACTATTTAGTAATTAATTTTTTTAGTCATAAAACTATATTAATTAACAAAAACTAAATTAATTAAAATATAACATGTCATATCCATTTGAAATATTTGTGTATGTCATCAAAATTTTCAAATTATATTTATTTTAATATTTATAATATCATTTATTTGAATATTTCATTAATAAGGTAATCACTAAATCATAATTGGGTCATAAATAAATTCATATATATAGTATCTAAAATTATTAATAAAATACCATGATGTAGGATTGTTTTATCTTTTTTAATGACTTTTTATTGTAAAATATATCAGATATATAACCAAACCTTAAAATTGTTTCACTAAAGAGATACATGTTTATGTTATATTTATATTTACTTTAAATTATTTATTATAACAAGTCATTATAACACCCATGTGTCTCTATGGGGTCCTAAAATCGACCTAAGGATTCTAATGGTCAGCCATATATCCTTCCAAGTTAAATTTTTATTAAGACCCACTTTTATGTAAAATAGTGAGAAACTAGTAAGTCAACAGCACGTCAAGAACAAAAGTAGAAAACAGAACTATAGGAGATCAGCTAAAAAATATTGGACATGACTGCCCTGAAAAATTTCAAGGATAGGTTGTTTACCTTTTTTCCCAACTCATCGCTGATGATCAATTTGAAATGAAAGTCCATCATATACAAAACTTGTAAGAACTCCTCCACTGTAATCTTCTTTTCATTGAAGCCTCTGGTCAAAATTAAGTGTTGTTCGTAGATCTAAGTGGCTTGCTCTGTGATTACACCCATTTGAAATGGTCTTCCATTCATCCTTTTTATTTCTTCCTTTGAGTCCTGAATGATTAGAACCCCATCCATAATTTCTTCCTCAAAGGACATGAGGTGGTACCATGAGTTTTTTGAAACTGTATAATCCCCCCTCATGTAGTCGAAATCTCTCCCTTCCTGATAACGAAAGGATCCACCAATCCACTTTCTTGATTCTCATATCTGTGCGCAGCAGAAAGACCAACCTATGAATTAATCCGAATAGGGGTCTTACCTAAAACCGACGCCCCTTCCTTTTTCAAGGAAGAGACCCCTGGAATAGCCTCTGTGAATTTGAATTTGTCCTTGCTTGCTTATCTGGAAACTATATTCGTTGGAGTGACCGAATAATCTTTCCCCAATCTTGAATTCTTCCCACCCTTGGGAGCCAAAAGGCTTCCAGTTAAGATATTTCATTGTTTCTCTTTCCTTGAACTAGATCGAACCAATTCCTCTTTGTCATGGTCTGCACTAGTCTAAGATACCCCCTCTTGGTCACTTGAGACCCCATCTTGGTTACTCGATTCCTCCTCTTATAAGTGTCTACTCCCACCCTACTTACGTTTCCACCTAGGAATGATTGTATGCCATCATTTGGGATCCTCAATTTCTTTCCCTACCTTGTCTAATAGAGATAACCAATATTTCACCTCTGTCAGCTTTGAATCCTTGTGAAAAAAGGCCACCTTGGACACTTGCTCATACACTTTAGGAATCTATGACTCCTTTAGTGCCCTGAAATGAGCCTGAGAATCGGAACCTCTAGGTTCTGAAAGTTGGCCAATCCTATGGCCACCCCTTCCAACCTAAATTGCCTCAGCAAAGGATAAGGTAGACTGACCCCCACCTGACTGAACTGCTACCCATTTTCCACCACTAAAACCTCATACGACAAAAGACTCCTCAGCAGGTCCTACCTACAAGTCCCCATTCTGCAAAGTTGCATCATAATGCTTCCCTGCATCATCTTTGTCACCTAAAGGACTACCCGTAGCATGCACAATAGGATCACCCCACGAAATGTCCAATTAAAGATCACACTTCAGATTTCCAAACACATCACTGATATTCAGTTCAGGAGGTGGCATGCATACAGGTTTCTGTAGCACTGGTACACCAAGAGTAGGACCAGAATCCGTGATATTCTCCTACACCCCAGAGTGCCTCCCATGCTTAGCGTGATGACAAAGAGTAGGCCCATGACCCAACCAAATACATAACGAGAAGTGATCAACCCAGGATTCAAAAACAATAGCTTTCTTACATCAAAACTCCTCACCAACCATGATCCAACCCCACTCAACTGACAGCTTTGAGACATCCCCCTCAACAAAGATCCTTAGATTAATCGGGTGGCACACTGAAGAATTTCGGCTATCAAAATAGGGGTAGAAACCCATCATATTTCCTTGAAATCGAATAATCATGGGGTTTTGAAAAGGTAAGGGAATCTAAGAGAAACTAACCCATGTCGCTACGAGGGATGAATCCCATTTCATATAGAGATCGTACGACCAGTGGAACAGGAAAATTTTACATATAATGCATATATGAGAATCCCTCAGCCATATCTCATCCAATCAGATAAGGACATGTTTTAGGGTAGTTTTATATTATTATACTATTATTTTTTACCCTTATTTAACTAATTTACCCTTTAACCATTGTAAATGAAAATAATTACTGAAGTTACTATTCTTAATGTCCAAAAATAAAAGATTCTCATTTACCTAATTTAATTTATATGATTCCAAATATGAAATCCATTTTTCCAAATTCAAAACAAAAAATTGGCATAAACTAATTTAAAATTAATTCTCATTGTTAAAACCAGAAAGCGAGGTTTTAAGAAGTAATAACTATAAAATGATTAACATGTGTTTATATCAAATTTCAATGTGAAATTTCTTCCAATGACAAACATTGGATAAAATGATAAAAAAATAATCCAATTACACCTTAAAACCAATTAATATAATTATATAACTATATAAATAATTTAAAAAAATGTAGTTGTGAATTAAAATTCAGTATTTTCACTATTCATTAAAATTTGAATTTTATTAGAAAAATACCAAAATTTCAACAATTTTTTTTTGATGTTTCTATTTTAAAATTTAAAATATTAGTATTCAAAATATAAAATATAAAATTAAAAAAACTATATTTTAAAAGGGTTCTCAATTAAAAGGTCGTAAAACAAGATTTAAAAAATATTAGAGTATTTTGTGCTTAAAATTGGATTCATTCTCATTTTTAGCCTCAAAAATTTATTGGATAAATTTAAAACAATTAAAAAACATGTGTAATCATATCATAGTTAGTTTCGTTCATTCCCTCCAATACAATGGCTAGGACCTAACTATAATTTCAAATAATAATAATATTATTGTATTATTTTTTGGTATAACTAAATGTTATGTGCAACGTAATATTTCAGAGAAACCAATTGTTGTGTGTCAAGTATGCTATCATACAAATAGTCCCCTTAACGTAAAATTAATATCTTATTCAGAAATATTGTAATATATGAAAATTTATTATTCTATAAATACTTGGGTTATTACATACTTCCTTCCTTTTGTAAATTGAGTCCCAACAATTTTATTTACATATCTAATAAGTGGTGGTAGTTTTCCCAAATATCAATTTCAGATTCCCACACATCCTATTCAACCTTATGGTTTTTTTTCAATGAACCATTACCTGACGAATCTCTTAATTCTGCAGCACATGCTCTCTATGGTCAAGAATCATTATTGGCTATTCATCATAAGAAATATTTTCTTCCAACTGAACTGCCATTATAATAAAAACATGAGATGGATATGGAATATACTTTCATAACATTGAAACTTGAAAAACATTGCGTAACAGGGATAAAATTGGAGGTAAATACCCCATGTAAGAAACTCATCCAACATTCTCTAGTATTTCACAGGATCCAATGAACCACAGACATAGCTTTCGCTTCATACCAAAATGCATCACACTTTTCCATGGAGAAGCTTTGAGAAAGAAATGAACACTTACATTGAAAGAAAGGTCCTTCCTCCAGTTATCCTCATAAATTTTTTGACTAATCTGAGTTGCACTCGTGTTATTATGAATTAACTAAACATTTTTTCCGTCTCTTCTACCAATTCTGGTCCCATTAACATCCTTTCAAGTACTTCATCCCAAAAATTTAGAGTTCAACACAATTTTCAATATAATTCTTCAAATGGAGAAATCTGTATATTGGAATAAAAACTATTATTATATGAAAACTAAACCTAAGAAATATTTTGACCACAACAACCCTAGTAATACATTGAACTAGCACATAGTATATCCTCTAAGGTATCAATTATTCGTTCTGACTTCCCATCTGATTGAGGATGAAAGGTTGTTCTAGATTTAATTCAGTTCCCAATGACTTCTAAAGGCCTTTTAAAAATATTAGATGTGAAATTGGGATCACATGCAGATACAATGAAGAGGAGAACTCCATGCAACTTAATTATCTCTTTAACATACAATCATTAAAGTTGTTCTATAGACAGAGTATCTCAAAAAGGAATAAAATTAGCATATTTATCCAAACGATCAACAATAACCCATATTACATTGTTACCTCGAGAATTATTTAGTGATCCCACTACAATATCCATGGACTCGTCTTCCTTTTTCATCTCTAGAATTGGAAAATGCTGAATCATCCCTTTATTTAACTACTTATCTCTTTTAACATGTTAACAAATCAAACATCTCAGGGTAAAGTCTACAATATCTCTTTTCATTCCATCCCAATAGTTATACTCTCGATGATTTTTTACATATTTTTACTTCTAGGATGAACTGAAAATAGAAAAATTTGATCTTCTTATAAATATTATTTATTCAACTATGAATCATAGGTCACACATAATCTATTTCTAAACCTCAAAACATAGTCTTTATCATTGTTTAATTCATGTAACTTAACATTATGAACCAATTATACCTTTCTATGTAACTCACTATCTTTGTTCATTGATTTATTAATTCTATCTGATAGATATGATCTCAATACCACTAGAAACAAAATAGAGGAATTACATACATCGAGAATATCCAATCCAAAATTCATCAAATCAATAACCAAAGTATATCGTTCCAAACGTCTCATGGTTAATGCGAAATTACTCTTTTGACTCAACGTGTCATCCATTTTATTTTCCATTACTATATGGTAATGAATCGTGAAATCATAATCCTTTATTAATTCCACCCATCTCCTCTGTATCGTTTCTAATTCAATCTAAGTGAATATATAATTCAATCTTTGGTAATCAGTATAAATTTCATACTTTACACCATATAGATGATGCTGTAAATTTTTAATGAAAAAACAGAAATAGATATTCTAAATAATGTGTAGGATAATTTAACTAATTAGGTTTCAACTAACATGAATCATAATCAATTATATGATCATTATTAATTAGAAAACAACCAATCCCTTTCAAGGATGCATCATTATAGATAAAAAATTCACCATTCATGGAAGGCTGGGCCAAAACTGGATCATTTACAAATCTTATTTTAAATTCTTAATAATAATCATCGCATTATTTTGTCCAAATCAACTTAACACTTTTTTTAGTTAACATAGTAAGTGGGCAAAACAAGCATGTAAAATTTTCAACAAACCTCTGATAATAAAATTATAAACTAAGAAAAATACGAATATCAGTTATATCTATGGGTCCTGGCCATTATTCAACAAATTTTGTTTTATTATGATCAATAGTTATTCTACCTCTAGAAACAATGTAACCTACTAATGAAATATTTTGTAACCAAATCTCATACCTGATGAATTTCGCATAAAGTTTATTTTCTTTTAAAGATTCTAAGACAACCCTTAAATGACTTTCACGCTCCTCTTTACATTTATAATATACAAAAATATAATCAATAAAAACAACACCATTTATCACATAATTATATATATCCATAACTAAAACATACAATTCAATTCGGATTCCAACCATCTTAGGATGCTGATTTGGAATGTTATCTCCCTCTGTATGCCTTCCCCATATAGTTGCCCTATCTCTTCTGTTGAAAACCATTATGAACAAATATATCATTGATGGAGAATCATGGAAGTATTTAAATTCTATATCATTTCAATTTGACCATAATGTAAAAAATATTTTATGGATATTCTATTAAAAATATTCTAACTTCTAAAGTTACATAAACCGATATATGATACCAACTATAAGGTCTTATCCTTAAAAATTACATAATCTAGATAAAAGTCAACAATCGACTTTAATTCAGTTAAAGTATATTTTAAGGTTTAGATATTTATATAATTAGTTCATAACTCATACATAATAAATAAAATATTAAATTTTTATGTTTCTACTCAATATTAATATTTTTTATAAAAAAAAACTCTTTAAAAAGAAACATGGTATAATTTCATGTTTTCGGATAATATCTTTTCCTTGATCCTATAAAAGACTCTATTCATATTTATGTTTTATGAAAAACATTTGAAATAATGGTATGAGCATAAAAATCTCAGTAAGTTATACACAAAGAATGAAAACTCTTAGTGTTGGGAAAACATGAAAACCATGCATACTTTATCATAATGTTATACTTTTCACCTTTAATAAGTAGTAAATATACTTCACTGAATATAATCTCATATCTTACACTTTTTTAACCACCATATTTCCACAAATCCCATATAAAGAAATATATAATATATAATGGTAAATTGTGGCATAAAAATTTATAAATGGAATAACCATACGGTCGACTTCCACACATATATCTAAATGGAATAGCCATACGACCGACTTCTATACCCAATACATTAGAGGTTATAACATAACCACCCATCCTTAGTTTATCACAGAACCACCCATCTTTGGTTTAGGATGTAACCATCCTTCTTTTTTTATCCCACAACCACCCATCAAATATTCAAGTTCCATCATATAACCACAACACATAAAACAAACATGACAGAAAAATAACATTTTCACATTGCAATCACAATAGATTATTTAATGATATTGACATAATAAATCCTTACTCAAACCCATTTTCAATACCCAAATAGCTAAAATAGAAATATGGTATTTAATTTTTTTAAAAAACATTTCGTCTCTTATAGGAATCCAAATACGAAATAAAGGTCACGGTGGTAGAAAGGTCATTATCGCCACGTACATTAAAAAACATTCCTTTTTGTGGATTAGTAAAATGATTCATAGAAAAAGATTCATTTTGAAAACAATTGAATGAAATTAAATGTCATAGTGGTTTATTGTACATAATTTAAAGGAAGATAGTTTATATTATCAAAATATGCATCAATGAAAGGATATTGAAACGAAGTCCTTTACATTGAGTTCGACTCATCACATACAATCATTTTATTATAGAATAATATTCTTAAGTTAATTGTTACTCTCATGAGAAGCTTTTTTTGGATTATTATTCTTTTTATGTCACTTATAACCATGAAATAAAAATTACATAATTATTTATGATTACATTGGTCATTTTATCAATATTCAGTACTTGAGTTGAAAATGAACTAGTTTTGATGTAAATTCTCCATGTAGT
Organism: Viscum album; assembly: GCA_963277665.1. Taxonomy (NCBI): domain Eukaryota; kingdom Viridiplantae; phylum Streptophyta; class Magnoliopsida; order Santalales; family Viscaceae; genus Viscum; species Viscum album. The sequence continues at coordinate 1,391,947,151 of OY728130.1, read as the reverse complement.
AAAAATTAAATAATATATAGAATATTATTCATGATTTAAATTTCATATATATCTAGTATAAATGTTCTTATAATATCCATAATTTTTGTAAATAATAAATGAAATGCATCATTCATGGAGAATGCAGGCCATACTTACGCATTAATACTACTTTAATTTCTTTTACATATTAAAATAATAATAATAAAATGATATAAATGTATATTATAATACTAGTATTACCTTATTGTAATATATGTATCATAGGTTTAATAAAATTATCCTTTACTTGTTCCATGTTTTGCAGTAATGAGTCACATCGCTTTGAGGGGGAAGTAGTCCACACTTCCTCAAACGAAATTATCGTATTTACAAAACATGGAAATCATAAACGAGTATTATAAATAAAAATTACAGAAGCATAGGGTCAATATATATATATATATATATATTATATCATATGCAAATAAATTTCCGTATTAATGGACCCCATTAGAGATGGTAGGAGAAAATTAAACAATCAACGTTTTGTGAGGTAGTAAATCAGCATACACAGAAACAGTATGTTCGTAACCATTAGATAGAGGTGTGTGTAAGTGATGGTAGAATAATTAGCACAAAAACATCCTAGTATATTCAGTATTATTTATTTTTTATAAATTAATGGAATTAAAAGAGTTTAGGGATTGAAAAAATGAAAAATATATAAATGAAAGGTTGTTGAGAGAATATGTTACCTCTAAATCAAGTAACTCCTTTGGATTTGAGGCAAAATACCTCTTTAAGTTGACTTATTCCCAAGATACGACTCCTAGGAGGAAAGGAGGGATTTTAGAAGTTTATTTGAACTGAATTTGGACAAGGAAAGGGGCTTGAGAGGTGTAAATATTGGGTAGAGGTGGTGGCCATTTATAAGAGGTAGGAGGGGCACTTTAGGAAAGTCTTGAAATATTATATTTTTATAAAATTTTTTCAAATTATAAAAGTTAAAAAGTGATTAATTTTGAGGATAAAATAAGGATGGGTCAAAATTTTCTCAACCAACAGGTTTTGGAGAGTTTATTTCACAAATATAACCGTATATTTTGTCATTAACCCTTAGTGAAATAAATTAACTCTTACCATGTCTTCTTGTATTTTTATACTATATGGTTAATATAGTAACTATAAAATAACACTGGATCCTCAAGTGGATTAATATTGACATATTTAACATTATATAAGTCAGTTGTCCCAATCTTAGATTTTTATGAAAATTATATCATTTAATAAAATAGTCTTTTTTAACTTATTTAGGTAAATTTTGACACTATTTAGTGGTTTTTTTTTGATAGAGTCATAAAAACATTATTTATTTGAAAAAAATACATTAAATTAAATATAAAATTTCATAATCATCCAAAAAATTCTTTGATGGCATCAAAATTTTCAAATTATTATATTTTAATATTTATAATTATTTAAATTTTAATCTTACATTAATAAGGTAATCACTCCACCATAATTGTGTCATAAATAAATATATTTATTTAATGTCTAAAATTTATAAATAATATTCCATTGATGTGTGAAATATTGTTAGATTTATAATGTATATTTTTATTCAAATTGATCAGTTATATAACCCCACCTTAAAATAATTTTAGTAAAATGATACATATTTAAGTTATATTTCTCTTTACTTTAAATTAGTTTTTATAACATGTCTTTAGCACTCCCAATTTACTCTATGGGGTCCTAAAATCATCCCAAGGATGATCATGGTCGACTGTATCTGATCAAGTTGGATTGGGGCATGTGTTAGGGTAGTTTTATATTATAATAATATTATTCTACCCTTATTTACATGATTTACCCTTTAACCATGGTAAATAAAAAAAATAAATAGAGTTACTATTAATAGTGACAAAAAATAAAAGGTACCTATTTACATGATTTGTAACTTCTAATTTCAAATATGAAATCTATTTTTTAAAATTCAAAACACATTATTGGAAGAAATTAATTTAAAATTAATTACCATTGTCAAAACTATTAAGAGGCATTTTAATAAGTAAAAACAATCAAAATATATACATGTGTTTATATCAAATTTCCATGTGAAATTACTTCTAATGACCAAAATTGGATTAAATGATAAAAACATAATCCTATAACACTTTGAAACCAGTTAAAAAGATAATCTAACTATATAAATAAATTAGAAAAATAATAAGTTTTAAATTAAAATTTAGTATTTTCACTATTAATTAAAATATGAATTTTATCAGGAAAAAATACCAAAATTTAAAATAAAGTGAATATTGACTTTCCTATATCAAAGAAGATGTTTTTTTCTCAAATAAAACACATAAAATTGAAAAAAAACTAGATTTAAAAACAGTTCTGCATCTAGAGGTGGTAAAACAAGATTTTAAAAATATTAGAGTATTTTATGCATAAAATTAGATTCATTCACATTTTCATTATTTAAAATTTACTGGGTAAATGTAAAACATTTAATAAACATGTGTAATCATATTGTAGTTAGTTTTTTTCATTACGATCAATAAAATAGCTAGCTGTTAACTACTATTTAATATATTAATAATATTATTGTATTATATTTCAATATAACTCAATGTTGTGTAAAATGTAAGATTTTAGAGAAACCCATTGGTGTATTTCGAGTACTTAATTAGGAAAAGCATCTCCTTAACATAAAATTAATATCATATTCATAAATATTATTAGACATGAAAATTTATTATTCTATAAATACCTAGGATGTTACATTATAAATATTTAATTTTAATAAATATATGATATCATAGTTATTATTCCATGTTATATGATGGATTCTAAGATAAGGTAGAAAAAAAATTAATTTATGAGATGTAAATTAAGATTATTACCTCTTAAATGTATCCTCCTTGAAATACTTCTTAAGGAACTTGAAATTGGTATTTTAGTGTCCAAAATTGTCTTGGATGATTGGGAGAGGTTTTTTAATAGATTTGGGAAACTTTTGTCAACAAATAAGCCTTAGAAGGTGTGACGAGAAGGGGTAGTGAGGGGTGGTATTTATAAGGGGAGGAAAAGGGTGTTTTTGAGTATTATATTCCTTACATTATTATTTTGGCTCATGATTTGGAATATTATAGATTATTGTAACTATATATAATTAATGGTGAATTATATTTTGGTTTAATGGGTGATTACATCATCCATGAATCAAAAATTTATTTATTTAGCTTATAATGTTAAATACTATATTTTACCATATTTCACTATTCAAAAAAATTCAACTATTATAGAAAAATACCAAAAAATAACCCTAAACATTACTACATGTTTATTTTAAAAAAATGAAATCCATTTTCTAAATATAATTTTATAAATATGGTAAATTTAAATTATAATATAAATCATCATTTAATTTTAAAATACTAATTTTCATATTATGACTTTTTTTATGACCCTTTGAAAGTTTATTAAAGGTCTCATAAAGATATATTATCATTATAGTACAGATTTATATTAATTTGTAAATAAATGTTATGAAAAAAACTTACTTTTAAATCATTATATTTTTTTTGAAAATGATACTAAAACACACATGTTTTAATACAATACAAACATTTATTTTACAATTTTAAAATATTTATTTACTTTTATCATGATATAAATATTCTATATTTTAATTTAATAAGATAACTATATATTATTATACATTTTCATAGGCAAGGTTATTATTCTAATGGTCACGTTGTTATGCCTAATGGTCTCATTACTATTGCAGCATTCATGTTAATGTGCCAATAATCAGATTATTATTCCAGCAGTCAAATATGTAATGGGAAAATATTTTCCATAGTTTCTATAAATAACATATATTTAATTTATTATTAATTTATTATATTTTTCTCAGGGTTATATATTTTTTATTTTCAAAATGCATATTGGATTTGTAACATTCTGCTTCATTTCTATAATGTTGTTCACAAGTGAGGTTATTATGGTTGATTGAGTGGAAAAAAATTTAATTTTCTCACTAATAGAATTCAAAACAATGTTTTCTAGACATATGAGAGCATCAAGCAGTGTGGGGATAACATGGAGTCTTGTTGTGTGTGTTGCGAGATATGTAATGAGCATATCACAAATCATTTTTTTAATATAGATTGGGTGGGTGAGGTGTGGAACTATTTTGGGGGGTTCACTACTGTTTTAAATTCCAGAATAGATATCCTCTCTTTCCTGGATAGTTGGTACCACGATTCGGGAGGCAGTGACCCATAAATAATGGTGTGTACTATGGTGTTGCATGAAGACCTCTAGTGCTTTTAGATGATGAGGAAAAAGGTGAGACAGGAGGGTTTGGCCATGATGGCACGTGTTATAATTTTATGGATAAAAAAACTTTTATTAGAGTTGGATAGGGCTATCCACAGCTTGAGGGAAGCCCCATCTGTTAATAGGATTAAATTAAGTGCCCATTAGGTGCCCCAGGTCAGTGGGAAAAAAGGAAACTAGGTTCGTTGAAACCATCGAGCTATAGGGTTAAAACTCAATATATATGGTTCATATACTCTGTGTAGAATGTGTGTGTGGGGGGGCGGTGCGATGCCAGTGGGTCGGTGTTCATGGATTTTACAGTAATTTTGGGTCAGGGTTTTTATCTTCTGTTTGAGGCCCTGAAGATTCTCTATGGTCTTATCTTATGTTATTAGAGGTATTTAGTCATCATTGATGTTGATACCGATTCAATACGAGTGCACAAGTCCCTACATGACCAGGGCACTTCTCCCTAGTTGAACACCTATTCCATTTGTAAATGTCGTTGTATACATAGTAGAAACACCAAAGTGGTTCACACTTGGAGGAATGGAAACAAGGTTTCTGATCGCCTGGCTACATAGGATATCTTTGGCTTTCAGGAAGTATGCTTGAATACAACGGATAGCTTGAAACCCGAGGGGGTCAACATGATCAGAGGGTATGGCCTTGGTCTTCACTATTTCAGGCCTCCTTAGCTCATGGCTTTGGGGGTAGGGGTGGTAGGGGTGATTTGGGGTTATTTTGTTTGTATTTTTCCTCTTTTCCTTTATTAAAAATTTACATGATGATTATGTGTATACTTGTCACATGACTACAAATTTATCGAAATTATTATGTCATGTTATTGAGTAGATCCAAATTTTCAAAATTTGTTTATCTTGTTTTATATTTGATTATAAAATTTTGATACTTTAAATTTTTATTAATATTATTATTCTCCATATTTTTTGTTAAAATTATGATATTAAAATTTATTTGGTTTTATTATGTGGTTCTTTTTCATTATACTACATTCCTGATTATGACACATTTATCAGAATGGTAATTCCATAGATAAATTTATTGGTCATTATAGCACCCTTATTAAATTTATCCCATGAAATTCAATTTTACATGCTAACATGTAAACAAGTGAGGTTAATTATCCTTTAAGGAATCCTCTGGTTCGAATGTCTCCTTCTCTTACTTATGGTTTCGCCAGAGTGCTTCGACTCGGTGAGTTGTTTTGTTTCATAGAACATTAACTCTATAGTCCACGATCATCACCAAATACGCCTAATAAAAGAGATCATTTTCTATCTCTAACTCCATTTAATTCAATACATATGAGGGATATATTATTTACTTATTTAATATGGATATGTGGAATACATTTTTTACTTGGGATATGATTGATGGGTGGGTTAGTCAATAAGACACAAATTTAATGTGATTGAGAATATGAAAGGGAACGATATACATGGGAATTATATTTCACTTCTTCCCAAATCACATGATTCTATTTCATGGAGAAATATGGAGGAGTACATTATCATTAACCTCAAATTCCAAGTCTGATCGATTATTGTCAGCATAGCTCTTCTATCATAATTTAGTAGCCCACATGTACTACTGAATGGTATTAACCATTTCAACAATATCCATGACCAATTCAGGTCCACGTATTTTGTGTTCACCAATGTCATCCCAGAACATATGCATTCTATATCTCTACCTATAATGGGCTTCATATTGATCCATTTAGAATATTGAGTGGAAACTATTATTGTAAAAGAACTCTACTAGAGTAATATGTTGATCATATCCTCCTTTGAATCCCATTGATCATGATCTCGTCATCTATTATTCTTCATAGATAGTATGCTCATTTTTTCCATTAGTTTGAGGGTGATAATACATACTAATGGTTAACATTGTATTCAGATCAGTTTTGATACTTTAGCCTAAATTGGCAGTAAATCTCAAATTTTGACCAGATAAAATCGATAGTGGAGTTTCATGCAGTCTCAATACTTCTCTGATATATATCCTTTCAAGATAATCAAGTGATAATTCCCCCAATATTAATATTAAATTAAAAGTAATTATATGATGACCCACCAGAACCCATATATATTTATTTCATCTTGATTTACTTGGAAGACCAGTGACAATTTCCATGGAGACACCTTCCCATTTAATGTAGGTATGAGTAATGAATACATCATCCCCCTATATTTCCATTTATCCTTCACTTTTCTATATAAAAAGAAATTTTAATGTAAATTCCATGATATCCTTATTCATATTTTACCTCAAATAATGCTCCTGGAGATATTGATACATGTTCTTTCTCCCTAAAATGATAGAAACTGTTGAGCTTTGTGTTTCATTCGAAATATAATTATTTATCTTAGTATTTTATGGTACACATAGTTATGGACTAATTCTTAAAAATAAATATTCATTGATTTTGAACACTAAATATTTATATTCTCTTATATATTCCATATTTTCATGAATCTATACACCATATATTTGATTAAAATTTATTTTCTCAATAAGGGATGTTTATGTGATTGTTGTGAAAGGAATACTGATGTTCCTTTAGTTAAGAATCCCATATCCATCCTTTTAAAATCAATGAATATTGGATCATTCCCAATTCTTATCATTGACATGGTTTACAAATCATTTATATTTAGATAATATTTTACTTTATTTTATTTTCATGTATCTTATTTGATTGAGTATTAATAGTCCTTGATCAAATCTAACCATCATCAATGGTGAATATTAAGCTCTTTCTATGTGAATATATACTTGAGGATATTATAATATGTCTATATTTCACGTTTAAAACCATAGAGATAATGCCACAATATATTCCACATGATGGTCACTAATTACAACTCCATATCATGCATTTTATAGTTATTATCATGAACATTCAACTTCTCTAGGTCATAAATTATTAGTTTATTTTTCTTTATTTGTACACATCCAAAGACCTTCTTTGAAGAATTGATGAATACCAGGAAAATTTCTTTAATTCAGTGACACATGAGTACTAGGGAATTGAAAAGACTCATTTAAAATTATATGAATGCCTCATATAATTCATCAACCTAGTCAAACATTACTATCTTATGAGTAATCTTGGATCGTGGTTTCAACAATTAGGAGATGTTTCTCAAAAAACATCAATTATACCTAGATAGTCCAAGAAAACTACTAATATCTACTATAGATACTGGTGGGGACCACTCTTCAACATCCATTGTCCGGGAAGGGTTTATAGATATCCCTTTTTTGGTGATAAAATACCCCAAGAATGATACATTATCTACCTAGAACTAACATTTAATTTATTTGGCATATATCTTCTACTTTCACAAAGTATTTTTCATTGTATGGAAATTATTCTAATAGTGTTTTATTTTAGATTATATCAAAATATAATCTATAATGGCAGAATCAATTTTTTAGGGAATATCTATATGCTATATTAATTCATCCCATAAATATTATAGGTGCATTATTGAGTCTATAGGAAATCACTGTGAAGTCATAGTGTTCTTTCTTTTTTTGAAAGACAGTCCTATGAATATCTTCCTCCTTCCCGAAGATCCACCTTAGTGAAATATTGATCCCCAATTAGTTATTTGAATAATTAATATATCTATTATAGAGGACAAATTTTCTTTATATTTATCATTTTGAGTTCATCATATTCAATACAAAGGTGAATTGACCCATAATTATTCTTGATAAAGAGAACCGATGAACCCAAAAGTGAAGAACTCAATCTTAGAAAACACTTTTCCAAATTCTCTTTTAACTTATTCTCTAATTCTTCCAACCCAACGGTTTCCATTATATAAGGAGTCTTCGATATGTACATATATGTAGGTATAGTTTTTATTGATAATTAAACCTACTCGTAAGGATTAAGACCATCCAATTATTAATGAAATACATCAGTATAATCTATCACAATGGGAATAACATAAAGCATGATTATCTATTTGGTGTTAATAATTTGATCTTGAAATAATTTTCTATAATACAATAATATACACACTTGAGTGGATAATTCCAAATGAGATTAATCCTCAACTTTAAACTTGTGAAAAATCAAAGGATGACTTGGGATGTGAAGAGTGATCTCCTTCTCCAAACAGATATTGGATTTATATAAAGATAATTAATCCTTGCCCAATATAGTATCAAATTCCACTAAATGAATTTTATAATTATTTATATAATGTAAATTCACATAAAATTAAACATATTATACAATAATAATTGATTATTTCCCTAGTGAATCAATTAATTTGTGTTGGTGACTTGAAGCTTTTAAAAACATCCTACATATACCAAATACGCAATAAGACATACATAACTCTACAGTGCTAGATCATAATCATTATAGGTTAGGACCTTCCTAGTTATTTTGGTTTATATATTTCTAGTTTTAATCATTTTAATTAGACCTTTTATTAGGTAATTGACTTGGATAATGACCAATTTCCCCACATCTAAGTCATTGAAACGTTAATGGTACCTTAGGTTGAACTTTGATTCCTATTTCTTATTAACTGGACTCAATGTTTTTTCTAGTAAATTAATATGATTCCCCTATTTTCCACATTCTAAACATTTCACAGTCCCCTTTAAGTAGTGTTCCAGATGCCTCTTTCCACAATCTTGACATTTGGGATGTTGGTTCTTCTTTCTTCTATGGGATTTATCTATAAAACCTCTTGAATTAAACACTATTTTCCACATTTTGTCTCTATCCCCATCAGACTATTTGTTTCCTAAAATCTTTTTATCCACCATAAAGTCACCAAAAATATCTTTATATATATCAAAGTCTCAAATCTCCATTTATTTTCATAAACTCAACTTCAATCCACTATAGAATTCATTCACATTACTTTTAGTGTTCATTAAAAATCCAAAGGCCTATAGTGGAAGCCATGTGAATTTTTTATAATACACACCGATAGAATAATTTAACTTTTTCATTAGTCCAAAGAAATCCATATAATTTTTAATGTAATGATCTCATAGAAAATAGTTATTGACAAATATTTTATTGAATTCATCTCCTTCCAAGGAATCAATATCGTGTTTAAAATTTTTGTTCTTGATTAGTGTATACCATTGATTCCCTTCCCCTTCAAGGTGATAAACAACCATAAACAATTTCACTTGTTTTTATAATTTGAGGATATAGAATGTCTTCTCCATAGAGTTAATACATTATTCTGAACTAAGGGGATCAAAAGATTTACTAAAGGTATGAGATCTTTATCGTATAAATAACTCTACCACAACTTTCTCTTTCATAAGAGGAGGGAATTCTACATGATTCATGACATTATTTATATCATATGTCAAATGATCCAATACATCTGTGAAGTTCATAGCAACCAATATTATAACACTATTTATATCATTAGATCATTCATCACATTACATATCATGTTGGTTGTTGGAATGTGTCCTTCTCTTTTATTCCTATAACAAAAAAAGGAAAAATATTATAAGAATATTCAATCTAAAAATTATATAATAAAGGTAAAATATGAACTTATAAGGAATCAAATATAAATAACACATAAATAATGATTTATAAGTCACTAGGTTTTCAATTTATTTTATCTATTTAAATTTTTACATCGATCTTTTCATACCTAATAGTCAATTTACATCCATCATAGTGGTTCACGAAGAGTTAGAAAGTTCTCCAAAGAATATCACCCAAGAGTGTCAAACCATGTGTGTAGTAAGTCCTCATTATCATGAAATAATTCAAAATGAAGTAAAATCTAAATTATCACTTTTTGGGGTTATTTCACCTAGGCAAAACTATGCTTGATCCATATCCACTTGTATTATCTAAACATGGAAGTAATTTATTTGAATCCTCTCACTCTATACTTAACAAAAATTACATGATATTGTAATATACTTAGAAGTATCCATATGATTCTCACTAAAGGTATATAGTCTTAATACCCAAAAAAATTTATACCTTTATCTGATGCCAACTATAGTGACTCAATAATTTTAGACACATTTTTACATGATTTTTAACAAATATATCTAATAATTACAACCCAAAGATCTTGATACATATTTTCATTGGAAGACTAAGTTAATAATACATATAGATGAGACTAAAATAAATAATATTTCTTTTATTCTCAATAATGTTATTATTTATCCCAATGCTTTGCTAAAACTACATAACGTAGCATGGGGAAGACATAGAAGAAAGGGGTGAGCTATAAATCTTAGTAAGGAAATACACATGATATTGAAGCATAACATATGAGTCAAAAGGCATAACATGATATCATAAAATATAAGGATCATGAATAATCACATGGGAGAATAATATAAATAATATCTTATCATATGATCATGGAAACATGGGAATGTGGAAGCAATATATGACATGCCACAAACACGAGTAAAGGAAAACTGCCAGGATGACATCACATTGTGGTTTGAGCCCCATAATTTATAAGGTTATCTCATTAACACCATAAATAATGTATCATGAGAAAAAAATTACCCAATAAATTGGATCTATATCTAGGAACACACATAATAACATGTATATTCATATGTTCATATAAAAAGGAAATCCATCTTAAGGAATAAGTATAATAATTACCCTTAGAACAAAATTTGTTGCATTTGAGAAAAGAACTTATAAATCATATTACCCCATAAAGGTATGGGATAATAATCTAGGTATATATGTTAGAAACTTATATATAATACATTTATAATAATTTTATAACATTTAAAATAGCGAGAATATAATATAGATATAGAAATATCATAACCTCAAGAAAACTGGTGGTTCTGAGAGATCTGTTACCTTATGTTCGAGAATCATTCTGAACATGCACTCAATGTCTTGGATAAAGAAATTAGATTAATTAATTACTTAATTAAGAATATTTTACAATTATATTTTATGTATTATATTTTTATTTTGTTCATTTATAATCATTCCATTGCAATATAATGTTTAAAATCACTACTTCATGGGTGTTCGTTTCATGGTTCCATGGTTGGATCATTCATCGATAATTATTGATGTTCCTGTAAAATGGGAATAAAAATTCAGATGTGAAATGAAATAATATTCCTATAATTCCATAAATTATAATTTTCCCAAATACCCGTAATTGTTTCCTCATAGGGATTATTCATTCCGAGAAAATATTATCGTTACGTAGTTTGTTCGTTTAGGTGGTTTTACCGACCATCATGAACTAATTTTGTTCTAATAAATTTTATGTCTTAAAATTCATTATATAACATAAACATATATATAATATAAATAATTATTTCATTTTAAACCTTTTTATGTGAATTTATGCCAACTAATAATGTGGTAGTGGGAAAAAAATATCATTGTCTATGAAGGCAGTGAACCAACAAGATACAGACAATGGTTTCATTATTCTTTGAATAAGATGAGATGAGAAAGAGTTGGATTGTATATATTCCATTATAAAATATAAAATTTATATATATATATATATATATTATGGACTTATTATTCTATGTTGGAAGATGGAGTCATGTAGAATGTAGAAGAAGAAATGAATTTATAAGAGGTAAATTGAGAATATTACCTCTTAAATGTCTTCCACTTGAAATACTCATTAGGGATCTTGGAATTAATATTTTAGTGATACCAATAACACTAGAATGTGTGGGAGAGGTTTGGAAAGAATTTTTGTAACACCCCGACCCCAGTTTCCCAGATTTGGTGCATTAATACATAACATTGGCATGATCACAAGAAAGATCAAGTCTCGAAAGACCGATTAGTTTAGTAGCCTTGGAAACACTAGATAAATTCATAAAGTTTACATTACATCATAAAATTAAATCTAAAACAACATAGTATCCCTAGTCCACACTCATATCCCCTCATAAAATCCCTACAGGTCATTCATAAAATAAATATTCACATCCTGGGAAAAATAAAACATAGAAATGGGTGAGCTCAAATGCTCAGTAAGGGTAAGTAATACCGCATAAAATGGCATAAATATTAAGCATGGTAAATAATTGAAACCCCATTCCATTACCAATAATAAACATGAATACTTTTAAGGAAACAAAATGAGCTGAGTAAATAATGACATAATAAAACATTACAATGAGTATTCTAATAGTCGAATTACCACATGAACCATCAATATTATTTCCATAATGAGGGAATGTATAATTCCATACATTCTGAAACATTTTTTCAAGGCCTCGGCCAAGACGTCTAAAAATGATTAAGGCCTCGGCCAAAACCATAAATCAAATTGGGAAAGGGCCTCATCCAATTCCACATCTAGTTGTCTAATTAGACCTACCAATGCATCGAGGAGCTATAGCGGGCTCCACCCGTCACTTACTAAGTCCAATACATTCCTCATATGAAAAGGTTTAAACATATCATAAACATTAGTATTAAACCTAGCATATGAAATGTCAATAATTTAACCATCAACAATGAATGGTATAAAAATTTCACATCCATAGTCAAACATAAAAAAAAAACTTCATTACAATATGTATTTTTTGTATCATAATAAATCAACTTCAAATAAACTGAAAATCCATCAAACGATGTTGACATAGATGAACTCAAAACTATTTGAGAGAAATATCACTTTTTTTAAATAATTTAAAGGTCACATAATTATAAAATAAAACATTTACTTTGAAAATATCCTTATAATCTTTTAAGGGAAGCTTTGATGATGTTATAATGGTGGAAAATAGCCACACCTGCTGTATAAGTTAACAAAATATTCTTACCTTAAATTTGTTGAAAAGTTCAAAAATTACCTTGCTTAGAAAATAACAGAAATATTCCTTTCAAAACACCTAAGGGTGTAAATTAATTTAACCCATTGTCTAGTAAATAGTAAAAATGTTTTGAAATATATTTTTATGAAACATGGATGTGGATGATAAAGAGGTCCCGGTAGATAATTTTGTATGAACAACCTCGAATAATGAAGAGATTGTGAAATAAACCCTTACCAATTTGGTAAATTACAAAACATACACCCCATGAAAGAGGTATCATACAATTAATATGTAAATACACATAAATTAATGTATATTATCCAAAGAATACAATTATGAGTAGTACATACACCACACATGAGGTAATAGTGGCAATATGGTATGAATCTCAAAGGAATAAGGAGTGAGATGAAAAACCCTTACCTTGTACTATTCCTTAGTCGATGGTATGTTAACCTCCTGTATAATAGTTAACACATTGTTATTAAATTATATAATAATAATATACATTAATATGATATAATATATGATCTTTTAACATTGCTTTGTTAATAATATATTAGTATTATCATCGTTTCAGGTGTTAACTTACTCGTTTTCTTTTACATGTTTTGTTACAGAAGTCGTGTTTGTTATGAATTGGTTGTATATTATTCATATCCAGAATTATATAAAGTCCTTAAACATTACTTTTAATCATCAAATGAGAATTATACTTAAATGGATATGACGGGGAATGAATATCACCGCGTTCGTGGAGACAGTAGTCCGTACGTACGCACGAGCGACAATATCATTCTTTTGATATTAAAATAATATATAATTGGATTTTTTATCATATATAAAGAATAATTATCATGTTATATTTATTATTTACATGAATTAGACACCATTATTATATCCATCTAAATAATAATGTATTGAATAACAATTACACCACGACGTGGAGACGGTAATTCGTACGTACGTGCGTATGGTGACATGCTATTCAAAGGATGGATAAAATAACGAAAATGGTTGTTATATATTTATAATAACATCACATTATATAGAAGATACTGGAGTTATAATTTTATATAGGAAATAACAAATAATGAAGAAGTTGAAGAAGAAAGGAACCTGGAAAGGGTGGCGAAAACATTACCTCTTTTTCGGGCTCTTCCTTTTGATTTGATCAAATGGGCTCTATAGGTTGGGTTTATGATCAAAATAAGTCCTCTAGGTTGAAGTGAGGGACGTTTATAGAGTATTTGGGAAGTTTTTTGTCGATCCAAAATGCTTTGAAGGTGTGAAGAATTGGTTAGAAGTGGTGCCATTTTATATGGGGGAGGAGAGGCTCTTTAAGAAAAACTTAAAGTATTAATTTATAATAAATTCATATTCGGTTTATAATGGATCCAAAGTGTATCATTCAAATTATAATGTGGGGATGGGTTGATACCCTTTCAACCAATATATTTTAGACAAGTTTGGATCATTATATTAACCTTATCTTTTAGTTTTATCTCTTAGTTAATTAGATTGACATTTACCATGTCACTTTGTATTTTTATACTATATAGTTAATAAACCTACTATATACATCCAAGAAACCCCCAAGTGGTCAATAAATAATAAACCTATCATTATATAAGTCCCGTTGATGAACCTTAGATATTTAGGAATAGAATATCAATTAATAATATAATATTTGTTTTAAAAACTCATTTATGTCAATTTTGACACTATTAAATAATTGATTTTTTTAAAGTCTTAAAAACATTATTAATTCAAATAAAATTCATTTAATCAATCCTAACATGTCATATTAACCAATAAAATTCGTGTATGTCATCAAAACATTCAAATTATATTTATTTTAACATTTATAATACCAATTATTTGATTCTTTCATTAATAAGGAAAATACTGCATCATTATTGTGTCATAAATAAATTTAATTATTAAATGTCTAAAAAATATAACTAAAATACCATTATATAGTAAATATTTTTATATTTGTAATTAATATTTATAGTCTAAAATACAACATATATAACCCTATGTAAAAAAAATTTTCTAAACGATATAAGCTTTTGTGATTTTTGTATTTATATTAACTTAATTAATATAAAGTGTCCTTATCACCTACAAGTTTCTCCATGGGGTCCAAAAATTGACCCAAAGATGTCCATTGTCGTAAATGTATCAACCTATTAGGTTAGGACACGTTTTATGGTAATTTATTATTATTATAATATTATTTGTTTACCCTTATTTATCGGATTTACCCTTTAACCATGGTAAATAAAATATTTACCGAAGAAATTATTCAAAATGTCTAAAAATAAAAGTTTCCTATTTAAAAAATTGGGACATCCAGATTCCAAATATGGAATCCATTTTTTCAAATTCAAAACATAGAAGTGGTAGAAAGAAATTTAAAATTAATTCTCGTTGTTAAAACAAAAAGCGTGTTTTAAGAGATAATAACTATAAAAAGATTGAAATTTGTTTATGTCTGGTTTAATTGTGAAATTATGTCTAATGACCAATATTGTATAAAATGGTAAAAAATATATTCTAAATATACTTTAAAACCACTCAAATTAATAATTTAACACTGTTAATTATTTCGATTAAAACAGTTGTTTTTAAATAAAATTCAGTAATTTTCATTATTCATCAAAATATAGAAGTTATCCGAAAAGTACCAAAATTTCACCCTAGGAGAATTTCAATATTCTAAATCCAAAAATGAAGTCCATTTTGAGAGATAAAATTTATAAAATTTAAAAATTGTGTATTACTATTCATAACGGCTACTTTGATTGGCCGCGGTGGGTTAGAATCTCGAAGTTGCGTACAACACACGCTACTGTATTATTCAAAGGAATCGTACCGTGGAAGCTTGAGGTGTTACATTATCCCCTCCTTCAAATAATTTCTCCCTCTAAATTTCTAGAATACTACAGCCTGAAAAGACTCAGGTGGTTCTTCATCATGAGTTCCTCGGGTTTTCACATTGCCTCTTCCATCTTATGGTTTCTGCATAGAAATTTTACCAGACGAGTCATCCGGTTTCTTAGAACTTGTTCTCTTGTATCAAGAATCATAATGGGATATTCGAAATAAGACATATGGGGTTCCAGTTCTAATTCCTCGTAAGTGAGTACATGCGTTGGGTCAGGCATATATTTTCTCAATAGTGATACGTGAAACACATCGTGAACTTTGGAGAGACTTGGCGGCATTGCCAAATGGTAAGATACAACCCCAATTCGCTCTAGAATTTATAAAGGTCCTATATACTTGGGACTCAATTTACCTTTCTTGCTGAAACGTATAACTCCCTTCCACGGAGATACCTTCAAGAAAACATGATCTCCTACCTGAAATTCCAAATCCTTCCTTCGGTTTTCAGCATATCTCTTCTGCCTACTTTGAGATGCATTGATGTGGTTTTGGATTACCTTCACCTTCTCCATCGTTTCCTCCACTAGTTCTAGGCTTAAAAGTTTTCTTTCACCAACGCCATCCCAACAGGTTGGTGTGTGATATCTCTTTCGGTATAATGCTTCATATGGTTCCATTTGAATGCTAGAATGGAATCTATTGTTATAGGAAAATTATACCAGAGGTAAATATTGATCCACATACCCTGAAATTCAAGTGAGAATGATATCAATATGTCTTATAAGGTTTGACTAGTCTGTTCTGATTGTCCATCTGTTTGAGGGTGGTAAACAGTGCTCAAATGAAGTTCTGTATCCAAGGACTTCTGATGAATCTTCCAAAATATCGAAGTAAAACGAGGATCTCGATCTGAAACAATCGATAGGGGTACTCCATGAAGTCTCACAACTTTATTAATATATAGTCTTATTAGATGTCCAAGTGGTAAATCTTCCCTTATATCAAGAAAATGTGATGACTTGGTAAGACGATCAACGACGACCCATATTGCATCATTCCTTCTAGGAGTCTTTGGTAGTCTCATGACAAAGTCCATAGTGATATTATCCCATTTCCACTCAGGTATGAGAAGAGGTTGCATGACTCTTCTAGGCTGTTGCCTTCCAGCTTTCACTTGTTGACAAACCATACATGTTGACACAAAATCACCAATCTCCCTCTTCATGTTGTCCCACCAAAAATGTTCCTTAAAATCTCTATATATTTTGGTGCTCCCAGGGTGTATAGAGAAATTGGAACTATGAGCATCATCCAACAATTCCCTTTTTAGATCAGGTATATTGGGAACACAAAGTCTCTTCCCAAATTTCAAAATTCCATCTTCATGCACAAAGTCACTCCATCTCCCATCACTCACAGCTTTAATCTTCTTTTGAAATTCTTCCTCATCAGTCTGAGAACTCTTAATCCTTTCTAGTAAAGACGGTTTGGCAACCATTTGAAAAATTATCGATGTTTCACCTTCAATGGTAATTCCCATATCTATCTTCACTAGATCCATATATATAAGATCTTTTCCCACTCTCATCTTGTTCAGAACTCCATGATCCTTTCTACTCAAAGAATCTTCCACCTTATTTGCCTTCCTCGGGTGCTAGTGTATCTTGAAATCATAATCCTTGAGTAGTTCAAGCCATCTACTTTTCCTTATGTTGGGTTCTTTCTATGAGAAAATATACTTCAAACTGTTGTGATTAGAATAAATCTCACATTTTTCACCATAGAGATAATTTCTCCATTTCTTCAAAGCAAAGATTATAGCAGCTAACTCAATATCATGAGTAGGATAGTTTTGATCATTAATTTTCAGCTATCATGATGCATAGGCAATAACTCTATCATTCTGCATAAGGACACAACCAAGTCCTTTCTTCGATGCATCACTACAAATAACGAACCCATCATTCCCCAATGGTATAGTCAATATAAGGGCATTGAATAATCATCTCTTCAGTTCTTAAAAACATTCTTCACACTCCTTTTTCCAAAAAAATTTACCCCCTTTATGCTTGATCTTTGTAATGGGTTGGCTAATCGGGTAAAATTTTGGACGAAACGTCGATAGTAACCAACCAAACCAATAAAACTGTGTACCCCAGTTATACTCATAGGCGCTTGAAATTTTTGGATTGATCTTGTCATAGAGGTATCCATGAAAATTCCCTCCTTAGAGATAATATGGACAAGGAAAGAAATCTCCTAAATCTAGAATTCACACTTTCTAAACTTCCCATATAATTCATGTCTTCTATGAGTCTTCAGGATAATGCGCAAGTGATTTTTAGGATCTTAGTAGCTTTTTGAATATACCAAGGTATCATTAATAAATACCACCACAAAATCAACGAGATATTCCTTGAAAAATATATTCATTAGATCCATGAATACAAAGGGTGCACTAGTCAATCCAAAAGGCATTACAGTAAACTCGTAATGCCCGTACCTGGTTCGAAATGTTGTCTTCAGAATGTCTTCCTTCTTCACACACAACTGATGGTGTCTAGATTGAAGGTCAATCTTTGAAAAGTATTGAGCTCCATGTTGTTGGTCAAATAAATAATCAATGCGAGGTAGGGGATACTTGTTCTTTATTGTTATAGCATTGATCTCCCTGTAGTCAACGCACAACCTCATAGATCCATCTTTCTTCTTAACAAAAAGGACAGGGGCTTCCCATGGAGAAACACTAGGCCGAATAAATCTATTATTAATCAATTCCTATAGTTCTTTCTTTAGTTCAAATAATTCCATAGTGGCCATTCTATAATGGGTCTTCGATATAGGCCTTGATCTAGGAATTGAATCGATGGAAAACTCAACTTATTGTTCTGGATGGTGTCGAGGTAAATCTTCCAAAAACACATCTACATATTCTTTCACAATAGGTACATACTCTATTTGAACATTTCTTTCCTCACCCATAATTATTTTATTCTCTTCCTCCCCGATAATTGAATTTAGTTGAGGTACTGGGGGTGGATCTAGAAAATAATTAGGTGGAGACGATTCTGATCTAAAGATAAGGAGTTCCTTATCATCATCATCAAGAATCATAACCTCTTTCTTCTTATAATAAATCTTCGCATGATGGTCCAAAATCCAGTCCATACTAAGGATTATATAAAATTCAATCATAGGTATGATGATGAGATCAGAGGATAAAGAACATTTATGTGCTCTAATGGGGGCGGATTCATAAAACATTTATGCAATGATACTTCCCTTAAGAGTTTTAACTAAAAACTCTATTGTTAAATCAAATAGGAAATATCTAATTTTCTTAGAAAGCTGGGAAGATATGAAACAATGCGATGATCCAGAATCAAATAATGCATTTTCTAAACTTGAGGAAACCATTAAATTACCTGCCACCATGTCTTTCGGGGCTTCACCCTCAACAGTAGTGATTGCATAAGCTTGGCCTTGATCCCTTGGCCTTTTCTGAGGTAAGTTTCCTTGTAACTTAGGGAATTAATTTTCATAATGTCCCATCTCCCTACAATGGTAGCATTGAACATTGGTAGTCCCTTTCTTTCATTCACAATCACCAGCTAGATGGCCCGTCTGTCCACATTTGTTGCACACTCCTTTTCCTTTTGGACAGGCACCAAGGTGCTTCCTCCCGCAATTGTCATAGGGTGAAAATTCAATTCCTCCCTTCTTCCCTGTTTCCTCATTTCCTTTCCCAGAGTGCTCTGCAGATATCTTCTTCTCTTGCTTTGATTTAAAGTCAAAAGACTTAGAGAACACCTTTTCTGTCTTGATAGCACACGAGACAATATCTTCGTACAATGAGAAGGATTGTGAAACTAATGCTTGATGAAGAAATGGTTTTAACCCATCAAAGAAATGATCAATATTAGTTCTTGGGTTACATATATAATCTACAACATACCTCGCTAACCTCGTAATGTTATCCTCATACATTGCGACATTATCATCCTCCTTTTTCCTCAGACTCAGAAATTGCTGATCCATATCTGCTCGATGGTCATGACGAATGTATTTTTCTAAAAAAATATCTTTGAACTCCCTCTATTCCATATTTTATAATTCATCATCCTCCTTTGTATTTTGAATCAAGGACCACCAAGGGTCAGCATCTCCAACGAGGCAGTAAACTTCCATGATAACTTTTTCCCTTTCGCTTTTCCCCAAAGCATGGAATATTTTCTCTAAGGAGTTTATCCATTGCTCAGCCACTAATGGAATTGTAATCACATTGAATGTTGGTGGTTGTTGTCTCATGAATCGGTCTATCATTGATCCTCCACACTGCGGATCAGGGTGCTCCTTACAGATAAGGTTATTATTCATAACCTGAGTGATTTTTCCCATTATGGTGATTAGCTGATCAGCACCATTTGCATCCCCAGCTCCACTAAAATTATCTTGAGCAGGAGGGAAATAGGTACATGGAGTTGGTGCATTGATACAGTTTCCATTTCTTCCACTAGGATCCATTTCTAAATAATGGCATAAACTAGATTAGTTTATGAATCGATATATATAATTCCAAACATATAAAATACTCAAAAAAAATTCAAAAGTTTATTGATATAATCCATAATCATAAAAAAAGTTCTCTTTTAGGAAGTATATACTTATAACCCTTCATAATGGTTTGTAATGAAAATGAGAATTATCCTAAGCATATCCCCTGGGAGTTTCGTAACCAAGAGTGCAACAAGGTCCGTTTTTATTCACCAGTTCCCATTCGAGTCTAGATCAAAGTGGTGTTTTCAGGTTTTACCCCTAGGTACATCTGTACTAGAGCCGCCTCGACCTGCTTGTATCCAGACAGGGATGTATTGCTTAAAAAACTCACAAAATCTCTACAATACCAAAATTCTAGGAAGTTCTTCTATACTGATACTCAAAGTCTATCTTAGGGATATGTGTTCTAATCAGAGTTTATCTAAATCTAGTTTCCAAGGTTTGTACTAAACATCCTCTGATACCAACTGTAATGCCTCGACCCCAGTTTCCTAGAGTCGGTGTATTATTACATAACATTGGCATGATCACAATAAAGATCAAGTCTCGAAAGACCAATTAGTTTAGTGGCCATAGAAACACTAGATACATTCATAAAGTTTACATTACATCATATAATAAAATCTATAACAATATAGTCCCCATAGTCCACACTCATATCCTCTCATATTATCCATGCAGGTCATTCATAAAATACTTCTTCACATCCTGGGAAAAATAAAACATAGAAATGGGTGAGCTCAAATCCTTAGTATGGGTAAGTAATACAATAGAAAATGACATAAATATTAATCATGGTAAATAATTGAAACATCATGCCTTTACCAATAATAAACATGAATATTTTTATGGAAATAAAATTAGCTGAGTAAATAATGCCATAATAAAACATAATCATGTGTAGTATAATAGTAAAATTACCACATGAACCCTCAATATTATTTCCATAATGAGGGAATGTATAATGCAAGATATTCTGAAACATTTTATCAAGGCCTCGGCGAAGAAGTCTAAAAATGATTAAGGCCTCAGCCAAAACCATAAATCAAATTGGGAAAGTGCCTCGGCCAATTCCACATCTAGTTGTCTCATGAGACCTACCGATGCATCGAGAAGCTATAGTGGGCTCCACCCGTCACTTACTAAGTCCAATACATTCCTCATATGAAAAGGTTTAAACATATCATAAACATTCGTATTAAAACTAGCATATAAAATGTCAATAATTTAACCAAAAACCATGAATAGTATAAAAATATCACATATACAGTCAAACATATCACAAAAAAAATCATTACAATATGGAAGTTTTGTATCATAATAAATCCTCTTCGAATAAACTTAAAATCCATCAAAAGATGTTAACATAGATGAAATCAAAACTATTTGAGAGAAATATCTCTTTTTTTTAAATGATTTAAAGGTAACATAATTATAAAATAAAACATTTACTTTGAAAATATCATTATAAGCTTTTAAGGGAAGCATTGATTATGTTATAATGGCAAAAAATAACTGCACCTACCGTATAAGTTAAAAAACATTCTTACCTTAAATTTGTCGAAACGGTCAAAAAGTACCTTGTTTGGAAAACGACGGAAATATTCCTTTAAAAACACATAGGGGTATAAATTAAATTAACCCATTGTCTAGTAAATAGTAAAAATGTTTTGAAATATATTTTTAAGAAACATATATGTGGATGATAAAGAGGTCCCTGTAGATAATTTTGTATAAATAACCTCAGATAATGAAGAGATTGTGAAATAAACCCTTACCAATTTGGTATCTTACGAAACATAAACCCCATAAAAGAGGTATCATACAATGAATATGTAAATACACATACATTAAAGTGTATTACACAAAGAATACAATTATGAGTAGTACATACACCACAAAAAGGTAATAGTGGCAATATGGTATGAATCTCACAGGAATAAGCAGTGAGATGAACACCCCTTACCTTGTAATTTTCCTTAGTCGATGGTATGTTAACTTCCTCTATAATACTTAAACTATTGTTATTAAATTATACAATAATCATATACATTAATATGATATCATATATGATCTTTTAACATTGCTTTGTTAATAATATCTTAGTATTATCGTTGTTTCGGGTGTTAACTTACCCATTTGCTTTTACATGTTTCGTAACATAAGACGTGTTTTTTATGGATAGGTTGTATCTTATTCATATACAAAATTATATCAAGTCTAAAAACATTATTTTTAATCATAAAATTAGAATTATACTTAAATGGATATGATGGGGAATGAACCTCATCATGTTCGTGGAGACGGTAGTCTGTATGTACGCACGAGCGACAATATCATTCTTTTGATATTAAAATAACATATAATTGGATGTTCTATCATACATAATGAATCATTATCATGTTATATTTATTATTTACATGAATTACACATCATTATTATACCCATCCAAATAATAATGTATTGAATATAAATTACACCACGACGTGGAGATGATAATCCGTACGTACGCACGTATGGTGACATGTCCTTCAAAGGATTGATAGAATAATGAATATGGTTGTACTATATTTATAATAAAATCATAGTATATATAAGATACTGGAGTTTTTATTTTATAAAGGAAATAACAAAGAATGAATAAGTTAAAGAAGAAAGGAACTTGAAAAACGGTGGTGAAAACATTACCTCTTCTTCGGGTTCTTCCTTTTGATTTGATCAAAAGGGCTCTATTGGATGGATTTCTGATCAAAATAAGGCCTATAGGTTGAATTGATAGAAGTTGAAAGAGTATTTGGTCTGGGTTTGGCCGAAACAAAAGTCTTTTAAGGTGTTAATAATTGGTTATAAGTGGTGTCCTTTTATAAGGGGGAGGAGGGGCTCTTTAGGAAAAAACATAAGTATTAATTTATAATAAATTCATATTCTGTTTCTAATGTATCCAAAGTAGATTATTAAAATTATAATGTGGGTATGGGTAGAAATAATTTCAAACAATAGATTTTATAAAGGTTTGGGTCATTATATTAACCTTATCTTTTAGTTTTAACTTCTAGTTAATTAGATTGACATTACCATGTCACATTTTTTTATATTATATAGTTAATAAACATACTATATATATCCAAGAAACCCCCAAGTGGTCCCTTAATAATACACCTATAATTATATAAGTCATTTGGCTGAAACTTAGATTTTTAGGAATAGAATATCAATTAACAATATAATATTTGTTTTAAAAACTCATTTATGTCAATTTTGACTCTATTCAATAATTGATTTTTGTTAAAGTCTTAAAAACTTTATTAATTCGAACCAAATTCATTTAACCAATCCTAACATGTCATATTAACCAATAAAATTCTTTTATGTCATCAAAACTTCCAAATTATATTTTTTTAACATTTATAATACCAATTATTTGATTCTTTCATTAATAAGGAAAATACTGCATCATTATTGTGCCATAAATAAATTTAATGATAAAATGTCTAAAAATTATAAATAAAATACCATTAGGTATGAAATATCTTTATCTTACTAATTAATTTTTATAGTTTAAAATCCAACATATATAACCCTATGTAAAATTTGTTTTTCTAAAAGATATATGCTTATGTCATTTTTGTCTTTATTTTAACTTAATTAATATAAAGTGTCCTTATCACCAACAAGTGGCTCTATGGGGTCCCCAAATTGACCCAAATATGCCCATGGTCGAGCATGTATCAACCGATAAGGCTAGGACATGTTTTATGGTAATTTATTATTATTATTATATTATTTTTTACAATTATTTACCAGATTATCCCTTTAACCATGGTAAATAAAATATTACCGAAGTAATTATTCAAAATGTCTAAAAATAAAAGTTACCTATTTACAAAATTTAGACATCCTGATTCTAAATATGGAATCCATTTTTCAAAATTCAAAAGACAGAAGTGGCAGAAATTAATTTAAAATTTATTCCTGTTGTTAAAACAAAAAACTTGTTGTTAAGAGATAATAACTATCAAAATATTGACACTTTTTTATGTCCGGTTTAATTTTGAAATCATGTCCAATGACCAACATTGTATTAAATGGTAAAAATATATTCTAAATATACTTTAAAACCACTCAAATTAATAATTTATCACTGTTAATTATTTCGACTAAAAAAGTTGTTTTTAATTAAAATTCAGTAATTTTCACTATTCATCATAATATAAAAGTTATCTGAAAAGTAACAAAATTTCACCCTATGATAATTTCGATATTCTGAATCCAAAAATTAATTCCATTTTGAGAGATAAAATTAATAAAATTTCAAAAAGTGGGTATTAATATTCATAATGGCTACATTGATTGGTCGCGGTGTGGTAGAATCTCGAAGTTGCGTACAACACACGCTACTGTATTATTCAAAGGGAATCTGTAGCGTCCCGACCCCATTTACCCAGAGTCTTTACATTATTACATAACATTGGCATGATCACAAGAAAGATCACGTCTCGAATGAAAGATTAGTTTAGTGGCCTTGGAATAACTAGATAGATTAATAATGTTTATATTACATCATAAAATGAAAACTACATCATTATAATCTCCATAGTCCACACTCTTATCCCCTCATACTATCCCTGTAGGTCATTCATAAATTACTTTTTCACATCCTGGGAAAAATAAAACATATAAAAGGGGTGAGCTCAAATTCCCAGTAAGGATAACAATATAGCAGAAACTTTCATAAATAAGAATAAACATTTAAGGTAATGTATAGCTAAAACAAAAGACTTTTAAACTTGAACTTCATCATAATATGGAAATGATCAAATGAAATAATGCAATTTAATTATTCACATGGATATTCTACTAGTCGAATAATCACATGAAATATTAATAACCACGTTCATAATGATGGGATGCATAATGCCAGACTATCATAACCACATAGCCAAGGCCTCGTGCCAAGACTACAAATAAGATTTTTCCAAGGCATTGTGCCAAGACACTAGTTTGTCTCATGAGACCTACTGATGCATCGAGGAGCTATAGCAGGCTCCACCCGTCACATACTAAGTCCAATGCATTCCTCATATGAAAAGTTTTAAACATAAACATTCGTATTAAAACTATCATACTAAATGTCAATACTTTATCCACAAACCATGAATGGTATAAAAATAGCACATCCACAGTCAAATATAACTCATTCGATACAATATTGAAGATTTTATTGTATCGTATTAACCTCAATTGAGAATAATGAAGGATATTGACATAGATGAAAATAATAATCAAAACTATTTGAGAGAAATTTCCCCCTTTTTCTTGAAATCATTTAAAAGTCACACTATTTGTCAAGAAGCCATTTAAAAATAGATTTTTGAATCAAAGTGTCCCATACCACTTTGAAACTTTTAAAAGGATTTTTAATTTTAAAACATTAATGTCCATATAAATAAGTCCTTAAAACCATTTTTAAAACATGGACATTAATGAGCAAGATTTAGAAGAATAAGTCTTTAAAACATTTAAAATTGGTATTTTAGTTAGAGTTTCTAACCAAAAGAGAGACACTTCAATAAAAAAAATTGAGGTAATAAATTCTTTGTAATATCATTAGAATAAAGGGATTCATGATATTCTATGTCAAAGTACATTATATACACCACATAAAAGTGATTTGGTGTATAAGAACAAAGATGTCTCAATGGAATGTAAATTGAGATGAAATCTCTCATAAAGGCCGTATCCTTAGGTTAAGGATAAATCAGTGACATAATTATGTGTGAAAAATATAAATACACTAAATATGATTGGATATTCAGTGTAAAATAATCAAAAGACATTCACACATATTCTAGTAAAAACAACACTAATGAATTGGATGTTTATCTCAACAAATCGAGATTGAGTAAAAATTACTCTTATCAAGTTCATACCGATGACTTGAGAATTTATCAATGGAGTGATTATGTGTATAAAATTTATATCCACAGAAAGGGGAGTGTAAATTATGACATAATCAAGTGAATGGTGATTCCACACATAATCTTCGAGTAAATAATCAATGAAGTATGTGTAAAGCTGAATGAATGGAAATTGAAATTTGTAATTCCCTTACCAATTTGGTAACATACGAAACATACACCCATGAAAGAAGGATCATAAAATGATGATGTAAATATACATGAATTAAATTATATTACACAATGAATACAAACATGGGCAATACACACACCACATGCAATAAATAAGCGGTGAATAATGGAAATCTCACGGATTTAAAAGTCAGATAAGAAACCCCTTACCTTGTACTTTTTCCTTGGCCGACGGTAGGTTAACCTCTTGTATAATAGTGAAATAATTGTTATTTAATTAGACAAGAATAATTTACATTAATATGATATCATATATGATCTTTTAACATTGATTTGTTAATAATATCTTAGTATTATTTTCATTTCGTGTGTTAACTTACTCGTTTTCCTTTATATTATCTATTACGTAAGCCGTGTTTTTTATAGATAGGTTTTATATTATTCATATCCAAAATTATATCAAGTACTTAAAATTTATTTTTAAATCATCAAATGATAATTATACTTGAATGGATACGATGGAGAATGAATCTCATCACTTTCGTGGAGACGGTAGTCCGTACGTACGCACGAGCGACAATATCATTCTTTTGATGTTAAAATAATATATAATTGGATGGTATATCAAATATACAGAATACGTTTCATGTTATATTTATTATTTACATGAATTACACATCATTATTATACCCATCCAAATAATAATTTATTGAATGACAATTACACCATGACGTGGAGACAGTATGCCGTACGTACACACTTATGGTGACATGTCATTCAAAGGATGGATAGAATACTGAATATAGTTGTACCATATTTATAAAAATGTTATATTATATAGGATATACTGGATTAATTATTTTATAATTTTAATAAAAAAGAATGAATAAGTTGAAGAAGAAAAGAATTTGAAAAAGGGTGGTAAAAACATTACCTCTTATTCGGGTTCTTCCTTTTGATTTGATCAAAAGAGCTCTTTAGGTTGGCTTTATGATCATAATAAGGCCTATAGGTTGTATTGAGGGAAGTTGAGAGAGTATTTGGGCAGGGTTTGGCTGATCCAAAATTCTTTGAAGGTGTGAAGTAATGAGAAGGGGGAGTCCCCTTTTATAAGAGGGGTGAGGGGCACCTTTGGAATGTTAGAAATATTGTTTTATAATAAATTCATATTCGGTTTCTAATGGCTCCAAAGTAACTTATTTAATGGTTAAGGAGGGTATAGGTCGAAAAACACTCAAAAAATAGAATTTAGACAGGTTTGGGTCATTATATTAACCATATCTTTATGTATTAACTCTTAGTTAATTAGTTTCACTTTTACAATGTCTCTTTGTATTTTGATATTAAATGGTTAATAAACATACTATATACATCCAAGATACCCCCAAGTGGTCCATTAAGGATACACATATCATGATATAAGTCTCTTGGCCGAATTTTAGACTTTTATGAATTTAATATCAATTAATAATATAATATTTGTTTTAAAAACTCTTTTATGTCAATTTTGAAACTATTCAATAATTCATTTTTTTGAAACTCATAATAGAATGGTTACTTCGAAAAAGTCAATTATATCAATCCTAATATGTCATATTAACCTAGAAAATTATTTTAATTCAATAAAAGTCTCCAATTATATTTATTTGTGTATTTATAATATCAATTATTTTATTTTTTCACTATTATGGTAATTACTGCATCACCATTGTGTCATAAATAAATTATATTATATAATGTCTAAAAATTATAAATAAAATACCATTATGTAGGAAAGAGTTTTATATTTCTAATGAATATTTATAGACAAAAATCCTACATATATAACTCTATGTAAAAATCATTTTTCTAAAAGATATATGCTTATGTCATTTTTGTATTTATTTTAACTTAATTAATATAAAGTGTCATTATCACTTACATGTGGCTCCATGGGGTCCAAAAAATGATGCAAAGACGCCTATGGTCGGACATGTATCACCAAATAAGGTTAGGACACGTTTTAGGGTAAGTTGTTATTATTATAATATTATTTTTTAACCCTTATTTACCGGATTTATCCTTTAACCATGGTAAATAAAATATTTACCAAAGTAATTATTCAAAATGTCTAAAAATAAAAGTTACCTATTTACACAATTTGGACATCCTGATTCCAAATATGGAATCCATTTTTCCAAATTCATAACACAGAAGTGGCAGAAAATAATTTAAAAATAATTCCTGTTGTTAAAATAAAAAAGCGTGTTTTTAAGAGATAATAACTATCAAAAGATTGACACTTGTTTATGTCTGGTTTAATTATGAAATTATGTCCAATGACAAAAATTGAATTAAATGGTAAAAATATATTCTAAATATACTTTGAAACCACTCAAATTAGTAATTTATCAATATTAATTATTTCGATTAAAAATGTTGTTTTTAATTAAAATTTAGTAATTTTCACTATTCATCAAAATATGAAAGTTATCCGAAAAGTACCAAAATTTCACCCTAGGCTAATTTCGATATTCTGAATCCAAAAATGAAGTCCATTTTGAGAGATAGAATTTATAAAATTTCAAAAAGTAGGTAGTACTATTCATAACAGCTAGTTTGATTGGTTGTGGTGTGTTAGAATCTCGAAGTTGCGTACAATGCACGCCATGGAATTATTCGAAGGGAAAGGTACCGTGGAAGTTTGGGGTGTTACGTTATACCCTCCTTCAATAAATTGCGTCCTCGTAATTTTTTAAATTAGGGCTTGAGAATATAATGGAAAGTCCCAAATCGGAAAAAGAGTCAATAAAACTATCACTTTAAAAGAAAGGAAGAGAGGTATAAAGGTCACACAAGATAACCCATACTAGGATTCCATGTAGGAAAAAATGGATATGGACGATAAACTAAGTGTTAATTTCTGATGGAGTGGGATAGAAAACATGATCATGAGAAAGTTAACAATAAGAAAATCTCAAACTTGTGTTGGGACAAACGGTCAATAGTCTCCCAGTAAGAAAAGTAAAGAGACAACATTTTTGTTTTAAGTTACATTACATAAGGATGAGGAATTAATTTATGATATTGACTAAGAACATAAAGAGATATACTTACTTATTATGTAGAGTTTCATTCTTTAATAAAGTTTTACCACTAACTCATTTTTTTTAACAATGAGTATTCAAGAAGACTTGGTCACCATGGAAGAGATAGAATAAACATCTATAGAAATACATGATCCAAATAAGATAAACTATATATTTACCTTGTCTTTAGAGATTAATCAAAACCAAAATGGTTAGTATAATATCTGATGACCCCCAAATGGATATTCCATTAGAGAAAAAAACACTAAACTTAATTTTTAAATTAAACCATCAATACCCCAAAGTTAAATAAATACCATTCAATAATCAATTGTCCTTAAAATCCTTCAATATAATCCAAACTAATATTGAAACTCAAAACATATAAGAATATAGTCTTCCACAGTAAGTTGTATCTCCAAATGACATTAATTACTCTTAAAGTCACATACTTAGAAGTAATTAACCTAATCATTTCCATAAACATCCCAAATCTCTATAAATCCACAATAAAAACATAGATAAAAATCCACCATTACTCCTCAAATGAAATCCCATACTATTCTATTTTCCATACAACAAAGCGAACAACTTCCAAAATAACATCTATCACTTAATTACCAAATAATTTTCCTATACTAAGGGTATTCATTTGATAAGACATAAGATCTCAAATCAAATTATTAATTATCAATAAAATCATTTAACTAAAAATAATAGTCACACTAACTAGGGACTTCACGTAGTCCAGTGGTAGGCGATAAATCCCAACCGCACTTTGGTTGTGGGTTCGATTCCCACAACTTTGTCTGACGCAATGGGTTGTCACACGATCTGTGTGTTGTCCTTTTTCAAAAACTATAATTTATAACATTACCAAAATGAGATAAATTCCTCAAAATAACCATAACATAATTTAACCACAAATCTTATCTAATACCATGCATTTTCATCCCAAATTATAATAACTTATAATTGCCTCAAACCCAACAATGATATAAAACCAAATGGTTATTTATAACTATATCCACAACAGAAAAGATAATTCTTCCTCAAATATTATTCTCACATGGAAAACTGTATGGTTAAAAATACAATAGAAAATTATTCTAAAGTAAACCCATGATCAAGGTGCACTAATACTTTTTAAACATTTCTACAACCAATTATTTCCACATAGCTTCTTCTTTGTCCAATAAAATATCCTATAGAATAGGGCATTCCCTCGGGTAATGGTCAGGTCCCCTACATTTACGGCAAACTACTGTAAATGGACTCTTGGGACAATTTTTTTCATCTTCCATAGTACTCTTCATTATTCTTCGGCAATTCTTCACTTTATGTCCTTCTTTCCCGCACGTAAAGAATTTCTTTATCCCATTGAGACACTTTCCAGGGTGTCACCTTCCACATTTCCTGCATGATGGAAATTGAGGATTCCTTTCTCCATGGTATGCACTGCTGGAGCTCTTATCATTCATCACATTTCTCTTCTTTGTTGAGTTCAAGAATTGGTTAATATATATATTGTTGATCATATTTTTGGAAAATTGATTTGGCATAAAGACAATATCTTTTAAACCTATCAACATTCCATTTTGTTGTTCATTTCCACCATCGTTCCCACCTTGTACATCATTCTCAAAGTCACTATGACTTCCTTGGAATCTAGCCATTGACTAAAAACAGAAAGCATTATGTGAGTAACAGTAGTCACAAAATCATTTATAGATTACCATGTCACCATATTCTCAATTTGAAACACATTAAGATTAACCAAGGTCATTTACTCCCATCTTATATATTTAATACTTCAAATCGGTTAGTAAAGAAAATGTAAATTATCCTAAGCATATCCCCCAGGAGTGTCATAACCAAGAGTGTAGCAAGGCCCATTTTCGTGCACCAGTTCCCGTTCGAGTCTAGCTCAAAGCGGTGTTTTCGGGTTTTACCCCTAGGTACATCTCTGCCAGAGCCGCCTCTACCTATTCATGTCCAGACAAGGATGTATTTCTCGGAAAACTCACAAAATCTCTACAATACCAAAATTCTAGGAGGTTCTTCTATACTAATACTCAATGTTCATCTTAGGTCTACGTGCTCTAATCAGAGTTTATCTAAATCTACCTACCAAGGTTTATACTAAACTTCCTCTGATACCAACTGTAACGTCCCGACCCCAGTTACCCAAAGTCGATACATTATTACATAACATTGGCATGATCACAAGAAAGCTCAAGTCTCGAAAGACCGATTAGTTTAGTAGCCTTGGAATAACTGGATACATTAATAAAGTTTACATTACATCATAAAATGAAAACTACGACCTTATAATCTCCATAGTCCACACTCTTATCCCCTCAGACTATCCCTGAAGGTCATTCATAAATTGCTTTTTCACATCATGGCAAAAATAAAACATAGAAAAGGGGTGAGCTCAAATGCCCAGTAAGGATAACAATATAGCGGAAACTTTCATAAATAAGAATAAACATTTAAGACAATATATAGCTAAAACAAAAGCCTTTTAAACTTGAACATCATCATAATATGGCAATGATAGAATGAAATAATTCAATTTACTTATTCACATAGATATTCTACTAGTCTAATAATCACATGCAATATCAATAACCACTTTCATAAGGATGGAATGCATAATTCCTGACTATCATAACCACATAGCCAAGGCCTCGTGCCAAGACTACAAATAAGATTTTTCCAAGGCCTTGTGCCAAGACACTAGTTTGTCTCATGAGACCTACCGATGCATCAAGGAGATATAGCGAGCTCCAACCATCACTTACTAAGTCCAAGCATTCCTCATATGAAAATTTTTAAACATAAACATTCGTATTAAAACTAGCATACGAAATGTCAATACTTTATCCATAAACTATGAATGGTATAAAAATAACACATCCACAGTCAAACATAACTAATTCGATACAATATGGAAGATTGTATTGTATCATATTAACCTCTATTGGGAATAATGAAGGATATTGACATAGATGAAAATAATAATCAAAACTATTTGAGAGAAATATCCTCATTTTTCTTGAAATCATTTAAAAGTCACACTATTTGTCAAGAAGCCATTTAAAAATATATTTTTGAATCAATGTTTCCCATACCACTTTGAAACTTTTAAAAGTATTTTTAATTTTAAAACATTAATGTCCATATAAATAAATCCTTAAAACCATTTATAAATCATGTACATTAATGAGCAAGATTTAGAAGAATAAGTCTTTAAAACATTTAAAAATGGTAGTTTAGTTAGAGTTTCTAACCAAAAGAGGGACACTTGGATACAAATAATTGAGGTAATAAAATCATTTTAATATCATGAGAATAAAGGGATTCATGATATACTATGTCAAAGTACATTATATACACCACATAAAAGTGATTTGCTGTATAACAACAAAGAAGTCTCTATGGAATGTAAATTGAGATGAAATCTCTCATAAAGGCTGTATCCTTAGGTTAAGGATAAATCAATGACATAATTATATGTGACAAATATAAATACATTAAATATGATTGGATATTCAGTGTAAAACAATCAGAGTACATTCACACATATTTTAGTAAAAACAACACCAAGGAATTGGATGTTTATCTCAAAAATCGAGATTGAGTAAAAATTACTCTCATCAAGTTCATACCGATGAATTGAGAATTTATCAATGGAGTGATTATGTGTATAAAATGTATAACCATAGAAAGGGGATTGGAAATTATTACATAATAAAATGAATAGTGATTCCACATATAATCTTGGAGTAAAATAATCAATGAAGTATGCGTAAAGCTGAATGAGTCGAAATTGAAATTTGTAATTCCCTTACCAATTTGGTAACATAAGAAACATACACCCATGAAAGAAGGATCATAAAATGATGATGTAAATATACATGAATTAAATTATATTACACAATGAATACAAACATGGTCAATACACACAGCACATGCAATAAATAAGCGGTGAATAATGGAAATCTCACGGATTTAAAAGTGAGATAAGAAACCCCTTACCTTGTAATTTTTCCTTGGTCGAAGGTAGGTTAAACTCCTATATAATGGTGAAATAATTGTTATTTAATTATAAGAAAATCATTTACATTAATATGGTATCATATATGATCTTTTAACATTGATTTGTTAATAATATTAGTATTATCATCATTTTGGGTGTTAACTTACTCGTTTTCCTTTATATTCTTTGTTACATAAGCTGTGTTTGTTATGAATAGGTTGTATCTTATTAATATCCAGAATTATATCAAGTCCTTAAAAATTATTTTTAAATCATCAAATGATAATTATACTTGAATGAATACGATGGAGAATGAATCTCATCGCTTTTGTGGAGACGGTAGTCCGTACGTACGAACGAGCGACAATATCATTATTTTGGTGTTAAAATAATATATAATTGGATGCTATATCATATAGACAGAATAATTATAATGTTATATTTATTATTTAAATGAATTACACATCATTATTATACCCATCCATATAATAATTTATTGAATGACAATTACACCACGACGTGGAGATGGTAAGCCGTATGTATGCACGTATAGTGACATGTCATTCAAAGGATGGATAGAATACTGAATATAGTTGTACCATATTTATAATAAAGTTATATTATATAGGATATACTGGATTCATTATTTTAGAATTGGAATAACAAAGAAAGAAGATGTTGAAGAAGAAAAGAATTTGAAAAAGGGTGGTAAAAACATTACCTCTTCTTCGGGTTCTTCCTTTTGATTTGATCAAAAGGGCTCAATAGATTGGATTTCAGATCAAAATAAAGCCTCTAGGTTGTATTTATGGAAGTTTAGAGAGTATGTGGGTAGGGTTTGGCCGAACCAAAAGGCTTTGATGGTGTGATGTAATGAGAAGGGGGAGTGCCCTTTTATAAGAGGGGTCAGGGGAACCTTTGGAAAGTTAGAAATATTATTTTATAATAAATTCATATTCGGTTTATAATGGATCCAAAGTGGATTATTTAAAGGTTAAGGTGGGTATATATCGAAAAACACTCAACAAACATAATTTTTATAGGTTTGGGTCATTATATTAACCTTATCTTTAAGTATTAACTCTTAGTTAATTAGTTTCACTTTTACAATGTCTCTTTGTATTTTTATATTATATGGTTACTAAACTTACTATATACATAAAAGAGACCCCAAAGTGGTCCATTAATGATACACCTATCATGATATAAGTCTCTTGGACGAACCCTATATTTTTAGGAATTTAATATCAATTAAAAATATAATATTTGTTTTAAAAACTCTTTTATATCAATTTTGACACTATTCAATAATTCATTTTTGTGAAACTCATAACAGGATGATTACTTCGAAAAAAGTCAATTAAATCAATCCTAATATGTTATATGAACCTATAAAATTATTTTAATTCAATAAAAGTCTCCAATTATATTTATTTGGGTATTTATAATATCAATTATTTTTATTTTTCACTATTATGGTAATAACTGCATCACCATTGTGTCAAAAATAAATTAAATTATATAATGTCTAAAAATTATAAATAAAATAAAATTATGTAGGAAATCTTTTTATCTTTCTAATTAATATTTATAGACTAAAATAAAAGATATATAACTCTATGTAAAAAGTGTTTTTCTAAAAGATATAGGCTTATGTCATTTTTGTATTTATTTTAACTTAATTAATATAAAGTGTCATTATCACATACAAGTGGCTCCGTGGGGTCCAAAAATCAACCCAAAGATGCCTATGGTAGGACATGTATCAAAAAATAAGGTTAGTACACGTTTTAGTGTTTTTTGTTATTATTATAATATTATTTTGTTAACCCTTATTTATCGGATTTACCCTTTAACCATGGTAAATAAAATATTTACCGAAGTAATTATTCAAAATGTCTAAAAATAAAAGTTACCTATTAACACAATTGGAACATCTTGATTTAAAATAAGGAATCCATTTTTTCAAATTCATAACATAGAAGTGGCAGAAATTATTTTAAAATTAATTCCCATTGTTAAAACAAAAAACGTGTTTTTAAGAGATAATAAATATCAAAAGATTTGCACGTGTTTATGTCTGGTTTAATTGTAAAATTATGTCCAATGGCAAAAATTGAAATAAATGGTAAAAATATATTCTAAATATACTTTAAAACCACTTAAATTCATAATTTATCAATATTAATTATTTCGATTAAAAAAGTTGTTTTTAATTGAAATTTAGTAATTTTCACTAATGATCAAAATATGAAAGTTATCCAAAGAGTACCAAAATTTCACCCGAGGCTAATTTCGATATTCAGAATTCAAAAATGAAGTCAATTTTGAGAGATATAATTTATAAAATTTCAAAAAGTAGGTATTACTATTCATAATGGCTAGTTTGATTGGTTGTGGTGTGTTAGAATCTCGAAGTTGCGCACAATGCACGTCATTGCATTATTCAAAGGGAAACGTACCGTGGAAGCTTGGGGTGTTATAGAATCATACCGTGGAAGCTTGTGGTGTTACAATTTTGGAATCATGAAAGGCATAAATGATGTGAGGATAAGGGGTAGGGAAGGGTGGTGTATATAAGGGGAGGAGGGGGGTATTTTTGAATATTATATTCATTAGTTTATTATTTTGGCTTAAGGATATAAATTATATTGATTCTGGTTGATATATACCGAAAATGTTTCATGTGAGTTTGAGCTAATGAGTTCATACATCATCCATGACTCAAAAATTCATTTTTTTAGATTTAAATTTTAAATACCACATTTTAGTGTATTTCTCTATTCACAAAAAAATCAATTATTTTCGAAAAATACCAAAATATCACCATAACGATTTTTAATCTATTGCCTCAAAAAATTAAATCCATTTTATGAAAATATTTTCTTATATATGATAAATTTGTTTTATATAAAATCCTCAATTATTTTAAAAATAATTTATTTAATATTACGATCATTTTTGACCCTTTAAAAAATTAAGTAATGCCTCATAATATTGTATAATAATTATAATAAAAATTAATAATAATTTACAAATATATTTTATTTAAATAAAATTTCTTTTAAATAATTATATTTATTATAACAATTATAATAAAACATATGTGTTTTTTGAAAAATTAAAGAATTTATTTTTTCTTTTTTAAAACATTTATTTACTTGTATCATGATATATAAATTTTATATTTTTATACTATAAGTTCCCTAAATATTATTTTACATTTCCACAGGTGAGGTTACTATTCTAATGAATATGTAACCATTCCAAATGGTCATATTATTGTTCTAACTACAAGGTCATTATTCTAATGGTAAGATTACTATTCCAAAGATAGTATTTGTAACTACCACATGGGTTCTCAAATTACAGTAAATACAAAATATTTCATTCATTCATTATTCACATTTATTCCTATCGTGGTATTACTTTTTCATATTAAAAATTAATAATGGTTTTATAACATTCTTCTTCATTTCTAAATTATTTTTCTTGAGTGCAATTTATCTAGTGGATCATGTAAATCCAAAATTTCATATTTTCATTATCTTGATTTGTTTTTTTATCAAATTTTCATACTTTAAATTCTTATAGTCATTCTTGTTCTCTAAATGTAATTTTCAAATTATGATAACAAAATGTTGTTGCTTTTATCTTGTTATGCATGTATATTACACTATATTTCTAAATATAACACAACTATAAGAATGAAAATTCCACATATAAATTCCCAGGTCCTTACATCCCTCCTCACACATATAACCTTCAACTATTTTTTATCTTCATAAACAATTACAAGAAACACAACCTCTAATTTTAGCTAATTTCACAGATCTTGTGTAGAATCTGTTTGTAGGCTTCTCTCACTTGAGTTTCTATTATATTTCAATATCTAGAATATCTTCAGTGATCATTATGTGATTTGAAACCTAAATAATGAAAAAATTATGGAATTATAGCCTTACAACCAATCTCAACATCATTTAACCACTACCTTCATAATAAAATTTATCAGATATTATTCATTAGCTTTTTTGGGATTCATATAACTTTACTAGAACATAGAATGATGTGTGACTTCATTCATCACCACTTCTAATTCTTCAATACACAAATATTTTTTATTCAAATGACAATATTATATATCTT
The DNA here is from genome assembly GCA_963277665.1 of Viscum album. Taxonomy (NCBI): domain Eukaryota; kingdom Viridiplantae; phylum Streptophyta; class Magnoliopsida; order Santalales; family Viscaceae; genus Viscum; species Viscum album. The sequence goes on along the minus strand of OY728130.1, from coordinate 1,391,909,220 downwards.
CTTCTTCTTTGATATCTCTTCATGTTCTCATAGTTCTATAATGTTCACTACATTTCTTCCCTCACTATATATTAAAATTTTATACATGGGTCACCAAAAAATATATTTTGTATTTTTTTTATTGTATAAAATCTATATCAAATTTGGTGAACCCATCTATGTTTTACTTTTTATCAAATTCCCTATATATGTCTCTCTCCTATAATCTAGAATGCCATTTGTGCCTCCAAAAGTTACCTCATGTAAATTTAAAGGAGATACCTTCTTCTATATTACATTATAATTTATTTCAGCTGATATATCTTCTATATATTTCTTCCTGGTAGCTTCAAGACTCTTACTATATTTTTCATCTTCTAATATTAATACAAAAATTAAAATTTTAAATTGTTATATTAAAATAAAATAGTAATTGTAACATGTGTTCTTTTTCAGAATTAGATCTTCAATCAAAAATAACAAAACATCAGCTTGAGCCTTAAAAATACAAAAACAATCTTATCCCACTACTCTACACATTCGTAATGAAAAAAATTATGACATTTTAAAATTGAATAATAGTTCCAGTATTAGCTGATTTAATTTATAGAATTTTTTAATCAACAATTCTACATTTCTACTTCATTCATAATTTTCAAAAACAAATTAATCATTGATCACCATAACATTTATATAATTGATCTTCTTATAAACCAAAAATATATGGATCACAATTAATTTTTTATTTTTTTGATCAGTGAACATCAAATCAGGCTTTACCTATTTTATTTCCACTTCAATTATTGAACTGATTTTTATATATTCTTATTTTAAAATCATGAATAAATTTAATAGTGATCTCTCAATATTATTTTAACAAATCTTCATCAGTTTATTCTTGAATTGTGGCTCTATATAGTATCATGATTTTTTTAACAATAATGACTATCATTGGCACCATCAAATGAAGTTTCATTATCAAAATCTTCAATTCCAAATATAAGGTTTTTCACTAATTTTTTACAAAGTGGTAGAACATACAAATATAAATCATAAAATGAACTATTGATCAACCTTGATAAGGTATTAATCTTATGAGAAACAAATTTCACATGGATCATGTATCTTACACATTTTATACCATATGCATTGGTGGTATTTGATGTATTTCCTCTTCTTATAAATCCATATCTGGTGAAATTTTCAATCTTACAAAAAATAAATATCTTTCTAGAAAAAAACATACAGAAAATAGTGTCTTACATGTATTTATATCTTATGTTATTTCATCATCTTATGAAAACATATATATCTTACATGAAATATATATTATGATACACAAGCATCTTACCAACTCCTGATAACTTATGAAATTTTAAATAATATAAATACTCAATTTGATAATTCCATGAACTCCACTACCTTCTCAATTCAAGACTTGATTTCCGAATTTATAAATCATTATCCAAAATATTTTCATTAAATAATATAGAATCCTTATAGCATAATAATATCAATATGTTTTCTCCAAAACTCTATGATAGCTAGTACAAGGTAATAATCTATGGTCTTAAATCTCCTCAGTCACCCATATTGTCCAATTTCTTGTGACCTATTATAGAATGTGAATTCAACGTCCTTTAGCACATGTCTTCAACATAAGGACCAAATTTCTAATTATATGATGTTAAGGGTACGATCAATTGAATATATCCATATAGATATTCAAGGGAAACATCTCTTCTTCTTGTATTACCGAAATACCTTAGGAACACCTTAAATTTATTTTCCCATCAAGGTAGGCAACTTCATCATCTTCCTAAGTAATAATTTTATTCTATTATCCATCAAACCAATCATACACTATATTTTACATATCATATTGATTAAAAATACAAAAAAATCTTCTAATATCCATTTGGGTACTATAAAATTCATAATATCATTTTTATCTATAGATGGAAATCCAATATTGGCAACAACCACCACCTCTATGAATAGAAAAAACTAACAAAATATCATCCTATTTTGATATCCATGATAGTAAATAACATCAAAAATATGGATACATTGATATTACCTAAAATCTAAATTCATTATCTTCAACTAAAAAACCAACAGATAAGACCCTGCTCTGATACCACTTGAGATACCTAATAATGAGTGAAACATTGATAGGGGTTAAATCAGAGTTATATTTTTCTAAATTTCGTTAACATGAATACTACCTTGGTGGATTATTACTCTATTGTTACACTTGAGATAAAAACTCACTCTTATCCATATACAATAAAGTAAAAAATAAATAAAATTATGCAATGCTTGTAAGTTTCAACCCTATCATGATAACCTACTCCTTACAATGTTCAGCTTCTATCTAGAGCTATAGATTTTATAATAAAATCAATGAATAATTAAAAAGGATTCCTTGGAATTGTCCTTATCCCAATAGTGTATCTAAAAACTTATGTTTCTTGAAAAGATATTATCTTGTTTCCACATTATTTATAAAATTTTGATAATCCTTTGAGCCTTATGAATTATGAGAACAATTATTCTCCCAAACATTAACTTCAAAAACATAAATTTTTATAACCCGAATGTTCATTTTTTATATATTATTGCATTATAAAATTAGTTATATTTTTCATGGACCTAATTTATATTTCTGTACTTCTTATGTTGAGATCTCTCAGATCTATACTATTGAATTTATGAGAAGAAGCAACACTAGTGAGTTTTGAATGAACTTGTTTCTTTATATGACCAATTTTCCCATGTCAAAATAGCATAACATAGTCTTAAAACTACGAGTCTTAATATTCTCTTAATCATTGGTTGAAAATATTAAAATAAACTATGTATACCAGAGTCAGTAGTATTTTTAATGTATCCCGCAAATGGATACTATAATTACAAACTTTCCTTTATTAATTTTGAATCTTTAAGTGTCCAACACAACTTATTAACAATTGAGTTTAATTAAAAATGTTAATGTGAAGTCCCATTACATCTTATTTTAAACTCACTTCCACAAAATTCATTCCACATCTTCTAGTACTATATTTGTATCCTACATCTCTTTAATTATTGTATCCTATAGTACACTGTATAAACTATGATATGATTATCAAGTTACTAGTGAACTTATATAATTTCTATTAGACCTTTTCAGATCATGGACTAGAATCACTTCATAATATCATTATAACATCTGATATTTTTGACTTCCAGTCCCAATTTCTTCCTATAAATACTACCTTAATTCTTCTATAGTAATGAATCATCATCTGATTCCTTCAATTCAATATCATCTACCATTTATCCTGATTTTTGTGATATTATTATCCATTTATCCATACATTCTATATATTATAGAGATTTGAATGCATTTATTAATTTTAATTTATTTTGACTGAAAAAAGTTTTAGTCAACTCCTATTGAATCATGAATTGATTTATGTAATTATGATGTTTGGTACTTAAAGATCAATATAGCATTTCTTGACTTTACTTTTGGTGAACTATTTGTTACAAATCAAACTCTTCAACCATCCATATAATATATATACATACATATATATATATATATATTATTTTAGAATAATTATACTTTTGGGTCTGTGAGAAACTTAAATTCATTTACTAAAAACATAAATCATCCTCATAGAAAAATAACTGCAACAAAAAAATCCAATGTAAACCTAAAAATTAAAACTAACAAAAATTCAAAATTTAAAAGAAATAAATAAAAAAATATTTTGTGTTATGGTATATCCCTCTTAAAATTCAAATTTAAAAAACAATAGAACAATTACCCACATAAAATAATGAGCCACCTAGATCCATGCACCAAACTGAGAAACCAATTTCATCATCACTAACCCTACTTATGTGACTAACCACTAGAATTTGGAAATCATTGTCGTTAAAAAAATTAAAATAGTGCCCCTGAAAAACTAGAAAACACTAATTTATTCACCTTAGGGAACAAACACTATCAAAAAGAATAATCCATGAAGACCACCATATCATGAAGAATGTATAATCTTCTGACACGATTGACCACATATCTCTACTTCACAATGAACCCAATTCAAGAATAAGAACTTGAACCAAACCATTTTTGATAGTGAACACATAATAAAAAAACATAAAAATTCACCAAATGATTTTGGATATCAACAAGATGATGCTAAAAACTAACGGACGACAATTGATGATTATATATAAAAAACATTATGAGGATAAACCAATTCATCAATACTGAGCGTCTCCACTAGCATAGACCCAAATCACCATAATCTCTTTTAAACATGACAAAAAATGAGATATAAAATAATTTTTGTGATATAAATATCATAGGAATTTTAGAGAATGATGATGATGAATGTAATGTAAAAAGAATCCTCTAAATCAAACCATAACCATAAGAGCTCCATAATGAAAATACATTATTGTATTTCAACATGATGAGTTAGGTTATATTAATAGTGAAAATGGTGTTCAAGTCCCTTAAAAATAGTTAGAGAAGAAAATAAAACAAATGTCATATTCAACAAAATTCCCCTAAAATAATCCTAAACCACCCAAGATACATCATATCAAACCCAATTATGGGTTATCATGATTTATCTAGTGATAATAGAAGAGAATAATTGTTTGATTCCATCATAGAATTAGTAAATTATCACAGCCAATGAGATATGAGGGAAAACATATAACTAAGATGGAATGGGGGATATAGAGAGGATGAGTAGAGAAGAACCACGAACTGTGACAGGTATAAGGATGGGAATGGAATGAAAATATGGGTAGTTCTTGGATGTTCTACCCATAGAGCTGTGATGATATTTTGGAGGAAACCATAGAGGATGATGAGTAGAGAGATCGAGCGAATGATTTAGGGGAATGTGATTCCATTGTCATTATATTTATCTTACAAAGAAATTGAAAACTTCATGAATTTAACATCTTATAAAAAAAGTAACAAATTTTTCATAGAATGTAATTTGATATTATAACTCATGAAAAATCCATCACAATAAACTGATTCCTCAAATAATAAGAACATGATTACATTTGGTCGATATTTTTTACTAAAAACTCAATATCTAAAGGATTCAATCATCTATGAATATATGTTCTGGTATGAATAATAGGTGTTGGTTGTGGTCACACACAATCCTCAATATTCAATTCACCCAAAACACAATCATTGCATTTAGATTAAAGTATAAACATCCTTTAAAACAATGTGTATAAAAATAAAAAACATTTATCAAACTATGGTGTATGTACAAAAAAAAGAGACCATGAATGATATAATTTAAATAAACATACGTGGTAGTTTACCATGGTTTTTCTATCATGTAATAATATTTTAACCACTGGATAATACATCTATAACTAACAATATTAAAAAAATTAGTTTACCAAATTAAATTTGCAAACCAATTTTATCTGAATTTGATGAAAAGTATGGAATGTATAAGTAGTGTATTACCTCAATCATTGTAACACCCCAATATTCTATGGTACGCTTCTCTTTGAATAATACAGTAGCATGTGTTGTACGCAACTTCGAGTTCTAACACACACCACGACCAATCAAAGTAGACGTTATGAATAGTAATACACACTTTTTAAATTTTTATAATTTTTATCTCTCAAAATGGAATTCATTTTTGGATTCGAAATATCGAAATTATCCTAGGGTGAAATTTTGGTACTTTTCGGATAACTCTCATATTTTGATGAATAGTGAAAATTACTACATTTTAATTAAAAACAACTTTTTTGATCGAAATAATTAATAGTGATAAATTATGAATTTGAGTGGTTTTAAATTATATTTAGAATATATTTTTACCATTTAATCCAATTTTGGTCATTTTACATAATTTCACATTTAAACTGAACATAGACAAGTATCAATCTTTTGATAGTTATTATATCTAAAAAACACGCTTTTTGTTTTGACAGCAGGAATTAATTTTAAATTAATTTATGCCACTTCTTGTTTTGAATTTGGAAAAATGGATTCCATATTTGGAATCACGATGTCCAAATTGTGTAAATAGGTTACTTTTATTTTTAGAAATTTTGAATAATTATTTCGGTAAATATTTTATTTACCATGGTTAAAGGGAAAATCCGATAAATAAGGGTTAAAAATAATATTATAATAATACTAAATTACCCTAAAACGTGTCCTAACATTATTTTTGGATACATATCCGACCATGGTCATATTTGGGTCGATTTTGGGAACCCATGGATCCATTTGTAGGTGATAGGAACACTTTATATTAATTAAGTTAAAGTGAATACATAAATGACATAAGCTTATATCTTTTAGAAAAACAGTTTTTAAATTGGGTTATATATGTTATATTTCCAATTATAAATATTAATTACAAATATAAAAAGCCTTAACACATAATGGTATTTTATTTATAATTTTTAGACATTGAAAAAGTAAAAATATATATGACACAATAATGATGCAATATTTTCCTTATTAATGAAAGAATCAAATAATTGATATTATAAATTTTAAAATAAATATAATTTGAAAGTTTTGATGACATAAAATAATTTTATTGGTTAATATGACATGTTAGGATTGCCTAAATGAATTTTTTTAATTAAAAAAGTAGTTAATACTTTAACAAAAATCAATTATTGAGTAGTGTTAAAATTGACATAAATGAGTTTTTAAAACAAATATTATATTATTAAATTATATTCTATTCCTAAAAATCTAATGTTCTTCCAAGAGACATATATCATGATAGTTGTATCATTAATGGACCACTTGGGGGTCTCTTGGAGGTATATAATAAGTTTATTAACTAGATAATATAAAAATACAAAGTGACATGGTAAGTGTAAAACTAATTAACTAAGAGTTAAAACTAAAGGATAAGGTTAATATAACGACCCAAACCTATATTATAACGACCCATACTTTACATACATTGTTAATACTTCAAAATTGAAGCACACTTATTACAACATATGACAAAACCACAAAGGACCGTATAGGTATAGTGTCTTTAGAAACTGGGGAAACATAAACAACTGGTTCATAAATCTTCTACAGTGTCTCCCATTTATTTCATCATATCTAGGGTCCCTTTTAGCATATTCTACTTAATATCCATCTTCCTGACCTGGGGAAAAGAAAACATAAAAGGGTGAGCTCAAATGCTCAGCAAGGGCAAATAAAGGAAATAAAAATCATATCATATCTTTATGAAAATCAAAACCTGCAAAAGAGATCATAATATCTTAACATGGAATAAATCATAGAAGTGAAAATGAGATCCCCATAATCATAACATAAAACTTGAATCTTTGTGGCATGCACACATAATCATGGAAAATCATTTCTTGTTAGTCATGACTCATTGCCAAGACTATCTTAGTGGACAAAGTCCCTTTCTGAACCGAGTTCACTCCTCGTTTCAGTCCTGTATCACTGAACCGAAATAACCTTCCGTTCCAGCCATGTCTATCTCATGAGATATAAAATCATTACCCAATGCATTGGAGGGAGATATAGGTCCCACCCATCTTATAATGAATCCTTTCTTATGTGTGCCACATAATCATAAAACATGCATCATCGCATAACAGATGTAACAAAAATGGGATTCTTGAAACATCATGACATCATAAATCAATTCATATATGATAAAGGAATTCATAAACATAATTCCATCACAACATAGTCAAACCAATGTAAAAATATGGATAGAAACATAACCCTTTATTATCTTAGATGGAAAATAATTTTGATAAAACACTTGAATTGAATTCTTGAGGAAAATATCCTTTCTTCTTCAAAAACATTTTTCCTTTCATAACATGTCATACAACTTTAAAATAAAAGAAGTTGATTAAAAATAAACTTGAAAACTTGTAAAGGAAGCTTCTTTGAAGTAATGTTTTAAAAATCCATTCATGCCGTATAAGTTAAAAAGAACATTCTTCTAACTTTTGTCGGAAAAGTCAAAAAGTACCTCGTACGAAAAACGACAAAATATTCCTTTCATATCTTTTACAAAAAACTTACCGAAGGGTAATATTGGATATAAACTATTGTAGAAGGAAGGAAATAATATTACATATCTAGGGAACATGGATGTGGATGATAAAATACACCCCAGTAATTACCAAAGTAAAAACAATCTCGGATAAAAGTGAGATTGTGATATTTTCCCTTACCTTAGGTCCGATTAGCTTTGTACATGTCCGAAGCTCCTGTATAATGGTTTAAATAATGTTATTGACTTATTCCAGAATCATACATATTTATATGATATCATATATGGTCATATTATTAGCTTCTTGTTAGTAATATTTCATTGTTACTTGTTACTCGGGTCTTTATAACTTTTTGTTCTTATGCGTGTTTTGTCGAATAAATTCTTATTCTTATCTTTAGGTTATAGATAATTCATTTCCAGAATGGTATTAGTGTAGTATATACCATATTCATTCATTCAATTCATTTATATAATAATTATGAAATGAAGATCATGTAGAACGAGTCGCATCATATCGTGGAGACGGTATTCCGTACGTACGCACGAGTGATGATATTGTTCCTATGATCGTGGAATTGTATTGGAGTATATATGTATTATTTCAGTATCAATATTACTTCATAATAATCATATATAGTTACTTATTACACCATTATACCCATCCTTGTAAGGTGATGGTGGAAAATAGATTACACCACGGCGTGGAGACGGTATTCCGTACGTACGCACGCGCGGTGATTTCATTTTTCCGTAGGATGGATAGAAGGTGAATTAGGGTTGTTTCATATTTATAATAACATATCAGTATGTAAGTAATACTGATGTTATTACTTTATCATGAAACAACTAAAGAAGAAGAAGTTGAAGAAGAAAGAAATTGAAAAGATCGGTAATGGATATTACCTCTTCTTTGGAACGCCTTTTTGAATCCTCCACTTAAGGAACTAAGATTGGTCTTTGGAGAAGACCAGGACCTCTAGGATTATTCTAGGGAAGTGGGGAGGAGAAAATGGCAGGGGTTGGCCGAGCTTGAGTGCTCAAATTGGTGTGAGGAGGAGGGGAGGAGGTGCCCTTTTATAAGGGAGGAGAGGGGCACCTTAGGAATATCTCAAAATATTATTTTATATTAAAGTCAAAATCGGTTTATAATGGTTCCAAAGGGTCTTATTTAGAAGCTAAAGTGGGGATGGGTCGAAATCCTATCAACCAATAGAATTTAGACAAGTTTAGGATATTATTTTAACCTTATCAATTAAATTTAACTCTAAGTTAAATAATTTAACTTTTACCATGTCTTTTTGTTTTCTTTCACTATATGGTTAATACACTTACTATAACATGCCAAACGAACCCCAAATTGTTTATTATTAATATATATATATCCTTATCTAAGTCATTTGTCCGAACCTTAGATTTTTAGGAATAAAATAACAATTAATAATATAATATTTGATTTAAAAACTATTTTGTGTCAATTTTGACACTATTTGATATATGATTTTTGTGAAAGTCATAACAGAATTATATGTTCGAACCAAGTTGATTAAATCAATACTAATATATCATAGTAACCTAGAAAATTAGTGGAATTCATAAAAAGTCTCAAATTACATTTATTTTGGTATTTATATTATCAATTTTTTCAATATTTCATTAATAAGATAATTACTGCATCATCTTTGTGTCATAAATAAATTAAATTATTTGATGTCTAAAAATTACACATAAAATACCATCATGTAGGAAATCGTTTTATCTTTCTAATGAATATTTACAATCGAATTTATCTTATGTATAACCCCATATTAAAAATTATTTACTTATTAAACTTTGATTTTAACTATTTTAACCCTTCTTTAAATAAATTAATAATAAATGTCCTAATCTAATCCAAGTGGGCCTAAATGGTCATATTTTATTCCTAAGTTTGTTTTTGGTCGAATTACACTTGTCCAATAGAATTAGGACATGTGTTAGGGTAATATTGATATCATATTTACCCATAGTTACCCTATTTACTATTAACCGCGGTAAAAAAAATAAAAAGTTACTATTCACCAAAAAATTATTTTCATCTCATTGAACCACATTTTAGTCCTTGATATTAACCGTGTCTCTCGGATTTTCGAAATTCCATTCACAGAAGCGGTAAAATTAAGTTTTATGCAAAATTCAGTTTTTAACCTACCACTTAGTGGTTTCACTATTAATCAAAAATTGAAAGTTTTCAGAAAAATACCAAAATTTCACCCTAGGCTAATTTCGATATTCTGAGTCCAAAAATGAAGTCCATTTTGAAAAATAAAATTTATAAATTTTCAAAAAGTGGTTATTACTATTCATAACGGCTAGTTTTAATAGCATATTGTTGTTTAGTGAAACTCGGTATTGCGTACGACGCAAGCTATCGAGGAAGGTCGTGATTGCGTGTAAAGCAAGCCAAGCAAGTGTTGTGTAGAAAAAGATTCCTTTGATGATTTATATAACATAAAAGTCTCGGGTGTTACATTCTACCCCCCTTAAAAAGAATTTCGCCCTCGAAATTCGTCACTTTGTAACAAACAGATGAGGATACTTCTCCCTCATCATATCCTCAAGCTCCCATGTAGCTTCTTCAAGTTGGTGGTTCCTCCATAAAACTTTTACCAAGCGAGTGGTCTTGTTTCGTAGGACTTTTTCGCTACGATCCAGAATCTCTATCGGTTGTTCTTCATAAGAAAGATCTTGCTCCAGCGGTACAACTTCTGAGCTGAGTACATGTGAAGGATCTGTTATGTACTTTCTCAGGAGAGATACGTGGAACACATCGTGAACTTGAGAGAGATTCGGTGGAAGCGCCAATCGGTAAGCTACCTTCCCAACACGATCCAGTATTTCAAAAGGACCGATATATCTAGGGCTCAACTTCCCCTTCTTTACAAATCTCATAACCCTCTTCCAGGGAGATATTCGTAAGAACACTTTATCGCCCACTTCAAACTCTAGGTCTTTTCTTCGGTTGTCGGCATAACTTTTCTGTCGACTCTGAGCTGCTCTTATGTGTTGTTGAATAGATCTAACCTTTTCTGCCATTTCATCAACGAGATCAGGTCCTAATAGCTTTCTTTCCCCAACTTCATCCCAGCAAGTTGGAGTCCTGCATTTCTTTCCATAGAGAGCTTCATAAGGAGCCATCTGAATACTGGAGTGAAAGCTATTATTATAAGAAAATTCCGCCAAAGGTAGGTGTTGATCCCAACCTCCTTTGAAATCCATAGAGCAAGCTCTCAACATATCTTCTAGGGTTTGAATTGTTCTCTCAGACTGACCGTCTGTCTGGGGATGATAAGCAGTGTTGAAACTCAACTCTGTATCAAGAGTATGCTGAAGACTTCGCCAGAACTTCGAGGTAAATCTCGGATCTCGATCAGATATAATAGAAAGTGGTACTCCATGCAATCTCACCACTTCCTTTACATATATCCTGGCAAGCTGATCTAGAGAGAAATCCTCTCTAATAGCAATGAAGTGTACAGACTTTGTAAGACGATCAACTATGACCCAGATAGCATTATTGCCTTTGGATGTTTTAGGAAGTCCTGTGACAAAGTCCATAGTGATGTTTTCCCATTTCCATTCGGGTATGGGTAATGGTTGTAACATCCCCTTAGACTTCTGTCTCTCAGCTTTAACTTGTTGACAAACCAAGCATCGAGAGACATATTCAGCAACATCTCTTTTCATGCCATCCCACCAGAAGTACTCTTTCAGGTCCCTATACATCTTCGTGCTTCCAGGATGAATAGAAAATGATGAACTATGAGCCTCATCCAGCATCTCATTCTTTAATTCGGGGATGGGAGGAACGCAAACCCGATTCCTGAACTTTATTATCCCATCACAATCAAGGTTGAATTCAGGAACATTTCTCACCTTCTTTTGTAACTCGACATCTTCTTTCTGTGCCTCTTTAATCTTCACATGTATATATGGTTGAACATTCATTTGAGAAAGATAAGATTTTTCCCCTTCCATTATAATTCCAAGATCCATCCTTTGTAAATCCATAAATATTGGATCTTTTGTGATCCTCATCATGGATAAACTAGCATGGTCTTGTCGACTTAATGCATCTGCCACCTTGTTTGCTTTCCCAGGGTGGTAATGGATTGAGCAGTCATAATCCTTAATTAGCTCCAACCATCTTCTTTGACGCATATTCAACTCCTTTTGTGTGAAAATATACTTTAAACTTTTATGATCAGTATAAATATCACACCTTTCACCATAAAGGTAATGCCTCCAAATCTTTAATGCAAAGATTACCGCAGCCAACTCCAAATCATGTGTTGGGTAATTTTGCTCATGGATTTTCAACTGCCGTGAGGCATAAGCTATTACCATATCATTTTTCATAAGAACACACCCCAATCCCTTCTTGGATGCATCACTGTAGATCACAAACCTTTCTCCACTACAAGGTAGTGTGAGCACAGGTGCACTGGATAACCTTCTTTTCAACTCCTTGAAATTCTCTTCACATTCCTCTGTCCAGACAAACTTAACTCCTTTTCGAGTCAACATGGTGAGTGGATTAGATAATCGTGAAAAATCTTTTACAAAACGTCGATAGTATCCAGCCAAACCAAGAAAACTTCGGATCTCAGTTACTGTTGTTGGTCTTGACCATCTTTCGATAACCTCTGTTTTTGTTGGATCCACAGATATCCCCTCTTTTGAGATTATATGACCCAAAAATGCAACTTTTTGAAGCCAAAATTCACACTTGGTAAATTTGGCATAAAGCTTCTCCTTTCTCAGGGTCTTCAATATAATTCTCAAGTGATCTTCATGCTCTTCCTTTCTCTTTGAATAGACAAGAATATCGTCTATAAAGACTACCACAAATTGATCAAGATAGTCTCTAAAGACTCTATTCATTAGATCCATGAAGATAGCAGGGGCATTAGTAAGACCAAATGGCATCACTATAAATTCATAGTGTCCATACCTTGTACGGAAAGCCGTCTTTGGTATATCCTCCCTTTTGACCCTTAATTGATGATACCCTGAACGAAGATCAATCTTGGAAAAGTATTGAGCTCCGCGTAGTTGGTCAAATAAGTCATCAATGCGTGGGAGAGGATATTTGTTCTTGATAGTGATCTTGTTAAGTTCTCGATAATCAATGCAAAGTCTCATTGATCCATCTTTCTTCTTAACAAATAGAACAGGTGCTCCCCAAGGTGACGCACTAGGGCGTATGAATCCCTTATCAAGATTCTCTTGGAGTTGCTTCTTCAATTCCTGTAACTCAATTGGGGCCATTCTATAAGGTGTCTTTAAAATAGGAAAAGCACCCGGTACGAGTTCTATTGAAAACTCAACTTCACGATTTGGTGGAAGACCCGGCAATTCCTCCGGAAAGACATCATCAAACTCCCGTACAATGGGCATATTCTTAATCGTGAGTTTCTCACCAACCATTTGAGATAAATAACCTTCATTTAGTGGTATCAAGACCCATAAGATGGAAGAAATTTCCACTGGAAGGTTATATTCATCCTTGCATCGATAGACGATCGTAGATTGATCTGGAATATGAAATGTGACTTCCCTTATTTGGCAATTGATATGAGCTCCATGTAGAGAAAGCCAATCCATGCCAAGAATCACATCAAATTCCACTAAAGGAAGGATCACAAGATTTGCAGGAAGCACTTTCCCACAAACTTCGATCGGAGAAGAATTATAAACTTTTGATGTGATTGATGTGCCATTAGGTGTTGTCACAGCTAACTCAACATCTAATTGTTGAGGTAATACGGTGATACCCTTAGAAAAGTCTTCAGAAATAAAAGAGTGGGTGGATCCAGAATCAAATAAAACATTTTCTACTTTAGAGTGGATGGTAAGTGTACCTTTCACCACATCGTTATCATACTCCACATCGCTGATAGAAATTGCATGTGACTTTCCTTTTTCTTTAGCCTTAAGAGTTTGTTGACGTCGACCATCATCATCAACCCTTGGATTTGGGCATTGATTGGCATAATGCCCCATCTCCTTGCACTTGAAACATTGAAGTGTAGCAGGTTCATTCTGTGTATCCCTTCCTTTGTTTGCATCATTAGACATCTTCTTCCCATTATCACGGCATTCAAATGCCCGATGACCTTCCTTTCCACATTTAAAACATTTACTTGTCCCTTTAAGACAACTCCCTCCATGTTTCTTTCCACACTTTGAGCATAAGGAAAAGCTCATCTTCTTTTCCGTGTGCTCTTTAGATTTTTCTTTGAATTCCATCTTCCTCTTCTTATCAAACCCATGTGACTGATGGGTTACTCCAATCTCCATCTCGACTTTGAGAGCACATCGAACGATTTCCTCATAGCTATTGAAGTCCCTTATGGCTAACGCCCTTCGAAGACTTGGTTTTAAGCCACTAAAGAATCGATCGATCTTACTCTCAGGTTGGATAATAATACCAGAAGCGTACCTTGCAAGTCTTGTAAAATTTGCTTCATAGGTACTAACAGATTCATCATCCCTTTGCTTCAGTTCAAGGAACTCTTTCTCCATCTTTGTTCGGAGAATACGAGGGAAGTACTTATTGAAAAATAAGTTCTTGAACTCGTCCCATTCCATAGACTCAATTTCATCCCTTTTCCTTGTATTCTTAACAAGATTCCACCATTTATCCGCATCTCCTTCCAAACGATACACTGCTAGGATGACTTTATCATGCTCAGAACATTGAAGAACTGAAAATATCTTTTCAGTAGTACTAATCCATTGTTCAGCAACTAATGGATCAGTAGACCCGCTGAAAGATGGTGGACGCTGCCTCATGAAGGATTCAACAGAATGTTGCTCCCTCCTTTGTTCGTTTGGAAATCCTGCATGATTCATAGCTTGATAAAGTTGTGTGAGCATGGCTACAAGATTTTGCATTCCAGCTCCCATATCTTTTGGCTGCTCAGGGGGACAATCATTGCATTGCCCATCGCATTCCGCATTAACACGGTTCCTTCGGGTTCCAGCCATTGACTAAAACCAAGAAGAATAGTGTGAGCAACACTAATTATAATAGGAAACCACATAATTCAAGAATAAAATTTTCATGCTTAAGGTCTTATCCTAGGTTATTCAAGTCCATTTCTAAAACACTAAGATTGTGTTCTATGCTTAGACTTATCCTTAGGGTTCTTACTAAGGCTTTCACATCCTAGTTTCCAAAGGTTGACTATACCCTCCCTCTGATACCAACTATAACGACCCATACTTTACATACATTGTTAATACTTCAAAATTGAAGCACACTTATTACAACATATGACAAAACCACAAAGGACCGTATAGGTATAGTGTCTTTAGAAACTGGGGAAACATAAACAACTGGTTCATAAATCTTCTACAGTGTCTCCCATTTATTTCATCATATCTAGGGTCCCTTTTAGCATATTCTACTTAATATCCATCTTCCTGACCTGGGGAAAAGAAAACATAAAAGGGTGAGCTCAAATGCTCAGCAAGGGCAAATAAAGGAAATAAAAATCATATCATATCTTTATGAAAATCAAAACCTGCAAAAGAGATCATAATATCTTAACATGGAATAAATCATAGAAGTGAAAATGAGATCCCCATAATCATAACATAAAACTTGAATCTTTGTGGCATGCACACATAATCATGGAAAATCATTTCTTGTTAGTCATGACTCATTGCCAAGACTATCTTAGTGGACAAAGTCCCTTTCTGAACCGAGTTCACTCCTCGTTTCAGTCCTGTATCACTGAACCGAAATAACCTTCCGTTCTAGCCATGTCTATCTCATGAGATATAAAATCATTACCCAATGCATTGGAGGGAGATATAGGTCCCACCCATCTTATAATGAATCCTTTCTTATGTGTGCCACATAATCATAAAACATGCATCATCGCATAACACATGTAACAAAAATGGGATTCTTGAAACATCATGACATCATAAATCAATTCATATATGATAAAGGAATTCATAAACATAATTCCATCACAACATAGTCAAACCAATGTAAAAATATGGATAGAAACAGAACCCTTTATTATCTTAGATGGAAAATAATTTTGATAAAACACTTGAATTGAATTCTTGAGGAAAATATCCTTTCTTCTTCAAAAACATTTTTCCTTTCATAACATGTCATACAACTTTAAAATAAAAGAAGTTGATTAAAAATAAACTTGAAAACTTGTAAAGGAAGCTTCTTTGAAGTAATGTTTTAAAAATCCATTCATGCCGTATAAGTTAAAAAAACATTCTTCTAACTTTTGTCGGAAAAGTCAAAAAGTACCTCGTACGAAAAACGACAAAAGATTCCTTTCATATCTTTTACAAAAAACTTACCGAAGGGTAATATTGGATATAAACTATTGTAGAAGGAAGGAAATAATATTACATATCGAGGGAACATGGATGTGGATGATAAAATACACCCCAGTAATTACCAAAGTAAAAACAATCTCGGATAAAAGTGAGATTGTGATATTTTCCCTTACCTTAGGTCCGATTAGCTTTGTACGTGTCCGAAGCTCCTGTATAATGGTTTAAATAATGTTATTGACTTATTCCAGAATCATACATATTTATATGATATCATATATGGTCATATTATTAGCTTCTTGTTAGTAATATTTCATTGTTACTTGTTACTCGGGTCTTTATAACTTTTTGTTCTTATGCGTGTTTTGTCGAATAAATTCTTATTCATATCTTTAGGTTATAGATAATTCATTTACAGAATGGTATTAGTGTAGTATATACCATATTCATTCATTCAATTCATTTATATAATAATTATGAAATGAAGATCATGTAGAACGAGTCGCATCACATCGTGGAGACGGTATTCCGTACGTACGCACGAGTGATGATATCGTTCCTATGATCGTGGAATTGTATTGGAGTATATATGTATTATTTCAGTATCAATATTACTTCATAATAATCATATATAGTTACTTATTACACCATTATACCCATCCTTGTAAGGTGATGGTGGAAAATAGATTACACCACGGCGTGGAGACGGTATTCCGTACGTACGCACGCACAGTGATTTCATTTTTCCGTAGGATGGATAGAAGGTGAATTAGGTTTGTTTCATATTTATAATAACATATCAGTATGTAAGTAATACTGATGTTATTACTTTATCATGAAACAACTAAAGAAGAAGAAGTTGAAGAAGAAAGAAATTGAAAAGATCGGTAATGGATATTACCTCTTCTTTGGAACGCCTTTTTGAATCCTCCACTTAAGGAACTAAGATTGGTCTTTGGAGAAGACCAGGACCTCTAGGATTATTCTAGGGAAGTGGGGAGGAGAAAATGGCAGGGTTTGGCCGAGCTTGAGTTCTCAAATTGGTGTGAGGAGGAGGGGGAGGAGGTGCCCTTTTATAAGGGAGGAGAGGGGCACCTTAGGAATATCTCAAAATATTATTTTATATTAAAGTCAAAATCGGTTTATAATGGTTCCAAAGGGTCTTATTTCGAAGCTAAAGTGGGGATGGGTCGAAATACTATCAACCAATAGAATTTAGACAAGTTTAGGATATTATTTTAACCTTATCAATTAAATTTAACTCTAAGTTAAATAATTTAACTTTTACCATGTCTTTTTGTTTTCTTTCACTATATGGTTAATACACTTACTATAACATGCCAAACGAACCCCAAATTGTTTATTATTAATATATATATCCTTATCTAAGTCATTTGGCCGAACCTTAGATTTTTAGGAATAAAATAACAATTAATAATATAATATTTTATTTAAAAACTATTTTGTGTCAATTTTGACACTATTTGATATATGATTTTTGTGAAAGTCATAACAGAATTATATGTTCGAACCAAGTTTATTAAATCAATACTAATATATCATAGTAACCTAGAAAATTTGTGGAATTCGTAAAAAGTCTCAAATTACATTTATTTTGGTATTTATATTATCAATTTTGTCAATATTTCATTAATAAGATAATTACAGCATCATCTTTGTGTCATAAATAAATTAAATTATTTGATGTCTAAAAATTACAAATAAAATACCATCATGTAGGAAATCGTTTTAGCTTTCTAATTAATATTTACAATCGAATTTATCTTATGTATAACCCCATATTAAAAATGATTTACTTATTAAACATTGATTTTAACTATTTTAACCCTTCTTTAAATAAATTAATAATAAATGTCCTAATCTAATCCAAGTGGGCCTAAATGGTCATATTTTATTCCTAAGTTTGTTTTTGGTCGAATTACACTTGTCCAATAGAATTAGGACATGTGTTAGGGTAATATTGATATCATATTTACCCATAGTTACCCTATTTACTATTAACCGCGGTAAAAAAAAATAAAAAGTTACTATTCACCAAAAAATTATTTTCATATCATTGAACCACATTTTAGTCCTTGATATTAACCTTGTCTCTCAGATTTTCGAAATTCCATTCACAGAAGTGGTAAAATTAAGTTTTATGCAAAATTCAGTTTTTAACCTACCACTTAGTGGTTTCACTATTCATCAAAAATTGAAAGTTTTCAGAAAAATACCAAAATTTCACCCTAGGCTAATTTCGATATTCTGAGTCCAAAAATGAAGTCCATTTTGAAAAATAAAATTTATAAATTTTCAAAAAGTGGTTATTACTATTCATAACGGCTAGTTTTAATAGCATATTGTTGTTTAGTGAAACTCGGTATTGCGTACGACGCAAGCTATCGAGGAAGGTCGCGATTGCGTGTAAAGCAAGCCAAGCAAGTGTTGTGTAGAAAAATATTCCTTTGATGATTTATATAACATAAAAGTCTCGGGTGTTACATATATTAATTCTATTGGTTGAGTGGTTATCAACCCATCCACACCTTTAACTTTAAATAATCCACTTTGGATCCATTAGAAACCAAATATGAATTTATTATAAAATAATATTTCTAGATTTTCCTAAAGAGCCCCTCCTCCCCCTTATAAAAGGACACCACTTATAACCAATTTACTCACACCTCTAAAGCCCTTTTCCTCGTCCAAACTCTACCCAATTAATCTCCTTAAATCCCTCTCCTCATTTTAGAAGCCTTACTTTAGGCAGAAGGCACTTCAAGAGTCCTTTTTGGTTCAAACCAAAGGGAGTTACCCAAATTAAATGTAACGATTTCTCTTATCTTGTTTTCTTTTATTTTACTTCTCCAACTCCTAAAATCTTCTTATTATTTTCTTTTGTAACAAAACCAGTATCCTAAATATACTAGTATATTTTTATTATATGTATTATAAGTACACTTACACACACATCCATCAAATGGGTGAAGAACATAATGTTTTTGTGGATGGCAACCAAACGCCTCACGAAGCGATGATTGTTCAATTATCTCCTACCACATCTCATGGTGGCCATTATGATGGCACTATAATTAAATATGATATTTATGATATTTATTTTATATATAATCTTTTGTAATTCCATTTTATATCATACCATTATTCGTTTCATGTTGTATATATATACGATAATTTCATTTGAGGAAGTGCGGACTACCGCCCCCTCAAAGTGATATGACTTGTTAATACCATACATGGAACGTATAAAGGATGGTTTTAATGAACATAAGTAACACATATAAGATATTATATTATACTGTAATAATTATATACCTATGTATCATTTGGTTTTTATTCCTTTTAAAATGAAAAATGAAATGGAAGTAGCGTTCGTGCGTACGTACGGATTACCGTCTCCACGAACACGATGAGATTCATTTCCCCATCATATCCATTCAAGAATAATTATCATTTGATGATTAAAAGTAATGTTTAAGGACTTTTTATCATTCTGGATATGAATATGATACAACCTATCCATAACAAACACGGCTTACGTAACGAAGCATATAAAGTAAAACGAATCAGTTAACAACCGAAACGACGATAATACTAAAATATTAATAACAAAGCAATATTAAAAGATCATATATGATATCATATTTTTATATATTATTCTTGTATAATTTAATAAAAATTATTTAACTATTATACACGATGTTAACCTACCCTCGACCAAGGAAAATTACAAGGTAAGGGGTTTTCATCTCACTCATTATTTCCGTGAGATTCATGCTATATTTCCACTATTACCTTTTTTGTGGTGTATGTACTTCCCATAATTGTATTCTTTGTGTAATAAACTTTAATTTATGTCTATTTACATATTCATTGTATGGTTCTTCTTTCAAGGGATGTATGTTTTGTATGTTACCAAATTGGCAAGGGTTAATTTCACAACCCCTTTATTATCCGAGGTTGTTTTTACGTAAGTATCTACTGGTTCATATTTATTATCCATATCCCTATTTTATGAAAGGGGTTTCAAAGGGATTATTTTAAGGGACTTTTTACTAAAACATCATTTCAAATGTTATAAATATTTATTCTTCTAAATCTTTCTCATTAATTTCCATGTCTTCAAAATGGGTTTTAAGGATTTATTTATATGGACATGAATGTTTTTAAAATGTTAATTCCTTTCAAAAGATTCAAAGTGGTATGGGACAGTTTGATTCAAAAATATCGTTAAATGAATTCTTTTCCAAATTGTGTGACATTTAAATGTTTTCCTGAAATATAGATATTTCTCACAAATAGTTTTGATTTCATCTATGTCAACAGCCTTTGATATATTTTACACTTGTTTGAAGTTCATTTATTATGATACAAATATTCTATGTTTTATTTAAGGTTTAGTGATATGTTTGACTATGGATGAGTTATCTGTATGCCATTAATGGTTTATGATTAATGTTTTGGCATTTCTTATGCTAGTATTAATACAAATGTTTATGTTATATTTCATCCTATTTTTAAGAAGAATGTGTTGGAGTAGTATGTTCCGGGTTAGGGATCGGTAAAAGTAAGCCATCCGGGTTGGGTTCCGGTTACAGAAGACCCTCCGGGTTGGTGTCCGGTTATTAGAGGCACTGCGGGTTGGTGTCCAGTTATTAGAGGCACTCTGGGTTGGTGTCCGGTTATTAGAGGCACTCCGGGTTGGTGTCCGGTTATTGGAGGCACTCCGGGTTAGTGTTCGGTTATTAGAGGCACTGCGGGTTGGTGTCCGGTTATTCAAGGCACTCCAGGTTGGAGTCTGATTACAGAGGATATCTGGGTTGGTTTTCGGTTACAGTTATACCTTAGGTATTGGCACGAGGCCTTGAAACAGAAATTAAAGTTCAGCATTATGCATTCCATCATTATGAAAGTGGTTAGTGATATTTCATGTGATTTTTCAACTAGTAGAATATCCATGTAAATAAGTAAATGGAATTACTTCATTTTATTTTTCCATATTATGTTGAAGTTCATGTTTAAAAGGCTTTTTTTATAGTTATACATTTCCTTAAATGTTTATGCTTATTTATGAAAGTTTCCGTTGTATTGTCATCCTTACCGAGCATCTGAGCTCACCCCTTTCTATGTTTTATTTTTCCTAGGATTCCAAGACGTGTATAGTGATTGATATGTAGGGTTACGCCAACAGAATAATTCCATTTGTGAAGGATTATTTATGTTGTTTTTTATGTTATGAATTGTAATGTAACATTCATGTATGTAATCTATTTTCCAAGACTGCTAAACCGATCGGTCCTTCGGGGCTTGATTCCTTGTAATCATGCCAGTGTATTAAAGTAATGCGTCGACTCTGGGAAACTGGGGTTGGGGCATTACAGTTGGTATCAGAGGAAGTTTATCAATAACCATGGAAATTAGATTTAGATAAACTCTGATTAGATCATGTAGACCTAAGACGATCTTTGAGGAATAGTGTAGAATAACTTCCTAGAATTTTTGTATTGTATAGATTTTGTGAGTTTTCCGAGCAATACATCCCTGTCTGGATACGAGCATGTAGAGGCGGCTCTGGCACAGATGTACCTAGGGGTAAAACCCGAAAACACCAGTTTGAGCTAGACTCGAATGGAAACTGATTCACGAAAACATGCCTTGATGCACTCTTGGTTACGACACTACAGGGGGATATGATTGGGATAATTATCATTTTCATTACGAACCATTATGAAAGGTTTATGAGTATATACTTCCTCAAAGAAAACATTTTTATGATTATTGATTTTATCCATAAACTGTTCAATTTGCATTAGGTATTTTACAAGTTTGAAATTATTCATTGCAATTCATAAATTGACCTAGTTTATGCTATTGTATAGAAATGGTGCCCAGTAGAAGGAATGTGAACTCCAGTAATACATATGATCCAAATAGTAAGAAGGATCATATCTTTCATGGTCCTAATCCAGAATTTAGAAGGGAAATAGTCTCCCATGTATTATCATCATATGAAGAAATAGTATCATGTGTTGATAAGATAAGTAAATAATTCTCGGAGTCCAATGGCCATGAAGGGATGCCAGAGAAGGAAAGGATGGTAGAGAGAAGAACAGATAAAGGGAATTAGTTAAACAAGGATTTTTCCATATGTGATAACTGTAGAAAGAATCACCTTGGGAAATTCTTGAAGGGAATGGGAGTATGTTATAAGTGTGGAGAAAAATAACACAAAGTATGTGACTGTAAGGGTAAGAAAAAGGTTTCAAATGTATAATGCTTCATCTGCAAAGAGTTTTGACACTATGCGAACCAATGTACCCATCATCAAACTATGCCGCAAATGATGCTATTGGATAATAACCATGTTATGATACTACCACAAATGAAGAGGAATGACTAGTGTTCTTATGTTGTTATTTTGGAATTATTTCATTTAACTGTTGTATCAATGATGTTCTGGAAATAAATAAGGATTTCACTACAGTACTATTTCATCGAGGATTTGAGATTTTATAGTACAAAGAAAAGTGACTCTACAGCGAGTTAAACTTTTTGGAAATTACATGTCAAAAATGATCTTCATTGTGTTTAACTTACCTAAAAATTTTGGATTGTTAGTTTGGATAATATTTTTTTGGATAAGTCTATAGGTTGGAATGGATTGAGTTTGAAAGGTTATTTTTGGATTTTTATAAAAGGACAACACACAGACTGTGTGACAACCCGTCACATCGGACAATGCTGCGGAAATTGAACCCACAACTATAGTGTGATTGGGATTTATCACATACCACTGGACTACATAAATTCCCTAGATTGTATAATGTAGTTTCCTTTTTTAATGGGTCTGATATGTGAATTATACATTTATTATATTTGGAACCCAATATGATTAGGATAAATAGAGTATTTTTGAGTTGTCTTATGTTTTGTAGTGAATGATGAGTTTGTGGTAGAAATTTATTAATGGATAAAACTCTAATTATAAAGTAAGTATATCTCCTTATGATATTATCCAATCTCATAAATAAATTCCTCAACATTAAGAAAAGGAACTTAGAACAAAAATGTTGTCCTAGATGGTACCTTAGATAATCACAAATTTATGGCTTTGGGATTGTTGGCCTTTTCATAGCCATGTTCTCTACCACTCTCCATCAGATATTAATGGTTGTATTTGTCTTCCATATACATATTTTCCTACATGGAACCCTATTATGTGTTATTTTTAGTAACCTTCATACTTACCACTCTTTATTATCAATAGAGGCCTCATTAATCCATTTTTCGATGTGGGATTTCAACTAAGATATTTTGAAATGTCAACCCCATGTTTCCAATACCGAGTATAAATTGCGAGGATGCAATTTATTGAAGGAGGGTAGAATGTAACACCCCAAGATTCTATGGTACGCTTCTCTTTGAATAATGCAGTAGCATTGTTGTACGCAACTTCGAGTTCTAACACACACCACGACCAATCAAAGTAGCCGTTATGAATAGTAATACCCACTTTTTGAAATTTTATAAATTTTCTCTCTCAAAATGCACTTTATTTTTGGATTCGAAATATCGAAATTATCCTTGGGTGAAATTTTGGTACTTTTCGGATAACTCTCATATTTTGATGAATAGTGAAAATTACTACATTTTAATTAAAAACAACTTTTTTGATCAAAATAATTAACAGTCATAAATTATGAATTTGAGTGGTTTTAAATTATATTTAGAATATATTTTTACCATTTAATCCAATTTTGGTCATTTTACATAATTTCACATTTAAACTGAACATAAACAAGTAGCAAATTTTTGATAGTTATTATATCTTAAAAACACGCTTTTTGTTTTGACAGCGGGAATTAATTTTAAATTAATTTCTACCACTTCTTGATTTGAATTTGTAAAAATGGATTCCATATTTGGAATCAGGATTTCCAAATTTTTTAAATAGGTAACTTTTATTTTTACAAATTTTGAGTAATTATTTCGGTAAATATTTTATTTACCATGGTTAAAGGGTAAATCCAGTAAACAAGGGTTAAAAATAATATTATAATAATACTAAATTACCCTAAAACGTGTCATCAACTTATTTGTGGATACATGTCCGACCATGGGCATATTTGGGTCGATTTTGGGAACCCATGGAGCCACTTGTAGGTGATAGGGACACTTTATATTAATTAAGTTAAAGTGAATACATAAATGACATAAGCTTATATCTTTTAGAAAACCAATTTTTACATAAGGTTATATATGTTATATTTCCAATTATAAATATTCATTATAAATCTAAAAATATTTACTACATAATAGTATTTTATTAATAATTTTTAGACATTGAGAAAGTAAAAATATATATGACACAATAATGATGCAGTATTTTCCTTATTAATGAAAGAATCAAATAATTGATATTATAAATGTTAAAATAAATATAATTTGAAATTTTTGATGACATAAACGAATTTTATTGGTTAATATGACATGTTAGTATTTCTTAAATGAATTTTTTTCGAATTAATAAAGTTGTTAAGACTTTAAAAAAATCAATTATTGAGTAGTGTCAAAATTAACATACATGAGTTTTTAAAACAAATATTATATTATTAATTTATATTCTATTCCTAAAAATCTAAGGTTCTTCCAAGAGACTTATATCATGATAAGTTTATCATTAGTGGACCACTTGGGGGTTTCATGGAGGTATATAGTATGTTTATTAACTATATAATATAAAAATACAAAGTGACATGGTAAGTGTCAAACTAATTAACTAACAGTTAAAACTAAAAGATAAGGTTAATATAATGACCCAAACCTGTGTTAATTCTATTGTATGAGTGGTTTTAGACCCATACCCACCTTAACATTTAAATAATCCACTTTGGATCCATTAGAAACTGAATATGAATTTATTATAAAATAATATTTCTAGATTTTCTTAAAGATCCCCTCATCCCCCTTATAAAAGGACACCATTTCTAACCAATTCCTCACACCTCTCAAGCCTTTTGGATCATCCAAAATCTACCCAATTAAGCTCTCTACATCCCACTCCTAATTTTAGAAGGCTTACCTTAGGCATAAGGCACTTAAAGGGTCCTTTTTGTTTCAAACCAAAGGGAGTTACCCAAATTAAAGGTAACGATTTCTATTAGCTTCTTTACTTTTATTTTACTTCTCCAAACCCTAAACTCTTCTTATTATTTTCTTTTGTAACAAAACCAGTATCCTAAATATACTAATATATTTTTATTATAAGTATTATAACTACACTTAATCACACATCCATATAATGGGTGATGAACACAATGTTTCTATGGATGGCAACCAAACGCCTCACGAAGCGTTGATTGTTCAATTATCTCCTACCACCTCTCATGGTAGCCATTATGATGGCACTATAATTAAATATTATATTAATGATATTTCTTTTATATATAATCTTCTGTAATTCCATTTAATATCATACCATTATTCATTTCATGTTGTATATATATATGATAATTTCATTTGAGGAAGTGCGGACTACTGCCCCCTCAAAGTGATATGACTCATTAATACCATACATGGAACGTATAAAGGATGGTGTTGATGAAATTAAGTAACACATATAAGATATTAACTTATACTGGAATAATTATATACCTATGTATCATTTGTTTTTTATTCCTTTTAAAATGAATAATGAAATGGATGTAGCGTTCGTTCGTACGTACGGATTACCGTCTCCATGAACACGATGAGATTCATTTTTCCATCATATCCATTCAAGAATAATTATCGTTTGATGATTAAAAGTAATTTTTAAGGACTTGATCTCATTCTGGATATGAATAAGATACAACCTATACATAACAAACACGTCTTACGTAACGGAGCATATAAAGGAAAATGAATCAGTTAACACCTGAAACGGCGACAATACTAAAATATTATTAACGAAGCAATATTAAAAGATAAATTATGATATCATATTTCTGTAAATGATTTTTGTATAATTTAATAACAATGATTTAACTATTATACAGGATATTAACCTACCCTCGACCAAGGAAAAGTACAAGGTAATGGGTTTTCATCTCACTCCTTATTTCCGTGAGATTCATGCCATATTTCCACTATTACCTTTTGTGTGGTGTATGTACTGCCCATAATTATATTCTTTGTGTAATAAACATTAATTTATGTGTATTTACATATTCATTGTATGGTACCTCTTTCATGGGTTGTATGATTCGTAAGTTACCAAACTGGTAAGGGTTAATTTCACAACCTCTTTATTATCCGAGGTTGTTTTTACATAAGTATCTATTGGGACATATTAATTATCCATATCCATGTTTTATGAAAGGGTTTTCAAAGGGATTATTTTAAGTTACTTTTTACTAAAACATCGTTTCAAACGTTTTAAATATTTATTCTTCTAACTCTTTCTTATTAATATCCATGTCTTCAAAATGGTTTTTAAGGATTTATTTATATGGACATGAATTTTTTTAAAATTTTAATTCCTTTAAAAAGTTTCAAAGTGGTATGGGATGGTTTGATTCAAAAATGTCATTAAAGGAATTCTTTTCCAAATCGTGTGACATTTAAATGTTTCCATGAAATATAGAAATTTCTCTCAAATAGTTCTGATTTCATCTATGTCAACATCCTTTGATATATTTTACACTTGTTTGAAGTTGATTTATTATGATACAAATCATCCATATTGTATTTATGGTTTTGTGATATGTTTTACTATGGATGAGTTATTTTTATTCCATTAATGGTTTATGATTAATGTTTTGGCATTTCTTATGCTTGTTTTAATACGAATGTTTATGTTATATTTCATCCTCTTTTTAAGATTAATGTGTTGGACTAGTATGTTCCGAGTTGGGGACCGGTAAAAGTAAGCCCTCTGGGGTGGGGTCCGGTTATAGCAGACCCTCCGGGTTGGTGTCCGGTCATTAAAGGCACTCCGGGTTGGGGTCCGGTTATTAAAGGAACTCCGGGTTGGTGTTCGGTTATTAGAGGCACTCCGGTTTGGTGTTCGGTTATTAGAGGCACTCTGGGTTGGTGTCCGGTTATTACAGGCACTCCGGGTTGGTGTCCGGTTATTAAAGGCACTATGGGTTGGTGTCCGGTTATTAGAGGCACTCCGAGTTGGTGTCCGGTTATTAAAGGCACTCCAGGTTGGTGTCCGGTTATTGGAGGCACTCCTGGTTGGAGTCTAGTTACAGAGGTTCTCCGGGTTGGGTTCTGGTTACAGTTATACCTTATGTCTTGGCACGAGGCCTTGACACAGAAATTAAAGTTCGGCCTTATGCATTCCATCATTATGAAAGTGGTTAGTGATATTGCATGTGATTATTCGACTATTAGAATATCCATGTCAATAAGTAAATGGAATTACTTCATTTTATTTTTTCCATATTATGTTGAAGTTCAATTTTAAAAGTCTTTTGTTTTATTTATACATTTCCTTAAATGTTTATGCTTATTTCTGAATGTTTCTACTGTATTGTTATCCTTACTGAGCATCTGATCTCACCCCTTTCTATGTTTTATTTTCCCAGTATTCCAAGAAGTGTATAGTGATTGATATTCAAGGTTAAGCCGAGGGAATAATGGCGTTCATGAAGGATTATTTATGTTGTTTTGTATGTTATGAAGTGTAATGTAACATTCATGTATGTAATGTATTTTCCAAGACTGATAAACCGATCGGTCCTTCAGGGCTTGATTCCTTGTAATCATGCCAATGTATTAAAGTAATGCACCGACTCTGGGTAACTGGGGTCGGGGCGTTACAATCATAATGACATGAATCCACAAGCATTCTTATATTCGTGACATTATTTTCCCATCTAGAATTAAATTCCTCACATTGTAATGTGATTTCACATTGATCCAATGGGATCACACTCCGAATTCCCTAAATTAAGCCACTAGATATAAAGGTTTAGATGAAAGAGAATAATAGAGGATATAGAGGATTATTTTTGTATCATCCAGCTATGCATCCACTAAAATAGGGCACCGAGATGGTGGATCACATGGCCTCAAGTGCACATCCTTATATTCCAGAGGCTACTGACTAGAATAAAGGGTCTATAGTGGTATAGTAGTGATATTGTATGCTTATATTAGAGTGTTACAAAGGATAAAAATAATAAGAGGACAACAACAGAACAATAATATTAATAGACACTATGATTAGTCCAGTTCCTCACAATAGCACAATCATATACAACAGATATAACCGTAAACTGTGGAAGGATAAATAACAAAAAACAATATGAATAATAGAAATCCAAAAGGAAGTGTCATATATATGGTGGAATGGCATACTGATATACAAAAAGTGGATAAGGTACATGAATATAGAACCTTCTATACAGAAAGAAAGAAAAACAAAAAAGAGGGTACTCCACTAGTATCTTGATCATATTCTCGGTACTCTTCTCCAATGATCAAAATATTAGTAAAGAATACCAAATATATATAGTATGTAACTTAACCCTATACATACATATAGTCAAGTAATCTACTCGGTTACCAAAGGCAGATCGAGTAGGGTGTGAGATAAAATCCATTTAAGGCCCCAGAAATGATGTTTAGAAATAATACAAGTAGTGTACATATCTAAATAGTGTGTCGGGGTATGAAATATTAAACAATTATCAATAAATAACCACATGTCATCTTAGCTTCCTAAAGGCCACCTGGAGGCTCTACCTACATTGACATTGGATATAATGGGAGTCTGATTGGTAACCATGAATATATATATATATATATATATATTATAGTTATATATATCATATCCACCCATATGTATTAAGTATGAGAGGATGTAATTTTCCATATATAGGGATACTAGGCATTAGTCGGGCTGTAGGAATAACATAGGTGTCCATAACTAGTCTAATGAGTTGGTTTTCACAAGAATATGGAACATTCCCTAGATCTCACGGTGAATGTTAGTCTTCATGATCAACATTAGAGATAGGAGGGGTGATACTTCATCCTCAACACCTTAATTAAGGAACATGGAGTTTCATTACCATCATCAAAATACAGGTATAATGGGGAACAATGTCATACTCAGTACCAAATAAAATGGAGAGTGAATCGTCATGCTCAACAAGTCTCTTAACCATCATTCCATAACCAATATCAAAACACTACTAATAATAATAATAATTTCATGTGTGATAACCAATTTAGAATATTAATAATCATTCCAATATATATATACATGGGATTCATAGTTCATAATATCCAAATAATAAATTATGCATCAATTGAAATGGCATTGCCACCCCTTATGATTCATTTATTTAACCGATTTATTTCATTAAGGAAATATAAACCCATCTTCATGGAATATTTTATTTATAACCAATTAATTTAATTAAACAATTCAGGAAAATTTCATTTCATTATAAACCGTGCACTTAGGTAGTTCCTAGGAAACACAACAATCATGTAGAAGAGTGGGGAATACCACATACAATCCATGATAAAAACATAGATGTTTGTTTTTCATTTAATCGATTATATTAAATAGGTAAATTCATTTAAAACACTCAAAGGGGTGGCCATGGTTGTTATCGACATCCTCAAATCACCTAGCTATGTCTTTCAAGAGTATTACAACATGCGTAAATCAACTTTGAATCAATAACTCATTTAATGGAAATGCATGAGAATGACTCGTGTGAGGCATAACAATGTGACTATGAAAACACCATAACATTTAGGTAAGAAAACTAGAACACCTATTGTAGGACTATATATTTCTCTTTGTCCAATATCAGCTTTGGATTCAAAGTACATTGGAAGAATCATGATGAACATACCAACAAACAAAAAAATATGGAAAATGAGCTCACATAAAAATAGAACAATAAATGGGAAAGATAACATAGAATTGAAATAATTGTATTATATATCTATTGAAATATATCCAATAATTATGAAGGATCATGGTTTGGTGTCTCTTTCTATGATAAATAAAAAATTCTGGGTTAGGATTTGGTAGACCTTAATGTGAGGAGAATGTGACGAGAGCCATCTACTAGAATGGGAAGGAGGAAAGAGGAAAATAGGTTTAAAATATCATTAAGGGTATAAATTGAAATTTATATTAAAAACAAGGCGTTCACGATTTGGCCAAACCATGTGAAAATAATTATCACTCCACTATCTAAGGATGGACCCCACACGTTTAAGGCATATAGTTTCCCAAACCTTATACAAACCATGTGAAATGCCTCTATCAAGATGTTTGCATATTTTTCCTAGTTGTGTGCCTTATATTGCATGGTTAAAGAAAAACCATGTGGCCCCAGCTTTTCAAAAGGTTCCCCAGATGGTTAGTACTAATCATACAATAACTATGTGACCTACCTTGTTATCACTATTCATGGAACTCCATGTTTAGAATAATCCCCACAAACTCCTAGATCATTCATTAAGTTGTAGAACATTTTGCCATGATTTAACACAGGAAACATACTGAAAAACAAAGGATTTGTACATTCATGAAAGGAAGGTTCATTACAACATCCCCTTTTTAAACCAACTCATCCTGAAGTTTTCTTTCTTAGGGTAAACAGATATAACCTGAGAAAATATTTTCCAACTGAGCTCTTATATCAACACCTGACAACCAGGTCATGTCCTGTACTAGGAAATGTTACAAATAAAGTCGTTCCAAAAGAAATAACCTACTTCTGAATGAATTCACTTTAACGACCCAAACATTCATTAATTGAAATTACTCTTGATCTAATTAAATGTATTATTATGGTTATATAAAATGTGAAATACATTGGTTTTATGTTTCTAGATTTTAAAATACTGTTATGAATTGTGGCCATTGCAAATATAGTAGTTTAACAATGATAACATGATTAGTATAAATATAGGGCTTTAACAAATCCAATTTACTCCGAAAAAGGAAGTGATGGCCTCATTCAGAAGACCTGCCCCAAACAAAGCCCATTTGTCACAGCTCGGAAAAGAGGTGGTGTCATTGGGTTTCACTCTTGACCAATCCCAATCCAAGATTGATCACGTTAAGCTAGAGCAGAACCGACTACGGGAGAAGTGGAAGTTAATAGAGATTACCACCTGAGCGATGTTATCCAAGCCACCCCAAGAGATTGTCACCATCGCACACCTTACCCTTCGATATTATGAGGGTGTTTTAAGGGGTTATGTAGCAAGACCCTAGCACTATTACTATGTACATTATTGTTTTATAATGAATGTGCATTCATTTTATTATTGTTACATTGTAAATAGTTTTTAAAGAACAAATAGTATTTTTATTTAATTTACAACTAAGAAATCTATTTTGATGAATTAATAGATTTTTTCAATTAAATAATATTTTAATAAAATATTATTATTTTTAAATTACTTTTTATTATATATAAATGATCATAGAATGTTATGAATGCAATTGTAATTTTTATTAAGGTTAGAAAACTATTTTTGTCAAAAGCCATGATTTTTTGGTAAATGTATGTTTTTATTTTAAAAGTAACAATTCACATATTTATAAAATTATTTAGGTAAAATGAATATTATTTTTGGAGTCATGATGCCTAAATTATCCAATGGTGAATTTTTCATAATTTTCTTAGACAGTAGAATTTTTGGGTACACATTAAATACTGTTTAAATATATAATGTGTTTTATGACATCATAATGACCCAATAGTGAATTAATAAAATAAAATAAACATTATGTTTTTCCAATATATTTTTTATCATTAAAATAATTTGATTTTAGATTTGTTTTATTTTTTTTACAAATCTTTAGTGGACCCTCTAAGACTTAAAAAACATTTTGTCTTTTTAAATAGTTTTCCTTGAGAGTGTGACTCACCTCCACATAAGAAACCATATTATTTTAAGAATTTCGTCCATAGGCCTTATAAAATATTATTTTACACTACCCCTTGGAAAAAATCATGGGCAAAAACCAATGGATGGTTTGTGGTATTGGTCAGTTTAATGTGTGGTGACCCAAACCTAATTAATAAATAATTCTGTCCCATTTCCTATACAAACCTACACAAGATCCCACTTCCTCATCACTCAATAACTTTTAAGTTCGACCAACCCCTGACCTCCTCTCCCTATAATCCTCCCAAGGTTCCCCAAGCTCCCAAGAAGCCTCTCTCAAGCCTCTCCCAATCTTTTTGGATCGCACTTCCAAGTAATGGATTCCTACCTTTCTCTTTTTATCCTAGTTTCTTAATATTGGTATGCCCTTTTATTTTCTATTACAAATGTTGGGGTACGATTTTGAACCTCCCCCATACATCCTTATTTATTATTGGATAATGGTAGACTCCTTTCTCTCTCATTAATTCCGCCCATGTACACCGATTACCATGCTGAAATTCTGTGAGGGATTTCTCTCTCCTATTTTACATCCAAGTAATTATTTTGTATTATGCATCTAAATTCCATTACGTTTGTTGGGACATATATCTATATAACCCCCTTACTATCCATTTCATGTAAATATGATGATACACCCATTTATCTCTAATCAACCATATTCATGAATCGTTATGTCACACAATTATGCTGCCGAAATTGCACAGTGTTTTTCCAAGCCAAGATCATTATGTAGTGAATACCATTCCCATTTATCGATCAAGGTTATTCAAATTTATGCACATTTACATATGGATTATAAAGATTCATGTATGTATTCTACATCCCTTTATCATGGAATAAATGACGATGGTTCATTCTATATTGTATGATCCATGTGGTACACTTATGTATGAAATGAAATGTTTATGAAGGGTGCGCCCTGAAAGCAATCCAATGCATTGGGTAAAGTATATTATCATGATACATCATGTGAAATGAGTGTTGAATCATTATAATTCAAGATCAATTAGGGTTTACACATTCTTTAGGTGCAATAAGGTTTTACTCATTCTCCATGTGCAATGACCCTTGGCTCATGCTAATTCTATGTTAAGTGTTGTTGCCACATTTCCATGTTATCATTATCATGATTTATCATGCCTTTATGTTCATGTTTCTCTTGTTCTCCATTGATAAGCCTATTGTCTAACATTTATTGTATTCCTCATGTTATTTCACATTTATTCTCTTACTGGTCTTTATAACTCACCCCTTTTCTTATGCATGTCCCCAGGTTATCTCATGCAATGCTATGTACGAGGGTATGTAGTGGTAATGTAAAGCATTTTTTTCAATGAATATGTTGTATTTAATGTTTTAAGTTGTTTTGTAATGATCCTAAGCTCCAAATACACTATAAATCTCAATCTTATATATTTTATAAAGTGAAGTTTATGTAATAAATCATATTTAAATGTGTAATAAAATGCAGGGTTGTTATAGTTGGTATTAGAGGATAGTTTTAGTTATTTTTGGAATTATGATTAGGAAAAATCTAGTGAATAATTATAGACAAATATAAGTATAATAAAAACATCCCTAAGTATTAGTGAGTTTTGATTAAGTGGTTTATCAAGAAAATACATACATATCTAGATACGAGCAGGTAGAAGCGGCTCTGGTACAATTGTATCCTAGGGGTAAAACCTAAAATAATTTGTTTGAGCTAGACTCGAATGGGAACTGGTGCACGACAAGAGGCCTTACTGAACTCTTGGTTACGACACCCCCAAAGGATATGCATTGGTAAATTCACAAGTTTAGTACGAACCATTATTAAGGGAATTTAAAAATTATCGCTATGAATATATATTGGATAACGTAGATTGAAGCCTTTAGAATCATAAGTTAAGGAAATAAATGTTATTTACAAGTCATCATTTTTTTTCATGGATTTCTCTTTATGTGTTACCCCGAACTTTCCTTTTATTCCATCCATTTTACAGTAATATGAGGACTCGGGCTAACAACCAATGTGAAGATCCATTTGATGATTGTGCTAATGAGATGCCCAATCAGATGGGCGCGGGAATCAAGAACTTTGTCACGCTTCACTCTCAGTTAACTCAATATCTGAATAGAAACATGGCTCAAGAGGAATGTTCAACAAACCCTAAGAAAGAACAAGTCTCTATCGAGAGCTTCATGAGACAAAGGCCACCTACATTTAATGGATCATCTTATCCCTTGATCACTGAACAATGGATCAACTCCATTGAAAAGATCTTCTCCATCCTTCAATGTTCTGAATAAGAAGATGGTTCTCCTGGATGCTTAATGTATGGTGGGTAAAGTTGATCAATGGTAGAATTTGATCAAAAATACGAACCCTGAGGAGGAGATCGAGGCATTGGAAATGAGGGACTTTCGGAAGATTTTTTTCGGTAAATATTTTCCACACACCCTCTAACTTAAGATGGAAAGGGACTTCCATGCCCTCGTGAAAAAAAATTACGACTCTGTCGTAACATATGAGGAAAATTTCACAAGGCTTGCACGATAGACCTATGGATTTGTCGTCACCCTAGAATGCAAGGTTTACCGCTTCTTTGGTTGGATGAAAGCTATCCTATATAATGCACTGGTGATCCGTAACTTCGATAGGTATGAAGAAATTTTCCGATGTGCCCTCAAGGTTGAAATGGAGATCAGAGAATCTCATAGGTATCATGGGGATAAGAAGTATAAGGTGGACATTAATGATGGTGGTCCGATGGATAAATCCAATGGTGCTAAGAAGATCCAGAACCCCACTTACCAAAGGTGCGGAAAGAAGCGACCTATAAATTGCCTGAAAGGGATGAGGAAATGCTTTAGGTGTGGAAGAGAAGGTCACATAGCTGTTAAATACCGATAAGAAAAACCTGAAGCTGCAATAGAGGAGAGGAATGCTCCATTCCAACCTCAACGCATTGTTCATTGCTACAACTACAAAGATCCATGGCATCTTGAAAATCAGTTCCCTAAGCCAGGTGTTTTCTGAGGTAACCAAAAACCTCCATGGCAATAAGGGAGAGATTTTTCCATCACTACTATCGAAGTGAACCCCGATAAATAATTAGTGATTGGTACGCTGGTTATTCATTCAATAATAGCGAATGTACTTTTTGATTCAGGTTCTACACATTCTTTTATATTCCAAAAGTTTAGTATAACAATCTCAGCCCCACCACGAATCATGGAAGTAAAGATGTCAATGAGTACAACAAATAGATAAATCATTGCATCCCATGAATATAACTCCTCTCCTATCATAATCTGTGTATTGAATTTCCCATAGAACCTCGTCATTCTCCCTCTGGTGGAATTTTATTCAATTCTTGGCAAGGATTGGCTTTCCATATATAGAGCCAACATCAATTTCCGTAAGAATGAAATAACTCTCCAAGTGGAGAATCGACCCCCGATTCAGTACAAGTGCAAGGAGGAGGTTGAATCTTTTTTATATCCATCATCTTAGGTGTGGATATTACTTCCCTATGAGCATGCGTATCTGGCTTAGACGATTGAGTCCAAGGAAGAAACCATCCTTAAGGACATTCCAATTGTGCGGGAATTTGCTTAAGTGTTTCCAGAGTAATTTCCTAGTCTTCATCTTAGAATAAATGTTGAATTCTCAATTGATCTTATACCTGTGGTTTTTTCAATATCCAAGACTCTGTATAGAATCTGTTTTGTGGAGCTTAAGGAGATGAAGAAACAACTACCGGAGAATTTGGATAAATGTTTTATATGCCTAAGTGCTTCACCATGGGGTGCACCAGTCCTCTTCATCAAGAATAAGGATGGGTCAATGCACCTTTGCATCGATTATCGTGATCTTAACAAAATCACAATAAAGAACAAGTATCCTCTCCCATGAATTAATGACTTGTTCGATCAGCTTTGTGGAGCACAATACTTCTCCAAGGTGGATTTTCGGTCGGTATATTATCAAGTAAGGGTGAAGAAGGAAGATATCCCCAAGACTAATTTTCGTACAAGATACAGGCACTAGGATTTCATAGTACTACCTTTCGGACTCACTAATGCTCCAGAAATCATCATGGACTTCATGAATAGAGTCTTTATGGATTTCCTTGACAAATTTTTGGTAGTCTTTATAGATGATATTCTGATGTACTCCAAAACCAAGGAGGATCATGAGGATCATCTAAGAATTGTACTAGAGACCTTGCAGAATGAGAATCTCTATGAAAAGTATAGAAAGTGTGTGTTCTGGTTGAAGAAGGTCACAT
Source organism: Viscum album (assembly GCA_963277665.1). Taxonomy (NCBI): domain Eukaryota; kingdom Viridiplantae; phylum Streptophyta; class Magnoliopsida; order Santalales; family Viscaceae; genus Viscum; species Viscum album. Next base: position 1,391,872,610 of record OY728130.1, on the reverse strand, counting down.
TCTTTGGCCATATAATCACAAGAAATGGTATATCTGTGGATCCATCCAAAATAGATGCAATTGAGGGATAGTCGAGGCCAACACTAGTAATAGATATCCATATCTTCTAATGGTTAGCTAGATATTATCGACGATTTGGGAGAAATTTCTCACGATTTTCCAACCCTCTTACCAAGCTAACTCGGAAAGGGGTAAAGTTAGCTTTGAGTGATGAATACAATGAAATGTTTAAGGAGTTAAAAAAGAGGTTTATCAATGCACTCGTGCTCAGTTTAACCATAAGTGGAGAACTTTTTGTGGTATTCAGTGATGCTTTGAAGAATGGCCTAGGCTGTGTGTTGATGCAAAATGACAAATTCATTGCCTGTACTTAAAGGAAATTGAATGTTCATGTGAAGAATTATCAAACACAAAATATGGAGTTGGTTTCGGTGATCTCCGCCTTAAAATTTTGATGGCATTATCTCATCAGGAAGAAGTGTGAAATATATACGGACCACAAAATCCTCAAGTGTATATTCACACAGAAATAGTTGAACATGCTCCAATGAAGATGGTTAGTGTTGATCAAATACTATGACAAATAAATCAATTACTAACCTGGGAAAGTGAACAAGGTTGAAAATTCTCTAAGTAGATAAGACCCAGTGATTCTATCATTGATGAGAATTGAGAAGGAACAAATATTTTCAGATTTGATTAAGATAGACATGGGAATCATAAAGAAGGGAACATCATCAATCCTTTCGCAAATAATTGCTCAACCATCTCTATTGGAATGGTTAAAGGATGCTCAAAAGGATGATGTGGGAATTCAGAATAAAGTGGAAGCTATCAAAAAAGGTAAATCCTCGAAGATAAATTTTAATGATGAAGGAATTGGAAAATTTGAGAAAATACTATGTGTTCCATCAAGTTTAGAGCTGAAGAAGGAACTTTTGGATGAAGTACATAGTTCAAATTTATCTATTCACCTAGGAAAAAACAAGATATATCGAGATATATGAGATCATTATTGGTGGGATAATATGAAGAAGGAGATCGCTGAATTTACATCAAAGTGCCTAGTCTGTCAGCAAGTGAAGGCTGAGAGACCGAAGTCTAAGGGGATGATGGAACCATTAACCATATCAGCATGGAAATGGGAGAACATCACTATGGACTTTTTCATTGGACTTCTTAAGACATCCAAAGGAAACAATGCAATCTGGGTTGCTGTGGATCGTCTTACAAAGCCTACACACTTCATTGCAATTCAACATGATTTCTCATTGGATCTACTGGCACAAATATATATCAGGGAAGTGGTAAGGATTCATAGACTACCATTATCTATTGTATCTGATCAAGATCCAAGATTCATCTCTAGGTTTTGTAAGAGTCTTCAACATGCTCTATATACTGAGTTGAACATCAGTACGGCTTATCAACCTCAAACTGATGGACAATCCAAACACTTGAGTACATGTTGAGAGAATGTTATATGGACATTGAAGGAGGGTGGGACCAATATCGTCCATTAGTGGAATTCTTCTACAATAACAGTTTCCACTCGAACATCCAAATGGCACCTTATGAAGCCCTGTATGGGAAGAGGTGCAGAACACCAACATGTTGGGATGAAGTTGGTGAACGTAAGCTACTAGGACCATAAATGGTCGAAGAAATGGAGGAGAAGGTTAGAACCATTCAACATCATATCAAGGAAGTCCAGAGTTGAAAGAAGATTTATGCAGATAACCGTTGACATGAACTTGAGATTAAAGTTCGAGACATGGTATTTCTATGCATATCTCCATTGTATAAGGTCATGAGGTTTTGAAAGAATGGTATGTTATGTCCAAGGTACATCGACCCCTTTGAGATTCTTGATCATGTTGGAGTTGTAGCCTATCGACTAGCACTTCCACCTATTATAGCCAAAATACATGATGTCTTTCATGTATCTCTCTTAAGGAAGTAAATTGAAGAACCTTCACATGTACTCTTTTCATAGGTAGTACAGTTAGAGGATGATCTTTCTTATGACAAGCAACCATTGAAGATCTTAGATCGTAGAGAAAATGTTCTATGAAATAAGACAATTCCCCTCATCAAGGTGTTGTGGAAAAACCACAAGTTTTAAGAAGCGACGTTGGAGTCGGAGGAAGTGATGAAGCAAAGTTACCCAAATTTGTTTTAGATAGGGAAAAAAATTTGAGGGTGAAATTTCTTAAGGGGGGAATATTGTAACAAACCAAACTTTCAATAATGGAAATTACTCTTGATCTAATTAAATTTATTATTATGGTTATATAAAATGTGAACTTTCTTGGTATTATGTTTCTGGATTTTAAAATACCGTTATGAAATGTGACAGTTGCTAATATAGTCATTGAACAGTGATCACTTGATTAGTATAAATATAGGGCTTTAACAAATCCAATTTACTCAGAAAAGGAAGCGACGAACTCATCCAGTAGACTTTCCCCATAAAAAGACCATTTTTAGGAGCTTGGAGAGGAGGTGGCATCATTGGGCTTCACTCTTGACCAAGCCAAATCCGATCATGAACAGGTTAAGCTTGAGTGGAACTGACTATGGGAGAAGTGGAAATTAATAGATATTACCACCCGAGCAATGTATCCAAGCCACCCCAAAAGTATGTCACCATCCCACACCATACCTTTTGGTATTATGTGGGTGTTATAATGGGTTATGTAAAAATACCCTAGCACTAAGACTATGTAAATTATTTTTGTATAAATAATGTGAATTCATTTTATTATTGTTACTTTGTAAATAGATTTTAATGTACAAATAGAATTTTTAGTTATTATTCAACTAAGAAATATATTTTGATGAATTAATGGATTTTTTAATCAAAAAATATTTTAATAACATATTATAATTATAAAATTACTTTTTATTAAATATAAATTACCATATAATTTTATGAATGCAACTGTAATTTTTATTAAGGTTAGAAAACTGTTTTTGTCAAAACCCATCAATTTTTAGTAAATATGGGTTTTTATTTTAAAAGTAAAATTTCACATATTTGTAAAATTATTTAGATAAAATGAATATTTATTTTGGAATCAGGATGTCTAAATTATCCAAGGGTGAATTTTTCATAATTTTCTGAGAAAGACGAGTTTTTGGGTAAAAATTAAATACCGTTTAAATATATAATGTGTGTCATAACATCATAATGACCCAATAGTGATGTAATAAATTACTATAAACATTATGTTCAGCCAATATATGTTTTATCATTGGAATAATGTTATTTTAGATTTTTTATTTAATTTACAATGCTTTAGTGGACCCTCCAAGACTTAGAAAATAGTTTGTCTTTTAAAATTATTTTCCTTGAGAGTGTGACTCACCTCTACATAAGAAGACCAATTATTTTAAGAGTTTCTGCCATTTTATTTATAAAATATTTTTTTCTAATCCACTTTGGGAAAATCCATGGGAAAAAACCATGGGTTGGTTTGTGGTATTGATTCATTTAATGTGTGGTGACCCAAACTTAAATAATAAAGAATTCGCTCTCCTTTCCTATATAAACCCACCTGTGGTCCCACTTCCTCTTCACTCAAGGAATTTGGATTTTGACCAAACCCTTACCTCCTCTCCCTATAATCATCTGAAGGTTCCCAAATCTCCCAAGAAACCTCTCTCAAGCCTCTCCCAAGCTTTGGGGATCACACTTCCATGTAAGGGATTCCAACCTTTCTCTTTTTATCCATGTTTCTTAATATTTTTATACCCTTTTATTTTCAATCAAGAATGTTGGGGTATGATTTCTCACCTCTCCCACACTTCCCTCTTTATGTTTGGATAATTGGAGACCCCTTTCTCTTTCATTAATGCCTCTCATGTACACCAGTTACCATGCTGAAATTCTGTGAGGGATTTCTCTCTCCTCTTTTACATCCAAGTAGTTATTTTGTATTAATCATATAAATTACATTTCATTTGTTGGTACATGTATACATATTTACCCATTACTATAAATTTCATGTACATATTATGATACACCCATTTCTCTCTCATCAACCATTTTAATGAGTCCTTATGTCACACCGTTCTGCTGCCGAAATTGAACTGTGTTTTTCAAAGCCAAGATCATTGTGTAGTGAATACCATGACCATTTATATATCAAGGGTATTTACCTATATGCTTATTTACATATTGATTTTAACTATTCATGTATGTATTCCAGATTCCTTTATTGTGAAATAAATGATGATGGTTGATTCTATGTTGTATGATCCATGTGACACACTTATGCATGAAATGAAATGTTTAAGAAGGGTGCACCCTGATAGTTCTACAATGCTTTGGGTAAAATATAGTGTCATGATATTTCATGTGCAATGAGTGTTGAATCATGCTAATTCATGTGTAATGAGGGTATACTCGTCCTTCATGTTAAGTGAGGGTTTACTCATGCTCCATATGTAATGAGCCATGGCTTATTCTAATTCCATGTTAAGTGTTGTTTGCATATTTCCATGTTATGATTGGCATGCTTTTCCATGCTTTTATGTTCATGTTTCACTTGTTCTCCCTTGATATTCCTATTTTCTAACAAGTATTTTATTCCTCATGTTATTCCATTTTTATTCCCTTACTGGGCTTTTTAGCTCACCCCTTTTCTTATACATTTCCTCAGATTATCCCATTCAATACTTAATATGAGGGAATGTAGTGGTCATGTAAATTGATGTTTTCAGTAAAGATGTTGTATTTCATGTTTTAAGTTGTTATGTAATGATCCTAATACCCAAAGACACTAGACCTCTCGATATTTTATGTTGTATAAAGTGAATATTATATAATAAATCATGTTTAAATGTTTAATAAAAAGCAGGGTTATTATATTCACACTCTGGTAAACTATACACATTGGATAATCCTCGAAGGAAGCACCTATCTCTAAATCAGCCTCATCATGTTGGAATACTTATGTCAGTCCTGGATAATACCAGCGAAGCTAGGATACATGGAAGAGATCATTCATAGACTGGAATCATTGGGGAATTTCTATATTGTAAGCCACTTGTCTAATTTGCTTCACAACCTCAAAGGGTCCAACGAATTAAGGTGAATGATTAACCTGCCTCTGAATACGTCGATGACCCAACCAGGGTGAAACTTGCAAGAAGATAAAATATTCGACCATGAAATCAAGAGTTCATAAGCATTGGTTGGTATATGAATGATGTCGAGACCAAGGTATAATCATGTGCTTTCTGATTAACATGACATGTTCTACTGTATCCTAAATGAGATGTCATCTAAGAATATCTACCACCCATTCCTATAACCAACACATAGGTTATTATAATGGATTACCACATAATTTTTCATAGATATCCATATCGATGGTATCCTAAAATATGTTGTTATAAGAGAACTAAACAAGGGTTATGTGTTATTACCAAGAACCACTGAAGATAATGAAACATGTAAAAAAAATGTCCTCTTGCACCTGAATCGTATGCTATCTCTGTCCATTGGTATGTAAGAAATAGGCCATGCTCACAATTAACTTTAAACCCAAAGTCCATTTGAAATCACAGCTAGATTCATGATGTGAAGTGAGCATATTTCTGATAAGGGATAAAAATGGAGCTTTATGAAGACGTATGACCTCCCTTACATATATCCTCCCTAAATCATATATTGAGAAAGTCTGTATCATAGGTAAGAAATGTGTTACCTTCTTAAAATTAACAATGACCACCCAAACAACATCATTTCCATGAGGTGATCTTGCTAAACAAATCAAAAAATTCAAAGAAACATCATCCTATTTCCGCACTAGAATAGTCAACATTTGTAAAATCCCTATTAGTCGCTAATGTTTCAACTTCACCTACTGAAATCTGGAACATTGAGAGATAAATACATAAATATATAATTTCATATATGGACACCAATACTAGAAACGTCTGTCTAGATACATATTGGTGACACTTGGATGTACTTACCATGCATAGATAAGAAATTCCTACATCACCTTCTCTATTGTGTCTTGTAGGACCCATACACACCCATTAAAGCATAAAGTATCATCCCTGTCCCTAGTAAAACCAAAAGATGAATCATCATTTTCGATACCTTATCTCAATAATAAACCCTCAGAATCAAATAGTTTCCACATTCATACCCACAACTAGAAGGGTATAGGTCACTAATAAATATGGGAGGATGGTGTGACCATGATCCTCCAAAACCTCAACCAGAATCTCTGAAAACAAGGACTTGATATTCCATTCACCACTGGCCTCCCGAAATGTTTATGTCCGAGTCACCCATTTTAGATCATTACTTCCAAAATTATGTTTCCCAAGGTTATTAGACATACTAAAATAAAATTAATGTAGTTATTCAACCCATATTCACTATCTAAAAATTATATCACACTATGAAAAGATGTTCATGAGATGTTGGGGATCTGTGAACACCCCAAATTTTTTTCAAAGTAAATAGTGTCCCAAAAAATGTGTAGCATGAAGGAAAGCTGCTAAATGGAAGTTGTGTGTTAGGTAATTATTGAGTTCATGCCTCAATTGACAAGACCCATGTGTGTAGACCCACTCTTCCTGAATCAGAACATCTTGAAGCCCAATACCTAATGGGTAATAGTAGAATTTATAGGTCATTCCTAGAATTAGCAGTATCTGTACCGGCACTGAGGTCAGACAGACCTTAAACTTCACATAGGGTTATTTATATGATTTTTTTCATATGAATTTCATACTATTTTTAATCATACTAGTAAGAGGCACTACAATGCATGAGAAACAAGGATGAAGCATTTATTTTATCCACTTAGCCCAAGAAACATGTTATGTTAAATAAGTTATTGGAAACTCCCAAGAAACTACTGCTCTCACATTCTCTAGGTCTACTAAAACTCCTAACTTTGAGATAATGTGACCTTTTATGTGTAACATTTAAATCCAAAATTGTCATTTACTTAGATTAGAGTAATTATGGTTGTCTCTCAGGGTATTCAGAACGATCTCAAGATGTTTGGCATAGTCATGTAGATAATGATAATTAACTAATATATTATAAACAAAAATTACCATCAACAAAACTAGATATGGATTGAAAAAATGATTTATAAGATCTATGAAGATAGCTGAAAAGTTTTTGAGACAGAACAAAATGACTAGGTACTCATTAAGACCATACCTAATTTTGAAAGTAGTCTGAGGTATGTATGAGAACCGACATAAAACTAATGATATCCCAAACAAAAATTAATCTTTGAAAACACACACACAATCTGTATATATAATCAATTAGGTATTCTATTCAAGGAAATGACTACTGATTCTCTACTGTGAGTTGGTTTAACAGATGGAAATCCATGCAATGCCTGAGGGAGTTGTCTGCCTTCTTAGAAAAAAGGACTAGTGAACCCCAAGGAGACATTTTGGGGTGTATAAATCCATTATATTCCATACACTCAAACTGTTTATTGTACAATGGAAGCTCTATAAGTTTCATCCTACTAGGAGTAGTGGTCACTGGTGCTGCAACTAACACTAGATCAATAGTGAATTCAAGATCTCATACTAGAGGTAGCCAGAAAATGTTTCCATGGAAGATGTCCTGGAAATGATCCACGAAAGGAGGGAAAATAGTGGGTTGTAACCCTTGATATTCCAAAGAGATACTTGTAATAACATGGACCTTTTTTTTCAAGTATGAGTTTTCTTTTTTAGTGTTTTTGATAAAAGAGGTGAATCTGGAAATTTAAGGAGTACACGTCATGTACTTAAGAGTACACATCATGTACTCGGTTGCCACGGGTGACCGTGTACTGGCTGTGTAACGTTTGAGTACATGGCCATGTGGGGAGACATGGAGACTTCCTAAATCATGGAACGATAAAGGCATATACATGATGTGTACTTTTAAATGACACGCTATGTACTTTTATTTTTAATTATTATATCGGACTGAGGTCTTGTCTAATTGGAAGAACACCCTTCTTCTGGCTCTGTCTCATCTAGGAGTAATCGGGAATGGTGATTCTTCTCTGAGCCTCCGACCCGCCATCTGTGCTCTGAATCAATCATCGTCGATTGCATTGGAATCACCATAGTGAGTTCTTCCTTCTTATAGAACTTCATCTCTTGATTTCTCCTCTTTCATGAGATATCCTTGGTTGATATTTTTTGACATTTTTGTATATGTACCACATTCTAGGTCAATTCAAGGGCCGACTCTAGAGTATATCAATCATAAAACACCGAGGTAGGTGGTTTGTGAATTTTTGTAGTCAGTATTTTAATTTTATGTGCAAAAGTGCCCAATACCCTAGAACGGGGTACTACATGTTTAAGGATTTTAGCCTTGTTTTTGCTTTTTATGCCTTGTGTTCCAAAGTAGAGGTTGTTTGATTGTGAATAGGGTTATTTTCTCCATTATATGGATGTGTTTCCCATGTTCATTTTTTTTACCATTTGGTCTGGCTTTTCCAATTAGGCTGCTTGTTTCAATGCCCATTGTATTTAGGATGGAGTGATATTATCTAATGCGGTTATATTCATGTAGCGATTTGGACATGTAGTTCATGTAAGATTTTAGACAAGTAGTTATTAAGTTTTTCTTTGGCAGTTGAACATAGTTGTACATGATTTACTTACACAGGGCTGTGGGAACCTGGTGTAGTAGAACATAGTGGAAATGGATGTTGAGGGCTTCTCCAGAGTTTCCGTTTACTTTAATGTTGTGAGAAAATAGTGGGGATGGACTTTGTGCTCCCTCAGAGTGTCTGTAGTTCCACATTGTGAGGCCACAATGGGATTTGGACGTTGAGTGCTTCCCCAAAGTGTTTATAGTTACACGATATGATACTAAAGGGGGAATTGACGGTTAGTGCTTCCTTAGAGAGTCTTTGTTAAAACTGAACCAGATGGGTTAGACTGTGAGTGCTTACCAGAGATTTTCTTGTGTATGAATGGTTGAACCAGATAGGTTAGGGTGTGAGTACATCCTAGAGGGTTATTTGTTTTTGAATTTCTGGTTACTTGATATATGAAAATGAATGCAATTGAAACTGTAGGATTGTTTACTTTTGTTTACTTTTTTGTTTACTGCTTCATTTTGCTTATTGTATTCCATATATATTCAATGAATGTTATGCACTGATCATTGGGTGGTTTCCTACTGGTATTCATCTCACACCCTATTTGGGTCATTCTTTAGGTCCCAAACAGATTGTATTACTATAGGTATAGATAAGGGCAAGCACCCTTCTACTTTAGATACTTGATTGTTGTGGAGTTGGAGAGTATGGGACCAAGCCGAGGCTTGCGATGCTGCTGGATTTTATTTGTTTTCTTTTTTTTACATTGGATTTTTACTATATTCCAGCATTGTGACTTGTTTGGATGCATTCCTAGACATTTGAATCATGAATCATTTACATATATGTGCTCTAGTTTTTTTCTACATGTTGTCTTCCAATGTTTACTTATTTCATGTTATTACTGCTTCTTCTATTGTTATTTTTTCCTTTTCATTGCATTACTTTTCCAATGAGGGAATAGTTTCCCCACTATCACACCCAAGGACATTGTTGTTAGTCAGCAGCCTCTAGTATTTGGGGAAATGTGTTTGAAGTCATGCCAACAACTGTGTACAGGGAACCTATTGGTGGCACCGAGAACCAGGACCTCACAAAGTGTTATTAGATGAACTCTTTTCTTCTTAACTTACTGTTTGGATCCTATAGCCAGGGATAGGAAAGAATAGGTATTTGGTAAAAAGTTGTGCCTGAGAGTAGCTAACCCATGTATAGGGAAATGCTAATTTTCCTACATTATTACAATTTTTCTAGTTTTTCAATTATTATAGTTGATTTGATTTCAATGTTGGGTGATTCACATGTTTTGTGCTGTTATTGTTGATATTATTGAGGTTCTATTTCTATTCCAACCCAATGAGATGAGGGTATTCAATCTCATGCATCATATAGGAACTTGCTAGAGATCACATGCCATTCATTCTTTCCATGAAATTTAGGGTGCATTACTTATTGTATGTTGTTTTGATAGAAGTTGTGCTAGATATTCATGTTATTGAGATAGATTCCTTGATAGAATACCTACTGTTTTCAGGGTATTGCTAATATGTAAGGTTTCATTTGAATGAGTGCCAAACTTTGGTTCTTGAGGTGTTGTGGCCCCTAATGGATCCGAATATGGTGGATCATTGATTTTTTATTCCTTGTATATGACATGAATACGATTCTATGATTTGATTCGTAGGGAGTATGGGCCCCGATAGATCAGAATTTGGAACTTTGATGTTGGATTCAATGTTTATGGGCTTTTAGAGTAGTTTCTAAGGCTTACTATCCAAAAAAAACCCCAAATACATAGTGTGTATTGCAGAATACATGCCATGTGTCCTTCTGTTGTGGAAGGAACTATTTTTCTTAATTACATTTCGTGTATTTTATATACACGTTGTGTAGTTTCTAACCAGGTCAATGGCTGTGTGAGCAGAGACATAGGAATGGGAGATTTTTGTGGGACACACCATTTACCCTATGTGCATGCGGTGTCTTAGGATCCATGTGTCTGGTCATGTGACTAACGACATGGGTGGATTATGGGTAGTTAGTACATTCCATCTCTGACACAAAAATAACTTGTAGAGTCAGCTATGTAACTGACTCTGTGACTAATAACACAGGTCAGTGAAGTTATTTCTAGTACATATTGTGTCAGGCACAAACACGCCGTGTAGTCTTGTTCTAGGAGAACTATGTGGGTTAAGTCATGTAGAAGAACTCAGGTATGGGAAGAGGATTCAAGTACATGCCTTGTGTTAGGAAAACACACCATGTGTATGTGGTGTCACACAACCAGGGCTCGAAATAGTACACATCCATATGAAATATTATGGGAACACACCATGTAGGAGTTGTACACATTGTGTATCCACCTTTTTAAAATATTGAATTATTTATTTCTTCTGTTCCCTTCTTGAACTTCAAAGCTTCATTCCATGTTAATATTTATCTAAGGTGTGTGTTTGACTTTACATAGTCATGCCGCCAAGACATCCTCCTGTTGAATGCCAGTTACAGGGTAGTGACAATACACTAGACATGGCAGGTCAGGAACTACCAACAGATCCTCCAGTCATGCCTGTCTTGGCACCGACCATTATCCTGGATGTTGGTCCTGATGCACAGTTCCGAGAGGTATTTATGAGGTTCATGCAAACCTTCAGAGGAGTACTTCCTCCTACCCCATCTTTGGCAAATTTGATGCGGGTTTTTTCAGTAGCAGCATCCTCCATCCTTTATAGGGGATGAAGGACCTTAGGTTACAGGATCATGGTTAGAGGTCTTTCTTTCAATCTTTGAGTATATAGAGACACCTCTAGAGAGAAGTTTGAATCTCACTACGTATATGCTATGGGATTTCTCCAAGAGATGGTGGGATTTGATCTCACAGGAAGGGAACTAGAAGGTTATGGCTTGAGATGAGTTCCAGCGTGCCTTCTATGATTACGTCTACATGGACACTTTGAGGGCTGATCGAGACCGAGAGTTCATGAGTCTAGGGAATGGTACTCTCTCAGTTATAAAGTATTCTTCTCACTTCATAGAGCTTCATCACTTCTCACCATTCTAGTGGGGGATGAGTTATTCATGATGAGAAAGTTTGAGGATGGTCTCAGACACAGCATTTGAACTCAGGTGAACATCTTCAGGTTAACATCCATCACCTCTATAATCAACCAGGTATTGATCACATAGAAAAATATGAGGGATTTTGGAGCTGTGATCCAGGGCAGCTTGACATCCAATGTTGGTACCCCTCATACTGACAACAGGATGAGTCGTAGTGAGTCTACTCACAGGGATCCGAGGAAGCATGATACATCTTCTGGTAGTCAGGTGGTGTGATACCAGTGTGGGATGTGTGGGTATATGAGGCCACATTTCTTGAGCGACCCAGTGGAGTACCGATCTTGCGACAAGATGGGTTATCATTAGCAGTTCTATTAGTTTTTCACACCAGCAGCTAGTGATAGAGGTTCTATTTCGACTCCTCATACAGGAGCAGGGCCACCAGTTTCTCACTAGTCTGGGAACTGGAGTTCTTCCGGTCATTCAAATAGAGGTGGAGGTTGCGGCTGTGGTAGACAGTCGGTAGGCATTCAATGACTAGAAGATGGATCTGCTTAGGGTGGTCATATAGGGTCATAGGGCCGTAGTGCAGGCCAGCAATTTTTAATGGAGTAGAACCATCATGAGTTGGATCCCAAACACTCTAGAGTTTGAGCTATGATTCTATTTTCCTCAATTAAAGATTCTGCAATTTTGGAAATAGGGGCATCCCATAGTTTCATATCTGTTGTTTTTGTGGAGCGCCTTGGCCTCTGTATCTTTACTTATGATGATGTGTTGATGTTGGAAATTTTGTTGGGAACTAGAACGTATAGTGTACATCAGTTCAAGGAGTACCCTCTTGAGGTTAGTGGGTGTCACTTCTCATGGGATCATTATGTCTTAGAGATGATGGGCTATGACGTCATTCTAAGGATTGACTTGTTAGTTCCCTTGTAGGATACTATTGATTACTATCATCGTAGGGTGAGTTTTATGTCACCAGAGGGTAGATCATTTTTACATAAGGGAGAATGGGTTTTTCAGGAGAGAAAAGCAGGACCCAAGCATCATGGTTTGGGAGGAATTACATCCCATATTTATAGTCTGTATCTCGATGACCAAGGGACTTCACAGTTGGACATTCCTCCAGTGTTCGGTTGTTTTAGGTATGTATTTACAGAGGAAGTTTCATGTTTTCCTCCTAAGAGAGAGGTATACTTTTCTATTGATATTGTTCCATGAGTAGAATCGGTGGCCATTCCTCCATATAGGATGGCTCCACCAGAGTTACAGTAGCTCAAGAAGCAGTTAGAGGAGTTACAGGTAAAGGGTTTCATCTGACCCAACACTTCTCCTTTGGGTTAGCCTGTCCTATTTGCAAATAAGGTGGATGGTAACCTCATGATTTGTGCCAATTATTAGAAAAAAAACCGTTGATGGTCAAGAATCGATATCCCCTGTAGAGGATTTATGACATCTTTGATCAGCTTCGAGGATCTTGGGTGTTCTTGATGATTGACTTGAGATCTAGTTACCATCATTTGTGCATTAGAACATCTGATATACCTCTTATATCCTTTCGGAGTAGGTATGGTCTATACAAGTATGTGGTTATGTGTTCGATCTCATGAACGCTCATAGAGTTTTCATGGCACTGATGAACCGTGTATTCCATCCATAATTGGATTCATTTGTGGTATTATCCATAGGTGATACCTTTGTGTACTCTCACACTCAACACGACTATGCCACACATCATGAGATCATTTTTTGTACACTGAGATAACATCAGCTATATTCTATGCTCTCAAAATGCCACTTTTGGATGGACCAGATTCACTTCTTGGGTCATGTTATCTCGGAGATAGAAGTATCATTAGACCCAGAGAATGTGAGAGCAGAAGTTTCCTAGGGGAATCTGAAAAATTTCTTTGAGGGAATGAGTTTTTTAGTACTTGCTAGATACTATAGAGGTTTCATACAATACTTTTCATGCTTAGTAGTGCCACTGAAAGGCCTGACTATGAAGGGTGTGAAGTACTTGCAGTCAGATTATTGTGAGTCATCCTTTCAGGAGATAATTGAGAGTTTGACTTCAACACGGATACTAGTATTTCTAGAGCTGAGAAAAAGCTATACTATATACTATGATTCATCAGGTATTGGTATTGGAGCAGTTCTTATGTAGGGGGAAGGAGTCAGTGCATACGAGTCTCCGCAGTTGAGGCCACATGAAAGAAATTACATGACGCACGATCTCTGGTTGGATGCAGTTGTTCATGAAATACTTTATTGGAGACGTTATCTGTTGGGAGATCATTTTGTGGTTTTCTCCAACCAAAAAAGTCTCAAGTACATCTTTACTTTGTGAAATCTGAATTTTAGATAGTTAATGTTGGTTGATTACCTTCAGTCTTTTGAAATTGAGCTTGCCCACATGCCTGGGAAAGGCAACACAGTTCCTGATGAGCTAAGTAGGATATAACACCCCAAGCTTCTATGGTACGCTCCTCTTTGAATAATAGAGCAGCGTGTGTTGTACGCAACCTCGAGTTCTAACACACCGCGACCAATAAAAGTAGTAGTTATGAATATTAATAACCACTTTTTGAAATTATATATATATTTTTCATTTCAAAATGGACTTCATTTTTGGATTCGTAATATCGAAATTATCCTATGTTGAATTTTTTGTATTTTTTTGAGAACTTCCAATTTTTTATGAATAGTGAAAAATACTTAAAAACAACTTTTTTTAATAAAAATAATTTATAGTGATAACTTATACTATTGAGTGGTTTTAAAGTATAATAAGAATATATTTTTACTATTTTATCCAATGGTGGTCATTAGAATTAATTTAACATTGAAATTGGACATAAACAATTGTCAATCTTTTGATATATATTGTTTCTTAAAAACACGCTATTTGTTGTGACATCGGGAATTAATTATGAAATTAATTAATGAAACTTATATGTTTGGAATTTTTTAAAATATACATCATTTTTTAATTTGGAATATCAATAATAGCTTAGGGTGAAATTTTGGCATTGTTTTGAAAAATTTCAATTTTTGATGAATAGTGGAACCACTAAGTGGTAGTTAAAAAACTAATTTTTCGTTTAAATGAAACATTACCACTTCTATTATTTTATTTTCAAAAATCTGACATACATGGTCGTCATTAGGAAGTAAAATGTGGTTCAATGGGATTAAAATAATTTTTTGTGAATAGTAACTTTTAAGTTTAAGTAATCACGATTAAAGGTAATTAGTGTAATTTAAGGTAAAGATAATGTTATAATAATATGAAATGAACATTAAACTTCTTTTACTCCTATTGGATGAGTCATGGACGACCAAGACAAACCATAGGTCAACTTGGGGACCCCATGGAGCCACTTTGTTAGGGAAAGGACATTAAAAACTTTTTATTTAATGTTAAAATAAGAAGGTCACAAACAAAAGTTGTTTTACTAAAACAATTTTTAAATGGGGTTATTCAAGTCATATTTTTGACTATAAATATTCATTAGAAGGATAAAATGATTTCCTACATCATGATATTTTTTTTATAATTTTTAGACATTAAATAAATTAAATTATTTATGACACCATGATGATGTAGCGATTACCTCATTAATTAACGATTTTAATAAAATGGAATGATAATGTAAAATCTAAGTATTAAACTTGTCCAAAGCCTATTGTATGAGAATATTTCGAACCCTTATCACCTTAGCCTAGAAATATATAAGTGTGGGACCTTTAGAATCCGAAAAAGCATTTCATAATAATGTAACATTTCAATCTTTCTAAGAGTGCCCCTTCTCTCCTCTTATAAAAGGCCCCCACCTCTACCACCTTATTCACACTTTCAAGCCATTTGGCTCAGACAAACTCTGCCCAAATACTCTCCTATCTTCCTTACCTTACTCCTAGTGGCCTCACTTTGGGCAGAATTCTTCCCAAGGATGACTTTGGCTCAAATCAAAAGAGTTACCCGATTTTAAGGTAATGTCTTCGCTTATGTTATTTTGTTTCATTTTGCTTATCCAACCCCCTAAAATCTTTTTATTCATTTCTTCTGTAACAAAACCAGTACCCAAAATATACTAGGATGTTTTTATCAGAATTATTCAAGCTACACTTACACACACCTACATATAATGGTTAAATAACATACTGTTTCTGTGGATGGCGAATTTCTGCCTCACGAAACGATGATTGTTCAACACTCATATAACACCTTCAAAGGTGGCCATTAAGATGTAACTCTATTTATAAATAATATATAATATGATTATGTTTTAATTAAGGTTCTGTATTTTTACTTTATGGCATACCTTTATTGTTTCCATTATGGGTAAATGCGATATTTTCATTTTAGGAAGTGCAGACTACCGCCCCCTCAAAGTCATTTGAATCGTTAATGCCATATGTGGGATGTATAAAGGATGGAGTAAATGCTATTATATGATATTATACTAGAATTATAATATACCATTATATCATTATGATTTCATACCATTAAATATGAAATAGAAATTAAAGTAGCGTTCATGCGTACGTACGGCTTACCGTCTCTATGAACGGTGCATTTCATTTCTTACCTCTAAATGTTATGTAATATTATGAATGAATGTATATACTTGATATATATGAGATATATGATATCTATATCATGAATATAATTTGGTATATAATTGATATTTCACCACATGAACAACTTGTAATTATAAGAAGTCTATTTTTGACTCAAGTACCTAAGATCGACAAAACGACCGTTATAAACATAAATAATTACATAATGTTCATGAAATGGTAATAAGTGATATAAACGGAATAATGAAATTGAAAAAGGTTCTTATGAAGGTAGATATTAACTCTAGTTTATTATTCAGGAGATCAAAGAATGGTCGAGTGAATTCGGACACGAGGTAGGGAACTTCTTAACCCAATTTCTATTCTTTGGGTTAATCTTCTACTTTCAAATTATGTCATGATATTATTATGTCCTATATTGTATTTTTAATTTATTTATGTGTACTTATAGTGAATAAACATAATAGATCTACTTTATTTAAAAAAATGATCTTTGTGAGGGACTTCGTCTCAATCCCCTTTCATTGAGGCTTATTTGGTTTTATACAAAACCATCTTTTATATGGTGTATAAACCCCTTTGACTTTTACGTTTATTCAAAAGGAATATTTTTTATACGAATTGTTTACTAAACGAAAAAAGGGAATGTTTTTGTCGTACGTATGTGGTGACAATGACTTATCCGCCACCGTGACCATTATTTGAGTTTCAACTTCCTCTACAAGCCATAACTTTTTTAAAAAGAAAAATAAATACCATGTTTTAATTCACTTTTATTTTGGTATTGAAAATGGTTTTGAAAGTAGTTTTATTATATCAATGTGTTGTATTTATATCTTGTGATTGAAATGTGTAAATGTTATGTTTCCTTTATGCATATTTTATGTTATATGATTATGTTATGGTTTATGATATGTTTAAACCTATTCATATGAGGAATGCATTGGACTTAATAAGTGACGGGTGGAGCCCGCTATAGCTCCTCGATGCATTGGTAGGTCTCATGAGACAAACTAGTGTCTTGGCACGAGGCCTTGACAAAATCTTATTTGTGGTATTCACACAAGGCCTTGGCTACGTGGTTATGATAGTCTGGCATTATGCATTCCATCATTATGAAAGTGGTTATTGATATTGCATGTGATTATTCGACCAATAGAATATCCATGTGAATAAGTAAATGAAATTATTTCATTTTACTTTTTCCATATTATGTTGAAGATCAAGTTTAAAAGGCTTTTGTTTTAGTTATACATTGCCTTAAATGTTAATGTTTATTTACGAAAGCTTCTGCAATATTGTTATCCTTACTGAGCATCTGAGCTCACCCCTTTCAATGTTTTAATATTTTTTAGGATGTGAAGAAGTATTTTATGAATGACCTGTAGGGATAGTCAGAAGAAGATATGAGTTTGGAAAATAGATACTTTGTTATTGTAGTTTTTTTACTTTATGATGTAATGAAAGACTTAGGAATGTATCTAGTGTTTCCAAGGCTACTAAACTAATCGGTCTTTCGAGACATGATCTTTTGTGATCATTCCAATGTTACGAAGTAATGCATGGACTCTGGGTAACTGGGGTTGGGGCATTACAGTTATAATCAGAGGCTGTTTAGTACTAACCTTGGAAGCTAGATTTAGATAAACTCTGATTAGAGAACATAGCCCGAAGATAGACTTTAAGGATTAGTATAGAAAAACATCCTAGAATTTTGGTATTATAGAAATTTTGTGAGCTTTCCGAGAAATACATCCCTGTCTGGATACGAGCAGGTAGAGGCGGCTCTGGCATAGATGTACCTAGGGGTAAAACCCGAAAACACCGCTTTGAGCTAGACTCGAACGGGAACTGGTGCACGACAACGGGCCTTGCTGCACTTTTGGTTACGAAACTCCCAGGGGAAATGCTTAGGATAATTCTCATTTATTTACAAACCACTATGAAGGGTTATGAGTATATACTTCCTCAAAGAAAACTTTTTTTATGATTATGAATTATATCCATAAATAGTTCAATTTATGTTAAGTATTTTACAAGTATGGAATTATGTATTTTGATTCATAAACTAATCTAGTTTATGCTATTGTTTAGAAATGGCGCCTAGTGGAAGGAATGGAAACCGTGTCAATGCCTGCACTCCGTGTAGGGATTTCCCTCCTACTCAAGATAGTTATTGTGGAGCTGGAGATACAACTGGTGTTGATCATCTTATTACCATACTGGGACAACTCACTCGGGTTATGAATAATAACCTTACTCGTATGGAGCACCCTGATCCGCAACATGGAGGATCAATGTTAGACCGCTTCATGAGGAAACAACCACCAAAATTTAATGGGGGTACAAATCCATTAGTAGCTGAGCAATGGATAAACTCCTTAGAGAAAATATTCTACGCCTTGGGGAGTAGTGAAAGGGAAAAGGTTATCATGGAAGTTTACCGCCTCATTAGAGATGTTGATCAATGGTGGTCATTGATTCAAAACACAAAGGAAGATGATGATGTATCAAGTATGGAATGTAGGGAGTTTAAGGAAATTTTCATAGAAAAATACTTTCCACATGACCATCAAGCAGATATGGAAAGCAAATTTCTAAGTCTGAGGTAGAAGGAGGATGAGAATGTTGCAAAGTATGAGGATAACTTCACAAGGTTAGAGAGGCATGCTACAGATTATATATGTAACCCAAGAAGTAATATTGATCGTTTCTTTGATGGGTTAAAACCATTTCTACGTCGAGTTTTAGTATCACAATCCTTCTAATCGTACGAAGATATTGTCTCGTGTGCTATCAAGACAGAAAAGGAATTCTCTAAGTCTTATGACAATAAAGTAAAGCAAGAGAAGAAGAGAACGGTGGAACAAGAGATAGATAAAGGGAAAAAGGGAAATAAGGATTTTCCATTATGTGATAATTTTTGGAAGAATCACCCTAGTACTTGCCTAAAAGGAATGAGAGTTTGTTATAAATGTGGAGAAAAAGGTCACCAGGCTCGTGATTGCAAGGGAAAGAAAGAGACTATCAATGTTGAATGCTAAAATTGTAGGGAAATGGGGCATTATGAAAATGAATGTCCTAAGAATCAGGGAATCATACCTCAAAAAAGGCCAAGGGATCAAGGAAAATATTATGATGTTACTACAGTTGAAGTGGAATAATTAATGTATTGGTGCTTTTGGAAACAAGGATTATATTCTGGTTATAAGAATAATGTGATATATATAAGGATTGTATTGCAGTACTTGTTTTTTCATTAAGGTTTTAATATGATGAAGGTAATCATATTTTAAGTATGTGACAATAAGAGAAACTTTACATTGTTTGGGGAATCTGATGTTACAATTGATTTTGGAATTTAGAGTCCTTTTAGAAAAAGTCTGGACAGAGGTATTTTGGAAAACTATATAGGTTGGAATGGATTAAGTTGAACCTTGGATAGTATTGTTTAAGGTTAAAACATTTATGAAGATTATTTTTGGAATATTATAATACTATAGTTTTAGGAAAAGGACAACCTGCAGGGTGGGGTATAACCTGTCGCGTCAGACAAAGATGCAGGAATCGAACCCACAACCATAGTGCGGCAGGCCTTTATTACATACCACTAGCCTACAGGAAGTCCCTGGTTATTACAAAATAGTTTTACTAATCTAAATGGTATGTGTTAATATTTGGAACCTTATACAATTAGGATAAATAGAATATTTTTCAGTTCTATTACCTTTTAGAGTGAAAGATGGGTTTGTGGTAAAAATTTATTAAAGAATGAAAGTCTACAAGACAAGTATGTATATTCCCTTTCGTTATTAGTAAATCTCCTAAATAAATTCCTCAACATTATAAAAGGTAACTTAAAAAAATGTTGCCGGTTAACTTTTCCAACTGGGGATTCAATGACCGTTTAACCAATCACAAGTTTGTGATTTTCTTATGGTTAACTTTCTCCTAATCCAGTTTTCTACAACTCTCCATCAGACCTTGATGGTTTGCTTTTCTTCCATATCCATATTTTCATAGAATCCTATTATGGGATATCTCGGGTGACCTTTGTACTTGTCTTTCATTCTTTTAAAGTTATATTTTTATTAACCTTATTTCCGATGTGGGTTTTCCAAAAAGGTATTTTATATTTTCAACCGCTTATTTTCAAAGAAAAATTTCAAATTTTGAGGACACAATTTATTGAAGTAGGGGAGAATGTAACACCCCAAGCTTCTATGGTACACTCCTCTTTGAATAATAGAGCAGCGTGTGTTGTACGAAACCTCGAGTTCTAACACACCGCGACCAATAAAAGTAGTAGTTATGAATAGTAATAACCACCTTTTGAAATTATATATATATATTTTACATTTCAAAATGGACTTCATGTTTGGATTCGTAATATCGAAATTAGCTTATGTTCAATTTTTTGTATTTTTCTGAGAACTTCCAATTTTTTATGAATAGTGAAAAATACTTCAAAACAACTTTTTTTAATAAAAATAATTTATAGTGATAAATTATACTATTGAGTGGTTTTAATGTATAATTAGAATATATTTTTACTATTTTATCCAATGGTGGTCATTAGAATTAATTTAACATTGAAATTGGACATAAAAAATTGTCAATCTTTTGATATATATTGTTTCTTAAAAACACGCTATTTTTTGTGACAGCGGGAATTAATTATGAAATTAATTAAGGCAACTTATATGTTTCGAATTTTGTAAAATAGGCATCATTTTTTAATTTGGAATATCAATTTTAGCTTAGGGTTAAATTTTGGCATTGTTCTGAAAAATTTCAATTGTTGATGAATAGTGAAACCATTAAGTGGTAGTTAAAAAACTGATTTTTCGTTTAAATGAAACATTACCACATTTGTGATTTAATTTTCAAAAATCCTACATACATGGTTGTCATTATGAAGTAAAATTTGGTTCAATGGGATTAAAATAATTTTTGGTGAATAGTAACTTTTAAGTTTAAGTAATCACGATTAAAGGTAATTAGTGTAATTTAAGGTAAAGTCAATGTTATAATAATATGAAATGAACATTAAACTTGTCCTACCCCTATTTGATGAGACATGTCCAACCAAGAAAAACCATGGGCCAACTTGGGGACCCCATGGAGCCACTTTGGTAGGGAAATGACATTAAAAACTTTTTATTTAATGTTAAAATAAAAAGGTCACAAACAAGAGTTGTTTTACTAAAACAATTTTTAAATGGGGTTATAAAAGTCATATTTTTTACTATAAGTATTCATTAGAAAAATAAAACTCTTTCCTACATCATGATATTTTTTTATAATTTTTAGACATTAAATAAATTAAATTATTTATCACACCATGATGATGCAACGATTACCTCATTAATTAACGATTTTAATAAAATGGAAGGATAATGTAAAATATAAGTATTACACTTTTCCAAAGCCTATTGGATGAGAATATTTCGAACCCTTATCACCTTATCCTAGAAATATATAATTGTGGTACCTTAGAATTTGAAAAAAGCATTTCATAATAATGTAACATTTCAATCTTTCCAAGAGTTCCCCTTCTCCCCTCTTATAAAAGGCCCCCACCTCTACCACCTTATTCACACTTTCAAGCCATTTTTCTTGGCCATACTCTTCCCAAATACTCTCCCAACTTCCCTACCATACTCCTAGAAACCTCAATATGGGATGAATTCTTCCCAAAGAAGACTTTGGCTCAAATCAAAGGAGTTACCCGATTTTAAGGTAATGTCTCCGCTTATGTTATTTTGTTTCATTTTGCTTATCCAACCCCCAAAACGATTTTTATTCATTTATTTTGTAACAAAACCAGTATCCTAAATATACTAGGATGTTGTTATCATAATTATTCGAGCTACACTTACACACACCTACATATAATGGTTAAAGAACATACTGTTTCTGTGGATGGAGAATTTCTGCCTCACGAAACGATGATTGTTCAACACTCATATAACACCTTCAAAGGTGGCCATTAAGATGTCACTCTATTTATAAATAATATATAATATGTTTATGTTTTACTTAAGGTTCTGTATTTTTCATTTATGACATACCTTTATTGTTTCCATTATGGGTAAACGCGATATTTTCATTTTAGGAAGTGCGGACTCCCGCCCCATCAAAGTGATTTGAATTGTTAATGTCATATGTGGGATGTATAAAGGATAGCGTAAATGATATTATATGATATTATACTGGAATTATAATATAACTTTATATCATTATGATTTCATTCCATTAAATATGAAATAGAAATGAAAGTAGCGTTCATGCGTACGTACGGCTTACCGTCTCCATGAACGGTGCATTTCATTTCTTACCTCTAAATGTTATGTAATATTATGAATGAATATATATACCTGATATATATTAGATATATGATATCTATATCATGAATATAATTTGGGATATAATGGATATTTCACCACATGAACAACTTGTAATTATAAGAAGTCTATTTTTTACTCAAGTACCTAAGATCGACAAAACGACCGTTATAAACATAAATAATTACATAATGTTCATGACATGGTAATAAGTGATATAAACAGAATAATGATCTTGAAAAAGGTTCTTAAGAAGTTAGATATTAACTCTAGTTTATTATTCAGGAGATCAAAGAATGGTCGAGTGAATTCAGACACGAGGTAAGGGAACTTCTTAACCCAATTTCTATTCTTTGGGTTAATCTTCTACTTTGAAATTATGTCATGATATTATTATGTCCTATATTGTATTTGTACTTTATTTATGTGTACTTACAGTGAATACACATAATAGATCTACTTTATTTAAAAAAAATGATCTTCGTGAGGGACTTCATCTCAATCCCCTTTCATTGAGGCTTATTTGGTTTTATATACAACCTTTTTTTATACGGTGTATAAACCCCTTTGACTTTTACGTTTATTCAAAAGGAATATTTTTTATACGAAGCATTTACTAAACGACAAAAGGGAATTTTTTTGTCGTACGTATGTGGAAACAACGACTTATCCACCGCCGTGACCATTATTTGAGTTTCAGATTCCTTTACAAGCCATACCTTTTTTAAAAAGAAAAATAAATACCATGTTTTAATTTTCATTTATTTTCGTATTGAAAATGGCTTTGAAAATATTTTTATTATATCAATGTGTTGTATTTATATCTTGTGATTGAAATGTGGAAATGTTATGTTTCCATTATGCATATTTTATGTGATATGATTATGTTATGGTTTATGATATGTTGAAACCAATTCATATGAGGAATGCATTGGACTTAATAAGTGACGGGTGGAGCCCGCTATATCTCATCGATGCATCGGTAGGTCTCATGAGACAAACTAGTGTCTTGGCACGAGGCCTTGGCAAAATATTATTTGTGGTCTTGGCATGAGGCCTTGGCTACGTGGTTATGATAGTCTGGAATTATGCATTCCATCATTATGAAAGTGGTTATTGATACTTCATGTGAGTATTCGACCAATAGAATATCCATGTGAATAAGTAAATGGCATTATTTCATTTTACTTTTGCCATATTATGTTGAAGTTCAAGTTTAAAAGGCCTTTGTTTTAGTTATACATTTCCTTAAATGTTAATGTTTATTTACGAAAGCTTCCTCAATATTGTTATCCTTACTGAGAATCTGATCTCACCCCTTTCAATGTTTTAATATTTTCCAGGATGTGAAGAAGTATTTTATGAATGACCTACTGGGATAGTCAGAAGAAGATATGAGTGTGGACTATGGAGAATTTTCTATTGTAGGTTTTTTACTTTATGATGTAATGTAAGACTTATGAATGTATCTAGTGTTTCCAAGGCTACTAAACTAATCGGTCCTTCGTGACTTGATCTTTTGTGATCATTCCAATGTTACGAAGTAATGCACCGACTCTGGGTAACTGGGGTCGGGGAGTTACATAGGAGGACTCAGATACAGGAAATTTAAGAGGCCATTAGTGAGTGGAAACTTATGTCTCTATTCTCTGAGATACATCTGGATGTTCACGACAGACAGGGGAAGACATTTCTATCGTATGTAGATGTTACCTCTACCCTACATGACCGAGTGTGAATGAGGCAGCTATTAGATTTTTAAGGCCTAGCCTTATGGGAATGTGTTCCATGAGAGGACCCTATTTCTGGATGGACCGTAGGAAAGAATGTGATCTTTCATTTTCATGGGCTAGTATGGGTGTCAGCAGACATACGTGAGGACCAGATGTGGGACTTTCATTCCTCAGTTTGGGTAGTTCATCCTAGTGTCACCCAGATGTATTGTGGTATACACTGTCAGTATTGGTAGAAAGGTAAGAAGAGAGATTCTTAGGGGATTATCATGAGATGTTCCACCTGTTAGTAGGTTAAGGAATAGAATTATCAAGAAACAATGATTTTGTAATAGTTTCCTATTCCCAAGTGGAAGTGGAATGATGTTGCAGTGGATTTTGTGATAGGTTTTCCAAGGTCTCCTCGAAATAATGATATAGTATAGGTTGTCATTGATAGACTCACGAAGGATTATCACTTCCTACTAATCGAGGATACCTTTATTGTTGATGATATGGGAAGGATGTACATCTGAGAGATTGTACGTCTACATGGGGTTCCTCACTACATTGTTTCAGATAGGGACACACATTTTACTTCTTGGGTCTAGTAGGGAATACATAGGGCTTTGGGTACACATGCACTTTTGAGTACAACTTACCACCCCCAGATAGATAGCCAGTGCGAGTGTACTATTACGTTGCTAGAGGATATTCTTCAAGCATGCATCCTAGATTTTGGAGGTTCTTGGTAGAAGCACATAACTCTTTTTGATTTTGCCTACAATAATAGTTTTCAAACAACTATTCATATGGAACCTTATGAGGATTTATATGGTAGGTCATGCTGATCACCCTTTTGTTGGATGGAGGTAAGATAGGAAACATTGTTGGGACCTCATCTTATATAAGAGACCACAAATCAGATAGAGTTGATTCAGAAGAGGATGGCTACTGCACAATCATGACATAAGTCTTATACGGATCGATGGAGATGACCTATGTATTTTGAGGTCAAAGATCAATTTTTCTTGTGTGTCACACCGAGGTTGGGACATAAGAGGATTAGAAGAGAGGTTAAGCTTTTGTCAGGATATGATAGACCATTTGAGATTTTGGGGAGAGTTGGGACAGTTTCCTATCTGTTTTTGTTACCTCAAAGTTATCAGTGTTTCTTAGATATGATGCTACTTCTCAGACCCTTCTCATGTTTTTCAACTCAATGTGGTTGAGTTAGTGGTGAGTGCCTCATTTGAGTTCCATCTTATCTAGATTTTTTTATCACAGAACAAAGGTTCTTTTTGGCTGGCTTCTTCCTTTGGTATGAGTGCTATGGCAGCGTAGCCGAGTATAGGATAAGACATGAGAGATGGAGGTCGAAGTACGATCATAGTGGCTGGAGCTATTCGAGGATTCTTCTTTTATACTACCTTGCTTGGGAAATTAAGGGATGAATTTCTTTTACGGGTGATGTTTGTAAGAACCCAGACCGTTATTTCAGGTATGGGTATCTTTTCTAGTGTTTTTGAGAAAAGAGGTAAATCTATAAATTTAAGTAGTACATGCCGTGTACTTTGGAGTACACGCCTTGTACCTAGTTGTTGTGGGTGACCGTGTACTAGCTATGTAACGGTCGAGTACATGGGAATGTGGGGTGACCTGGAGACCTCCTAAAGCGGGGCCTAGTAAAGGCATATACACGTTGTATACTTTTAGAAGGCATGTCATGCACTTTTTTGCTTAATTATTATATCGGACTCAGGTGGACTCTAATTGGAAGAACACCCTTCTTCTGGCTATGTCTTGTCCAAGGGTGATGATTCTTTTCTAAGACACCGACATGCCATACGTGCTGCGAATCAATCGTCGTTTATTGCATTGGAATCACCATAGTGAGTTGTTCCATCTCCAAGATCTTCATCTCTTGATTTATCCTCTTTCATGGGATATCCTTGGTTGAGTGTTTTTGACCTTTTTGTAGATCTACCACATTCTAGGTTGATTCAAGGGCCAACTCCAGAGTATATAGATTGTACAACGATAAGGTAGGTGGTTTGTGCCTTTTCGTATTTAGTCTATGAATTTTATATACAAAAGTTCCCACTACCCTTGAATGGGGTATTCCATGTTTAGGGATTTTAGCCATGTTATTGCATGATATGACTTGTTTGTTAGAGTAAAGGTTGTATGATTATTAATAAGGTTAATTTTTTCCATGATATGGATGTGTTTCCCATCTTTGTTTGGATTTTGACCATTTGGTCTAGCTTTTCCGGTTAGGCTGCTTGTTTCCAGGCCTAGTGTTTCTAGAATTGAGTAATATTATATGATGTTGTTATATTCTTATAGCTGTTTAGCCATGTAGTTCTTGAAAGATGTTAGCCAAGTATTTAATAAGGTTTACTTTGTCTGTTTAACATCATTGTACACAATTGACTTACCTAGGGTTGTGGGAACCTGTTGTAGTAGACCATAGGGGGAATGGACATTGAGCGCTTCCCCAGAGTGTATGTTTACCATTATATTGTGAGACCATAGAGGGAATGGACTTTTTGATCCCTCATATTATCTTCTGTTCCATGTTGCATGTCCACAGGGGGAATTGGATGTTGAGTGATTCTTTAGAGTGTCTATAGTTATTAATAAGAGAACATAGGGGGAATGGATGGTGATTTCATCCTCAGAGAGTCTTTCCTAAATCTGAACCAGAGGGGATAGACTATGAGAGATTCTGAGAGGGTTTCTTGTGTTTGATTGGTTGAACCAAAGTTGTTAGGCTATGAGTACTTCCCATAGGGTTACTTGTTTCTGAATTTACACTTAATTGATATTTGAAAATGAATATAATTGAAATTATAGGATTGTTTAATTTTGAGTACATCCTTTTTTATTGTTTCATTTTTCTTATTGCCTACCATATATACTCAATAAATGTTAGGAAGGGATTTTCGGGTGGTTTGCTACTGGGATTCATATCACACCCTGTTTGGGTCACGATTTTGGGCCCAAATAAATTATATTTATGTAGGTATAGATAAGGGAAAGTTCCCTTCTACTTCAGGTAGCTGATTTTTGTGGATCTGGAGAGAATAGTACCAAGCTGAGGCTTGCGATGCTGCTGGAGTTTATTTGTTTTCTTTGTACTTTTATTTAGAACTATATTCCACCATTGTGACTTGTTTAGCTGCTTTCCTAGACATATGTATCATGAATCATCTACATATATGTGCTCTAGTTGATTATTAATTTCAGTCTTCTGCTATTTACTTATTGAATATTATTATTTCTTCTGCTATTTTTTTCTTTCCACTACATTACTCAGCCAATGAGGGAATAGTTTCCCCACTATCACACCCAAGGACCTCGCTACTAGTCAGAAGCCTCTGGCATTTTGGGAAATGCACTTGAGGCCATGTGACCAACCAGGTACAGGGAAACTCTGGGTAACACTGAAAACCCGGACATTACAATACTGACAATCAGGTTTGTCACTCTATTGAGCCCTGGATTCTCATGTCATAGTCGAGATGCATTAATGTATCATTATTCCTTATTCACATGCTTACCACCCTATGGAAATATAAAAATCACCCTTTGATGATAGCCATAAATATGAGTTTGATGGGTAACTAAGTAGTCTATCCTGATAATCACAAAAAACTCTGTCATGTTGAGGAATAAAATAAACCATATGAAGGGATATCTTCCACTCTCAAGGGGACAATATTTATAATAGATAATTCTCATAGATCAGATTACTAAGAGGGATCTAGAATCATCACGCCACATATGTTTTTTATCTCCAGGACTAGACTCTCCATGATTTACTCAGATATAAAATAATGTGATGTAATTAAGTCAAATAAAGAATACACTAAAGTAGAGGCTACTAGAATAGTACCTCAAACACTAGAAGTTCAAGTGGTCTTCTCTTCTGGAAAAGGATGCGTTGCATGTAACTAGTCTATCCAACATCATGGAGTTACAACCTAAAATCATTAAAAATACCACTATGTTGGTACGGAGAATCATGAGTTTGACTATCTGTACCTCAACCACCAACATCTCCTGGGTAGCCGTTGTTATTCCATCTTCCTACCTATAGAGATACTATTGGACCCACTCCATTATGTGGGGTATGTGTAGATCATTTCTCAGTATGAACTGATGGAAAAGGCCTTTATAAGCACTATATGTTCCTTATCCTGTCACAACCTATACATTGCACTGGATCCTGTAAAAAATAACGTTTTTATGACCTAGATTCCCTCACTAGTGATGTATCAAGAAGATATCAATCCCTGTTTTCTGACTGCTACTACCTCCATAAGAAACCTCAAAGCAATGAATGTGCCGTTAGATGAAATACTAGGGATCCTAACTACTGAACTTCCCCAACTCACATCGTTCACTTCCCTAAAATTCCTCTATGTAATAAGGGAATGGTTAATGATTTCAAGAATATTATTCGACCTAAAACCATAACCTCTAATCATGTAGTGTATACCAACCCATCCTTGAATCGATTGGCAATCATAATATCATCACCTTCTAGAGTTGTTGTAATCCTTTTATGACTGAGTAAATTGGGAAGAATACTCCATGATAGACATGGATTCCTACTGCATGTTCATAAACACTTTGTCTCTATTACCACTTAGATCCTATGGAAATAAATAGTTATATAAAATTGTTTGTAAATCTTCCCAACCCATATCTCTAGACCAATATTCCTAGGTAATAACATCCCAACATCGCTTGGCATAATTTCATATCCTATAATCATTGAATTTGACCCTCTTCTCTAGTGGCATCACAAGATGCTCGAATATTGAAAGAATAGTTTCTATAAATGACTCAATAAAATGAGGTATGCCATCCCACCAAATAATGGGAGGATAATACTGCTAGAACTTCGGAGTCTACTCTTCCATTGTTGGTAAGGTCAAGAAACACATTGTATATATTGCATCATAAAAAATAAACAAACTAGGGATTGTTCATCGATTCCCGAATGAAGAACAAAAGGTGGTTCCATGAGTTGCACTATATGAGGGATCATTGGTAGCTTAGGGAAATCGCCTCCAGGTCATGTTTGTAACCATATTCAAGGCGCAAAACTCGATATTTTCATGGTGAAATGATTCAGAAATTTTAAAATCATGTAATAGAATGGATTTTAATAGTTGGAAGTATTTATATATAACAATTTTGATAATAAGATAACCATCCAATAGAAATATCACACCTCTCTACCTGCTCCAAATTCTTGGTCTATGTGGTATAAAAGACAATATCAGGCCATAATAACATAATTGAAACTCTTTTATACCCAATACTAATTCTGATTTTGGGTCTATGTGTCATATTAGATGATGGGGTTCTAGTATATGGAGGGATTTTTTAAAGGTATTGAGCAAAATACCCTTAATTTAAAATTTAAATCCCATAAAAAAGTATCCATTTGGGTTTAATTTTTACATTTCATTTAAGTTCATAATCTCATATATATATATATTATACATATATGACGGTCTAGAACCAGTAGGTCCAGAACCCACAATATGACATAATTGGTAATTTAAGGTGCCACCATCAACCTACACGGGAAAAAACTATTCTTTTTGGTGTTTCCTATTTATGTTTTTCAATTATCATTTCTTTTAAAGAAATTTCAGATCATATCTATATAAAATATCAAGGCACTAACTATATGCAATAGAAAAATGAAAAATGAAAATAAACATGGTATAGAAAAAATCCATGGCATATTAGTCCTATTGTGCCAATAATGATTCATGTAATGCAACACCCTCATTTCATTGGGACAATATAAAGGTAATATCATTTCAATAATACCACTAATAATAACATCATAAGACATGTTCATCACCCAATGGTGATGTCATATTAACTATAACAGGTATAATCAATAATAGAAATTACCCATCCCAGGTAAGTTTGGTTA
The DNA here is from genome assembly GCA_963277665.1 of Viscum album. Taxonomy (NCBI): domain Eukaryota; kingdom Viridiplantae; phylum Streptophyta; class Magnoliopsida; order Santalales; family Viscaceae; genus Viscum; species Viscum album. Next base: position 1,391,842,324 of record OY728130.1, on the reverse strand, counting down.
GCCATGTACATGGGTTAGCTATGCCCAGGAACATTCTTATTACCAAATTCCATTAACATTTAGTCTCTTATCTAATTTCAAAATAGTAATACAAAGGATAAAGAAGGCTCTGATGCAAATTTTTAATGTCCTAACCCGGTGTCCACTAAACTGAGGCCCTGATCCAGTGGTTCACATTACCTCATGTGTACCTTCCCATATGCCAAATTCATTTGACTCATAGTGAGGGTATATGGTGGAATATTTGGGAGACTATACCATTATATAAAAGTGGAAAAAATGCTTAAAAAATATGTAGAAAATAGTGGAAGCATAATATAAATATCTAATATGACTGCACTTGTAACCTAACATAGTGGAAGTACATAAAATAGAAATAATAATAAACTATGGAAGCGTAAAGATTTTTTTTTCATTACTAATAAAAATCCAAATAGAAGTTTCATATACATGATGACATGAAATGATGTTATACAAAAAGTGAACATGGGATATGCATATAAAACATGTTATACAAAAAGAAAAAATTGAAAATAATGATCCACTAGAATCTAGATAACATACTTGATTCTATGATCATATTATCCATCTATAAGTAATGAATATCAAATATTTTAAGTGGGGTGCTTTCCCTTACCCATATATGTAGAAAACTAATCTACTTGGGTACCAAAGGCGGACCGAGTAGTGTGTGAGATAAAATTCCAAAAGGCCACCACCAATAGTGGCTAGAACTAATCCAGGTACTGTACATAGTTAAACAGTTTGTAGGTACATGGAATAGTAAACATTGGTGATTAAATAACTACCCACCGACTCATGTTCCTAAAGGCCACATGGCGGCTCTATCTCCTTTGGTATATTCCAGAATGAGAGTCTGATCGGTAACCATACACATATATTGTAATAATATATAGAGAGTATAGTTTCATATATCGTATCTAGATATATGGACTATTTATGTGAGAAAGTAAGTAGTTGTATACTTTAATACTAGTTTATATATAGACTCGTGGAATAACACATGCATCCATAACCTGTCTAAGGAGTTTTTAGGCTCAATAAGAGGGTACATGCCCATGATCACATGGTGAATGTGAGTTATCATACAGAACATTCGATATATGTGGGGTGACACATCCTTACCAACACCCAAATCAAGGAACATGGAATGTCATTCCAATCATACATATACAAGTATAATGTTTATAGAAGTCATGATCAACACCTGATGTATAAGATAGTGAAACACCATGATCAACAAGCCCCATAAAAATTATTTCATAGAAAATTCCAATGGCGTAATCATAATAATAGTAAAAACATGTGGGATCAAGAATTTAGAATAATAATAATCATCCAAATATATATATAAATGGGTGTCAAAGTTCATAATAAACAAATAAGAAATCATACATCAATTGGTATGGCCTTACCGCACCATATTATTCAATTTAATTGATCAATTTAATTCATTAAGGCCAAGTAGCCCATATTGATACAAGGAGTTCATTATAACCAATCCATTTAATTAAACATGACATGGAAATTCCATTTCATTATAAACCAATCACTTAGTAGGTGATTTGGAAATATTGTAATCATGTATAATATTCGGAAAAAACTTTTATAATCCAAGATGAAGACTTAAATTATGTTATGGTCATTTAATCAACTATATTAAATAGGTAAATTCTTTTAGCACACCCAAAGTGGTCTCCATGGTTAATGTTTATATCCTCAAACCATGTAGAAAAGTCTATTGAGTGTATAAAAATATGAATATATCAACACAGAATCAAGAACATGTTTTAAGGAAATTCACACAATGGATAGGGTACAACACAAAAACATGACTATGAAAGCACTAAAAATCGTTGGGAAAATAACTAGACCACCTACCTTGGGGATGTAGATGAATCCCCATCCAATATTTGATTCATATTTGAAGTAGATTGAAATAAATAAGAAGAACCTTCTAGTTCCATTAATATAGGCTGAATGATATCAAACCAAAATAGTGCAATCGAAGTGAATATGAATAAATAATGGAAAAAGAGGATTATAGATCTTACTGAGAGTTTTCCAATTCATCTAATGGATATTGATTTAGTGTTTTAATCCAAGATAAATTAAAAAAATCCTTGGTTAGTCTTTGGGGGAACTCAACAAGAGGGGAAAGATATGTGATCCATCCACTAGAATGGGATGGAGGATTGAATAAAATAGGTTTAAGAGTTCATTAAGGGTAGAAATGTAAATTCCCCTTCAAAACATCGGGTAAACAATTTTGTTACATGGTTTGAACTAACTGTTTACAAACTATTCTTACCCCACTATCGAAGGAAAGACCCCAAATAGTTAAGGTGCACAATTTCCCAAACCATGTGAAAACCAAGTTAAATGAATCTATTAATATGTATATGTTTATTTAATGGTTTTATTCCTTAGGTCACATGGTTATACACAAATCTTGGGGCCCTTTCTACTCAAAAGGTTCCCCACATGGTTAGTACTTATTATGTCGTAATTGTGAAACCTACCATATTTTCCCAATTCTTGGAACTCTGGGCTCCAAAAAAGCCCCAAATTCCCCCAGAACCTTCCTTAGTTGATATTGCACATTTAATATGATTTTAAAAAATAAATTTGTTTAAAAAATAAATAAAACCTTTACTTTATTAAAATATAGGTCATTATAGTTTTTTCCTTAATCAATGATCAAAACCCCTTCAAAATACCGTATTCAAGGCTGAAAAGAAAATAAAATTGGAGAATAGGGGGTGCAAATTATTTTTATATGATTGATTTAAGAACATAAATATCAAATGCGGTAAATAAAGGAAATATATAATATTAAAATCCAACCACCATTTAAACATGGTAATGGGAAAGGCCACTAAAATTCTAGTTTCTTTCCACTGAACTTCTAATGATATGGACAATGGTGTAGCACCAATCTATATCCCACTAGAACTCTTGTAGAATTTCATTGATGTTCCAGTAGATTCCTTCATACATCCAATGGACCCAGTACTTCCCACAATGTGATTAATTTTCTCTATTAGTTTTTTCCATAAAAACCCCCACCACTAAAATTCTATTTAATGATTTAAAACATGCCCATAAACTCACATTTTTGTTCCAAATACAAAAATAAATTAATTTACACATGTTTTAGATTAACCAGAGTACTACCTCTGTATAATACCACCAACCACAAAAAATATGTTTCATTAGAAACTCCCCACCATACATATTCTCATAACCAGAAAGGATCCCCATGCTTAACTTATGATCCTAACTAATCATTGAGTTCTGGTGAATAATTATATACATAGACTTCCAATTGATTATAATCATACTGATATCCTGCGTAGACTAGTAAAATTGTCTACATATTGAAATCAACTTTCTCAAATCTACCCCACATATCAATCATTATTTTAATAAGGCTCCTTAATCCATTGATAGGTCATCATAATTAAACACATGTTAAATGATTTAGTTGGTACCCTACTAAATTGACAACCTCATAAAACCCCATGAATTAAAAACCATAGTACTGATTATATTCACTTTCCCCAAGAACATTTTCAAATCTTTGAACTATTCATGATTTACTCAATTTCTTATGGTACACTCTAATAGTTGACATAATTAGTATATGATATCCCTACAAGAACATAAATCTAAAATCGTGAACCTCTTAAATCATAGGCATCCATAATAAAAATCCTCTAACTAAGACAATATCCACTTTATGAATCCTAAATTTATTAAATAGATCATTATACTTCTCACAAAAACTAAAATTATCTAACATGTTTTTTCATACCATTCAATCCTTGAATCTCACACCCAGTTAATAATCATACATTTTAACATTACATATTAATTACAATTTAATTTCACAATTTTGGTTTTCCATAGATCACCAGGTATTTATAGCCAACTCATATCTAAGTGATACATGAAACTAAACCCACTAATTGACTATTATATCATGAACATCTCTTTTTACATATTTTTTATAATTCTATGAAAATGTGGGTGACATCCTTAAACCAACTATGGTTCACACAATACCATATGATTTTTATTATATTTTTTCATCGATCAGGATCTAATATGAATTCCATAATTTGTTGAATGTTGATAAATTTGATGATCCCTTGTTATATCTTATATAACCATTATAATACACATTTTCAAGTTTCTATATCTATCATAATTTCCCACACCACCACAATGAAAATTCACCAAGTGTTTTCCATCCTGATACCTGAATACCAATAAATATATCTCATGATCACTAATCCAATTCATTATCACTGGAATATTATATTCTCACCCAATATAGATTGACATAATCAACAATCAATTATAAAATTTATCAGTGCCCAAATCAATACAGTTAAGGCACTATATCAACTCTCATAACCTCACAAATACACTCCAATCCTTAGAATTAAGAAGAACGCATCATCTATACCTTAATATACTAGTTATAACTAATTAATCCACACTTGACCATTCTAAGAGTTTTTCACACTATAGGTTTTGTACCATTGGAAATCATATGTCTAACTCCTATAGTTATTTTTCTATAAATTTAAGGTTTCTCTCACCCATCCGATGAGAATCTCATATCTGATTAACCAAAAAAGTATAATCACTCAACGAGGTTTCTTTAAAAAATTGTATGGCTTAGAACTAAAAATTTGGGAAAAACTGTAGAGTCCTAGACTCCATCATGAAACACATACCCTCTTATGCTCCTTCACCCATTGCAGTTCCCAATGGAATTGAATACCAAGACAAGACATTACTAACCCACATAAAAGGGATGCTCACATACAAACATAATTTATCAATGGTTGATATCATGACTTGCCCTTTATAACCCTTCAAATCACATTCCCAAACATTCAAATTCAAATATTTTCCCAAAACTCACCCATAAGAATATCCAATATGCTATATAAGGATGATCACACCCATTAGATCACTAAAATCAATATCTATGTCCATTTATCGGTCATAGCAATACAGATACTATGTATTTTGGTTAAAATAATAATCTCATGTTTTTCAAGAAAGAGGGTACTCAAAACCACACTCACAATGAACATAACATGCACAATCGTCAATCAAATACTATTCCTAAGTAGGTATTTAAACAATTACACCTTTCATTAAAACCTAACTCAAACCACTATAATAATATACCATCATTCCAAGGCTAACATTATAATAAAAAAATTGAATATGTATCATTAGCATTCTAATCACAACCCCACACATAAAGCACCAGCTAAACATTTTCTCCCAAACAAGACCAAGGTATCCCTCATTCCAAGAATAAATAAAAATCCACATATTTAACTTGAATCTTTTAAAACACAAGAATAATCTTTCCAGGCTTATCATTCTCCGGTAACATACATTCCTTATCTAAGCTTACTATCGATGGTAACTCCCATATTTCACAACCTAACTACAAAAATAATATGAAAAGTTCAATTCTCCTCTATTAATGAAATCAACTCAGTAATTTTAAAAATAATATCATATAATCACTAGTTTATCCTTCCAACTATATATACAACATCACATACAATTCCTTGAGTCTTAAGCAAAACCAATGATTTTGTCTCCAATATTCCAAGGATACTCATGTTCCGTCACCCTATCCAAAGGCTCTCATAGAAATAAGGTATCCCTATACCCAAACCCCCCCTATTGTCTATAGTCATCATATCCATGTGCATTAAAATGATATCATCCTATAATGATTCAAAATTTTAAAACATAAAATAACATGCTTAGGTAAGTATAAATTGTTGGAGTTGGTGGACTAGAACCAACTAATTTTTACGTTATGATAAACTTGTATTCATGGATTTGAATATTAATAAATACCTTATTACATATTTATTGTTATTATGCATGACAATTCATGTGATAATGTTTTCAGGATATCTGTTTCACTAATGGGTCAAAATGGATCCCTGCTATGATAAAAACCTAGAAGTTTCATAACACTATTATTTAATATATGTTCTATGGTCGGATGATGTTATTTAAGGAACATAAATAATATAGGTTGTTAGGAGTGATGACTCATAAAACATTGAGGCACCTTCTCATGGTGTAATCCCTTGGTAATATCATGGAGGATATTATGAGAATGAGACCCACCAGTAGGAAATCCACATTTTATAGTGTCATTGGATGTTCCTATCTGTAGACGTGTGTGTTGATTCTTATACTTAAATATTATTGTTAATGGATATTAAAACTCATGCACTTAGATGTACTAAAGAAAAATGTGATAAGAAACTATTTGCAGTGAGGTAGGACATGTTGGGTGCGTCACGAGTAATACTATATTAATAAATAGTGCGAGAACGGATTTGTCTCGTATATTCTATAATGAAAGTTGATATAGTATTCCCTTTGATGGAATTGATATAGCCTATATAAATCCACTTCCATGGTGAGGAATGGTAAAGTTCAATCTTGAGTGGTCAAATAAAGAGTAATCGAGCATATGGGTTGATGATACTAGCATGCAACCTGTGTGATTCAAGATATCAAGACAAAGGAATTACATTACATACTAAGCGTTTGTATGAGGTGACACGTCATTACGGTGTTAACATATTTCTCTATGGGTTCCATGGCGTGTTTATATATCTTAACCTTGGTCTTTAGACAGGTTCCACCGAATGCCACTAAGAAAGAGTCCTAGAGGGTCACACACTATCTGTATCCAAGTATCATAGTTAAATATTCCATTAACAAGTTGAATAAAATATTATTCTTGGTTGTTGATTAATAATTATTCAAGGATGCTTGATCAGATTTATTTCGACACTAGATATTTGAGAGAGTATATTTTGTGTGAAAAAAATATATTTATTTGTGAATAATGTAGTCATATTTATTTAATAAACAAATAGTAATTATTCAAGGACTAATAAATGTGGTGGAGAAAATGAAGAAAATGGAAAAAAATGTTCACACTGTTTATTTTAATATACACGTCGTGTAGTTTTTCAAGGTATTTAGGAGGAATAATATTATTTATTTAGTTAAATAATATGAGGTCTAATTCTCTGGGCGCATGCTAAGTGATAATAATAGTCAAATGTTATTATTAGACATAGGGTATTGATAAGAATTTAATGAAATGAATAATTTACTTTCGGTAATTAATTCATTTTATTATTATAAGTAATATAAATCCCAATTACATTATTCTCATAAGATCTAGTCATTATTTGTGGTTGAGTACAACAGATCTGTAGAAATATCTCAAGGAAATAGATAATTTCTTTCCTCAAATAATGCTCTCAAGTTACGAGAGAGATCATCCTCCACTGGATCAAGGAGAGCTCTTTGGAAGAGGCTCTCAAGGCAATCGATGGTGGACATCGCAAGCAACGGCTCTTTTGAACTAGCACTCAGATATCCCTTCACTGACAGATTAATATATGTTGAGAATGTGTGGATCACCACTAGAGGAAGCTTATACTTGGCTTCTGTGATGCAATGATGGATCACATTGGATCCTGACTGGAAGAATCCACAGAAATAGAATTCCATCAAGTTAATTGTCATCTTTCAATTAACTTAATTGTAACCAATATATGATAATACTTTCTATGGTTTCAGGATATCCCTCTTCACTTTTCATTCTTCGTTATATTTGGAAGATCCTCCGTTTTATCATAATGATGGATCTCAGATTTATTATTATTAATGGTAAAATTAAAGGTGGGTATACACATCCACATGCTTCCACTATGCCCAAAACCTACAAGTGGTATCATAGAGGGTTATATCATTGATTATCATTATTTAGTTTATTCATTGATTATTTACGCATTTAATAATTTTGTCGTTTAAATTAAAGTTAAATGTTCTGTTAATTGGAATCTCTAGATCTATTCCCCATATTTCATTTGTCATTCACCTTAGAGAAACAATCTTTTCAGAAAATTTTGATTAAAATAAAAAAACAAAGGATCTCATTAAGAGGAGACAAATTTTCATGGATGTACAACACAAGAACACATGGCATTTATTCTACCTCACACATCGTGTAGTCATGGTTCATTGCATCTAGACTGGTCCATAAAACCATGCCTTGTGTTTGTGTTTATCTAAGCCTTTATGACTATATGTGTAGGCAAGGAACAAGAGGCATATGGTTTCCATATTATAGTCCATGTGGACCACTGGACACAGCAAGTAGTCCCTTCAGTTTAGGGTTTGACCATGCACCCTGTACACGGCTTTCTCAGCTGGAGACCATGTAATGCGGATACTACATAGCATGTGGCCCACTAGACACACTCTTTACTTTGAAAAATTATAATGTACATCTACACACCGACACCCTAGGCGTGTACTTTTGATTGATGGTGAATGATAGTACACACCATGTAATAGGAACTACACACCATGTACTCATCCAAATTATTCCGATTTATTAAAAATAATATTATATTATACAAACCCTTGAGATGTGTACCAAGGGGAGTGTATAAATATGGGGCACAACTCATGGCAGGTGTTTAATATATATGGGTTTAATTTAACATCTGTGTAATTTTTATTTCTACTCATTGGGTATTTATGAATGGGAATTAATTGGGTAGCCTCCAAGGTACAAGTTACGTACAAAGATAATTTTAAATTAATTTATTTGTTTAAAATTATGATGGATGAGAATCTCAAGGAAATTTAGAAAAGGATTTAAGATAAAATAATTGATTAATTAAATATATTAATTAATAGATACAAGTGAGATTTATATTAAAAAAGAATGTTTAAAGAATTTAATTCTATATTTATTTATTTTTAAATACCATTGCATGTATGGCTGATCATGAGATAGACCTGGACCTTTGGTATGTGGATGGTTTATTTTAATTTTTTTATTAAAATTAAAATTGTTTTCATGTGATCCTTCTCCTCATTAATATGTAGGGCCCACATTCCGAAAGTTAATTTTATGTAAAACCCCAGTTTACCCCTCGTTTTCATGTGTGATAAAATCATATTTAATGGATGGATCTCCCAAGCTAGTGGAGGCGGCTCAAGTTAGGATCCAAGGAGAAACCAATCCAAGGAGACACAAAGGTGGATAAGTGGAAAGCTATAAACACAAACCCGAAAGGATCAATATTTTTCTCACCCAGGTCATGGTTCAGTTTATCAACCGCTAGATAAACTAACCAATAGAATGATCTCATGATAATTCCATTTATATATTTTTTTGTTAGTTACATGGTGTATTTATTGTGGGTGTGTTGTCACAATCACACAATTAATGAATTAAACAATAATGCATGATGGAACTAAAATAAGATCATATAATTCATAAATATTATCTTAGACATGGTTAATCAGTTAATTTTATCCCACGTAATGTTAACAGGAATGTAAGAAAGACAATAAAATGGAAATTTATGTATAAGGATATAATTCCTCAAGGAAATATTAAGTCAGTATAGCCTTCTATAATCATGGTTAGAATCTAACCATAGCTCAAAGTACTTAACCAACCCGAGTTGGGGTGCTTTCAATTTTCAAGTAATTATCAATCGTGGTTTTGGGTTGACATGACTTGGTTCAAATCAAGGGTTGGATGCCATAGTAAGACTTGGTGTGACCAAGAGTAAAAAGTTTAGGAAACCCCAAATAAAAGGATTTGAGGATTGGTGAGTCCACTCAACAGATTATGGAGCTGTGACTTAATTTAGATTCCATTTAGAATTACTACCTAAAACCTTTCAAGATTCTTGACCAACCCTAGTTTGGGAAATTCAAATGAAAATATGGATCCTTGACACTAGAATATTTAGGCAAAGAATATTCTGAAGCCATTGGTGAGGGATATTAGATTTCGATAAAATAGCAAGAGACTAATAAGTATTAATTTATATATATATATATATATCAGTTTTATCATGTTAATGTACTATATATTTTCTTATCTTAATTTTTAGAAACTACAAGAAAAATGACCTCAAAAAAATCATTTTGAACCATAATCAAGAAGTAAAACCTTCTCACTGACATTAATTTTGGGGAGTGGTAGAGGCGTTGAAAACATCATCTGTCACCACAAGAGGAAATTGTATGTGCTGGTGGAGCCTATTCTAGTTACACCTGGAAATGAGGCCAATGATGAGAAAATATCTCTCTATATGAAAAAGTTGGTTAATTCCATAGATGTCCAAGGTTTCATGCTATTTTCCATGTCTAATGAGCTCTTGAAACAACATGAAAACATGGACGCGTGTAGCATGATGTTTCACCTTAAGGATATCTATCAAGAGAACGCGAGACATGAGAGATATGAGATCTCCAATTCATTGTTCACAACTAATGTTGGAGATTCTATGGTAGCTAGGCCTCATGTAGTAAAGCTTATTAGCTATATTGAACGTCTTGACATTTTGGTATTAATATCTCAGATGAGTTGTGAATAGATCTCATCCTATCATCACTACCAAATTCATTCACTATATTTATTATCTACTAAACATGAGAAATAATGTGAAGAGTCTATCAGAACTTTTGACCATGATTTTCTAGGTAGATAACAACATGGGGGATGAGAAACCCACAATCCTTATAGTGAATAAGAAGAAGATTGATGAGAAAAAGGGTCCAAGGATTTATAAACGGTCTGAAGCTCCTGATCACCATCCCTCTAAGAAGGGGAAGATTCAGAGGTCTGGAAAGGAATGGAAGGGAATATGTTTTTCATGTGGAAATCTAGGATACTGGAAGAGGAACTATACCTAGAAGAGTGGGGATGCTAAAGGTTCATTTGTTATTGAATTTAAATCTTTCCATTTCTACACATTGGTTGTTAGATAGAACATGTGGGGCTCCAATCTATATTCAAATATAGTAACCAAGTATATCTAGAAATATTTATAGAGGAGAGGTGGATCTTTGGGCAACCATTGGTTCGAGGCTGGCCGTGTTGGCCATTGGTGCTTACAATCTCTCATTGCCAACTAAGATGCTTTTGGTTTTTTATAACTATTATTCTATACCTCGTGTTACCAAGAACATAATTTTTGTATCCTGTTTGGATATGGATGGATTTATTCTCAGGTTTAGAAATATGGGTTTTTTCTTTTATTTGAACAACATATGTTATGGTATGTCCCATCTAAATAATGTTTTCTATATATTGAATTACAAAAACCATGAGTTTGAAATTGATAATGAAACAAAATCACATGACTCATACAACACCCAGTTTTGTCATCATTATCTCAGTCATGTAAATGAGATGTTCTTGAAAAAGCTCTGCCAAGATGGTTATTTAGACTCTACTGAGCAAAACCAATTGATATATATCACCCTTGTTTACAAGGGAAAATGACCAAGTCACCTTTCAGTGGACAGGGTGAAAGGGCCAAAGAGCGTCTAAGATTTGTACACACAAATGTTTGTAGACCATTTTCATTAGAAGATAGAGGTCGATATTGTTACTTAATTACTTTTACTAATGATTTGAGTTGATATGGCTCTATATACTTAATGAGGTAAAAGGTTGAGTCCTTGGAGAAATTTATTGAATTCAAGAATGAAGTAGATAATCAGCATGGTAAGAAGATAAAGAAGCTTCAATCAGATCGAGGTGGTTAATATCTGAACCAAGAGTTCATCGACCCTTTACAGGATTTTGGGATTCTTTATCAATTCACTCCTCCTTATACACCATATAGTAATGGTTTTAGTGAAAGTAGAAACCACACCTTGTTGGACATTGTGAGGTCGATGATGAGTCATGCAGATTTCCATTATCCCTTTGAGGATATCCATTACAAAATACAGAATACACATTAAACCGAGTACTAACTAAGGAAAATAATAGAATTCCCTTCCTGTTATGGAATGGAAAGAAACCCATTTTGTCACAAAAACTTTTATGGGTATGTGAGATACTTGTTAAGTCCTTCTCAAGAAACAAATTCAAACCCTATGGCACAAGGTGTATCTTTACAGGATATACCAAGGAAAGAAAATGATATTACCTATATAAACCTCCAGAAAATAATGTTACTATCGCCAGAAAATCCTCCTTTATTGAGATAGAACACATCCTCTAAAATGATAGAGGGAGGATGATTGACTTAGAAGAAGATGATGCTCAAGATACACAAAAGTTGGTACAGGAACAAGTTCCATAGGTCCCCGTAGAAGAGGTTTCAGAAACAGAAGTACTGTATAAGAGTTTAAGAGAGGTAAGGGAACCAAAGAGATGTAGTTTTCTACTCACCAAGGATGGTGAATCATTATTGCTGAAAAATGATGAACCTTTCCAATAAGGAAGCAGTAGAGAGATCAGAAAATGCAATATGGCTAGAAGCTATGAATTCTAAGATGGATTCTATGTATGAGAACAATGTCGGGTTATGGATGATGATCCAGTTGATGTAAAGCCTGTTGGATGAAAATGTGTGTTAAAGAGAAAGTTGGTCATGGATGTTCAAGTTAGCACCTATAAATAAATGCTAGTGGCTAAAGCATTCAGACAACTTCATGGAACATAAAACAATGAAATTTTTTGTCCATTTTACATGTTTAAATCCATAATAATCATACTTTACATAGCAACTTACCATGACTACTGGATTTTGTATATGGATGTAAAAAATGTATTCCATAATTATAACATTTAAGATGATGTCTATATGACACAACCAAAAGGTTTTTGGACACGAGGTAAAGCCAAACATGTAGGCATGTTGTATAAATCCATTTATGGATTAAAGAAAGTATCCAGGTCATGGAAAATTCAATTTGATAAAGCCATAAAAAAATTGGTTTCATTGAGAATGAATGCAAGCCATGTGTTTAAAAGTGTTTTAATGGGATTACAGTCATTATGATAGTAGTATTTGTTGATGACATATTACTTATTAGAAATGATGTACCAGTCATACAATCATTAAAGGAAAAGTCGAACAAGTCTTTCTCCATGAAGGACATAGGTGAAGCAGCCTATATTCTAATGATCAAGATCATTTATGATAGATCCCAGTGGATTCTTGGACTATGTCATGGTATATACATTGACCAGATACTAAAGATATTTAGTATGCAATAATCCAATAAAGGATTGGTTTTAGTTTCACATGACCTATATCATTCTAAGAGAATGTGTCCTCAGAAACATGAAGATAATGATAGGATGAGTAAGATCTGATATGCTTCGGATATATGATCCATAATGTATGACATGATATGTACCAAGATTGATGTTTCTTATGCACTGAGCATGGTGGGAAAATATCAAGAAGATCTAGGAGAAAAAAATTGGACTCATGTTAAGACTATCTTAAATTATCTGACAAGAACAAAGGATATGTTCCTGGTGTATAGAGGAGATGAGGAGCTTATCATCAGAGGGTGTATTGATGCTTGTTATAAAACAAATTAGAATCATCAGAAGTCACAATTAGCATATGTTTTCTATCTCAATAGAGGAGCTGTGAGATGGAAGAGTTCAAAGCTGTCTGTTGTCACCAATTATACAGTAGAGTCTGAATATATAGTAGCTTTTGATGCGGCCAAGGAAACTGTCTGGATTCAGAACATTTTCCCAGATCTTGATGTGGTGACTATTAGTAGATACCCTATCACATTGTATTGTGATAATACTGAAGTGGTGGCCCTTGAAAAATAACCAAGGTCACATCAATGGGCAAAGAAAATTCTCTAGATGTATCGCTTCTTGAGGGATTTATATCATATTGGTGAAGTTCCAATGAGAAGTGTGTCCATATAAGAGAATGTAGAGGATCCCATGAATAACAATATATCTCATCATAATCATGGATATCATGTGAGATCTAGAGGGTTAGAGGTTGTTAAGAGTCAGCTCTAGTCCAAGTTGGAGTCTATTTGTGTTGGTTTCCTAGAACCAACTACTTTTTACTTTATGATAAACTTTTATTAATGGGTTTGAATATTAATAAATACCTTACCACGTATTGATTGTTCTTATGTGTGACAAGGCATGTGATAATGTCCCAAGGATAGTTATTTCACTAAATGGTCATAGAGGATCCCTATTATGATGAGAACCCAAAAGTTCCATAACACTATTGTTGAATATATTTTCTATGGATGGATGATAGTATTTTAGGGACACAAATAATAAAGGACATTATGGGTGAGGACTCATAATACTTTGTGGCACCTTCTCATGGTGTGTGCCCTTGGTAATATCTAGGAGGATATTATGAGAACGTGACCCGCCAGTATAAAATCCACATTTCATAGTGTCATTAGATGTTCCTATCTAAGGATGTGTGTGTTGGTCATTAGAGTTTAATATTACTATTAATGGGTATTACAACTCACACACTAATATGTATTGATGAAAACAGTTAAGAAACATTGTTCGCAGTGAGGTTGGATATGTTGGTACATCACAGGTAATACAGTATTAATAGATAATGTGTTAAAGGATTTCAACCTTCTATTCCATAATAGATGTTGATATCTCAGGCCCTTTGATGGAATTGATATTGACTAAATAAGTCCATGGTCACGGCGAGGAATGGGAAAGATCAATTATAAGTGGTCAAAGAAAGAGTAATTGAGTGCATGGGTTGATGAAACTTGCTTGAAACCTTCTTGATTTGAGATATCAAGACAAAGATATTACATTATATGATAAGTATTCAAATGAGGTGACACATCATTGAGGCCTTAACTTCTTTTTCTATGGGTTCCTTGGAATGTTTATAGATGCTACCCTTGGAATTTAGGCAGGCTTCGCCTAATGCCATGGATAATGGGGCTTAAATGGTCACACACTATGTTTATCCAAGTATCACATTTAAATATTCATTTAACAAGTTGAATATAGATTATTTTCTGTTCTAGTTTAATAATTTATTCTAGGATGCCTAATTGCATTTACCTTGACAGTAGATATTTGAGAGAATATATTGTGGGTGAAATAATATATTTATTTTCAAATAATGCAATGATATTTATTTAATAAATAAATAGTCATTAGTCAATGTCTAAAAAATGTGGTGGAGGAAATAAAGAAAATGGAAAAACAAAAGTACATTCCTTGCCTATTAATATACACATCATGTATTTTTTGGGATTTGTGATAAATAATATTATTTATTTAATTAAATAATATAAGCTATAATTCTCTAGGTTCATGTCAAGTGATAATAATAGTGAACTGTTATTATTAGACATTGGGTTTATCTTAGAATTAAATGAATTGAATAAATGCATTTGTTTAATTAATTCATTTTATTATTCTTAGTAATATAAATCCCAATTACATTATTCTCATAAGATCTAACCATTATTAGTGGTTGTGCACAATGGATTTGGAGAAAGCTCTCAAGACAAGAAAGAATTCTTTTACTCCAAGAACGCTCTCATGTTACGAGAGAGATCCTCCTCCACCAGAACAAGGAGTGCACTTTGGAAGTGGCTCTCAAGGAAATCGAAGGCAGACATCACAAGCAAAGGCTCTTCTATGGTAGCACCCAGATATCCCTTTAGGGATGTCCAGAGGTACATGAAGCAAGTGTGGATCACCTCTAGAGGAAGCCTACACTTGTCTTTTACGACACAACGATAGATCTCATTGGATCATGACCGAAAGCATCAATGGAGAGATAATTCCATCAAGTTAATACTTGTCTTTTAATTAAATTAATTATAACCCACATATGATGATCCTATCTATGGTTCTAGGACTTCCATCTTTCATTTTCATTATTCGTTCTATTCTAAATATCCAGATTTTTATTATTGTGATGGATCTCAAATTGATCTTTGTTAATGGAAAATTTAAATTTGGTTACACCCATCCATGAACTTCCACTATGCCCATAACTAACATAAATATACCAATATAATACATAGTAAAACACTGAATAAATTATTTTAAATAATTTAAACAAATAAAGACTCTTTTATATTATAAATTTAGTCTAGAAACAAATATAAGAATTCACGTTTAATGTGAACTTTAATGCCATGTATGTTTTAAAACACATGAATCTTCGTACCACAAACTAACATAAAATCGCAATAAAACATAATCAATAATATCATATTTTTCCAAATCAACAAAACTATAATAAAAAAAATGAAAGAACAATAATCAATACTCTCTGGAAAGTAGGATCTCCACTAATATTTTTTATGGTAAATAATAAATAAAACTTCCGTAACATTTTTAAACTAATCATATCACCATATACTATATCGTAAATATTAAGATAAATAAAATAATTAATTAATTACAATATCTAATATCTTTAATCTAGTTAAAATAAACAGTATTATGCCACATTGATATATTAATTTGGCATACTGTTATATATGAAAAAGGTATCTATCTAGTGTATAGGGTTTGATTAAATTTCATAGGGATAATATACCCTTAGTACCATCATATTAAATAATATATGAATAACATAAAAATCAATAACTCATAGAACATTAGAGTACACTAATAGATTTATAATAGAAGGAATACTATATAAATAAATGAACATCATGAAATAGAGAAACGTATCTCATGAAGGTAAAGTAATAGTAAATAAAATAAAGAAAACCTAATGGGATGACCATATATTAGATTAAAAACAAAAGATAATCAACCACTTTCCTCAGCCTTAGCACAATCTAATTTGTATTAGTTATATAAGGGATGTGTATGATTTACAAATATATGAAGGTATGTATTCATTTAAATTTTGTTTTTAATATACTATTTAGGGTAATTGTCATGATTTATGGTTGTATGAGGGTCCTCAAGGGTGTTTTAGGGTTTCATGGCCTGAAAAGAAGGAAAACCAGGCCAAACTATGCAAGTTGCATGGCTGGCACGTGGTTAAGAAGATTGTGCATCCTTTCTAGGTTAACCTTGAAACCATATACAGTGGAATATCGCTTAGTTGAAACATGGTTTGTAAACTATACATGCCGACCCAGGTAACAATGTTACCCAAATCTCATTCGACAGTATCTTTCACATGTTTCGGAAATCCATGTGGTTAAACCATGCAAAACATAAAAAGTTAAAAAATTTACAGATTTCCATTACAAGATTTTGAGTCTCCACCTAATTTTCTCCCCTAAGTTTCTCCATTCAACCTGTGTAATGATATTAAACCATAAAGATATCCCAAGGATCAATTTCCCTCATTTCTATGCCATTTGGAGTGTCTTCAATTTTGGATCGAAGCTCCAGGTAAGTCTATTCCTCTCATCTCTTCTCTTTTCTAGATCAGGGTTTATATCTTCTATGATCTTCTTTTGAATATCTAAAACCATTATTTTCTTTTGTAATATAGGTTGAGGTTTAATTGGGAGTATTTATCCCGATCTACTGCTATTATTTAGTGTTCATTCAACAATGGATCCAAGGTTGGTGTTCAACATGTTATATCCCATAGTTTTGTTGTTGATTTGTGCATGTTTGGTTTCATTCTTGGTTTAAATTTGTTGGGATTTTGGAGCATTTGGTATGTTTATCTAAAATTATAATCTAAATAATGAATTTAACCACTCATGATCCTCATGGGTTTCATTGAGGAAGATTTCACTGATTTAGGGCCACCAATGCAGTGCGTCAACACTATTGAACCCAGGAATGGGAAGAGTCAAATGTGGAATTGATGTGTGACAATGTAGACCCCATGTTGAACATGTTAATATGTTTAGTTGATTTAAAAATGGATTATTGGTAGTGTTCATATCCCTAATAATGGCTTAAAGGTTCAATTATCATTGCATTGTAATGGGTTAAATTAAGTTAATTAATATTGTATAAAAGGGCTTGTGAATTAGATTGAAATCCCCTATTTGGTTGGTGTATATAAAATTTTGAACATGTTTAATTGATATTGGATAATTAATTGTTCAATATAATGAATGGAATGGGGTATAAAATTGGATTTAATGTGGTTAATGTGAATATTAATATTAGATTATTATTTATACTTGAAATTTATAAGGGGCTAATACATGGGAAGTGATGAATGAGATATGTGAGTTAACACATAAAAATGGTTTAATAGGTTAAATGGGTTAGTGTATAAGAAATAAGTGGATATTATTAATGATTTTATACATAATAAATTGGATTTTGGAGATATGGGTTACGTGAGGTAAATGGAAAATATGTTAAGGGGTTATGGAATAATATCAATTCTTGTGTTGATTGTTTCAGTCTATGAATATAATGTGTATTGTTGTGAATGGTTAGTAGTATGGTATGTGTGTGGTGATTGGATAAATAATCATGTGCACATGGCTAGGTAGAGTGGGTTATTTACATGAGTATTAGTTTCCCATGAGTCAATCTAGACTGAGGCTCTACATTCCAACCCAAAATGTAGGGGTTAAGAAAGGGGACGAATGATCTATTCCCCGTGCATTACAATTGGACCAAGGATTTTAGGTGAGGATATTGTGGTCGTTGTGTTGTGTTTATCCCTAGTGATATTGGGGTTTGAATTATTTCTATAATTATAGTGATTAATTTCCTTAAACCAATGTTTAGATGATGTATATGCATAACCCATGGAACAAGTGATGAAAAGGGTTTATGTAATGAAGAATAAATAAATGATGGAAATGGTATAAATGATTTAAAGGGTTAATGTAATGATTCTTACCTAATAGAATATGTGTTTTTATTGTTTTATTTTGATTAAATTTGTACTCTCATGAACCATCTATTTAGAATGGATATTTTGTAGGCATCGTTGGTGGTGGACTACTAAGTTGTACCCACACCATGTTTGGGCCACCTTTGGAAACCCAAGAAGATCTCATGGTTTCACCTTAGGATGAGGGAAACAGAACCATGATAGGGAGTTGATTTGGGCTTGGGATATGTATGATTAAGGATCTAAACAATGATTCATATCCCATTTGGGGGTTCCTCTATTTCTTTATTGGGGGTTTTTTTACTTTGGAAGTTCTTAGGATGAAATCAAAATTTTACAATTTGGTTGTGGACATGTACCCTGTTTTGGAAATGGGTTTTTATCCATGTATATTCGTTATTATATATTATTTCTTACATTTCATTATTATCTATTGTGACTTACTCTAGAAATTTGTGTATAGTATCCCCATATGAATTATTTAACCCTCTCCACCAGTCTGAAACCTATAGCATATGAGGAGGCACACTTGAGGTCTGGTTATGACTCGTCTTGGGGAACCAATTTTTTAGATTTTGGGTCGGGGACATTATAAACTATTATCAAATTATTTTGTTTTTCTTGCCTTATTATTTTGTGTGGTAGATATGAGGTCAGGATGTGTTGTACCATGGTAATGATCTCATCCTTGGGAGTAGCTAACCCATGTATGAGGGAAACCCATGTAACTAAGGGTTAGAATTGTTTTTCTTAATGTCTGTTGTTACTGTTGAATGATATTTTACCATTGGGTGATGCACATGTTTTGTGATGTGACCATTTTATGATATATTTCTCCGAGAAGGAATGGCATGAGATTTTTTATTCATGAATCATTTTAGGAACCTATGGATATAGGTGGAATGAATCATTATAGGCACATAAGAGATGGGTGTTCCAGGCATAGAATCCAATCTTGTGGAGTCATGGAGTGACTCTGGGTTCAAAGAGTTAGTCGGTAAGAAAGCATGTTGGGTGGAACTGATCTTTAAACATGAGAGACTGTCTTGGGAGAGATCACAGGTGAAATGGATTCATGAGGGTGATAAAAACATAACATTGTTCCATGCTTGTATCAGAGAAAGGAGATGAATGAACAAACCCAACATTATTCTTGAAGATGGAATGTATACAGATGATAGATATATAGTTTGGGGAATGGTGCATACATTCTTTATGAAACTCCTTTCTAGCCCTAACCCGATGATGCATAGTGGATATCCAAGTGACTATGCGGATCTATGGGAGGTGATTCCCACTATAGTGTCTTGTCTGGATAATGAAATCATGGAGGTGATCCCGAATGAGAATGAAATGTACCTAGTGATGATGAATCTTAACCCCAAGAGTACACCAGACCCATATAGTTTCCCATTTTCATTTTACAAGGTGCATGGAATGTGGTTATGGGGGACATCTTTGAATCTATTAAGGTCTATTTATGCAGATTAATCATACCTTGGGCTGCAAGTGCTTCCACCCTATGCCTCATCCCAAAGATTAATCACCCTTATTATCTATCTCATTATAGACTAGTGAGTTTATGTAACTTCACCTATAAGGTCTTAGTGAGTGTAATTAACCATAGACTATCTAAACTCTTCTCGTTGCATATACATTGAGGAACACTGGTTTTTTAGAGGCTGATCCATACAGGGAGTTATTACTTTACCATAGAAGGTGATGAGGGACATTAACGTAAAGACTCATGGATGGAATTTGGTGATCCAATTTGATATGAAAAAACCATACAATTGGATCAAATGGAGTTTTATCAATAGGGTTCTTATGACATTGGGGTTCTCAGCCAGGGATATGGACCTCTTTTTCTAGATTTTTAGCTCATCAGGGTTGGTGGTTTCCTACTTAAAAATGTCTCATGGTTTCTTTAAAGCTATGAGGTGATTTTGACAAGGAGATACTATCTCACCTAGTATTTTCATCACGGAGTAGGACATTCTCAACCACCTTATCAACTGAGGCCTATCTAATAGATACATCCTAACTTATTGATGGAAGGTGAAACTCTCAATGATATTCCTCCTAATTTTTTCGGATGATACAGTTATATTCATGAATGAAGGTAGGGGAGCTGTTCAAGGAATCAAGAAAATATTTGAGGTCTACTGCTACTGGAGGGAAAATTTATCAATAATTAAGAAAGTAATATTTTCATCTCTCATTGGTGCACTCCCAAGAATATTTCCTCCCTTTTTAGTCACCTCTTTAATAAATGTGGGTCCTTCCCCATGGTGTACCTTGGCACACCCATTTTTTCATGTAGGATTCATTTCTAAGACTTTGATCATATTGTTAATAGGATTATAAGTCGCATCCTCAATAGGATGAACCACTACCTATCATTTTGGGGTCTCATAACCCTGGTTAATAGTGTTTTGTCTACCATTACAGTCTATGAATTTTCCTCCATCAACGTACCATGATGAGTCATTGTAATTATTGATAAGGTTCAATGTAGTTTAATTAGGGATTCTCTTTCAGAAAGAAAGTGGAACTGGGAATCATGGGACAAGATGGTGAGAGCCATCCATGATGGGGTGATCAATGTAAGGAGTCTACAGAGTATGCTTCATTGCATGTATGCCATGATCACGTGGGAGGTTCATAACGAACTTAATCTTTGGAGAAATTCCATGAACTATATCTGTGGGAGAAATGTGGGGGTGGTTTGAGGAAGTGTCTCCCCCTTATGGTTGATTATTTACCCTATTTTTTAGATACTCTAACATAACTATATTTGTCTAGTTTGAATGGGGGATATTCTATTCTAGAGTTGAAATTGGGTGGTCTTGGTTCTCAGATTCCCTGGATGCCTTGGGCCTCTGATCACAGTCAAGGAAGCGATTCTTTACCTCAGATTTACTAAGGCTGTTCTGGATGGAGAGAAATAGGACGTCATAGAGTCCATCGTGTTCAATTCTAAGTCTGATAAATTTGTTTTAACTACTTCTCCCTCAGGTTACTTCACTACTAGGGGTTTTCAAAGGATGTGTTCTATGTAGAATCCTCATGAATGTTGGAATAATGGGCTGTGGTGTGACAAGATTCTAGAGAAATACAATTTTTTTATGGTGCATTAGGAATTATTCTATTTCCATGGAAGAGAATATCAAAAATGTTGGAATAGGTCTGGCATAAAGATTCCATTTTTGTAGCAACAGACAGGAGGAGAGCTCTCGTCACCTTTTCTATGATGGGGAAGGGGCTCAGGTAGTGAGGAACTTATTTTGAGGCCTTACAGCCTTCTCTTCAGGCGATATCAGGTATGTTCCATTCTTGGAAAGATGGTTCCATAGATCTTCAGACTCAATTATGGAATGGATGGCTCGGGTTGTGATCTTTAATTTTAGGTGATGGTGTCTGTGGAAATCTAGGAACTAGGCTAGATTTTATGCCCCTATCCCCTTAGTGAGGTCCATAATTTCAAGGACTCATTTCTTGCTGGTGGATATGGTGTTTCTCATATTCAATTGGTGGGTTTATCCTTCATTGTGGCTTCTTCAGGTAAGGATCCCAATTTTATTTACCTTCCTTGAAAAGTTATAAGTGAATTGGGTTTGTTGGCACCCTCCCTCTTCGGGTTTAAAATTGAATTCAAGTGGGACTTATATTATTGGCATCATGAAAGGAGGGGTGTTCTTCATGGACTAGAGGGAAATTTTATTCAAGATTACTCTTCATTCTATGAAAACGGTACCTCACTTCAGGCCGAGGACAAAGCGATACTCACTGGGATCACCCTCTACATGGAGGAAAATCTAGAAATTATCCAGGTAGAAACTGACTCTATGGTCCCTCATGATTCATTGAGTGGTAATGGATCTTCTCCTTGGTCCATAGATTATACTATTCAAAAATGTTGAGACCTTTTTGGAGACAACATCTAAGTTACCCATACTTGGTGCGAGGTAATAGGGTCTCAGATCACCTAACTTCTTTAGAAGACCACAGTTGCATTAGTACTTGTCTCCTCAAAATTAATTTTCTAAAACCCGAGGGTGTGAATTTGTTCAGAGTGGATTCTCTCAGATTTAACTATTTCAGTCCCTCTTAGTTTGGTGTTCTTATTGTACTCTCTTTTCTAATAAAAATCAGATTAAGATGCATGGGTGTGTGAGGCATAGAGAGGAGAAAACATTTTATTTCCTTATAAAATTTGTAAAAAATGGTGTCTAATAATGGTTATGCAAGTTGTTAAATTAAAAGTATACAAAAGAATAGTTCAATAATATTTTGTATAAAAAACATTATATCTCAGTTAAAATTTTGGGTTGTGATAAATTTTAAAGATTGAATGTTGTCTAAAATAGAAGTATTTACATAGTTATGGTACAATAGTCAACGAATTTTTCCTACTGAAAGGTGTAAATGAGTTAAAATGATTATTGTAATATGTTGTGAAATGGGGAGTTCAAAAATATGAACTTAATTATAAAAATGATGTGTAATTGTGGAACTTTGGAAGAACTATGTTGTGGCTATTCCTCGTGTTTTCGTTTTTACCCTTTGTATGGGTTGTTTGGGGAAGTGAGAGTTCCCCAGTTTGAGACCCTGGATTTGATTTTTGAGGGGTTTTTTGGTTATGATATATAATAAGAGATGTGCCTATGGAACCCTTGATAGGGTTGTGGCCTTTGGGTCCTGAGGAGTTGTTCAGTAATGCGAGTTTGGAAACCCTCATGGTTCATGACCATACAGAGTGTATGCTAGACCTTATGGATAGTTCACATATTTTGGTTACCTTGTGAATAGGAACTTGAGAGTTGTGTTTTTCACCCCAAATAGGGTGTTTGGCTCGTAGTGTTGAGGTATGTGTATGGTTACCTTTGGTGTAGAACCTAGAGAAAATGGTTTCTTGGTGTGCTAAGAGAAAGGGGTATCAGAACAGAGGTGATAGTGCCATCCACAAACATTGATTTTTTATGGCTTGATGTGTATGGTATGGAATGATGACCCATGGATTTAACTATTCGTGACTCTAGTTTTGGTGGTTTGGGTAATTTGACAATCAATGTGACTTATGAGAGAGGTAAGATGGGGTTGATAATGCTTTTGGGTGTGTGTCACAGAGGTGAATGTTTTGGAATATGTCATTGGGACACCTAGCGTGTTTCCTCAGGTATTTTTTATTGGGTTAAATGGGAAGGTTGATGGATTGGAGATGTGACATGAGTTGTGTTTACATGTTAACTTTTTAGGGGAAATCAAGAGTGACATTGTGGGGGTCTGTCCCAGAAATGTTGGTGCCTTAGAAGATGAAGCATGAGATATACTTAATGTAAATACCCAATCCTGATGTACATGGACATTACATTACTTTTTTAGAATACTTAATATATAAGAAAAACAGACACCAAAGGACTGTAATATTTTAGTGTCTTTGAAAACTCGAAATATAATCTTCTAATCTTGGTGAAAGATCTTCAACATCTCCCATAAAGATATTCCCTTTTTTTCTTACCTACAACCTTTCTTTATATCCTGGGGAAAATAAAACATATAAAGGGTGAGCTCAAATGCTTAGTATGGGTAAGCATGGAGAAAATAAAACAAATCATATACATTTGAACTTAAAAAAACATGAACATAATGATTAAACTTCAAAATCTTGAGCAATGACATAAATCATGGAAGTACGTAAGGCATAGATCATAATTAAACATTAATCATGATAAAATATCATGGTAATAAAACATGTAATTGTGGAAAACATTAAGCACATTATATGATTTCCATAGTAGCCAAGACATTGCTTCCAAGACCATCTTAGTGGACAAAGTCCCTTTCTGAATCGAGTTCATTCCTCATTCCAGTCCTGTACCACTGAACTGGATAAACTTAGCATTCCAGCCATGTCAATATCATGAGATAAAAATCTTTACCCAATGCATTAGAGTGAGATATAGGTCCCACCCATCTCATAATAAAATCATTTTTTTACTTGTGCTACAAAATAAACTTAAAACATTCATCATAACCCAAATAATAAAATGGGTTTCATAAACATCATACCATCACCACATAATCCATAAAATACAAATGGATATTTCATCATAAGAAAAGTGAAACCATGTAAATCATAGAGACATTATACTTGAAACATACACATATGAAATAATGTTATCTTAGATGGAAACTGGTTTTGATAAAACACTTGAAATGAATTCTTGAGGAAAATATCCTTCCTTCTTCAAAATCATTTTCGTTTCACAAAATGCCATGCAATTTTAAAAGAAATGAATTTTTTTGAAAATATTCATAAAATTTTGTAGAGGAAAATTCATTGAAATAATTCATTATGAAACCTTAAAAATCCATTCACGCTGTATAAGTTAAAAATAACATTCGTCTCGTACTTTTGTCGGAAGAGTCAAAAAATATCTCGTATGGTAATAAAAAGAAAGATTCATTACATACCATGTAGTAAATGTAAAAAATGGGTGAAAAAAGACTTTAAACATACATTAAACAATTTTTAGAAAACAGGTACATGGATAATAAATATAACCCCAGTAAATACTTATGAATAAACTGTCTCGAATAAAAACGAGACTGGAAAAGTTTTCCCTTACCTTATGTCCGATATGCTTCGTATGTATCCGAACCTCCTATATAATGATTTAAATAATTTCATTGACTTATTAAAGAATAATATTTATTGTTATAATATCATATATGGTTCACTTATGACTTTATATTACCCGTTCTTTTGTAAATTCCATGTTAAAGCAGCGTTTTGGGTAAAATCGTTTCATTTATCATACGTGTTTAGACATGTTGTTCTTGATATTATTACTTATATCTTGATTTACCTAATTACAAAATGTAAAAAATTATATATATATATATATATATATAATATTCAGTATATAAATATATATGATAGATTTATAAATGGAATGAAATACACCGTTCATGGAGACGGTAGGTCATACGTACGCCTGAATGCTGTTTTCATTTCCTTATTGAATTAAATGGAATTAAGTAGATGACATGCATATATATATACATAAATACAGTAGCATTATTATGTCATATATTTTAAGATTATTTATTATATATACTTTATAATCATACTTGAATTGTTAATCATGGAAAATGAATCTCATCGTGTTCGAAGAGACGGTAATCCATACGTACGGACAAGCGATGATATCGTTCCCATATTTATCGAATGGAATTATAGTGGATGATATAATATCTTAGAATCAGTATGATATTATAATAATAATATATAGTTATTCTTTACACCATTATACCCATCCAAGTAATGTGGTGGTGGAAAAACTAATTGCACCACGGCGTGGAGACGGTATTTCGTACGTACGCACACGCGGTGATTTCGTTTTCTGTAGGATGGATAGAAGGTGAAATAGGGTTGTTTCATATTTATAATAACATATCAGTATATAATTAATCCTTATTTAATTACTTTATAATGAAAAAACTAAATAAGAATAAGTAGAAGAAGAAAGAAACTTGAAAGAGTCGGTAGAAGAGATTACCTTTTACTCGACGCATCTCCTTTAAACTTATTCTTAGGGCACTATAGTTGGTCTTTTGAGAAGAAAAAAACCTCTATGATGTAACTAGAGAGGTTTATAAGAGGAATTTATAGGGCTTGGCAGAGCTTCGAGGCTCAAAAGGGTTTGAAGAGAATAGGGAAGGGGTTCCCTTATTATACGGGATGAGAGGGGCACCTTTGGAAAAACATAAAATATTATTTTATAATAAAGTCATATTCGGTTTTTAATTGCTCCAAATTGATTTATTTATAAGATAAGGTAGGTATGGGTTTATATCCCCTAAACCAATAGATTTTAGAAAAGTTTTGGATACTATTTTAACCTTTTCATTTAGATTTAACTCTATGTTAAATAATTTAACTTTTACCGTGTCTTTTGTTTTCTTACACTATATGGTTAATAAACTTACTATAACAAGCCAAAAGAACCCCAATTGGATCATTATTAATATATATAACCTTAGATAAGTCATTTGGCCGAATATCATATTTTTTAGGAATATAATAACAATTAATAATATAATATTTGTTTTAAAAACTATTTTTTGTAAATTTTGACACTATTTGGTAATTGATTTTTTTTAAAATTATAGCAGCATGATTAGTTCAAAAAATGTTAATTAAATTAATACTAACATGTCATATTAACCTATAAAATTAGTTTAATTCATAAAAAATCTCAAATTACATTTATTTGGGTATTTATAATATCAATTATTTCAATATTTCATTGTTTAGGTAATTGTTGCATCACCATTGTGTCATAAATAAATTAAATTATATAATGTCTAAAAATTATAAATAAAATTTCATTAGTTAGGAAATATTTTTATATTTCTGATGAATATTTATAGTATAATTTATATTTTTTATAACCGTATATTAAAAATGTTTTAGTTATTAAACATTGATTTTAACTATTTTAACTCTTTTTAAACAAAATAATAATAAATGTACTAATCTAATCCAAGTGGACCGAAATGATAATATTATATTCCTATGGTTGTTTTTGGTCGAATTATACTTATCCAATAGAATTAGGACATGTGTTAGGGTAATAATAATATCATTTTTACCCTTAATTGCCCTATTTTACTTCTAACTGTGGTAAATAAAAGTAAAAAGTTACTGTTCCCCAAAAGATATTTTTATCTTATTGAACCACATTTTACTCCTTGATATTAACTGTTTCTCTCGGATTTTAGAAATTCCACTCACAGAAGCGGTAAAATTAAGTTTGATGTAAGTTTGCAAAAATCTCTTAAGAGGTTGGTAAAAGACGGTGAAAAGTTCAATAAAATTTTTGTATATCTAAAATTATTATAAATTGACTCCAATGAATTACATTAAACTTATATAGGTATTATTTATCAATTTTTTCCTAAAATAAATATAAATAAAATAAATAATTATTTAAATAAAAAGTCGGTTTTTAAATAGTAACCCAGTGTTTTCACTATTCATAAAAAATTGAAAGTTTTCAGAAAAATACCAAAAATTCATCCTAGGCTAATTTCAATATTCTGAATCTAAAAATGAAGTCCATGTTGAAAGATATAATTAATAAAATTTCAAAAAGTGGGTATTACTATTCATAACAGGTAGTTTATATAATATTTTAATAACATATTTTTGTTTGGTGAAACTCAGTATTGCGTATAACACATGCTATCATGGAAGGCCGTGATTGCGTGTAATGTAAGTCATGTCAGGGTTGCGTTTAGTGAAAGACTCCTTTTTTGTTGCTTATAACAGAATCCAACCATATTTCATTTATACATTGAATATATATATATATATATATACACTTAATGTTGCGTAGAATAACTATAATCAAACGAACTTGAAATTGTGTGTAACACGATCCAAGAATAGTTCTGTGTATACTGCAAGCTAATAAGGTCTTGCGTATATTGCACTATAATCTTGGTGTAGCATAAAATATAAGATAAGAAAGAAATTAAAAAGAATAAATCTCATGAAATCTCAGGGTGTTACCTTATACCCCCCTTAAAATGAATTTCTCCATCGAAAGTCGTCAGGGTTATAAATGGTTTATTACATGAGAGTATCTTTCATAAAAACCCACATTGTAAAAAGGAATACCAAAACTTATCTTTAAAAAATAATGTATGAAACGTAACAGTTACCCAATTTAACTAATCATTGGGTTTCCACATTGGATAACATAGGTGAAAACATGGATATGGAAGAGAAATATAACCATAAAGTTATGATGGAGAGTGGTAGAGGACATGGCTATGATAAATCCAATAGTCACAAAGCCATAAATTTGTGATGATCTAAGGTACCATCTGATTCATCAGATATGTGGGCACTATGACAACATTTTTGGTTTCCCAGATCATTTCCCTAATGTTGAATATTTTTTGAATTAACAGAAATACTTACTTTATTTTGGTACAATCCCACTGTCGTTTATTCCTTAAGCAATTTCCACTTCATCTTTTAAAGAAATGAAGTTGAATTTGTCTTCCGTGAAGTGTTAGCAGATCATGTGATAGAATGATAGGTCATTCCATCTGTCTCAAACATAAGGTTAGAAAAAGTTATCAAATATACATAAGTCCATCTATAGTGAGATTAATCATATATAGTTCCTAAAATGGACTTATACTTCATATATCATACCGCTTAATATAATAAAACTAGTTTCTACTAACCAGGGACTTCTTGTAGGCCATTGGTATGTGATAAAGTCCGGTCTCATTTCTGTTGGGGGTTCGATTCCCACAGCCTTGTCCGACACGACGGGTTGCCGCTTATCCTATGTGTTGTCCTTTTTCTAAAACTATACTATTATAACAATCTAGAAATAATATAGAAAAACATGTTCTATCCTTAAACAATACTATTTGATGTCTAACATAATTCATTACAATCTTTAGGCTTATCCAAAATACATCTGTCCAATCTCATAGTATAAAGAAAACAATTAGTGAAAAGGTCACATAACAAGCACGTGGATACCATCGTTTATCCCCTATATATCATAAGATATATCTTGTTGATCTCATTCCAATCACGTGAATACCTTAATCATGTATTCTATTGAAAAATGAATACCCATTGAACCTTAGTGAAAACATGAATGCTATCAAAAGTTATCTCCTTCCACATACCAAAATCCAAAAATTCTATATACTCAAACAATGATATAACTTTGTCCTTATATCAGTCATGAGCTCATGAATACTATCAAACATTTCATTTTCTCTTTATCCCTTCATTATGCGCATACCTCCTTCTTTCCAAAAATATCTCAATCACATTCCATGGTTAATGGTACCATAAAATTATTGAAAACCTCAATAGACCAATACATAATCATTCCAATATTCCACGATACTATACACAACATTATTTTGGAATCCCATTACATAAACACTTAATCATTCCACCACATTGTTTTCATATTCAACATTGTCAACAATGATCACATGTGACTTCCCTTTGTCCATTGCCTTAAGTGGTTTATCATGTCGATCATAATTAACCCTTGGATTAGGGCATTGATTAGCATAATGCCTCATGTCCTTGCACTTGAAGCATTGAAGTGTTGGGGTGCGTTCTATGTAGTCTTTTCTCTATTCATGTCATTAGAAACCCTTTTCCCATTACTTCGGAACTCAGTTTATTGATGACATTCTTTTCCACACATGAAACATTTTATAGTACCTTTTATACAATCTCCACAATGCTTCTTCCCACATTTTGAGCATAAAGAAACATTCATCTTCTTTTCACCATTATTCTGAGATTTCTCCTTGAACTCCCCCTTTTGTTTCTTGTCAAAACCATGAGATGGCTATGTTACACCAAATTCCAGTTCTACCTTGATATCACAATACACAATTTCTTCATAGCTACTGATGTCTCTTATATCTAATGACCTTCGAAGACTTTTCTTAAGCCACTGAAAAATCGATCAACTTTACTTTCAGGTTGGATGATAAAACCAGATTCATACCTTGAAATTATTATAAAATTCGCTTCCTATATACCAACAGATTCATCATGCATCTTATTAAGCTCAAGGAACTCCTTTTCAATATTTGTTCGAAGAATACGAGGAAGTACTTACTGAAAAAAAAAATTCTTGAACTTGTCCCATTCCGTGGATTCAATTTCATCTTGGGGCCTTGTATTCTTAATTAGAGTCCACCACTAGTTTGCTTCATCTTCTAAACGGTAAAAAGTTAGAATGAATTTATCATGTTCTGAACAGCAAAGTATGGA
This sequence comes from Viscum album, assembly GCA_963277665.1. NCBI lineage: Eukaryota > Viridiplantae > Streptophyta > Magnoliopsida > Santalales > Viscaceae > Viscum > Viscum album. Next base: position 1,391,811,766 of record OY728130.1, on the reverse strand, counting down.
AAATATCTTTTAAATGGTACTGAACCATTGTTCAGCAACAAGTGGATCAGAAGACCCATGGAAAGAAGGTGGACGTTTCCCCATGACGGACTCAATAGAATATTGTTCCCTTCTATGATCATTTGGAAATCCAGAATGATTCATAGATTGTGTAAGTACAGAAATAAGATTTTTCACTCCATCTCCCATCACATTCGGTTGTTCATGAAGACAATCATTGCATTTTCCATTACATTTATCAACACGGTTCCTTCGGGTTCCATCCATCGCCTAAAACCCAAAAAGAATAATGTGAGAGGCAAAAATCATGCTAGGGAAAACAACATAATAAAGGGGGAGTACCTTCAATATATAACATCTTAGGGTTAATTCTAAGATTGTTACTTTAATTATATGACTATTAACTGCACTTATACTTAACATTAGGGACATCCCTAGACATACCTTAGAAATATCTCTAGGTATCTCACTAAAGTTTTCACATCCTAGTTTCCAAGGGTTAACTAAACCTTTCCTCTGATACCAACTGTAGAGACCCAATCTTGACGTACATGGACATTACATTACTTTTTAAAGAATACTTAATACATAACAAAAATAGACACCAAAGGACCATAATATTTTAGATTCTTTGGAAACTCATAATATAATCTTCTAATCTTGGTGAAAGGTCTTCAACATCTCCCATAAAGATCTTGCATTTTTTTCTTACCTAAAACCTTTCTTTATATCCAGGGGAAGAGAAAACATATAAAGGGTGAGCTCAAATGCTCAGTAAGGGTAATCATGGAGAAAATAAAACAAATAATATACATTTGAACTCAAAAAAACATGAACATAATGTTTAAACATCAAAATCTTGTGCAATGACATAAAACATGGAAGTACGTAAGGCATAGATCATAAAAAAACATTAATCATAATAAAATAGCATGGGAATAAAACATGTAATTTTGGAAACCATTAAGCACATGATATGATTTCCATAGTAGCCAAGGCATTGCTGCCAAGACCATCTTAGTGGACAAAGTCCCTTTCTGAATTGAGTTCACTCCTCATTATAGTCCTGTAACACTGAACCAGATTAACATACCATTCCAGCCATGTCTATCTCATGAGATATAAATCTTTACCCAATTCATTGGAGGGAGATATAGGTCCCACCAATCTCATAATGAAATCTTTCTTACTTGTGCCCCAAAATAAATTTAAACATTCATCATAACCCAAAGAATAAAATGGGTTTCATAAATATCATCCCATCATCACATAATCCATATAAAACAAATGGATATTTCATCATAAGAAAACTTAATCCATGTAAATCATAGAGACATTATACTTGAAACATAAACATATGAAATAATTCCATATTAGATGGAAAATGGTTTTCATAAAACACTTGAAATGAATTCTTGAAGAAAATATCCTTTCTTCTTCAAAATCATTTTCTTTTCAAAAAATGCCATGCAATTTTAAAAGAAATTTATTTTGTTGAAAATAGTCATAAAATTTTGTAGAGTAAACTTCATTGAAATAAGTCATTATGAAACCGTAAAAATCCATTCACGCTGTATAAGTTAAAAATAACATTCTTCTCGCACATTTGTCGGAAAAGTCAAAAAGTACCTCGTATGGTAATCAAAAGAAATATTCCTTACATACCATACAGTAAAAGTAAAAAATGGGTAAAAAAAGACTTTATACACACATTAAACCATTTTTATAAAACAGGTACATGTATAATAAATATAACACTAGTAAATACTTATGAATAAACAATCTCGGATAAAAATGAGATTGGAAATGTTATCCCTTACCTTATGTCTGATATGCTTCGTATGTATCCAAAAATCCTGTATAATGATATAAATAATTTCATTTACTTATTAAATAATCATATTCATTATTATGATATCATATATGGTTCAGTTATGAATTTATATTACATTTTCTTTTGTAAATTCTATGTTAAAGCAGCGTTTTGGGTAAAATCGTTTCATTTATCATACGTGTTTCGACATGTTGTTCTTGATATTATTACTTATATCCTGATTTAATTAATTCAAGAATGTAAAAAATGATTTATATATAATATATATTCAGTATATAAATATATATGATAGATTGATAAATAGAATGAAATACACAGTTCATGGAGATAGTAGGCCGTACGTACGCATGAACGTTGTTTTCGTTTCCTTATTGAATTAAATGGAATTAATTAGATGAAATACATATATATATATATACATAAAAAAATTAGAATTATTATGTCATATCTTTCATGATTTTTTATTATATATACTTTATAATCATACTTGAATGGTTAATCATGGAAAACGAATCTCATCGCGTTCATGGAGACGGTAATCCATACGTATGACGAGCAATGATGTCATTCCCGTATATATTTAATGGAATTAGAGTGGATGATATAATATCTTAGAATCAGTATGATGTTATAAAAATCATATATAGTTATTATTTACACCATTATACCCATCCATGTAAGGTGGTGGTGGAAAAACTAATTACACCACAGCATGGAGACGATATTCCGTACGTACGCACGCGGGGTGATTTCATTTTCCGTAGGATGGATAGAAGGTGAAATAGGGTTGATTAATATTTATAATAATATATAAGTATATAATTAATAATTATGTTATTACTTTATAATTAAATAACTAAAGAAGAGGAAGTAGAACAAGAAATAAACATGAAAGAGTCCGTTGAAGAGATTACCTCTTCCTCGACGCATCTCTTTTAAACTTCTTCTTAGGGCACTAGAGTTGGTCTTTTGAGAAGACCAGAACCTCTATGATGTAACTAGAGAGGTTGAGAAGAGTAATGGAAGGGTTTAGGCCTAGCTTCAAGGCTCAAAAGGGTGTGAAGAGAATAGGGAAGGGGTGCCCTTTTTATAAGGGAGGAGAGGGCCACCTTTGGAAAAACATAAAATATTATTTTATAATAAATTCATATTAAGTTTTTAATAGCTCCAAATTGATTTATTTCTAAGATAAGGTGGGTATGGTTAGAATTCCCCTAAAAAAATAGATTTTAGACAAGTTTAGGTTACTATTTTAACCATATCATTTAGATTTAACACTATGTTAAATAATTTAACTTTTACCGTGTCTTCTTGTTTTCTTACACTATATGGTTAATAAACTTACTATAACAAGAAAAAAGAACCCCAATTGGTTCCTTATTAATATATATAACTTTATCTATGTCATTTGGACGAATCTTTTATTTTTTAGGAATATAATAAAAATTAATAATATAATAATTTTTTAAAAAACAATTTAATGTCAATTTTGACACTATTTGGTAATTGATTTTTGTGAAACTCATACCAGCATGATTAGTTCAAAAGAAGTTAATTAAATAAATACTAACATGTGATATTATACTATAAAATTATTTTAATTCATAAAAAGTCTCAAATTTAATTTATTTGGGTATTTATAATATCAATTATTTTAATATTTCATTATTTAGGTAATTACTACATCAGCATTGTGTCATAAATAAATTAAATTATCTAATGTAAAAAAATTATTAATAAATTACCATTAGCTATGAAATAGTTTTATATTTATAATGAATATTTATATTAGAATTTATATTATGTATAACGTTATATTAAAAATGTTTTAGTTATTAAACTTTGATTTTAACTATTTTAACTCTTTTTTAAATAAAATAATAATAAATGTTCTAATCGAATCCAAGTGGACCTAAATGATAATATTATATTAATATGGTTGTTTTGGGTCAAATTATACTTATCCAATAGAATTATGACATGTGTTATGGTAATAATAATATCAATTTTACACTTAATTACCCTATTTACTTCTAACTGTGGTAAATAAAAGTAAAAAGTTACTATTCAGCAAAAAATATTTTTATCTTATTGAACCACATTTTACTCCTTGATATTAACCATGTCTCTCAGATTTTATAAATTCCACTCACAGAAGCGGAAAAATTAAGTTTGATGTATGTTTGCAAAAAGCTCCTAAGAGGTAGGTAAAAGACGGTGAAAAGTTCAATAAACTTTTTGTATATCTAAAATTATTATAAAATGCCTCCAATGAATTACATTAAAATTATATAGGTATTATGTATAAATTTTTTCCTAAAATAAATATAAATAAAAAAAATTATTATTTAAATAAAAAGTCGGTTTTTAAATAGTAACCCAGTGTTTTCACTATTCATCAAAAAATGAAAGTTTTCAGAAAAATACCAAAAATTCACCCTAGGATAATATCGATATTCCGAATCGAAAAATGAAGTCCATTTTGAAAGATAAAATTATTAAAATTCAAAAAGTGGGTATTACTATTCATAACGACTAGTTTATATAATATTTTAATAGCATATTGATGTTTAGTGAAACTCAGTATTGCGTACAACACATGCTATCATGGAAGGTTGTGATTCCGTGTAATGTATGTCAAGTTAGGGTTGCGTGTAGTGAAAGACTCCTTTATTGTTGCGTACAACAGAATCCAACTATATTTCATTTATACCTTGAATATATATATATATATACTCAATGTTGCGTAGAATAACTACTATCAAACGAACATGAAATTTTGTATAACACGATCCAAGAATAGTGTTGTCTATACTGCAAGCTAATAAGGTCTTGCATATAGTGCACTATAATCTTGGTGTAGCATACAACAGAAGATATGAAATAAATGAAAAGGAATAAATCTCATAAAATCTCGGGGTGTTACATTCTACCCCCCTTAAAATGAATTTCACCCTCAAAATTCGTCAGGGTTATAAATGGTTTATTACATGAGAGTTTCTTTCATAGAAACCACATTGTAAAAAAGGAATACCAAAACTTATCTTTAAAAACTAAAGTATAAAACGTAACAGTTACCCAGATTAACTAATCACCGGGTTTCCACATTGGATAACATAGGTGAAAATATGGATATGGAAGATAAATCTAACCATAAAATTCTAATGGATAGTGGTAGAGGACATGGCTATGATAATGCCAACATTCACAAAGCCTTAAATTTGTGATGATCTAAGGTACCATCTGATTCATCAGATATGTGGGCACTAAGATAACATTTTTGGTTTCAATGATCATTTCCCTAATGTTGAATATTTTTTGAATTAAAAGAAATACTTACATTATTTTGGTACAATCTCACTATTGTTTGTTCCGTGAACAATTTCCACTTCATCTTTTAATGAAATGAAGTTTAATTTGTCTTCTGTGAAGTGTTAGTAGATCATGCAATAGAATGATAGGTCATTCCATCTGTCTCAAACAAAAGGTTAGCCAAAGTTATCAAATATACATAAGTGCATCTATAGTGAGATTAATCGAATATGGTTCCTAAAATGGACTTATACTCCATATATCATAGCGCTTAATATAATAAAACTAGTTTCTACTAACCAGTGACTTCTTGTAGGCCAGTGGTATGCGATAAAGTCATGTCACTCTTCAGTTGTGGGTTCGATTCCCATAGCCTTGTCCGCCGCGACGGGTTGTCGCTCATCCTATGGGTTGTCCTTTCTCAAAAACTATACTATTATAACATTCCAGAAATAATATCGAAATAAAGTTCTATCCTTAAATAATACAATCTGATGTCTAACATAATCGATTACAATGTTTAGGCTTATCCAAAATACATTTGTCCAATCTCATAGTATAAAGAAAAAAATTACTGAAAAGGTCAGATAACAAGCATGTGGATACCATCATTTATCCACCATATATCATAAGATATATCTTGTTTATCTCATTCCAAACATGTGAATACCTTAATCATGCATTCTCTTGAAAAATGAATACCCATTGAACCTTAGTGAAAACATAAATGCTGTCAAAAGGTAACTCTTTCCACATACCAAAATCCAAAAATTCTATATACTCAAACCATGATATAACTTTGTCCTTATATCAGTCATGAGCTCCTGAATACTGTCAAATATTTCATTTTCTCCTTATCCCTTCATTATTTGCATATCATCTTTTTTCCAAAAATATCTCAATCAATTTCCATGGTTAACGGTACCATAAAATTGTTGAAAACCTCAATAGACCAATACATAAATATTCCAATATTCCACAATACTATATACAACATTCTTTTGGAATCCCATTATATAAAAACTTAATCATTCTACCACATCATTGTCATATTCAACATTGTCAATAGTGATCGCATGTGACTTCCCTTTTTCCTTTTCCTTATGTGGTTTCTCATGTCAATCATCAATAACCCTTGGATTAGGGAATTGATTAGCATAATGCCCCATTTCCTTGCACTTGAAGCATTGAAGTGTTGGGGGTGAGTTCTCTATAGTCTTTTCTCTATTCACATCATTAGAAACCATTTTAACATTACTTCGGAACTCAGCTACTCGATGACCTTCTTTTGCGCACTTGAAACATTTTCTAGTACCTTTTAAACAATCTCCACCATGCTTCTTCCCACACTTTGAGCATAAAGAAACCTTCATCTTCCTTTCACTATTATTATGAAATTTCTCCTTGAACTCCATCTTTTGTTTCTTGTCAAGACCATGAGATGGATATGTTACAGCAACTTTTAGTTCTACCTTGATAGCACAACGCACAATTTATTCATAGCTACTGAAGTCTCTTATAGCTAATGCCCTTTGAAGACCTTGTTTTAAGCCCCTGAAAAATCGATCAACTTTACAATCAGGTTGGATGATAAAACCAGATGCATACCTTGCAATTATTGTAAAATTAACTTTGTATATACCAACAGATTCATCATCCTTCGACTTAAGCTCAAGTAACTCCTTTTCCATCTTTGTTCGAAGAATACGAGGGATGTACTTACTGAAAAACAAGTTCTTGAACTCATCCCATTCCATGGATTCAATTTCATCTTGGGGACTTGTATTCATAATTAGAGTCCACCACTGGTCTCCTCCACCTTATAAACGGTAAACAGCTAGAATGACTTTATCATGTTCTGAACAGTGAAGTATAGAAAATATCTTTTCAATGGTATTGATCCATTGTTCAGCAACAAGTGGATCAGAAGACCCATTGAAAGAAGGTGGACGTTGCCTCATGAAGGACTCAATAGAATATTGTTCTTTTCTCTGATCATTTGGAAATCCAAAATGATTCATAGTTTGTGTAAGTATAGCAATAATATTTTTCCCTCGATCTCCCATCACATTTGGATGTTCATGAGGACAATCATTACATTTTCCATTACATTTATTAACACGGTTCCTTCGGGTTCCAGCCATCGTCTAAAACCCAAAAAGAACAGTGTGAGAGACAAAAATCATGCTTGGGAAAAAACATAATAAATGGGGAGTACCTTCAATATATAACATCTTAGGGTTAATTCTAAGATTGTCACTGTAATTCTAGGACTATAACCTATACTTATACTTAACATTAGGTACATCCCTAGACATACCTTATAAATATCTCTCGGGATCTCACTAAAGTTTTCGCATCCTAGTTTCCAAAGGTTATCTAAACCTTTCCTCTAATACCAATTGTAGAGACCCAATCTTGACGTACATGGACATTACATTTCTTTTTTGTGGAGTACTTAATACATAACCAAAATAAACACCAAAGGACCGTAATAGTTTAGTGTCTTTGGAAGCTCGGAATATAATCTTCTAATCTTTATGAAAGGTCTTCAACATCTCCCATTAAGATCTTCCTTTTTTTCTTACGTAAAACCTTTATTTATATCATGAGGAAAAGAAAACATAGAAAGGGTGAGCTCAAATTCTCAGTAAGCATACGCATGGAGAAAATAAAACAAATCATATACATTTGAACTTTAAAAAACATGAACATAATGTTTAAACATCAAAATCTTGAGCAATGACATAAAACATGGCAGTACGTAATGCATAGATCATAAAGAAACATTAATCATGATAAAATAGAATGGGAATAAAACATGTAATTGTGGCAACCATTAAGCACATGATATGATTTCCATAGTAGCCAAGGCATTGCTGCCAAGACCATCTTAGTGGAGAAAGTCCCTTTCTGAATCGAGTTCACTCCTCGTTCCAGTCCTGTAACACTGAACCAGATTAACTTACCATTCCTGCCATGTCTATATCATGAGATATAAATCTTTACCCAATGCATTGGAGGGAGATATATGTCCCACCCATCTCATAATGAAATCATTCTTACTTGTGCCACAAAAGAAATTTAAAACATTCCTCATAACCCAAAGAATAAATTGGGTTTCATAAACATCATCCCATCATCACATAATCCATATAAAACAAATGGATATTTCATCATAAGAAAAGTGAAAACATGTAAATCATAGAGACATTATACTTGAAACATACACATATGAAATAATGTCATCTTAGAATGAAAATGGTTTTGATAAAACACTTGAAATGAATTCTTGAAGAAAAATATCATTTCTTCTTCAAAATTATTTTATTTTCACAAAATTCCATGCAATTTTAAAAGAAATTCATTTTGTTGAAAATAGTCATAAAATTTTGTAGAGGAAACTTCATTGAAATAAGTCATTATGAAACTGTAAAAATCCATTCGCGCCGTATAAGTTAACAATAACATTCTACTCGTACTTTTGTCGGAAAAGTCAAAAAGTAACTCATATGTTAATCAAAAGAAAGATTCCTTACATACCATGTAGTAAAAGTAAAAAATGGGTAAAAAAAATACTTCAAACACACATGAAACCATTTTTAGAAAATAGGTACATGGATAATAAATATAACCCCAGTAAATTCTTATGAATAAACAATCTCGGATAAAAACGAGATTAGAAAAGTTATCCCTTACCTTATGTCTGATATGCATCGTATGTATCCAAAACACCTATATAATGAATCAAATAATGTAATTTAATTATTACAGAATCATATTTATTGTTATGATATCATATAAGGTTCACGTATGACTTTATTATACCTGTTCTTTTGTAAATTCCATGTTAAAGCAGTGTTTTGGGTAAAATCATTTCATTTATCGTATGTGTTTCGATATGTTGTTCTTGATATTATTACTTATATCCTGATTTATTTAATTCCAGAATGTAAAAAATGATTTATATATAATATATATTCAGTATGTAAATATATATGATAGATTGATAAATGGAATGAAATACACCGTTCATGGAGACGGTAGGCCGTACGTATGCATGAACGCTGTTTTTGTTTCCTTATTGAATTAAATGGAATTAAGTACATGAAATAAATATATATATAAATAAATACAGTATAATTATTATGTCATATATGTCATTATTGTTTATTATATATACTTTAAAATCATACTTGAATGGTTAATCATGGAAAATGAGTCTCATCGCGTTCGTGGAGACTGTAATCCGTACGTACGCACGAGCGATGATATCATTCCCATATTTATTGAATGGAATTAGAGTGGATGATATAATATCTTATAATCAGTATGATGTTATAATAATCAGATATAGTTATTCTTTACACCATAATGCCTATCCAAGTAAGGTGATGGTGGAAAAACAGATTACACCACGGCGTGGAGACGGTAATCCGTACGTACGCACGCGCAGTGATTTCATTTTCCATAGGATGGATAGAAGGAGAAATATGGTTGTTTCATATTTATAATAACATATCAGTATATAATTAATACTGATGTTATTACTTTATAAGGAAATAACTAAAGAAGGGGAAGTAGAAGAAGAAAGAAACATGAAAGAGTCGGTAGAAGAGATTACCTCTTCCTCGATGCACCTCCTTTAAACTTCTTATTAGGGCACTAGAGATTGTATTTGGAGAAGACCAAAAACTCTATAATGTAACTAGAGAGGTTGAGAAGATGGATTTGAAGGGGTTGTCCGAGCTTCAAGGATCAAATTCTTGTGAAGAGAATAGGGAAGGGGTGCCCTTTTTATAATGGAGGATAGGGGCACCTTTGGAAAAACATAAAATATTATTTTATAATAAAGTCATATTCGGTTTTTAATAGCTCCAAATTAATTTATTTTGAAGATAAGGTGGGTATGGGTCTAAATAATCTCAAAAAATAGATTTTAGACAAGTTTAGGTTACTATTTTAACCTCATCATTTAGATTTAACTCTATGTTAAATAATTTAACTTTTACCTTGTCTTCTTGTTTTCTTACACTATATTGTCAATAAACTAACAATAAGAAGCCAAAAGAACCCAAAGTGGTTAATTATTAATACTATAACCTTATCTATGTCATTTGGACGATTATTATATTTTTTAGATATATAAAAACAATAAAGAATATAATATTTGTTTTAAAAACTATTTTATGTCAAATTTTACACTATTTGGTAATTGTTTTTTGTGAAAATTATAAAATCATGTTTAGTTCAAAAAAAGTTAATTAAATCAATAATAACTTGTCATATTAACCTATAAAATTAGTTTAATTCATAAAAAGTCTCAAATTACATTTATTTGGGTATTTATAATATCAATTATTTTATTATTTCATTATTTAGGTAATTACTACATCACTATTGTGTCATACATAAATTACATTATTTATTGTCTAAAAATTATAAATAAACTACAATTAGGTAGGAAATATTTTTATCTTTCTAATGAATATTTATAGTCGAATTTATCTTATGTATAACACTATATTAAAAATGTTTTAGTTATTAAACTTTAATTTTAACTATTTTAAATCTTTATTAAATAATATAATAATAAATGTTCTATTCTAATCCATGCGGACCTAAATGATAATATTATATTCCTAAGGTTGTTTTTGGTCGAATTATACTTATCCAATCGAATTAGGACATGAGTTAGGGTAACAATAATAACATTTTTACCATTAATTACCCTATTTACTTTTAATCATGGTAAATAAAAGTAAAAAGTTACTATTCACTAAAAAATATTTTTATCTTATTGAACCACATTTTACTCCTTGATATTAACCGTGTCTCTCAGATTTTCAAAATTCCACTCATAGAAGCGGTAAAATTATGTTTTATGTATGTTTGCAAAAAGCTCCTTAGAGGTAGGTAAAAGATGGAGAAAAGTTCAATAAAATTTTTATATGTCTAAAATTACTATAAAATGACTCCAATGAATTACATTGAACTTATATAGGAATTATGTATCATTTTTTACCTAAAATAAATTTAAATAAAATAAATAATTATTTAAATAAAAAGTCGGTTTTTAAATAGTAACCCGATGTTTTCACTATTCATCAAAAAATTGAAAGTCTTCAGAAAATACCAAAAATTTACCCTAGGATAATTTCGATATTCCGAATCTAAAAATGAAGTCCATTTTGAAAGATAAATTTAATAAAATTTCAAAAAGTGGGTATTACTAAATATAATGACTAGTTTATATAATATTTTAATAACATATCGTTGTTTAGTGAAACTCGGTATTGCGTACAACACACGCTATCATGGAAGGTAGTGATTGTGTGTAATGTAAGTCAAGTTAGGGTTACATGTAGTGAAAGACTCTTTTGTTGTTTCTTATAACAGAATCCAATCATATTTCATTATAAATTATATATATATATATATACACACACAATGTTGCATAGAATAACTACTATCAAACTAACTTGAAATTCTGTGTAACACGATCCAAGAATAGTGTTGCGTATACTTCAAGATAATAAGGTCTTGCATATAGTGCAACATAATCTTGGTGTAGCGTACAACAAAAGATATTAAAGAAATTAAAAAGAATAAATCTCATAAAATCTAGGGGTTTTACACTTTATAGGTTGAATCAATGCATAATGAGTACCATAAAATTTCTTTTAATGGTATAGTTGTGCCATAGTTATTTCATAAGGACACCAAAGATTTTGTATTTGGATGTAAGGTTAGTTTTGAAGGATGTATCACGTGGATTATAGACCCATATTTTTGGATGATGATTAATAGAGGTCTTAATGTTGTTTTGAGTTGAAGATATAAGGGTGACTGAAGAGAAATTCAATGCTTTCATTTTGAAGTTGACACCTGGGGTAAGGGTGGTCACATGGCGGAACATGTTTGTATGAATGGTTTGCTTATAGGGTGAGAGGATAATAATTCCTTGAGGTCGTTGAGGATAATGGACCAACAAAAATGGTTTGGTGAGTAGCCGAGCATTAAGATTTTCTTAGGTTATTGTAGTATTGTGGGAACTAAAAATGGTGTTTGAGTAGTTGCAAGAAAGTGTGAAACCTTGAGGGATCTAATGAGGTTCCGATGTGGGCCCGTAATGGTAATGCATGATTTCGATCAAGAATAGAATTCATTATTATTTATGAAACCAAGGTGGGAATAGTATTTATGTAATATATTGTTGGTTTCATTGGTGTAGTGGACCATTTTGTTTTAGTTGTTAACTTTTAGGGGAATACTAAAAGATTTCAGGGATGTATTTGAAGGAGATCTATAAGAAATGTTGGTTTATGACTTCTTGGAGGATGGTCATGGAGTGGTGTTGCGTCTTGGTTGGCAATCACGCCTAATTTGTGGTGGTTAGGTGCTGATGAGATGTGTGGAACAGTGAATCCTGATATTCATGGAAGGTCATGGTGTCCCATAGTGGGAGGTGACACCAGTAATGGATAAGTTGGTGGTGGTGTTCTTTGACAACTTCTTAGTGTACCTAAGATAATGATGATCATGTGAAAAATTTGGACATAGTCCTAGGTATAGTGAAAAGTTATAGATTTACACCAAGAAATTTGAAGGTGTTTCTGTTGGATGAGGGGAATCATGGATTCTACGCTTATGGGGGAGGTACATGTGGATATGAATGGTGGAATGAACATCATCGATGGTTTTCAGGTGAGGTCCTCGGATGGATCGGGTGGAAATACACGCCATGGGTTTTTTAATGGAATTATTGAATGATCTCTGGGTGATGTTCATTTTCTTGTTATAGGGAAAGAAAGAAAGCCATGTCTAAGTTTATTTTTTCAATTTTGATTGAGTTTATACCATGGTGGTTGTAATCCCTCGTGGATAGCAATCATAATTACATGATGAAGTTTGGAAGTGATAATTCAATCATGGATGTGGAGAGGAGAATGATGAGTTGTTGTAGTGACATTGCGGTGACAATGAGGAATCTATGAGGTGGACATTGGGTATCTCAGAGAGGTATGGGGGGCCTTGATTATGGTGTTTGATTGAGACAAGAATTTTATTTGGTATTAGGGTGGTTCCAAATGACATTTTATATTCCCTTGTGTAGTTTTTAAAGGGTGTGGTGAGATGTAATGATAGTTTTTGACAAGATAGGTTGGTTTATAAAAATCCAAAGAAAATTAGATGTAGAATCAAGTAAGTTTTTATGTGTTTTATTGTAATGTATTCATTTTGGAAGGAACCTTTTCCTTGTGATGTAGTTTCATTCTAGTGTAGATGTTAAGAGTTCCAAGATGGGTCAACTAGGGATAGATCAACTCAACATAGAGCAAAAGATGAATCTGGAGAGTCATAAATCATCTTTGGTAGATATTTTTTGATGAGAAGTACATTCCATATTTTGGAGGGGGTTCGAGTGTGAACCTATCCTTATTTTTTTAGTGTATAAGTGATAGGGGTGCTTATGTTGGGATGGTTGATTGGGCGGTGGTGCCCGATGATGGTTTGGAGGTAAGTGATTCAAGGATGACAGAATTATGTTGGAAGTTAGGGAGTGACCTCAATGGGTAAGTTAGATGATAATGATAGGATTCAAGTCCAAAAGAGACATGGGAAGGAGGAAAATGGTAGAAATCTAGCATTGAAAGATTTGTGTTCTAGGACAATCCATTTGGGGCGGTCCGACCTAAGATGTTAAACATGAATGGTAGTGGTGAATGTGACCCAACTCCAGTTTGACGTTGTAGTAGAAAGTGCCATACGGATATGAATTCATACTCGAGTGAGGTAAATTTGATCTTAGTCCTCGAATGGATAGAGTAGTGATGTCATTCCAGGTTGTTTCAATGGCATGGTTGGAGGTCAGTGTAGGGAGAAGTCCATATGGATGTTCGGGTGCAGTGAGTCTGGAATAGGTCATGATGTGAAAGCTAAGATGAGATTCTAGCGATATTCTGTTGATAGTGTGGGATCCAAATAATTTAATATAGAGTAGATAACAATAATGGTAAAGTGGTTTGTTAATTACGTGATCAGAGTTTCAGGTTAAAGGGACACAAGTGATCACCGTTCAAGTGATCTCGAACTGATAGAAAGTATGGTCAAGGGTTTAATTAGTTGAGTTTCTCGATATTTTTGGTTATGTTTAGATGTACAATTATTGATCATAGCATCGATACATGAGTGTCAGATCAACTTATGTCAAGAACTGTTATTGAAAAGTCAATGTGTTTTCTTTTGGTTGATATCGAGTTTTATTCACCAATAGAGTTTTTAAAATAGTGTAAAATGACAAAAAGTGATTTAGGTCATGAGTAGATAAGAGGATCTGACTGAAGGGGGGTTGATTGGTTCCTATATAATTATACAATGTTTTGTGAAAAGTTTCCATGTGCTATGAATTAGGCATTTCCCCTTAGAGTCACTATGATGTTCTAGTGTTTGATGTATAGTTGTAGTTGATGTGTCCCTTGAGGAGAATCTGGTTCATTTTGAGGGTTATGTTGAGGAAGTATTGTAGGGAAATACCGTGAATTTAGTTCAAATTATATGGAATAATTATAAAGTTCAATAAGAAACATGAAAATGGGAATGGATAAGTGCGTTTAGTGGAATGATCTCTTTGTTACAGAAGATTTGTAATACCTGTGAATCCAGATTGAGAAAGAGCCATTATAAGGTGGGGAGGTTGTAGGATCCTAGAAACTATGAAGGAACTTCTTCATTTAAATTTCGGTTTTAATCACTTTTTTAGGGTTAGTTTAATATTTTATAGGTTTATGAGCGGCCTCAGGGGTGCTTTGGGGGTTTGGGACATGAATTTAAGGAAAACTAGGCCAAATTGTGTAGGTTCCACTGTTGGAACATGGTTATGTAAATTGTGATCTCTTTCCAAGAAAACAATGCAAACTTGGACAGTGGCCTATCGGTCAAATAGAAAACGTTTTGTAAACCATGTAGGCCTATCCATGTAATTGTGTTTTGCAAATCTCATTGGACAGTAGTTTCTACTTGGTTTGCGCATGGTTTGGAAAACTGTGCGTGTTAACTATTATCCACTTAAAAAGATAAAAAATTTATTGTTTTTCCAATATGAGATTTTATGTCTACACTTGATTTTCTACCCTCAGTTCCTCCTTTGAACCATAGTGATGAAAAAGAACCCTCAAGATCTCCCAAAGATTGACTTTCCTCTTTTCTAGGCCATTTAGAATGCTATTGTTTGCAGATCAATGCTTCAGGTAAGTCCAATCCTCTTATCTCGTCTCTTTTATAGATCATGGTTTGTATCATGAACGATCATCATATGAATCTCTAAAAAACATCATTTTGAGAGGAATATTGGTTGAGGGATAAAGGGGTGTTTGGATCCATAACAAATACTATGATTAAGAGTGTTTTCCCCAACAGATTCAAGGTAGGTGGTCTACAAGTCATATCTCATTGTGTTTTTGATATTTTTGAATGTTGGGTTGCATTCATGATATTTCATTATTGTGATTTTGGTGAATTTGGTTAGTTTTTGTAATGATGAACATCTAAATAATGAATTTAACCCCTCATGATCCCTTTGGGAAGCATTGAGGATGATTTTACCAATTTAGGTCGACCCATAGGGTGTACATATATTCTCGAACCTAGGAATGGGTAGTGTCAAGTGTGTAATTGATGCATCATAATGTATATAACTTTGTTGAACATTTTTATATGTTTATTTGAATTAAAATTGGATCATTGGTAGAGTTCCAATCCTTGATAATAGATTAATGGTTGGATTAACAAGGAGTAGTAATGTGTTAAATTGATCTAATTTATATTGTATAAAAGGGATTATTAATTAGGTTGAAATCCCTAAGAGGGTTAGTGTATATGAAATGTTGAACATGTTGAATTGGTAATGAATATTGAATTTTTTAATATGAAAAATGGGATGGGGTATGAAAATCGATTTAAAGAGACTAATGTGAACATTCCAATTGGATTGTAATTTCTACTTTAATTTCATTAGTGGGATAATGCATGGGAAATGATGAACGATTCATGTGGGTTAACACTCTTAAATGGTCGAATATGATAAATGTGTTAATATATAAGAATTAGTGAATATTATTAATGATTTTATCCATAATAAATGGGTGTTGGTATAAATGGTTTATTTGAAATTAAATTCAAAATGGGTTAAAGGGTTATGTAACAATATCAATTCCAATGTTGATTGTTACAGTTTGTAAATATTATGTATATTATTGTGAATGGTTGGTGGTATGGTATGTTTTTTGTGATTTGATAAATAATAAAGTGCACATGGAATGATAGAATGGGGTATTAACATGACGATTTGACACCCTTGGGTCAAGTTAGACTGAAGATGTACACTCCACCCAGAAATGCATGGGCTAGGGAAGGGGACAAAGGATCTATTTAGCAAACAGTTACATTCCACCCAAACTGAGGCCCTGTGGTGAGGATATTGTGGTTGTTTTTAAGTGTTTATCCCTAGTGAGATAGGACTTGACTTATTACCTTATTCATATTGATTAATTGCCTTAGATCAACATTTAGATTATTTATATGCCTAACCTATGGAACTTGTGATGAAAATGGAATATGTAATGAAGATGACATAATTGATTGAAATGGAAAAAATGATTTAAAGCATTAAAATGAGGATTGTTAACTAATGAAATCCATGTTTTTGTTATTTTATTTTAATTCAATTAGTACATGAATATACAATTTGTTTAGACTAGATATTTTGTAGACACCATTGGTGGTGGCCTGCTGAGTTGTACTCCCACCCTGCTCGAGCCACTATTGGGCACTCAAGGGGACCTCGTGGTTGTAGTTCATGAAAAGAGAAAGGTCCCCAATCTAGGGAGTCGAGTTGGTCTTGATACATGAATGATTGAGGATTTGGACATGAAGTCAGAAACAATTTTGGGGTTCCATTATGTCTTTACTTAGGGTTTTTATTCACATTGTCATAGCTAAGCAAGACACTACATTTTTTTTGAATTGGTTGGGGGCTTGTACCCTATTTGAGAAATGGTTTGTTATATTTTTTCATTGGATATTATATATTATTTCTAACATTTCATTATTATATAATATGGACTAAACTGGTAAGGATGGAATAATCTCCCCACATGACTTAATTGACCCTCTCTACAAGTCGGCAACCACTGATGTATAGGGAGGTGCTCTAGAGGTCATGTGATGACTGGGCTCGGGGCACTGGTTTAGTGGTTTTCGATTCAGGGATGTTACAGGATGCCCCATAACATGAATTAAAACCATAGGATATTAATATCCATTAGGTATCATGTGTAGGGAATGGTTATAAAACTCAATAATCCCCAGCTAATGATATCATAGTAATTACAAATTTATGCATATGTGTGTACATGTATTGAATAAAATCAGATCCCAAAACCATCTCATGCATTTCCCTGTGACAATATTGGGTACTTAAAGGTCTCATAGATAGATAAATCATACATACATCATCAATTTCTATAATGGGGTGACTATTCCAAATGCCTAATTACAAAATGAGGGAGAATGAGTGGCCAACTCTATTGACAATAATAAAGGGAAATGTTGTGTCACCATCAATAAAATAGTATGGGGAAAACTAGTCATCACAATTTACAATATATAAATAGGTGAACAAGTCATCACTATCATCATCAATAAGGTGACCAGGTTACGTCCATTATAATATCAATAATGGTGAATAGGTTATCACCATTATTACATGAGTGTGGGAGAATGGATCATCACCACTCATAATTAAATTAAAGTGAATGGAATATCACCACACATAACCAATATAACAAAATCAAGTATAATTAAATATTACTAATAAATATGAATGGTTTATCGCCATATATCTCCTAGGTGAATGAGTTATAACCACTATCTCATTAGTATAGGGAAAACTTATGTAAGACCCAGTGGACTAGTGAGAACACTTAAGAGGGATGGAAAATTAGGTGTTGTAAAATATTTTAACAAATTACAATTTATCATTTAAAATTTAAACCCCTTTTTTTGAACCTTTCCAACTAATTAAGATGTAAGAGGAAAACGTTTCCTTTTCCTAATCAAATACAACACATGAAATTAAAATAATGTAATAATGTTTGGAAAATGTTTTTTACTATGTTATAACTTGATGTGGGAAATATTCTCCTCAATATGATTAGGTTTTATTGATTCATAGATTCTATAATATAAATAATTTCATCAAAGTATAATTAATTCTTGTAAATTATCATCCAACACCTGGGGCAGATTATTACATAGATGGATGTTCACCATATTACATAAAAATCATCTCTCATAGTTTTTTTATACTAACATCACAATATTTTTTCAATATCTCCCTCCACTAGTGAATTAGATCATAAATCTATCCATGGATATTAGATCAGTCACAAAAATGATCTTTTTTCTCAATAAGAGATTCTTTGACTACCTATCAATATTCAAGGAAAACAAATTCAACCTATTCCTATATATATTTTATTTCTCTTAATTATTCCTTAGAGAATTTTCACTGGTCACTCTAATATAAAACTCAAATGAACTCGAAAACAACTAAATATTCACTATTGGAACATTAGAAAATTAATTGCTTTACTTATTCTCCTTTTTTATTTTTCTATTATCTTCTTCAGTGGGTATATGGTAGTTCCATTCATCATAATATTAAATTATTCTCTACTTATTTCTCATGTGGTTATATCATCTCTTTGATATATAGTATGTTCTTCTTCTCAAAATAGTATATGTATCCTCTTATTCTATATTGAGATTTCATGTTCTCCCAGTCTACTCATAGTAGTTATCCCCTTAACAGTAGGAAGACGTACATGTTCTTTAGTTGTTTGTCAATATCCTCACCTTATCATACTATTGCATTAAATTATTCTTTCCTTCTTAATTTCCATAAATGGAATTCGTAGAGTCTTTTTTCTAGTTCCCAACTTAAAGGAACTATAATAATATAGCCACATTTTGTTCCCATGATATTTGTTTCCCTAAATTCTATAAAGATATAATTTTAACCAAATCAATATATCAGGTTCCAAAAATACCTTTATCATTTTCATTTTTGTTATGAATTATCTCAAACAAATATATATTTTTATATTTCACCTATAAGGCATGTTTTTTCTTTATCTCAAAATATTCAAGAAAAAAAATCTTATAAAAAAATTCATGAATAAAAAAATTTCCGCCAGTAATATTGATATGAGATATTGTAAGAAATCAATAGACTCTAGATTGAATGAATATTTATAAAGATTTCAACTATAAACATTTAATCATTTTTTCAAATTGAATATAAAAATTTTGTGATATTTAAACCATTATGAGGAGTTTCAATATCTTCATATTATATTTCTAGATTTATATAATGTAAAACGTATTCATTCTAGTATTAATTAATTTTTATGAAATTCATTCTTCTTGAAATTAATGTCAAAATAATTAATATCTTATTCTCATTCAGATGATTTATATCCCAATTATTTAAACTATTATGAAAAACCCAAGACTCAACTCAACATTTTCTATATTATTCTTTTAAACCCATTTAATATTCCATTAATTTATCATGATTCTCATTCACTTGATAACAAGATTTTATCCCAAACCATTTGAGTGTTAATAATGCATTAATATGTGTGAAATAGTCTGATCCTCATCTCATATCTCTTCCTCTTCATAGTTTTTCAGTTATGGAAATCTCAGTTTTCAACCTATAGATAAAGAAAATATCCACACGTGGATATTCAATATGGGTTACCTTATATAGATCTACATAAAAATATATATCCCCTTATAATATTATAATTCCCTTACATCGATCCATATATGTGGTTATTGATCCTTACATGGACACACTTATGTAAATGAATATGGTTTGGATTCCTTTTCATATATATCCATCTATACATGGATCTACATTTGTTATCTGAACCCCCTTACATGAATATCTGTACACGAGGATTCCTTTACATTGGTAGATAAAATATTTTATGATTTCCTTCAGATTTTAGATTTACCTAAAATGACCCTTGGACCTCTTTTATTAATATCTAAGCCATCAAAAAATATTGAAAACACCTTATAACTACTCCAATAAACTGTTGGAAGTATTAAAATTTTTATGAACCCCTCTATAATATTTCTAAGGTTCTTTATAGCATGTGAATACTCAAAATATATTATTTAAAATATAGAATCATTTAACTCTATTTAATCCTTCAACGTAGCTTCTAAAAAATTTATCCAAGTGTAGTTAGTTCATTAATTTTAGTAGTCCCAATGCTTGGTAACATGGGGGTAGATTATTCATAAATCATCCTAGAAGCCTCTAATCTTTGAACATATTTAAAACTTGTGAACTAAAGATAATATAAGTCATATACCATAGGTGATAATATAAGACCTTCATCCTTAGATTCTCTATTTATTACATGTGTTATAATTATACTCCTTCAAATATTATGACACTCATCATAGATAAACAAACTTGATTAATGGTTAAATGATGTTTGGGGTTATTCACTAAGGAGACATATCTATTATATGATGCTCTGGGATATTCACCATGAATATAGATATATTATTCATTTCCCATTATATTTGGGTTTCATCTTTATCCGATTCGATTAGGTGTATTATCACTCAATCACTAAATTCAACACAAATTTACATTCCTTTGTATTGATAACAAATATAATCTCATATACTCAATTCCACTTGGGCACTTCAAAATCCCCATTTTTATTTATTGTCCATACCACGTTATTACTAATGTCAATGTATACCTTTCTATTATTCTATACTATAAATACAAATGAGGAAGTGTTTATCTCCCCCTTATGGTAGTGTATCATATAAGGGAAACAATATTATCCCTTTTACCTGAAAGAAACATCTTAAGACCTTTATTTTTCTCCCTATTTTTTAGAGACTCAATCAACTCTACACACAATATAAGGGTTGAAATATATTTTATTATTTCAATTATCCATCAACTAATAAGACATTTATTTATATGGGTTATCCCTTTATATATAATAAGTGTGAAAAATTGTGATAAAATCTTACAACACTCAAACACACTTCTAGTGGATGTATAAAAACATTTATAATGAAATATTTAAATATTTACTCACATAAAAAACATCAATATATTTCATGTGAAAGGTATTCTATTCCCTTAATTTGTTAAATTACTATTCCCCCTTATTAAAAAATATTACGCATGAGTCAAAACAAAATTTGGAGAATTCAAATAACACATAAAACATCTATTTTGAAGGTTCTACCGAGAATTATAAATTAAAAAATAATAGATAAAACTATGGAACACTGAACTTACTTAATAACCTCCTTAAGTATTTCTCTTCACACACCACCATGGTTGTTTATATCTTCAGAAATAGTCTCCTAGAATTTTGATACTAGTTTTTATGTCCAATATTAATTGATATTTAATAGAAATTATATTTAAATAAAACACTAGGATACCAATTTTGAATGAAAATTATGGATTAATTTTTTTTCATACTTCACCTTCAGTTACCTCTTATTATAGGTATGTCCAAGAAAATGGGAATAAATTGGGATTTCATTAGTATATAATTTTGAGAAAAGGGATGGAGATATTTTCAAGAACACTTTTTTCACATGAGATTTCATATTTTTGACATTAGAATAAATAATCATAGTATCTTATGTAGTATTTAGTGTTTTGGGTCATTTATATTTATTTAAAAATTTTACAATAACAATAGATAGAAATCTAAATGTGACATTTTATTTAAGATTACACTTTCCCCACACATCATTTTTAGCCTTTGACTTTACCTTCTTGGGAATCCTTATATACTCTTCACCTGGAATGAACACCACATAGAAACTTTTCTTATCCCATTTAGGAGTTGAATCTAATTTGTTTCCAGATTATTACTTTTAAATTTTATATTTACAAAAATATTTCAATGTTACATAATGTGTATTATAATAGCAAAAGACAAATATCTTATATTTGTGGAGATATCCTCTTTAATTTTCATCTTTTGTTCCTATCCTAATGTAGATTAGTCTTTTTTTAATTTATTTCTTCAACTACTATTACGATATTATTTTATCAATATAATATGAGTTTTATGTTGTTGGTTCATACCGAGAATCATTATAATAGTGACCAAAAATGGTATAATAAAAATAGAAATTATCAAATTATTCAAATATATTACTTGTTGAAAGATTCCTTCTATTTTATGAATTATTCATTACTTCAGTAGGTTTACATTGACATTAAAATTTTCTTCCCCTTTATTCAAGAATTTTAATCTTTAAAAATATTAAAATTTCATACTTTTCGTCAATGGATATGTACCTGAATCTCCATCATGCCCAAAAATGACTAAAAAAATATATTCTGTTTTTTCTTCAATATGTAGTCTTTCTATAATTTCTCGCTAGTGTACCTTGAAATTTTGTGATTACTACACCACTATATTTAGATTTACATAGGGAGGATCAATACCTGAACATTATATTCAACCTTAGATGTTGCCTTTTATTTTTCCATATCTTTCTTCTTCAAAATTTTAAAAAAACATTATATGAAATAAGTAAAACTGATCAAAAAATATTTGGTACAAATATATTCAACTAAAAAATTGGTTACTTTCTTCATTGAGTTGGTGTGGGTTGATCATGATATCATTACAACTATTTTTTCTCCCATAGGAGTCTTCATAGAGTGAAAACCATTATCTGATATTTATATGGAGGCATCCTTTATTTTAATAAATTATAAAGATCAATCTTAGGGGTTCTCTGGAATTTTCTTCTTTATATAGAACTCTAGAATTTTTAATCCAAGAATGTACATATAGCCTTCATGTTCTTTCAACCATTTCTCATAATATTTATTTAGCTTCCTTTTCTGATCCTCATTCATTTGGATTATATCGAGAAAATAAATATCATGTTCTATGATTATTTTATTTTAGACTTCTAGCTTAAGAAATTTGATATTCAAATAGACCATATATAGTTTCTCCAATTTATGGATCGTGTCCTAAAATCATTATTAGATAGTTTATTCTCAAAAATAACTCTATGAAAATATTCTTAAACTAAAAAAAATATTTTATTTCAAAGTGTGATGAATTCTTCCTTTACTTCCATAAGTATTGTGAGGGTGTTTCATCTACTTTCATACATGGATAACGCATCCTCTATTGTGTCAGATTCGTCTTCTAACTGTGACTTATCATCATAAAGATCATTTATATATACAATTTCTTATGATAAAATATTAATAAAAATTTTCATCAAGTAATCAGTACTTTTACAATAAAAACAACAATGTGATTCATTGGAATCATCATCTTAATATATTGTTCTTTTTCACTAGATCAATAATAACAAAATATTTAACAAATAAATTATAAATATTCTAAATAACTAAGGAAAATGGAGAATACCATACAATTTTTGAAATATTTATTTCCTATATAGACCATTTCATTTTAATATTTTTTAATATCATGGTTGAATCCTCCAAATCAGATATGATATGGATGGATATTATTTCATCCCATAGAGGCGCTTCCAATTCAAATATGATCTTCCTATGATTCTTGTAAAAATAACTAAATCTTAAAAAATAGAGCCTATAAGATGAAAACTATGCTATGATCCAATTTTAAGTCCCAGTGGATATGTGCAGACACCATGGGGGTGAATCATGTGTTTCCAAATATTTTACCAAATTATAATTTATTTTTTAAACTTTATCCAACATTGTGTTTGAATATACATTATATGCTAGGGTACAAGTGTATATAATTGTATCTACCTTATCAAAAACATCAAATGTAATGAAAATAATGTAGTAAGGTATGGAATTAGTGATTTTAAAAAGGTTTAACAGAATATTTGAAATATGCTTATTGTATGATTAGGTTTTACCAAGTGACAGATTCTCCAATCTAAAATATGTATCAATGTATAGTGGCTTCTTGGAATTTATTACCCTACACATGGTTAGCCAGATTTCATAAGTGATTGTTTTTCATATTCTTTCGAATAAAAAATGCCACTACCATGGGAATTTTATACAAGAGTCACTCTAGTACTTAAAAAATCATTTTCTAATGATGTAGATCTTGAAATTTTTCTAGGTATTCAAATTTACCCACAAATCTAATATCATTCCTCAATAAGAGTGTCTCCGACTGCCTGTCAATATTCAAGAATAACACATGATACTCAACTCTCTATATTTTTTTCTGAAAACAAATCCATCGTAATAGATTTCTCAATGGAATCTCTAAACTCAAACTAAAAACATATTTGTAGCCACTAAATATTATCTATAGTACATTTATCGTTGACCTTGGATCATTTATTCTCCTTCCTCTTTTCCCCTTTTCTTCTTCAATACCCAAATAATACTCTTGTTAAGTAAAGTATATTCTTCTATATTATTGTTACTTAAGAGGTTTTGTTCTATCATAGATATAAAATATGTTCTAGTTTTTAACATATTATCATTTAAATATTCTTTTTGTATGTGATATTTGGTTCTCTGAGATTATTCGGAGTACCCATAATAGTAGAGACTTTTGTTTTTTCCATATATTTTTCTTGGTAATCTAAAATTCTCCTAATGCTAAAGTAAATTATCCTTTCATTTTATATGTCCAAAAAATGTAATTAAAGAATAATTGTTTAGTTATTATCCAAAATTCACTTTAATAATATACCAACTTCTCATTCCCATGATATTTCATTCACAATCTCAAAATATTTCTCATGGAAATAACCTCTATATCAGCTTAAAAAAATATCCTTCTCCTTTTTTATTTTTTTATTTATCTCAGACAAATATATATTTAGATATTAATCTTATTATTCTTAGGTATTCTTTATTTCAAAATATTCTACCAACATCTCAAAATAAAACATTATTCATGGCTATATAAAAATGTATTGTAATAATAACTATAGGAGGGGTTATAAAAATTTAGAAGACTCTAGCTTGCATGAATATTTTTAAAACACTCCATATTACTCATTTTATCATTTTACCATCTTTAATAACAATTTTTTTATATATTCATACCATTTATCCTAAATTTAACATCTTCACTTTAAATTTCTATATTTATATACTATGTAATTTCTTTATTTCAGTGCAGATTAGATTATCTAAAATCCTTCCTACCATTATCATCCTCTAAAAATATTTAATATATTCTTGTCATTGAATAAAAACTTATTAAAATGAATTAAAATTTGATTAATATATTAAGAATGAATTCAATAATGTCTGCATTATTCTTGAAAACTCATTTAATCTTTCATCGATTTATCAAGAAGCTCATTTACTTGATATTTAGCTTATATCACACACCATCTATGTTTTGATAATTCGTTGATCTACTAGAAATATATATATCATCATTCCATATCTATTCCTCTTCATAATTATTAAATAATGGGAATATCACATTTTCATCCTATCTGTAATGGAAATCCCCTTAAATAGATCTTTAGTGGGGGTCCAATTATATAGATCCATATAGGTTTCTAGACCCCCTACCATGACGTGAATCCCCTAACTCAAATATATATAAATTATGTCTAATAATTACATGGTCAAACTCATATCAATGTCTTTGGATTGGACCCCTTTACATGGATCTATATCATTAAGTGGATTTTTTTTGTGATATGCATCACCTTATATTAGTTATCAAACATTATGATTCCTTTTGAAGGTGTGTATACATTTGTTAAATTTACTTCAAAACACTATATTCCTAAAAAATGAAATCAATCCCATTTCAAGGAAACTCTAACCCATCTCAACCACTTCAAAAAACAATAAAATAGCTCAAATTAATTTTGGAAAATTTTAAATTAATTACAAACTCAACTAGTATGATTCTAATTCAATTGAAACATGTGAATACTCAAGGTATATTATTTCCATTATATTTTCACTATGCTTCATTATAACAATCAAAATATATTCCAAAACCATTATGCAAGTGTAAGTTGTTCACTAATTGTAGTATCCTTAAAGCTTACTAATATAGGGTTGCATTATCCAAAACTTATCCAACTATCCTATGAACATTAAAAATGATTAAACAAATGTATCTAAAACTCACTAAAATGTTCTAGTATATATTTGAATCTATCCTCTTCAACCTCATATTCTTCATTCATAACAGGTTGTAGGTATTTGTCTTTATGGTCTTGTAGCACTTGTTATAGCTATATAGACCATTTTAAGAATCATATAATGTTTGGGTCTCTAACACAAGTAGGAAGATCAATTCTAATTATCCCATAACACAATGTAAATATCTTCATCCTCTTTGGTGCATTGGATTATCACTCCATCACCAATTTCACCAAATATTTACATTCCTTTATATTTACTACCAATATAATATTATCTTCCCAAATCCACTTGAAAATTTCACAAGTAAGAAAATAAAATGTAAATAGGCTATCACAAAAACCATATCAATATACATATATAAATGTTTCACCAACATAGAATAATTATAAACATGGGCTAATGGGTTATAATATCTATTTGATGTGGAAATGGGGAATGGGTCATCACCAATGCTCTAGGAGATGATTAATATGTAATTTTTACTCATACAAAAATAGTGATGAATGGGTTATGACTATAGATAAATAATAGGGGTGAATGGGTTATCACATCCATTAAATAATACAATGGTTAACAATGCAACTATAGTCTTTTAAGTAGTGGTGAATGAAGAATACCCAATTCTAAACAGACAATGGTGAGTGGGTTATCACCAGATATAAATAAAACATTCACAGTCTTCAGTATAACCTTATATAGTCCCTCAAACACATATAAATTGTGGTGACAACCATTCCATATATCCCTTGATGATCTCCACAATAGAAATCCCATAAATTATATATCCACTGTGTTGATTGATATATCAAAATAACACACATATTCAGAAACATACTAATAAAAATCATGGGTATATCCCTACTGGAATCTTATCCCTCACCTATAAATCATCAGACTCCTAACCCTTTTTTATTATTTGTGATTTTAACACCCACATAATGTTCATTTTTCACTCATTAGGGCTCAATTATTCCAATATTAACTTGAGAATGTTTTGTAAAACATTACCAGTAAATCATTATATTTTTATATAACTCATAAATCTAAGCCTTATTCCATAATTTAGACCCATCGTAGGCTAACCTATTTAAAATATACCCTTTTTATGTCTTCACTAAAATTAATATCAAAAAAAATATATTATTTAATTTTAATATTCCTTAATCTCTACTCACCCCTCACATGGTGACTTAATTAAAATGTTTCAACATTATAACATACAAATAACCAACCAACCAAGATGTATTACTCATCAGGATGTTAACTCCTTAATCCACCAAGGAGGATTTCCCTTACCATCACACTATACATCCAAATAATTTTATAAAATATCATAGCTACCACTCTAATATTAACCATATTGTTAATCTAAACCTTAAGGGAGTCACTTAAGGAACCAAACACTAGACTACCCTTATCCACTACTTGAGGGAAAGAGTTATAGTCTATCAAAATATGTCAATCGAGTTAAATTGATATATTATATAATGTGGAAAACCCTCTATTATCATTCTATTTTATCCAATACTCTCACATGGGAAACACAACGATTATTGGATTTGTGATCAAGGATAATTCTTGGAGGAATGCTATGATTCAAAAATAAATCAATAGATTTTCATCCCAAAGAAGAATAAACCTAAAGTTCCATATTAGGTTCTTTTTAGCCACTTATTCATTGATTATAATTAATTGAATAAATTAAATCATCTATATGGTATTAATATTAGGGACCACCTATCTCAATATAGATTTATACTCTCTTTTGAGATGCTTTCCCAAATCCACTAATGATTCCAAAACATAAACCAATCATCTATCATGATCACAAGGACCAATATTAGTTGTGGATGCATATAAATAAATAATACCATTTTATAATTAATTTAAAAAACAATAACATAATTAAATCTAAACTGTTTAATTCTAATAATGTCACCAGATGATTTATAATGGATAAATATTTATGAAATAGAGTATAAATTACATATAAAATGTATCCAAACCTAATACATGAAAAAATAAATTTCACTTTTTAAATCAAAAACAAAATTTCATCCGAATTTGATAAAAATAGAAGGAAAATATAAGTACTGACTTACCTCTACTATAATAATTTGAATCCATGTTTATTTATCTATTTTTTGAAACCTTATGAAATTACACCTAAGATTCATATCATTACAAATTAAACTTCACCCTAATGTGTATAATCACACTCTAAAATCCCTAAAATAAATCATTATAATTAGTGTAGTAGACGAATAAAGAGATTAATGAGTATTCATAGATCACCTGTTGATTAAAAATCCTTTAGACCAACTTATATTCAATGGGATCATGGGAGGGATAAAAAAATTGGAGTAACTCTAACCCTCAATGACTAGCTAAAAATATATAATTAGAATTAAAGCTAATATAAGAAATATGAAAAACTAAAATTTCTACCTTCACTTATATATAGGGTTGAGAAATTATTTATAAAGTATATTGCTTTTTCATTGTACTGTTGATGGTAGGGAAAATGGAAAAAAACCATTATCTATCTTATTTGGATCCCCATGGAATTATACTACCACCCACCAAACAAGGTCCTTCGTCCTTATGATGAAATTTCACTCCTACCCACTTCCACATGAATTGATGCCTCTAAACATCCCTTAAATAATTCAAAACATTACCACATACTCACAATCTTAATCTGAATCTAAAAATATAAATCGACTCTAGTTCCAGTTTCAATACAATTCTACCTTTCTTCGATTACATCGATCGTGAATTATATGGGTTGTCACAAGTTCATGTGATACCATATAAGAATTCATTCATGAAATAATTAGTAACTTCAAATTATTTAGTTTAATTTGGTGAGAATACAATTTTATTCCCAAAGTTGATTCATGAGAGTATAAAAATGGTGAATGTTATCCAACAAAACATTAAAATATTTCAAAGCAAGTAGAAAAAAATTGTGGGAAAAATACTTTTATTTATGTAGTTTCAAGTCATTGATCTCGTATTACTAAAGGAATGTCCTTGAAAATGCACCCTATGATTTGGATGGTCGTAAAATTTAATACCAATGTATATTTCCCCCTTTGAAATGTTTGAGTGAACATGACCTACTTATAATCATTTCACATTACTAGTAAACCATTTCCAAGTATATACAGACCTCCATATAAAATTAATTGGTTTGTATATGACCGTATCATCCCATATAATTTAATTTTAAATGGAATTAGTACAACCCTATATATTATAAATGATGTTATGATTTCATATTCCAAACCTGAGAGGGAAAGTGAAATGAAACTGGATAGAATCACTAGTGAATGTTCTCTAGAGGAACCATATGTTGGTGGATGATACATAAGATCCCATAGAAACAATAAATAATAAGTACCCAAAATTATTCTCTTAATAAAATTTTATTTGAAATTTCAAGGGTGAAATTTATATAGGGGTGTAGTAACCAGTAAATTCTTGTAAAAAATTAGTAAATATTTCATTATTTTATAATAATGATATACAAAATAAGAGATACAAAATTTCAATTTTTTTATAAATTAAAAATTATAATAGTAAAATATAAATTATAGAAGAACACAATAAAACTCTCCTTGATTGGAATATCAAAAAAAATATAACTAAAACAAGTACATTAAAAATAATAATACATTCCATGAAATCGATATCCTGGGAGAACTAAACTTGGTAATGGAAAATATTATTATAGGTATCAGTATAAACAATTTTATAAAAATTTATAGAATTTAAAACAATTATATTACTGATGGATATCATGAATTTTTGGTATTGAAACCATTGGTAATATAGTAATTCAAAATAGACCATTATAATTTGTATATATAAATAAAGAAAATGATAGAATTTTATGTTTATTGAAAGATGATATCATCATCATAAAAACAAGTTTATTTCATTAGACAAGGTACATAGGGGATTATGGGGGCCTAAAGACATTGATCCATACGATATCTCCTTGAACAAAAAAATTACACACATTAAGAATAAAATTTGTTTCTCTAAAAATAATAAATTTATGGTTTGAATTTTCAAACTAATCTAGTGAATCAAAAACATTATTACATTATGTATAAATGTTCCTATATATTTTTTTATGATAATAAAGCAAGTGATAATATGACATGATATATGTGATACTCTTAGGAGTCACCATTGGGTTTTTGAGGCTTCAAACCATGGTATTGGAGTAAGATTATATAAAATTAGGAAAAATATGATAATAAGAGAAAATATAAAGACCCATAATAAATATATTTGGTTTATCTATAAGAGGGTATCTAGTACCAATAGGATAAATTAATCCCATAATGAAAGTACCCCAATGATAGGGAACCACTCCTACACCATCCATGATTCACTTTATCTAAGATTCATTATTTTTAGATTTAAACATTAATATAGAGGTATCCATCTGGTTTATATGAATCTATGAATGATCATGTTCGATGTAGGAAGCTTCATCATAGTATATGTGAGGCTCTTGAAAAATAGCATGGTTCAACATTTTAAAGGCAGCCGCTATTTCTCTATAGCAACCTAACACCTGAGTATGAACAATCTCTATGGGTAGGAAGAATGGCCAGGAATATCATCATTCCCACCATATTATACATGATAAAAAATCATTGAGAGGTTAATATAGTAAGGTTACCCTACAATGACAACTATTATGATTTTAAAACAAAACATTTAATAAGATTTCAAAAGAGTCAATGTTGGGATGCTTATATAGTAAATCTTCAATCCTAGAATAAATGGGGAATACCACTGACCTACTGATAATGATATAAAATGTTGCTCAATATTTTGTAAATAGAAACATTGATATCTATAGGTAATGAAATTAAGAAGCTCTGGATCATGGATCCCAAAGGTATAACACCTTTTCAAATGCACCATAAGATGAAAATCATCTTCTATAGGATCTACGTATTCTAAATGTTTTATCCCAAACATAGAATGATCTTGAAGGAATTTAATACGACAACAATGACGCCACCATGAATAACAATATTAAGCAGCTGGTATCATCGCATTGTTTCCCCTCTTCTAAGATCAAGTAAAAATGTAACGACCCAAAGTTTTTCAGTGGAAATTCACTTCTTATAATTATTTCCTAAAATCCCATGAAAATGAAACATAATGAACTATTAAGTGTTAAGTGACCATTAAACATAAGTTTGTCACTTCTGTGTTTTGAATTTCGAAAATCCGACAAACAATGTTGTGTTCAAGATGATTTTTGGAGTCTAATAAAAAAAATAATTTTTACTGAATAGTAATCTACTCTTTTGAATAGTAACACACCCTTGTGAATAGTAATATGACCTTTATGATTAGAAAATAATCCAACATAACATTAACCTTACCCATTAATAATGAAATCAAATTTAGAAATCTTAGAAAGTGATAATTTGACCTTAGTAAACGTTTTGGTATTTTGTAAGTCATAAATAATTATTTTGAATTAAATAATTAATTTAAAAGAAAACTTATTTTCTTAAAATTTCTTCATTAATTATAAAATCAATGTCTTATAGTTTCTAGATAATTTTATAATACCCTACGTAATTTTTGAAAGCACCATAAAATCAGTTTTAATTTTTAAAAACTGTTTTCTAAGTAAATTATGATTTTAATTAAATATTAAATTAATAATATTTAGAAAATTATTTTTGAAAAATGGACTTCATTGTTTGATTCTACACATCGAAAAACAGTTGGGGTAAATTTTTGGTATTTTTCTGAAATACGTGATTTTTTATGAATAGTGAAATACCGTAATTTACAAAAATAAGCTAAATAAGCTAATTATAGAGTCATGTGTGATGTTCTACTAATTTAAGCCCACTTGGTTAGGGATCACATGATTCAATTACTATTCTTGGTCATTCAAGACTCACTATTACTTGTCTTAGGGGAAATTAATAAACTAATGGATTTTATATTAAGGAAACCCCTCTCCTCTCCACTATAAATACCACCCTTCACTCCCTCATTTCCTCACACCTATGAAGCTCCAATACTTCTCTAAATTCTGCCCAAACACCATCCCTATCCCATACCCCCACGTCCAAGAGCTTCAGGTCTCATCAAAATACCAATCTTATTCCCTTAAGGAGGATCTCAAGAGGAGGATTCAAGAGGTAATTTCTCTCCCTCTACTCCCTTAATTTCCTTTCAAGTTCAAGTCCATTTCTTGATCTCTCCCCACCTATCTTCATCAAAATGGTATTTTAACTCCCGTATTATACATATAATGTAATTTTATTATTATAATGGGATATTATATCATCCAAACCCCTTTTCCCTCTCCCTTTTATTTTATTAAAGAGAACGTTGTTCGTGAGGTGTTAATTTACCACCTTTAAGAAGGAAATGCTTTCTTCTTCCATTTGTACCTTCAGATCTGGTCCTGAAAAAAATTTTATGGTTGAACCAGAATATTTTATATGTATTATCTCCAAATTAAAGTTATGGAACTAACTTATGGCCATATTAATAAGTGATAAATTAAAAAAAGTTCGTTGTGATCGAAAAACTGCCCAAATTAACCCAAATAATCATCCTTTAATTCTTATCTAATGATTCATCTGCATGGATATAATATGATTCATTATAAGATCATTAAAAATAATTTAATATCATTAATAACATGTAATATTAGTTCTGGTTGTTTACCCATGTTCTACCCAAACATCAATTTAAGAATACAAGTGACCCACTCAAGAAAACCATAAAAACAAACATTCCAGAATAATGTTTTTAAACTTTATTACTCATCCAAAGGCACACAAAATCACTTAATGAAACCATAATTAACCATATTAATTTTGAAAAGGTTATTTATTTCTAATTAATGAATATAATTTCATTATAAATAATATTAAAGAGAAGTAAAGATTCAGATACAAGGTAATGAGAAATTCTCGAACCCAACTTTCATCCTTCGGGTCCTCCCTCTTTCACTCCATTTTTGAAATGGTTACTTCTTAAAGATCATTTGTTAATAATTGAATTTTCTTTTCTGGGTTATACATGTTTACCAATACTGTTTATGTCAAACAAAATGTTTTCCAAAATAATTCTTCTTTTAAGAACTCACCTTGTACTTCTCATTCAAGGTCGATGGTTCTTGTATCAAGTATGTTATTACCTATTTGTTTAGGGAACCCAATGTTTATGAATGTGTTATTATGAGATATAACCCATTACATTACATGGATTATTTATGATCACTTTTTATTTATGTTCCATGTGGCAAGCATGATGATGATAATATTATGATGTGATGGGTGCACCCAGAATTATAGCGCAATATGAATGATTGAATGTGATGGGTGCACCCAGAATTATACAGTGAACCAATGCATTGGTTAAAGTGATTAATCTCATTATTAAAGTTGAAATAATGTGTGAAGAAGTTGCTAGCTTGGTTCATAAGTATGTGTGGTAGTAAACCACTAAGACATGATGTTTCGTTTTCATGCATTGCCACATTTCAAGTCTTATATTTATGCTTCATCTCATGTTCATGATATTTTTCCCAAGTTATGATTATTCTCACCCCATGATCTATTGTTCTTATATATCCTTTTACTGGGATTCTAGATCACCCCTTTTGATGTACATCCTCAGGTGGCTACATATACTAAGGAGAGGAAAAGTTCCAATAAAAATCTAAAGAAGATGAAATTAAAAAAATGGTTATGCTTGATGTTGTAATTGTTATGTATGATCCTAGTTTTCCCAAGACACTAAACCTTTGGATCCCTTATGTGTAATACTATTATATTGATTATCTTTAAAATTATGTAATAGTAATTTACAAAAATTCTGGGTCGCTATAGTTGGTATCAGAGGAAAGGTTTAGTTAATTTGGGAATTAGGATTAGTGAACCCTAGAGAAAACCTATAGCATGAGACTAAGTACAAATATGAACACAAGAATATTTACCTAGGGATACCATATGTTTTGATTTTTTTATTATTTGTTTAAATGAATAATTTATTTATGACTTTTTTACTTATGTTTTGTTCTAACCGTATCTATTTTAGAAAATGGTGGGAACCAGGAGAAATCGGGCCAACAACTCTTGTGAGGGCCAATGCAACGATTGCCTGAATGACATCCCCAATGATTTGGGAGGTAGAGTTCAGAACTTCATGGTGATTCTTACCAAATTATCTCAGGTTATGAACAATAACCATAATAATGGGGAACATCCTCTTTCACCAAATAGGGAGAAACTGGCTATCGAATGTTTTATACGGCAACGACCACCGACATTTTGTGGATCTTTTGATCCGCTAGTTGTAGAATAGTGGGTCAACTCCATGGAGAAGATATTTTATGTTCTTCACTGTTATGAGATGCAGAAGGTGACCCTAGCCGTTTATCATCTAGGTGGAGAAGCCGCTCAACGATGGTCTTTGATTAAGAACACCAAGCCAAGGGAGGAAATTGAAGAGATGGAATGGGAATACATTAAGATAATTTTTCATAATTAGTACTTCCCACAAAATCTTCACACGAAGATGGAGAGATAATTCATATATCTCAAGCAAAAAGAAGGATAAACTGTCACAACCTATGATTCAAATTTCAAAAGGATTTCAAGGTACGCTTTGGGGTTTGTTATCAACAATGATAGTAAAATTGACAGATTCTTTAGTGGATTAAAACAACACCTTCGAAAGGCTCTTGAAATTCAAGACTTTGGGAGTTATGAAGAAGTTTTTTGGTGTGCTCTCAAAGTGGAGATGGAGTTTAGAGAATGGTCCCATGGATATGGTGATAAGAAAAGAAAGATGGAGTTTCAAGCTGGTGGATCTAATGATAAAGGTGGGAAGAAAACTCAACGACCCAGATGCCAAAAATGTGGAAAGATGCACCGTGGGAACTGCCTCAAAGGGACGAGAAAATGCTTCAAGTGTGGGAAAGAAGGACATAATTCTCAAGAGTGTCGAAAATACCCAAAAATGAAGGAGAATGTAGCCGATCAAAGGAGATAACCACTCACGGTTCAATGATACAATTGTAGGGAGCTAGGGAACTATGTAAACCAATGCAATAAACCTCGAGTTCTCGAGGGTAATCAGCGTCAGCAGCCAACAAAGCCAAAGGAACAAGGGAAGGATTATTCCATCACTACTGCGGAGGTGGAGCATAATAATGAAGTCATGCAAGGTACACTTCCTATTCACTCAAGAATGGAAAAAGTCTTATTTGATTCTGGTTCTACACATTCCTTTATATCTTGCATGTTTGCTATAACTATAGAATCGAAGCCCCGAAACCTTGAAGTAGAGATATTTGTAAAAACACCAAGTGGTGAAATCATTGCAACCCAAGTGTTTGACTCTTCTCCTGTTGGCGTATGTGGGAAGTTTCTTCCGGAAAATCTCGTAATACTTCCCTTGGTGGAATTTGATGCTATAATGGGAATGGATTGTCTCTCATTATATAGAGCACATATCAACTGCCAATAAAAGGAAATATATTTTCATATTCCAAACCATCCCATCCTCCTTTACAAATGCTAGGAAGATCATGAATCTCTATTGAAAAATCCATCAATGGTGTGGGTGTTGATTCCCTATGAAGAAGCATACCTCTCCCAAATGGTTGAGTCGAAGCAAAGGTCCAACCTTGAGGAAATTCCCATCTTTAGGGAATACGGTGATGTATTTCTCGAAGAGTTGCCCGAAATTTCCTCGGATCGTGAGGTAGAGTTCTCAATTGAACTCATATCTGGAGATAATCCTATCTCAAAGTGTCCCTATAGGATGGCTCCTATCAAACTAGAGGAGTTAATGAAGCTTCTACAAGGCCATCTAGACAACGGGTTCATACACCCTAGTGCATCACCTTGGGGTGCACTAGTGCTCTTTGTGAAGAAGAAGGAGGGAACAATGCGATTGTGTATCGATTATCGGGAACTCAACAAGATCACTACAAAGAACAAGTATCCTCTCCCAAGGATTGATGACTTGTTCGATCAGTTAAGAGGAGCTAAATAATTCTCAAAGGTGGATCATCGTTTTGGATATCATCAGGTAATAGTGAAGAAGGAATATATTTAGAAGACTGCCTTCCGAACAAAGTCTGGGCACTATGTGTTTTTGGTGATGCCCTTTGGACTTACTAATTCCCCTGAAATCTTCAGGGATTTGATGAATAGAGTCATTAGACATTACCTCGACAAATTTTTGGTAGTATTTATCGATGATATTCTCATCTACTCAAAGATCATGGAGGAACATGAATAACATCTAAGACTTGTGTTCGAGACATTATGAAAGGAGAAGTTGTATTCCAGGTTCAGAAAGTGTGACTTTTGGATGAAGCAAGTCACGTTCTTGGGACATGTTATCACAAGCAAGGGAATTTCTGTGGATACTTCAAAAACAAAGGTGATTGAAGAATGGCCCGGGCCCTCAAGGGGCCTATAAATCCGAAGTTTTCTTGGATTAGCTGGATAAAACCGACTTTTTTGTGAGAAACATCTCACGATTATCCAGCCTGCTAAATAAGGTAACAAGGAAAGGGGTAAAGTATGTTAGGATGGAAGAATGTGAGGGAATCTTCAAGGAGCTATGGAGAAGGCTAATCACTGCACCTGTACTCACACTACTGAAAAGTGGAGAAAGTTTGTGATATACATTGATGCTTAAAAGAAAGATTTGGGTTGTGTACTCATGAAAAATGACAATGTGATAGCCTACACCTCACGACAGTTGAAGATCCATGAGCAGAACTACCTGATGCATGATCTAGAGCTGGAAACTGTGATTTTTGCCTTGAAAATCATGTTGCACTACATTTATGGTGAGAAGTGTGACATATACACCGATCACAAGAGCCTAAAGTATATATTCACCCAAAATTATCTCAACATGCATCAAAGGAGATGGTTAGAGCTAATCAAGTATTATGATTTCTCTATTCATTACCATCCTAGAAAGGCGAACAAGGTAGCTGATGCTCTAAGAAGAAAAGAACATGCTACCTTATCCATGTTGCGGATTGAGAAATACCCTATCTTCATGGATATGAAAAGAATGGATTTGGAAATCATAAGGGTAGGGGATACATCCTACCTTTCCAAAATGATTGTGCAACCATCCATCCAGGAGAAGATTAAGGAAACACAAAGGGATGATGTGGAGATACAAAAGAGGTTGAATGCAGTAAAGGAGGGGAAGATGAAAGAGTTCGATATCGATGATGATGGTGTGATTCAGTTTGGAACGCGGCATTGTGTGCCTTCATCACCCGGGATAAAGAAGGAGATACTAGAAAATTCACATAGCTCAATATTCTCTATCCATCCTGGGAGTACCAAAATGTACCGTGATATTCTAGAACACTTCTAGTGGGATAACATGAAGAAGGATATTGTGGAATATATATCAAGGTGCTTGGTATGTCATCAAGTTAAAGTTGAGCAACTAAAGTCCAAAGGTATGATGCATTCATTGCCTATACCCATGTGGAAATGGGAAAATGTTCTTATGGACTTTGTCATAGGTCTCCCGAATACGTCAAAGGGAAATAATGCGATATGGGTTGTGGTTGAACGACTCACCAAGACTGCTCATTTTATCGCTATTCGGGAAGACCTCTCGCTTGAACAACTTGCAATGATATATGTAAAGGAAGTGGTGAGACTGCATGGTGTTCCACTATCAATTGTCTATGACCATGATCCAAGGTTCATATCTAAATTCTGAAGGAGCCTTCAACATGCTTTGAGTACTGAATTAAATTTCAGCACGACCTATCACCCCCAAACTGATGGCCAGTCTGAAAGAACTATTCAGACGCTTGAAGATATGCTAAGGGCTTGCTCTCTATAATTCAAAGGTTGATGGGATCAGAATCTTCCATTGGTTGAGTTCTCATACAACAGTAGCTTCCACTCGAGTATTCAGATGGATCCATATGAAGCTCTATAAGTAAAGCAATGTAGAACTCTAACCTATTGGGACGAAGTTGGAGAAAGAAAGCTACTTGGACCAGATCTTGTGCAAGAGATGACAGAGAAGGTTTATTTCATCAAGAAACACATCAAAGCTACAAAACTTCGGAAAAAGAGCTATACTGACAACCGTCGAAGGGACTTAGAGTTCAAAGTTGGAGATAAAAATACTTCCTTTGAATATCTCCATGGAAGAGAGTCATGCGATTCGAGAAGAAAGGGAAGCTAAGCCCCTGGTATATTGGCCCCTTTGAGATCCTTGACCGCATAGGAGCTGTGGCCTATCATCTTTCCATTCCATCGAATATGGCTCGAGTTCATGATGTGTTTCACGTATCACTACTGAGGAAGTACATACCAGACCCCTCACATGTACTAAACTCAGAGGTGGTGCAGTTGGAAGATGATCTCTCCTATGAGGAGAATCCGGTAAAGAATATGGATCATAGAGATATGGTTCTACGCAACAAGAAAACCCATATTGTAAAAGTGTTGTGAATGAACCATAAGTTTGAGGAATCAACTTGGGAACCAGAAGAGGAAATGAAAGAGAAGTACCCTCACCTGTTAGTGTAAATTGAAATTTCGAGGGTGAAATTTCTTAAGGGGGGTAGAATGTAATGACCCAAAGTTTTTAAATGGAAATTATCTTCTTCTAATAATGTCCTAAAATCAAATGAAAACACAACATAATGAACTACTAAGTGTTAAGTGACATTTAAACATAATTTTGTCACTTCTGTGTTTTGAATTTCGAAAATCCGACATACACGGTTGCGTTCAAGATGATTTTTGGAGTCAAATAAAATGAGAATAATTTTTGGTGAATAGTAATCTACCCTTATGAATAGTAACATACCCTTATGCATAGTAATATGACCCTTATGAATATTAAATCATCCAGTATATGAGTAACCATACCAATGAATAATTAAATAAAATTTAGATATCTAATAATGTGACAATTTGACCTTAGTAAACGTTTTGGTATTTTGTAAGTCATAAATAATTAATTTTAACTAATTAATTAATTTAAAAGAAAAATTATTTTCCTAAAATGTGTTAATTAATTATCAAATCAATATCCTATAGTTTTTAGATAATCTTATAAGACCCTACGTAATTTTTGAAAGCACTATAAAATCAGTTTTAATTTTTAAAAATTGTTTTCTAAGTAAATTATGATTTTAATTAGTAATTAAATTAATAATATTTATAATTTTGTTTAGAAAATGGACTTTATTTTTGGATTATACACATAAAAAAGTCTTTGGGGTAATTTTTTGGTTTTTTTCTGAAATACTTGAATTTTTGATGAATAGTGAAATATCGTAATTTACAAAAATAAGCTAAATAAGGTAATTATAGAGTCATGTGTGATGTTCTGCTGATGTAAGCCAACTTGGTTTAAGATAATGAGATAAAATAACAATTCTTGGTCATTCAAGACTCACTATTCCTTGTCTTTGGGGAAATTAATAAACTAATGAATTTTATATTAAGGAAACACCTCTCCTCTCCACTATAAATACCATCTTTCACTCCCTCATTTCCTCACACCTCTCAATCTCCAAGGCTTCTCTGAACTCTACCCAAACAGCTTCCCTATCCCCTCCCCCCACGTCCCAGAGCTTCTGGTCTCATCAAAAGACCAAGCATAGTCCCTTAAGGAGGATCTCAAGAGGAGGATTGAAGAGGTAATTTCTCTCCCTCTTCTCCTTTAATTTCCTTTCAAGTTCAAGTTCATTTCTTGATATCTCCCCACCTATCTTCATAAAAATGGTATTTTAACTCAATTATAATACATATACTGTAATTTTATGATTCTAATGGGATATTATATCATCCAACCCCCTTTTACCTCTTCTTTTTATTTTATTAAAGAGAACGTTGTTTGTGAGGTGTTAATTTACCACCTTCAAGAACGAAATGCTTTCTTCTTCCATTTCTACCTTCAAATCTGGTCATGAAACCAATTTTGTTGTTTAAAATGAAAATTTTATATGTATTATATCCTAATTAATGTTCTGGAACTAACTTATGGCCATATTACTAAGTGATAAATTAAAACAAGTTCGTTGTGATCAAAAAACCGCCAAAATTAACCCAAACAATCTTCATTTAATTATTATCTAATGATTCATCCACATGGATATAATATGATTAATTATAATATCATTAAAACTCATGTAATATAATTAATAACATGTAATATTAGTTCTGGATGTTTACCCATGTTCTACCCAAAAATCAATTTAAGAATACAAGTGAACCACTCAAGAAAACCATAAAAACAAACATTCCAGAAAAATGTTTTTAAACATTATAACTCATCCAAAGGAACATAAAATCACTTAATGAAACCATAATGATCCATATTAATTTGAAAAACGGTTTTTTATTTCTAATTAATGAATATAATGTCATTAAATAGGACATTAAAGAGAAGGATGCATTCAGATACAAGGTAAGGGGAAATTCTCGAACCCAACTTTCATCCTTCGGGTTCTCCCTCTTTCACTCCATTTATGATTTGGTTACTTCTTAAAGATAATTTGTTCATAATTTTCTTTCCTTTTATTGGATATACATGTTTACCAATACTATTTATGTCAAACAAAATGTTTTCCAAATGAAATCTTCTTTTAACAACTCACCTTTTACTTCTCATTCAAGGTTGATGGTTCTTGTACAAAGTATGTTATTCCCTATTTGTTTTGGGAACCCAAAGGTTATAAATGTGTTCTTATGAGATTTAACCCATTAATTTACATGGGTTATTTAGGCTCACTTTTGATATATATTCCATGTTCCAAACATGATGATGATAATATTATGATGTGACGGGTGCCCCCGGAATTATATAGCGCAATATGAATGATTGAATGTGACGGGTGCACCCAGAATTATACAGCGCTCCAATGAATTGAGTAAGGTGATGAATCTAATGAGTAAATTTGAAATAATGTGTGAACAATATGCTTTCTTGGTTCACAATTATGTGTGGTAATTAACCACTAAGACATAATGTTTCATTTTTATGCGTTGCCACATTTCAAGTCTTATATTTATGCTTCCTCTCATGTTCATGATCTTTTTCCCATGTTACTATTATGCTCACCCCATGATATATTGTTCTTATCTATCCTATTACTGGACTTCTAGCTCACCCCTTTTTATGTATATCCTCAGGTGGCTACAAATACTAAGGAGAGGACAGGTGCCAATAAAAATCTAGAGAAGAAGAAATTAAATAAATGTTTATGATTGATGTTGTAATTTTTATGTATGGTCCTAGTTTTCCCAAGACACTAACCCTTTGGATCCTTTATGTGTAATACTATTATGTTTTTTATCTTTAAAATTATGTAATAGTAATTTAAGAAAAGGCCGGGTCGCTATAAAAAAAATTCAAAAACTGAGGTTAAACAAATTTATATGGGAGGGGTTTAATCTAATAAAAATTGTTATGAGATAAATTTTGACAAATAAATGTGTGAATATAAAACCATTATGAACCTTATCATGTGGTATTTTTTAGGAAAAAAAAGGGACACGCATATTTTACTAAAGGCAGTTTTATCTAAATCAATAAAATAATAAAATACCATTCACCTTATCTAATTATTTATAATGAAATGTATCATCCTTAGTTAAATGTAAAAAAAATATTTCTCACAATTAGAGGATACAGTTTTTAAAATGGTTTACATATTTTGAATTAATATATTATTATAATGAAAAATAAATTAATAATTTTTTCATTGAAAAAAGGACACAAATACTATCACATTTTTTATATTTTATTAATATTATCTCTTAACATATTGGTGGATGACTAAGGGGTGTAACAATGTAATATGGGGTGTAATGAAGTAGTTGTTATATTAATAAATAAAAAACATTTACAAGAAATTACACTCCTCAAACCAATAAATACCGGCCCTTAGTCTCATTTCTCATTATATTAATATCATATTACCACTTTATATATCCCTCTCATGTATCATATTCAATACCACTCACTTTGATTTGGATGATTTTGTTAGTTTATATGTGTTGGTTTTATGTTTAGCTTCTAAATTGAGCCAAGGGTTCCTATTCTTATCTCTTCATTTCATATCAAAATTATTTTAATACAAAATATTTTATTAATAAACTTCATATTAAATAATTAATCTGATTATATTTTATTATTATTCCTTTTATATATTATACATGAGAGCTTACATATTCCCTCTCATTACTCTTTTGTAGTATGTTGTAATTATTCTAAAATAATTCCACAATCCCTGATACTCTTACATGTTCCACTATTTAAATTCATATGTATTACAAGTATTGAGGTTATTGTGGATATAAAATTCCTAAGAGGGGGGATTTTTATATATTGGGGTAAAATATATCTCTTTTAGC
This sequence comes from Viscum album, assembly GCA_963277665.1. NCBI lineage: Eukaryota > Viridiplantae > Streptophyta > Magnoliopsida > Santalales > Viscaceae > Viscum > Viscum album. Next base: position 1,391,768,922 of record OY728130.1, on the reverse strand, counting down.
TATTATATAGACTTGAATGAGAGTCCCTCTTATACTTATAGAAGTAAAACATCAATATCAATGTCACTGGTATTGAGATTTATTTCTTGAAATTTTTTTATACATAATGAAAATCATGATATAGATTATGGGGTAATCATATAATCCTTGTCAGTGGAAGAAAAACCAATATAATCTAATCCACCCTTGAAAGAATCAAATATTCCAAAAAAATAAAGAACATTGAGAAAAATTGTATACCTTAAATATCAATTCAATTCCCTCTATACTATTCTTAGATGGATTATGGTTTAATTATTATCATAGGATAAAAAAATTGGTGTTCATTATCCATAGGTAATCCACCTGTCATAGGATTTGTAATCATATCACGAGGACTTCAAAAACACCAAAGGGATTCTTGCACATTCACTGTGCAAAGATGATCAACACATTCAGAGGAAAACATATATATAAACAATTTCATAAAAAAATGATCAATCACACATACACACAATTTGAGGGATGAAATATCATATATATATCCCCAATGGTCCTATTTAAATATATAATGTGTCATTCATATATTTTATATTGGATGAGTTACTTATTGCTGGTAATTCTATTTTAACAATTCAATTATTTGTAAGTGTTTTTTGATCTATTTATAATGGATTAGTAATAATTGATAACACACATAAGGTAGGTATAATATTCTTTCACCCTTGGGATTCATTTCATTGAACCAAGCTATATTGAGTGCAACATAGTCTCAGGAATAGACTGAGGTTTACATTAGAGAGTAATATATTCCTAATTAGTATGAATCATGTGTATATTATTTTTGTGCATATCAAATAAACTTATACTTTAACTAAAATACATATAAAATTTATGAAAAAAAATTCTAAAATAACTATTAATCCATCCAAAACTTATTATAGAGGTGGTCTCGTCAATCTATCTTTATTTTTGAAAAAACACTTTTTTTAAATAATCCTAACCCAAATTCCAAAACAATGTGATAATTTTGTAATTATTGAAATTAATAATATATATGAAATCCTTATTTCATAGATGATATAAATGAGAAGTCTTTTAGTAAATCATCATTGCTACTCAAGCCACCATGGGATCTATTGTGATCTCTATTAAACATACTCATAAAACTATAAAAAATTGTTCGTGGTAGTATTTATCATATAAAATATATGTATACCTATATAATACCTTCTTCCATGGCACATAGTAAATAATAGACATTGAACACATTAATATATTATAGGCTAAGTCATATTTTCTTGATTCATTGAAAAATACTGACTAATTTGATGAATACATCACATGTCATTCATCTAGAGGTTGAGTACATCACATTTCCATCATCTATGTAATTAAAAACATATTATGTGAATGAAATAATCCTGGAAAATAATTCCATTGGTCAAATTCAGTCAATGTTAAAATGTATTTACTCATAATAAAAGTGTAAAAATAATATTTTGGTCATTATGCAGTCGATGTTATGATCGACAAAAAACTTAACCACCCCTAATTAGATAAGTAATTTTTTACTTGAAATTGTAAGGTATCAAAGTATAAAGGTTCACATTCTATGTATCTCTCCAAACTCTAGTAAGAAGGATTTATAATTTGTTGACATCCCTTTTTGTATCAAGGAATACATGATATTCCAAGATATATACGTTTCTGGGTCAGTCCATGTAATAAAATCATACATATTACCTCATTAATCTATTATTTATATTACACATACAAACCTTTTCATGAGTAAAATATTATATTTTTTATAATCTTTACATATCATTAAAACCTATAACAATCAATTATGATCATAGATTTTGGACAACTTAAAGCTATACATTAAGAGGATTTTATCAATCTACTATTCGTGTAAAAAAATTTACATAAAACATGAATGAACAATAAATAGATATTTCATTTATAACAAAAACATAATACATTATTCAACCATTATTTCAATATCTTCAGTATATTATATCAAGATAATCTGTATTAAACTCTTTTTTTTTAGATAATTGTTTTCTCATTTAGATTTTATTCATTTTCATTTGTATACAACCTACAAATATTTACATAACACCTGCCAATAATATATCATATTATATGATATTTGTTTTTAAAAAAAATTTGTTTTTTGGTTAGACTAGGGTTCCTTATCCTGGGAAATGGTTCCATTATTATTGTTCTAAATCCTGATCTCCCCTTGATATGAGGAACCACTCCATGTTAAGTAATGATCTTAAAGATCCAAACATCTTTCTTAATAGCATCTAATTAAATGATGTACTATATCTTTGTTTTCAAGTCATCTATAGTGGATCTATTGGAACACTTTCAAATTATATCTACAAAATTTGGTAAATACATAAAACCATATTGAGATTTCCTTTCATAACTGTTATATTAGAAACTAGAATCACTATAAACCTTTACACAAAGCTCATCCTCTAATACAAAGATCAAGAACACATCCTTAGTTCTTATAAAGTACATTAGGATGTTATTTATAGTAATCTAATGAATATAACCTGTAACGACCAAAATTTTATTAAGGAAAAATGATCTTGATCTAATTAAATGTCTTCTTATGTAATATGGTTATATAACGTATACAGTTCCTTAGTATTCTATTTTTGGATTTTAATTTTTTTAAAAAATTGTGGTTGTTGATAATATAGCCATTTAACAATGATCGCATGATTAGTATAAATATAGGGATTTAACAAATCCAATTTACTCAGAAAAAAGAAGCGATGGACTCATTTAGTAGACTTGGCCCATAAAAATCCCATTTGTCCGTCTCAGAAAGGAGGTGGTGTCAATGGGATTCACTCTTGACCAAGCCAAAGTTGAGCTTTAACTTGTTAATCTCGAATGGAACTGCCTACGCGAGAAGTGGAAGTTGATCAAGATTACCACACGAGCGATGTTATCTGAGCCACCCCAAGAGTCTGTCACCATCACACACCATACCCTTTGGTATTATGAAGGTGTTATAAGGGTTTAGGTAACAAGACCTTTGTACTATGATTATGTGCATTATTTTTTTTATATAATAATGAATATACATTCATTTTATTATTGTTACATTGTAAATAGTTTTTAAAGCACAAATAGTATTTTTACCTAATATTCAAGTAAGAAATATATTTTGATATATTAATGGATTTATGAATTAATTAATATTTCAATAAAATATTATTATTATTTAATTATTTTTTATTAATAATAAATGATTGTTTATTTTTATGAATACAATTGTAATTTTTTTTAAGGTTGGAATGTTGTTTTTCTCAAAACCCATAAATTTTAGATAAATGTCAGTTTTTATTTTTAAAGTGAAAATTCACATATTTAGAAAATTATTTAGATTAAATTAATATTATTTTTGGAATCAAGACATTGAAATTATCCAACGGGGAAGTTTTCATAATTTTCTGAGATAGTCGAAATTTTGGGTAAAAATTAAATACCATTTAAATATATAATATGCTTTATGACATAATAATGACCAAATAGTGATGTAATAAAATACTATAATCATTATGTTTGGTAAATATATGTTTTAATTTTAAAATATTGTGACCTTAGGTTTGTTTGATTTATTTTACAAAGCCTTAGTGGACCCTCCAAGACTTACAAAACATTTTAGCTTTTTAAATTGATTTCCTTGAGAGCGTAACTCAGCTCCACATAATCAAGCCTATTATTTTAAGAATTTAGGCTATTTATCTTATAAAATATTTTTTTACACTCCCATTTGGCAAAAACCATGTGCACAAACCATGGTATGGTTTGTGGTTTTGATTAGTTTAATGTGTGGTGTCCCAAACCAAAATAATAATGAATTCCCCCACTTTTCCTATATAACCCCACCCAAGATTCCACTTCCTCATCACTCAATGCATTTGGATTTCGTCCAACCTATTCCATAATATCTCTATAATCTTCCCAAGGATCCCAATTCCCCCAATAACCCTTCCTCAAGCCTCACCCAAGCCTTTGGGATCACACTTCCATGTAAGGGATTGCTTTCTTTCTCATTTTATCTAAGTTTCATAATATAGTTATGCCCTTTTATTTTCAATTATAAATGATGCGGTATGATTTAGAACCTCTAATATAATGTCCTATTTATGTTTTAATGATTATATACCAATTTCTCTCTCATCAATTCCTTCCATGTATACTCGTTTCCCTATCGAAATTCCTTAAGGGATTCCTTCCTTTCTCATTTAATCCATGTTTCTTAATTTTGTTATGCCCTTTTATTTTCAATTATAAATGTTGGGGTATAATTTATCACCTCCCCCTTAATTCCATATTTATATTTGAATTATAAAAGAACCATTTCTCTATCATTAATTCCTATTATGTACACCCATTACAACGCCGAAATTCTATAAGGAATTTCTCTCTCTTCATTTACATTCATCCAATTATTTTGTATTATGAATCGAAATTCTATTAATTATGTTGGTAAATGTATCTATATGACACTATTACTAAAAATTCTATTTAAATATGATGAGACACCCCTTTATATCTCATCAACCATTTTTATGAATTCTTATGTCACACCGTTATGCAGCCTAAATTGCCCGGCGATTTTCCAAGCCAAAGTCACTGTGTAATGAATACCATGCCTATTTCTCTATCAAGGGCATTCAACATTATGGAAATTTACTTGTTCATTATAGAGTTTAATTTATGAATTCCAAATTCCTTTATTGTGGAATAAATTATCATGTTTAATGAATCCATGTTTTATGATCCATGTGGCACAGATATGCATGAAATGAAATGATGAAGAAGGGTGCACCTTGATAGTGCTCTAATTAATTGGGTCAAGATTTGTATCATGATACATCAAGTGCAATGAGGGTTTATTCTAGATAATTAAATCTCAATTAGGGCATAATCATTCTAATTCAATTATAATGGGGGTTTACTCATTCTCCATGTGCAATGAGTCTTGGATCATGCTAATACCATGTTAAGTGTTGTTGCCACATTTCCATGTTGTGCTCATCATGATTTATCAGGAATTTATGTTCATGTTTATTTAATGATCCATTTATATTCCTATTTCTTAACCTGTATTGTATTATTTATGTTATTCCTTGTTTACTCCCTTGCCAGGATTTATAGCTCACATGTTTCTTATGCATGTCCTTAGGTTATCCCATGCAAAGCTAAGTACGAGGGAATGTAGTGGTCTTGTAAAGGATGATTTCAATATAGATGTTGTGTTTCATGTTTTATGTTATTATTTAGTGTTCCTAAGCCACAAATACCCTATACCTCACAATCCTCCATGTTGTATCAAGTGAATAGTTTATGTGATAAATCATATTTGAATGTGTAATAAAAAGAAGGTTTGTTATATAACATGGATTTGATTATTATCTGATAATTATTATTATATCATAGGAAATAGTAGTTTAGGTTCACAAAACAACATATATGATATTTACTACTATGAATTCATAGGTAATTATATCGATCCTAATTAACTTCTTATAAGGATACCAAATAATTCTAAGAATTTTTCCATTGTAGCACCAGTAATTAACCCTTTTTTCAATTATCCAAAATAAAATTATTTATCACTTTAATAATTTAAGTGTCCTAACTAAGTCCAAATAGCCTCTTAGATTTATCTAAAAAGATATTTGTACCATTTAAAGAAGCTAGTTTCACCTATTAATTTCATTGAGAATATATTTCCCAAGCACATATTAATATAATAAATTGTTAATATTTCATTTCTAAAAAGTATAATATCATATATATACTGTATATAAAACACTACAACACTCAAACTAAATAGTTTATATAAAAAAGAATCATTCATGTTGTTTATGAAACCATACTCCTTGATTTCATCCTCAAAACAGATATTCTCTCATTGAGAAGACTACATCAATCCATAAATCTGCCATTATAATTTTCATACCATATCAATTATCCTTTAGTATTTTAAGAAATATCGTATTTATCATATTGATGTACTCAACTAAATGTTAAATAAGGAATTTTGTTTTGACATCCATTTTATATATTTCATTATCATAGTAAGTTACCATGGTGAGAAATATCCAAAAATTATTTATCATCCTAATGGATTAATAGTTTTATTTTTAGTCAATACCAAGTGTAACACCCCAAGATTCCACTGTACGTTTCTCTTCGAATAATGCAATAGCATGTGTTGTACGCAACCTCGAGCTCTAACACACACCACAACTAATTAAACTAGCCATTGTGAATAGTAATACCTACTTTTTGAAATTTTATAAACTTTATTTATCAAAATGGACTTCATTTTTGTATTCGGAATATTGAAATTACCCTATGTTGAATTTTTGGTATTTTTCTGAGAACTTCTAAATTTTTATGAATAGTGAAAAATACTTAAAAACAAATTTTTTAATCAAAATAATTTATAGTGAGAAATTAAAATATTTAGTGGTTTTAAAGTATAATTAGAATATATTTTTACCATTTTATCCAATGGTGGTCATTAGAATTAATTTAACATTGAAATTGGACATAATCAATTGCCAATCTTTTGATATAAATTGTTTCTTAAAAACACGCTATTTGTTGTAACAGCGGGAATTAATTATAAAATTAATTAATACAACTTATATGTTTGTAATTTTGCAAAATAGACATCATTTTTGAATTCGGAATATCAATTATAGCTTAGGGTGAAATTTTGGCCTTATTCTGAAAAACATCAATTTTTGATGAATAGTGAAACCACTAAGTGGTTGTTAAAAACTGATTTTTTCGTTAAAATGAAATATTACCACTTATGTGATTTGATTTTCCAAAATCCGACATACATGGTTGTCATTAAGAAGTAAAATGTGGTTCAATGAGATTAAAATAATTTTTTGGTGAATAGTAACTTTTAAGTTCTTAATCGCGATTAGATGTAATTAGTGTAGTTTAAGGTAAAAATAATGTTTTAATAATATGAGATGAGCTTGACACTTGTCCTACTCATATTGGATGATTCATGGCCGACCAATACAACCCATGGGTCAACTTGGGGACCCCATGGAGCCACTTTAGTTGGAAAATGACATTAATATATATTTATTTAATGTTAAAATTAAATTGACACAAACATGAGTTGTTTTACTAAAACAGTTTTTAAGTGGGGTTACACAGATCCAAATTTTAACTATAAATATTCATTAGAAATCTAAAACGATTTCCTACATCATAGTATTTTTTTTATAATTTTTAGACTTTAAATAAATTAAATTATTTATGACATCATTATGATGCAGCGATGACCTCATTAATTAACGATTTAAATAAAATGAGAAGATAATGCAAAATCCAAGGATTACACTTGTCCAAAGCCTATTGGATGAGGAGATTTAGAACCCTTATCACCTTATCCACGAATTATACAAGTGTGGGACCTTTAGAATCCAAAAAGCATTGTATAATAATGTAACATTTCAGTCTTTCCAAAAGAGCCCCTCCTCTCCTCTTATAAAAGGCCCCCACCTCTACCACCTTATTCACACTTCCAAGCCTTTTGGATCGGCCAAACTCTGCCCAAATACTCTCCCAACTTCTCTCCCTTCATCCTAGAAGCTTTACTTTAGTCATAAAGCCATCCTAAGGAGTCCTTTTGATCAAATCAAACGGAAGAACCCGAAGAAGATGTAACATTTTCATCACCCTCTTTCAAGTGTCTTTCTTCTTCCACTCCCTCTTTGTTTATTATTTCAATTCTAAAATTATAACTCCAATATCTTCTATATACTGTGATGTTAATATAAATATGGAACAACCATATTCAGTATTCTACCCATCATTTGAATGACATGTCACCATACGTGCGTACGTACGGCTTACCGTCTCCACGTCGTGGTGTAATTGTTATTCAATATATTATTATTTAGATGGGTATAATAATGATATGTAATTCATGTAAATAATAAATATAACATGATAATTATTCTTTATATATGATATACTATCCAATTATATATTATTTTAATATCAAAATAATGATATTGTCGCTCGTGCGTACGTACGGACTACCGTCTCCATGAACGCGATGAGATTCATTCTCCGTCGTATCCATTCAAGTCTAATTATGATTTGATGATTTAAAAATAATGTTTAAGGACATGATATCCTTCTGGATATGAATACGATACAACCTATCCATGAAAAACATGACTTACGTAACAAAACATATAAAAGAAAACGAGTAAGTTAACACCCGAAACAACGATAAATCTAAGATATTGTTAACAAAGCAATGTTAAAAGATCATATATGATATCATATGAATGTATATGATTCTTGTATAATTTAATAACAATTATTTCACCATTATACAGGAGGTTAACCTACCCCAACCAAGGAAAAGTACGAGGTAAGGTTTTACTTCACAACCTCTTCATTATCCAAGGTTTTTTATACATAATTATCTATTGGGACCTCGTTATCATCCACATCCATGTTTCTTAAAAATGTATTTCAAAACATTTTTACTATTAAATGGAAAATGGGTTAAAGTCATTTATACCCTTATACGTTTTTGAAAGAAATCTTACCGTCGTTTTCCAAACAATGTACTTTTTGACCTTTTTGACAAATTTAAGGTAAGAATGTTTTTTTACTTATACGGCGGGTGCGGCTATTTTCCGCCATTATAACTTCGTCGAAGCTTCCCTAACAAGCTTATAAGAATATTTTCAAAGTAAATGTATTATTTTATAATTATGGGACTTTTAAATGATTTCAAAAAGGAGAGATATTTCTCTCAAATAGATTTGATTTCATCAATGTCAACATCCTTTGATGGGTTTTAAGTTTAATTGAAATTGATTTTTGATACAAAACTTCCATTGAACATTTTGTGAAATATTTGACTGTGGATGTGTTATTTTATACCATCCATAGTTTATGGAGAAATTGTTGACATTTCGTATGCTAGTTTTAATACGAATATTTCTGTTATGTTTAAAACTATTCATATGAGGAATGTATTGGACTTAAAATGTGACGGGTGGAGCCCGCATTAGCTCCTCGATGCATCGGTAGGTCTAATGAGACAACTAGACATAGAATTGGCCAAGGCCCTTTCCCAATTTGATTTATGGTTTTGGCCGAGCCCTTAATCATTTTAGACGTCTTGGCCGAGGCCTTGACAAAATGTTTCAGAACGTCTGGCATTATACATTCCCTCATTATGAAAGTGGTTATTGATATTTCATGTGATTATTGTCTAGTAGAATATCCATGTGAGTAAGTAATGGCATTATTTTATTTTACTTTTGCCATATTATGCTGAAGTTCAAGTTCAATAAGGCTTTTGTTTTAGTTATACATTGCCTTAAATGATTATGTTTTCTTATAAAAGCTTCTGCAATATTGTTATCCTTATTGAGCATCTGAGCTCACCCCTTTCAATGTTTTAATATTTTCCAGGATGTGAAGAAGTGTATTATGACTTACTTGCAAGAATAGTCAGTGAGGATATGAGTGTGGACTATGAAGACCATGTTATTGTAGTTTGTTTACTTTTTGATGTAATTAAAGACTTATGAATGTATCTAGTGTTTCCAAGGCTACTAAACTAATCGGTCTTTCGAGACTTGATCTTTTGTGATCATGCCAATGTTACGAAGTAATGCACCGACTCTGGGTAGCTGGGGTCGGGGCGTTACAGTTGGTATCAGAGGCAGTTTAGTACTAACCTTGGAAGCTAGATTTAGATAAACTCTGATTAGAGCATATATCCCGAGGATAGACTTTGAGGATTAGTATAGAAGAACATCCTAGAATTTTGGTATTGTAGAGATGTTGTGAGTTTTCTGAGCAATAGATCCCTGTCTGGATAAGAGCAGGTATAGGCGGCTCTGGCACAGATGTACCTAGGGGTAAAACCCGAAAACACCGCTTTGAGCTAGACTCGAACGGGAACTGGTGCACGACAACGGGCCTTGCTGCACTCTTGGTTATGACACTCCCGGGGGATATGCTTTGGATAATTCCCATTTTCTTTACAAACCACTATGAAGGGTTACGAGTATATACATCCTCAAAGAAAACATTTTTATAATTATGGATTATATCCATAATTAGTTCAATTTATGTTAAGTGTTTTACAAGTATGGAATTATGTATTTTGATTCATGAACTAATCTATTTTATGCCATTATTTAGAAATGGCGCCTAGTGGAAGGAATGGAAACCGTATCAATGCACGCACTCCGTGTAGGGAGTGCCCTCCTGCTCAGGATAGTTATGGTGGAGCTAGTGATACAACTGGTGCTGATCAGCTTCTCACCATACTGGGACAACTCACGCAGGTTATGAATAACAACCTTACTCATATGGAGCACCCTGATCCGCAACGTGGAGGATCAATGCTAGACCGTTTCATGAGGCAACAACCGCCAACCTTCAATGGGAGTACAAATCCTATAGTAGCTGATCAATGGATAAATTCCTTAGAGAAAATATTCCATGCCTTGGGGAGTAGTGAAATGGAGAATGTTGTCATGGTAGTTTACCGCCTCACTGGAGATGCCGATCAATGGTGGTCACTAATTCAAAACACAAAGGAAGATGATTAATTAACAAACATGGAATGGCAGGAGTTCAAAGAGCTTTTCTTAGAAAAATACTTTCCTCGAGACCATCGAGCGGATATCGAAAGGCAATTTCTGAGTCTGAGGCAGAAGGAGGATGAGAATGTCGCAAAGTATGAGGCTAACTTTACAAGGTTAGCAAGGTATGCTGCAGATTACATACGTAACCCAAGAAGTAAGACTGATCGTTTCTTTGATGGGTTGAAACCATTTCTCCATCGAGCTTTAGTATCACAAACCTTCTCTTCATATGAAGGTATTGTCTCGTGCGCTATCAAGACGGAAAAGGAATTCTCTAAGTCTTATGACTTTAAATCAAAGCAAGATAAGAAGAGATCCACTGAAAACTCTGGGAAAGGAACTAAGGAAACAGGGAAGAAGGGTAGAAATGAATTTCCACCCTGTGATAATTGTGGTAGGAAGCATCCTGGTGCCTGTCTAAAAGGAAAAGGAGTATGTTACAAGTGTGGTGAAAAAGGCCACCAAGCTCATGAATGCAAGGGGAAGAAAGCGGCTGTCAACGTGGAATTTTATAATTTTAGAGAGAAGGGACATTATGCAAATAAATGTCCTAAGAGTCAGGGGTACTTACCTCGGAAGAGGCCAAGGGATCAAGGTCAGGCTTATGCTATCACTACTGCTGAGGTGGAAGCTCCGAAAGACATGGTGGCAGGTAATTTAATGGTATCCTCAAGTTTATCAAATGCATTATTTGATTCTGGATCATCGCATTGTATCATATCTTCCCAGTTTGCTAAGAAAATTAGATATTTCCAATTTGATTTAACAAGGGAGTTGTCGGTCAAAACCTCTAAGGGAAGTATTGTTGCAACAATGTTTTGTCGATTAGTTCCCATTAGAGCACCTAAATGTTCTTTACCTACTGATCTCATCGTCATACCCATGATTGAATTTGATATAATCCTCGGTATGGATTGGCTTTCGGACCATGACGCAAAAATTTATTGTAAGAGGAAATAGGTTAAGATTCTTGATGATGATGATAAGGAACACCTTATCTTTAGAGCATAATCATCGCCACATAATTCTGATCTAGATCCACCCCCAGTAGCTCAACTAAATTCAATTATTGGGGAGGAAGAGAAGGAAATTACTGAGGATGAGGAAAGGAATATTCAAATAGAGGATGTACCTATTGTGAGAGAATATGTTGATGTGTTTCCGGAAGATTTACCTGGACATCCTCCAGAACAAGAAGTTGAGTTTTCCATTGATTTAATTCCTGGATCAAGGCCCATATCGAAGACCCCTTATAGAATGGCCACTGTGGAATTAGTTGATCTAAAGAAACAACTAGAGGAATTGACTAATAAGGGATTTATTCGCCCTAGTTTTTCTCCTTGGGGAGCCCCTTTTCTTTTTGTTAAGAAGAAAGATGGATCAATGAGGTTGTGCATTGATTATAGGGAGATCAATGCTATAACAATAAAGAATAAGTATCCCCTACCTCGCATTGATGATTTTTTTGACCAACTGCATGGAGCTCAATACTTTTCAAAGATTGACCTTCGGTCTGGATTCCATTAGTTGTGTGTGAAGAAGGAAGACGTTCCAAAGACAGCATTTCGAACAAGGTACGGGCATTACGAGTTTACAGTAATGCCTTTTGGATTGACTAATACACCCTCTGTTTTCATGGATCTAATGAATAGAGTTTTCAAGGAATATCTTGATGACTTTGTAGTGGTATTTATTGATGATATCTTGGTATACTCCAAAAGCCACGAAGATCATGAAAATCACTTACGCGTTATCCTGAAGACTCTTAGAAGACATTAATTATATGGGAAATTTAGCAAGTGTGAATTCTGGCTTCATGAGATTTCTTTTCTTGGCCATATTGTCTCTAAGGATGGAATTTCCGTTGATCCTTCTAAAACCAAGGCAATCCAAGAATGGCCAGCACCGACAAGTATAACTGAGGTACACAGTTTTATTGGTTTAGCAGGTTATTATCGACGTTTCGTCCAGAATTTTGCCAGATTGGCTAACCCATTGACAAAGCTCACACGTAAAGGGATTAAATTTGTCTGGACAAAATAGTGTGAAGAATGTTTTGAAGAACTAAAGAGAAGATTAGTCAATGCCCCTGTATTGACTCTACCATCGGGGAATGATGGGTTTTTTATTTATAGTGATGCATCGAAGAAAGGACTTGGTTGTGTCCTTATGCAGAATGATAAGGTCATTGCCTATGCATCACGACAGCTAAAAATTAATGAGCAAAACTATCCTACTCATGATCTTGAGTTAGCAGATGTGATCTTTGTTTTAAAGATATGGAGACATTACCTCTATGGTGAAAAATGTGAGATTTATACTGATCACAAGAGTTTGAAGTATATTTTCACACAAAAAGAACTCAACATGAGGCAAAGGCGATGGCTTGAACTACTCAAGGATTATGATTGCACGATACATTACCACCTGGGGAAGGCAAACAAGGTGGCAGATGCTTTGAGTAGAAAAGACCATGGAGTTTTGAATGTGATGAGAATTGAAAGGGATCCAATTTTCCTGGATCTAGTGAAGATGGACATGGGAATAACTAGGGAAGGTGAAACATCAATGCTTTTTCAAATGGTTTCCAAACCATCATTACTAGAAAGGATTAAGAGTTCTCAGACCAATGATGAAGAATTTCAGAAGAAGATTAAAGGTGTGAATGATGGAAGATTGAGGGACTTTGTGTATAAGGATGGAATTTTGAAATTCGGGAAGAGACTTTGTGTTCCCGATATACCTGATCTAAAAAGGGAATTGCTGGATGATGCTCATAGTTCCATCTTCTCTATACACCCTAGGAGCACCAAAATGTATAGATATTTGAAGGAACATTTTTGGTGGGACAATATGTAGAGGGAGATTGCTGATTTTGTGTCGAGGTGTATGGTTTGTCAACAAGTGAAAGTTGGAAGGAAACATCTTGGTGGAGTATTTCAACCTCTTCCCATACCTGATTGGAAATGGGATAATATTACGATGGACATTTTCATGGGACTACCAAAGACTCCTAGAAGGAATGATGCAATATGGGTCATTGTTGATCGACTTACTAAGTCAGCACATTTTCTGGCTATACGGGAGGATCTACCACTTGAACGTCTAACAAGACTATATATTAATGAAGTTGTAAGACTTCATGGAGTACCCCTATCGATTGTTTTTGATCGTGATCCTCGTTTTACTTCAAGATCCTAGAAAAGTCTTCAAAAGGCCTTGGATACTGAACTTCGTTTGAGCACTGCCTATCACCCTCAAACAGATGGACAATCAGAACGGACTATTCAAACCTTAGAAGACATGTTGAGATCATGCTCTCTTGACTTTCAGGGTATGTGGGATCAATATTTACCACTGGTAGAATTTTCCTATAACAACATCTTCCATTCGAGTATTCAGATGGCACCATATGAAGCATTATACGGAAAGAGATGTCGTACACCAACCTGTTGGGATGACGTTGGTGAAAGAAAACATGTAGGCGCAGAACTGGTGGAGGAAACGGTGGAAAAGGTGAAAGTAATCCAAAATCAAATCAAAGCAGCTCAAAGTAGGCAGAAGAGCTATGCCGATAATCGAAGGAAGGATTTGGAATTTCAAGTCGGTGATCATGTTTTTCTGAAGGCATCTTCATGGAATGGAGTTATACGTTTTGGTAAGAAAGGTAAATTGAGTCCCAGGTACATCGGACCTTTTGAAATTCTAGAACGAATTGGGGTTGTAGCTTACCGATTGGCAATGCCGCCAAGTCTCTCCAAAGTTCACGATGTGTTCCACGTATCTCTGTTGAGGAAATACATGCCTGACCCAACGCATGTACTCACCTATGAGGAATTAGAACTGGAACCCGATATTTCCTATTGTGAAGAGCCCGTCAGGATTCTTGATGTGAGGGAGCAGGTGCTGAGAAACCAGACGACTCGTCTGGTGAAGGTTTTGTGGAGAAATCTTAAAATGGAAGTGGCAACGTGGAAACCGGAGGAATTTATGATGAAAAACCACCCGAGTCTTTTTATGCAGTAATACCCTAGAAATTCCGAGGACGCAATTATTTGAAGGAGGGGAGAATGTAACACCCCAAGCTTCCACTATACGTTTCCCTTCGAATAATGCAATAGCGTGTGTTGTACGCAACCTCGAGCTCTAACACACACCACAACTAATTAAACTAGCCGTTGTGAATATTAATACCTACTTTTTGAAATTTTATAAATTTTATTTATCAAAATGGACTTCATTTTTGGATTCGGAATATTGAAATTAGCCTATGTTGAATTTTTGGTATTTTTCTGAGAACTTCTAAATTTTTATGAATAGTGGAAAATACTTAAAAACAACTTATTTAATCAAAATAATTTATAGTGATAAATTATAATATTTAGTGGTTTTAAAATATAATTAGAATATATTTTTACCATTTTATCCAATGGTGGTCATTAGAATTAATTTAACATTGAAATTGGACATAAACAATTGCCATTCTTTTGATATAAATTGTTTTTAAAAACACACTATTTGTTGTAACAGCGGAAATTAATTATAAAATTAATTAATACAACTTATATGTTTGTAATTTTGTAAAATAGACATCATTTTTGAATTCGGAATATCAATTATAGCTTAGGGTGATATTTTGGCCTTATTCTGAAAAACATCAAATATTTGATGAATAGTGAAACCACTAAGTGGTTGTTAAAAACTGATTTTTTCGTTAAAATGAAATATTACCACTTCTGTGATTTGATTTTCAAAAATCTGACATACATGGTTGTCATTAAGAAGTAAAATGTGGTTCAATGAGATTAAAATAATTTTTTGGTGAATAGTAACTTTTAAGTTCTTAATCGCGATTAGAGGTAATTAGTGTAGTTTAAGGTAAAAATATTGTTTTAATAATATGAGATGAGCTTGACACTTGTCCTACTCCTATTGGATGAGTCATGGCCGACCAAGATAAACCATGGGTCAACTTGGGGACCCCATGGATCCACTTTAGTTGGAAAATGATATTAATATATATTTATTTAATGTTAAAATTAAATTGACACAAACATGAGTTGTTTTACTAAAACAGTTTTTAAGTGGGGTTACACAGATCCAAATTTTGACTATAAATATTCATTAGAAAGATAAAAAGATTTCTTACATCATAGTATTTTTTTTTATAATTTTTAGACATTAAATAAATTAAATTATTTATGACATCATTATGATGCAGCGATGACCTCATTATTTAACGATTTAAATAAAATGAAAAGATAAAGCAAAATCCAAGGATTACACTTGTCCAAAGCCTATTGGATGAGGAGATTTCGAACCCTTATCACCTTAGCCACGAATTATATAAGTGTGGAACCTTTATAATCCGAAAATCATTGTATAATAATGTAACATTTTAATCTTTCCAAAAGAGCCCCTCCTCTCCTCTTATAAAAGGCCCCCACCTCTACCACCCTATTCACACTTCCAAGCCTTTTGGTTCGGCCAACCTCTGCCCAAATACTCTCCCAACTTTTCTCCCTTCATCCTAGAAGCTTTACGTTAGTCATAAAGCCATCCTAAGGAGTCCTTTTGATCAAATCAAAAGGAAGAACCCGAAGAAGAGGTAACATTTTCGTCACCCTCTTTCAAGTTTCTTTCTTCTTCCACTCCCACTTTGTTTATTATTTCAATTCTAAAATTATAAATCCAGTATCTTCTATATACTGTGATGTTATTATAAATATGGAACAACCATATTCATTATTCTACCCATCATTTGAATGACATGTCACCATATGTGCGTACGTACGGCTTACCGTCTCCACGTCGTGGTGTAATTGTTATTCAATATATTATTATTTAGATGGGTATAATAATGATATGTAATTCATGTAAATAATAAATATAACATGATTATTATTCTGTATATATGATATAATATCCAATTATATGTTATTTTAATATCAAAATAATGATATTGTCGCTCATGCGTACGTACGGACTACCGTCTCCACGAACGCGATGAGATTCATTCTCCGTCGTATCCATTCAAGTATAATTATCATTTGATGATTTAAAAATAATGTTTAAGGACATGATATCATTCTGGATATGAATAAGATACAACCTATCCATGAAAAACACGACTTACGTAACAAAACATATAAAAGAAAACGAGTAAGTTAACACCCGAAACAACGATAAATCTAAGATATTGTTAACAAAGCAATGTTAAAAGATCATATATGATATCATATGAATGTATATGATTCTTTTATAATTTAATAACAATTATTTCACCATTATACAAGAGGTTAACCTACCCCAACCAAGGAAAAGTACGAGGTAAGGGTTTACTTCACAACCTCTTCATTATCCAAGGTTGTTTATATATAATTATCTACTGGGACCTCATTATCATCCACATCCATGTTTCTTAAAAAATTCTTTCAAAACATTTTTACTATTAAATGGAAAATGGGTTAGAGTCATTTATACCCTTATACGTTTTTGAAAGGAATCTTACCGTCGTTTTCCAAACAATGTACTTTTTGAACTTTTTGACAAATTTAAGGTAAGAATGTTTTTTTACTTATACGGTGGGTGCATCTATTTTCCGCCATTATAACTTTGTCGAAGCTTCCCTAACAAGCTTATAAGAATATTTTCAAAGTAAATGTATTATTTTATAATTATGGGACTTTTAAATGATTTCAAAAAGGAGAGATATTTCTCTCAAATAGATTTGATTTCATCCATGTCAACATCCTTTGATGGGTTTTAAGTTTAATTGAAATTGATTTATGATACAAAACATCCATTGAACATTTTGTGAAATATTTGACTGTGGATGTGTTATTTTATACCATCCATTGTTTATGGAGAAATTGTTGACATTTCGTGTGCTAGTTTTAATACGAATATTTATGTTATGTTTAAACCTATTCATATGAGGAATGTATTGGACTTAAAATGTGACAGGTGGAGCCCGCTATAGCTCCTCGATGCATCAGTAGGTCTCATGAGACAACTAGATGTGGAATTGGATGAGGCCCTTTCCCAATATGATTTATGGTTTTGGCCGAGGCCTTAATCATTTTAGACGTCTTGGCTGAGGCCTTGACAAAATGTTTCAGAACGTCTGGCATTATACATTCTCTCATTATGAAAGTGGTTATTGATATTTCTTGTGATTATTCGTCTAGTAGAATATCCATGTGAGTAAGTAATGTCATTATTTTATTTTACTTTTTCCATATTAGGCTGAAGTTCAAGTTCAATAAGGCTTTTGTTTTAGTTATACATTTCCTTAAATGCTTATGTTTTCTTATAAAAATTTCCGCAATATTGTTATCCTTACTGAGCATCTGATGTCACGAACCAAATCTGGTCACCACCGAAACCAGTGCCAAACCTGGACCGTGACAAGGCCCGAAGGGCGTTCCTGATCCCCACGGGCTGGCACAAGTGCCCGGGTATCATAAAATGAGAATTGGGAACGATTTACCCGAGTTTATAAACTTAAAACAACAAAAGAATCCAATAAAACGAATCTGGATTTTTCAAACCAAACAATCTTTTACATAAATTCAGAACTGAATTACTTACTTAAAATAATTCAAAAAGACTATAACAAAGGTACAAAACAAAAATGAAACAGCCCAAGAACCCTCATGGCATGGGGAAACTCCCTCAAGCCACCTCCACAAGACTTCACCACCAAGGACCTGCTAGAAACCCGAACCACTGGAACAAAAAAAAATTGTACCCAACCTGCGACAAAAAAAAAACCAAGTCTACTTACACCCAAAGGTGTAAGTAGGGTGTGAGCCAATGCCCAGTAGGATACCACCACTAAGATATTCCCTGTGATAAACATTCAAAGATGAAAAGCATGCAAGTTTTCAAAAACATGTAATTCCTAGTTACAATTTCTGAAAGATGCAACTTAAAAAAAAGCAGTTTTCAAGTGGGCTAATTTAAAGAATCAACACTTTTAAAATAAATTCAAAAGCTACTGAATTTTCTAGACCAATATACCGTATGCCGACGGTAAGTATAAAGGATCTAATGAGCACAAGAAATAGGAAATAACCCCTAGGCACTAGCTAGCTGTGGGTCCCGGGTACCTCGTATCTCGGTGAGAGTAACCACAAAAATTATCCGTTCTCGTGCACGAGCCACTAGTAGGGAACATACCCATAACCTAGTGGTCCCCAATCATAATCATCATAGTTTAGTTAGAGTTGTAAGTGTCAATCCTGCTAAGTGAAACTGAGGCCAAACCCCACGGATTCACTAGCATACTAGTACACGTCCACCCACCTAGATACCAAGGTTTTCCCTTTGTGCTCAAACAAGTTCAACAAGCCAAGAAATATACTTTTCACATGATAATATCACTTCCACATCACACATTATCCAAACATCCCCATGCACATCACACAAGTCAGAAATTTTACATTTCATTAAAATTCATTTTGAAATGAAACTCACACCAAAATAGCCCACAACAATTTTTTTTCATAACATCCACAATCCAACACATCCTTTAACAATTTTATGAAGTCCCTAAAAATATGATAAACATAACATAACAGAACTATTCACATCTAAAATTTTTCATTTGAAAGTATAAACAATACAAAATAGTTTTCCAATATGGTTTCACCTCTTACATAAATCATTAAACCACTAAAAACTTTCATGAAACAATTCTAAATAGTGCACCAAAGCTTTTCAAATAAAACCCATTTCAAAACCATATTTCAAGGCCAAAATCACACCAATACAAATTAAAAACAGAATTGGAATCCCCAAAAAAATTTATTAAACAACTCCCATGTGTGATACAAACACCTCAACCAATAGTACAAAAGATCCACATGAAACGCACACGTTTTCAAAATCACTTTCAAGAAGTAAAATAAAGTTTTACACCTAAAACCCTTAAAAAACATCTTTAAGACCTAGTGGAACACCAATACCCCACAAAATCATAATTTTCATCCCAAACAAGATTTATTAAACAAAATTCATATGTTATAAAACAATCCCAAACAATACCCAAAGGGTTGCAAATGAAAACACCAAATTTTAAGCTAGAATGAAACTATAAAAACAAATTCTTTACTAAATCCAACCTAAACAGTTCACGCACCACAAACAGCATATTAGGAACATTAATAATAAGTAATTCAAGCAAACTAACTCATCTAGAAATGTTTACACATGGAATCACCTACCTTTTATGACGAAACCCTCTAAATAAGGTGCGTAACATCAACCGCACCAACCCGGCACCACAAGGAATATAAATCCAGACCTAGACCACCAAAAATTAACCTAAAAGATACCAAATCAGACCTTAATATAAAACCCCAACTTATGGACATGAGGAACTTCAAGAAATAGGAAATAAAACAAAAAGAGGATGGAGGGAACCAAGAAGGAGTTCCCTTACTTGAAATATCTTGAAAAATCGGCCCCAATCCACCCAAATATGAATCTCCAAGTACCCAAAAATGGTATGGAGGTTCGAAGGAGTAATATTAGGTCATGTGGGAACTAAAATGGGGAAAAAATTATGAAAATTGAAGGCGTTATGAAAGATTCATTTTACCTCGTCAAATCTGGTCGATTTGAGAAAGAGTATGATATATTTCCCTACGTCGCGGCTCTCCTGAGCTCCAAAATTGCGAAACCGATAATGGGGGAAATCCTCGGGGTATTGGCTTTGAGAGGGAGGTGGAATCACGGGAAAAAAGTAAAATATGAATGAGATATGAAAATTTTAAAAAAAAAATTTAAAGCAGGAAATGGGCCTACGGGCAGGCCCATTACCTAAATCAAAAACTCAAATCCATCATGATTTTGGATTTATATGTGGTCCAAATGGATATGGTGGTTTTAATATATCAGGTTATTCCAATTGGGAAGTGGAATGGGTTTAAAATAGTAAAAATTGAAGGAGTTATAGAAGAAACAAAATCAGTGTTTAAATCTGGAATTCGGCTCGCGGTTTGGCCCAAATTTTCAAAACCCACCATTTTCACCAAAATGATTGGTAAACCCCCCCAAAAAAATCAGGAATGGAAATTAAATGAAATATTAATATATAAAAAAGTCACATGTGTGACAATTATCCCCACCATAAAACTTTCCGCCCTCGGAAAGCCACATCAAGGACAAAAAAAAAACACCAAACCCAACCGACAGGCAAAAAAAAAATGGACTCATTTTCTAAGCTTTGCCCCCAAAGGCCAAAACACCTCCAGTGATCAATTAAGGAAGAAATAGTTCACAACCAAAACATACACCTCATTACTGAAATTATCAAGAACATTCAAGATTTATCCTAAAACAAAACTCCTCAAACACTATCTGAACAAGGCTCAAGAAATTTACCCAAACAAACAAGAACATCGAACAAGGTTACACTTACCTTGATATAACTAAACAATTGGAAAATCTCCAATCCCAATGTTTACTCAAGGAAGATGTATGTGGTTATATAGCTCTGAACGAGACTACCCACATCTAATCCAAGACCATGTACAAAAGTGAGTTACTGGTACAAGGATACACAAATGGGCTCCCCAACCATAAGAGACAACTTAATTTTTTTTTTCTGAGAAAGAATCAAGACACTAACAGGGGAGCCCCGAACAAACTCCCCAGTACAATGGGTAGAATCCCATTAGGAATTTTCAAAATAATATACATGAGACTCATAGTGGTTCTCCCCACCATAAGAACCATCCATCTTAACGGACCAATATGGGCCGGCATAGAAAAACCCCAAAACTTAAAGAGTTGGGGCGACAACACGGTTAGCCCGCACAGTTTGGGAAACTATGTTCTAACCATTTGGATCCTTATCAATGCACGCACTCCGTGTAGGGAGTGCCCTCCTGCTCAGGATAGTTATGGTGGAGCTAGTGATACAACTGGTGCTGATCAGCTTCTCACCATACTGGGACAATTCACGCAGGTTATGAATAACAACCTTACTCATATGGAGCACCCTGATCCGCAACGTGGAGGATCAATGCTAGACCGTTTCATGAGGCAACAACCGCCAACCATCAATGGGAGTACAAATCCTATAGTAGCTGATCAATGGATAAATTCCTTAGAGAAAATATTCCATGCCTTGGGGAGTAGTGAAATGGAGAATGTTGTCATGGTAGTTTACCGCCTCACTGGAGATGCCGATCAATGGTGGTCACTAATTCAAAACACAAAGGAAGATGATGAATTAACAAACATGGAATGGCAGGAGTTCAAAGAGCTGTTCTTAGAAAAATACTTTCCTCGAGACCATCGAGCGGATATCGAAAGGCAATTTCTGAGTCTGAGGCAGAAGGAGGATGAGAATGTCGCAAAGTATGAGGCTAACTTTACAAGGTTAGCAAGGTATGATGCAGATTACATACGTAACCCAAGAAGTAAGACTGATCGTTTCTTTGATGGGTTGAAACCATTTATCCATCGAGCTTTATTATCACAAACCTTCTCTTCATACGAAGGTATTGTCTCGTGCGCTATCAAGACGGAAAAGGAATTCTCTAAGTCTTATGACTTTAAATCAAAGCATGATAAGAAGAGATCCGCTGAAAACTCTGGGAAAGGAAATAAGGAAACAGGGAAGAAGGGTAGAAATGAATTTCCACCCTGTGATAATTGTGGTAGGAAGCACCCTGGTGCCTGTCTAAAAGGAAAAGGAGTATGTTACAAGTGTGGTGAAAAAGGCCACCAAGCTCATGAATGCAAGGGGAAGAAAGCGGCTGTCAACGTGGAATTTTATAATTGTAGAGAGAAGGGACATTATGCAAATGAATGTCCTAAGAGTCAGGGGAACTTACCTCGGAAGAGGCCATGGGATCAAGGTCAGGCTTATGCTATCACTACTGCTGAGGTGGAAGCTCCGAAAGACATGGTGGCAGGTAATTTAATGGTATCCTCAAGTTTATCAAATGCATTATTTTATTCTGGATCATCGCATTGTTTCATATCTTCCCAGTTTGCTAAGAAAATTAGATATTTCCAATTTGATTTAACAAGGGAGTTGTCGGTCAAAACCCCTAAGGGAAGTATTGTTGCAACAATGTTTTGTCGATTAGTTCCCATTAGAGCACCTAAATGTTCTTTACCTGTTGATCTCATCGTCATACCCATGATTGAATTTGATATAATCCTCGGTATGGATTGGCTTTCGGACCATGACGCAAAAATTTATTGTAAGAGGAAATAGGTTAAGATTCTTGATGATGATGATAAGGAACACCTTATCTTTAGAGCATAATCATCGCCACATAATTCTGATCTAGATCCACCCCCAGTAGCTCAACAAAATTCAATTATTGGGGAGGAAGAGAAGGAAATTACTAAGGATGAGGAAAGGAATATTCAAATAGAGGATGCACCTATTGTGAGAGAATATGTTGATGTGTTTCCAGAAGATTTACCTGGACATCCTCCAGAACAAGAAGTTGAGTTTTCCATTGATTTAATTCCTGGATCAAGGCCCATATCGAAGACCCCTTATAGAATGGCCACTGTGGAATTAGTTGATCTAAAGAAACAACTAGAGGAATTGACTAATAAGGGATTTATTCGCCCTAGTTTTTCTCCTTGGGGAGCCCCTGTTCTTTTTGTTAAGAAGAAAGATGGATCAATGAGGTTGTGCATTGATTATAGGGAGATCAATGCTATAACAATAAAGAACAAGTATCCCCTACCTCGCATTGATGATTTGTTTGACCAACTGCATGGAGCTCAATACTTTTCAAAGATTGGCCTTCGGTCTAGATACCATTAGTTGTGTGTGAAGAAGGAAGACGTTCCAAAGACAGCATTTCGAACAAGGTACGGGCATTACGAGTTTACAGTAATGCCTTTTGGATTGACTAATACACCCTCTGTTTTCATGGATCTAATGAATAGAGTTTTCAAGGAATATCTTGATGACTTTGTAGTGGTATTTATTGATGATATCTTGGTATACTCCAAAAGCCACGAAGATCATGAAAATCACTTATGCGTTATCCTGAAGACTCTTAGAAGACATTAATTATATGGGAAATTTAGCAAGTGTGAATTCTGGCTTCATGAGATTTCTTTTCTTGGCCATATTGTCTCTAAGGATGGAATTTCCGTTGATCCTTCCAAAACCAAGGCAATCCAAGAATGGACAGCACCG
The DNA here is from genome assembly GCA_963277665.1 of Viscum album. Lineage (NCBI taxonomy): Eukaryota > Viridiplantae > Streptophyta > Magnoliopsida > Santalales > Viscaceae > Viscum > Viscum album. Next base: position 1,391,745,048 of record OY728130.1, on the reverse strand, counting down.
ACAAGTATAACTGAGGTACACAGTTTTATTGGTTTAGCAGGTTATTATCGACGTTTCGTCCAGAATTTTTCCAGATTGGCTAACCCATTGACAAAGCTCACACGTAAAGGGATTAAATTTGTCTGGACAAAAGAGTGTGAAGAATGTTTTGAAGAACTAAAGAGAAGATTAGTCAATTCCCCTGTATTGACTCTACCATCAGGGAATGATGGGTTTGTTATTTATAGTGATGCATCGAAGAAAGGACTTGGTTGTGTCCTTATGCAGAATGATAAGGTCATTGCCTGTGCATCACGACAGCTAAAAATTCATGAGCAAAACTATCCTACTCATGATCATGAGTTAGCAGCTGTGATCTTTGTTTTAAAGATATGGAGACATTACCTCTATGGTGAAAAATGTGAGATTTATACTGATCACAAGAGTTTGAAGTATATTTTCACACAAAAAGAACTCAACATGAGGCAAAGGCGATGGCTTGAACTACTCAAGGATTATGATTGCACGATACATTACCACCTGGGGAAGGCAAACAAGGTGGCAGATGCTTTGAGTAGAAAAGACCATGGAGTTTTGAATGTGATGAGAATTGAAAGGGATCCAATTTTCCTGGATCTAGTGAAGATGGACATGGGAATAACTAGGGAAGGTGAAACATCAATGCTTTTTCAAATGGTTTCCAAACCATCATTACTAGAAAGGATTAAGAGTTCTCAGACCAATGATGAAGAATTTCAGAAGAAGATTAAAGGTGTGAATGATGGAAGATTGAGGGACTTTGTGTATAAGGATGGAATTTTGAAATTCGGGAAGAGACTTTGTGTTCCCGATATACCTGATCTAAAAAGGGAATTGCTGGATGATGCTCATAGTTCCAACTTCTCTATACACCCTAGGAGCACCAAAATGTATAGAGATTTGAAGGAACATTTTTGGTGGGACAATATGTAGAGGGAGATTGCTGATTTTGTGTCGAGGTGTATGGTTTGTCAACAAGTGAAAGCTGGAAGGAAACATCTTGGTGGAGTATTGCAACCTCTTCCCATACCTGATTGGAAATGGGATAATATTACGATGTACATTGTCATGGGACTACCAAAGACTCCTAGAAGGAATGATGCAATATGGGTCATTGTTGATCGACTTACTAAGTCAGCACATTTTCTGGCTATACGGGAGGATCTACCACTTGAACGTCTAACAAGACTATATATTAATGAAGTTGTAAGACTTCATGGAGTACCCCTATCGATTGTTTCTGATCGTGATCCTCGTTTTACTTCAAGATCCTGGAAAAGTCATCAAAAGGCCTTGGATACTGAACTTCGTTTGAGCACTGCCTATCACCCTCAAACAGATGGACAATCAGAACGGACTATTCAAACCTTAGAAGACATGTTGAGATCATGCTCTCTTGACTTTCAGGGTATGTGGGATCAATATTTACCACTGGTAGAATTTTCCTATAACAATAGCTTCCATTCGAGTATTCAGATGGCACCATATGAAGCATTATATGGAAAGAGATGTCGTACACCAACCTGTTGGGATGACGTTGGTGAAAGAAAACATGTAGGCCCAGAACTGGTGGAGGAAACGGTGGAAAAGGTGAATGTAATCCAAAATCACATCAAAGCAGCTCAAAGTAGGCAGAAGAGATATGCCGATAATCGAAGGAAGGATTTGGAATTTCAAGTCGGTGATCATGTTTTTCTGAAGGCATCTTCATGGAATGGAGTTATACGTTTTGGTAAGAAAGGTAAATTGAGTCCCAGGTACATCGGACCTTTCGAAATTCTAGAACGAATTGGGGCTGTAGCTTACCGATTGGCAATTCCGCCAAGTCTCTCCAAAGTTCACGATGTGTTCCACGTATCTCTGTTGAGGAAATACATGCCTGACCCAACGCATGTACTCACCTATGAGGAATTAGAACTGGAACCCGATATTTCCTATTGTGAAGATCCCGTCAGGATTCTTGATGTGAGGGAGCAGGTGCTGAGAAACCAGACGACTCGTCTGGTGAAGGTTTTGTGGAGAAATCTTAAAATGGAAGTGGCAACGTGGGAACCTGAGGAATTTATGATGAAAAACCACCCGAGTCTTTTTATGCAGTAATACCCTAGAAATTCCGAGGACGCAATTATTTGAAGGAGGGGAGAATGTAACACCCCAAGCTTCCACTGTACGTTTCCCTTCGAATAATGCAATAGCGTGTGTTGTACGCAACCTCGAGCTCTAACACACACCACAACTAATTAAACTAGCCGTTGTGAATAGTAATACCTACTTTTTGAAATTTTATAAATTTTATTTATCAAAATGGACTTCATTTTTGGATTCGGAATATTGAAATTAGCCTATGTTGAATTTTTGGTATTTTTCTGAGAACTTCTAAATTTTTATGAATAGTGGAAAATACTTAAAAACAACTTATTTAATCAAAATAATTTATAGTGATAAATTATAATATTTAGTGGTTTTAAAATATAATTAGAATATATTTTTACCATTTTATCCAATGGTGGTCATTAGAATTAATTTAACATTGAAATTGGACATAAACAATTGCCAATCTTTTGATATAAATTGTTTCTTAAAAACACGCTATTTGTTGTAACAACGGAAATTAATTATAAAATTAATTAATACAACTTATATGTTTGTAATTTTGTAAAATAGACATCATTTTTGAATTCGGAATATCAATTATAGCTTAGGGTGAAATTTTGGCCTTATTCTGAAAAACTTCAATTTTTGATGAATAGTGAAACCACTAAGTGGTTGTTAAAAACTGATTTTTTCGTTAAAATGAAATATTACCACTTCTGTGATTTGATTTTCAAAAATCTGACATACATGGTTGTCATTAAGAAGTAAAATGTGGTTCAATGAGATTAAAATAATTTTTTTGGTGAATAGTAACTTTTAAGTTCTTAATCGCGATTAGAGGTAATTAGTGTAGTTTAAGGTAAAAATATTGTTTTAATAATATGAGATGAGCTTGACACTTGTCCTACTCCTATTGGATGAGTCATGGCCGACCAAGATAAACCATGGGTCAACTTGGGGACCCCATGGATCCACTTTAGTTGGAAAATGATATTAATATATATTTATTTAATGTTAAAATTAAATTGACACAAACATGAGTTGTTTTACTAAAACAGTTTTTAAGTGGGGTTACACAGATCCAAATTTTGACTCTAAATATTCATTAGAAAGATAAAAAGATTTCCTACATCATAGTATTTTTTTTATAATTTTTAGACATTAAATAAATTAAATTATTTATGACATCATTATGATGCAGCGATGACCTCATTATTTAACGATTTAAATAAAATGAGAAGATAATGAAAAATACAAGGATTACACTTGTCCAAAGCCTATTGGATGAGGAGATTTCGAACCCTTATCACCTTATCCATGAATTATATAAGTTTGTAACCTTTAGAATCCGAAAATCATTGTATAATAATGTAACATTTTAATCTTTCCAAAAGAGCCCCTCCTCTCCTCTTATAAAAGGCCCCCACCTCTACCACCCTATTCACACTTCCAAGCCTTTTGGTTCGGCCAACCTCTGCCCAAATACTCTCCCAACTTCTCTCCCTTCATCCTAGAAGCTTTACGTTAGTCATAAAGCCATCCTAAGGAGTCCTTTTGATCAAATCAAAAGGAAGAACCCGAAGAAGAGGTAACATTTTCGTCACCCTCTTTCAAGTTTCTTTCTTCTTCCACTCCCACTTTGTTTATTATTTCAATTCTAAAATTATAACTCCAGTATCTTCTATATACTGTGATGTTATTATAAATATGGAACAACCATATTCATTATTCTACCCATCATTTGAATGGCATTTCACCATACATGCGTACGTACGGCTTACCGTCTCCACGTCGTGGTGTAATTGTTATTCAATATATTATTATTTAGATGGGTATAATAATGATATGTAATTCATGTAAATAATAAATATAACATGATTATTATTCTGTATATATGATATAATATCCAATTATATGTTATTTTAATATCAAAATAATGATATTGTCGCTCATGCGTACGTACGGACTACCGTCTCCACGAACGCGATGAGATTCATTCTCCGTCGTATCCATTCAAGTATAATTATCATTTGATGATTTAAAAATAATGTTTAAGGACATGATATCATTCTGGATATGAGTAAGATACAACCTATCCATGAAAAACACGACTTACGTAACAAAACATATAAAAGAAAACGAGTAAGTTAACACCCGAAACAACGATAAATCTAAGATATTGTTAACAAAGCAATGTTAAAAGATCATATATGATATCATATGAATGTATATGATTCTTGTATAATTTAATAACAATTATTTCACCATTATACAAGAGGTTAACCTACCCCAACCAAGGAAAAGTACGAGGTAAGGGTTTACTTCACAACCTCTTCATTATCCAAGGTTATTTATACATAATTATCTACTGGGACATCGTTATCATCCACATCCATGTTTCTTAAAAAATTCTTTCAAAACATTTTTACTATTAAATGGAAAATGGGTTAGAGTCATTTATACCCTTATACGTTTTTGAACGGAATCTTACCGTCGTTTTCCAAACAATGTACTTTTTGAACTTTTTGACAAATTTAAGGTAAGAATGTTTTTTTACTTATACGGTGGGTGCAGCTATTTTCCGCCATTATAACTTTGTCGAAGCTTCCCTAACAAGCTTATAAGAATATTTTCAAAGTAAATGTATTATTTTATAATTATGGGACTTTTAAATGATTTCAAAAAGGAGAGATATTTCTCTCAAATAGATTTGATTTCATCCATGTCAACATCCTTTGATGGGTTTTAAGTTTAATTGAAATTGATTTATGATACAAAACTTCCATTGAACATTTTGTGAAATATTTGACTGTGGATGTGTTATTTTATACCATCCATTGTTTATGGAGAAATTGTTGACATTTCTTGTGCTAGTTTTAATACGAATATTTATGTTATGTTTAAACCTATTCATATGAGGAATGTATTGGACTTAAAATGTGACAGGTGGAGCCCGCTATAGCTCCTCGATGCATCAGAAGGTCTCATGAGACAACTAGATGTGGAATTGGATGAGGCCCTTTCCCAATATGATTTATGGTTTTGGCCGAGGCCTTAATCATTTTAGACGTCTTGGCTGAGGCCTTGACAAAATGTTTCAGAACGTCTGGCATTATACATTCCCTCATTATGAAAGTGGTTATTGATATTTCATGTGATTATTCGTCTAGTAGAATATCCATGTGAGTAAGTAATGGAATTATTTTATTTTACTTTTTCCATATTAGGCTGAAGTTCAAGTTCAATAAGGCTTTTGTTTTAGTTATAAATTTCCTTAAATGCTTATGTTTTCTTATAAAAACTTCCGCAATATTGTTATCCTTACTGAGCATCTGATGTCACGAACCAAATCTGGTCACCACCGAAACCAGTGCCAAACCTGGACCGTGACAAGGCCCGAAGGGCGTTCCTGATCCCCACGGGCTGGCACAAGTGCCCGGGTATCATAAAATGAGAATTGGGAATGATTTACCCGAGTTTATAAATTTAAAACAACAAAAGAATCCAATAAAACGAATCTGGATTTTTCAAACCAAATAATCTTTTACATAAATTCAGAACTGAATTACTTACTTAAAATAATTCAAAAAGACTATAACAAAGGTACAAAACAAAAATGAAACAGCCCAAGAACCCTCATGGCATGGGGAAACTCCCTCAAGCCACCTCCACAAGACTTCACCACCAAGGACCTGCTAGAAACCCGAACCACTGGAACAAAAAAAAATTGTACCCAACCTGCGACAAAAAAAAAATTAACCAAGTCTACTTACACCCAAAGGTGTAAGTAGGGTGTGAGCCAATGCCCAGTAGGATACCACCACTAAGATATTCCTTGTGATAAACATTCAAAGACGAAAAGCATGCAAGTTTTCAAAAACATGTAATTCCTAGTTACAATTTCTGAAAAATGCAACTTAAAAAAAAGCAGTTTTCAAGTGGGCTAATTTAAATAATCAACACTTTTAAAATAAATTCAAAAGCTACTGAATTTTCTAGACCAATATACCGTATGCCGACGGTAAGTATAAAGGATCTAATGAGCACAAGAAATAGGAAATAACCCCTAGGCACTAGCTAGCTGTGGGTCCCAGGTACCTCGTATCTCGGTGAGAGTAACCACAAAAATTATCCGTTCTCGTGCACGAGCCACTAGTAGGGAACATACCCATAACCTAGTGGTCCCCAATCATAATCATCATAGTTTATTTAGAGTTTTAAGTGTCAATCCTGCTATGTGAAACTGAGGCCAAACCCCACGGATTCACTAGCATACTAGTACACGTCCACCCACCTAGATACCCAGGTTTTCCCTTTGTGCTCAAACAAGTTCAACAAGCCAAGAAATATACTTTTCACATGATAATATCACTTCCACATCACACATTATCCAAACATCCCCATGCACATCACACAAGTCAGAAATTTTACATTTCATTAAAATTCATTTTGAAATGAAACTCACACCAAAATAGCCCACATCACTTTTTTTTTCATAACATCCACAATCCAACACATCCTTTAACAATTTTATGAAGTCTCTAAAAATATGATAAACATAACATAACAGAACTATTCACATCTAAAATTGTTCATTTGAAAGTATAAACAATCCAAAATAGTTTTCCAATATGGTTTCACCTCTTACATAAATCATTAAACCACTAAAAACTTTCATGAAACAATTCTAAATAGTGCACCAAAGATTTTCAAATAAAACCCATTTCAAAACCATATTTCAAGGCCAAAATCACACCAATACAAATTAAAAATAGAATTGGAATCCCCAAAAAAATTTATTAAACAACTCCCATGTGTGATACAAACACCTCAACCAATAGTACAAAAGATCCACATGAAACGCACACGTTTTCAAAATCACTTTCAAGAAGTAAAATAAAGTTTTACACCTAAAACCCTTAAAAACATCTTTAAGACCTAGTGGAACACCAATACCCCACAAAATCATAATTTTCATCCCAAACAAGATTTATTAAACAAAATTCATATGTTATAAAACAATCCCAAACAATACCCAAAGGGTTGCAAATGAAAACACCAAATTTTAAGCTAGAATGAAACTATAAAAACAAATTCTTTACTAAATCCAACCTAAACAGTTCACGCACCACAAACAGCATATTAGGAACATTAATAATAAGTAATTCAAGCAAACTAACTCATCTAGAAATGTTTACACATGGAATCACCTACCTTTTATGACGAAACCCTCTAAATAAGGTGCGTAACATCAACCACACCAACCCGGCACCACAAGGAATATAAATCCAGACCTAGACCACCAAAAATTAACCTAAAAGATACCAAATCATACCTTAATATAAAACCCCAACTTATGGACATGAGGAACTTCAAGAAATAGGAAATAAAACAAAAAGAGGATGGAGGGAACCAAGAAGGAGTTCCCTTACTTGAAAAATCTTGAAAAATTGGCCCCAATCCACCCAAATATGAATCTCCAAGTACCCAAAAATGGTATGGAGGTTCGAAGGAGTAATATTAGGTCATTTGGGAACTGAAATGGGGAAAAAATGATGAAAATTGAAGGCGTTATGAAAGATTCATTTTACCTCGTCAAATCTGGTCGATTTGAGAAAGAGTATGATATATTTCCCTACTTCACGGCTCTCCTGAGCTCCAAAATTGCGAAACCGATAATGGGGGAAATCCTCGGGGTATTGGCTTTGAGAGGGAGGTGGAATAACGGGATAAAAGTAAAATATGAATGAGATATGAAAATTTTAAAAAAAAAATTAAAGCAGGAAATGGGCCTACGGGCAGGCCCATTACCTAAATCAAAAACCCAAATCCATCATGATTTTGGATTTATATGTGGTCCAAAGGGATATGGTGGTTTTAATATATCAGGTTATTCCAATTGGGAAGTGGAACGGGTTTAAAATAGTAACAATCGAAGGAGTTATAGAAGAAACAAAATTAGTGTTTAAATCTGGAATTCGGCTCGCGGTTTGGCCCAAATTTTCAAAACCCACCATTTTCACCAAAATGATTGGTAAACCCCCCCAAAAAAATCAGGAATGGAAATTAAATAAAATATTAATATATAAAAAAGTCACGTGTGTGACAATTCTCCCCACCATAAAACTTTCCGCCCTCGGAAAGCCACATCAAGGACAAAAAAAACACCAAACCCAACCGACAGGCAAAAAAAAATGGACTCATTTTCTAAGCTTTTCCCCCAAAGGCCAAAACACCTCCAGTGATCAATTAAGGAAGAAATACTTCACAACCAAAACATACACCTCATTACTGAAATTATCAAGCACATTCAAGATTTATCCTAAAACAAAACTCCTCAAACACTATCTGAACAAGGCTCAAGAAATTTACCCAAACAAACAAGAACATCGAACAAGGTTACACTTACCTTGATATAACTAAACAATTGGAAAATCTCCAATCCCAACGTTTACTCAAGGAAGATGTATGTGGTTATATAGCTCTGAACGAGACTACCCACATCTAATCCAAGACCATGTACAAAAGTGAGTTACTGGTACAAGGATACACAAATGGGCTCCCCAACCATAAGAGACAACTTAATTATTTTTTTCCGAGAAAGAATCAAGACACTAACAGGGGAGCCCCAAAAAAACTCCCCAGTACAACGGGTAGAATCCCATTAGGAATTTTCAAAATAATATACATGAGACTCATAGTGGTTCTCCCCACCATAAGAACCATCCATCTTAACTGACCAATATGGGCCGGCATAGAAAAACCCCAAAACTTAAAGAGTTGGGGCGACAACACGGTTAGCCCGCACAGTTTGGGAAACTATGTTCTAACCATTTGGATCCTTATACCTACATGGTTTTCTAGGGAATGGTTACTAATAAGTGTTCACTCAACATGTCTAGAAATATCTAAAACCATTCCCCTGAACCAAAAGGAAACCAAAGGGGAAAAGAAAGTCATTGGGAGATAACATGGGGATGAGGCCCGCCACCTCTTTCCACCGAACGTGAACAAATGAAGAAAGATGACAATAACAAAAGTTTAAACTATTCTCTTCTCTCATACTAAGAACATTTATTTGTTCAAGGTTAAAAACTGCCCTGGGATTTCCTCTGACTACGTGCCAGCTTCTCTCCGGGACCTATGGCTGGAGCTGGAATGATTGAAGCATCTTCGGCCTCATAGTTAGGATTTGGAAACCCCCAAATAGAATTTCTTCTTATGATTATACAAATAACTACATGTAATCCCAGATGGGTTCACCCAGACATAACACACTCCAGAACTCACTTTACCCTAACTTTTAAATTCACTGAAATAAGGGTTTAGAGGATGCACTCACATCACACCCTGCTTCTTCGGGTGAGAAACAACAGAAATAAAGGACACATATAAACACATTCCTCTAAAATAGAGGATGTCGAGATCTCCCAAAAGGAAAAACAGTTTTGAAAAAAAATAGACTCATATAATATTGTACAACTTCACCTTCGACGAATTAGGTAGATTAAGAAACTAAGGTCTCTTTCAACCATCCACGAGCACTCTTACACAACAAGAGGATATGAAAAAAAACCAAGAAAGTAAATGGTGTATAATCATTCTACAAATCTCAAGAAAAGATTCCTTACATTGATCAACTGGAGGATTTTCCAATGGCAAAACAATCTGTTTTGCCCTTCAGTTGTGCACTAAATCTTAATGGGGGAGCACCTTATCCAATGAGAGAACCCAAGCACCCAACCAAACTGGTTCATTGGTAAAAACATGCAACAAAACATATCCAAACTCACTAATGGAACCATATTAATGGTGTCCTGAAACATATATCATAGAAGACTACTAACTGGACCTTTTACCCAGCTTTCCGACCAAACACAAACAAAAAAAAACAGTTCGAACAGGAGGGGTTCTTGGACTCAAAACATCCCACAACATCAACATTTTCAAAAACCCATAATAAAAACCATCCCAAAATATTCATCAAGAAAACATGTTTTTCTTTAAAACCATTTCTGAAAAAAAATGGTTCAGCGGTGAGCGTATCCACCAATGGTACCCCATGGGCCTCACACATGCATGTTTTTGTGCCACACGAGGCACCCTCCTCATATCCGTCCTAGCACTCATCCAGTCATGCCATCAACCATCTATCATCCCATATAACCCCATGCATGTGGTCACTCATGGAAATACCAAAGGTCAATGCACTGATTTATTTCAACTTTTCAAAACCAAAACGGTCAACCAACACATCATTCTTATCAAAACCGCTAACCAGGAGGTCGAACCCAAATTACCGCATTAAAAAATACTTTTCAGAAAGGCACAATCGCTCCAATGAAAACTCACATTCAATTTATTTACATCAATTTCAAAACATCTCATCCCATAAAAAAAATTTTAATAGTTTAGAAAACTTTAATGGGAACACTTTTTCAAAACCAACTTCAATATAGTTTCTGCTTTCAAAAGAGGTGTAAGAACACAATTTTCCATTTCAAAATTATTCTGAATATTCAGTTCCACCATTTCATAAATCAAAACATTTCATATTTATTTGAAAATAATTTCACGAAAACATTACACTTCCTAAAACCAAGTCACTTTAAAACCAAAGTTCCAAGATTTCAAATCTAAAGAACACCAGACAATGCGAGAGGAAACTAGTTTCAGTGGGTGACTTGGACATATAGTTGGCGGCCATATTCCAATCACTTCACTGTCACAGAGAGTGTTCTAGGGAATATCCCAGGCTCCACTTGGCTTGCCAGACCCTGCGAGCTCATTGATACCATTAACCCAACTCTCTTTTCATTTCCACTAATCATCATCAAACCAAGAAAACCAAAAAAACATAGACAAATCCCAACTTCCCCTGGTGACTTGAATCCTGAAATGAGGTGTGGTGATCAAGCACACTACCCATAACCAGAATTACATGTCCCAAAAATCATAACTCTAGACTATCCGGACTATTTCCCAAATAACATGACTCCAATGGAGCGAACCTCCTCTAATACCATTTTGTCACGAACCAAATCTGGTCACCACCGAAACCAGTGCCAAACCTGGACCGTGACAAGGCCCGAACGGCGTTCCTGATCCCCACGGGCTGGCACAAGTGCTCGGGTATCATAAAATGAGAATTGGGAATGATTTACCCGAGTTTATAAACTTAAAACAACAAAAGAATCCAATAAAACGAATCTGGATTTTTCAAACCAAACAATCTTTTACATAAATTCAGAACTGAATTACATACTTAAAATAATTCAAAAAGACTATAACAAAGGTACAAAACAAAAATGAAACAGCCCAAGAACCCTCATGGCATGGGGAAACTCCCTCAAGCCACCTCCACAAGACTTCACCACCAAGGACCTGCTAGAAACCCGAACCACTGGAACAAAAAAAAATTGTACCCAACCTGCGACAAAAAAAAATAACCAAGTCTACTTACACCCAAAGGTGTAAGTAGGGTGTGAGCCAATTCCCAGTAGGATACCACCACTAAGATATTCCCTGTGATAAACATTCAAAGATGAAAAGCATGCAAGTTTTCAAAAACATGTAATTCCTAGTTACAATTTCTGAAAGATGCAACTTAAAAAAAAGCAGTTTTCAAGTGGGCTAATTTAAAGAATCAACACTTTTAAAATAAATTCAAAAGATACTGAATTTTCCAGCCCAATATACCGTATGCCGACGGTAAGTATAAAGGATCTAATGAGCACAAGAAATAGGAAATAACCCCTAGGCACTAGCTAGCTGTGGGTCCCAGGTACCTCGTATCTCGGTGAGAGTAACCACAAAAAATTATCCGTTCTCGTGCACGAGCCACTAGTAGGGAACATACCCATAACCTAGTGGTCCCCAATCATAATCATCATAGTTTAGTTAGAGTTGTAAGTGTCAATCCTGCTAAGTGAAACTGAGGCCAAACCCCACGGATTCACTAGCATACTAGTACACGTCCACCCACCTAGATACCCAGGTTTTCCCTTTGTGCTCAAACAAGTTCAACAAGCCACGAAATATACTTTTCACATGATAATATCACTTCCACATCACAAATTATCCAAACATCCCCATGCACATCACATAAGTCAGAAATTTTACATTTCATTAAAATTCATTTTGAAATGAAACTCACACCAAAATAGCCCACAAGACTTTTTTTTCATAACATCCACAATCCAACACATCCTTTGACAATTTTATAAAGTCCCTAAAAATATGACAAACATCACATAACAGAACTATTCACATATAAAATGGTTCATTTGAAAGTATAAACAATCCAAAATAGTTTTCCAATATGGTTTCACCTCTTACATAAATCATTAAACCACTAAAAACTTTCATGAAACAATTCTAAATAGTGCACCAAAGCTTTTCAAATAAAACCCATTTCAAAACCATATTTCAAGGCCAAAATCACACCAATACAAATTAAAAACAGAATTGGAATCCCCAAAAACATTTATTAAACAACTCCCATGTGTGATACAAACACCTCAACCAATAGTACAAAAGATCCACATGAAACACACACGTTTTCAAAATCACTTTCAAGAAGTAAAATAATGTTTTACACCTAAAACCCTTAAAAACATCTTTAAGACCTAGTGGAACACCAATACCCCACAAAATCATAATTTTCATCCCAAACAAGATTTATTAAACAAAATTCATATGTTATAAAACAATCCCAAACAATACCCAAAGGGTTGCAAATGAAAACACCAAATTTTAAGCTAGAATGAAACTATAAAAACAAATTCTTTACTAAATCCAACCTAAACAGTTCACGCACCACAAACAGCATATTAGGAACATTAATAATAAGTAATTCAAGCAAACTAACTCATCTAGAAATGTTTACACATGGAATCACCTACCTTTTATGACGAAACCCTCTAAATAAGGTGCGTAACATCAACCGCACCAACCCGGCACCACAAGGAATATAAATCCAGACCTAGACCACCAAAAATTAACCTAAAAGATACCAAATCAGACCTTAATATAAAACCCCAACTTCTGGACATGAGGATCTTCAAGAAATAGGAAATAAAACAAAAAGAGGATGGAGGGAACCAAGAAGGAGTTCCCTTACTTGAAATATCTTGAAGAAATCGGCCCCAATACACCCAAATATGAATCTCCAAGTACCCAGAAATGGTATGGAGGTTCGAAGGTGTAATATTAGGTCATGTGGGAACTAAAATGGGGAACAAATGATGAAAATTGAAGGCATTATGAAAGATTCATTTTACCTCGTCAAATCTGGTCGATTTGAGAAAGAGTATGATATATTTCCCTACTTCGCGGCTCTCCTGAGCTCCAAAATTGCGAAACCGATAATGGGGGAAATCCTCGGGATATTGGCTTTGAGAGGGAGGTGGAATCACGGGAAAAAAGTAAAATATGAATGAGATATGAAAATTTAAAAACAAAACTAAAGCAGGAAATGGGCCTACGGGCAGGCCCATTACCTAAATCAAAAACCCAAATCCATCATGATTTTGGATTTATATGTGGTCCAAAGGGATATGGTGGTTTTAATATATCAGGTTATTCCAATTGGGAAGTGTAATGGGTTTAAAATAGTAAAAATTTAAGGAGTTATAGATGAAACAAAATTAGTGTTTAAATCTGGAATTCGGCTCGTGGTTTGGCCCAAATTTTCAAAACCCACCATTTTCACCAAAATGAGTTGTAAAACCCCCCAAAAAAATCAGGAATGGAAATTAAATGAAATATTAATATATAAAAAAGTCGCGTGTGTGACATCTGAGCTCACCCCTTTCAATGTTTTAATATTTTCCAGGATGTGAAGAAGTGTATTATGACTGACTTGCAGGAATAGTCAGTGAGGATATGAGTGTGGACTATGAAGACCATGTTATTGTAGTTTGTTTACTTTTTGATGTAATGAAAGACTTATGAATGTATCTAGTATTTCCAAGGCTACTAAACTAATCGGTCTTTCGAGACTTGATCTTTTGTGATCATGCCAATGTTACGAAGTAATACACCGACTCTGGGTAGCTGGGGTCGTGGCGTTACACAAAGAACTTGAATACAATATTTTGATACCAATCATGACTTATAGGTATAAAATCTACCATTCATATTTGGTTTTATACTAAAAAAATCTCTTTTCACCTTCTGTTTCTTGCCACTTCATGTGCATTTACCTTGTTCTAAACAAGTCTTGTGTACATGGGGTCCATTTTAGATTCCATGGATTTTAAATATTTCATATAATCACAAACCTTTATATATTTATAGTATGTGTTAGGTTCATTTCCTATGAACATTTCCTATTAATAATTTTCTATAATAAATCCATATCTCATCTCCTGAGTTGTGAAATAATTCCAAAATTCTAAAAAACAATTAAAAAAAATCAAAGTTCATTAATGTTTTTTTAAATTTTTATTTATCTCTATATCAATTTTTTAAATTGGCTCAACTTCCACCTAATGTACACTTCCTCTTTCTTGATCATAAACTTCTCTTATTTTAATTTTCCTCCAACTAACTCTCGAAGTTATGCATTTTTTCTTTTTAAAAACAACACACCATGACACAAACACTTTGTATTCAATATGATTATAGAAATAATATCCTATATTATTCTTTGGGATAATAAAAAAACTACAATGTATTAAATTTTGAGTTAATATTTTCAAAACCTAATGGTTTTATGAAGTATTTTCATCCCAAAATTATAATAAAAGGAAGAATGGGATGTTTCCTTGTAAATATCTCAAATAGTGTCTTTATGATTACTTTAGATGGAAAAAAATTAGTATAAAATATAATATTGTGGATAATAACCCTATAATTAAATATAAAGGTTACATTGAATCATAAGCAATCAAAATATATCTAACAAGGTAAAATTTATCCAATTAGACACACCATTCCATTGTTATTTTCTAGGATGTGTGAGTTGTGTATCAAATCTACAATTCCTCATATAATAAATTAACTATTTTCTAACGTATTAACCTCTATATTTAGATCATTAAACTTTAGTATTTTTAAAATTTGACTATGGACTAAAATGTTAAAGTCTTTGAATATTTAAAAATTTTCCTAATTATGGGTTATAAAAAATAAAATTTTGTATCGATTAAATTCATCAATAAAGGAAACTAAATAACCATAACCATAACATGTATGAGTACTCATTAGCATGAGTATGTCACTATGTATGATATCCAATAGTCTACAAGCCATTTAAGGGTTTCAATTAAAATAATATATGGTTTTCATTCCTAAAAAAAGATTCAAAATTCTCAAATGATTTATAATAGAATGGTTCCAATAACCTATCATTATTATGTATTTATATGAGTTTATCAATTATATGCCAATGGATAAAATTCTAAGGGTAGTGGGTATTATAATCAACCCTATCCTTCATAATTTTAATGATAAAATATAATTACCTATAACAAGAATATATAAACCATTAACCACATTCCTGATACCGTAGAATATTTCATTAATATATATATATATATATAACCAATCATGTTATTAATAATAAATGAAAAACCCTATTTTCCAAAATAAATACATATATAAATTTTTTATTTATGTTGAGTACATAATAATAATTCACCATTATTTGGTATAAATTTACTTAGTAAAATCATTCCGTATGTGAAGACTTCTAATACCAAAACTCTTGCTCCATTAATAAGATGAAGATCTATATCACCCATTATCAACCCTGATATCACTGAGCATGTGTTTATCAGCATAAATATGTGTGACATACTTTTTATATAATATTCAAGACTCATAGACGGTGGAATTAATCTCTATATCATTCACATTCAAATTATCAAAATGATTCTCTTTGAAAAAACATCTAAATCCTAGATATCAATTTTGAATTGTTCTATAGTCATACCTATAAGGGATATTAATATGATAATCATAAAATATACCATATCCTATTAATATGAAATATATAAGGTTCAGTATAATGCATTATATATTTTCATCAATGATTTTTAATTATTTTAATACTAGTAAAAATGATAACCTGCACATTATAACTATTTGGTTCACCATGATCCATATTTCAACATGACTTTCAGTAGTATGAAAATGTAAACAATCCATGACTATGTATGATAGATATTTTTCCCACAATATCACATATGATTCTAGGATAGAAAAGTGGATAAAATTATTTATCTGAAACCATTTAATGGATTCACTTTACTATATTTCCCTAGTATCCTTACATTAGGGGTTTCCATCTAGTGTCACCAAATTTAAATTCCAAAAATAAGTCACCTAACCATTAGCATACCCATATTACTTTATGTCCTTAAAAATATTTATTCATAAGACCATAACTATTAGGGTATCCAATAATGAATGATCAAGGTCTTGACAATTTCTTCATTAAAATTAATCTAAAACATAGTATTTATAGGGGTTTCCTTTTAAATTTTTGACTATATAAATATACATCATATTCATTTTAAATTATTAACTATTGAATAAAATGAAATATTTATATTCAAATGCTTTATTACATTGGGTATTCGTACGTCTAATGATTTATTTTTATAATCCATGTTCCTTCTACTAAATTAATGTGTTTGAACCACATTAATGGGTAAATTTTTTCACAACCCCTATATTTTTACTACTTATCCAAGAATTGAAGCAAGATGTATTCATATAGATCTGAATTCATCTCATTCATAAAGTTCAAAGAGATTTCATTTAAAGGAATATATTTATAAGATATTAACACACTTTATATGAGTAACTCTGTAATGATAGATAACCAACCCATATGAACCTTAGAATAAGGTATAATACTCAATGATGGTGGGTAATCTGACCCCAAGTCAATCACCATAAGGGAACTTTACTCCAAATACAATTAAATTCCCTGTATCTCTAACACCTAATTTTCATGAAAATGTTTTCAATTACTATTTTAAAAATTATAAATCTAAAAAAAAGTCCTGGGTATATGAAATGTAAAACTTATGGAGTCTCGCCAAGTTTGAAATTCAAGGTTCCATCTCCAAGAAGAAATTTATCACATAAATTAAAAAATACCAAATATTAATATTCATCAATAATTTACAACCATGAATAATATAATAGAATAAAAAAATTAAGAAAACATATTATTTAATATGAAAACTAATATGAACTCTTTATATATATTTTAGGCTTATAAAAATAAAATTTGATAACCCTAAATTTTAAAATTGATAATAATTTGAAAAAAATTAAGAATTTTCTAGTAAATAAATCGTAATTTTATTTCATAAGAAATTGGGCTAGCCTTTAGCTATCCCACTCAATTAGTTTATCATCACAAAGATATTATCCAAACATAAAGAAGTTCGACTAGGAGTATTATATGATGTGTAGCCTTTCTAGGTTAGTGCAGGTAGGAGGAGTATAGGTTATCATTAGGGAAGTCATGGTGTAGGGTAGCACAATGTGACTTTAACACTGGGTGGTACCAACAGATTTCATAAACCACCCTTATCTCGTTATGCATACTAAAAATTTCCCTCCCATGTAAAATAAGATTTGGGATGCATTAAATAATGAAATTTTCATCCCCATATTCTGTAATGTCCCAAAATTTCTGTATAATTTATTTTATTAATTATACAAAATTATTTTGAGACCGAAAAATCTAGCGGCACATAATTCTGAAGCCAAGAGTTCCAGGAATGATCCTTCGAAGCTTTGTTAAACATTAAATATCTTGTGTAAGCAGTTTTTCTGAAAAAATGGAATACATATTAAATGGCTACCCGGATCTGAAATCTGAGGGCACTGTTGCACTCAGGATGGTGGGTTTACCTTAGGCGCGGGTTATGTTTAGCCATCGCGGGCCTCCTATGGGAAAACCTAAAAATGGCATAACCGTAAATAAAATAATTAAATAAAGTTATTTTATTTTTAAAATGCTTATAACTAACGAACAGTTACTTGGATTAAAAAGCTGAGACCACCACTAAGCTCGTGATGGTATTCTCTCTTTAGGTAGATACTAATAATGGTTGGCGTAGGCCACCGGCAAAAGTTAGTTTTTGGCTGTAAATAAAATAATTAAGTGACAATTATTTTATTGATAAAATTCATAACTTCTAAATGGTAACACAAATTAAAAATCTGAGAGTACCATTGGGTTTGTTGGGGCGTTTTCTCGTATGGCGGAGCCTAACAATGACTTGAGTGGGTTGAGGGTGAATGTTATTAATTTATTGAACTTTTTTAAGGTACATTCAGTAAATGCGCGAGCAGAATTTTCTATCTATTGAACTAGTGCTCAGACTAAAAATATAAAGGCACCGTTGAACTCAAAATGTCGTTATTCGCTTAAGGGAGGCTTAACATCGACCATAGTGGGTTGAGAGAATAAGTTGTTTTTTTCTTTTTTCATGGAGGATTAAATAAAATAAATGTATTTTATTCTAAATATCCTCCAACCTCTCCTTTTAATATTTTGTGGCAGGAACCACAAGATAGTGGTCGGGCTTTTAAATGTTAGGAATTAAATGACTGGTTGTACAAAATGTGTAACCACCAATCCCTTTAATTAATAGGATTCATTAATTCTAAAGAAATTAATCTTTTCTTAAACTAAGAGTTATATTAACTCTTCCTTGGGGTTGGGTGTTTGTTTTGGTTGGATAAAGGAGGAGCAGGATCTTGAGGATCTTGATGAAGAACATATCTCACAATTGAGAACTGAAGATCGTCGTTCGAATGACGTCGTTGGAAGCTTGTTGCAGGAATAAATAACACCGACCCACCTTCAATCATGAGTGTTCTCCAATGTATTTAAAAGGTAGGGGTTTAATTTGATGTATGATTAATATCTATTTGTTAATTCTTATTTTTCTTGATTCTCAATGATGATGGCCAAACAAACATGTCCATCGATCCACAGATATATCACGATCCTTTCTATTTCGTTCTTCGTGCATTTTTCATCACCAAATAATTAAGAGAGGCATGAATTCAATGTTTCATTGAGAACTAAGAATGGATGCAGAGATCTCAACCCGAGTTTCCTGAATCAGCGGTCGTCACATTTTTTGGGCTTAGAACGATGATTCGGCTGCCCACGGAAGTGGTGACATGGCAGTGTGATTTCGGCGTGTGTTCAGGGCACGGCTCTAGGCGAGGTAGAGGGTGTGACATGTGGCAGCTAAGGAAAGCTGGGAGGTAGCATCCAGGCAGTGCGGTAATCTCGAGGCTCTATTGATCGGGTATCTGGAGGTGGTGGTGGCAGTCTGGCCATGCAGAAGAAGAATAAATCATGAGAGAAAAAAGATTGGATTGGTGTGAGAAATAAATTGAAAGGGGATAAAATTAAAAGGAAATAAATATAAAATAATAAAGAAGGGGAACCTAGTGGTGGAATCCGATATGCAATAAGAGGGAAGATTAATTTGTTCATGGAATGAGTTTTGGGATTGAAGGAAAATAAAATGGTTAAATAAAAAAATATAATAATTAGATTATTATTTTTGGTTGAAAAACCATAATTTGTTTGTAACTTGTTCGTACGAACTTGGTTTTGCAAACCGTCTACAGCAGTGTGACCCTCATTCCAAGACGGACATTCTGAGTCCAATATTGGATGTATTTTTTTGGGTTTTTGCATTGGGTACCCAAAACACAGGTTATTTAATAGATTTAATATTATTATTAAATCTTCGACCCACAATAACTTCTGTGTATGACGTCCGATTGACTTCCCATCAGTGGAGATATGATCATGTCATTAATATGGTCGATTCAATCTACTGTTAGATACTAAATTCATGATCATGGCTCGGGTCCACAAAACACCAAATATTATTATTATTATTATTGTTACGGGATCTTGTATCCGACATATCTCTCTCATATGGTGTCGGAATGATGAAACGTATGTGACATTGCAACCCTGAAATTAAGAGGGATTTTTCAAGAGAAACTTTGGATATTTATGTTGAGTTTGAGGAGTGGGCCACACAAGGCCCAATTCACGCATGTTGCGGTGAAATGAAACTTTTTCACCGAGTATCCATTTTGGACAAATGGGTAGTCTATATCCTGTGTTCTTTCATGTGAATCGTAATGGTATAAAAAGTTTTCTTATCTATTACCATATGAAGTGCAGCCGGGTTGGATTGAACATGAATCCAATCAGACCCTCGGCACTAAAATGCATATAGCTTACAGACCAGGAGCCTGTTTGAAAAACCTTCTGCGACGTTGGGACCCTTAGAGCGACATAGTCCTTTTGACTTAATTAGAGATTCGGAGAAACTTGGATTTTGGTCGGGTTGGATTGCACTTGAATCCAACAGGGGCCTCGGTACTAAAATTCCTATCACTTACAAACCAAGTGTCTGATTGACGCGCCATCTCTTGAATTGGAACCCTTATGACATGAAGGTCCTTTGGTTTACTACTTTGTGGAACTTAGTGGTGTTTGTGGTATGACTAAAATCTTGAGGGGAATATTCTATGGAGCTCGAGCGCACCAAGTGTAAGGAATCCTATGGCAGGATATAACGTGAAGAAAGAAGATCGATCATATGTGGGTCAGTGCTCAGCGATCATGTGTGGGTCAGCACATGCCGATCCTGTGTGGGTCAGATCCGGTGTGGGTCAATGCTCAGCGATCCCGTGTGGGTCAGTGGGGGTTAGATACTTATCGATCTTGTGTAGGTCAAAAGAAGTTCTACTTAACAGAATAAGATGATTTAGCCTTATAACTAATCATCTATACTTTGATACTTAAATTATACCAGATTTTGATTGGGGTCTTCTATCTTTGTGGTGTTACCTTTGTGTTACTTCTATCTGGTGGAGTTACCTGTGTGGTAATTATATCTTCATGGTGTAACCTGTGTGGTACTTCTACCTTCATGGTGTTACCTTTGTGGTAGTCTTACCTCATGTATGATTTGAGTATTTCTTGATAACTTAGGTATATGTATGGGCATATACCTAAGTATAATTGATGTCTTGCTTTGTGATTTTTCCTTTGTGGAACTCTAGGAGACCTATGGGGGTCTCAGGGTCCCTACAGAGTGTTGTTATACTCACCCATGCACGGACTACACCCACACCTTGCTGTGTCTTGTGCAGATGACGGAAAGAATGGATCAAGGCTAATGGTGCTAAGACTGGAGGTTGATTGGAGGTGGACCACTAGACATGATGTACCATAGAGACGACCGTTCGAGTGTTGTACCTAGACTTCATGTACAATCCTTGGTAAATGTTCATAGAAGATGTTTTAATTTTTACTTGTACTTTAATATTGGGCATGTATTCCGGCCCCATTACATACTGTACTCCCCTATTTAATATATAGTTTTATTTGTTCTTGTATCTTCCTATGGTCTTCGATTGTGTGGGTTTGCAGGTTAAAAGGAAATGCATTTTCGGTTTTAGAGATATGCATTTCTGGTGATAGATGCCAGCCCATGGACTATGAAATGCAGGCTTGGGGTAGTCACGGCATGGGCCATAAGGGACGGGTCATGAAAAAGTGGTATCAGAGGAGTCGGTTCTACCTAATAACTAGGACTCCGATCTTTTCTGTGTGGGATAATAGTGTTAAGTGTTTTGAGTGTGATTTTCAGTTCAGGGAGTCCAGTGTTAGTGCGGTGGCCGACGTATCCATACACTAGGACCTTGAATTATGATTTCCGACTCAGTGCACGAAAGCACTATTTTCCTGTGTTTTGGAAAAGCTTTTCTTTGGTTTCTTTGTAGTCATCTCACCAGGTATAACTTAATGATCAGGGCGCAATTGTTCCTTATTAGGATGCCTCCATGTGGATAGGGATCTAGGATTCCTAAAAGAGTATATGGTTATGTCCCATTGAGCGACGAGGCTCCAGTGCAGGGCCCTCTTACTGTGTTGGCACCTTCAGGTGGTGTACCAGCAGCACCACCACCCATTGGGCATCGGTTAGAAATTGATGCTACCAGTGGACCGTACATGCCAACTGAGCGCATTACAGGAGTTCCAATGGATGAGGTCTTGATGGAGGGTAGGGATAGAGTTTTCCACCTAGTTGAGACACCAGTGGAGTAGAATGTGATCGTATCTTCAAGTCTTTTCCAATTAGTGACTATGATGACGGTCTGAATTGTGATGAGTCTTCGGTAAATGGAATGTTTCCCAAGATAGTACCTTCAGGTAATGTGTCAGCTATATCACTACCCATTACTCAGTAGTAACAACTGGCAGTACCGGTAGAGATAAAATGTAGGATTAGTGCCTTAAACATGTTTCAACATCAGATACCCCTCAGTTTTCGAGGCGAGCCCAACCCACATGAGGGTAAGGACTATTTTGAGGAGGTGGTCGAGTTTCCATCTAGCCAGGGCACCATTCGATTAGATGGCGGTCCTTGTAGATATCCTTCTTTGTGGTTAAGAAGGATGATGATAGGGTTTAAATTACTCATATCTTGCAACGAGATGACTTTTTTTGTAGACAAGCATGAGAATATTCCTCAAAGAAGGGGGTCTATTGCCATAAATAGCTAAAGGATGAGAGTTCCCTATAGCTTCTATAGCTTCGACTAGATGACATGTCTTTAGCTGAGTATTCATCAAAGCATACCAACTGTCCCAGGTACTTGATAAATATAGTATGGTCAGTGCTTCAGGGATCAGACCTCCGAGCAGGGTGTGTTTAGGGAAATCTGAGCTAGCACTATTCCTCAATGCATTCCTACTTATGTTAGGGTTCTAGAGAGAACCTTTGTGGTTGAATTTTATTTTGCTGAGCGAATAGAGCCAGTGAATGTTAATATTAGGATAGTAGGAAACCAATTCTAGTCTCAGAGATTGGGTCGTGTAAAATATTTCGGGAAGAGGAAGTGATAGGGATAGATGAATCTGTAGGGTAGTAGATATGGAAGTAGATCTAGGAGAGTAGCATGAGGTGGTATACATTTCGATATGTTACAACAACTACCCCAATGTGGTCACCACCATGCTCAGGGAGCCAGAGGATAGAACATGGGAGTAGTTTCATGTGGTCAAAGATTGTGACCCAAAGGCTCTATGAATGATTCATGGTATGGTCTTTGTCTAATACTCATTGTCGTATCAATAGATATAGGTACCAATCATTCCTACCTTCCATGAATCTTGTTCAAGACCTAGAGTTCCCAGTTAAACCATTTACTTGACCCTTACTTTTGTAGATACCTTTGGGAGGAGACTTCATAAAAACACTTATTCTGATAGTGTGATCTGACCCTTGAGGCGAGAGTTTTGGTTAGAACCTCTTGGTGGAAGTGTCGAGGCCTTATGACGTTAGTTTGGTTATGAAATGGACATCAACAGTTCATACTCAGATTGACTATATTAGTAAAAAAGGTTGTGTTTTACCTACAATATTGGAATGGGGTTTTCCTTGGTCGGTGAAAAAGGAAACCCATGAATCAAAGGATAAAATCATGCATAAGAGGTTACATCTGATCACTCTTGATTCTTCTAGGCTTACCCTCGTGGTAGTAAGAGTTTTCAGTTTTCAGTTCCCAACAGTAGTGGAAGAGTGTGGGGACATCTTTTCGAAAGATATTTCTAGGAATACCTCCCTGAAGGGAGATAGACTTCTGTTTTGGCTGGGTACTACCGGAGTTTTGAAGTAGACATCTCCAGGGCAGCAGCACCCTTGTAAGATTTTATGAAGAAGGGGGGAGCCTTTCCTTTGGATGGAGAAGTTTTATCACAGCTTTTAGAAGTTGAAACAATGACGATGGCTAGAGTGCCTCCAGGACTATGTCTGTGAGGCCTAACGTGCTCATATATCCTCATGATGGTCTCCAGAAGAATTTTTTGAAGGTGGGGAGCATGTCATCCTCTTCAGAGGTCGCACCATGGTACCTGTGACAATTTGGGAGGATATTTTAAGGGATACCATGTCTTCCTATGGGTCTCACCTCGATGAGGATTTTAGAGGTTTGGATGGGCGGCAAGCTATCTCTGAGATTCATCAGACCTTTCTAGATTCTCAGTAGAGTGGGAGAGGTGGTTTGCTGTCTATCTATTTCTTCATAGATGCACCGAGTGCATAATGTTTTCCATGTGTCGCAACTGAGAAGATGTGGTCATGATCCATCGCACGTTATCGATTAGGGAGAGTTGAACTTTGATGATGGGGAGACTTTTACAGAGTTTTTAGTGAGGATAGAGGATAGATAAGAGTGAGTACTTTGTGGGTGATCGATTCCTATGGTGCGCGTTCACTGATAGCACGAGAACCTCCTAGAGATCACATGGGAGTGGGAGGCTCATATTTGTGCTCAGTACCCCCCATTTGTTTCGTTAGTATGTATTCTAGCTTTTGGGGATGAAGATCCATAAGGTGGGGAGAATGTAATGTCCTAGAATTTCCGGATAATTGTTTTTAATGATATGGAATTATTTCAAGACCGCGAAATCTGACGACGTGTAATTCCAAGTCCCAGAGTGTCGGGAATGATATTTGGATGTTTCGATAAAATTTAAATAGCATGCGTAAGCAGTTTTCTAGAAAAAGTGGAATAATTCTTAAACGGTTGCCCGAATCAGAAATACAAGGGCACATTTGCGCTTAGGATGGCGGGTTTACCATCATCGCGACTTAAGTTTAGTCATCACTAGCCTCTTGTGGGAAAACCCGAAAATGGTATAAGAGTAAATACAATAATTAAATAATGTTATTTTATTTTTCAAATGCTTATAACTAATGAATGGTTACTTGGATTAAAAATCTGAAACCACTTCTGAGCTCGTGAGGGTATGCTCTCTTTAGGAAGATACTAACATTGGCCGGCGTAGGCCACTAGTTAAAGTTAGTTTTTTAGCCATAAATAAAATAATTAAGTGATAATTATTTTATTGTTAAAATCTATAACTTCTAAAACGTTAGTTAAATTAAAAATATGATAATATTGTTAGGTTTGTTAGGGAGTGTTCCTATTAGGATGACCCTAACCTCGACCGGTGCGAGTCTAGGGTGATCATTAATAATATATTGAACTTCTTTTAAGGTATGTTTAGAAAATGCTCGAGTAACATTTTCTAACTTTTGAACCAGTGTTTGGATTAAAAACTTGAAGGCACCATTGAACTCAGAGTGTCGGTATTCTCTTAAGGGAGGTTTAACATCGACCACAGTGGGTTGAGAATAAAATTTGGTTTTTTCTTTTTTCATGGAGGATTAAATAAAATAAATATGTTTTACTTTAAATATCCTCCCAACTATCCATTTAATTTTTGGTGGCAGGGACCACAAGAGGGTGTCCGGGCATTAAAATGATGGGCATTAAATTCCTGGTTACACAAAATGTGTAACCACCAATACCATTAATTAATAGGAATGATTATTTATAAATAAATGAATAACCTATTAATCTAAGAGTTATATTAACTCGTCCATGAGGTTTGGTGTTTGTTTCGGTTGGTGAAAGGAGGAGTAGGATCTTGAGGCTCTTGACGAAGAATGGATCTCACAATTGAGAACCGAATATTGTCGTTCGAGTGGCGTCGTTGGAAGCTTGTTGCGGGAACAACGAACAACGACCCACCTTCAATCACAAACTTTCTCCAATTGATTTATGAGGTAGGGGTTTAATTTGAAGTATGATAAATATCTATTTGTTGATTCCTCTTGTTCTTGAATCTTAATGACGATGGCCAAACAAACATGGCCATCAATCTGCACATAGACCATGATCCTTTCTATTTCATTCTTCACACGTCTTCATCACCAAATAATTAAGCATGCCATGAATTAAATGTTTCATTGAGAGTGACATATGGACATGGAGATCTCAAACCGAGTATCATGAATATGTCATCGTCCCATTTTGCAGGCTTAGAACGAAGATGCAGAGGCCCACGGAAGGGGAGACATGGCGGTGTGATTTCCAGCATGCGTTCAGGGTGCGGCTCTGGGTGAGGTAGAGGGTGTGACGTTCGGTGGTAAAGGATAGCTGGGAGGCAGTATGTAAGCGGTGTGGTAGTCTAGAGGCGATGTAGATTTGGTAGTCGAAGGTGGTGGCTGCAGTCTAGCCATGCGGAAGAATAAGAAATCGTGGGAGAAAAAAGATTAGATTGGAGAGGGAAATAAATTGAAAGGGGATAAAATTAAAATGAAATAAATATAAAATAATAAAGAAGGAGAACCTAGTGGTGGAGTCCTATTTGCAATAAGAGGGAAGAAGAATTTTTACGTGGAATGAGTTTTTGAATTTAAGGAAAATAAAATTATTAAATAAAAATAAAAATAAAATAATAATGATATTATTATTTTTGGTTGAAAACCCATAATTTGTCCGTAACATATCCGTGTGAACTATGTTTCACGAAATGTCTGCAGCAATGTGACCCTGATTCCAAGACGGACATTTTGATCCCAATATTAGATGTCTTTTTTCAGGTTTTTGGATCAGGTACTAGAAACGCTCGTGAATTAATAGATTTAATATTATTATTAAATCGTCAACCTGCCATACCGATCATGTGTGGGTAAGATACTCTATGGGTCAACGCTCAATGATCCTGTGTGGGTCAGCGTATACTGATCCTGTGTGGGTCAGCGGGGGTTAGTTTTCTATCGATCTTGTTTGTGTCATAAGTAGTGATACTTGACAGAATAAGATGATCTAGCCTTAAAACTAATCATATATACTTCTGTACTTAAATTATACCTTGTTCTGAGTTGGGTCTTCTATCATTGTGGTGTTACCTGTGTGGTACTTCTATCTAGTGGTGTTTCCTATGTGGTACTTCTATCTTCATGGTGTTACCTATCGGGTACTTCTACCTTCTTGGTGTTACATTTGTGGTATTCTTCCCTCACGTATGATATGAGTATATCGTGAAAACTTAGGTATATGTATGGGAATATACCAAAGTATATTTTATGTCCTGCTTTGTGGTTTTTCCTTTATGGAACTCTAGGAGACCTATGGGGGTCTCAGGGTCCCTACTGTGTCTTGTTATACTCACCCATGCACGGGCTATGCCCGCAACTTGTAGTGTCTTGTGCAGACATAGGATAGCATTGATCGAGGCTAAGGGTGTCAGGACTAGAGGATTCTAGGAGGAGGACCATTAGATGTGACGTACCGCAGAGACAACCATTTGAGAGTTGTACCTACCCTTCTGGTAGGATCCATAGCGGGTGTTCACAAGATTTGTTTTCAGTTTTGATTGTACTTTCTAGTTGGGCTTGTATTTTGGCCCCCATTAGTTATTGTACTCCCCTATTTACTATATAGTTTACTTTGTGCTTGTATCTTTTTGTGTGGTTGGATTGTCTAGGTTTGCAGGTTAAATGGCAAAGCCTTTTTCAATGCATTCAATGTAAGAATTTTTATCTTATAAAGTTTTTCTTGACACTAATGAACATCCTTATATCACATTAACACATATCGTAACACCATGCATTTACATCCAATAATCCTTTTTCAATGCATGAAATATATGAATTTATATCCTATAACATTGATGTTTGTCATCCTTTGAATCATAGAAACAAATACCAACGATGGAGTAACATTATATCCCATTAAGTTATCAAATAACATAAATCCAATCTAGTAAAAATTCATATATCATGTTCTTCATTTAAGAATGATAAATAAACATTGAACCACAAATATGATGGATCCCATTCAACTATTCTAGATTATGGGATTATCTTACGATCCTTGGAAATAGAAGAAAATGTAAACTTTGCTAATATACTCTAAATAGAATAATTTTTTTTACATAAAACTATGAACACTAAAAAATAGATCGTGCCTAAAATACCCATGTATAGGTATCCATCTACTTCATAGATAGAGTATGGATTTAGAAATATCATTAGGGAAAAAATGTATGTACCTTGACTCCCTATGTGATCCACCAACTAAAGGATACACATTAATATCAGGAGGATTTCAAAATGATGATGGGTTTCTAGTTCCATCACTATGGAATGATGAATATCATATCAGGAATAAATGAATAATAAATCCCTTTTAATGAAATAGATGATCAATAACACGTACACACAACAGAAGTGATCTAATACCTATATATATCCCACCTTGATGCTCCTCTATAAAGGGATAATGTTTCATCAATATGTTATGAAATGGAATCTTGACAACCTGATGTTAAATCCATTATACCTATTCAATGGATTTTTATGCATTATTTTAATCTATTAATAATATATTAGTATTATAGGAAAATACATGGGAGACAGTTGGAAGATTTATTCAACCTCATGCCACATCACATACAACTAGGCTATATAGGGTACAATGTAGTCATGGGATTAAACCTAATGATACATTGGTAGGAAATTTATTTTTATGTAATATGAATTATACGCACATTTTTTTCATATCAAACCAATCAAATATATGAATCATATACTAATATTTTTTAAGGAAAATTTATTTGTAATTGTCCTTTTTCATTCTTTATTATAATCCTTCAAAATTTTAAATATAATCATAAATAATAAATTATAAAAAAATATACTTTTTCAAAAGAATAACTCTTGTTTATTACAAATTTTTTATCTCCCCATAGATGAAAATATCAATTTATTTTTGAAATAGTAATTTAAGTTAATTTTGGGGTCACCCAAACTTTATATCATACCATGGAAAGATCATATGTCATTTTCATTCTCCACTGGGGCCTCTTTTGGATTGATAATTTTATCTCTCCATCTATAGTTATACATTCATATAATATATTAATAATCCTTTTAGATGACCCATTTTTATTCATAAATATCACTAGTGTCATATATTCATTAAATAATATATTATCTACTTAATGATAGGGTATTCATAAATATTTCATTATCATAATTTTATTATATATTTCTTATCTGGACACTAATATCCCTTTCCATAGGATAACCATAAAAAATAAAAAATATAATAGATTTATGTTATGATTACATGATGTATTACATTGATTATTGGACATCTTATGATATGGATGTGGCCAAAATTTGGTACCCCATAATGCATTGTGTAATGTGTCATATTCTAAGATAATATATATATGAAATAATTATAATACTATTGAATTGAATGTTAGAATTTTAATTGAGTCATTATGATACCCCATCTTTTGTGGGTATCCATTTAAAATTTGTTCTTTTAACCATATATGTATGTTGTTTTTATCTTCATGAAATAATTATATATCATTTATCTCATATGTATTATGATTTTCCCATATTTTATGATAATAAAATAAATTAAATATTATTTTAGGGAATAATATTATGAGGAATTATTTGACTATTTTATTTTAACAAATACATATCATTATTTTAATGAATTATTAACCCATTTATTCCTATTTGTTTATTAATTTTCATGGTATATATAACATTTTGGAAAATTTTGAGAAATATGGTCATTTATTAAATATTATTTGATATGATTATCAATTGGATATATCATTTTACGAATGAAATAAACTACTAAGATTCCAAAAATATCTTATATTGTATTTTAAGATGTAATTAATCTCATTAGAGTCTAAGTACAGTTAAAAGATTCAGTAAAATTGATGAATGATTAATTTAACATCATCATGTATTTTTTATGAAATTATTGTATCATGATTGATTATTTGAGGAAATGTGGTTGGTTTATGTAAAGGTAGATAATCTATATATTCGGGTATTAACAATGATACAATATGTAATAACAAACACTAATTTCCAAATTCCGTGTAATTTTTGAGTTGAATTCATATATGAAATGAATTAGATTCACCAAGGAAGAGAGTTATTGATTATGAAAAGTCTATGATGTCAGAAAATACTAAGTTAAAGTCATTGAAGAGATGGAAGTCACAATAGTGGCATAGAGTTGTCACTACCCTCCATTTGAATCATTATATTTAAGAAGTTTATATCTCTTTTTATGTATAAATTACCTTATATGATAAACTAACAAAATTTTAAATGGAATTAAAGGTTTGAAGAACTATGGGTATTTATCAAATATTATAATGGGATATATTAACAATGATTATATTTTAATTTATGATGTGCATTAATAGAAACAATATCCATGAAACTCTATTTTGAGTGAATGTTGGATATGAATTGATAAACATTAGTGACATGAGAAAGTAAGTATATATGATTGGGAGATGGTGGAGTATTGGAAGACATGATAAGAAGGTATTTTTAGCCTTAACAAGGGTGAAAGTAATATCACCTCTTGCGATTTCACATTAGTGGTATGATATAATCATTTTGTGGGAGCTTTTTGAGGAAAAATACCACATCATAATCTTAAACTCAATGATGTCACAAGGTTAATATGATAGGGGATATCGTCATTCAAGAGTAGGAATACATATATCTTTCTAATTTAAATATGATGATAACATTTATTGTAACATGGGGAAATATAATATTGATATATAAATAACCATATATTATATTTATGATCATGAAATCAAAAAAAAGTTTCTTTATCAAAACACTCAAATTGGTGTTTTAACTAAGAAAGAACACTCTCAAACAAAAAAATTTATACTCTATAAGTAATAATTAAATTTAATGTTGTCATAACCATATATGTACTGGTTGGAACACATGGAGGAGATTAATTAGAGGGAATATTTATATAAACTTTTCTAACAATATTGGGAAACCCTGTAACATCTTGTAATGATTAAATCTGATATAATTGAAATATACAATATAAATAATGGAAATTGATCTAGATATCAAGAAGAACGAGTTATTGGATCTTGAAGTGTATGAATAGTCATATAGAATAATCCAATATTAACTTTCATACATAGTTACATCACATATATCAAACAATCAATTGAAAATTATTGTGGCATTAAAGGGAATGGAGTTACTACATGAGTGTATAAAAATTATAGGATAGGGAGTGATAATTTTTAAGAAGAGTTTGTTGGGAGATGAGATTATTGAGTCACAAAATATAAAATTAATTATACTTATTTTACATTATTATTTCTTTATTTAACATTTTTTCCATAGAAAAAAATACATCTTGTGGGGATGAAGTGAATTTAGTTAAATTGACTATTGAAGTTATTTGAATTTAGGATTTGTTTCATTAATTATATTACTTATAATGATATAATTTACTGATAACTAGTTAACTGATACAAGGATAAAATTAATAGAGGCAAAATGGAAAGAAAGATAATGAACTATATAAATGAAAACTGAATTATAAGGGATGATAGTACTGAAGTAATTTATGGGAATCTCAATAACAAAATAAAAAATAAATTAATCACCTCCCTTGATATTCAACCACAAATTCATGAGTTCTCGTGGACTAAATAGTATATCCTTCGTTATCTTGAGATGAAATTTATGGTATAAAAAGATATTTCAAACCAAAACTCGGGATTAATTCAATTGATATTACTAATGGGAGTTTTGATTACTTCTTATAATCTCATAATAATAATAAATTGAGTTTAACTATCAACGATCTTTTTTAACTCTAAGAATTATTCACATAATCTAGATAATTTTTCCTACAAATATAAAAATATTAATGTCTTTTACAAATCACCCACATAAAACCTCTATTTTAAATATTTTTTCAATATTTTAGAATATGTAAATTTAGGGGTAAACTAAATCATATCGTAAATGAGATTAATTTGGTTTTTAATAATTAATGTGACGTAAATATCATGGTCAATTATATGAATGTACAGTTTTTAGTTCTTAGTTGGATCAGTGTAGACACCAGAGAGGGGGTGAATTAAGTGTTGAAAACTTGTTATCAATTAAAAATCCATATTTTATTAGTTTACCTGATATGGAATTCAAAAATGGTTAATGGTTAGTGAAATTGAATCTATTGACCTTTAACCTAGAAATTAGTCAACCACATACATGCAAGTATACTAGTAAAGAAGAACAGAATATTCTTACAAGGTTTGGTTTAAAGACCTATTACTTTCCTCGATGGTTATTCACCCCAATATATATTCTCTACTATAATCTCCAATCTCTAGTCAAATTTCTTTAGTAAATCCCAAGACATAAATTCCATGGTCTTACTAAACTTATAAATGCATTTTTTACATAGTAATTCCTCCAAAAATGCCAAATTATAGTCACTGAGTCACAAGATGGTATTTTATCATACACTAAGTCGCATTAGATTCATAACTTTGCACCATGTCTACACAAGTGTTTCATTACCACTCATCCTAGGAATTCAATCTCAGTTTAGTCAAAGCGTGTCTCTATATCCACAAATTAAATCTCTTTCTTCTCAATAGAGTATATTTTAATGAAAAAAATCATAAATAAATACTCATGAAATTTAGTTCTTGGTTATATCTCAGACTTATAAATCATCATAACCTACTCAACTATATTTCTCCCTATGTAGGGAAACTCAAACCCATTTTATAGTTATGGTTGAATTATTCCTCATATCTACTAAAAAATTAATAAAATTATTCTTATCCTTTTTGAGATATGTTTTGATATTTCCTAACTACTTATTTCAAGGTTCTCAGAATTTTTCACACACACACAATAACAACAAAAACAACTTGTTCTTTTTCCATTTTTTCCTAATCAAAATTAAAAACTTCTCATGTGCATGGGTATCTATATAAAATGATACATTAATTTACAAATACCATAAATGTTATATGTATTAAACAATGAACCAACCATTGTAAAATTTAAATTATAAAACCCAATTTTGGGTTCCCATGTATTCTCATGTGCTTCTTTTTCAAATCAATGTTTATTCTGAGAATACCATTATTTATTAATTCTCATCATTGAAAATCAGACCAGAATATATTATAATGATACATAGAAGGGACAAATTATTCTTTATAGAAACATTTCCAGTAAAAATATGCAGCTCAAATTTCCAATAACTTTAAAGACTATACAAAGAATAGATGCAACATGGATGTTTTTATTAATACTATTAACACATTATAGTTCTTATCATTACTCAAGTCATGTGAAAATACCTATAATTAAGTCTTAATAACTAATGAAAAATATAATAATATCAGATCAATATAACATTTACTATAATGTACAACAACTTGAGGTTTAAGGAAATTCATTTTCATTACCCTAGAAAACCAGATTCATTCATTTTCAGCATTGAGAGTATATGTAGTGTTTTTATTCCTTGAATAATAGAAAAAACACACTTGGATCATGGATTCTGTAAGTATAGTGATATTATATAATTGAAATCACATCTTTTATATCAGTATATATATCCGTATAATTAAACCATTCTATAAAATCTTTTTTTGTTTTTTGTTTTGATCTTATTCTCCCATGGATCGATGATCAAAAAATCATTCATATCAAGATTATATCACACACCCATAAAAGTGTTTGTGATCTTTAGAACATGATAGAATAATAATTGAATTATCCCAAATTATTTTCTTTTTCAAAATAATTTTTTTAATTCCGTAATTTTCAACCAATACGTGAATGATATTCTAGTATGTGAATTTATTTTTAGCATAAAACATTTGGATATGGAAAGAATTAACTTATGTGTGGCTTCACATATCAGATTTTGGATACATTATGATATTGTTGTAATTACCCTACATGAGTCTCTATTCACATATGTGTATTTTAATTTGGTTACATTATATAATTCAGTTATGTAATGTTTATATAAGCTATATAAATTATTTTCGTTATGAATTTATCTTCATAACTTAATTTAATAGCATTAAGCTTCATTCACAAACATGTTTCGTGAGTTCCGTTATATAACATGTTTTTTCAATGTAAATTTATGTATATGGGACATTTATATATGCTTTTTATTCACGTATTGGAATATTTACATAAGAATTTTTTTTACATATGTGGTGACTTTAGTTACATGGAACCAGCTATGAAGAAATATGTTATACAGACATTCTCCTATGATAAAATTCTCATATATGAAATTTGGACAAAGTCAATTTTCATATTTTATTTAATTTCAAATCGGGCCTCCTCCACATTGATTCACGATGATCTTAGCCATTCAAAAAATCTTTAAAATAACTTTGTTAATTTGAGAACCTAAAATAACACTTCAATATAAACCCCAAGGAATTTGAAACATATGAATAATGACATCATTGTGTTCATCAATATCAAATATTGAACTATTTATTTTATTTAACCAAAAAAACTATTTAATTATCTTTCTATTAGTGTTATTAGGGACTTTGGAATCCACATATTTCAGCACATAATGGGTGATTTCTTCTAACTAGTGGGTCTTTAAACTCTAAATAGTAACCCATTTTACCATTGATTATAACAGATCTTATAGTTTCTCACATAGAGATATTGATATGCTAAACTATTATAGGATATATAAGAACTCATACTTTATAAAATTTCATGTTCATGATTTCAACTCTTTTAGTAATTTGATGTTTATTGTCTACCCACTTGAATATGTCCAGTTGGGTATTCAGTCGAAGCCAACTCTTTATTCTTTTTTAGTTGTTGGATAATTCAATCTATCATCTAACTATTATCTTCATTAAATTAATAAATTTACAACCAAATTAAAAAAATACAACCAATCAAATTTGAGAACTTCAATATCCCCATAGTTTTTTCATATAATTCTTATCAACTCTAAATTATCTATTTTGGTGAATGTAATTTCTCTCCTCCTTAATTGATAATAAATGAAAATTTAAGGAAATTACTCTCTCACAAAATTTAAAGGCCACTTTTCTCTCCCCACTATTGAAAAAGCTGTTATCTGTTATTTATTCCTTATCATCTAGATTATCCTTCCAAAATAATGTTTGCTACCATTTTATATATAATAACTATTGAAATACAAGTTGAGATTTCAATTGATATCACTTGTTGTAAATCATTGGGTGGATCTTCTTCAAATTAAAATTCTTATTAGGATGTTCATCCAATATATTTTCATCCATATATTCTCTACTAATATGACTCAATCACTATAAATTCAATGAGAGAAGGAATTCAACAAGAATCAATTATTTCTCGTGCAAGTGACTGTAGGAACTAAAGATCAACAAATAATCATCATAATTAACTTTACAGACTATTTATTTCATAATTTTCCCTCAAAAAATCAATTCTATGTCAACATGGAATAATCCTTTATAGAAAACAAGAGTGATAATTTTAGACAACAATGAAATTAAAATTTTCACTTTTCATTCCAGTTGTGTCTTTCTTACTTTTTGGGGGATATAAACAATTGTTTTCTAAGAACAAATTAAGAAACTATGATCACTTGAATAGATAAATAAAAATATTTCAAGTGACTGGTCATCCAAAATGGATATATAAACACTCTTCCTTGATAAAAATAACATGTAGAAGTTAAAATAAAAATGGTATAATGAAAATCATACCTCATAAATTAGATTTGAAGGTATAATCCGTATTTCTAGGTTCTACTAAATGATATATTTTGGCAGCCTCATTCATTTTCTGAGATCCCTATCAATGAAATAATATATATCATTCATCACCATACCCAATAATCATTTTTCAACTATAATAAATGGGGTGGGGAGGATTACACAAAAAACTCCTTTGTATGAGAATGAGGGTTAAGAAATCATTTCCAACCCATGACATCCATTCGATATTTATTCATTCATGTGGACTCCTTCTTTTAAAAAATAGTTACTTATTAAATATTAAGAGTTCATTTCATTTATTCTTTAATTACTTTTCTTCGTGAGGCCTCCATGTCATACATCTGACAACACTTTGTCCTTCTTTTTTTCTCCTTTTACACACCACTTTATTAACCTCGATGTTTCCCTTCATGGGCATCTTCTATACTAATTCAATAATAATTTAAAACACTATTAAAATATTATAATACCTCAAATGAATGGAATATTTTAATCCCCTCCGTATACTCCGAGTTTTTGTCATCATTCACATCAATGTTTCAAAGGTCTATAATATAGTCTATCTTTACATAGTAGATGAATTTCTAAATAGTTTATTAGTAACCTGATTATCAATTATTTTACTAGTTTCAAATGTATCCATGATTTTATTTATCTTAAAGTATTAAATATCCCCCTTAACAAATTTCTTTTACTTCTTGGGAACAATATTATTTACCAAGGATGACTTCTCCTTCATTCCACTATTCATTTTCATCGGCTATTTTATCACCTTATTTCATCAACATAAGTTATGTGTTTTGTTTGAACATAACAAATATCATCATATGTGTAGACATATATATTAAAAAATTAACATAATTTTTCAATAAATTGAAATATGATCTTTATTATCAAATTCATTATATTTTTTTGAATTTTATTTCTTTTATACAATTTATTTTTTGAAACTTATAGCTTTGTTCCCCAATAACATAGGAATTATTATATTTTCAAATATTAAAATATTATCTTGGTAATTAATATCCTTTTTCCCAAGTCTCTATCTATACCAAAATCTTCTAACAAATCTTGTTCAGTTTCACTTTAGTCATACTCTATATAACTCTTCTTTTTTGTTGATTTTGGGTTGTAACCCTACACTTTTGGGATCCTTATGTGGTATATTTTTTCTTGGTAATGATCACCTATTATCTTGACATATTAGTAGTTATCCAAAAATATTTCTCTTTACATAATGTTTATATATTTTTTCTTTTTTCTAAAAAACATATATTTGATATGTGTCAATTTATTTGTGTTAGGTGTAATATTTTTCCTTGTTCTCAAGTTAGCGTGTTGTCCACATGGCATCAAGATATTTTATCCAACAATATATGCATTATTTAATTCAATAATTACATAAGATGTATTTGTGGTAGCATCACAGAGACCCAATATTTCCAAACAAAAATACTAAAAAATATTAGTGGAATATTTATTGCATATAAATACGATCCACACTAGAACCACAAAGGTTTAAAGT
Source organism: Viscum album (assembly GCA_963277665.1). Classification (NCBI taxonomy): domain Eukaryota; kingdom Viridiplantae; phylum Streptophyta; class Magnoliopsida; order Santalales; family Viscaceae; genus Viscum; species Viscum album. Next base: position 1,391,707,910 of record OY728130.1, on the reverse strand, counting down.
ATTTGTAATAATGGAAACATAAACAACAAGTACATAAAATATCTAAAATATTTTCATTAATTTATTCAAAATAATAACCCTTATTATGTATAACATACTTAAATAATTTCTCCATAAGCTGGGAAAAGGAAACATAAGAAAGGGTGATCTTAGATGCCAAAAGTGGAAAAGGGTATTTCCTTTTCAGTATTTTTACATTTTGACATTGGTTTTGAATAAAAATTTATAAAGAAACATTAAAAATACATGTTTAAACATCATTATTCAGAAAATTGATTTCTAGAAATGAATAAAAAATCAATTTAAAGGCATTTGTCAACATTGGTTTTAAAAAAATATGATATCAAAAAATATTTTCATCACCATTTTTATAAAATCCAATACCTAAAACCCATAAATTATATTTTTTGCATCAATTTATATAAAAAATGACATTGAAACTCTCCATCGATAGCTTTTTGGAATCAGATTATATGCCAACCAACACTGGAAATTAATCATTACAGTGTTTCAGGATCAATTTAACTAAATAAAAAATACCAAAACATATTCTTGGGAATCAATTTTTTTATAAAATAACACCGAAGATTGGGGTTCAGTGGCCTTCAGTTTTAGTATACCTGAAAAACAACACAAAATCTCAGGTTTGGCATTCTTCTATGTCAGTTAACATGAAAACTAACATTTAATCTTAGGGTTCAACTATCTTTGCTAGAAGTATGCATGATAACTGATGTTGAAGCTCGAGGATCAGTAACGTTGGCATTGTGTTAAATGAAAACTACCACCAAATTCTCATTATTCATTGATCCAAAATATATTTATAAAAAATGATGTTGAATGTTGTATATTTTTTATAATAAATTTTAATTATATTAAAACATTTCATAGAATCTGAAAAACTATAAACTAAATTTAATAGTATATACTACACAAAATTATAAATAAAACCCCAAAAAATCAGCATAGAAAATATCTTTCATGATTCAACCTTATTATATCCTCTCTTAAACCATTATCTATATTGAACTTACCTACAATAAAAACACAGAGAAAATAATCAAACATCTAAATAAACTGTAGTTCAATTATAACATATAAAAATAAATAAATAAATAATTAATTATATCAGTTGTAACTCACTTAGACATGAATTTCAAAAAACAATAGTGGTTATGCATTTCAGTTTCTAGAGAAATGAATGGAACGACTAAACAGTAGTATATTAGTTTAATAATATAAAGAATAATAATAGGTTGTATGTAGTCTTTTTCATAAAAATAAATTATGTGACTAGAAACTATATAAGGGAGGAGACGAAAAAAGAAAGAGGAGGGTTATATAAAATTAATAATTATTCTATATTAGTGTTAGAATAACTTTTGGTTACCCCTAAAACTCATTGTAATGGTATTGGATATAAATTACTTTAGTATTCATTAAATAAGTGTGTTTTATGTACACTGAAACTATCGAGATACTGTAGTGTAAATTATTTTATGTTTTAATGTTGGGTTATGAAATTTTGTATGAATCTGGTTCACACCAAGGAATATGATTTCATGTTTAAAGTTTTACCTTATAGACTTATCTACCTCTTGTTTGTGTGTTTTTTATATTTTATATATAATTTCTCTAATATGATATAAGTGTTTCAAACTAAAGTACCAAAAAAATTCAACCAAAATTGTCAACCAAAATTTTTAAAAATGATTTACTATAATGTTAGGAACATCCTATTAGTGTTTGTGATTAAATTGTTTATAAAAAATGAATACATACATGCTTGGATGATAAAGCTTACCAAAACCACCATGTGTATGTTTTCAACACCGTATTTTAGATAAAAACCAATATGTTTTAAATCAGTTCATTTTTTTTGGTTTCAAAGTAGATGAATGATGTATGCAAGTCAAAACATAGATTTTTCACATATCAGTAGAGAATATTTTGGCTAATCTAACTTGGTAATAAACAAACATATGTTGGATATCATTATAGAGGAAAACTAAATTATATAAAGGTCAAAACCATGTGTTATTTGAGTTGAAAAGGATAGTTTTTATAGTGTAACTTCTACAACTAGAATTTATTTCCTTGTTTTTAATAAAACCACAATTTGTAAATGAGATAAACATGAAACATCTAAATCATTTTAAAAAACAGAATATAAAAACATAACGCAAAAAAACAAATGTATAATTTCTTATTTTTAAACCTTCACTAAATGATACATACATGAAAATTTAAATGATTATTTAGTGTGGAGTTTTTTTATAAATAAATAACCCTTTATACAGTATATAACACTCTAAAAATAAACATAATATACAAATATAATGAATAAATTTATTTTTAAAATACTTATTTTTAACTTAAATTAAAAGAGACATAGCATATAATTTAAATCATAATCACTCATAAGAAATAGTTTTCTAACAGACTCCAATGATGAGTAAGTTCTTAATTCATATAAAACTTGGTATCATTGAGATACAACAATTATAATTAATGTTCTCATATTAAACAAACAAATATTTTCATATAAAACAAAAAATAATTAATTTAACTAACCTTAAGAAATTCAGTTGTTTCCCCAATTATTATTATCTCATGCATGAATCTTAATACATAATAAACAAATTCCACACTTCTATTATGTTGATGAAACTAGGGTTATAAAATATTAAATTTATAAAAGAAACTACTATGTATATAACCTAATATTATCCAATATAAAAAATATTTTACCATCACTTCCACGTAATTGATTTGATTAGGCGGGTTTATCAACAAATACTCTTTTTGAACCTTTTTCCATGGCCTGAATTTTTATATATATGAACTAAAAATTATGTATAAATAATAATAATTAAAAATAAATAACTTATAAGAAATAATGAAACTTACTTATCTAATAAGCTGCACATTTTTTTAAGAACATGACCTAGTAAAGAGGAAAACCAATATAATATAAATTTATTTTGGAATAATACGCATAATGCCAATGAAATAAATAATATAAAACTTAAAAATTAATGAAATTATAATAAATATTTGTTCATAATTATATTAAGTCACTTTGAATGATCTTTATTTAAAAAAGGATGAAAAAATGAAACATAAATTTAGTTACATTGAAAACAACTGTAACACCAGAACACTAAGGTCATCAAAAATAATATGAAATGTGATATATTCTTAGACTATTTTAAATTGATAGTTTATTCCACATATATTAGATTTAATCAAAAACTTGTAGATATTATCCAATGAGGAATAAACTGGAGTTAATCTTCAAATCCCATCAGAAACATCAGAAGTATTAGATGTTTTTGACTCATGATCTGCTATTTGTTTCTTCTATACCAATTATTTTTATTCTAGGAGTCCCTATATAAATTAAATTTCAAAAAAATATATAAAATATTTTAAATAAACTGTAAATAATTTTTATGAAAACAATGCAAATCTCATATGATAGATAACACACAATGCTGGCCAACCAAAGTAATACATGACATATAAAATCTCCAACTCTGGTAAACTCCTAGGTAGGAAATAGAAGTATATTATTTCGATCAATAATATCATTTATTTATATTCTTACTTGACCCAAAAAAATAGGCTAGTGATATATAGAATCCTAAAAATTATCTTTGAATTCATAAGCTACAATTCATACTTGAGTATCTCTAGTATACACCTCACAGTATATGATCTGGTCTGAATAAGGAAGTAGAGGATCTATGAAGGAAGGATGGGTAGGCTGGACTGGTTATGAAGGTTGGGAAGGCTAGGCCAACTTTGAAGGATTTGTTGGTTGGGATAGCTAAGATGGTTTTGTCGGCTGGGTAATTCCTGCAGGCTGTGGGGGTTGTTATTGTCTCATCAATTTTTTAAATATAGCATGCATAGATGATTTAATTTGATCACCCATGGAATGTTTTAGGTCTTTCATCTTATATTTTATAGTATGTATTTTTGAAATAAGTAATAGTTATATTTTTATTTGAAAAAAATATGATAGTATAGAAACATGTGGTAAAGGGGGGAAGAAGAAAACATAGTGAAGTTCTATGCAGCCCTACAGTAGTGAATTACTAGAGAATTAGTATATATGATTTCAATGAATCTAGGTAGAAGAGACCCAGGTCTGGAGAAAATAATACAAGGATTATCCTTCCCACCCCTGGTGTCAAGAAATTCAACCATATTATTCCATTATCTCTAAGTGTGAAATAGACTCACCGTATTGTATTTTTGTTTCTTGTATCTTCAGATTAGATAGGTGATGGACCATAGATTAGGTGACTTTCCATGCATAGAATTGTATATCATAGTTGAGTTTCTTTCATGAAATTTTATATTAGTACCTTGAGAGAGGTACATTTTCCAAACTAGGGATTAAGGCATGAGATTCAGCAGTGATCGCATTTCCTTGATTGAAGGATTTATACTAGGCCACCAAGATATATTCATCATGATCACAAACCACTTCTTCCCCTATCATAAATACAAAATAATAAGATACATCATCTTTATGTTTCATACCCACATAGTGTGGGTGCCATCAGAAACATCTACATATGTTTGGGGGTTCCAGACTGTGTGGACTACACATATCACAACCATGATTTTAATGCAGATTTCATTGTTATCCCAATTTTTAACTGAAGATACCAAATCCACCACAATATTTCTCAAATAAAATTTCATGCCCAAAAGGGTGTTGGTCATGCCCTATATTCTCATTTTTTTGGAAGTCTAGATAGTTCTACAACCCGTAGCAAGGAGGATGTGCTTCGCCATATGATCTTAACTATTTGTACTCACCCTGCTGAACCGGTTATTTAGAAAATCATAATGAGTGATGTATTGATGATTCATACCTGTATGGGAGAAAAAAAAATTCTAGACCATTACAACCCATTCCCCAATAAATAAGATATGAGATTTGGACTCTTCTTTTAGCCAATAATACCATCAAAATTTTGAAGCGAGTCATATCCCATTTTGTTTAATTATCTCCTCGATAGGAATGACATTGTTCAGGACTCTCCAAATTATGAAATTATAATTTGTAGGAATTTTCTTACACCACATCAATTTAATATATTTTAAAAACATTTCTTGAGGAAAACATCCTTTCTTCTATGAAAATTTATTTTTGAAATCATAAGACATTTTGAAAACCATTTTCCTTGAAAACATATAAAATAATATTAAAAATATTTTTAAAAACATTTTCCATTTTAACATATTAAATAAGACTAAAATAATTTTGAAAACAATTTTCCTTTAAAACATATAAAATATTCTTAAAAACATTTTGAAAACCATTTCATTGAAAACATATTGTGGAATCATGAAATTATTTCTAAAAACAATTTATTTGAAAACACAATATGAACAAAAAATTGAAAACCTTTTTATTTGGAAATAATTTGGAAAAATATAAAATAAGCTTTATAATCATTGAAATCCTTTTATTTTCAAATAAATATTTGAACACATATAATGGAATCTATGAAAATCATTTAAAGGACTCTTTAAACATAAAACATTTTTGGAAAACCATTTTTTGAACATCACATTAAAAAAAATTAATGTACAGAATATTAAGAATATTTTCTTCTTAAAAAAAATATTTTAAAAATGAAATGGAAGCTTAAAAGTAAGTACAATCATGATTTCAGGTAAATCCAAACATTTTCAACATTCCATTTGCACTGTAAAAAGTTTAGAATTGTTCCTCGATCGGAAAACGAAAAGAATATTTCTTTCTCAAAACCAATTTTTTAGTAGTTAAAACATGTGTGAAAATTTATCTTTAAAATAATAGGATAATAGTATAAAATTTATGAATATATTTTTAGAAATCATGATTTTTATGGAACATATATTTATTACCGAAGATGGATATAATGTTTGATTTTTTTAATGAACACTTTCTTAATTATCTTAATTACCGAAGAGTGGAAAATTGGTACTAAAAATTGGAGATATAATGACTAACAAAAGGAGAAGAAATATCATGAGTGTAATTTATAGATTTATCATAAGGTTTCTTCAATCAATCCTTAATAATAAAAAATATTGTTAGATGATAATATTGTTGCAATAAACTATTACCACATGGTAACGTTGAATCATGCTACCCATGAAATAAGATGACATTAAATGAAGCATAAAATATTAGGGAAAGTATGAGAGTCATTATATAACATGTAACAGGAAATTTTATTCGCCTCATAGAATAATACAAGTGCATGATATAACATGTGTCTCACAGAACATAGATTATGAAAAACATTTCTTTACCGATTTTGTAACTTTTGTATCACAAAGGCCAGAAAATAAATTTAATCAATTTTAAATACCCATAAATATAACTATAATAATATTATAAAAAATTAATGGTTACTATATAAACTTAAAAAATGAAATTAGTTGTGAATAAGGCATATGTCTTCTAGAAATAAAAGTGATATAAGAACACCCTTACCTTAAGTCTTAACTTTCTACGCACATGTTCAAACCAAATGTATAATATATATAAATTTATTATAAATGCACCACCAAACTATATTATTATACATAATCTCTTATATTATTTGGTTATGAAATTATATTACCCATTTATTAACAACGCCATGTTAATGTTACATTTTGGTTAATATCCACTTTGTTTTTCATATATATTTTGGCTTGTTATTCTTGACCCTCTTACTTAGATCATGATTTACTTATTTCAAGAATATAAAACAAGATATAAATATAATACATATTCAGTATATATGTATTTATAGTAATATATAAAATATATATTGAAAATTTAATACACAATTTATTGAGACGGTAAGTCATACATACGCAAGAAATTTTTTTCTTTTTTATTATCATATTGAACAAATGAATGTAAATAAAATATAAGAATATATATATATACATTTATAATATAATTCCATTATCATTATTATCTCATATATTTCATATAATTTAACTATCATTGTACTTAATACATTCAATATAGAGTGTGAACGAATCACATCACATTGAGGAGGTGGTAGTCCACACGTCGATAAATGAAGATATCGTATTTACAAAAAATGTAAAGTCTAAATGTATCTATCATATGATAAATAAAGGATAATAAATAAATCTTTAAAATAATATATATAATATAAAACATATTTTCAACTGATATTATGAACCATTTTATGTGGTAAATGAAAAATGAACAACATCGTTTTGTGAGGCGATAGTTCTCTGTACACAAGTATGGTAAGATTGTTACCCATTATATAGATATTTGTGTATGTGTATATAAAAAACTAATATTAAAAACCTATAAGTTTATTTAGTATAATTATGTTATTATATAATCATGGTGTAATAAAAATTGAGGTGGTGGAGAATGAAAATAAAACAAATGAGCTTAGGGAAGGATGTTGCCTCTTCTTTGGGTAACTTTTTTAGTTCGCACCAAAAAGAGCTTCCTTGATTGGATTTATTCCAAAAAAGAGGCATATATGTTGAATTTATTGATTTTTCAAGATTATTTTATCATATTTTATTAAATTTAAATAGCTTGGGAGGTGTGAATAGGTGGGATTATTGAGTGCCTTTTCATAGTGGAGGAAGAGTAGAATTCTTGTAAAATTTTTTAACGGGAATTCCACCCACATTTTTTTCCATTTCATGTGGCTCCAATAATGGTCCAAATTAGATAAAATAGAGTATAGAGTCGAAATAGGAACATTAAATAGCCGTTTTACAAGTATCTAGGTCATTTTAGGCCATAATGTTTCAACTCATTCATTTGCTAAGCTAATTTTTCCCTTAATTGCTTTAATTAATTTTAATCAATTTTACTAATATTTCAAGTAAAAAACTAGGATGAAATTATTATAAATTTTAAATTATTATTATTAAAAATATTTAATTCATTTTAAAAAATTAAAATTAAATAATTATCATAAATCAAATTAAAATTAAACTCATGGATGGGACGAATGTGTGGGTTATTAAAGAAAAAATGTCCAAAAGTTTGAAATGTTCTTATATAAATTTTGATTTTGAAATTAGTTCCAATGACCTAAATTTGAATAATTTAGTTATAATTTATTTAATTATACTATATAAAAATATTATAACATAATTTAACCATATAAATTAATTAAATGAAAAAGTAGTTTTGAATTAAAATTCATCATTTTCACAATTTATCAAAAAAATGAAACTTCTCAGAAAAATATTGAAAATTAATCCAAAGTAAATTTGAAAATTTCTATATGAAAAATTATGTTCATTTTTTCAAATAAAATTATAAAAGTTTCAAAATACAAATTTAAAATGGGATTTCCATTAAAAGGTGGTAAAAGTACCTTTTATAAAAATATTTTGTTTTTCATATAATTGGATTTATTCTTATATTATACCTACCAAATCTATTGAATGAGTATAAAAAATATTATTTTAATATATATTATATATTAATTTAATTATAAACATTAATAAAAAGTTATTTTTTAATTTATTGAGACAAAATTGAATATTACATTGAAAAATTGTTTTCCTAGAAACGTAATTCCATTTTTTTCAAATAGTTACTTCATTTAATTATACTAATTGATAAAAATAGGATTAAATTTTTATAAATGTTTAAATGTTATTTTCATAATTTAGTTAATATTATTTTTTTCATCAATTATAATAGATAAGTGGTAGCTATAATGAAATTTTAGTAATTGTATTAATAATAAATTGTAGTTCGGTAAAAACACAGCCTTTCTTGTAACACATGCTATCAAAGGGACTTGGTGTTATGTGCAATAAAATAGAAATATAGTTTTTCATATACAACAAGATAATCTATGTTTTTTGTGGAGTGAAATATTTACCTATTTTTATATATAACACAAGACAAACTCAGTGATTTTACTAAAAAACTATATTCATTGTTCTGTGAATGAAAAATATCAAAAATATTAAATTAATTCAAAAAAATCCCAAATTATCAGGGTGTTAAATCCATCATATCCTCTCCCAATAAGAATCATCATCCGTTTACAATTTTAGTTCCTTCTTTATTTTATATGGATTAGGGATCACCTGATGTTATACAAGCATTGTCAAATACAACCACTCTTCATATTTGCAATGTATCATGTGGCCAATAATGGATCTTGCAGTGATGTGACCAAATTTTCTTGGACCCCCCATATATTTTTATGTGGAGTTGAAGGGGTATTATATGATTCATATATATGTCTTATGTCCTTCACATGATAATGTTTACACAAGAATTCCTTCATATGATAAGGCAGACATGTCACCAGTGGATCTATGGAATTTTGGGAACCACATAAGAACATAACATGATAATAAATTTCCACCTAAGGCCTTGTAATTTTGAATATTTTAAGAAAATATTTTACAAGTTTTTTAAACCCATTCTTATTGGTTTCCTATGAGGACACCTCATGATCAATATGAGATCTTATGATGACATGCACTCTTTTCCTGGTAAGACACTCTACTTATCCATAGTGTATCACGAGATCATAGTTGGATCTGGTATCGGTGTGTGATCATTATAATGGAAAACTCCTCTACAAGTCTTATAGGATCTGATTGGTGGTGCATAATCAGACAGACATGTCTGAGGCCCTTCTCATGAGGAAGTTGACATACCAACATGTTCATGCATGAATAGATGGACATGTCAGCAGGGGATCTTAGGGTCTTGCGAGCTACATGAGAAGGTTGAATGAATATAAATGACCACACAAGGTCTCCACATTTTTTATATTTTCATTCTTTATTTTGTGATGGATTTTGAGGATTTTCAGGAACCCGCCAGTTGCAAAGTCACATAACTGAGAGGAACTCAACTTCAAACCTCCATATGATTATCAAGTGTCTCGTATGCCTTCAAAAGAATAGGGAGTCTTATAAGAGGGGCTCCACATGATCTCAAGAATATAATTCAATTCACAAAACCTATTCTTGTGACATTATGAAGGCTGTGAAATCACTTGTACATTTTAAGGTCATACAATCTTCATGTCTTGGCCACATTCTATTCCATTTCTTTTTTGAAAATATTAATACCAATGAATCAAGTATTTATCCCCCTATATATTTTCTTATGCTATATTGGCAGGCATCAACAATGATCCCTGAGGACGTATCATATGCATAAGAACTTTATTTTTGGATTATACTAAACTAGTTTCACTCCCATTTCTAGTCATTATAATCTCACGAGATATCATTATTTACCCAACACATTGATAGGGTATATAATTATAATACCACTAATCACATAATTAAAAAGAAGCACATATCTATCACACAAACAAAAAACATTCATCATATCATCGTATCATAAACCCTGGAAGGGATATGGATTTCATGAACATTTAATAATCATAATAAAAAACCATCCATATAAAAAATAAATATAATAATGTGGAATCTTATATACATTATTTTAAAATAATCCTCAGTGGTTTTTTTATAGATTGAAACAACTTTAATTGGTTATAAAGAAATTTCTTGAGAAAATACACTTTTCATTTTGAAATCACTTATTAAAAATCTAAAAATTTCTAAAATATTAAAATATTTTTTTTCCAAATAAACAAGAAATATTATAAATTAAAATTCCATTAATTTTTTTCCATGATTTTGGGAAAATAAGTTCATTTTGATTATGTTTAAACAAAAATTACATTCATATTTACATTAAAAGTCTAAAGTACCACATCTGAAAAAATTATAACAATATTCCCTTAAAACATGGTAAATATTTTCAAATATTGCTAAAAATTAAATTTAAATAATATTTAGAGAATATTAAAAATATTATTCAAAAATATTTAAATAAAATATTATCATGAAAAAAAGATTCCTAACCAAAGATAAAAAGAAGGATTGTCTTCTTTAAAATGATCATTTGGTCTATTGTGTACATAAAGAGATGAAAATTAAATCTAAACATGTAATATATAGATATAATTATAGTAGAATAAAATTAATAAGAAATGGGAGATATATATCATATAATTTCATCATTGTAAAGTTTATTCCAAAAAATATCCCAGTAAAATTGGGATTATATTATAAAACTCTTACCTCAAGTCCATCCAACTTTATAGGATATCTAACTTCCTATATAATAAATCGTGATTTACTAAATTTATATAATAGAAAAATAATAATACCTCTAATTCCATACATAGTTTACTTAAAACATATCATTACCTATTAAATTACAATCATTCATTATCATTATCTTTTCAGGTGTCAACTATTTCATTTTTCAAGTATGTTTTGGGTTGGTGGTTATGGTCGTTGCATTTTGAACATGGTTAATTCATCTCAAAAATTTAAATCATGATAAAAATATCATATATATTCATTATATACATATTTATAACTATTTAAATGATGTTTTGATAAAAAAGAGTAACATCACTCTGTAGAGATATGAGTTTGTATGAACACACGATTGATGATTCCATTTTTTGATTGGTGGAATAAAATAATGTCAAATTTCTATACACATTATATAATAATATTTATATAATAAATATCACATATATTCATTAAATATAAAATCATAATCAAAAAATAAATACGGGTATGTAAAAATAATTATATCTCTATGTAGAGGTGGTAGTCAACATGCACACATGGGTGATACTTTCATGTACCATTTGATAGAGAAGAAATGGTAAAAGGTTTCACCATCATCACAAAAAATGTAATTATATTATGATATTTTGTATTTTTTTATGGAAAACATATTTTTATAGAATGTATCAGAAGAAACACAATTGAAAGATCTTTATTATGATCTATACCTCTTCTTTGAGTGCCAACCTTTAACTTACTCATTAATCCTTGTAGGATTTACCTTAAGAAAATACCATAAGCTCAAGGATGAGTAGAAGGAATCATTGAATGTTTTTTAGTATTTATTTTTTGAGATAATTGAGGAGAATATTTGCCCTTATAAATGTGTGGGGAGGGACACGTATGAAATTTCTTACCAGATTTTAATAATATAAGGTTAATTTCATGGGAACTTTGATCCAAATGGATAAGAATTCAAAGGTATTATATGATAAGGTTTAAATACCCCCATAAAATAGTAATTTTATAGGATTTTGTTTCAGTACTATACATATCTCTTGGTTTAACCCCCAATAAACGTGTTTTAACCTTAACAATTGTAACAAAATTTTACTATTTTACTATTCATGATGACAAAAAATTATATAAAAATTATTAATTTAGATTATTTATTATGATTAAAAATATGTTTTTAATTTTCATAGATTAAATTTCCATAACTAGAAGAATTTAAATTTATATAAGTGTTTAATCCTCAATGAAAACCTATTTTATAAAATTGAATTTTTATCCATAAAACATAATTTACTTCCATTAATTTCCTTGTAAAAACTATCAAATGACTGTTACAATATTATATTAAATATATAATCTATATATTTATTTAAAATAATTAAGGAATGGATAATTTTTTATTTATTAAGATAAAAACATATTGTTCCCATAAAAATAGTTTTTAGAAAAATGTTTTTTAAGCCCCAAAATGAATATACACCAAAATAAAGTATATGTATGGTTACTATGCAATTGATAAGATTATTTATAATAAAAGGAGTCTTATATTAATTTTATAAAATATTGAATGAATAATTTGACTTTTAATATAATAGGAATGATGGTTTCCATAAAAATCAATAACTTTTCAATATTCATTGAAAAATTAATCATTAATGTAATATCCCAAAAATTCACTTTATTATAATATATGAATTTTGAATTATAAAATGATATCTTTTTAATAATATAATATTTCTAAAAATGGTTTAATTAATTATAATATTCACATATAAAATGAAATATAACCCATTTTTGAAGTAATCGTATATCTGAAGCATAAAACAACTTTACTAAAAATTGGGTACTTACTTTTTATGAATTAATTAATAAATTATAATTATTTAATAAATTTATTCAAAATTTTCATTTCTGGATATTTTTATTCATACCTACTTATTTAATGGTTTGGTTATAAAAGAATTACTATAGAACAATGTATTTCGACTTAGGGTTTCCTATAATGAAAGTTATCAAATACCTAAACATTATTTCAGAGGAAATACATATAAAATATTGGTTTTTATAATAATTTTTCTTCTTGGAATGTTGGGATGGTCTAGATTTGTTTTCCTCTATATCATTTAGTTTTACTCTAATCACAAGATACATCAGATTGTTGGTGATCTTCTCATCTTCTGATGATCACAACCTGACATCCCAGTCACTCCTAAGGACTTATTTCTCACCAAGAACTCATTTAAATTATTCATCATTATATAAAATCCCACATTAAAAAGTGTGGTTGATTCTTCCATACATTTTACAATTGTTGTGAGATAATTTCATCTTTCAACTTGTTTACTAAAAGCATCTTCTGTTGTGTCCTCCTCTTAGTTTAACTATGACTTATTTGTCTATAGTCCCTTTATATGAATCATTATATATAAAATAAATTGAGATTTGAATTTTCCAATATACACTATTATTTAAAAATTAAAAAACACTAACTGATTTATCATTTTCATGCTCCTTAAATTTGGGACATTCTAAAATCACTTCATTTAATGAATCTCTCTCGTGCAGTTTGATGAAAAAACCTCTCTAATTATATTCAATTAATGATGATTCATCTATAATTATTATTTTATTAGATTATTTTAATTTCTTATTATCCATAGTCTTGGGAGATACTTTCCCTTGTGTATTAAAAATATTATAATTATATTTTTCAATTCTAGGATATTCACTTATCTAAAATATACATTTAATAATCTCTGATGAAATTTAATGTGTATTTAAAAAATATCCAATCATAGAGAAGTTTATCTAATACCAATATTTTTTCCTAATTGGAAAGGTGCAGATAGCTAGGGTGAGTAAAGTGTTGAAAACTTCTTATCAATCCCAAATATTCATTGATTCCTTTTAAGACCTTTGGAATTAAACATCCATTTATAGTTAGTGAAATTGGATATATTAACATTAAAAAAAATAAACTATATATATATATAAAAACATCATTAACATATCACATAATATTTTTACAATGTTTGGTAGTAAGACCTACTACATGCTATTTTGGTTATGGTCCCAAATATGGATTCTGCATTATATAGATCAATCTACTTTTATATTGGACTGATTCTTCAATCAACATGAATTATAGTGTTTAATTAGACTTATATATATCTATTTTTCAATGATATTTTAATGGTATTCTCATATACCCTTAGTCTCATAGGTTCTATGGCTTCATACTGTGTATACACAAGATTTTCATTCCAGCTCCTCCTAGGAAGTTTATATCTGATCAGTAAAAAGATGAATCTTTATCTGAAAAATTGTTATCCATATTGTCATAATTATATATTTTAATGACTTAAAAAATTTTACACATGGAATGAAACTAGATTCATGGTAACATATCATCCTTTACATCTTAACCACTTTCTCAGTTGGCTTTCTCTCTACTTTGGCACACTCAAACATAACATAGAATGATGGTTAGTTTCTTCTTATTCTTCTCTAAAACATGCATCAGTTTCTTCTTCCCCTCTTTGATAGACTTTGTAATTTCACCAAGTAAGTAGACTCTTAGTTCTTTTAGTTTTCACACACACACACATGCATGAAAATAATAACTACTACATTTTTTATTATATAGTTGTTTTCTTTCTATCTCATTTTCATGGGTTAAAACATTAAATGATAATTTAATTTCATTAAGGGGAAAATAAAATATTCATTGAGAAGGAACAATAATAGAATACCCCTTTTGGTTTCCCATGTATTCCTATTCACTTTTTTCAAATCAATGTATATTCTCATAATACCCTCATTTATTTCTTTTTATTCTGGATACTCATCCATAAAGATAATAAAAAGATACACTATATATATGAATTCTTATTCGTCAAAACATTTCCATTGAAAATACAGAAATCATATTTTCAATAACTACAAATAATATAAATCAACAAGATATGACAAGGAAATTTCCTTCACTAGTGTTACACAAAACAATTCCTATCATTACTGAAATAATGATAAAATTTCGAGGCTTGAATCTCAAATAACTCATGAACACTCAAACAACCTTTGAAAAAAATTACATTATCATTTATATAAAATATCTCTTAGTTTAATGGGAATTCATGTACATAATTATTAAATAATATATTCAATATTTTAGAACATCAAGAACATGATATATAGTTAACCTCCATCAATAATCCTCAAAACACACTTGCATCATGGATTATCTAAGAAACATAATATTCTTAACATGAAAGCATTGACTCAACATCAATAGATACATATTTCCCCATAATTAAACAATAATACAAACATTTTTTCATATTATTATCATATTATTCTCCCATGACTCCAATATTAGTAACTAATTATTCTCAAGATTATATGAAAAAACAGTTTTGGTGTTTTAAATGTTCTAAACCAGAACATGTAACCCATACATCATCCCAAATAATTTTTTCTTCTAAATATTAATCATATAATTCTATAATTTTCACCTGTTACATAATAAAAATTCATCCATGTGAATTTCCTTTTGGAATATTTATATTGATCTATATGAATTATTCCCCTATACAGTGATTAAAAATCAGAATTTTGATATATGGTGATCTTGTTCCAATTCACCTGTGGGAGTATTCAATCATGTGCATGGATCTAAATTTAGTTATGTAGTAAAACTCAACTTTGTGATGTTAAAATATTACATAAAAATTATTTAAATAAGGAATTAAACTATGTCAATTCATTCGACTACATATAAATTCATTCATATATGTTTTTCATATATTTATATATGAAATAGATTTTTGGTATGCCAATTTACATACATGGGTCTTTAAATTACATTGTTTCCTCCACATACATGCATATTTATGTAAGAAAATATTTTAATACATAGTTATTATGGATATGTCGATTTGGCTAAACAAAAATATGAATATAAAAGTATTTGTAAATGACATAATTCACATATGTGGAAGTTAAACTTGGCATTTTTCTATATTTCATTCCACTTCCAACCAGACTTCCTGTACATCAACACTAGACAATGTAATCCATTCATAAAATATTTTATATACAATTTGGAATTTTTTACCCTTACTTAACAGTACAAAAAGATTGATATGGACTTTATATCGTTTGAAACTCACGTCTTTGCATTCATTAAAATAATGTGTTGTACTTTTTATTTTAGACAACCTGAAATATTGTTTCATCGTTAAACCATTTGTATTATGATGGTCTTAAATAACCATATACAACAGTTCAAATGGATGAATTTATCCTAAATCATGGGTCTTAAAACTCCAATCATCTAGCCAGTTTACTACCGATTATAATATCCCTTATAGCTATTCAATATAACAAAAAATATTATAATTTCAAAATATTGTAGATAGTAATGGAACTCCTACTTCTACAGATTTCATATTCCTCCATTAATTTTATCTATTTATCTAGTATGATTTATATAAGTTTCCCAAATGAACTTTTCTATCCAGATATTCAAGTGAACCAATCTCTTCATTATTCTTTAGTTTTCCGATACTTCAATCCTCTAGACAACACTTATCTTCTTTGAATTTATTAAATTGGATACATAATTGAAACGAAATAAATCCAAACACATTTAGAAACTCAATTTTAATACTTTAAAACATCAATCAAGAATGATTGTCAATATTTTGGGGGTTTACATAGTTTTAACATTGAATTAAATTAATTAAACTATGAAAATAAAAAAAATAGAGATACAATTTAGTGATTAAATTATATAGTAACACATATTTATATAGTTGGAATAACTATTAATATCAATATTTTATAAAATGTATATGTGGACTATAAGGTTATTTATTATAGTTTAATTTATAATAGAAAAAGATAATTTCTTTCATGAATGATTAATAAGATCTACAAAGGGAATATGGGAGTAAAATCACAAGGTGATTCAATAAAAAATTGGAATTCAGTATTTTTAAGTTAAAATTGTAAGAAATGAACTATTTTCACCAAGTCTAAGAGATTCATCAGTGCTTATAGGTTTTTTTGGAATCCATAATGTATCATATTGGATCCCAATAACATTAATTATTAATATAACACCATTATATTCAATATCTAACAACATTAATTATTATTCCATTATAAGATTCACTGACATTCATTAAAAATTTCTGATAAAATGTTTATCACGTCTTATTACATTGAATTTTTGAGGATAAACTAAATTAATATGATCTATATATTATATACTTGAGAAAATATTGTAGTTTGTTATTTATTTTAGAGGGTAATTATTAATGTTCTTGGGATGAAATCTATATTACATTTATTAGATGATTTTATCTAACAAAAAAATAAATTTGGGAATAATTATGTCTACTTTTATTGAGAAAGATCATGTAAATTTTCCTGATATTGGATAAATATAAATACATAATTTATAAAAAATCATATAGTAATAGTTATTTACTATATATGTTAGTGCATTTCTTCAATTAAGTGTTTAATTCTATAATGAAAACATTTTTTGATTCATTATATATAGAAAATTATAAAGATAAAACTATTTAACAATTGAAACTCAATTTAAACATTCTAGCTATGAAATCAGATAATATAATAGTTAGGGTATGATGGTATGTAGTGAATGATTTCATTATCATTGATGATGTTCACTAACATATTACAAATTTGAAAAAATAATTACAATATTTAATCTTAAGAATATATGGAAATAAGGATGAGTCTTGTTATTATGGGTATCTTAGGCATAGTGAAATTCATTGCATTAAATTTGAAATTATAACAGTCACTTCATCATCTCAGTTGACGTTTCATAATTACATCAAGAATTATATAGGAATGGAACCTATAAAAAATGGATTTCTTTAATTCATATAATCCAGGTTAGAAAAATAATATAAATTTCTATTGAAATAAGAATGAAAACTTTAAACAAGTAAGAAATTATGAATTAGAAAGAAAACAATAATCATGTGTATCAAGAATGGAACTCTCAAGAGACATATGAGAAATATGATTTATGTTGATTACAAATTTATAATATATTTAAAATGAATCTATAAAACTAATTGATGATTAAGAATAATTAAAGGAAAATGGTTTATTTTGTGCAAGGAACTCAACTAAAAATTTCTTTAATTGGTAAATTGTTGATAAACATACATTATTTAATAAATATAGTATCCAAAATCTAGAAGATCATGTTGGAAAACAAGTAATGGAAAATACTTTAATGGAAAAAGAAATATTTTCAGTACTGGTGATATTAATAATAGAGAAGATTTTATAGAAATCACTATAGCAAGTGGAATGGATAAAGAAATAGACTTGATCATTTTTGAAAAAGAACCAAGTAATATAAAGGAATGCAATGTTTAATAAATATTCAGACACCTAAAATAGATATTGAAGTATAAGATAATAAAAAAAGAATATCCTGAAAAAATTACAAAATAGGGTATAATTCATTGATAAATAATTAGAGAAAATATGAAAACTATTCCATTTCCTCTGAGATACCTTCATATGGGTAAAAAATGAAAATAATTCTAATATATGATTATTGTTTTTATAGAAAATATTGATTTCTATCCCACATGTAAAATATTTGGAACAAAGTTAATCCTATAAAAAAATTTTAAGAGCATCATCACAAATATGAAGAGGCTAAAAGAACATAAAACTGTACTTCTCACTGAGGAGTGTATTGTAATAATTCATAGAAAGATTCCTAAAAAGTTAAAAAACTTAATAAGTTCAATGATCACATCTGAATTTGATGAGATAATGCGATATGCCTGAATTATTAATTAAATAGAAATCATTAATCTCATTTGACTTACTATATTTGAAAAAAAAGATTAATGAGATCTAATAAACTCTATTATGGCACTTTAATTAGATAATTGATCAATCATATACACTAATGGAGTCATTGATTATTTTTTGATCTTAAATATAATGTTAATATATCATATATATGTCTGTGAGATGGATATTAAAAAATCTAGTGTGGAATCTATTATTTTAGTAAACCATTCTTCGATATAGAAGGATAATTTATTTATGTATACCAAAAAGACTCCCATTCAATGTAGGAGAAGATAAGAAAGAGAGAAATAAATTTATATAAATGAAAAAACAAGAATTCATAGTAGATTGATTAAATATTTATATCTTATATTAATTAATTAGTGAAGTTGATATTTACATTAAAATTTAAATTTAATGATCAATTACCATTTTGAGATCATAAAGTTGAAGACATGAAAAATAAGTATCAAAATTTTATGGTCTATAGTTATTAAAAATATAGTTGTTTCATTAAATTTAGGATGATCCATACGTTACCTCTCTTACCTAGACTCACTTTCTCTACAGGCTCTTTTGTAAGAGTTTTCAACTTTTTTGGCTAATGGATTCTCTCCTTGTGAAGTTGATATGGTAAAGAATCCCAAAAATCAACTACTTTCTTAGAGTTAACTAACTTTATCTTGACATTAAGATCATAAGGGGATCCCTATACACCTACTACTAATTGTTTAGATCCTTATATAGATGGTTTATATCATAAAACTCTCTCCATTTCATTCATTGTCCTAAAGGTTTCATAAGATAACATTCTACTATTTATTCTACCATGGGTTCAGTAGGTGTGTATACCGAAGCTCATTGAAAATATCATAAGAATGTTATAATCTCTCTTTATAGGGTTGTAAACATACAGAACCAAAGGTTTCTAGATTTATATATTCATATTCACTATCCCCATTTGAAATTTTCTAGATTTAATGTCAATGGTGAAATGAGATTATATCAATAATGAATTAATTATTCAAAATTAGTCATCATAGTAATCTGGGATCCAAAACATAGTGAGAAAAACATTTAATTATTTTTTTCAAGCTTCAGATCAGGAATTACCTTCATCAAAGTATAATAAATGAGAATATTTTTATATTACAGAGGAATTATATGTCCATGAATTTATTCAACTTCTTATTAAAACACATTAATAAAATTTTTATCAGGAATACCAACACTATTTATGTCACCCTCATATATTCAAAATCAAATGTGGGGGGGTGAGAGTCTCTATAGGAATATTTTATTAATTTTACCTAGTTGAAAATATATGGTTCATTAGAGGTGACTTCAGAACCATCTTATACCAAAATGAGAAGAAGAGTGGTTGTGGTTGTTTGAGGGAATCCATATAGGATTATATAGCTTTCATAGAAATCACCAATCTTCTAGATCATGGTTTTGTGGGGGATTAATGCACATACTACAAATATAAAATGATAGATTATTAGAATTGGAGTTTATTAGATTGAAACCCTATGAGTCTTTTCAGTATGAAAAAATTTTCATGTTATTCTATCTCTAATATAGATAGATCATTAATAGACTACACACCTATATGTTGGGGCCAAGATAATGGAAAAGGTGATCAAGTTTTCAAGAGTTTTCTTTTGTTTTCAAGGTTTTCCTTGAAACAAATAAATAAATTCAATTTTTTGGCAATAATTTTTTTGGGTTTTTTGTTTTGAAAAGAATCAGACTCTTTTTTTCATAATTATTGTCCTTAGGATGAGAAGGAAAGATAGAAAATAGATTTAATAGAAATTTATGATACTTTCCAATGTTAATTATGATGATGATTTGCTGATTTTTATTTCAAATAAATCAGGAGTTGTATTGAGAACCTGTGTTGCATTCTTGATAGAAGGAAGGGGAGTGAAAAAGATGCTTCCAATCAGAAAAAAATTGTATTTATATTTTTTTCAGAACAATCTTATCCATATTGAAGATATCGTGATGATTGATTTTAAAAACAATTATATCCAAATTGAAGAAACAGTACTGATTCTGTTTCAAAACAATTGAAGTGGTGACGATGGAATAGTCGTGCTAATGGAAAAGAGGAAATAGACATGATAATAAAAGAAGGAATGGTTTTTCAAGCTGACATGAAATTAACATTGTTTTGCATAAAACTCAGAGTCATTTCGTTGGAATAGTTGGGCTGATGGAAAAGATATTCCAAGGAAATAAGGAAAGGTTTGTCAAGCCAACACGGTACTGACTTTGTTTTTCATTGGACTTAGAGTCGTACTGATGGAATAGTTTTGCTGATAGAAAAGACATGGCGATGATAGAAGGAAATGTTTATCAAGATGAAACAGTATTCAAATTGTTTTTCATCAGACTTAGATTCATGCTGATGAAATAGTCATGTCGATGGAAAAAACATTCCAATAAAAGAAGGAAAGGTTCGTTGAGTCGATACGATATTCACTTTGCTTTGCATCGGACTCAGAGTCATGCTGATGGAATAATTGGGCCGATGGAAAATAAATGTCGATGAAAGAAGGAAGGTTGTGTGGAGCTGACAGAGTATTCACTTTTTTTGCATCAGACTCATAGTTTTTTCGATGGAATAGGCTTTCCAATGGAATAGTTGTACCCATGGAATAGGCTTTCCGATGGAAATGGTTGTGTTGAAGGAAAGAGTTGTGCTAATGGAGGGGGAAATAGTTGTTCTGATAGAATAGAGGAAAAGGTTTTGTTGATGGAAAAGAGGAAAGAGTCATGTCGATGGAATGATAATGTGAAGAGATGATGCATGTCATTCCAACAGGGTAGTGAATTTGTTTTAAATTGTACAGACTGGTGAAGGTGAATGAAATGAGATTGTACTGATTAAAGAACATTATACCCAGAAACTATCATACTCAACAGTCGTACACACATTTTTGGTTCTATAAATGAAACATTGTCTTGGATTTTGGAATGAAGAATGGGTATTAAGATATAAATTAATGGTCTAAATAATAAGATGATCCTTGAAGAAGAATTTAGAAGCATCGAGAAGTTTTGACGAAGTCAAAATGTAACCCATGTTTTGGGGGGGGGGGATTCCAATTTGGGAAAATTTTAGTAAACAAGAAAGGTATTTTGGATGTCTTCCAATTATCTCCTATAAAAATCAAAGTACATTATAATTTATAACAAAGATCACTATTTATAGAAGAGGAGAGAGAAGATCTAGATTATAGAGAGTGAAGAAGGGGTTTTGAAGTGGTGAAAATTTTATTTTTCAAGACTATTGCATATATGTTTTGATGTGGTGTCGAAATTATTTGTCAAGACTATTACATATTTGTTTTGAAGTTGTTCTAATTCTATTTGTCTTAACTATTACAGACATGTCTTGATGTGATGTAGATTCTATTTGTCTTGACTATTGTATTCAAGTATTAGAGTGTTGTCGATTCTATTATATTGTATTCAATTAAATGATTGGACCGAGAAGAATCAGAATGAGACCATCGTACTCAGAGTAATCAAACATATTTTATTTACATATACAAGAGGTTCTTAACATTATTTTGGTTAAAGAAGTGAAGAATTTTTTTAAAATTGAATACATTTTGTGGTCTGCAAGGAATCATAGGTAACATGAGATGTTACAAAACAAATGTCTTACATTATTGTGCTAAGAGGGTGCACAAACACTAGTTGCATTGTTTCATAGTGTTACACTAGTTAAAGGGTACATCCTACTAATTATAATCCAAGTATTGATTTCTAGTTGATTTTATGGTATTGGATCATTTCCACACCATACCAAGGAAGTAACTATTCATATTGAATATTGAACCTTGTAAATCATTGTGTTCCATTGGATGTGTGTCTATTTTCTTATCAATAGGGAATTAAAATCCTTTATAGGAGGTGATGGTTATTTCAATTGAAAAAAAACATAAAAGAAAAAGAGTATCACTGATTCACCCATCCCCTTCTCAGTGATACAATAATCGAACTTGGAATTTTCAATTGGTATCAAAGGCAGGTTCCCTTCGTTATTATTTGCTGATAGAGAATGTGAACTGTGTGAAAAATAAATGTATTCTAGTATTTTATGGAAAGAACTATCATATTTTGAATTATATAATGTTTCAATATCATTGTTCTATCTGTTATGATGTTCTTGAAGCTGCAACAGTTGGGTTTCCTACCATTGATGATAGTTCCCCACTTACACCTATTGACAATATGTTTGTTGAGAATATTGGAAGGCCTAATAATGTTATATTATCATCACATTATGAATGAAAAATCTTGAGAGTGAATGTTTTTCCATAACTAAAGGTATATGGGATAAATTGAAAACCATATGCAAAGGAAATACAAAAGTAAAGAAGACAGTGTTAAAAATATGGGGATTGAAGTATGAAGATTTGAAGATGGGTGAGCAAGAATCTGTTGGGGAATTATTTGCTAGGGTGAATATAATAGTGAGTACTATCAGATGTCTTGGTGAAAAGATGAAGGAATCTACAGTTGCTAAAAATATCTTGAGAATCCTACCTGAAAATTTCAATGAAAAATTTTCTTCATTGGAAGATAGAGATCCTAAAACATTATCTCTTGATGATTAGCGTAACACTCTTATAACTAATTAAATGAAAAGAGAGATTGATTTGAAGAAAAAAAATTTGATAGAGAAATGTATTTCAAGGATATGAAGAAAGAAAAGGAAAATAATATTGTCATTGAAGATGAAGCTGGTGATTCTAACTCTAAAAATGGGGTATGTAAAGATATCATTGAAATCCTATCCTTGTTTTCTAATAATGTGAATAGAAGTATTGGTAAATTAACTTGAGGGAAGGTAGTTGAACACCTTTAATGAAACCCAACATATTATTTTGAATCTGGGTGATAAAAAGGGTGATATGTAAAATTTTATCCCATTAATAATTGGTTATACACTAATTTTAAAAGGTTTAACTCTACTATATAGAACATAATACTTAAACTCTAGGTAATCCATTCATATTAAAAATTATCACATGGTGTCCTTGTGGATGATTTGAACATTTTCCCCAAAATAGTTGATTTCACATGTTTTATAAAATTGTCAGGGTGTTCTAAATTTATGATCAAGTATTTCAATTATAGATGGATTACATGCACACATATATATTTTACAATTCCCTTGACAAAAGATATTTTTGAGTTTCTTAATTATAGGTGCATTAATTTATGATTAAAGGAGCTCGGAACATAGATTCAATGACGGTACCCTAGGGGAAACATACTGTGTAAATGTCCTATGTTTCATGGTTGTTCCCTTATGGGATATTGGAGATATATTATAAATTTTATCTAGTTGGTGTCATGCATATGTGTTAGAAATATGAGCATGATGATTTTAGTTTTCACATAGTATTTCAAATTTATTTTTATAATAGAAATACCCTGACCCATGAATACTGGGATTTAAATATATTTTTAGATGTTAGATCTCTATGAATTAGAGTAATGATCTGGGAGATAAAATTGATCTTGTGAACCAAATGGAATATTTTATTTGAGATACTACATTATTGACGAGAATGGAATGATTAATACCTTCTTCATTATGGACCATGTTATATTGGTGTTGTAACCCGTGGTCTTGAGGACAATTAATAGTTCCCTAGAACATTTAGTTACATGACCTTATGAATGAATCCTAATACTCCAGAGGCTACTGACTAGCATTTAGAGACTAAATAAAACTCTGGGGAGACTATGACCTTGATATTGTAATGATCAATCATAATTAAATAACCAAATATCATCACATAAGAGTATATAGAAAAAATTAATCAAATTTAGTAAAAAATATTTTTTTATAGAAGAATACAAATGATCATACAAATGGATGAAAAAATATAAAAAATGAAGAAAAATAATAAAAGGAACATTCGTGCTACTACAATCCTCGTGCCTCATAAAACCTATCTCCAAATACTAGTTGTGCTGCTCTAGCCTGACCCACTGCACATCTTGTGAACTAATAGGAGAATAAAACATAATTTTTCACATTCACTGGAGTTTATATATAATGGAATTGAAATACATAAATAAACATTGACAGAAGGATTTTGTATGCCAACTAGGACACTAGTACTACTATAGAGTTACACATTTCTTTTAGGTTATCTACATTAATTCCTTGTGGGAAACCAATCACCACCTTATACCACCCATTACATATCCCAACCCTATCCGGAAGAATCATAGTATGTCATCCAAAAACTCACAACCCCTACCTGAAGGTGAAGGATATGGTCCAACATCCACACCCTATACTCTATCTCTCTTTCTCAATGTGGTTATAAAAACACCTTACTAATCAAGGTGAGGATATTCATATCTAAAATAAAATTGCATCCATCAACGTAGGGTCTATTATCCACATTTTATATCATGTTATATCTTAACTAGGCCATCTCATTCAGGGAGATCACACATCACATCCAAGACCATCTCACTCAGAATGGTTTCACAACCTAACCACTAATATCTTCCAGGGTGGGTCTTACATGAACCAGTGGACCCACAATCTATCACTTTGGAAATTCCCTTCAGGTGCCATCTCACTCAAATAAATTTCATACATGATGGCCTCTACCCTCACACTAATAGTAGAGTCCATATAAAACAAAAATAGGGCACCATCTCACTCGTGACTGTTATTCCAAGTCAATTTTACGCATATAAGGGATAGGATTTGGGATCCATCATCACACAATCTATTTATAAACTCTTACATGTAGAGAACAGATATGAAAAAAATAGACCCTATATCCAATCACACATGCCCACCACATCAACATGAGGGAACTGGTAACCCAAAATAAATCACCTAATATTCAAACGTCAACATTAACTAAAATCCATCACCCATTGGTGATCTCACACACTGTAGGCTCCATCATACCCTAACCTCATAGGAGGAGTCTAATTCCATCTAGTTATGCTCTATTTCCATGGAAACCCAATTAAAAGTCATCTTACCATACACTTGATCCTCACTTGGGTCTCGTATCATATATCCCAAGGAAGAACTCTCAACCTATCACTTAGAGTAAAACCCTATTTTTCACACATTCCATGTTTTTAAGAACTTATCTTACCCATATCACAAAACACACCACTCCTCCAACATCAGGAGGGAGTTCCATGCCACTCAAGGGAGGTCCAACCACCTTTCCTATCTCCAATCACCCTAAGACTAGTTTATTCCCACTGTCCCTAGGAACACAACCAAGGATATCTCATATCAACAATCATATGCTGATACTTATCTATGTCCTCTAATCAGCTAAAACGACATGCTTCCCCTTGTAAACATAGTCAATCGATGATCCTAATTCAACAAATTGCTATGGATAAATTATTCTAAGCATAGGAGGCCCAACTCCATCCCATATATTTATCCTAGGGTAACCTCATTCCACAATCAAAATAAGAAAAACCATGAATTTATATAAGTATTCTCAATTATAAATAAACAATAATTTGACATTGAATCATAGGGTCCACCTAAAACAATTCCAAAGCTAAATTCTCACCAAGCCTGAACACCACCCAAACCAACCCGTTCAAAAAACTTCCAAGAGAATATCACCACCCAAGATCCTATATTACACCATAATACATAATTTATTAATTATTAAATTTAAAACAAATATGAATAACCATTAGAAAACTCAGCGACCATAAACAATTCCTTGAAATCATTCGAAACCTTAGGTGTTTATCCTTCTAGGAACCCTTATCCTTGACATAGATTAAATCACCATAGTTAAAAAGTATTTCTAGTGTGATATGTGGAAATATTAAATAAATAAAAATTGAAATGAGTAAAAATCATATGTCTATAATAAGGAACAAAAGTAGATGAGGAAATGGAATATTTTACCTTGATCCACAAAAATAGCACATAAAAATAATACCTATGACATGAGAGATCCAAGGGTAGAAGAATTAGGGGAGAGGACATCAAATATAACCTCTTAGTTATTCCCCTAGTACCTTAACATAGAGGGGGATATAACTGATAATATATAGTTTTTCCCATAATAAAAAAAGGCGAGGAACACCTTATGGTATAACTACAGGGGCCATGACATAAGACCCCTTTCCTAGGGAAGCCATATAGAACAACCCTAAGGGTTATACTAAAAGGGAACTCCCTCAACTTCTATGTGTATCATGGAGAAAAGATCTATGATGTATCCCAACTCAGGGTGGGGGGGGGGGGGACCTAACCCTACTACCCGAGGACCCTCCATGGTGTAGCCCCAAGTATGTGGTATAGTCCTTCAATTGCATAACCACCATGGATAATCCCTTCACTAATACACAGTGGCTTCTTTGGCCATCAATCAATAAAATGTTACACCCTCCATTAATCCATGGATCTATGCATAATTTGAGTTATATGGACACCCAACCCATCTCCAATGATCACTAGACCACCGTTACTAAAAACCATGCACTGTTCCACATATTAAAAAATATCTATATGATTCTCCTATGATTAGACTTATGATATGAATACAAATTCATATAACATCCACTATTTTAGGACAAAATAATTAAATTAACACATAAACTAATGACCTGTACAATCTAAAGGTTATTAAAAATTCCCATCCAAAACTCTTCTCATCTTTGAGAATCCATGATAGTACTGCACCCACTACTCTCAACTGACCTTGATCATCAATTCACCTCTAAATTCTCATGTTTCATCTTCAAACTCCAAAAAATCTTATGCAATGAAACTCCAAGCACTGTAATACACTATTTACTAGAATTTAAGTCCCAGGATCACTACCATCTCCAACACCAAGACAATAGTCACTACACTCATCTATCTAAAGACACCATGATTTCTTCAATCAATTCATACAGAGTATTATGATGCTACCCACTATAAGTATTCACACACAATGGATTATTCCAACATCAATTATACCATTGAAATTTTCAAAACAATTTCCACCTCATCGTATGTAAGTTATGACTACTCGAATATTTAATACACCTTCATTCATGATTTATTACACAAAATTACACATAATAAATATCAAGAAGACCATGAGGACTAGTTCATTTTTCTAATATTTTATATGTATAGATAACTTCAAAACATTGGTATAAAATCACTATTATAAAAACTCTAAAACATTCCCTTATATACATTGGATCTTTAAAAAAACGGTATCGGATAAACTAGGGATGTACATAAGAAAATTTTAATCTATAAAGACCAATAAGGGAATATTTAAAGCATAACATGATGAAATTAATACATGTTATTCAATAGGAATGTTAAGGTAACATAAAAGTGGTGAGAATCATAAAATTAAACATCAAAATATGATATATGATGATAACCTAAAGGGAACATAGAAATGTGCAAATGATATAAAACAAGACATTATAAACATAAGTCAAAGATAACTGCCAAGACAACATAACATAGTGTTATTAAGATAACCTCCCACACACTATACATGGAATCTCATGAGGTAAAAATATTACCTAATTCATTGGATGGACATATAATTTTGGGCCCACCCGTCACATTTGTATAATTTACATGCATAAGTGCGCCACATAAATCATATAACATAAGGATTACTTTCATCAAATTTAACCCCGTGATTAAGGATTGTGGGTTACAGACATGGAATTCTATAATCAATGAAGGATAGATACATCTATTTGAATACCCTTGAGTTGAAAATTGATGTGTAATTGCTACACAAAAAGGTTGGCAAGGAAAATCATAGGGTAATTTTGATAGCATTATTTGGGTACATTAAGATTCATGGAAAAGTTTAATGAGAGCTAAAGGGATATCTCATCACATGGAAATAAAATAAAAGAGGAATATATAAAAATATATCCCAACATGAAAAAATTTCAATCACAAGATACGATATAAAGAAGGTTCTTGAATAAGGAGGAGAAGGATATGATCCTTTACCATAAGAAGGAACTTGTAAAATATTAGAAGGATCTTATTAAGAAATATTGGGAACCTTGGTAGGGATATATAGATAGCAGGTAATATGAAATTCATCCTCCATGTGTTTTGAGTGAAGAAGAATGAGAGTATGTGTGGGTTTATATAAGAAAATAAGCGGGAATTATTTATTAATTTCCAAACATTGGTTTTGGACTCTACATGATAGCATAATCCTAACCACATAACATCACATTATTTTTTAACATGGATTATGAAAAATAGAAGTGTATTTAATTTATTTATAAGAGTAGGAACAGAACTCATTTATATAATACCCTTAGTGATGTGGAAGTGAGACATATTTATAAAGGATCGATTTTAAGTCCTTAAAATATAATATATGTTATTTTGGATTCATTAAGGGTTTATAAATATAATTAAAAACATCAGAAAGACATTATTTTATAGGAGAAACATAATTTTTGTCATGGATACTATTTATTGTAATTATTAAATCGATTTTGGAATATTTTGATGTCATAATATTTACCATTTAGTTATAGAGGATTTAATCCTTACCCAATAAATCGAATGTCACTGAAAATTATAAAAAATTCACTATCAAATAATTTAAATGTTATGATTTGAAAAATATATATTTCATCAAAATAATTTCTGAAATATTATAATTTAAATTTTTAAATCCAAAATCCTTATTTATTAAAAAAATAGTTTTTTTACTTTAACAATTTTTCAACACTTATAAAAATTACATTTGACATCATAATATTATATTACAATATATATTTAATAAATTTTACTTAAAAATAATTTTTTTAAAAATATAATTTACTTCAAACATTCTTGAATTCATAAAAAATATTTTTTATTGTAGCTATATATTTTTCAAAAATACAATTTGTTTTTCATGACGTCAAAATAAAATTTTTCTCCAACTTATTATTTAATCATTTTAAAGTAGTTATAAAAAGTATAAATATGACCCTTATTTTGTTAAAAATATGAAAAATACAAATTAATACCTTTATGGTGTAGATACAATGCATTTTATTACACTAACAATTGCATTAAGGGTTAATTTTGTAATGGTGATATTTTCATGGAGTAGTTCGACATACATGGCTTGGGATGTGATCTCATTGAGCTTCATTTTTTTCCCATAAATGTTTCTTATATTGATTTATTTATTTAATCTAGGATTGGAATTGGTGAATGGAAAATCCCAGGGATGCTTTCTCCCATAGAACCTCCAATAAATGGGCTTTATAGGGTAAGATTCTTTTGTTTGAAGACATCACTCCTTCCATCAGTTTTAGTTGGACTTTATCTTAACCCTTAATATAAAAATATTAATGGTCATTATAAAGTAGAAATATTATGAGTGGTTATGATTCTGAATCATCTTTTAAATATTGCAGAAAATAAATTTTAATAATATCTAAATTAGTGCACGTTTTTTCTATACCTAGATAACTTGATAACTTATTTATTCATTCAAAATGGAATTTCATTTATAAATTATTAGATCATTACACTATTTACACCTTAGATATTTTTCCCTTGGATTTTTTATTTTATACACTAAAATTGATTATGTTACTTTTGTTTCATAACCTCTTATGGTTCATATCCCACTTCCTCAAACATGTGGTTCCAACACAACACTTTGGTCAGGTTAGTTGTGTTGTTTCTTATAACTTCATTATTGTAATCTAAGATCATCACTTGTTATTTCTCCCATGAAATATCATTCTCTTATGACACCACCTCTGGATTTATAACATGTAGGGGGTCTGGTATATACTTCCTCAATAGGGATACATGGAACACATCATGTACATGAGATAGGTTTGGTTGGAGTACTGGTCAATAGGACATTGATCCAATGCGATCAATGATCTCAAAGGGGTCAATGTATCTATAACTAATCTTTCTATTCTTTCCAAACCTTATGCATTTCTTCCATAATGATACATAAAATAATATTTTATATATGACCTCAAAATCCATGTCTCATCGATGATTTTTTATAAATTTTCTCTTGACTATGTGGAATTCATATGATGCTAAATGTTTGAACCTTTTCATTAATTTATTGGATAAGATCGGTTCTATCAATTTTTTCACTACAATTTAATCCCAGCATGTCAACGTCTTACACATCTTCCCATATTGAACCACCTAATGTGCCATTTGAATGCTATAATGGATGTTTTTGTAATATGATAACTCCACTAGGGAATATTCTTGATCTAAACATCCATGGAAATATATTTATTTTGATCTCGGTATATCCTCTAGAGTCTGAATGGTTCACTCAGACTGACCATCCATTTATGGGTGATAAGAAGTAATAAAACATAACTCCTTATACAATGATTGGTGGAGGCTTCTCCAAAACATCTAGGTATACCCCAAGTCTTGATCATATACAATAGGGAGTATAAATCCATGCCGTATTACCAAATATATTTTATATAGATTTGAGAGTTGGTCAAGATAGAAATCTTACTTGATAGTAATGAAATACATTGAATTTGAAATGTGATCGACTACCTCCCAAACATTATTATTTTCATTTATGGGTAATAGTGATTCCTATTATGAAATAAATGGTTATGATACAATATTTATACACAGGTTTGTTAAATGGTTCCATCATAACCTTAATCTTCAATTAATCGGCCTTGAATTGTTGGTATACCAGGCATTGTGAAAGAAATTATTTAGTCTCCCTCTTCATGTTATCCAATGATAATTTTTGATTCAAATCTATATACGTCTTACTTCTGCCAAGATTAATCAATAAGGATGATCTATCTGAATCATTCAGAAGTTTTTTCTTCAGTTCTGGTTTTTATTGGACACAAGTTCGAGTTCCAAACCTTATGACTCTATTTTTAGTAAAATTAAACCCCATAATATTTGTTGAATTTTTCGATCACACCTCATCACACTTCTAAGCCACCTTGATACTCTAAATAAAAGAAGTTTGATCTATCTTTTGAGATAGATTGGTTGAATATACATCTATTATTCCTATATCCATCCCCTATATGTGCAAGAATATTGGATCCCTTACAATTCTCATCATGCATAGGGTTGTTAGATCCTTTTTCTCAATGTGTCTTCTATATTTTTCACCTTCTCTAGATGGTAATGGATTGCAAAATTGGAATCCTTGACCAGCACTAACCACCATTATTGGTTTATATTGATCTCCATTTGTGTGAATATATATGTGAGGATTTTGTGATCCATATATATGTCATAGTTCTCTCTATACGGATCATGTCTCTAAATTTTAAACACAATGATAATTGCATCAAATTATTGATCATGTGTAGTGTAGTTTTTTCTAGGTGATTATAATTAGTGGGAGAAATAGGCTATCACTTTGTCTTATTTCATGAGTACACAACCAAATCCTTTTTTGGATGCATCATTGTAGATCACAAATCCTTCCCCATAGGTTGGTAATGTGAATACAGATGTAGTAATTAACCTTTAATTTAACTCTTTAATGATACATTCACATTCATCACCCTAGAAAACGATGACTCTCTTCCGAGTTAGTATGGTTATTGGGATTTAAAATCATGATAATTCTCTTGGAAAAAATAATAGTACAAAACCAATCCAAGTAAACTATAGATTTCTATCAAGGATGTTGGACTACACCATCCTTCAATTGAATATATTTTTGAAGGATTCACATATATCCTTTTTATGGTGATCACATAACTGAGGAATATTAATTTCTCCATTAAAAACTATAATTTACTATACTTAACAAATAGCATTCACTTTTGAAAATTCTTCAGGGTAGATTTAAAATACTCACCATGTTCCTCCTTGATTTGGTAGTAAAAATTATATCATTTTAAATTCTACTACAAATTTATTTAGTTAATACCTATGGAATATTTTAATTATGTCCATTATCATTTGTAGATAATCAGTGAGTCCAAATGGAATCACTATGAACTTGTATTTTTTATAACATTAATGTAAAGAAATCTTAGGGATAACCACCTTGTTCAACTTTACTATATAGTATCCTAAACAAATATTTATCTTTGAAATCTACTAGGATGCATGTAGTAGATTGAACATGTCATTAATATAAGGTATAAGATACATGTTCTTTATTTTTATTTTTTTTCTCATGATAGTATAGAGACAGATTGACCCAAACTTCTTCTTAATAATGAGGGTCAGCTCACCCCACAGTGAAGCACTTGGGCATATAAACCATTTATCTAGATTCTTTTATCTCTACTTATTAAAATCCTAAAGTTTAACAATGGTCATTATATATAGATTATTTTATATTATATGAACTCCATTAATAATTTTGATTGAGAACTCAACCTCTCTTGTAGGAGGAAGATTATGAAACTGTTCGAGAAACACATCGGTGAATTCCCTTAAAATGGGAATGTCATCAAGGATGATCATTTACATTGTATAAATATTTTGATCTAGATATTATTAATCAAAATGATATAATATCCATTATTATAATAATTATACCAAATAATATTCTTCATCCTCTTTGTACTATTATACAACAAAAGGATGATTTACAATATGGTGGGTGATTTCCTTCTCTAGGAAATTTATGTTTTATATATATAATAAAATCTAATCTACACCTATAATAGCATTAAATTCCACAAAAGGTAGTATCATAAGGTTTTCAGGAATTTCAGCTCACAAATATAGATAGGGGAGGATTTATAGGCTTCGGATTCAATAATTTACCAATTCACGATCTCCACTGATAGCTCAACGTCCCTATGATTGAGGTGGTTTTTGAATAGTTCTACTAAACATGTGTGATATGAAAAAATGCATAGAACCATAGTCACAAAGGACATTTAATGTACATTAATTTATGATAATACTACCTATAAATATTTTATTCTTCTTCAAATCAAATAATTCATCCAAAATAGACTTAGGGATGAGAATTTTCATGTTATTAAATAAATAAACGAGAAACTATGAATATTTAATAGATTACTCACAAATGACATATATTCCTTAACCTATGAATTTATAGGTTTAAATCTTAGTTATCCATGATCTATTTACTAAAAAAAATATAATAGGGGGAGTTTTTTCCCTTAATACTGGTTCACAAGGCGTTTTTTAATTTACCAAAGCATATCCCCTAAGAGTGTCAAACTATGTGTGAAGAAAGGCCTCTTTGTAACATACCAAGTGATGATCGATTCCAACTTAAAGAACCCTTTTTTGTTATTAAATATATGTTAAATTATATCAAATACATATCCACATATAGTTTATAGAAAATTATTAATTTTATTGGAAACCATTTACTATAAACATTACCAAAGTTTTGTGGTGATTTCCTATGTTTAGTATTATCCCATTCATTTTCACTAGAGTTTTCTAATCCTAATACCAAAACATAGGTAGACTTTTATCTAATACCAAATATTACTACCAATATCTTTAATACAATTTAATCCATAATTTATTGCTTATAGGTACACATAATACAACCCAATAAGATTGTGAGGCCGAGTGTGTATGGGAAATTAGGTACATGAAAATATGTCTTAAAACATGGTTACATTGTAATTATTTTAAAAACTCTAAAACATTCCTTTTATTACTTTGATATTCTAAAATTACATGGGATAACTGATGGAAGTACATAATAAAGGGTGAGTTATCAATTATAGTAAGAGATTATTCAAATCATAACATGATGAAATCAATACATTTGAGTCAACGAGAGTATATATCTAACATAAGAGGAGTGAGAATCATAAATTTGAATATCGAAGCATGATATATGTTGATAACATGAAGGAAATGTTGGAATGTGGAAAAAATATATACATCACAACATAAACATAAGTCTAAGACAAATTAAATGAAAACATAACATAATGTTATTATTATAACTCAAACACACCATACGTTGTAATATAATGATCTAAAAACATTACCACATTTATTTGAGGGATATTGAATTTAGAGCCCACCTGTTACATTCATATCATGTAGATGCATAATTTCTCCACATAGATCATACAAAATAAATATGACTTTCACAAATTTTAATCCCAATATTAATGATTGTGGGTTATATACATGGAATTAACAAATCAGTGAAGGATATGTATATATAGGTGAATACCCATTAGTTTAAGTGGTGATGGGTATTTACAACACAAATATTTTTAATGGAAAATCATAGGATAATTTCAAAAGAATAACTTAGGTATATAAAGGTTCATTGAAGGTTTTAATGAAAGTGAAATGGTTCTCTCATCACATGAAAATAATAATGATAACAAAGAGTTTGTGTAAAAAAATATTCCAAAATTAAAAATTAGAAATCAAAATGCATGATATAAAGAAGGTTCTTGAATAAAGAGTAGAAAGAGGGGATCTCATACCTTGATAGGGTGCTTCTAAAAGCATTGGAAGAGATTGTTAATAGATTGGGGAACATTGAGAGGGATCTAGAGAGGGATGGAAAGATTAAATTCATACTCCAAGGGTGTTTAGTGAAGTGTAATGTGAGGTTGGGTGAGTTAATATAAAAAAGAGAGTATGATTCTTTATTAATTTCCAAAGAGAGGTTTTGGACTTTATATGATTATTTAATTGAAGCAAAAAGACATATAAAGTTATGTACCAAGGTTAATTAAAAATATGAGTGCATTTAATTATTATATAAGTATATGAACATTAATCATTAAAATAAAACCCTTGGTGATGTGTAATTGAGTCATGTTTATAGAGGATTTATTTTATAACCATAAAAATATAATATAGGTTTTAGAGGATTCACAAAGGGTTTATAAAATTAATAAAATAATTTCAAAAGTGTGTTATTCTAAATGGGAAGCATAAATTTCATCTTAGATACTATTTATAGTATTTATTACATCATTTTAAGGCATTTATGATGTCATAATATGTACAATATAATTATATAGTATTAATTTTTTACCCAAAAATTCGAATGTATCAGGAAATTATAAATAATTAATTGTTGGACAATTTTGATGTTATGATTTCAAAAATAATAATTTTTTATCAGCATAACTCTCTAATTATAAAAATTAATATTTTTAAATCCAAAATCCTCAATTATTGAAATATTCTTGTTTTTTGTCAATAAAAATTTTGTGACACTTTTAAAAAATATAATTGAATTCATAAATGTAGATTATAATTTATATTTAATCAATATTATTTAATAATAATATTTCATTAAAATATTTTATATTTAAAAAATATTAATTCATAAAAAATTGTTTCCTGATTCAAACTATATATTTCCCTAAAATAAAATTTGTGTATCATCTCGTCAATACCAAATTTTTATAAAAATTATTTTTTAATATTTAAAATTTAATACAAAAAGGGTCAATATAATAACAATTTTACTAATAATATAAAATATAGAAACTAATACTCTTTGGTTCTGGATACATTTTTATTTATGACACAAGTGAATGCCAAAGTGTAAGGTGTGCGATGGTGAGATTTTCTTGTGGTGGTTTGATGTACATTATTTGGGTTGTGATCATTGTAGAGACCCAAAGCTTAACGTACATGGACATTACATTACCTTAGCAGAATACCTAATACATAACAAAAATAGACACACAAGGACCGTAATAGTTTAGTGTCTTTGGAAACTCGGAACGTAATCTTCTAATCATGGTGAAAGATCTTCAACATCTCCCATAAAGATCTTCCTCTTTTTTTTATTACCTAAAACCTTTATTTATATCATGGGGAAAAGAAAACATAAAAGGCTGAGCTCAAATGCTCAGTAATGGTAAACAAAAGAAATATCAATCACATCATATTCATAAGAACATAACATTTTGGAAATCTTAACCTGCGAAAGAGATCATAATATCATAACATGGGATAAATCATGGTACTGAAATGTAATCCCAATAATCATAACATAAAACATGAAACTTTGTGGCATACACACATAATCATAGAGAATCATCTCTTATTAGTCAAGACTCACTGCCAGGACTATCTTAGTGGACAAAGTCCATTTCTGAACTGAGTTCACTCCTCGTTTCAGTCCTGTTTCACTGAACTGGTATAACCTGCCGTTTCAACCATGTCTATCTCATCAGATATAAAATCATTACCCTATACATTGGAGGTAGATATAGGTCCCACCCATCTCATAATGATACCATTATTATGTGTTCCACAAAATCATAAACCATACATCATAGCATAACCCATGTAATAAAAATGAGAATCTTAAACATAGTGACATCATAAAACAACTCATATAAGATAAAGGAATTCATAAAAATAATTCCATCACAACATAATCAAATCAATGTAATAATTGGGATAGAAACAGAACCCTTTATTATCTTAGATGAAAAATAATTTTGATAAAACGCTCGAACTCCATTCTTGATGAAAATATCCTTTCTACTTCAAAAACACTTTTCATTTCTTAACATGTCATACAATTCTAAACTAAAAGCAGTTGATTAAAAATAAAATTGAAAACTTGTAAGGGAAGATTCTTGGAAATAATATATTAAAAATCCATTCATGCCGTATAAGCTAAAAGAAAACATTCTTCTCGTACTTTTGTCGGAAAAGTCAAAAAGTATCTCGTACAAAAAATGACAAAAGATTCCTTTCATATCTTTTACTAAAAACTCACCAAAGGGTAAAATTGGATATAAACTACTGTAGAATGATGTAAATATTACATATTGAGGAAACATGGATGTGGATGATAAAATTCATCCCAGTAAATTCTAAAGTATAAACAATCTCGGATAAAAATGAGATTGTGATATTTCCCTTACCTTAGGTCCGATTTGCTTCGTAAGTGTCCGAACCTCCACTTCTTTAAAACTCCTCTTTGAGTCCTCTTCTTAGGGCACTAAAATTGGTCTTTGAAGAATACCACGACCTCTAGGATGTTTCTAGGGAAGTGGAGAAGAGAATTTGACAGGGGTTGGCCGAGCATGAAGGCTCAAAGTGGTGTGAGAAAGAGGGGGAGGAGGTGCCCTTTTATAAGGGAGGAGAGGGGCACCTTTAGAATAACTAAAAATATTAATTTATTATAAAACCAAATTCGGTTTTAAATAGCTCCAAATTGATTTATTTCGAAGCTAAGGTGGGGATGGGTCGAAATGCTCTCATCCAATAAAATTTAGACATGTTTAGGTCATTATACTAACCTTGTCTTTTAGTTTTAACTCTTAGTTAATTAGATTGACATTTACCATGTCACTTTGTATTTTTAAATTATATAGTTAATAAACATACCATAAACATCCAAGAGACCCCCAAGTGGTCCATTAATGATACACCTATCTTGATATAAGTATCTTGGCCGAACCTTAGATAACAATCAATAATATAATATTTGTTTTAAAAATTATTTTATGTCAATTTTGACACTATTCAATAGTTGATTTTTGTGAAACACATAAAAAAATGATTACTTCGACCAAAGTTAATTAAATCAATCCTAACATGCCATATTAACCTATAAAATTAGTTTAATTCATAAAAAGTCTCAAATTATATTTATTTGGGTATTTATAATATCAATTATTCTAATTTTTCACTATTATGGTAATTAATGCATCATAATTGTGTCATAAATAAATTAATTTATATAATGTATAAGAATTATAAATAAAATATAATTATGTAGTAAATATTATTAGCTTTCTAACGAATATTTAAAATCGAATTTATCTTATGTATAACCCTATATTAAAAATGTTTTAGAAAATAAAATTTGATTTTAACTCTTTTAACTCTTCTTTGATTAAATAATAAAAAATGTCATAATCTAATCCAAGTGGGCCTAAATGGTCATATTTTATTCCTAAGGTTGTTTTTGGTCGAATTACACTTATCGAATAGAATTAGGACATGTGTTAGGGTAATAATATATCATTTTTACCCTTAATTACCCTATTTACTTTTAACCGTGGTAAAAAAAGTAAAAAGTTACTATTCACCAAAAATTATTTTCATCTCATTGAACCACATTTTACTTACTGAAATCAACCGTGTCTCTCTGATTTTTGAAATTCCACTAACAGAAGCAGTAAAATTATGTTTTATGGAAAATTCATTTTTTTAACTACCACTTAGTGGTTTCACTATTCATCAAAAAAATGAAAGTTTCTAGAAAAATACCAAAAATTCAGTATAAGCTATATTTGATATTATGAACTCAAAAATTATGTCTATTATACCAAATTCAAAACATATCAGTTGCATTAATTAATTTAAAAATTAATTCTCATCGTCAAAACAAATAGCGTGTTCTTAAGAGATAATAACTATCAAAAGATTGACACTTGTTTATGTCTGGTTTAAATGTGAAATTACATCCAATGAAAAACGTTGTATTAAATTGTAAAAATATATTCTAAATATACTTTAAAACCACTAAAATTAATAATTTATCACTATTAATTATTTCGATTAAAAATGTTGTTTTTAATTGAAATTTAGTAATTTTAACTATTCATCAGAAAATGAAAGTTATCCAAAAAGTACCAAAATATCACCCTAAGCTAATTTCGATATTCAAATCCAAAAAATGAAGTTCATTTTGAAAAATAAAATTTACAAAATTTCAAAAAGTGGTTATTACTATTCATAACGGCTAATTCATAATAATATTATAATAATATCTCGTTTAGTGACACTCGGTATTGCGTACTACACACGCTATCGAGGAAGATCGTCATTGCGTGTAATGCAAGGAAATCCAGGGATGCGTGTTGTGCAAGATCTTTTTGGTGTAGCATACAACACAAGACATTAATGAAATTAAAAAGAATATTTTTCATAAAATCTCGGTGTGTTACATTCTACCCCCCTTAAAATGAATTTCGCCCTCGAAATTCGTCGGGGTTATAAATGGTTTACTATTAAAAAGTTTCTTTAATATAAACCCACATCGTAAAAATTAATACCAAAACCAATATTTAAAAACAAAAGTATGAAACCTAACAGTTACCCAAAAAAACTAATCACTGCGTTTCCACATAGGTGAAAATATGGATATGGAAGAGAAATCTAACCATCATGTTCTGACAGAGAGTTGTATAGAACATGGCTATGGAAAAGCCAGCAATCACAAAGCCATAAATTTGTGATGATCTAAGGTACCATCTGATTCATCAGATATAAGAGCACTAGGACAACATTTTTGGTTTTCAAGATCATTTCCCTGAAGTTGATGAAATTGGAATTAGAAGAAATACTTTCTTGATTTTGGTATAGTATCACCGTTGGTCGTTCTTTGGACAATTTTCACTTCATCTCTTAAAAAAATGAAGTTGAATTTTTCATTCATGATGTGTTAGCAGATCATGTGATTGAATGATGGGTCATTCCATCTATCTCAACCAAAAGGTTAGAAAAGTTATCAAAAAATACATAATTCCATCTATAGTGAGATTAATCATATATGGTTCCTAAAATGGACTTATACTTCATATATCATACTGCTTAATATAATAAAACTAGTTTCTACTAAACCGGGACTTCCTGTAGGCCAGTGGTAGGCGATAAAGGCCAGTCGCACTTTGGTTGTGGGATCGATTCCCATAGCCTTGTCCGACGCGATGGGCTGTCGCCCATCCTACAAGTTGTCCTTTTTCTAAAACTATATTACTATAACATCCCATAAATAATATTGAAAAAACTACTATCCTTAAACAATACTAACTTATGTCCAACATAATCCATTCCAATCTTTAGGCTTATCCAAAATAATGTTGTCTAATCTCATATTATAGTGAAAATGATTACCAAAGAGTTCATACAACTAGAATGTTAATACCATTGTTGATCCCCATATATCATGAGATATGTCTTGTTGGTCACATTACAAACATTCAAAGGCCTTAATCAAGTATTCTCTTGAAAAAAAATTAATACCCATTGAACCTTATTGAAAACATTAATGCTGTTAAAAGTTAACTCTTTCCACATAGAAAAATCCTCAAAATTCTATATACTCAAACCATGATATCACTTAGTCCTTATATCAATCATGAGCTCATGAATACTTTCAAACATTTCATTTTTTCCTATCCCTTCATATGTGCATATCATCTTTTTTCCAAAAATATCTCAATCACTTTCCATGGTTACCGGTGCCGAATATATAGATATTCCAAAATTCCACAATACCATACATGAGATTTCATGATACTATTTTGAAATCCCATTACATAAACACTTAATCATTCCACCACATCGTTGTCATATTCAACATCGCCAATGGTGATCGCATGTGACTTCCTGTTTTCCATTGCCTTAAGTGGTTTCTCATGTCAAGCATCACTAACCCTTAGATTAGGGCATTTATTAGCATAATGCCCCATTTCCTTACACTTGAAGCATTGAAGTGTAGTAGGTTCATTTTGTGTATCCCTTCCTTTGTTTGCATCATTAGACATCTTCTTCCCATCATTGCGGCATTCAAGTGCCCGATGACCTTCCTTTCCACATTTGAAACATTTACTTGCCTCTTTAAGACAATCTCCACCATGCTTCTTTCCACACTTTGAGCATAAGGAAACATTCACCTTCTTTTCACCATTATTCCGAGATTTCTCCTTGAACTCCATCTTTCATTTCTTGTCAAAACTATGAAATGGATAAGTAACACCAACTTCAATTTCTACCTTGATAGCACAACACACAATTTCTTCATAGCTATCGAAGTATCTAATAGCTAATGCCCTTCAAAGATTTAGTTTTAAGCCACTGAAGAATCGATCAACTTTACTTTCAGGTTGGATGATAATTCTAGATGCATACCTTGCAAACCTTGTAAAATTCGCTTCGTATATACCAACAGATTCATCATCCTTTTTCTTTAGTTCAAGAAACTCCTTCTCCATCTTTGTTCGAAGAATACGAGGGAAGTACTTATTGAAAAATAAGTTCTTGAACTCGTCCCATTCCCTGAACTCAATTTCATCTATTGGCCTTATATTCTTGATAAGATTCCACCATTGATCAGCATCACCTTCCAAACGATTCACTATTAAGATGACTTTATCATGTTTAGAAGATTGAAGAACTGAAACTATCTTTTCAGTGGTACTTATCCATTGTTCAGCAACAAGTGGATTAGAAGACCCACTGAAAGAAGGTGGACGTTTCCTCATGAAGGACTCAATAGAATATTGTTCCCTTCTCTGCTCATTTGGAAGTACAGAATGATTCATAGCTTATGTAAGTATAGAAATAAGATTTTTCACTCCATCTCCCATAACATTTGTTTATTCAGGAGGACAATCATTGCATTGTCCATTGCATTGATCAACACAGTTCCTTCGGGTTCCAGCCATCGTCTAAAACCCAAAAAGAATAGTCTGAGAGGAAAAAATCATGCTAGAGAAATAAACACAATAAAAGGGGAGTACCTTCAATATCTAACATCTTGGGTTACCGTAATTTTAGTACTATAACCTATACTTATACTTAACCTTAGGGACATCCCTAGACATACCTTAGAAATATCTCTAGGGATCTCACTAAAGTTCTCGCATCCTAGTTTCCAAAGGATGACTAAACCTTCATTTGATACTAACTATAGAGAACCAAAGCTTAACGTACATGGACATTACATTAATTTAGTGGAATACTTAATACATAACAAAAACAGACAAACAAGGACCGTAATAGTATAGTGTCTTTGGAAACTTGGAACGTAATCTTCTAATCATGGTGAAAGATCTTCAACATCTCCTATAGAGATCTTCCCCTTTTTTTCTTACCTAAAACCATTCTTTATATCTAGGGGAAAAGAAAACATAAAAGGGTGAGCTCAAATTTTCAGTAAGGGTAAACAAAAGAAATATCAATCACATAATATTCATAAGAACATAATATTTTGGAAATCATAACCTGCAAAATAGATCATAATATCATAACATGGGATCAATCATTGTAGTGAAATGTAATCCCAATAATCATAAAAAAACATGAAACCTTGTGGAATACACAAATAATCATAGAGAATCATTTCTTATTTGTCAAGACTCATTGCCAAGACTGTCTTAGTGGACAAAGTCCATTTCTGAACTGAGTTCACTCCTCGTTTCAGTCCTGTTTCACTGAATCGGTATAACCTGCCATTCCAGCCATGTCTATCTAATGAGATATAAAATATTTACCGAATGCATTGGAGGGAGATATAGGTCCCACCCATCTCATAATGATACCATTCTTATGTGTGCCACAAAATCATAAACCATACATCATAGCATAACCCATGTAATAAAAATGGGAATCTTAAACATCGTGACATCATAAAACAACTCATATAAGATAAAGGAATTCATAAAAATAATTCCATCACAACATAATCAAATAAATGTAATAATAGGGATAGAAACAGAACCCGTTATTATCTTATATGAAAAATAATTTTGATAATACGCTTGAACTCCATTCGTGAGGAAAATATCCTTTCTACTTCAAAAACACTTTTCCTTTCTTAACAAGTCATACAATTCTAAACTAAAAGAAGTTGATTAAAAAAAACTTGAAAACATGTAAGGGAAGATTCTTGGAAATAATGTTTTAAAAATCCATTCATGCCATATAAGTTAAAAGAAAACATTCTTCTCGTACTTTTGTTGGAAATGTCAAAAAGTACCTCGTATGAAAAATGACAATAGATTCCTTTCATATCTTTTATTAAAAACTCACCGAAGGGTAAAATTGAATATAAACTATTGTAGAATGATGTAAATATTACATATTGAGGAAACATGTATGTGGATGATAAAATGCACCCCAGTAAATTACAAAGTATAAACAATCTCAGATAAAAATGAGATTGTGATATTTCCCTTACCTTAGATCCGATTTGCTTCGTAGGTGTCCGAACCTCCTCTTCTTTGAAGCGCCTCTTTGAGTCCTCTTCTTAGGGAACTAAAATAGGTCTTTAAAGAAGACCAGGACCACTAGGAAGTTTCTAGGGAAGTGGAGAAGATAATTTGGCAGGGGTTGGCCGATCATTAAGGCTCAAAGTGGTGTGAGGAAGAGGGGGAGGAGGTGCCCTTTTATAAGGGAGGAGAGGGGCACCTTTGGAATAACTAAAAATATTATTTTATTA
This sequence comes from Viscum album, assembly GCA_963277665.1. Lineage (NCBI taxonomy): Eukaryota > Viridiplantae > Streptophyta > Magnoliopsida > Santalales > Viscaceae > Viscum > Viscum album. Next base: position 1,391,663,682 of record OY728130.1, on the reverse strand, counting down.
TAAAGCCAAATTCGGTTTTAAATAGCTCAAAATTGATTTATTTCGAAGCTAAGGTGGGGATGGGTCTAAATCCTCTTATCCAATAGAATTTAGACATGTTTAGGTCATTATACTAACCTTATCTTTTAGTTTTAACTCTTAGTTAATTAGATTGTCATTTACCATGTCACTTTGTATTTTTATATTATATAGTTAATAAACTTACCATATGCATCCAAGCGAACCTAAAGTGGTCCATTAATGATAAAACTATCTTGATATAAGTATCTTGGCCGAACCTTAGATAACAATCAATAATATAATATTTGCTTTAAAAATTATTTTATGTCAATTTTGACACTATTCAATAGTTGATTTTTGTGAAACTCCTAACAGAATGATTACTTCTACCAAAGTTAATTAAATCAATCTTAACATTCCATATTAACCTCGAAAATTATTTTAATTCATAAAAAGTCTCAAATTATATTTATTTTGGTATTTATAATATCAATTATTCTAATTTTTCACTATTATGGTAATTACTGCATCATCATTGTGTCATAAATAAATTATTTTATTTAATGTCTAAAAATTATAAATAAAATATAATTATGTAGGAAATCTTATTATCTTTTTAATGAATATTTACAATCGAATTTATCTTATGTATAGCCCTATATTAAAAATGTTTTAGTAAATAAACGTTGATTTTAACTCTTTTAACTCTTTCTTGAATTAAATAATAATAAATATCCTAATCTAATCTAAGTGGGCATAAATTGTCATATTTTATTCCTAAGGTTGCTTTTGGTTGAATTACACTTATCCAATAGAATTAGGACACATGTTAGGGTAATAATAATATCATTTCTACCCTTAATTACCCTAATTACTTTTAACCGTGGTAAAAAAAAGTAAAAAGTTACTATTCACCAAAAATTATTTTCATCTCATTGAACCACATTTTACTTAATGACATCAACCGTGTCTCTCGGATTTTGGAAATTCCACTCACAGAAGCAGTAAAATTAAGTTTTATGAAAAATTCATTTTTTTAACTACCACTTAGTGGTTTCACTATTCATCAAAAAATGAAAGTTTCAAGAAAAATACCAAAAATTAGGCATAAGATATATTTGATATTATGAACTCAAAAATTATGTCTATTTTACCAAATTCAAAACATATCAGTTGCATTAATTAATTTAAAAATTAATTCCTGTCGTCAAAACAAATAGTGTGTTCTTAAGAGATAATAACTTTCAAAAGATTGACACTTGTTTATGTCTGGTTTAAATGTGAAATTACATACAATGACCAACATTGTATTAAATTGTGAAAATATATTATAAATATTCTTTAAAACCACTAAAATTAATAATTTATCACTATTAATTATTTCGATTAAAAAGGTTGTTTTGAATTAAAATTTAGTAATTTTCACTATTCATCAGAATATGAAAGTTATCCGAAAAGTACCAAAATTTCACCCTAAGCTAATTTCGATATTCCGAATCCAAAAATGAAGTCCATTTTGAGAAATAAAATTTACAAAATTTCAAAAAGTGGTTATTACTATTCATAACGGGTAGTTCATAATAATATTATAATAGTATCTCGTTTAGTGAAACTCAGTATTGTGTACTACACATGCTATCGAGGAAGATCGTGATTGTGTGTAATGCAAGGAAAGCCATGGATGTGTGTTGTGAAAGATCCTTTTTGTGTAGCATACGACACAAGATATTAATGAAATTAAAAAGAATATTTTTCATAAAATCTCAGGGTGTTCAATCACCATGAGTATTAATTTCTAATGTAAATATTTTTTATCATGATTAAGTTGTTTATTATTTTACTGGGATTGGTCAAGTGAATATCCCAGTGATTCTATCACCTTCATAAGAACTGATAAATTGGATTCATAGGGTGTGATCCTTCTGGTTGAGGCCATTACTCCTTCCATCTTTGTCATTTGGACTTTATTATAACCCATGATATACTAAAAATAATAATAACTATAAAATGACTATATTATCAATGGTTATTATGATTAATGGAATTTTAAATCCAATAGACATTAAATGTCTAAAATATAAAAATTAGTGATCATTTTCTCTATAACTACATTAATTAATAATGGATTTATTCATTCAAAAATGGAATTTCATTTAGAAAAGTTTGGTTCATTGCACAATTCTCCTTCCAAAACACTATTTGGTTCTCTTCTATAAAACCTCTCTCAAAACAATTTCGGGCTCCTAAAAATAGAACACTAGATCACACAACACCAGTGTATCATTAGAATTATAGATCATGATGTCTTAAAACCTTGGGGTATTGGGAAATCACCGAATCTCCCAAAACAAAGTTCTAACCCAATGATAAATATAATTCCAAATTGGATGGACAAAAAACCAAACCAATCATCACACTCTCTCCACGAGAACTAGGACACCACATATATGACTTAGTCAGAGACCATACTACCACCATCCCAATTCTATCACCAACATACAGACTCTATCCATGATCACATCCAAACTCTAAATCTAGTGATCACCAAGGAACCATATCACATCAGATATGCCCAAACACTGATATCCTTATTCCATGATGTCCATCCATTGAATGGTCTAAAAATTCCCATTTTTTCCGAATATGTGGTTTATACACCATTGATTGATATGATTCTCCCCACCACAGAAGTATAGAAATCATTACCTTACATAAACAAAAACCCAACCTTCATGACCCACTCTCTATCAATTATCAAACTCATTGTCAAGTAGTGGATTAACTTCTCACACTTGATCACTAATGTGACACATAGATCATCACATGTTTTCGGATCACCAGGAACTTCACCTTAAATATACAATAAATTTACTCAAAATTTGGCTCAGAGCCTCAAATAGGTAGTAGTGAACTTCCCACCATATGGATCCCCTTACACCACACCAAGAGAATTGTGCAAAATGGCTGCAGACATCATATATATTCTAATCCTCCCAATACACAATTATTCACTTATCAACCTCAAAAACCCTGGTAAAAGACCAGCTAGAACAACCATGTCATGGTACCACAATACCCCAATCCACTTCCACCATATCCTATAACCATAGAGGGACACCCCCCATTAACCACACAGGTCACCATGTCTCAAATAATCACACAAATCACTCCATTGTTAAACCTGTACATGATTTCACACTGATCCCTAACTTAAAAGAAATTATACCTAAGTAGTGTGAACTCTCTCTCCTGAACTGAGGCTTTCCCCTATATAATACATATCAATTTTAACACTTCTTTTATTTAGGAAGAGTGATCCTATAAATAAACCTATCATATGTTATTACACACTATCCTACTCAATCCCATATGAACCCAATGGGTGAACACCCTCATAAAAATATATTTTACAAACCAGATCATGCTCAAGTGAACCATGTACCTTCGAACCCATGATTAAGATCATAACCCACTGATTATACTCCACTCAAAATTCAATATTACCTAGTAAGAAAAAGAAATATTTTATGATTTATTCTTAATAAGAATGAGTATTCTCACTCATTATCCAACTTTCCACATGATCACCCACCACCCAAATGTTATTCCAAAACCACGAGTATCTCCCCACGCTCCAACCATCCAAGAACCAACCATAAATGATATCCATAAAATATCTAAATCCATAGGTATAAGAAAAAAACATTTTTGTTCCTCTCACTCGACCTCGATACTAGAATCTCTTGGAGTGATTCTCATCTTGAAATCCAATGTAATTTATTGTTAATTTCTATAACCCTTCAGGTTATCCAAATTGACACATACATATTAAAACTCTATACAATGATCCATACCAAGAAGCCTAAAAACTCCTATTTTAGTTATATAGTGTTCCAATAAAGAAGTATATAGAAAACCACCATAGAGATTATTTGTTGACACATTATCTGAACAGACCCATACCTATGGATATCCTCTCTAGAACACCCCATATTCATTGAGTCACCTTTGTATCATCAAATGATCAAACTAACATGTAAATGTTTTTCCTATACATTCTATAATATATTATATCATTTCTATAATAAAACACCCTCCATAGATCCACATGAACATTCATTAAAAAATAACCTGATTTTTTACAGTATAATTCAACTAAAAATTTATATGGTAAAATGATATATATGTATTTGGACACATTAAATAGGTGAACCTCATATTAGTGAAATCAATTACCTGGAAGTTGAAATATATCATGTGAATCCTATTTTCCAAACAAGATTCATGTAATATTCTAGTTAGATCAATTAAAAATATAAAAACCAAAATTATGATATTAATACCCACATTATATTTGAATAAAAACCACAATCACAATAGAGAAAACCAATAACAACAATCCTGTTACCCTTGTAATCTGTACATTCCATAAAAAAATTCCACAAATCACCAATTTTAGGTCTATTATAAGATCCAACACATCCCTATATATCTTTTCTACCATCACCCAAAATAGTCAAGAAAACAAAAAATTCATCAATATTACATTATAATTCCTTGATACATCAGCTACTTGATAATAAGCTTGGATGAGCTACTATATGCCCTCAAGCATGCCTCTAATTACTCTAGAGGTTTCAAACTAGTGATGGGGGGACTAAATAATATGATTATAAGAATATTAACTAAATATCATAACTATGAAACATAATAAAATAACTATTCATCATTACATCAGAGCACATCAAAAATAATATCTAAAAACAAATATGATGTTGTCATGCCAAACATACAACTGATCAACCACTTGGGCCATAACATATTCAAAATCAACAAAAAATAAAATAACAATTGGTTCTACCTATATCCGCATAACTCAATAACCCCATATCCAAATACCTATCATGCTGATCTAGCTTGAACCATTGTATATCTCATGATCTGACTTGAAAACCAAATATATGAAAAACACACACACTAGGATGCATGTGAAGAGTGTGAGCGTTTAGCTGGGTAGGATCTCACAATGAACCCCTAATATAAACATTCATATAGTTGTGTACTCCTGGGGAAAATAAATATATAAATAAACTTACTCTCTGAGACAACATGTGTCAACTAGGCCCCCAAGACTCTGGATGAGTTACACATACATGTTGGGTCATCATGTGTTAATCAACCCAACATGAAAATTGACCAAACCTAATTCAATTCTATAAATAGATCCTATCAATACCTCATTACATGCTTTCCATATCCTATCCCACACCTAATGACCCAGGGAAGGTCTTTCACTAACTCTCAACCACTACCTGAAGGTGTAGAGTGAGGTACCATTTTCAAATTTTGGACATGCCCTATAATTCAAGGTGGTCCTACCAGGACCTTCTCAATAAAGATGATGATGTAAATATCTCAACCATTATATTATCTCTTAGATTAGGGTCTACCATCCATGTATTATTCTATATCATACCTTAACTTGTCCATTTTACATTGGGAGTCTTTAAATATCATCCAATGTATTCTAACTAAGGATGATGTCACAACCTCACCACTCCCCTATTATAGGGTAGGTATCACATGAATAAGTGGACCATTACCCTCTAATAAATGGTTATACCTAATAGTACCCTCTTACTCAGGGCAAGGATATACATCCAAGCTTCTAACCTCTAGATTATGGTTGGCTTTGTATTATACAGACCTACATAAGCATATACCTCATTGAAGTCCTTCCAAATCCATATCTTGTTTGGATGTGAAAGGCCTCCAGATCAATCAAAATAGAGTCTATCAAAAAACATAAACATGAATATCACACACAATGAATTAAAAAATGTCCCACAAACTATCACAGTTTCCCCCCATATAGATCATAGGGTGCTAGGAGATCGAGATATTTCCCCTTGTCTCTAACCATTGGCATTATCTCACATCTATCACGCATTTGATGACCTAATATAATATTGGATCTATCTAACCCTGAATTCATAGGAGTGATATAATTCTATCTAGTTCCTCTCTATCCCCATGGAAACCCAATTCGAAGCCATATTACCATGCCATTATCCCCTATTTGTGTCTCATTTCATATCTCCTAAGGAAGACATATCGACCCTTCACCTAGAGGAAATCATTCACTATCACACATGTCAAGTACTAAAGAACTTATTTTAATCATCTCATATTCCATGAAAATAATTTAACCTTATTATAGATGTTTAAGAAACACATGGGATGTACTACTACATTCCCCATCACCACCCAACCCTAAGTCTGTCATGAGTACCGACTAAACCTATGAACCCATCCTAGGATCTCCTGAATCAGCACTCATACCTAATGAGATACCCCAAGAATATCATTGTCCTAATCAGTAATCTCTCTCTCTATTTGGTGGCATAGTCACATGATGATACAAATTCATCCATGTATAAAGGAACACTTATTTTAAGAATAAGAGGACTTGTTCCATCCTGTATCTTCTACCTAGAGAACCTGCAGTCCCTAATACCCCTGAAAAATCCATGTAATTTTTCAACAATGTACTCTCATAAATAAACATTTATATATGTTTGTATCATATAATCTACCTAACTCGATATTGAAGATGACCCACACCAAACCTGCACACCACCTCAGCCAGCGTGTTCATTCATCTTCCAAGTTCGTACCATCATTTTATCATCTATAAACTCTATAATATATATGTCATGACCTGTCCCCTAGGGCCCATGTCGTGACTACCCTATGCCATCCTTCCATAGGCTAGGGGCTTGTGACTATAACTGGAAAGGCATAACCCAAAAAGGGAAGGCATTGCCTTTACACCTATACACACATAGACTGAGCATACTACACAAAGAAAACCAAAAAGGAAAGAAAGTAGTAAAAACACAATAAAGTAATAGTACTGAGATTAATGTTTGTAAAATTAATGTAATGGGGCCAAAATACAATCCCAATAGAGATGAAAATACCAAAGAATAAGTACAAGCTCTGGGGTTCAACTGCCAAGGATCCTACCTGAAGGGTAGGTACAACTCTCTGTTGGATGTCACTACAGCACACAACATCTATTGGTCCAACTCTGAGAACCATATATTCCTAGCTCCTCAAAGTCCCCATCAAGGATGTATGTCATCTGCACAAGACACAACAGGTGTAGGTGAAGACCACGTAGGGTTGAGTATAACAATACTCAGTAGGGACAGTGAGAACCTCGAAGGTATCTCAGTAATCCTTGAGGGAAACACCACAAAGGAAATAACACTGAGGTATCACCACCCAACAAGATCTCAAACACAAAGAAGGACATAAAAGACACAACTCACATCAAGTATAACTAAAGTACATAAGTAAATATGATTAGTCGTAAAGGTAGATCATCTTATTCTGTCATGAGGCTCTACTAATAACTCGCATAGGGTCTCTAGGTGTTGACCCAAAGAGGATCTCTAGGTGCTGACCCATAGTGGATCACTATGTTCTGACCCACATTAGATCGCTATGTGATGAACCACAAAGAATAGTTAGGTGCTGAACTACTCAGGATCACTATTCCATCTTCAAGTTGCAGCTAGCCATTGGATTCCCACATTTAGCATGCATTATTTTGAAAGGATTCTCTCTATAAGACATTTTACATACCTCAACCACCATGATGTTCCAAATAGAGTAACCGCAAATGAGCATCTGGTCATAATGATCCCAATGCAACAGATAGTGCATCGAAAAGACCCTTGATCTGTAAGTTATAGGATTTTTAGTAAAAAGGGAATGGTTGGATTTGAGTCTGATCCAACACGAATTTACTCCAACTTCTACCAAATCTAAATTGAAGTATCTCAAAATGACCACCTCATCACAAATGTCCTCGCACTGTAGACGGTGCATCAATCGAATGACCAGTATACAGGTTGTGATCATTTTAGTGAAATGGGGTCGGTCAGGTCCGGGTCCAGTCCAACCTGGTGGGAAAGACCCGACCCTATTTGGGGGTCCAGCGTGTGTCTCACATGGTTCTCGCCCTACCAAACCATTGGGCTAGCAGGTTCAGCTTAGTAGGATAGGTCCAACTTGGTGGTGGGTTCGGCCTGGCATCACGGGTCCGGCCCAGCGGAACGGGTTCGGCCTAGTAGTGGGGGTCTGACCCACTGATCCCCGGGTCCGACCGACTAGCTGACCATGTCTACCATAGTTGGAGTAGCCCACCTATCCGAGACATGGAAGACAGACATGTTTGGCCTCCCTCCCACCTCGCAGTCGATGCGGGGCCGTCTCCTTGTTATGGTCTAGCGATCCCGACAACTCCACGCAGTCGGTCAAGCTGATCGGCCGTTTCGCACACACATGGACCGGGTCTGTGTTCCTCCAGCATGGCCAAGTGGCCTGAGTGGGAATCTCCTCCATGTTTAACCAATGGGCTCCATGCCACCTCACCGCCGCATGCTGATGGGTGCGCCTCCATCCTCCACCCATAGCCGCCACTGCGGGCCACTGTCCGTCAATGCCACCACATCTAGAAGTCATCCACAAATAACACATAATAAAAAACCATGAGGAAGGGTCCTGGCCTTGTTCGGGTAAGCCTTCTCCCTCCACGTTAGAGTTAAATTATGGGTAAATTATTAATCCACACAACAAGAGTAAAATACCAATTCAAACCCCCGCACAATACCCCCCCCCCCACAAGAATGAGTGATTCACAAATCAACTCATTAGTCGGTTGATTATGCATTTGTCATTAATTCTCAATAACGAGTATAAGATCATCCAAAACATAGAATGCATAAAGCCCTATGTTTTTTACATTCGATGCTGAAGCATTCAACCTTGAGGTTTCACAATGTCAATGTTGCTTCTTGCTCTGTTCTTCAAGGATGTTAAAGATGATGAAGTCTCGCTGAGGTTCTCCATTATTCATTGGAGAGGAAAACTGCTGGCAGTTCTTCCGAGAATCCCCGCAGTTTAATTTCCCATTCTTCCATGTGTTGGATTAATAAAAAGAATCATGCCACAATGTTTCTATTACACACTACCATTGCATTTTTATGTTATTTCATTTATGAAACAATGTCACTGTTACACTTACATTATTATATCATTATGTTTCATGATATGGTCCATTAATGATCCTCATTAATATGATTTTTCTCTACCTAGTCGTTTCACCACAGCGTCGCCATCCGCCACCCAATGGTGAGTAAAAAAATAAAATAATTTATTTAAATTATTTTAATATTTTTCTTTAAAAGTCCAAAAAATAACTTTACCGATTGAACCTTACCGAACAATGTTAATTCATTTCTAGGTGAATCCCAGTGTTCCAAATTCAATGGTACCTTTGGATTTTATATTATATAACCAGTTAAAAAGATATAAAAAACCTGCTCACACATTTACTGGAAGTACCTTAAAAGATGTTCAAAATTCCATTTGAGGATCTCCAGGCTTCGGAATCACATGTCGTCAGAGCCTGTGGTCTCAGAATAATTCCATTTAATTTTAAAAAAAATTACATTGAATTTTTGAGATATTACATTCTCCCAACCATGGGCATTTACATCCCTTAAATCCAAAACAAGGGCTAAGTAAAACAAACAGGGGTACAAAGCACAAATCTGAGCCTCCCACTCCCATGTGCTCTAATGGAGATTCCTATGATGCCATCTAACCCACACCAAAGGAAGCGACCACCCACATAGCACCCACTCTTATCAATCAACTCTCTCTATCGGGAAATCTACAAACATCACTCTGTCGTCAATGTCCATCATTCCCCAGTCACTGACATATGATATATCGTGCACATGTCTCCTCAGCTGCAATATGTGGAAAACATTATGCACGCAATGCATCTGTGGGGGAAGGGCTAGCTAGTACACCACCTCGACAACTCTTCCTAGGATCTAAAGAGGTCCAATGAACCTTGGAAATAGTTTTCTACCTCGGCCAAATCTCTATAATCCTCATTCGGTTGAGACTCCATGGAATACATGATCGCCCTCCTCAAACTCCATGGGTCTCTATATCTTGTACGTCAAAGATTTATGCCTGATTTGTGTAGTCCTAATCCACTCCTAGATGATCTGCACATTCTTGGTGGTAGCTCGTACCAACTCTAGACCCATGAGTACTAACAACCCTAGTTATTTCCAGCAAAGGGGTGATCTGTAAGGTCACTCGTATAAGGCCTCAAACAGTTCCATTCCAATGGTGGAGTGATAACTATTTTTCTATGAAAACACCAACAGTGATAGGTGGTCCTCCCAATTGCAACCAAAATCTAGAACACAAGAACGAATCATGTCCTCCAAGGTCAGTATGGTCAAATCAATTTGACTATCCTTCTAGGGATGAAAAGTTGTGATCAAACTCAGTTGAGTCCAGAATGCCTCCTAAAACCCCTTTCACAGCTGAGATGTAAAGCCTGCATCATAGTCTGAGACAATCATCAATGTCACCCTATGGATCTCCACTATCTCCTATACATTGAGGCATCCCAATACCTCTACCATCCCTTACTCCTATATGGGTAGAAATTGAGCTAACTTAGTGAGTTGGTCAATGATCACCCTGATAGAATCATGGAACCTGAATGTATGTGGTAACCCTATCACAAACTACATGAGATACCATCCCATTTAAACCCTGGTACCTTGAGTGGATAGGCCAAGCCTACTAGAACCTGATGCTCAACCTTCACTTGATGAAAAGTGAGACATCTAGAAATGAAATATGTCACCACTTTATTCATCACTAGCGACCAGTACTGACATCAGAGGTCCTCGTACATCTTCGCCACTACAGGATGTACCGCTAAAGGGGATTTATGGAACTCCCTTGACACCTAATCTCACAACATCATGGGTACTATAGTGCACCATATAAAAGGGATGATGTGCTCCCCACCTATCAAAAATCCATCCGGATCCCTTCCTGATGATAAATGAGCACATCGGGCCTTGCAGTACATATCCACCAGGTGTGCCTCCCTAAGTCACTGTAGGACTGGGGTAGTAATAGTCTTAGACTAAAGTTTAACTACTCCATCACTATCCATGAAGTATATCTATATCGTGGCTAGCTGCTACGTCACCTCACTCCGCAGCTGCAAACTAGACCGCCTTCAGAGTGCATCTGCCACCATGTTCCCCTTCCCAGGAGAATAGACTATCTCAAAATCATAGTCGTAGGGGAACTCTATCCTATGTCATTGTCTCAAGTTTAGGTCCTTTTTTGGGAAGATATAAATGAAACTCTTATGTTTGGAGTATTTGATAAACTATTCACCCATCAAGTAGTGCCTCTACATCTTCACAAAAAAGACCACTACTTCTAACTCCATGTCATGGGTCACGTAGTTCTTCTCATGTTTCGTCAACTGTCGTGAGCCATAGGTGTTCACTACTTTCTCCTTCATCAGGACACAACCAAATCTGGTCCATGACACATCTTAGTAAACAACATACCCAACGCCCTCCTCTGGAAGTCTCAAGATGGGGTAACTATTTAGTCTCCACCTTTGCTTCTGGAAACTCTGTTGACATATCTACATTCATATGAAGGGTTGTCCCCTCTTTTCAAAGTTGAAAAGTGTGATGCTACTCTGGAAATGTTGGGTACGAATCTCCGATAGTACCCTTCCAACCCCAAGAAACATCACACCTCTATCACGCTCTAGGGTGGATCCCAAGAAAGAACTGCCTCTATCTTCACTGGATCCACTGCAACTCTAGTCTCCAATATGATGTGTCTAAGAAATTGGACCACCTGAATCCAGATCTAGAACTTCGAGATCTTTCCAAAAAGTTGGTGATCTCAGAGTGAGTTTAGGACTATCTATATCTGTGTAGCATGCTCTTCCTCTATCGCTGAGTACAATAAGATTCCATCAATAAAGTTTACAATTTAATGATTGATGTAAGGCTGTAAGATCTTGTTCTCAAGTCCCATAAATCTTGATGGGGTATTGGCCACACCAAAAGGCATCACCAGGAATACTTAGTGCTCATCATGGCACCAGAAGGCTATATTTGGTACATCCCCATCCCATACCCGAAGCTGGTGATAGCACTATCTGAGGTCTATTTTCAAGAACCACCTTTCATCCATCAGTTGATAGAATAGGTCATAAATCATTGGTAGTGGATACTTGTTCTTTATTTTCACCAAGTTCAGGAACTAGAATTCCACACATATCCTTGAGCTCCCATCTATCTTCTTGTCAAATAGCAGCAGGGCTGCCCATGGAGAAACACTGGGCCTTACAAACCCCTTCCTCTTCATGTCCTTCAATTGTAACCTCAACTCACGAATCTCTACTAGAGCCATATGATATACAGTTCTACAAATTATTTTCATCATTGGGTACAAGTAAATGAAAAATTCTACCTATCTGTGAGGTTTTAGTTCTGGGGAATCTTCTAGAAAGGCATCCTCATAGTCGTCCACAACTTTAGGATAGCTCGGACTCCCTTTGTCCACTATACCGAGGGTGAGGCTAGCCAAATGGTGAGTGATCAGTTTCACCCTCCTTCAAGAAATTCAATCCTATGATGAAAAGTTTACCTTCTCACCAGTGAAGGAAAACATGGTCCCAGCCTCATAGACACACGACACTTTTCTCCTAAAATAGTCGATCTGAGCATGGGCTATGGATAACCAGTCTATACTAAAGATGATTTCATAAGGCCTCGATGATGCTACTAGGAGATCCCAATTGAAGCTCTTTCCTCCTAGATTAATCTCACACTGTCAACACCAGTTTGTAATTGTCAAATTCCTTCTCGTAGGTGACTTTAATCATAAATATTGAGCCAAACTCTCCATTGGAAGCTCCAAGCCATGAAATAGGTCCATGGAAAGGAAAGAGTGACTGAAACATGTGTCGATGAGAACTACAACTAAGGTAGAGTAGACATAGATCGTTCCACTAATCATCTCTATAGTGTTGTGGTTGTCAGACTCCATTAACTAATGTTGGCCCCACCCCTATCCACCTAATCCTAGAGCTCGTGGTGGACCTCCAATGGGTGGTGGTGGTAGTAACTCAAACTGTCATCCACCGCCTTCCGCTCGACCTACTCACCTATCACATCTTCTGGCCCACAAACCACCTCGCTTGAGCTTCTGTCGCTATCTCGGTAGTGTCTTGACCGCCTACTGCTCATCTAGTCATGGAGTCGAACAGACTCTATCTATGTGACATTTTCCACCGCAAGAGTAAAAAATTCTAGTCCTCAGATTACCTCCTCTACCTTGTATGATTAGTACCACTAACCATGCATCATGGGGTCATCCTCGAGAAGTTTTGTAATGTTTGGGCCTCTGCATCATCTGCTTACTGCCTACTATAGATGACTCGACCACCTGTCATTCAGTGGTGGCTCTCACCATCAGTTCCTGCTCGTCTAGGAAGCTCCCCACTAGTAGAGATCTCCATAGCACTCCAACCTGGGTCAGGATGCTGGACGAAATCATCGACACCCTAATATCCTACAGGAGTCCCAGCTCAATGGTCCAAGTCTTGAAGAAAGGGTCTTATACCATGTTAGTGGAGTAGGAGGAGAGGTTAATAAACCTCACTGGGTACAGGGACATAGTCTGGTTGCCCTGCTGTAGGTGTAGTAGCTCATGAATATGTACTGAGCATAGTGTTTCTATTATGAACTCTGCCCGAAAGAGGCTCTAGAAGTCTATCGAGACAAGGGTCACCTCCTCATGTTTCTAGAGAATCCACCACCTACCTATCATTACCTAAAAAAGGCTAGTTTGTAGAACTACTATCTGATCTGTCAGGGTCTCTACTAGGCGAAAAAACCTGAGTAACTACCTCCATCCAATCCCTTTCTACTAGAGGATCTATCTCACCTAGAAACCTCAAAGGCCTTTATCTCTGGATCTAGTGTAGCATGCTTCGTCGGCGTGCACTTTCTGCTAGTGGGGTTGGTAGAAACAGCTACTCTCTAGGTAGTGGTGCTGCTGGTACACCACCCGAGGGTGCTGGTGCTATAAGTAGTCCCTACACCAACACCTCATCGCTCGGTGGACTATCGTCAAGATCTCTCCCTGTAATCAAGGCCAGCTATCTTCGTGGAGGCATTATATAGAGAAACAAATTTTCAATAGTCAATAAGTTAAACCTAGTGGGATGACTCAACAGATATCAAGAGAAAAAAATCCAATACACATGCAACTAGTGTTTTTGTGTACCGAGTCAGAAAACAGAATTCAGGGTCCTGGTTTAAGGATATGTCAGCCGCTACACCAACTCTAGACTCTCTGGCCTAAAATCCAAACTCATAACATGTAACACTATTACCTCATAATAAACAAACTCTTAGTTCTTATAGGAGAACCGACCACACTTTGATACCACTTTGTAACGACCCATCCCTCGGGGCCCATGTTGTGACTACCCCAACCCAACCTTCTATATTCCAGGGGTTGGTAACTAGCATTGGAAAGGCATAAACCAAGAAGGGAGGGCATTACCTTTAAACCTGTACATGCACAGACAGGGCATACCACACAAAGAAAACCACAAAGGAAAGAAAGTAGTACAACCAACACAAAGTAACACTACTAAGAGTAATGTGTGTAAACTGAACGTAAATGGGACAGAATACAAGACCAACTAAAAGGAATGTACAGAAAAATATGTATAAGCTCTAGAGGTCATCCTCCCAGGATCCTACCTAAATGGTAGGTACAACTCTCTGTTGGATGTCATTATAGCACACCATGTCTATCGGTCCATCTCCTAGCACCATCTATTCTTGGCTCCCCAAAGCACCCTTCAGGGCTGTCCTCCATCTACACGAGACACAATGGGTGCAGGTGAAGCTCATTTAGAGGTGGGTATAACAATACTCAAAAGTGACCATGATACCTTAGAAGGTCACTCAACAATCAATGGGGGAAACAACAAAAAGAAAATACCATTGAGTTATCACAACCCATCAAAATATCAAACACATATCACAAAGTAAAAAATTTATCTCACACCTTGTATAACTTATGTTCAGAAGTAAAGATGATTAGTCATAAAGCTAGATCATCTTATTCAATCAATAGGCTCTGTTATTAACCCACAAACTGTCACTAGGTGATGTCCCATAGAGGATCGCTAAATTATGACCCACATAGGATCACTATGTACGAACTCCTAGAGAATTCTTAGGTGCTGACCCACATAGGTTCTCTAGGAAATGACCTAGAGAGGATTGCAAGGTGCTGACCAACTCAGGATCGCTATTCTTTCTTCACGTCACAGCCTATCACTAGATTCCCACACTTAGCACACTTGATTTCCGGAGGATCCACTCCTAATACATCTGTCATACATTAACCTCCACGATTTCTCATATAGAGAAACCCCAAATGACGATCCCATCGTAGGGGACCCAATGTAATAGACAATGCATCGATCAGACACCATGGTTGTAAGTTACATGCTTTTTAGTAAAAAGGGCCCAGTTGGATTTGAGTCCGATCTATCCCAGCCATACTCCAACATCTACCAAAACAAAAATGGGTTATCTCAAAAGGAATGCCTTTTCTTAGTGGTCCTAGCACCATTGATAGTGCATCAATCAGACTTTCGATCTTTATGTTATGGTCGTTTTAGTGAAATGGGGTCGGTCAGGTCTGGGTCTTGTCTGACCCGGTAGGACCGACCCAACCGGAACTTGTCTGGAGGTCCAGTGTGGGTCCTATATAGGTCTGGCCTAGTCAACCCACAGGGCCCATGGGTCTGGCATGGTAGGAATGGTCTAGACCGGCGGAGCGGTTCTAACCCACTGGTCGACCCGATCCGTTACAAGCGGACCGGTCTGCCAGCTGCGATGTGGTAGACATCCGCGTCTGGCCTCCCTACCACCACACGGTCATCACGGGGCAGCCTCCTTTCCAAGGTGAACTGATTGTGGCAGCTCCACAGGACCGAACAGGTAGGCCAGCCATTTCACATGCACGCGGACCAGGTCTGGGAGCCTCCAGTGTAACTGATCAGCCTGAGAGGGCTACTCCTCCATGCGTCACGGAAAGGTGTCACCCCACCTCACCGACATGGCTTCTAGCCTCTATGGCACGTTGATGTGTGCACCAGCATTCTTCACCAGCAGCCACCACCATGGGCCACCGCCACTGACATGGGTCACTGTCAGCTATAGCCGCCATCTTGAGAATTCATCCACGAAGAACGCACAATAAACAACCATGGAGGAGGGTTTGGGCGTTGTTTTTGTTGACTCGTGCCCTCCAAATTAATGTTTAAATATGGGGGAAATTATTAATTCACATAGTCAGAGTAAGACCTCAATTCAAACTCTTGCACAATATCCCCCTTCAAGAACGAGCGATTCATGGATCAAACCGTCAGTCTGTTGATTTTGAGTTTGTCATTAATTCTCAAGAATGATGAAGAAATCATAAAAAACATAAAAGGAATAAACCCATACCTTTTTTATGTTTGATTAAGTGTTCATCCTCGAGGTTTCATTATGTCGACATCACTTCGATCTCCATTCGTTGAGGCACGTCGAAGCTGATAATGTCTTGCCAACATTCAAAATTATTTATTGGAGATAAAAACTACAAGAGTTTCATTAGAGAATATCCATAGTTTAATTATTTATTCTCCCACATGTTTAATTAATAAAAAGAATCACGTAACATCGTTTCTTTTGTGCTGCGATGTTGTCTCGTTACGCTGTTTCATTTATAAAACTGCATCGTTGTTATGCTTACTTCATTGCAACGTTATAACGCGTGATACCGACCATTAATGAGCCCCATTAATGCACCTTGTCACCACACGGTAATTTTACAATAGTGTCACCATCTACCACCAAATGGTGAGTAATGAAAAAAATAAATCTTTTAAATTATTTTTTTATTTTTCTCAAAAATTCCAAAAAATAACTTTTCTACTCAGCCCTTACTGGTCGAAGTTAAGTCATTTATAAGAGAATCTTGGAATTCCTAATTCAAAGGTGCCCGTAGATATTTTATCCCAGCACCATTTCAAAATATAGAAAAAGTATCTTTCATGTTTACTGAACATAACTTAAAAAAGTTCAAAATTTTGTTCTGGGCTCTCAGGGCCTCATAAGCACATGTCCTCAGAGCGTACGGTCTCAGAATAATTCGATATAATTTAAAAAAATTACACAGAATTTATGATACATTAATATATATATATATATATATAAACATTTATAATTAATTATTAAATGTATAATATAAGGTATTAATCACTAGAAAATTCTTTAGGCATCACAATGTCGTTAAAATGCTTAGAACCCAAGGTTTTCATACCTTTGGTATCTTCCCTGCATGATACATATGAAATACAAATCATATTGGATGATTTAAAACATGATTTTGTGGAATCCAACAATAAAACCTAATTTAAACTACCACAAAATATAGGTATACAACCAAGAAAAAGAATAAAATAAAATTCATAAGATACTACCCCAAACCACTTTGAAATTATGACAAACATTCACCCAAATTGGGGGTTACTTGATAGGAAGATGGAGGGTAGAGGATAGTCAAAATGGTCACCTCTAGACACATATGGTACCCTAACATCAAAGGGGGTCTAACCAGAAAAATATTGTTTTCCCTTACTAAAACAACTGGGTTAGAAACCCCCTGTGACAAGACCACTAGGGACAAATTTAAAAAACCTCACTCGTAGGGCAGTCCTGGATGAAATCCTAGGGGTTCTGTCACATATTTCCCACCCCTTACATTATATATGGTGTGGGGAATTAATACATTGTACAACCTACCATGGGGGTGGGGGAACTTGACCATTCAAGCTAAGGACCCCAATAGTGTAGCCCTAGGTGCGAGGCATGTTCATTAATCCACTATCACTATATAAAAATTCCACCTTTCCCATTTTTTGAAATCATTAAAATAATCCCAAAAATAATGGAAAAATATTGATGAAAAATTTTACATGAACTATTACCCATATTTTCATTACAATAGCGTCAAACATCTAGACACAATTTGAAACATAGGACTTGAGTGTATATATCCATGGTTCACGTGGACCATGGATATAAAATATTTTAATGATTCATAATTTCATGGTCTAAAAATCTATGTAATTAGGTGGTATATAGATATGGTTCATGTGGAACAAGGCCATATGTTACATATAACACATCTATTTTGATGATTTAGTAAACTGTGTTCATACCATTTTAAAAAATAATCAAATATTCCATGTTTCAACCCCATGACCTCTTACACAAAACTCCATACACTTTAAAACTATACTACACTCCTTCATATGTATATATATATATATATGTATATATAATTATGTATACTTAAAAGATTTAATCTATTTAAATACAAGTATATTTCGTTGGAAGTTCAACTGTTGTGGTTTTGAAAAACCATGGCCACTTGTTAGGATTGTTATCAATTTTTGTAAAATTAGGGTTGTAGTTATTTTTGTTATAATAATTTCCATGGTATTGGAATAATTTTGTTGTAGTTGAGGCTTATTACCACAATTTTGGCATACCATTGTTGTATATTATTCATTCTTTACCAATTTCCACAATTTATAAAAAACACATCTAAATCATTCTCTATAAGGACAATTATAGTAAAACTATGGAAATAGACCTTCCCAAAAATTTCCCATGTAAAATTAGTTGTTCTCTCACATTTACCATGCCACCTACCAATATTGTTCCCCGTAACCATGGATTTCATGTTTCTGTAATCATGGTTTTAGTAAACAATGTAAATAGGTTGACTTGGGATGGTCAATGAGCACTGTTTGATAATAACAGTGGAATTTGACTACAAACATAAATTTGAAAAATTTTGATATAGAACCATGGTTGAAGGTTTATTTCCTAGTTGTGAACACCACCATGGAACATCCCGTTACTTCTATTACATTGTCTCCTCATCCACAAACCACCATGCAAACTCTAGCTTTGTTCCACCATGTTTTCTTTCTTATTATTGAAATATCAAATACTGATCCACCCCAACCCTTCTCTAATGATCACTTGATAACATTAACAATAAACCTAACCTAATTCCACGTCCAAATCCATCCCAATTAGAAGATACCATGATTAAACTCTTAATATGAGTCTCAATTCATAGAACATCCCCTATTGTGGGACCAAAAACTAAATTCCCCCCTCAAATTATTGACTAAAAAAATATACAAGTTATTATAGTAACCATTTATGCTAAGTAGAATACAACTTATAAAATGACTAATTTTTTATGTTTGTTCACCACAATTCCTAAAACTTCACCGTGGAATCATATTATTAGTGCCTTGATATCCAAGTTCCCCACTTCCTCTATTTCAATTTATTAAAGTGTTTTCCAACCTACACATTTCTATAGTTTAGGCACATGTATTCTATTGGGTATGTCCATATGGATTGTTACATACACAAATTAAAATATTGTGATAGATAACCACTTTAATCAATAAATTTTATTTTTATCACTTCTTTTGTGCCAAAAAATTCCTTCACCAGGATTGAATTTTCTCTTCATGAAAATTATAATTCTTAATAAAACTGAGTGTTTGATGTGTTATTATAATCATTGTGTAAGGCCCTAGAGGAAACAAATTTCTATTGTAGTCTATTTGTTTGGAAAGGGTTAATGACTTTAGCAAAATCCAATATATTATGTGTGTATATAAAATTTTCTATATTTTTTACATGTTACTATTTTCTTCCTTTTTTTAAATGAAATGACCACAATTTCATCTCAACTGATAACTCCATATCCTTTTTAGGTGGGCCACCATGGGTAAATATTTCAATGTGATTGTTTTCCATCAATCTCTCTTTAGAAATTATAGATTATAAAATATACTTGGATAACAACTTAGGAATTATCCATGATCTAAAATATATCCATTATGTGCATTTAGACTATTGGGTAATATGATAATTCAAACATTAATATAAAACCAATATAATTTATATTTGAAGTCATTTTCTGGTCATCATACTCAAAGAAATATTTAATAGTCTCATCATCCTTTATATGTATGTCCATGGGGCTTATTTCCTTCACTATTATACAAAAATGTATTTTAATGAATATTTGGACAAATAACCTACCATATATAGTTCATTTTCATTTTTTGATATATTTTATCACTGATTTGAGAAAAGGTTGGAACTTAATGTGAGACACCGTGTCCTATTTCAATTTCATGATTGTGTGGGAATTTTTATTTTGGGATCTGTGTACCTATATCAGTATATATAGATGCCTTATCTTTTTTAGGATATATGATTCAATTTAGGAAACTCAGTTCATGATTTATTTTTATTCCAACATAAACCTAGATACAATTATTATCTAGTTCCCTAACATTAATGACATTGCACTAGAGGCATGGAGAAGTGGTCATCAATCTTTCGGATATCTATAAACTTGGTAGAATCCCCATATTAGGAGATATGTATAAGGAATATCTACTAGTTCAATATTCCAAGGAAGACAACGAATAAATTTTATGGTGGGTAAAAGTTCTATTAGATTTTATCAAATATCATTCTAAGAGGAATTACTATCCATATCAAAATGTTTCCTTTGATGGGAATTCTATTTTTTTATACCTAAATAGAGAGGATCTGAATATTTTTTGGCCAAAAACATACCCATATCACCTTTAACATATAAAATATGGAATTTATTGGCCTCCGTTAGAAGGGATCGTTATGTTCAGTGGGAATTTCAGATTTATTTATAGATAATTAGATATATTTGTTTCGTGGGATTCGTGGTAATGTACCAAAATGGGTGTATTTTACTATTTTGAGACCCCTGTGAAGGGTTTTGACCTTTTATGTTTATCATATATTAATATATATCTTGTATATGCCCTATTAATCTAGGAGTGCTAGATTTTTCAATATTACATTGGTCACATGGCCACATTAGACAGAAAAAAATAATAATTTTTGGAATTTACACTCTTTTAGATTTCATATTCTCAGGTAACAACACATATTGGGGGTTAAAATTTTATAAACTCATTACTATTCCTCTCTCTATGTTTAAGGTACTGCTATTAAATATTTTTTTAGACACTTACTAATGGATAAGGAAGTGTTATAATTTTGCTGCATCATCATAAATGGTTCAAATTTATTCCATAAAACTCCCTGATAATATGGGTGATAGATAATACTTATGTAATAATTAAATATCTCTAATATTTCATGAAATTACTATATGAGGTCCCCATAGATTTCATTAATGGAGTGACGGTGTATGCCCCTTATATGCCATTTCAGTTTTCCAAAAATTTTAGGTTTATGTTAAAAACTAGTTAGGTATCACATTATGAAGCTCATAGGGAGAATCATCTCATAGTCTTATACCAATTATGGGTATTATTTGTGAATGAGGGTACTGAGTTGATGGTTTTTATATTTCATGCTTTTATTTCTACTGGTCTATTTATGTATTATGTCCTCATGTGAGTGACTGCCTACCCATGATATTTTAAAAGGGAATTGGTCTTCGGGGTATGCACTCTACCTATTATGATGGTGGTATGGGAAGAGTGAGAGTAAAATCAAAATGAGATGTGATGAATCAAGATCCACCTACTAGATTTTCTTCCTTATTTGAAGAAAACGTTTTGTTAACACATACACCACTATTTTAGGGCATGTAGGAACCCCATAATTCTTTAATTAACAAAAAATCCTCTATTTGGGAAGTCAATTATGAATATTCTTTATGAATGGATCCACGAGTAGGGTAAACTATGGTGGTCGTGGATCAGTTAGTGGAATATCACAAAATGATCCCAATGATTGATGGTCCTTTTATACCTCATAGACATCAATAATAATTCTATATATCTAGAGGCATAGTCTATGTGGATATCATTGATGTGTAACGTTGTGCCACTAAATTATAGAGTTTCATTCAGGGCATACAATTTTTTTTTTCAAAAATCAATTGTATGAGGGCCCAAAGGATACAATATTCATTTATAATCATTCCATGTATTCCATATATATCATTGAGTTAGATTTTATGATATGTTAAACTGCAGACCATATAGAAATATATGATAATTTTTTGATACTCATTTAAGATTGTGAAATAGATTTAGTTGAAGATATGATGACTGAGGATAATGATTCATCTAAAGAGGTATTGGTGGTGGGTGATGAAGTGGAAGATAAAACTAAAATCCAGGAGTATGACATTGTCTTAATATCCATAAGGTGAGATAAATCCTGTCTGATGTTTTGTGTTGACTTTTCTAAGAATTGACTAGAAAATTGAATTGAAAACCTCATAAAGGTTTATTAGCAGACCACCACAAGTGAAATATCCATGGAATAAACAAGGAAATAATTTTTTCTGCTAAGGGATCCCTAAATCACTAGAAAAGATAATTTCATTTTTGGGGAACATTATTTACATTCTTCAATGGTTCTAAATTGTCAAATCCCAAAACACAATTCCTGTTACTAGGAATGAGTTAGGGTGCTAGTGATATATCTGAAAAAAATATTTATAGGTAAGAGAGATAATTTTATCCTCTCACATATTCATCCAACCCTATATTATCATTATTTAAAACATTATTGGTATAAGATATAGGTGAATAATCAACTTCTGGTGGTAAAAGTCTTCCAGCTGATTAGGATGGGGAAAAATAAAATATATACAGGAAAATACAATAAAGGGATAAGTTAGTTGAGTTACCCTATATCCTATCACCATTCACATTAAGGTATATAATAAATTAATGGATTTCATAATCTTGTAATATACTTTATGTATAAGAAATGAAATAATGTTATTGTAATGCAAAAAGAGGAACCATATATTCTATATGTGTCTTTTTTTATGAAGGGACTCATTATAGTAAGATTACATTTTTATTTATTTATGAAATATTGATAATAATTATGATGTAGGTCGATAAACTCATGTTTTGGTTATGTAATGAACAAGTAAAGATGACCTTATCAATATTGAAGGTATGAATATCCAAAATTTATTTTTGATATAATTTTTAATTAATTTCATATAAGGATAATTATAAATACATTTAAATAAATAACACTGATCACAAATAAAAGTGGTTATTGCATTGAGGATAATATAAATCCTTGATCCTAATACCAGGGAAAAATAATAGAGAAACAAATTCCATCATTACCTTTTAGTTATATGATATAAACAAAATTTATAGATCATAAAGAAATAGGGGATGGTGTGGCCACCTCATGGTCTCATTTGTTTTTTAGTTTTGAGGGTATCCACATAGATGTAATTTAAGGTTTTATATATTGTCAAATTTACCTGTATATTTCGGGGTTTTTATTAAGTTCTGATTATAATTATGTTATATTTCTTACTGTTGATGAGAAACATGATTCACTGAACCATGCCCCTCTTATAGAGTTGCCAGCTAGTCGTCCACTACGATAGCTTCTAAAAGGGATCCTTTTGTTATTGGTCAAATTCCTACTTATGGAATGGTACTGGTTAGAGAGGTTGAATCATACCCCAAATAAACCAATAAAATATGAGGGACAAGGAAGATCTCGTGGTATAATCACTACACCATACTTAGCACAACACCCCTGAGAAATATATGTAGAAAATTGTGTCTCATTTAGTGGATCCTATAATGTATTTTTTTATCAATATATCAACAAAATAGAATACAAAATATTAATTACCCACATGTAAAGTAAAAATTGGGAATTAGAACTTCACATGTACAAAGTTATGATTTTATCTTCATAATTCTTAGAGAAGATGCAGACTCTTAATTAATAGGAAGAGAAGTGATTACTCCAATGATTTATTATTTAGAATGTATATAAAAGATAATCGATCAAATTATAATTTTTAGGTGTTGAAAATGAACTTTTAAAATAATATTCGAAGATAGAGGAAGTCCATGGAATCTAGTAGAATCTATTTTTAGAGGTTTAGTAAAGGTATCCAAAAAAGTAATTATATGTATCTAAACTCATGAAACTATAGAAACATTTTTTGGTATTTATCCATAATATGATAGATTAAAATGATTAAATCTATTTATTATGGTCTTTTTAACATAAACCTTATAATTATGAATCCCACATATATAATAATTTTACCAGGAGACAATTATTCATAAATGTCACTCTTTATATTTAATACTTACAATTACTCACACTCACTCGTCATTAACATGTACCAGTTATGATATATTACACTATTATGTATGGGAGGATACATCTACCATTTAATTTATATTTATACAGTGGTGCTTGATTATCTAAATTATAAATCCACATTAATTTAATATATATATCTATAAAGAATAATTTTGAAATAAATTTAATTCTCTTGAACATTAGGATGATAAGATTTATTATAAAATAATATTTAATGAAATTTAGTCAAAGATGATAATGAGAGTTTTAGTTATCCTTCATAAGAATGCACTTGAATGATTATTAGATGTCCATGTGTTTTTATGACATTACCATGATCTGAGAATAGTATTTTAGATAAAGAATTGAATACCTTCTCGTATGTGTTTTCTTCTATAGATATTAGTTAGTTATTCAAACTTCTTCCATTACTATAAACCAAATTTGATCTATTTATAGAAATAATGGGGAATTTTCTCTATTGAATGTGTGCAGTTTTCAATGTACAAGAAATATATATATGGGGAATATTTGAAATAATCATAAAAAAATTTAACCCTATTTTGGTAAGAAAGGGTTCTTAGGCTCATTGAAATTAATATTGTAAAGTATGTTTGATGTGATAATAGGTTTTTTTAAGATAGAATTTGTCACCTCTGAATAATATTATTGTATCCTTTTCATAAAATTGAGATAGATTTGTATGATAGACCAATAAAATTACTCAAAAATTTCCACAGATTAATATACCTAGAAATAATATACTGACTGTTACTAAGTATAAAATTTGACCTTAATATCTTTATGCCATTTTATTTTATATTTCGTTACTATGCTTTGTAACAATTCCTTCTTAGCAGTCAAAGATTATAAATTTTTTTTTCTGGACACCCTTTGTGGATTTTCAACATGAAATGTTTTTCTCATAAAATTTATGGTCATTAATTGAAAAATAAATTCTGGATTAAATTTATGTTTATAAAAATATTACAAAATTATTTAATCCAACGATATGGTCATTGCACTTATGTTGAAAGGAATACACTATATTTAGGTAGATTGAGATTATAATGAAATATAAAATGTTTTATTGACCCAGTGTGATGATATCTACTTGACATGAATTGGAAAAAAATACTATTGTAACTAAAATTGTGGGGTATGAATATGCATATATTTTAGGGTAATGATACCCAATCCATTTTATATAAAGTAGTTTAAGTTCATATATTTACAAATAATGTATTAAAATGGGACTAACTAAACTCGTGTGATTATCATCAACCCAATGTGAGTGAAGATACAAAAGTTAATGTAACAAACCATGATTTTGTTGAATACGTCACTCAATTGATTAACACAACTATTTTGTAATAGATCAGGATTATCCATGATATCCAAATAAGGGGCATTTTGAATTAAATGTTGGATTATTTTTGAAAAGTGAATGGTTTTGAAAGGTGGTGAAATTTAGTAAAAAGATACAAACGGGGATGGAAATGGACATCCATGTATCATTATAGATCATATGATATGAATAATGATGCAACACATTTTAGTGAACATAAGAAAAAATTATATATATTTATATAACAGAAGAAATATTATGTTTATTAAAAGCCTATTTATAATTAATAGAATCTATATAATTAGGTGAATAGATCTAAAATATATATATGAGGAAATGATAATTTAATAATAAGGTACATTGGTGAGATAACGAAAGGGTAAAAAGATGATATTATTGGGTAAAATTCCTCACATAGGTGTAGAGTGAGGAAGAGAATGAAGAAAGAATATTATGATAGAACAAAAATAGGATATCTTGTAATAAATATATACTATTTCTTAATTTTAATCAAGAAACATGATCTTCTAGAATTGAATAAGGTTTTATCCTGATGCAATGACATTGGAGGAAAACTGATGTGAATTGGTTGTATCCCAAAAAATAGGAAAAAATAAAGGGCTAAAAGGGATGAAAATCCATGTTTGGGATAAGGATATGAGATCAAATAATCACTATATATTCTTTGATAATATGAATAAAGCCACACATATTTCTAGAAACTCCATAGGGTTGGGATAAATGTAGGAGTATGTGATGGGAATCAATAAACCTCTCTAGAAAAGTGGATTAACAAAAGGATAAAGGAGTATGAAAGGATTTTAAGGACCTCTGTGTAGATCTAGATCACGCATAGGTATTCCAAGGATTTATATTTTAAAATAATGGTTTGAGTGTGAGGGATTAATTAGTTTAATATTTTATCACCAAGGACCACTACATGCAACTTAATGTCTTGGGATATGGACATTATATCATGGATTTTATATTATTGTGATGATAACTTTATGTTATGAAGTTTAGTGTCCCATGATAATGAATTTATGCCATGTAGTTTATAGTAATACAATGAGAACAATATGTCATTTAGTTTAACATCTTCTGAAAAAAACCTTATTTTGGGTAGTTTATTGTCATATTATGTTGAATTTATGTATATAATGGATTTATGTGAAGTAAATAATTTCAAATATCATAGGGGTTTGTGTCATGATATAATCTCCGTAAATTTTAATCATGGAATAAAATTTATTTCCGTAAACCTTCTATATAATTTAAGAACCCTCCCATTTTCTTATAATTATGAGTATTCCTATCAAGAATCATTATCATAATTGGATTTTGAACTAATTCTACTTGGAAAATTTATTGGAGTTAGAATATCATATTAAATACCTAATAAATTATATTTTGGGGGACAAAACGATTATGTACATCCTACAATATATTTTCATAGAGGTTCTCTAACTCATTGAACCAAATTTACAACCAATCATATTTTTTAGTTGGGTATTAATTGTTGTTTTGAGAATTGGTAGTTAAAACGCAACTGGATAGAAAAAACGTATCACATAAACAAGGAAATGTGGTGTTTCCTATATAGGGGTTTTTTATCGGTGTGATAGGGCCCAAAAACATTGAATCGATTATCTAGTAATGTATATTTTTATGTTCCCCTATCTTCTCAAATTTATTTGATAGAGACCTGTTATAAACACTCATCTATCTAATGATAGATATATAATAGTGTGCGGAGTAGTTGGACATCATATTATACATCACATACAACCTTTTTGACTCATTCTAAACAAAATTTATTCCGTTTTCCATGAGGATAGAAATAGGAACTCTAATTATGTAGAAGTTATTATATTTTATGATAGTGATCATGGCCTTTTTTCTAACTTATTTCAAGGTCACAAATGAAACATACTTCAAGAATAAATCAGTGATATTGAGTATACATTTTCATTTACAAGACATCAATTGAGAGTATTGGCCCATATAATTTAAACCCCATGTGGAAAATGGCTATGAGAATGTTTTATATATAGTAACTATGGGGGTTAATATATAAAATTGGTGAGGGTTTTACATGCAAGATATTTATTAATATACTTTGTATAGTCTTATATCATAAAAGTCCAGAAGTTTCTGAGTATCTTAACATGATGTGATAGTTCATATCTAATTTAATGTTCCTCACATGTTCTTGTTTAGGCTTGTTTTACTACCTTAATAGTCTCTCCTCCTTTGATGCACATACGATGGAAACCACAAAAATATCTCTTATAAATTGTTTGTGTATAATTTGGTCCACTATAGTGAACAAATTTCACACCTCATCTATGGATCTATTGTATTTATACCATATTATATAAAAGATTCTTATATTATGGATAATATATTTTCCAAAAATTATTATGCATGATATTACATCAATTTTTTAACATAAGGATCCATAAATAACCTATAAATACAATGGTATAACGTTTTCTGCTGATTTCTTACATAATACATGGTCATAAAATAAACTACACCCATTGTATTTCCATATTCATATCGGCACCTAGATATCATTGTACATACATACCTACATGACATATCCTAGGGACATACATAAATAAAATTGTGAGATATAAATCCTAATAGTATAATAATCATAGTAACACATTATTATAATGTATAAAATATGAGTCAAAACATAGAATGGTTTCATAAAAGTGGTGGATCATATGTAATTATATGGAAATTCAGAATAAATTAAATGATATCATATGATAAGGACATCATAAGAGTGTGGTTCATGCATAAAACATGTCATCATAAACCGATGTTGAGGCTTATATGAAAAACATTATAAGATAATATTCTAGGAAAATTTTCCTATCACATACATTATATATCATTATATACATGAACAATACAATCAGTTAAGGTAATTTATAATTTTTGTCCCACCTATCACATCGTAACATATAATAAAAATGTGT
Source organism: Viscum album (assembly GCA_963277665.1). NCBI lineage: Eukaryota > Viridiplantae > Streptophyta > Magnoliopsida > Santalales > Viscaceae > Viscum > Viscum album. The sequence goes on along the minus strand of OY728130.1, from coordinate 1,391,635,123 downwards.
ACAAAAAAAATCATATATAAGGATTAAACAAGAGAAAATCTAATAGAAGAAAATGGATTATATAATGGTGTCAAAATAATAATTGAATAAAAAATATAAATATTATGAAATTAATGGAGGGGTTACGGTATATCAGAAATTTATAATTTATTAAATTATAATAGTTCAATACGATATAGATCATGTGAATAAAAATTCATAAGAAAGGTGTGAAGAATAGGTATGGAATTGAACCCCTTAAAATATGTTTTTGAAATTGGAAATAAACCATTAAATGATATTAAAAAATTGTGATTTTCAAAGAAAAAATTAAAAGAATAATTTATGTTTTAAAAATGGGTTCTTAGAAATAATAATTTTTATAACAGAAATATATAAAAAGGAATAAGAAAATTTAAAAATTACATTTTATCTAATATAGTTTAAAGAAGATTGTGGAAAGGGGACATATAATGCATGAAGATGCACATAAAATAAAGAAAAAATATATTATACATTAAGGCAATGTGTATACATAAAATAAAAAGAACAGTGGTTAAATGGTGAAAGATAACAATAGAGAGAGAAAGAGGGATCATGTGATAAAGGAAAAAAGGAAAGTGGGGGAGTTCCCTTACCTTGGGTCTGGACCCATCTTTGTATACACATGTGACATTTAGAATAATAAAATTATGTTTATTAATTAATTTATTCAAAATATTATTTATTTTTATTTAATTTATTATCATTCATTGATTTTCAGTATAATTGTGTTACTAAAACATTTTGGTCATGTCCATCATCTTGGGGATGTTGGTTGTATGATTCCAAGATCATAGTGGTTTATTAGTGGAAATAATGGTTAATGTAAAATGGTAATATAACTCAATAAGTAATATAGAGGTGTGGTGATATATATTTTATACATTTTAGAAGTTTAAATGGTTATATATATTGAAATGACTTTCAATATAAGAATTATTCAATTAGTAGAAGTTTTATTTTATGATAGTGTGTTCATTTATACACATTTACTAACCCTGAAGAACATTAATAACATTATTTAAGGTTATGATTATTTATACATTTAAGAAAATAATATGTATAATATAAATTGATTGTGACTTAATTTCTAATCATTGTAGGCCTTCAAGGAGTGGTATTTTTTAAAATAATGAACCTAATAAATGTGGAAAGGAATGTTAACGGAGATAATGTTTTAGAATTTTGGAAATATAATAGTCTTATAGTGTTAGGAGAAGTGGGGTTGAATTTTTTTAGAAGGAGATGATTATTTTTTAATAAAATATTATATTATTATATTTATTTCATAATTCTGATTAAACATGTGATTCAATAATAAATGGATTATAACATAATAGTAAGAGGTATATTATAATTTTCATCTAAATTCTAGAAATCTAAAAATTCATCTATACATCACTATAACATAATATAATATTTATATTATATATAACTATTCATGAAAAATACTAAAACCTCAACCTTAAAAAATTTCTATGAGTTGATTTCATAAAATTGCATCTAGTTTTATTAAATAATTTTCCAGATTATATTGTATAAATATTAAAATCTATTATAAAAATTATTTTTCTTAAATAATGTAAAATATGGTTTATTAAAACTATACACCTTTATTTACACTATGTTATATCAACTAAGTAATTATTTTGTGGTATATTTAGTCTTATATTAAGTTATTTAACATATAGTAAGCATTACCTAAAATTTCAATTCATCAATTATGATAATTTTCTTTTTACTATGCCAATAATCATGTTTCTTTTTTAACATCAAATATATTATTATAATTATAAGGTTTCAATTATAATGGTTTTAATTCCAATTATTATATAAATTTACACATCATATAAATACCTATAATTTCAATAATTCATTAATAACTCAACTTTATCTTCTATTCATTTATAAAATTCTAATCATTTTTCTATTGTTATGTTTCCTTTTTATAGAAGTTTTTATTTGGTTTTATTTCTCTAGGAGAACAAGACTCTATATATTTTTAATTTATAGTTTTTTTGTATATTTTTATTCATTATATCATTGAATTATTTTTAGTTTTATGTAGTGAATTTATTCTTCATATATAATGTTTTAAATTGATGAAATAAAATATTGATTTTTTTTATTATATGGTTCATTAAATTAATTTATACTATATTTTAAATTTATTATGTCACACACACACCCACGTATATATAGATATATATTAAGAATTAAATTCTTAATTAGAAAAGTATTGTTCATGATGTTATCCCCCCTTAAGAAATTTCATCTTTGGAATTTCAAATAAAACATTATAAAGAAACATGTTGAGGGTATTTTTGTAAAATTTCATCCTTAGGTTCATAGGATGACTAGTCATATTTATTGTTTCTTAAATCACTTTGAAATGAAGATTTGTCTTATTTCATATAATTTTATCCTTATAATCTAAAAGTCTTCATCATTTTCTCCTCATAAGAGAGATCTTACTCAATTTTCACCACCCATGGACTTATTACATGTGGGAGGTATGAATATAGTTCCTAAATATGGATATGTGGAGAACATAATATGTCAAAAAATGACTTAGGATATCCTCTCATGCTATAACCTGACCTAATCTACAACATACCAGAAGTTTGTTTCTAATACACATATGTTGGAAACTATAACCCAAGAATAAAAAACAACCATAGGAAATGATTTATCCCAACATAAAAAATGTAAAATGAAATGAATATACATATATGAAAAAATAGAGCAATAACCATAAGAAATATTTAGCGCATAACTGAAAGGACACTACCGAAGTGATAAAAAACCAAAATTATTAAAATAAATCCAATGTACAAGTCCATCAAAAAATGAAAAAAACATAAACTAACTAATTCATGTGATATGTGGGTATCACCTCAATATCTCACCAAAATATACCCAATCTATATGATAGAAACATCACTTCCTCAGTACGATTCCATGACTTTCCCTGCATCAAAAGACATAAAGAAGTCTAAAAACCGACAAAGGGGTGCGCAGGGTGTGTGGTAAATAGGTACAATAGGATCCCACCAAGGTGTTCCATAATAAGTCATTGTATAAAAATATTCATATGAAAAACTTTATAGAAGAAAATTCATGATAACTAGTTAAATATTTTCATATTAAGAGCATAGTAAAACATTTACCTTTTTCTATAAATCTAAATAATCCATGTAAAACTATTTCAAATCAGACCACATATATCATATAATGTAATCAAATCCAAAATAGTAAAAATTAAACCACAAGTAAAGCACACCATAGATCACTATAGTCCTAGATATCTAGAACACTCAGACCTAAACATAGAAAGTTGTTTGCATCATATCCTTAAACATATGCATTGAATCTAAAGATAAGAGGAACACCCTAGCAAGTTAACCCCCATATAGGTCTAAAATATTCCCTAAGAAACATGGCCATGGGAGTAGAGGAATACCCCTTGAGTTAACCCACCATGTGTATCAATGAACAAGGAATATTACCACACCATTAACCTAAGTACCCAAGGATTCCCATTTGGTATATTTCCTAAATATTTTCATCCAAAACATGCTTTTAAAACCATTTAAGGAATCCATTTCACTATTCTTTGAAAATAAATTTTCTTTTACAAAAATAATTGAGAAACCATATTATCTAAAAAATATATTTACCCAAAAAATCACAAAATAATAAAAATTAATTTTTAAAATAATTTATAAAACCCATATAATTAAATATTCATTCAACATAGGCTACAGAGAAAACCAACTACCTCAAAATTGGGTCACACATGACCACAATGAGATCCACCAACATTGTAAGTAACACAAATATTATAACAAAAGACATAGATTCTATTACCATATCATAGAATCACATCCCACAAATGAAATTGATAGGTGAGAGGGTATATCATAGCATGCCTAAAAACATGCTCCTACCGCACCACAATAAACAATGGATAGTTCCTCAAAATAATATCACACATTGGATCATTAAAAGATAAATAATGTATTATAAAGAATATAAATGAATCCACAAACATGGTATAATGGTAATGCCTTAAGAAATTTAAACGGATAACAAGAAAGGTAACATACCTATAGGGTTGTAGAAAAACCACCACAGAGATCGATCATCGAATGATGTGATCCCAAATAATTGTTGACACTATAAATCACATGGGTGAGAAGTTAGGGTTCAAGGTAGGATGAGAATACTAAATTAAATGAATTTTTAGACATACATTACATGAAAACATATAGGTCATGATCAATTCACAATGTGAATCTAAAATTGACTATGTGAAATAAAAAATGCATATACTATGAAAAATCCATCACCTCTTATTAAAAATACATGATAAAATTTGCATGGAATGAACATGTTTCATATTGTTTGAAAATTTCACACTCAAATCTAGACTCAAGACATCTTCTTACTAAGAGATTCAAATTGTTTAACTGGTAAATGATGTGAATGTTTTATATAAGTAGCATTCATCACAATTCTTAGAGAAAATCCCTAAACCAATTACAATTCCATCAGAACATAATATCACACTCTTAAACATTAAAATAGGCATAATTTTTTTTAGTATATAAAATTCTCCCCACCATTAGGATTTATGTTGTCAATAATTCTTTTGGAAGAAGGGTTTTCTAGAAAGAGATGAGGCCACTACCCCCTCATTAATGAATCATGCTCCCAAGTCTCATGAAAATGTGATATATGTAACCATAACAATAAAAACAATAGAATAAGAATATCATGAATTATTTTAGCCTAATAATCAATGATATCTGTTGGATTATCTACAACTGAAATTCCTGGATTTCACTCAATCTCTTCCCAGATTAGAACATGAGTGGGATCTTGTTGGTACTTCATAATATGAGATATATGGAAAACATAATGAAAACATGTCAAATATTATAGTAATACCATTTAATAAACATCATGCCCAAGTCAATCTAGAACCACAAATAGTCCAACATATCTTAGAGACAACATTCCCTAATTTTTAATCTGACAATGACCCAACTAAAGAGAAAATGTCAATTAAACCTAATAACCAATAGAAAACTAAAAAGGTTGAAATTGATTATCCACATATGATTTGTTATATCACTATGATTTAACCATAAACCATCACATATCCTGAATTCATGAGTAAATATTCTAATAATATGTGTCCTTACAAGAGAGGTCTCTCTCACCTCTTCCGAACTGTGAGGTGATCTATATGGGTGACCATACAAAGCCTCAAAGGATTCCATTTTGATCAATGTCTGATAACTATTATCATATGTAAACATAACTAATCCTATATGGATATCCCCTCATCCACTAAAAACAAATATATATGCTTGGAGAATATCCTCTTGGATGTGATTTGAATGAACGATCTGACTATTTTCTATAGAAGTTAATCCGTACTAAACCAAACCAAAGTTCTCATAACCTCTTGAAGAATATTATAGAATCTATAAGTAAACATAGGATCCATATAAAAAATAATAAAGTTTGGGACCCCATTTATCGTCATGTCTTCATGCACATACAACTTACCTATATCATTATCTTTAACAGTGTACCTGATCAGAATAAAATGTGTGGACATTTTTAACAGATAAATCTCCACCCAGAAAAAAATATTCCCTCAGTGATTCCGTGGAAAAACAATAAAAATACATGGACACCTAAACCCATTTACAAACTAGCATCGAAAGAGTCCAGCTAAATCCAAAATGTTGTAGATTCTATACACTTATTTGTTGGTAGGTGTAAAAATGAGATATATAATCTAAACTGTCACACTGCATACTTGGACACCGGAATATCTATATCATATCATAATATATCTTCATTGTTACTAGATGAATAACCAATGTAGATTTATGATAGTAAAAAACTGATATCCTATTATGTTCTAGGTTGTGAAATTGATTCCCAAAAATAGATATTTCTACTTGAAGGGAGAGACCAAACAAAAATGGTCTCCCCACTATAAAATGGTTTCTCTAATTCTCATGATGTCATCATTATAATACTTACCCTAAAGAATAGGTTCAATGATAGTGGATGATAAAAAAATTAGTTATAATCATACTTCATACATAATCCTGGTAATATAGAAGAAACTAAGCAAAGAGTCATATAAAGTTCAACTATTCATTTGATTCCACAACAGACTATGATGGGAATTTACTTCCACGATCAACTTCAGTGACATTTACCTTCCTCTAGGTGTAAGTGATGTTTAATTTGAACATCTAAATGTATTCTACCCACATCCTCTCTCTATGATTCTGGTCCTTTTAAGAAAATATGCATCTCAAACTCTTATAGTTAGAAAAAATAACAATTGTTCCCAAAAGAGATTGGGCCACTAATATTTATGTGCATGAATAACAACAAAAATAGACAAATAATGAGTGGGGTAATTCTTCTCCTATGGTCGAATATGATGAGATCCACAGGACACAACATGATCATCCTTCATAATAATTAAAGCCATACTAGTACTTTAATCATCAAAATCTCTCGTATATGTCTTACCAGACTTAGGTAAGATAAAAATATGATTGAATATCAAAACCTATTTGATCTCATCAAAATGGTTAAGTATATTCACATATCATGTGATCCTAATCATTTTTCTAGTAAGATCAGTCAATGGTTACACCAATATTGAGATATCCTTGATGAACCACTGATAGTATCTAATAACACTAAATAAGTTACGAATCACAAACAAAAACCATGAAACCTCCCATGAAATAATAATCTTCACCTTCCTATGATCAACTAAAAAGACATGTTTAGAAATAATGTACCCCAAGATCATCACTTCCTATATCAAAAATTTATGTATTGTAAAATTTATATTAAATTATGATTCCTCAATATTCCCAAATAAGGATTTATATGGTTCTCATGATCAAATTTTTATCTCAATTAAACCATAATATTATCAAAAAATATGATGAAAATTATGAATAGATCTGGATGGAACATTTAATTCATCAGATCCAGAAAATATATTAATGATTAGTTAGACCAAAAAAACATCACAAGATATTCATAATGGCTATACCATCTCCCAAAGTTTTATCTTCATTATATAAGACTCTCAAACCCTGAGATGATGATAACAAGACTGAAGATCAATTTTTGGAAACAATTGTTCCCCCTTTAACTGATCAAACAAATCGCGCACATGAGAAAAAATATTCATACTATTAAACGTAACCCGGTTTAATTTCTGATAGTCCATACACAATCAATGTGAACCATTATACATCTTGAAAAAAGCCTTAGGGATACCCATGGTGAAAAACTATGGTGAATAGAACCCTTTCCCATCAGATCGACCAACTAAATATTGACCTCTTTCAGATCTAATAATTGATAAGAAGTTATTGATATCAATTGTGCACCCGACAAAAGATCAATCATAAATTATACTTCCAACTCATAATAAAACTAGATAATTCATATAGGAATACATTAGGGAAATACCTGATAACTAAAATATGATTACTAGTATAAGAAACAATATGATTCTCAACTAATTCAATGGATAAAAAACACCTGATATCTTGGAGGAAAGGTCCTATATGACCAAAACTCAGATCCCACTCCCCATAAAACACCCAAGAGATCCCATCAGTAATAAAAAATGAGACACATAAATGATAAAAAAAAAGCAGTGCATTGGGAGATCCACAAATCCATCCTGAAGATTATTTCAAACAAATATAGCTCGAGAATAAGGAAATACAAGACTAACTCCACATTAGGTATCAATAATAAACCAGAAAGACATCAAAAATGTTGCTCTTTACTCTTCCCAAGAGGTTTCAATAACCCCATAACTGGGGAGATGATCCCTATATTTAGTTTCAACATATAAAAAAATTGAGCAGATATAAACAATTGGGAGGCTCCAATATAAAATAAAGTAGTCACTATAAAATATGAAATAAATATGGTACCTCTCACTGATGTCAGACTAGTGTCAACTTCCATTTAAAATTCATCCACTACCATAAGGTGCTTCACTTATGAAGTCTATAGTTAGAGCCTTATATAATATGAAGCATCTGTCTATACCTCATTGGAATTTAGAGCTGATGATCACTGATCATAACAAGGTATAGACATGTATTTATAGAACCTCTATAGATGGTCATAGTGTCCCCAACAATTTCAAATCACTGAAGGTGTAGAATAAGAATGTCGGTTTTTTCCAACCTTGATACATAGGTAAAAATTTTGGGTAACACTTCTGGGTATAAATGATGGTTCATAGGTTTCTACTATTATGAACATCCTCCACCACTCCTACAATGCTCATGTCACATATATTTCAATATATTCATGACAATGAATCTTACACTATGTGGAACAGAAGGGAAAGAATGGGGAATATTTCCTTCTATATCCATTATTACCATTAAAGACATTTCTACCCCCTCTACATAGTTAGAAATATTTAATATAAATATCATTGATTTGATATATGTCCATAACCCATGCATGTACTTATAATAATTTATCTGATCATTCCTCCCAACCTATAATGAAGAATGGTCTATCCCAAGACACCAATTGTTGTACAACAACACTGAATGCACTCCATGCTACAAAGAGAGGAACTCCAGGGAATTTTCCATCCTCAGAAACACTAGAAAAAATTTCTAGAATAAGAGGGTCTGATACCCTTCAAGTCCAATACCATATGCCTATCTTATTGAACCACGGAATCCTACCATCTCTTTTTTGGTATATCAATTCTAAATGTTATGGAATTTACCATTACATTATCAGGTGTATCTAGGATGTTGAAGATATGATCAATCTGTTCAAACAAATCCCTTTCCTCTTGAGGATCATTCGTACACTTAAAAGATGATGGATTTTCATGTAGTAACTCTTATGATTGATCACATTTTATATTACTCATGGTTGTGCCATAATAAATTTGTTTTCAACTCACATTACATTTTGGTCAACAATATGAACTATTCATTTAATAACCTCTACAAGATTCTGATCCAATAGTGGATTCCCCTTAGAGAATCAACTGCACCCTCCGGTGAACCCATAAGATATGTCTACAAGTTGTACAACTACAGAATAAAAATATAAGGAATGATCAGAAAATAGAATAATTTACATTTGAACTTGAAACTCATATGAAGAAAGTATTATTAACAACAAAACAGAAAAAAGGGACACATATCCTAACATCCCAAGGTAACATGAGTCTCTTCATAAAATGTTATGTCCCAAAACTCATCGAAAAAACCTCTCAAGTCCCAAAAATTATATATCCCATCTAACAACTTAACATGACTGTGAATATTGTGGGAAAAACACCTATAATACAATTTTTTTATGAACTGACCCATGAAAATATGCCAAACCGGTACCTGGCCCGATCTGCATCATACCCAAAGGACATTCCTGATCCCCATGGGTCGATGACTGAAACCTGAGCATAAACAAAAATTATAGGGAAAATTTTAATCCAACATGAAATAGAAGACATTATATATATAAACATAGAGTAAAGAAACAACATTATATTAACCAGAATAAATATATATTCCACAGCTGAAAGTATACAACTGAAGAGATACAAGATAAAACTGTTCGAATAAATCCAAAGTATAAGTCAATCAGTATGGGATAAATAAAATAAAACTAATCTCTCTATGTGATATGTGGATAATAACTCATCATTTCACTGCCATATACCCTACCTAGCTGATAGAAACCTCACCACCTCACTGTGGCACATTTCCGTTCCCTATATCAAAAGACATAAACTGGTCGAAACATCACTAAAGGGGTGTGTAGGGTGGGAGATAAACAAGCTTAGAAGGAATCCAGTTAGAAGTTCCATTATAAGAATTTTTATAAAAAAATAAAACATTATCAACTTTAATGAAAAAAATAATGATAATAAGTTAAATGTTTTTATATCAAAATCTTGGTAAAACATTCCACTTTATCACAGTTCAAAATAATCTCACTAAATTAGTTTCAAATAATTTCACATATATAAAAGAAGGTAATAAAATAAAAAATAATATAAATCAAATAATATATACATTAAACCAAGGATAACTATAGGCCATGCTCTCTAGAAGATTCGTACTCAAACACAAACAATCATGCACATCATGTCTTAAGAGATATGTATTAAATCTTGGGAGTAGAGAAACACCCCAACAACTAAACCCCCAAACATTTATAACATGTCCCTAGGAAACTTGGTCTTGGGAATATAAGAACCCCTATGACTACCCCCCTCCCCCACAACAATATTAATGGATGAGGCATATCGCTACATCTTCCACCTAAGTACCCACAACTTCTCTTGTGGTACATTCTCCAAATCATTACATCAAAACCATTCTTTGAAAACCATTTCATAAATCAATTTCAAAATTATTTTAAAATACCTTTTATTTTACCAAAATAACAGGAAAACCATATTTTCTCAAAAATTTATTTACAAACCCAAATAATTTATAAAAAATAGAGAATTCAGGTTCATCCATTATAGGATAGAGACAAAACCACCTACCTCAAACTCTTATTACGCATGCCCACAATGGGAAACACCTACACTGGACGAAATTAAAAGATGAAAAAGGGGCCCTATATTCCATTACCAAATATATTAAGCACACGTAAAAAATTAAGAAAATTGTATAGAGTTTAGATCAAAAAATAACTCAAAGAACACACACCCACTACACCACAATCTACAAAGGACCAACCCCTAGAATAAGATCAAACAACGAACCTGGAAAGGATCAAGAATAATATCACTATTAAAACATTGAATCTACCAAGGTAGTGAAATAAAATTACCATGACCAATGGAAATGAATAAGAATATTATTATATTACCTAAATAGACACAACCACCAAAAATATCAAGCATTTAATGATGCGATTCAGAAAGAGATGAGACACCCAAAATAGAATTTACGAGAACCAGTGGTTCAAGGAAAGAAGAGGAAACCAAATGAAATTATATTTAAAGAGTTTCATGAATGAAAACCTACATGTCATGATCAATTCATAACATGAAATCACTAAAATGAATATATGCCAAAAAATGGATTGCCTTGGGTAAAAATATGTGATCTAACTTTTCAGGATGTGAACATGCATGATTGATTGTAATCATTTCACAATATAAACCTAAATCACAATATCTTCCTAGAAATGGATTCATGTCATGTAATTGGTCCATGACATGAATGTTCCCTATAGGAATTATTCACCATATTCCCATAGGAAATCTCCAAAACAACTCTAACACACATGGAACCGGAAAACACACACATAAACGTTAAAAGAGGCGTATATTTTTACCATGATATTATATCATATACTCTAGAGAGGTTTTGTGGAAGGGAAAGTTGATATTATACAACTAAAATATGGTCAAGAATATATATATGGATAATGTATTTCAGACTTTCCAATTTAATGATGTATAAATCAACTATCATCATTGTGTTTCTCAGATGTGTTATTGAATTGATTTTACCTTCTCAGTTATTTCATTAACTAGTTTTAGTCCAAATAGCTTAATCCCTCCAAAATTATGAAAACATGTTTATGTTCTTAACTTCTTATAATAAATGGATTGAAATGGATCCATGTGATTCCTTGAGTGGATTTAGTTCTTCTATGATAACTATAGTAGGAAAATATATTGATCCCAACAAACAATGAGGTCAATAGAGTAGGATTTTTACATGTCTTATAGGGTTTGAATGGTCCATTCAATTTGACCATATTTTTGGGGGTGATATGCTATATTGATATTTAAATATTTGTTCAAGGCATGTTGAAGACTCTTTCAAAACTTATAGGTGAAACTTGGATCTCAGTCTGATATAACGTATTATGGTTCTCTATACAACATCACCAATTATTTTATGAAAATCTTTACATGATTATTAAAACAATATGGTATTTAAATAAATAATTATCCTCTAAATGAATATAATTTTTGATAAAATGAACCATACACAATACCAAGTTTAAATGACTGTGATATACTATATAAGTATTATTATTTAAATATAGCTTTTATAACCTAGCTATTGGATTAGTAGTGTAAATAAGAGTAAACCAAATATGAAATATATATGGAAAATTGTTCTTAATATAAATTTAGTGATTAATTATTAGGAAAAATGACCTCAATATTAAATAAAACCATATAAAATTAAAGAAGATAAATTTTCAAAAACAATGTTTTATATGTGTAAATTGTTTTCATTAAAATAAATTAACTTAATCACTATAAATGACAATTTTCAACAAAATTCACATATAATATATTTAATAAAAAAATTAACTTTAATATAATGGTGGTTACTATATTATGAATTATTATAAATTTATTTTATACTTCAAAATATATATTTCACTCAGAAATGGTTTTTATTTTTTTATTAGTAGATATATGGATTAATTTAATCCACTTAAAAAAATTATTTTATAAAATGGCATTTATTTTTTAAAAAATTTATTTAAATATAATATTAATATATTTTTTATTGGATTTTTATTATAAGGACTTTACTTTAAACATTATTTTATATTGGGTTTCATTCAAGAAATTACTTTCCTTCACTTTGAAGATCTTTTTATGTTTAGAGTTATAGAAAATTAGCCCATAAGTCATACATAACAAAATAATAAAATAAAAATCAGAAACTTTATATTAATATATATTTTCATATAAAAAATGTTTTTAAAATAAATAATTATTTATTTTCATGGAAAATCCTTACGACTTTCATCTTGACTTCTTCATTTCCCATACTTATCCTTAAACTATAACACCCCGAGTTTTTATGGTCCTTTTTTCATGTATATGTAATATTTTTATTAATATATTTCATTTTAAAAAGTTAAACATTCCATTCATATGAATTGATCATGGTGTATGTTACACACAACACCGACTTGACGTACATTAGAGACAACACCGACTTGGCGTACGGTACACCCAACACTGAGCTTTTACAAAGCATATTTGTTTTGTTATAATTATTTAAATGAGATAATTATAGAAAAATTGTTAAAATTAGTAATATTAATTTTAATAACTACCTTTAAAATATATTTTATAATTTTTTTATTTAAATAATACATATTTATAATGAGAGGTATAATTTTTTAGTGTCCTTATATGTTTAAAAATAATATTTTTTCAAATGAACTATTTTTCATGTCATTTAAAAATAATTAAAATAAATTTATACATGATTAGAATTTTAAATTGATAAAATAAACTTCATTTGTTAATTTATAAAGTCATATTAATCTTAGGATTAATTATTATTATTTTTGCGAGAAACTTCATTTTTGTATGAATAGGGAAAAATACTGAATTTTAATTCAAAACTGGATTTTCATCAAATTTATTTATCTAGATAAATTATATTTTAATTTTTTTTAAATTATAATAAGATAATATTTTTATCAATTAACAAAATTTATGTGATTGGACACAAATTCAATTTAAATGTGGATAATAAACCTAGAAATAGTTTGGAAATTTTTACTTTAAAAAACCAAATTATCATCCTGTTAGCGGGATTAAATTTAAATAAATTTCTAATAATTATAAAATTAGAATTTAGAAGATGGGTTAAATATATATTGAATCAGAATAATTTCTAATTTCTAATATATTAAACATAGTTTTTGACGAAATATATTAGTGTAATTGATTAAAATCTATTACAACCATTAAGGTAAAATTAAACTTAAAATGGGAGTAAACAGTAATCATAAGAGACCAAAAGACCTAGAAACATTTACAAGATCCATTTTATATCCATATTTGGAAACTTTCCTCCATTTTATCCTTTTTAGTCAATTATTTATCCACTTGGCACGAAAAAACTGTTGGTGCAATTTCTTTTCCCAAAATTTATGAGAGTGCCACTCCTCCCCCACTATAAAAAGGCATCCTCTCCTCCTCATTCGTCGCACCTACCAAACCTCATTTAATAAACCAATGTCTAACCAAATAGTTCCTAAAAATCCATAACCCCATCCTATAATCCTCTCATTGGGAATGAATCAATACAAGGAATCCCTTTGGGGCAAACCAAAAAGAGTTTCCTGAGTAAGAGGTCACATTATTCTTCAAGTACTTCTATGTTATATACACTATCCAACCCTCAACTCCTCTTATTCAATGAATTTATAATAGAACCAGCATAATAAAAATACATTTATTTTTTATTCTATGTTTTTGACCAAAAATTACACACACATTTATCTAATGGGTAATGAACTTACTGTTTACGTGTACGGCGAACTACGACCCCACGAAATGACGATTATTCATTTTTATTTACCGCCTATCATAGTGAAAATCATGATGGAAACTATATTTTTTTATGTTATATACTATATTTATTATGTATTTGGGATTATTTAATCCTTTTAAAATTCATATCTTTATACATTCCATTTGGTGTAAATATGATATTTTCTTATGAGGAATTTTTGACTACTACGCTCTCAAAATGATGTGATTCATTCAGACACTATAAATAATGTACTAAGGATGGATTAAGTGAACTTATATGATATATATATATATAACATGATAATTATACTATAATTATATTATATACATATTTACATATATGTCATTTAAATTATTTCTTTCAATACAATAATAAAAATGGAAACATCATTCATGCATACATACAACTTATCGTATCCATGAATGGTGTACTCCATTTTTTACTAATATATCGTATATATTATTAAAATAAAACTATAATTAATATATATGATATTCATATCATGTTATAAATTATTTAAATCCTGATATAAGTATAAATACCCAAGATATAACAAATTAAGACACATGTGAATAACATAACATATATTACCCGAAGTGATACCTTAACCCAAAATTGCTAGAAAAAGGGTAATATAAGGTCATATTCAAACCATATATGGTATTATATATAATATTTTTCTTATATAAAGTATTTATAATAAAATAAATTTTTTTATACAAGATTATTTCATGATTATGAAGAGGTTCAAGACACAAGGTAAGGGAAATTGCATCTCACTTTTTATTATCATGCAATACATGCCTTAGACACCAATATTTTATTTTGTGTGGTGTATATAATTACCATGATTTTATTCCATGATAATTATTATTAAATTTATTTTTATTTACATATCTATTCTATGATCTTTTTTTCATGGTGTTAATGTTTCAAAATCAATAAGATCGGTTAGAGAGTTTTATCTCAATTTGCATTCTTTGAGACCCATGTTCAGTTATGCACCTATATTTTTTTGCAGGTTTATATACTTACATTTGAAAATATATCTCATGAATCTAATTATTTTCATTATTTTTTAAAATTCATGTAATGTAATTTCTTTACATGGAGTGTATGGTCAGATGTCACCAAGTGGTAAGAGTTTATTTCCTTTAATTGATGAAAGTTTGGGATTCATATCTCAAGAACACTCATGAGTTTCCATATCATATATTTTTAAAGTTATATCCAAGTATTATTACCATTTATACACTGTTTGGTACTAAAAATATTAATGAAAATGTATTTATGATAAATCAGACCATATCTCCCTCTTCAGTTAGAGATTTATTTAATTCCAAAACCCATGTTTTTTAAAATGTTTTCAAATGATCCTTGAATATAAATTTCAATAAAAAGTATTTATAAAGATGTTTTTTCATTTTCTGAATATTAATTTATATTTTTTATACACTATATTCAATGAAATATATTTTCAAAAAATATTTATGTTTTAAAAGTCATTATTCAATGTAGAATGGATATTTTTCTCAAGAAATTTTTTAAGGGATATCTCAAAATAATATACCGTTTAAGATGAAATAAATTGGTTTTAATAATGTATTTATTGGAAAATTATTAAATGTTTCCATTCATATTCTTTTAATTATTGTTTTATGTTTTTTTTGGAATGATTTTTATGACAACCATTTCTCTTTCGCAGGTTATATGATTTTGAAATCTGCTTCTTTTCACCGATAATTAATTTGAATAAATGATTAAGTAACCTGTATCTTTTTGCACAGTTTATGATATGATTACATGATTATGATACCCATTTTATTTCATGGGTTAATATATGATTTTTAATTATCTTGTGGTATATGTATGAATTATTTCAATATGAGATGGTTGAAACTTATATATCCCTCAAATGCATTGGGTAAAGATTTATATCTTATGAGATAAACTAAGATGGTAGTAGGTGTAAAACTTGACTATTAATATGGCCATAGTTGTGAACCATGACTACTAATATGGTATGAAAAAGGATCCCATACTACTATGATAGACTTGAAAGTGATTCTTTGAATACTATAGAAATAAAATTATATACTTATATGTTTTCCATAATTATATGTTTTATTCATATGTTATTATTCCACGGATTATTTTATGCATTTCCTTATGATTAATGTCTTATTAAATACCAATAATTATCCCATGATTCACATTTATGATCTTTGATATGTAGTGTAAGATCTTTTATTTTCCTAATCAGGTTCTTATACACTTGTGCTCATGATTATGCTTACATATTTCCCTTTTTTACACTTACTGAGCCTCTAAAATCACCATTTTCTTTGTTTTCATTCCCCAAGGATATGATGGTATGCATTATGTTTGATGGTTCTAAGAAGGGTTATCATTAATAAAAAAACTATTGGGAGATAATGTATCTCACTTATGTAGAGGTGTTTATGTTTCCATGATTCCAAAGTCACTAGAATAATATAGTATTTGGGTGTCTTCTTGTATAATGTTTTATGTATTCTGTAATAGTTATATAATGTTAATGTATTAAAAACATGGCTCTATATAGTTGGTATCAGAGTAAAGGTTTAGTTAACCTTTGGAAACTAGGATGACTAAACCTTAGTAAGAATCCTAAATAAATGGATAAGACTAAGGATTAGGAAGCGTATAGGAAAATATCCTGGAATTTTGTTGAAGGATAGAGTGATTGGTTTCCTAAAAATGCATCCATATATGGATACTACAAGTGGATGAGGTTTTGGAATAGATGTACCTAGGGGTAAAAACTCTGAAAACATGTCCCAATACTGATTTGAGGTAATTTGGTACATGATAATGGGCCTTGCCAGACACCTAGTTTGACACTATCTGGGGATATTCTTTAGAAAATCACAATCTCTTTAAGAAAAATTTTTAAGGACATGAATATAATATGACTATGAATATCCTAGGATAAAACTAATTTTTCATCAATTAAATATTTTTTCATAAGTTAGAGATTATATAATTTAATTTTTCATTATTATGTGGTTCCTCATTATGATAACTATTTCATACCCTATTCCTTTGGTTTTAGTTTATGGTTCGTACCTGAAGGAGTTGTGTTAATGGTGATTGCAACATACAATGCAATGTTTTTCCTTATGAGAAACCAAATTCTATGGGATATGTAATAAAAAAACTTATTTTTATTCTCATGTAGATTTCTCAAGATATGAATCATGGTGGTATTTCAAATGAGGAAAAGAGGGAACAATTTTTTTGAGTCTTTAATGAAGCAACATATACCTTATTTGAGAGGTTCTTCTGATCCACTTGTTTCTAAATAATGGATCCATACTACTAAAAAGATATTATATGTTCTCTAGTGTTAGGATAATGAGAATATAGTTATGGTTTTATTATCGGTTATATGAAGAAGAAGGCCAGCGGTGGACTCTAATCAAGAATACAATAGAGAAACCTGTGATTGAATCCTTGTATTGGGATGAGTTCAAGAAATTATTTATCAATATGGAGTTTTCTCAGATTCTTCATACCATGATAGGGAAATATTTTCTTGAGTTAAAGCAATGGGATGACAAATTTGTTGGTACCTACAAGGTTAATTTTATTATACATGAGAGGTACACTTCAAGAATTATCATCCAACTCAAAAGTAAAGTTGACAGGTTCTTCAGTGGCTTAAAGACAAGTCTCATAAGGGTGTTGTCCATAAAAGGCTTTATTATCTATGTAGAGATTGTTCTTTTTGAAATCAAGGTTGAAATGGATATTATAGTCATGTTTCAATCTCATGGGTTTGATAAAAATGAAGTCAGAGTTTGAAGGGAAACTATAAAAACTTTGAAGAGAAGAACATGATCATCCTTTTATGCTCTACATTTTAGATAAGCATGGAGGAAATTTACTTAAGGGGCCTAATAAACTTTTTATGTTCGGAAGTGATGGAAAATAGTAATTTTATTGCTTAAGTGATCTGAAGAAGTTAGAACATGGTATGAATGGAGTGAAAAAATGACCCATAATGAACCTCCCATAATTCAATGCTAAAAGTGTAAGGAGAATGGGAATTTTCTAACCACAACACAATCCTAAGGGCTGAGGAAAATGATTAATGCCAGCAACCTCTTAAGCCAAGCTAAAAGGAGAAATCCCATGCAATCACTATTTTTAATGGGGGTTGTGATAACGATGTGGTGAAAGATACACCTACCATCCACTCTAGATTAGATAATGTCTTATTTGATTATATATCTACCCATTATTTCATTTAAAAACAATTTTCTATGGGTGTTAAGATTCGACAAAAACTATTAAATTTGGAATTATTCATAAAAAAGTCTAATGGTATGGGGATTGTATCCCTATTATAGGATCCTTATCTGGTCGATGTTTGTGGGAATGTGCTTCCTAAAAATTGTGTCATTATACCTTTGGTTGAATTTGATGTCATCTTAGACATGGATTGGATTTATCTACATAAATCCCATATCAATTTTGGAGAATATAATGTTATGATTGATATTTTAAACCCACCTATTATCATCAATCAATGTGATGTTGAGCATGAACTACCAATAAAGATTACATTCAATGTATGGGTCTTAATTCCCATTAAAAAGGGTTGTTTGTCTCAAATGGTTGGGGAATAAATCAACATACATGATATTATTATTGTTCAAGAATTTATGGATGTCTTTCTGGAAGAGTTTCCTAGCCTCCCACCAAAACGTGAAGTTGAGTTTTCCAATGAACTCATACATGGTTCCACACCATTTTCAAAGACTCCATATATAATGACCCCAATTGAGTTGTAGGAATTGAATATGCAACTCCAATAAAACCATGATAAGGGATTTATTTAACCATGTGTATCACCTTGGGGTGAAACCATAATTTTTTTGAAAAATAAAAATGGCTCAATGTGTTTTTTCATTTATTATCTAGAATTGAACAATATCACAATCAAGAATAAGTATCATATTTCCGGTATTGATGACTTGTCTGATCTGCTACGTGTAGCTCCATAATTTTTCAATATTGACCTTCATTTTAGATATCATAAATTAATATTAAGAAATATTACATAACTAATAATACATTCCATACATGGTATGAATACTATGAATATATAGTGATGCCTTTTGGTCTTACTAATTCAAGAACTATATTCATGGATTTGATTAATAGATTATTTATAGATCACCTTTTCTAGTTTGTGGTAGTAATTATAGATTATATTATTATCAATTAAAATAGAAAGGAAGATCATGAATATAACTTGAGAATTGTACTAAAGATCCTAAAAAAAGATAAACTAATGAAAATTTACAAATTATAAATTTTGGATACAAAAGGATTCATTTTTGGTTCACATAATCTCAAGAGATAGTGTATGAGTATATCCATCAAATATGGAGGCAATTAAATGTTTGTCTTTTCCAAACATGGTGACTATGATCCATAGCATTATTGGTTTAGCTAGATATTATCGACGATCGGTAGAGAATTTATCAGGACAATCTAATCCTATGACCATGCACTACTGGAAATACTACCTATACCAACGCATCTATAACAATGGTTTATACAAATAGTTGGTATAGTTCCCCTTTCCCAATAGTTTTTTCAAAACTGTTGGTAAAGGGTACTTTAACACCACTTTTCCTAATGGTTTGGGAAAACTGTTGGTAAATGGTCCACTATTCCCAACGGTTTTGAAAAAACCATTGGGAAAGAGTACTTTGAGGCCACCTATCCCAAATGTTTTCCCAAACCATTGGGAAATGGTCCAATTTTCTCAATTGTTTTGGAAACCCATTGGGAAAGGGTGGGTACCTATCCCAATGGTTCTCAAAACCATTGTGAAAGGCCTATCCCAATGGTTTTGAGAACCATTGGGATAGGTTCCCTTATTTTTTATGAGTATTTTTATCAAATATCATCAAATATATAAATTACATATAAATATAAATATAAATATATTTATCCAAATATATTCACAAAGGAGAATTTAGGCTAGTGGTAATGTTATTGATATATAACATGAAGGTTGTGGGTACAAACCTCTACTGGAATGTTTTTTATATATATACCTATCCCAACGGTTTGAGAAAACAATTTAGAAATACATATCCCAGCTGTTTGAAAATCCATTGTGAAAGACCTATACCAATGGTTTTCAAACCCTTGGGATATTTACTTCCCAATGATTTTCTCCAAACCATTGGGATAGGTCTTTCCCCCCTACTAAATCACCCAACGGATTCCCAATCCATTTGTATTGGCTATTCCATTAGTTTGGG
Organism: Viscum album; assembly: GCA_963277665.1. NCBI lineage: Eukaryota > Viridiplantae > Streptophyta > Magnoliopsida > Santalales > Viscaceae > Viscum > Viscum album. Next base: position 1,391,614,392 of record OY728130.1, on the reverse strand, counting down.
GACCTATACAAATGGTTCCCAACCGATGCTGTAGGAAATGTTTCAATTTTTAAAGTTAACTCAGATGGGATTCATGTTCCTCTAAAAAGGCTAATGTGAAGAAAACATCAAGGAATTAAAGAGAAGGTTAGTCAATACACCTGTTCATACATTACCCTGTAGTAGAGAAGGGTTTGTAATATGTAGTGATGCTTCAAAGAATGGATTGGGGTGTGTACTTATTAAAATAACATGGTTTTCTCTTATGATTCATATCTATTGAAGATTCATGAGAAAAGTTATCCAAATCATGATTTTGAGTTAGCAGCGGTAATTTTTACATTAAAGATATAGAGGCATTATCTTTTTGGATAAAAAGTTTGATATATAGAATGATAATAAAAGTATAGAATATATAGTCACATAGAGGGAGTCGAACATGTTCCAGATAATGCGATCAGAGTTAGTAAATTATTATGATTTGTCAACACATTTACACCCATGGAAAGTCAACAAGGTGGCCGATACTTTGAGTGAAAATGATCATTCTAGCATATCCATGATGAGGATCACAAAAGATCCAATATTTCTGGATATAAAAAGAATGAATCTAGAAATCCTAATTGAAGGGAAAAATATTATCTTTATCAAATGAATGTTCGACCCTTTATCCATAATAAGATTAAAGAGAAAATTAATAAAGATGTATAGCTTCAAAAAATAGTTATAAATGTTCATGATTTTAACCTCAATCAGGATGGAATGATATGGTTTAGGAACCATGTATGTGTTCCATCAATACCAAATTTGAAGAAGGAGCTATTAGAGGAATCTCATAGTTCCTCATTATCTATTCATCTGGGATGTAAGAAGATGTATAGGGATATGAAATAATAATTATGGTGGGATGGAATGAAGATAGGTATCATAGAGTTTGTATTTTGGTGCAAGGTATTCTACCAAGTTAAGTCTGAATGAAAATGGTCTAATGGTTTTTTGCATCCATTACCCATACCAAGATGGAATTGGGAGAAAATCACTATGGATTTTGTCGTTGTGCTACCGAAAACCTCTAAAGGGTTTAATGATTTATGGTTTTCAGTCTATCTCCTTATAAAGACAGCACAATATACTGCTATTATAAAAGACTTAACTATCGATCATGATTCATGGATACACATTAAGGAATTTTTATAGTTTCATGGAGTACCGTGTTATATTGTATCTGACCGAGATCCAATCTTAACCTCAATGTTATGAAAAATTCTTTAGTAAGAACATTATATAGAATTGAGTTTCATAACTACTAATCACCCTCAGATAGATGGTCAGTCTGAAAGAGGAATTTGAACCTTAGAAGATATTTTTAGATCTTGTTCTCTGGATTTCAAAGGTGGTTGGGATCAAGACCATCCTCTAGTGTAGTTTTCTTACAACAATAGTTCTCACTCAAACATTCAGATGGAATATTATGAATCACTATATGGTAAAAAATGTAGAGGTCTAACATGTTGGGAGGATGTTAGAGAAAGAAACCTATTATGACTTGAGATTGCTGACGAAATGGTCAAGAAGGTTAGAACTATTCAGGTGTATGTCAATGTAGCTTAAAGTTGGCAGAAAATTTATGCTGATAATCAATGGTGTGATATAGAATTTTATGTTGGTGAGAATGTGTTTCAATGAATCTCTCTCTAGAATTATGTTATAATATTTAGGGAGAAGGGGAAACTAAGAACATAGTATATCAATCTCTTTGAAATTCTTGATCGTATCAATATGGTATCCTATTACCTGTCACTTCATCCGAATATCTCTCAAGTCCATGATGTGTTCCATGTTTCTCTCATGAGTAATTACATACCTGACCCTTAACATGTACTAAAATCATACGTCATACTCATAGATTAGGATCATTCTTACAATGAACAACCAGTTGAAAATTTTAATTGTATAGAGAATGTTCTACAAAACAAGACCACTCTCACTGTAGATATTTTGTGGAAAAATCACCAGTTATAAGAAGCTACATATGAACTTGAATATATGATTGAAAATAATTATCTTTGTTTATTTTTACATAAATGTTGATTTTTGAGGGTGAAATTAACTTTAAGCGGTATAGAATGCAACACCTTGATTTTTTATCAACAATTTTTCTCAATTAAATTAAATATTCATTTATATATGGAATTTCACTAAGTCAAACATTCCATTTACATAGCACGAACTTGGATGGTGTTTCACACAACACCTACTTGGCGTGTGTTACACACAACACCAACTTGTCATACGTTACATGAAAAACCAAGTTTCTAGGAAACATATTTTTTATTATAATTATTTAAATGAGATAATTATAACATAGCCCTAAAACATAGTAATATAAATAGTAATAATTGTATATACATATATAAATACACTATAAAATTGAATTTTTTCCATTATAGCACCTTTCATGGTGAAAATTATAATGGAAACTCTATTTCTATAAGTTTTATATTATATTGATTATTTCTTTAAGCTTAAGAAATCCTTTTACAACACATATCCATATACTTTTCCTTTGGTGTAAATAAAATAGTTTTCTTGGAGGAAGTGTGGACTATCACCCCTCTAAGAGATGTGATTTGATCACACACAACATGGAATGTATTAAGGATGGGTTTTTTGAAATTATATGATATAAATAACATGATAATTCTACTATTATGATATTATATAAATATATTCATATATGTAATTTTCATTCATTCTTTCAATAAGACAATAAAAATAGAAAAAAAAAATTCATGTGTACGTACGAACTACCATATGCATGAATGGTGTATTCCATTTCCTACTTCTATAACCTATTTATTATTATAATACACATATACTAAATATAAATGATATTTATATCATGTTCTACATTCGGGAAATCACGATATATGTATAAGGACCAAATATATAACAAATTAAGATACATGTGAATAACAAAGAGGATATTACCCAAAGTGAACATTAATGTATAATTATTAACAAGAGGGTAATATAAGGACATAATAAAATAATATATGCTAGTATATATAATATTATTCTTTTGTAAAAGATTCATAACAAACTGACATATATTTTAAAGGAATCTTGTATGAGTATGATGATATTTAAGACCCAATGTATGGAATATTTCATCTCACGTTTTATTTCTGTGAGATACATGCTTTAAACAACAATATTTTTTTTAGTGTAGTGTATATACTTCCCATGAATGTATTCCATGATTCTTGTTATTATATTTATGCCTATTTACATATCCATTGTATGATATTTTTTTAATGAGGTTAATGATTCCAAAGTTAACAAAACTATAAAATAGAATTTTCTCAATTTGTCTTCTTTGAGACACATGTTTTGTTATGAAACTACATTATTTTTAGGTTCATATACTTCCATATGACGGGTTATATCTAGGGGAAAATTCTTTTAATGTTAGTTAAATATTCATGTAACTTTATTTCCTTACAAATAGAGTATGATCAAAAGTCACCAAGTGGTAATAGTTTATTGAATCGTTCTCATCCTTTGTCGAGATTGTTTATGATTATGGTTTCATTAATAAAGTCTTGTGATTAATTTCTTGAGAACACTCATGAGTTTCCATAACCTTAGTTTATTAAATGCATCTCCATGCATTTCTACTTTTCTTTAAATCTTTTTCACATAAAATAATGAAGAAAATGATTTTATGAAAAATTTGATTTCATTTCCCTTTTAGGTCATAAATCTATTTTTTTTTCAAAAACCATATTTTGAAAAATGTTATGAAATTATTCTTGAAGATAAATTTTGAAGAAAACTGATTTTTAAAAAAATGTTTTATTTTTTTCCAATTTCTTTTATATGTTTTGAAATATCTTTTCAATGAAAAGGGTTTAGTTTTTTTTATGTTTTTAAAATCTTTTTTTGATGCATAAAAGATATTTTCATCAGGATTTTTTTAAAAGACATCTAATAAGTTATTTCCTATCTAAGATGAAATCCATCGGTGTTACTCATTCCCTTCTTGTAAAATGAATAAATGTATCCATTCAAATTGTTTCAATGAATGGTTTATGTTTTTATGGAATGATGTTTATGAAAATCTTTTCTCTTTCACAGGTTATATGCTTTTGAAACCTGATTTTTTCATGGGTTATTATTTTGTTGAAATGATTATGAAACCTCTATCTTTTCCCAATGATTGTGATATGATTACATGTTTATGGTACCCATTTCATTTCTTTGTTTATAATATGAATTTTAATGGTATTTTGGAACATGTATTGTGATTTGATTATGAGATGGGTGTGTAACACCCCGACCCAAATCACTTGGTCCCAGAAAGAATTCCACACGAACTCATGCACGTCTCCTTGTATGAAATAGGTTGCTGACTAGTAGTTAGGTTCTGAGTCCATCAGTGGGGATAATATATGTAACACCCCGCGCTTCCACGATACGCTTCTCATTCAATAATGCAATAGCTTGCATTGTACACAACTTCAAGTTCTAAAACACCGTGACTAATCAAAGTAGCTGTTATGAATAGTAATAACCACTTTTTAAAATTATAGAAATTTTATATTTCAAAATGGACTTCATTTTTGAATTCGTAATATCGAAATTATCCTAAGTTGAATTTTTTCTAACTTTCTGAGAACTTCCAATTTTTTTATGAATAGTGAAAAATACTTAAAACAACTTTTTTAATCAAAATAATTTATTGTGATAAATTATACTATTTAGAGGTTTTAAAGAATAATTAGAATATATTTTTACCATTTTATCCAATGGTGGTCATTAGAATTAATTTAACATTGAAATCGGACATAAACAATTGCCAATCTTTTGATATAAATTGTTTATTAGAAACACGCCATTTTTTGTAACAGAGGGAATTAATTATAAAATTTATTAATGAAACTTATATGTTTGGAATTTTTTAAAATATACATCATTTTTGAATTCGGAATATCAATTATTGCTTAGGGTGAAATTTTGGCTTTGTTCTGAAAAACTTCAATTTTTTATGAATAGTGAAACCACTAAGTGGTAGTTAAATAACTGATTTTTCGTTTAAATGAAATATTACCACTTCTGTGATTTGACTTTAAAAAATATGACATACATGGTTATCATTAAGAATTAAAATGTGGTTCAATGAGATTAAAATAAATTTTTGGTGAATAGTTACTTTTAAGTTCTTAATCGCGATTAGAGGTAATTAGTGTAGTTTAAGGTACAAATAATGTTTTAATAATATAAGATGAGAATGACACTTGTCCTACTCCTATTGGATGAGTCATGGACGACCAAGAAAACCCATGGGTCATCTTGGGGACACCATGGAGCCACTTTAGTTGGAAAATGACATTAATATATATTTATTTAATTTTAAAATTAAATTGACACAAACATGAGTTGTTTTACTAAAACAGTTTTTAAGTGGGGTTACACAAGTCCCAATTTTGACTATAAATATTCATTAGAAATCTAAAACGATTTCCTACATCATAGTATTTTTTTTATAATTTTTAGAAATTAAATAAATTAAATTATTTATGACATCATTATGATGCAGCGATGACCTCATTATTTAATGATTTTAATAAAATGAAAAGATAATGTAAAATCCAAGTCTTACACTTGTCCAAAGACTGTTGAATGTGTAGATTTCGAACCCTTATCACCTTATCCACGAATTAAATAAGTGTGGGAACTTTAGAATCCGAAAAGCATTGTGTAATAATGTAACATTTCAATCTTTCCAAAAAAGCCCCTCCTCTCCACTTATAAAAGGCCCCCACCTCTCCCACCTTATTCACACCTTCAAGCCATTTGGCTCGGCCAAAATCTGCTCAAATACTCTCCCAACTTCCCCCTATTACTCCTAGAAGCCTCACTTTGGGCAGAACTCTTCTCAAGGAAGCCTTTGGCTCAAATCAAAAAGAGTTACCCGATTTTGAGGTAATTTTTTTTCTAATGTTGTTTTGTTTTATTTTTCTTCTCCAACCCCCTAAACTCTTTTTATTCATTTATTTTATAACAAAACCAGTATCCTCAATATACTAGGATGTTGTTATAAGAAGTATTAGAGATACACTTACACAGACCTACATCTAAGGGTTAAATAACATACGGCTTCTGTGGATGGCGAATTTCTGCCTCATGAAACGATGATTGTTCAACACTCATATAAAACCTTCAAAGGTGGCCATTAAGATGTCACTATATTTATATATGATATATAATGTGTTTATGTTTTACTTATGCTTATTTATTTCTCATTTATGTCATACTTTTTGATTTCCATTATGGGTAAAACGCGATAATTTCATTTTAGGAAGTGCGGACTACCGCCCCCTCAAAGTGATTTGAATCGTTAATGCCATATGTGGGATGTATAAAGGATTGAGTAAATGGTATTATACACTATATTATACTGGAATTATATTATACATTTATATCATTATTATTTCTTTCCATTAAATATGAAATTGAAATGAAAGTAGCGTTCATGCGTACGTACGGCTTACCGTCTCCATGAACGGTGCATTTCATTTCTTACCTCTAAATGTTACGTAATATTATAAATAAATGTATATACTGGATATATAAGATATATATGACATCTAATCATGAATATAATTCTGGAGATAATGTATATTCTACCACATAGACAACTTGTAATTATAAGAAGTTTATTGTTGACTCAAGTACCAAAGATCGACAAAACGGCTGTTATTAACTTAAATAATTACATAATGTTCATATCATTGTAATAAGTGATATAAAAAGGATAATGAAATTGTAGATGGTTCTTAATAAGTTATATATTAACTATAGTTTATTATTCAGGAGGTTAAAGAACGGTTGAGTCAAGTCAGACACGAGGTAAGAGAATTTCTTAACCCAACTTCCATTCTTTGGGTTAATCTCCTACTTTCAAATTATGTCATGATATTATTATGTCCTATTTTGTATTTTTACATTCTTTATGTGTACCTATAGTGAATACACAAAATAGATCTATTTTATTTTAAAAATGATCTTTTTAAGGACTTCGTCTCAATCTCCTTTCATTGAGGCATATTTGGTTTTATACACAACTTTCTTTTATATGGTGTATAAACCCCTTTGACTTTTAAGTTTATTCAAAAGGAATCTTTTTATACGGAGCGTTTTACTAAACGACAAAAAGGGAATGTTTTTCTTTCCGTACATATGCGGCGACAACGACTTCTCCGCCACCGTGACCATTATTTGAGTTTCGGATTCCTCTACAAGCCATCACATTTTTTTAATGAAAAATAAATACAAAGTTTTAACTTTATTTTATTTTGGTATTGAAAATGGTTTTGAAAGCATTTTTATTATATCAATGTGTTGTACTGATATCTTGTGATTGAAATGTGGAAATGTTATGTTTCCTTTATGCATGTTTTTTGTGATACGATTATGTTATGGTTTATGATATGTTTACACCTATTCATATGAGGAATGCATTGGACTTAATAAGTGACGGGTGGAGCCCGCTATAGCACCTCGATGCATCGGCGGGTCTCATGAGACAAACTAGTGTCTTGGCACGAGGCCTTGACAAAATCTTATTTGTGGTCTTGGCACGAGGCCTTGACTATGTGGTTATGATAGTCTGGCATTATGCATTCCATCATTATGAAAGTGGTTATTGATATTGCATGTGATTATTCGACCAGTATAATATCCATCTGAAGAAGTGAATGGCATTATCTCATTTTACTTTTGCCATATTATGTTGAAGTTCAAGTTTAAAAGGCTTTTGTTTTAGTTATACATTGCCTTAAATGTTAATGTTTATTTATGAAAGCTTCCGCTATATTGTTAACCTAACTGACCATCCGAGCTCACCCCTTTCAATGTTTTAATATTTTCCAGGATGTGAAGAAGTATTTTATGAATGAACTGCAGGGATAGTCCGAAGAGGATAGAAGTGTGGACTATGGAGACTATGTTATTATAGTTTTTCACTTTGTGATGTAATGTAACATTTATGAATGTATCTAGTGTTTCCAAGGCTACTAAACTAATCGGTCTTTTGAGACTTGATCTTTTGTGATCATGCCAATGTTAAGAAGTAATGCACTGGCTCTGGGTAGCTGGGGTCGGGGCGTTACAGTTGGTATCAGAGGCAGTTTAGTACTAACCTTGGAAGCTAGATTTAGATAAACTATGATTAGAGCACATAGCCCAAAGATATACTTTGAGGATTATTATAGAAGAACTTCCTAGAATGTTTTTATTGTAGAGATTTTGTGAGTTTTCCGGGCAATACATCCCTGTATGGATGCGAGCAAGTAGAGGCGGATCTGGCATAGATGTACCTAGTGGTAAAACCTAAAAACACCTCTTTGAGCTAGACTCGAACGGGAACTGGTGCATGACAACGGGCCTTGATGCACTCTTGGTTATGACACTCCCGGGGGATATGCTTTGGATAATTCCCATTTTCTTTACAAACCAATCTGAAGGGTTATGAGTATATACTTCCTCAAAGAAATTTTTTTATAATTATGGATTATATCCATAATTAGTTCAATTTCTGTTAAGTGTTTTACAAGTATGGAATTATGTACTTTGATTCATGAACTAATCTAGTTTATGCCATTATTTAGAAATGGCGCCTAGTGGAAGGAATGGAAACCGTATCAATGCACGCACTCCGTGTAGGGATTGCCCTCCTGCTCAAGATAATTATTGTGGAGCTGGAGATACAACTGGTGCTGATCAACTTATTACCATACTGTGACAACTCACTCAGGTTATGAATAATAACCTTACTCGTATGGAGCATCCTGATCCGCAACGTGGAGGATCAATGCTAGACCGTTTCATGAGGCAACAACCACCAACATTCAATGGGAGTACAAATCCTATAGTAGTTGAGCAATGGATAAATTCCTTAGAGAAAATATTCCATGCCTTGGGGAGTAGTGAAAGGGAGAAGGTTGTCATGGCAGTTTACCGCCTCACTGGAGATGCCGATCAGTGGTGGTCGCTGATTCAAAACACAAAGGAAGATGATGATGTATCGAATATGGAATGGAGGGAGTTCAAAGAGCTTTTCTTAGAAAAACACTTTCCTCGTGACCATCGAGCAGATATGGAAAGGCAATTTCTGAGTCTGAGGAAGATGGAGGATGAGAATGTCGCAAAGTATGAGGATAACTTTACAAGGTTAGCGAGGCATGTTGCCGTTTATATACGTAACCCAATGAGTAAGATTGATCATTTCTTTGATGGGTTAAAACCATTTCTCCTTCGATCTTTAGTATCATAATCCTTCTCATCATACGAAGATATTGTCTCGTGTGCTATCAAGATAGAAAATGAATTCTCTAAGTCTTATGACAACAAAGTAAAACAAGAGAAGAAGAGAACGGTGGAACAAGAGACAGATAAAGGGAAAAAGGGAAAGAAGGATTTTCCATTATGTGATAATTGTGGGAAGAATCACCCTGGTACTTGTCTAAAAGGAATGGGAGTTTGTTATAAATGTGGAGAAAAGGGTCACCAGGCTCGTGATTGCAAGGGAAAGAAAGAGGATATCAAAGTTGAATGCTATAATTGTAGAGAAATGGGTCATTATGCAAATGAATGTCCTAAGCGTCAGGGAAACATACATCAGAAAAGGCCAAGGGATCAAGGACAATCTTATGCTGTTACTACAGTTGAAGCAGAATAACTAATGTATTGGTGCTTTTGGACTCATGGATTATATTTTGGTTATTAGAATAATGTGATATATATATATAAGGATTGTACTGCAGTACTTGTTGATTTCAGTAAGGTTTTAATATGATGAAGGTAATTATATTTTTAGTATGTGACAATAAGAGAAACTTTACTTTGTTTGGGGAATCTGATAAATTGATTTTGGAATTAAGAGACCTTTTAGAGAAAGTCTGGACAGAGGTATTTTGGATAACTATAATGGTTGGAGTGTATTAAGTTGATCTTTGGATAGTATTGTTTAAGGTTAAAAAATTTATGAAGATTATTTTTGGAATATTATGATACTATAGTTTTAGGAAAAGGACAACCTGCAGGGTGGGGAATAACCCGTCGCGTCGGACAAAGCTGCAGGAATCGAACCCACAACCATAGTGCGACAAGCCTTTATTTCCTACCACTAGCCTACAGGAAGTCCCTGGTTATTACAAAATAGTTTTACTAATCTAAATGGTATGTGTTAACATTTGTAACCTTATACAATTAGGATAAATAGAATATTTTTGAGTTCCGTTACCATTTGGAGTAAAAGTTGGGTTTGTGGTAAAAATTTATTAATGAATGAATGTATACATAACAAGTATGTATATTCCCTTACTTTCTTAGTAAATCTCCTAAATAAATTCCTCAATATTATAAAAGGTAACTTAAATCAAAAATGTTGTCGGTTAACTTTTCCAACTGGGGATTTAATGACCGTTTAACCAATCACAAGTTTGTGATTTTCTTGTGGTTAAACTTTCTCCTAATCCTGTTTTCTATAACTCTCCATCAGACCTTGATGGTTTGTTTCTCCTCCATATCCATATTTTCATAGAATCCTAGAATGGGCTATATCGGGTGACCTTTGTACTTATCTTGCTTTCTTTTAATGTTATATATTTATTAACCTCATTTCTGATGTGGGTTTTCCACAATGGTATTTTCAATTCTCAACCTTTTATTTTCAAAGAAAAATTTCAAATTGCGAGGATGCAATTTATTGAAGGAGGGGAGAATGTAACACCCCGAGCTTCCATGATATGTTTCTCATTCAATAATGCAATAGCTTGAATTGTACGCAAATTCGAGTTCTAAAACACCGCGAGTAATCAAAGTAGGCGTTATGAATAGTAATAACCACTTTTTAAAATTATAGAAATTTTATATTTCAAAATGGACATCATTTTTGAATTCGGAATATTAATTATAGCTTAGGGTGAAATTTTGGCTTTGTTCTGAAAAACATCAATTTTTGATGAATAGTGAAACCACTAAGTGGTAGTTAAATAACTGATTTTTCGTTTAAATGAAATATTACCACTTCTGTGATTTGACTTTCAAAAATCCGACATACATGGTTTTCATTAAGAATTAAAATGTGGTTCAATGAGATTAAAATAAATTTTTGGTGAATAGTTACTTTTAAGTTCTTAATCGCGATTAGAGGTAATTAGTGTAGTTTAAGGTACAAATAATGTTTTAATAATATAAGATGAGCATGAAACTTGTACTACTCCTATTGGATGAGTCAGGGCCGACCAAGACAACCCATGGGTCAACTTGGTGACCCCATGGAGCCACTTTAGTTGGAAAATGACATTAATATATATTTATTTAATGTTAAAATTAAATTGACACAAACATGAGTTGTTTTACTAAAACAGTTTTTAAGTGGGGTTACACAAGTCCAAATTTTGACTATAAATATTAATTAGAAAGCTAAAACGATTTCCTACCTCAAAGTATTTTTTTCATAATTTTTAGAAATTAAATAAATTAAATTATTTATGACATCATTATGATGCAGCGATGACCTCATTATTTAACGATTTTAATAAAATGAAAAGATAATGTAAAATCCAAGGCTTACACTTATCCAAAGACTATTGGATGGGTAGATTTCGAACCCTTATCACCTTATCCACGAATTATATAAGTTTGGGACCTTTAGAATCCGAAAATCATTGTGTAATAATGTAACATTTCAATCTTTCCAAAAAATCCCCTCCTCTCCACTTATAAAAGGCCCCCACGTCTCCCACCTTATTCACACATTCAAGCCATTATTCTCGGCCAAAATCTGCCCAAATACTCTCCCAACTTCCCCCTCTTACTCCTAGAAGCCTCACTTTGGGCAGAACTCTTCTCAAGGAATCCTTTGGCTCAAATCAAAAAGAGTTACCCGATTTTGAGGTAATGTTTTCTCTAATGTTGTTTTGTTTTATTTTTCTTCTCCAACCCCCTAAACTCTTTTTATTCATTTCTTTTGTAACAAAACCAGTATCCTAAATATACTAGGATGTTGTTATAAGAATTATTTGAGCTACACTTACACACACCTACATATAATGGTTAAAGAACATACGGTTTTTGTGGATGGTGAATTTCTGCCTCATGAAACGATGATTGTTCATAAATCATATAACACCTTCAAAGGTGGCCATTAAGATGTCACTATATTTATATATGATATATAATGTGTTTATGGTTTACTTATGCTTCTGTATTTCTCATTTATGGCATACTTTATGATTTCCATTATGGGTAAAATGCGATAATTTCATTTTAGGAAGTGCGGACTACCGCCCCCTCAAAGTGATTTGAATCGTTAATGCCATATGTGGGATGTATAAAGGATGTAGTAAATGGTATTATACACTATATTATACTGGAATTATATTATACATTTATATCACTATGATTTCATTCCATTAAATATGAAATTGAAATGAAAGTAGCGTTCATGCGTACGTACGGCTTACCGTCTCCATGAACGGTGCATTTCATTTCTTACCTCTAAATGTTACATAATATTATAAATGAATGTATATACTGGATATATAAGATATATATGACATCTAATCATGAATATAATTCTGGAGATAATGGATATTATACCACATAGACAACTTGTAATTATAAGAAGTTTCTTGTTGACTCAAGTACCAAAGATCGACAAAACGACTGTTATTAACTTAAATAATTACATAATGTTCATATCATTGTAATAAGTGATATAAAAAGGATAATGAAATTGAAAATGGTTCTTAATAAGTTATATATTAACTCTAGTTTATTATTCAGGAGGTTAAATAATGGTTGAGTCAAGTCAGACACGAGGTAAGAGAATTTCTTAACCCAACTTCCATTCTTTGGGTTAATCTCCTACTTTCAAATTATGTCATGATACTATTATGTCCTATTTTGTATTTTTACTTTCTTTATGTGTACCTATAGTGAATACACATAATAGATCTATTTTATTTTAAAAATGATCTTTTTAAGGACTTCGTCTAAATCTTCTTTCAAGGAGGCATATTTGGTTTTATACACAACTTTCTTTTATATGGTGTATAAACCCCTTTGACTTTTAAGTTTATTCAAAAGGAATCTTTTTATACGAATAATTTTACTAAATGAAAAAAAGGGAATGTTTTTCTTTCCGTACATATGCGGCGACAACGACTTCTCCGCCGCCGTGACCATTATTTGATTTTCGGCTTCCTCTACAAGCCATCACTTTTTTTAATGAAAAATAAATACAAAGTTTTAACTTTATTTTATTTTGATATTGAAAATGGTTTTGAAAGTGATTTTATTATATCAATGTGTTGTAATGATATCTTGTGATTGAAATGTGGAAATGTTATGTTTCCTTTATGCATGTTTTATGTGATACGATTATGTTATGGTTTATGATATGTTTACACCTATTCATATGAGGAATGCATTGGACTTAATAAGTGACGGGTGGAGCCCACTATAGCTCCTCGATGCATCGGCAGGTCTCATGAGACAAACTAGCGTCTTGGCACGAGGCCTTGACAAAATCTTATTTGTGGTCTTGGCCCGAGGCCTTGACTACGTGGTTATGATAGTCTGGCATTATGCATTCCATCATTATGAAAGTGGTTATTGATATTGCATGTGAGTATTCGACCAGTAGAATATCCATGTGAAGAAGTGAATGGCATTATGTCATTTTACTTTTTCCATATTATGTTGAAGTTCAAGTTTAAAAGGCTTTTGATTTAGTAATACATTGCCTTAAATGTTAGTGTTTATTTATGAAAGCTTCTGCTATATTGTTAACCTTACTGAGTATCCGAGCTCACCCCTTTCAATGTTTTAATATTTTCCAGGATGTGAAGAAGTATTTTATTAATGACCTGCAGGGATAGTCCGAAGACGATAGAAGTGTGGACTATGGAGACTATGTTATTATAGTTTTTCACTTTGTGATGTAATGTAACATTTATGAATGTATCTAGTGTTTCCATGGCTACTAAACTAATCGGTCTTTCGAGACTTGATCTTTTGTGATCAGGCCAATGTTACGAAGTAATGCACCAGCTCTGGGTAGCTAGGATCAGGGCGTTACAATATACCCTAAATATCATGTAATTTAATCAATAATCAATAATATACAAGATAAAAAAATAACAACGGTAAACAAGAAGAAAATTAAAGATGGCATACCTACCATATAATTTAGAAAATCCTAAGGTGGAAATAAAAAACAATGTAATATGAAGTAGATAAAGAAAAGATAAATTATGGTCATGTGGAGAATATACTAGCTCGCTACTAGCTTCATGCTCCATTACTCATCCGTCTATAACATTCCCCTCGGCATTCAATGGATTTTTCATGAAAGCTATAGGTGCATCAAAATGCCCAAGTAGGGTGTGAGTATAAGACTCAATAGAACACTAATAATGTATCCTTAACCTAATTTTCTCAAGTATACAAGTTTATTACATAATAAAATAAATTTATAATATACATAATAACACAAAATCCAAAACTGAATAATTGTGCACTCACCTAAGCTTCCAGAACCCCCAACCATACCTACATTGGCTCCATGCCTAAAATATACTGTATATCAATAAGTATCCAAAAAAAGATACATTGATGTTAGTGAATTACTGAGAATTCACAAGTTAATGAGTGAAAACAACATACCGGAATCCATAAGGCAACATGTAATACTCAGAATCTACAAGGCATCGAGTATCTACTAGGAATCCTTAAGGAATCAGGTAACAATCAAAATCCATAAGGAATCAAGTGTTGGTCAACTACTCAAAATCCAGAAGGCATCAATTAGACGATAGGTTACAAGATTATCATGTCATATCATTTTATTCTCCACACATCATGTGTTCACCAAACAAGGGGTAATAATACCACAACAACCACCTATCACATTTAAATATACCAACCTCTAAATGAAAAAATGAAAATTCATTTCATGATATGAACCATAGAACACATCATGATAAATATATCATCATTATAAAAATCAACATGTGAATTAAAAATAATCATGGAATCAGGAAATCACATCAATTACATGGAACCAATTAATACCATAGCAAAGGCCAAACACACACCCACGTTTGATCACAAGATAATCATGATATTAAATAAACCAACACATAAATTATGTATGGAAACATGTGTAAACCAGATCCCAAAAAGATAAGAAACCTCCTTCCTCAAAGGTCAGTAATGTAAATATAAATGGTAATAAACAATTAAAGACCCAAATTCATGATCTTATTTCCAAAAACATTACATGTCAAATTTTAATATTTTTACGGATTTCTATAACAAAAAAAATATAAATTTTTTTAGAAATAAATAAAATATAACATGTGATAATGTCTTTCTTCTCCTACATAATTTTCGAATGAAAATTTAGGTCAATGAATATGTTTACTAAATTATTAATATATAATTTATTTATTATCATTTGATTATTTTAACTAAATGTTTACTTGATTATCCATGTGATTAACCAGTGATAATTTTTACTTAATAAATTATACTTTGATAATTTATTATTTACGATTTGATTATTCTACAAAAATTAACCATAATATTTATCTTAGATAATTATTTATCTATCTCCCACTAATTTTTATAATAATCATATAATAATTTATTTTAAAAGATAGATTTAAAATAAGAAAAATTATATTGAAAATTACATTGCTGTCTTCAAATAAAAAATATGATTTAGGTCCTTATCTTCAAGAGGAATTCAACAACCCTAACAATGCATAATTTTGATCAATATCTCAATAGATATTGAATTTATATGTTTAAAAACAAATAGAGAAAAAATAAAAAAATATTAATCTCTACTTTTGTGAAACACTCATGATGGGTGGGGAAGCCACCATTAATCAGATTTGGAGGAGAAAACAAAATCGGTTCAACATGGGTGCACGAGGAGGATCTGAGGTTATTTGAATCTGGTAGAAGAAACATAAAACAAGAGTTACAATTGTTTGGTTATTCAAAATAAGAAAAACATGACTAAGTCATCCATATATTTTTAAAACCCTCAAATTGATTCACCATTTCAACTTAGAAAGCTAACGAAGACATTGATTTCATCCATTTAAGGTGTTTCAATTTGAACAGAGCCAAACGGTTAAGTTTCCATGATTATAGAATAAAGGGGGGCATGGATATATAGGTTGCAATGGGTTGGAGAAGAATGTGAATAATAGAATTATATGTTTGAGTTAAAAAATAATTATATTAAAATAACTAAATTAGTTATTTTATATAATTATTAAATAACATAAAATTTACTAGATAGATGACCAAACATCATTAACTCATTAATGTTATACCTCATATAGGGTAAAATCCATATTATGGACCCAACAGTGGTCTTAGATATGTCATAGGATGAAAAGTTTGAGAGATATTAATTATTTGTTATTGAACAAAAGGACTAAATAATTAATTCAAAAAAATGTTTTTTCCATGAGCGAGGCATCCAAATGTCTGATTCTCACAAATATTATACCCTATATAGGGAAACACTGCCTCCCAAAGCTAATAATAGTCTAATATTTTTCCAACTACACACCGTCTTGGAGATGTTAATTTTTTTTAAAAAAAATAATCTAATAAAAATATTAAAAAAATTATTCCTTCTTCGTTGAGGCCTTACAGGCATCAAAATCTCTCACCAAATTAGATTTTGACTCCGAAAATATTTGATTGAATATTCCAAAAATGTTAACTTGTACATTAATCTCATGTAAGTCATTTGACACATTTATTATGTTTTTTCACTGATAAACAATTTTTTTCATATAATATACATATAGTTTATCAAAAAAGGGGTTTTATTAGGTTTGTAAAATTCTAGATATTACAATTCTCCCCATATAATGATTCATGGTCCTTAAGAAGTATATCAAGAGGTATTTCTGGAAAAAATCAGGCCACTAAACTCAAACATTATACTCATGTTCTCACATTTCTTCCTGGATCCTCCCATGTTTCCACTAAATCCATATTAGTGGTACCATTATTCCTTGAAAACCCTTCTCTCTTCGATTTATGAACTTAATTGGACACTCCTCATAAGATGTGTCTATATCCAACTCAATTTCCTCACAATCAATAACATTCATATGGTTAGGAATGTACCTTTGAATTAGTGACATATAAAACAAATCATGCATATCTAGATAGCGAGAAGGGTGGTCCAGAAGATACACCAACACCCCTATCTGATCAGTGATCTCAGGGGGTCCAATAAAGAATAGTGCAAGATTTCTTTTCTTTCCCATATATATATGCCCCAACCGAGAAGTTTCCCATAAGAAAACATGATCTCCCATTGAAAACACCGAGGGTCTTCAGTATATTATCTCTATTTGCTCTAAGTGATGATCAATATATTCTATATTAGCTTTACATACTCAAAGGTATCCTGTGCCACATAGGGGTAAATAACTACTTCCTCACCCGCCTCATGCCCACACAATAGTGAACAGCATGGCCTCCCTTAAATATTCTCATATGTAATTATATTAATTAAATATTAATAACTATTATTGTATGAAAACTCAATCAAGGATAGGTGATCGTCCCATGCTCTTCCATGGTCTGGCATGTAAGCTCTAATCATATCCTCTAATATATGTACGGTCTGCTGAGATTGTCCATCGGTTTGAGGATGATACACCGTGATCAATATCTATGAATTCTGTAAGGATTTTTATAATCCCTACCAAAAGTGTGATGTTTAAACACACATCTACTCATAAAATAATTCTCAAAGGGACTCCACGCAGAAGTATTGTCTCTTGAAAACATAGCTTCCCCATCTCTTCCACTAGGTGAGTCTCTCTAATTGGTAAGAAGTTACAAGACTTCATTAACTGACCAATAATCGAACAAAATACATCACAACTCCTCGAGGTCCTAGGTAACCCATTAAAATTTTCATCGTGATGTCTTCAGACTTCCACATATGTATCGGGAGTGGGTATAACAACCCACCAGGGTGCTAGTGCTTGACCTTCACCCTTTGACAGGTGAGGCATCGAGAGAAAAAACTAGAAATGTATCTCTTCATCCACGGACACCAGAACATTCATCTGAAGTCATGATACATCTTGGTCACACCATTATGTAATTCCCATTTAGTGGTGTGGAAATACATCATCATCTACTCTCTGATGGAAGCTAGTACTACTACTCTCCCATGTACCAATATCACGTTATTATTATCCATCTACCATTTGTGCATTGATTCATTACTAGCTAGTTGGTCCCTCATTACAGAATACTCTGAGTTTGAATCGTATTTGGAATTTACCCAGTCCATAAGTGAGTATGTGACTATTAATGGATAACAAACATAGAAACATGGTCCTCTATGGAACACATCCTCCAATCATCCAACAAACACATTTAACATCACTACTCCTCTGAGGACGCCTTACAAAGTTCATGCTTGTCTTGAGGATTATTACTAAAGGAATATATGACGACATTTACCTTCCCAAGTTCATATTTCATCTCAATATCAAACATAGATAGATACTCAACCCACTTCCTCTACCTTATATTCAGATCCCTATGTGTGAAGATATAGTGAAGGATCCGATGGTCTATGTCAAAAATAAATCTATCACGGAAGAGATATTTTCTCCAACACTTAACAACAAGAACCACAATTTCTAGATATATGTTATATGTATGGTAGTTATTCTCCTTGGTTTTTAGCTGACAAGAACCAAAGTCCCCTATCCGCTCTCCTTGCATCAGCACCACTCCCAGAAAGAATCCTATTGCATCAAAATACACCGTATAACCAATAATAGGATTTGGGAGTGTTATTAATAGAGTTTTTGTCAAAATTTTATTTAGCTCAAGTAAAGCCTCTTCAAACTGGTATAACCATTGTAACTTTACTCCTTTTTTAGTGGTGTCATGGGTACTGATAGTCGAGGGAAGTCTTGAATAAACCTCTAATGACATCCTACCAAACCTAGAAAGATCCTAATCTCAAACATGTTTTGGGGTCTCTTCCAAGACATTACTATCTCAACATTCTTCAGGTTTACTGACCTATCAGTCCGAGACACCATTTGTCCATGGAACCTCACCTCTTTAATACAAAGGTCACATTTTGATAGCTTGGTGAAAATCATGTTTACCCGAAGAATACTCAAGACTATCTCTAGGTTCCTGTAATGTTTTTCTAGTGTCAGCGACTAGATGAGGATATCATAAAAGAACAATACAATGATAGAGTCATAGTATGGCTGATATATATTGTTCATGAGGTCCATTAACACCAATGGGGAATTCACTACTACAAAAATGGGCAAGGTAAGTGCAACCTTTTATCGGTGCTAATAAAAAAGCACTGATAAAGGAACCCTTTATCAGTGTTAAAATTTTAGCACTGATACAGGGATTCATTATCATCGCTTTTCTAGTGCTGATAAAGGGATTCTTTATCAGTGCTAGAAAAGCGATGATAAATAATCTCTTTATCAACGCTCTTTTCTCAGCGGTTATAAAGAGTCCACTTTATAAGCATTAACAAAACACTGATAAAGAATTACTTTATCAGTGCTAAAAAAGTGCTGATAAAGTAAGCCTTTATAATCACTTTTTTAGGGATGATAAAACCATAGTACCATATTTTATAAAATATAGTGCATAGTATCCTCTGTTTATCACGCCCTCAAGCCCTCACTATGATGTACCCCTGCGAAACTGCCCCCCTGATCTTCTCATTACCGGACCTCTGCTGTTATCCCTGCTCATTATCCTCCCCCTCAAACCCCTTCTATGGATCCTCCTCCCTGCAAACCCTACATCCTTCTCTTTGCTGGACCCTACTCCCTGCGAACCCTACTCCACTATTTCTCAAATGTGATGGCTCCTACCGTTCACCTCCCCCTCGTGGTCGCGCCTTCCCCTCCCAACGTAGAGAAGAATAATTTCTAACCACTCAATGCTTCTTCTCTCCCTCCTTCATGGGTGAGATATACTCTAGGTAAATCTCCCACTTCTCCTTTTAGGTTTATTTTTGGTGGATAGTTTTTTTGAGACTAGTTTTCATTTGGTTGATGTTTGGATTTTTCCCCATGATCACCACCCTTGTATTAGATGTTAACTAACATAGAGTTATAACAATCTATGTCATGAAATAAAACAAGTAGTGGATTCTTATACTTGGTGAGTAGTTGATTTGAACTAAATTATGACTTTTTTATGATTCCCCATGGGTCCTTATGATGTTTGGAAGTAGAATTTATTTTTCACCAAGTTTCATATGTATGAGGGTTTGATATTCTCGTGAAACCTCAAGACAGACCTTGTTATTCATGAATATTCTATTAGTGTTGAGTTTTTTTCCTCATCCTTATGGTGGAGTGGGTTTATCTATACTGGGGAAAGTGGTATTTTTGTAAACCCCATCATGAAAAAGAAGAGTTTTGATAGTACCCACCTCATTATTAATTGGTTACACTTTGTGGGTTTCAGGATGTGTGAGTGATTGTGTTTATGTGGAAGGTTCTATTTATGATAGTGATTAGAACACCTAAAATATAGAATATGTATCCAACCGTGTGGATGTTAAGTTATATTTCCCTTATTTGGTGAGAAAGGTTTTATGTGATGAGTGCAAGAAGAATACTTTTCTGCCCTATAAATGTCGAGAAATTCTGGAATGCTTCATAAGGGAGAATTATGGTTAACTCTTGGTAAGGATATGGTGTATGCATCAACCCATATACCAGAGATGATGACTTTCATTATGAAGTTATAGTGTTATAAATTGAATCTCTCTTTGATACGGTTCATAGTATATCCTATAATCCATTTAGGTTCATTTTTTATTAAACCAAGTTTCATGGAGTGGCCTCCAGTATTCATACACTAGGGCCACAAAAGATGAAGGGATCAGAGTAGCGCATCCCTGGAAAGGTGAATGGTATTCTTTGGAAAAATACTTTGGGTTTAGATAGTGGTATGAACACGTGAGTAATTGTATTTGGGTGGTTAATTTTTTTTAGGATTGTGGGATATTTCTTAACTTTGATCAATGGTAAATTATACACATCTTTATTTTATGCCCGGGATAATTTAAGGTTGGTGTCAACTTAGTGAACCTCTATAACCAGCTGTTCCTAGGTGCTAGTCTAGAAGGTTTTTTCATGAAAATGGGGAGACACCATGCACTTCATTGAGAAGATAGTGATTCTTCCCTCATACCTATTATGTGTATCAAGATTGTTATTTTGAATGGAGACTTCTCTAGTAAAGAACTACCCTTGGTGTGTTAGTCCAAGTGATTTTCGCTAAGTACACATATACTATGGAGAACCCGAATACGTGATGGGGGTGAATTTATTCTCAGGGGATTGTAAATTTCTTTCACATGGTTGGATTGTATTTAATCTCTTTTTATTAAATCCATTAATTTATGTTGATCCATTTATAGACCGACTGCTAGTGGTTTGGGTAATTCAAGAGGAAATACAAAGATTTGGATGGCTATATTAGTGTTCTATGATTATACCTATGGATTGAGTTGATATCATAATCTTTTAAGGTAGTGATCTTCAGGGATGTAGGGTTAGCAGCACCCACCCACAATAGGAGTGTGATGCAAGCCTCGTCTTAGAAGACACTTTCATTCATAGGTAACTCTATGATAGCACATTAATCCATGGAATTTAATATGATTGTGATGGGTATAGAAAAATCACATTGTATTTTCTTAACATTCAAGCTACAGTCAGAGAGGCAGTCGATGAATTGCTTAGGCAGATGAAGGAACTGGAGAAAGACGGTCTATACAGCACTAAAGTGATTGAGAAGATCGGGGAGATTCATGAGGTGGATGGAACATTGGTTTGATTCTACTAATACTACATCTAAGTAGACTACTCCTATATTGGGAAGTTAGTGGTTGGAATCTCAGATAGTTGTAATCACTAGAGTCTTTTTACCATGAGGCTCCAAGAGTGTTTAGAGGTACGATCTATGTTCGTTATAATTTTCTTGTAGTAATATTTTAAATAGGTACAAGAAACTATTTTTCCTAATTTTTTTCAATTTTTTTATAGGTATATGGTTGGTGTTGGTAGAGGTACATGTTAGTGATGGAGGGTTATTGCATATTCTTTAGATGTTCATGATTGAATTTATGTTCACTAACCTTAATTTTCTATTTCTTATGTTAAGTTTGGTAAAACAACTTATGATTTTACATAGTAATTTTGGATAAACCTAGGTTATTTGTTTCCCCTATGAACCCCTTTGTGTTTGGAAATGTATCCACTATATTAGTTTTGTCATCAAAATTGTATCCTTGTTTTCATTTAATTTGAGTTTGGTCACTAGTATTAGGCTGTTTAATATGATTATTTTATTATGAATGAGGTGGCTCATAGAGGTGGTTAAATGTATGTTTAATGTTTTTCTACAAGGGTGGTGGGTGCTAGAACTATTGGTAAGAGGTTTGGAAAGTGTGTTGATTTTGATGGGGGTTCTATCCTAGTTCTGTTAATTTATCAATATTTATTGGAAATGGTTAGGCTCTATTAATCTCTATTTTTATAAAGAATTGGTTCTATTATATTATATTTGGAAGTATTATTTTGTGTATTTGAATGATAAATACTAATATTTGATATTCAAATAATATGGAGATGAATAAATATTGGATGGATGCTAATCATTTGACAATAGTGTTTGAGAACAGAGTGAAAGAGTTCATCAAGTTTGCAAAGGTTCACGTAAAGGATTATTCTCAAATCCTCTGACTGTGTTTACCTTGTTGTTATTATAGACTAATTACTACATAGGATTTGGAAGAACATTTGATATATCACGGAATAGATCAGAGTTATAAATGTTGGAATAAACATGGAGAAAAAGTGAATGTAGTTACTGGATGAGATAAAACTACATCTTATGGTTCTTCAAATATGAATAAAAATAAGGATAATGAACAAGATTGTATGGATGATGTGATTAAATATGTCAATGATAATAAAGATTTTATTGAGGAAATGTCAAGGACAGTTGAAGATGAACTCTGTGATTTCCCAAAATTGTTTGAGAAGTTAAAGAGTTGTGCAAAGACACCATTGTATATTGGTTGCACTAAATATACAGCATTGTCATCTGTACTGAAGTTTTATATATTGAAAGTAGGAAACTAATGGAGTGATGTCAGTTTTACAGAACTTCTTTCTCTCTTGAATGACATGCTCTTGGAAGATAATGAGCTCCCAAACCAGACATATGATGCTAAACGAATACTACGCTTGATGGGTATGATTTCTAAAATAATACATGCATGCTCAAAAGACTGTATACTATTTCATAATGAGAAAAAATCACTTACAGAATGCCCAAAGTGTGGTGCTTCTTGATAAAAAAAGATGAATCTAGTCCTATGGAATTTTTATGGAACTTTCCAATCATTCCAAGGTTTAGGCATCTATATGAAAGTTGAGAAACTACAAGACAATTTTCATGGGATGTAGATAAAAGAAATAATGATTGGAAACTACATCACCAACCAACTCTCCTCAATGGAAGATAATTGATCATTAGTATACTGAATTTTGAAAAGAGCCGAGAAACCTTCATCGTGTGTTATCTACAAATGGAATGAATCCTTTTGGTTTTCAAACCCGCACTTACAGTACATGACCTATTATGTTGGTAAATAATAACTTTCCACCCTGGTTATACATGAACCTGATATTCATCATGTTATTTATTCTTATATTAGTACCAAAACAACCGGATAACGATATTGAATTATTATTTTTCTCCTTTGATTGAGGATTTAAAGTTATTGTGGGATTCAAGAGTTATGTTGTATGATGCTTATAAAAGTGAATACTTCACATTGAGAGCAATGTTGTATGGGACAATAAATGATTTCCCTACTTATGGAAATTTTTCAGGTTATAGCATTAAATGAACTCAAGGGTGTCCCGTGTGCGAAGAAGATACAGAATCAATTAGGTTGAAACATTCATCGAAATCTCTGTTTCTAGGACATCATAGATTTCTACCTCATTGGTATAAGTACTAATCTTGGATGAAATCATTCAATGGAAGTTCAGAACAACGCACAACACCATCTCCACTAACAGGTGATCATATTTTTGAGAAAGTAAAATTTCAGAACACTATTTTTGGTAAACCATTTTTGAAAAACCATAAAAAAATTGATTGAAAAAAAGAGATCAGTTTTTTTGAATTACCATACTGAAATTTTTTGTACGTCATAAATTTTCTTGGTGTGATGCATGTGGAGAAAAATGAATGTGATAGTATTATCGGAACATTGTTAAATTACACTATAAAAACAAAGGATGGAATTAAGGAAAGGTTGGACATGTTTTACATGGAAATACGAGAAGAGTTGGCTCCCGTGAAGGGTGATAATCGAATGTTTCTTCCGCCAACTGCTTAAACTCTTTCCAGGGAGGAGAGATATCAGTTTTTCAACATCTTGAATGATATAAAGTTTCCAAAGGGGTATTTATCAAATATCAAGAACATTACGTCAATGAATTATTTGAAGTTAAAAGGTTTGAAATCATATGAATTCCATGTTTTGATGCAAGATTTAATTCATATAGCTTTACGTTTCATTTTTCCCAAGAATGTTCATCATATGTTAACAAAACTTTGTTTCTTTTTCAGAGCTATATGTAGAAATTTTTTGACCCGATGAAATTTCCCGCTATGGAAAGAAAAATTGTAATCATTTTATGTGAATTAGAAATATTCTTCCCGCCAACATTTCATTGATATGATGGTTCATTTGATGCTTCACTTGGTGAGTGGGATTTTACTTTCTTGTCCTGTGCATTATAGATCGATGTACCCCGTTAAACGGTATATGATGAATTTGAAAGGGAATGTCAAAAATCAAAGTCGGACATAGGGTTGTATAGTAGAGAGATATATTGTTGAGGAAGCCCTGGAATTCTATACCAAATACCTATATGATTTGGAAATCATTGGTCTCTCGAAATCTTTTCACACTAGTTGCATTGAGGGTGAGGGAATTTTTTGATGAGATTTTGTGACAATCAATATTACATATTGGGATCATGCCCACCTTTATGTTTTGTATATCAGTTGGGTGGTTTCTCTATATATTTAAACCCACAAAGAAATTATTAGGCAGTTGAATCCACCACGGGCTAAAAAATGGATATCAAAAACACATAATCACCAGTTTATACGATGGTTTCCGGACCATATTTTTAAGGAGATAGATGAAAATCTGAATTTAATTTCAGAATGAATTCGATGGCTAGCCGTCAGATCAAGTGTGAATGTATTATCATACAATGGTATTGTAATTAATGGTTATACATTCTATACAGGTGAACATGATGAAGATAGTACCATGAAAAATAGTGGAGTTACACTTGTGGTTGAAGCGATGCATGTTTCTGGTAGTAAGGAAAAAAATCTAATTTATGAAAATATGACATACTTTGGAATTATCAAATAAATATGGTAGTTGGATTATACGACATTCCAATTTCTAATTTTTCAATGCAAATGGGTTGATAACAATAGTGGTGTTAAAATAGATGAATTTGGATTTGTGAAAGTTGATTTTTGTAAAGAAGGTTACAAAGACACACAGTTTATAATGGCATCACAAGCATACAAGTATTTTATGTTTGAGATCCCAAAAACCAAAAGTGGTTGATTGTTCTATTATCATCCAAAAATACTGAAGGGTTCGATGAAAATTCATTTGAGGACGATCCTTTCAGTGGTATGTCACAATCATTTCACAGCGGTCCCAATGTAGATGATGTTTTATATGTTATAGGAGACCACAATGAAGGGATTTGGTTAATAAATAGAGGTGTCAAATCACATCAGCCTTTGATAAAAAGAAAGAGAGTTCAATAAACAAGTTATATTTTGTTTGTAATATAGATCTTGTTATCTCATTTTATTATCTTATCATTACTGAATTTATGTAATCTAAATTAATTGTTCAAACACTTTTGTAGATAATGACTTCTGCACATTCTGGTGCTTCTAACCTCGATGCTGGACACATCTCTCAAGTTTTTTCTACTGTTGCTGCTGCTGCGGCTACTCAAAGTGTAGAGCAACAACAAGTTCTTGAACCTTTTTATGCTCCTAGTGTTAAGGTCCAACAACCTTCATCACATAGCATTGCTATCATTTCAGATGAACATATAGATGTTGCTGATATCGATGAAATGGTCAGGGATGAAGGACCGACATCGCATAAAACATAGGTGCATCGTAGTTTGATGGTGTTATCCAATGTTATTAAGGATAAAAGCAAAGACATCAAATTTTATGTCGGATGGAATGCATGAGGCCAACATGTGAATCCCAACAAGGCTATGTTTTGTAGTTACATTGGAATTTTCACTCGACAATGCGTGCTGTTTGACATAGATTCATGGAACTATGTTGTGTCTGGGCTAAAATATGTGATATGGGATGAAATTATGATAGCATTATGATATTATTTCTTTAATTTACTAGAAAACAAAATAATGAAATAGTGTCTTACTCTTCTCAATCTCTTGCAGAGTACATTTATAGTAGATGATTCATGCAATAATGATGTACTAAGGCTTGCAGGAAGGTGTCATCGAGGTTTCCACACTATTTTAACAAAATGTCACCTGAAAGATTCCAAAGATAAAATAAACCCACACCCACCCCTTTTCTATTCCCACATGATATCCCAAAAATCATGCTATGCATTTATTGGCCACCGTGGGGATGAGATGCTTCTGGTACATTGTGGTAGATAATACCTTGTTTGAGGATACATGTATTCATCACTTCGATTGTAAGTATTTTGTTTATGGAACAACAACTCAGTACTGAAAATAAACAATGTGCATCAAATCCAAATTACCCCTATCGTAAATAAAGGATGGGGTACGCTTCACTAGAAAAGAAAATGGTACGTATATTAAATTTTCAGTAATATTATTGGTGCTAAGAAACAACATCATAATTATCTTTATATATTTATATGTATATTGATGAGTCTAAAACCAAAGACACTTCCATCCCATGTCATGTGCTATGGAAGGAGGCATGTGTGAATACGGAAGGGAAGATAGTAGATGAAAACACACAAAAAGTGTGGGAAATATGTGTAAGTATGACATGATAAAAAGTTTTGTTTTAAATAGCTATTACATAAAAATAATTAGTTATCTTTCTATATATGACAGTCACAGGAATCAACTACTCTTGTAGTGGATGTAGACCTATTATCAATGGCTTTTAAGTGTCAAAACCAATACGGTCATGTCAGAGGTGTGGGGTTTGGGGTGACACCTCGGGTATATTATGAAAAAAATAAACATATGATAGATATGAAAAAATGAAACAAATGAGTGAAAGAATATAAACTCTTGAAGAATGATTTCAATAGCAGGGAGAGTTGCTAGCAACATTTATGGGTGGGATGCAAGGAGAAGACATAACTCATGAACAACCAGCGCGTGAAGATCCCGCCTCACCCCCACCAGCTTTGAGGCGAGCCATTCCCCTAAAAGAACTGTCATAGCCATGGTAATTAATATTCTAATAATTGTTCCCATGAAATGTGAATCAAGAAAACACTGATACGTTTCCAGTACTGATCTTATACATGGTGATAATGACTGTGATTTATATCTGTCAACACCCACATATCACCTTCTAGCAAGGGCTACGGTGTTCAACATCCCAGAGGACAAGCTGTATAATAAACCACTTCCAAAATATCATCTGAATGTAAAGATTACTATAGAGCATGAACCAAATGTAGAGCTACATATTCCACTTGATGATGACAATATTCATACGGTCGAAAAGGCTATTGTAACATTCATTTTATGGTTGTCACAACTTGTAAGAGTTCATGTGGACAAAGAGGTATTTATTTACATTTTTTTCAAGATAAACCTTTAACAATTAATGAAAAAGGGTCTGAACCAATGAATTTTTTTATAGATAGAGAAAGGGAATGGGGTGACATGAAACGTCTGTTCAAAAGCATCTAAAGGATCAACCGATATATCTGAAAGAGCTACTAAAACTACAATAACACCACATGTTTTCTATCCACATTAACTAGCATTGAAGACTCATGTGGATACGAAGCTAAGAGGTGGTAGTATTCATATAGTGTTTTTTGAAAAGAATATATACGGAGAGGAAATTCAATATTTTGTTGCTGCTAAAAATGTAAATGAGATCCTTGAATACAGTTGGCTAGGCGTCACAGTTGTAAATTTATATATGAGGTATTTTTTCCTGAATTGATTTTTTAAAAGCTGATATAAGGTGGAAATTATGACTAAATGCATTTTATATTATTGAAAGACATATATATGAAAAATAGTTGAAGGAATTTTCCCATGAGCCAAAATTTAGACTCATTAGTCCTCATACCACATCGACAAAACTAATGAAATTAGATCCATCAAAAAAGGATTAAATAGTGAACTAATTGCTGAAAACATTTGAAAGCAAGATTAAGGATGACATACTCTTCCTAATACCACCCATGCAGGGGTAAAACTCTACGATTAAGGCATATCAATTATATTTTCACTCTTTTATTACTTATTTATTTTTGTGTTTTTAGGAAAAATTGGCTGCTAATTGCAGTGAACTTAGATACTCCAATGATTTATTTTCCGGATTCAATGCAAGGATATCCAACAAACCGAACCCACATGATGTAGTTTGTGAATCTGTAAGACACTACATCCTACGTTTTAGGTCTAAAAATAAAGTAATATAATTTATATTATCTTTTAATTAGGATTATTTTATGATATGGCGGTGTATAATTATCATCTAAAAAAAGGAATGAGGACAGGGGCTAAGCATAAAAAGGCGAGCAAGAACTATGTCTGGAAAAATATCAGGGTATATATAATAAAATTTCACTATCCAAACACATATCAACACAAGTTAATTATTCTCCTAATGATCAATTTTTTTGCAGTGTCAAAAATAAACAAACAATAATGATTGCAGTTATTATGTTTTTTAATTTATGAAACAGATCGTTTTTCATCAACAACCTAGCATCCCGAAAGAGGTATTTTCAAAAGTAGCCACTATTTCATTTAAATTATTTATTAATTATTTATTTATATATTTTTTCAGTACTACTATGACTATAGAAAAGCCTCATACTCACAAGATGATATAGATTTGATTACAAACGAGTGGGTCGCATACCTGATGGAATATTGTACACAAATAGCATGAAGATCTGACTTGGGGACGTGTATAATTGGCGGTTATTTTTGAGAGGGGTAAAGGGGATAAAAAGATGAAACATTGTTGTATGTAAATGTTTGTAGGGAAATGTTAATTGTTATTAAATAAAAAAACCTTTATCCAATGTTACATTTTCCCATTTTAACAGAAAAAAATCACCAGCAATATGCAAGAATGATGAACCACTTTTCATTGGGATTTGGATAAGAAAAACCGATAAAATATCCCAAATACATTCATGTCTAACCAAACGCATTCAAATTGTGTTGATAATTTAGGAGAATGATCCATGGTTCATTTTTGATGAGTAAGAGTCAACCCCGCCTCAATCTGAGGCACGGTGTGGCTGGTATCACTCAATGTGTCTCTCTTTTGTTTAAAATGGACAAAATTTTAAGTGAAAACAACAACTGACATATGTAAATCTATCCAAATGCATTTGGATTGTATTGATACTTTAGGGGAACGATAAATGGGACATTTTGGATGTGTATGAGTCAACCTTTCCTGAATATGAGGCACGGTGTGGCAGGTATCACTCAAAGTATCTCATTTTTTTAAAATGGACATAATTTTAAGTGAAAACAACAACTGACATACATAAATATGACCAAACACATTAATATTGTGTTGAAACATTATGTGGATGATCTACAGGTCATTTTTTATGTGTAAGAGTCAACCCAACCTCAATCTGAGGCACGGTGTGGCCGGTATCACTCAAAGTGTCTATCTTTTGTTTAAAATGGACAGAATTTTAAGTGAAAACAACAATAGACGTACGGAACTCTGACCAAGTGCATTTGGATTGTGTTGATACATTAGGGGAATGATCCATGTGTCATTTTTGATGTGTCCAAGATAACCCCACCTCAATCCATGGCATGTTGTGTCCGATATCACTCAAAGTGTCTCTCGTTTGTTTAAAATGGATAGAACTTTAAGTGAAAACAACAATAAATGTATGGAAATCCGACCAAATGAATTTGTATTATTTTGATAATTTTGGAGAACTATCCACGGGTCATTTTTGACGTGTACGAGTCAACCTCGCCTCAATATGAGGCACTGTTGGGATGGTATTAATCAATGTGTCTCTCTTTTGTTTAAAATGGATAGAATTTTAAGTGAAAACTATAACTAACATATGGAAATAGAACCAAACACATTAGGATTGTTTTATACTTTATTAGAAAAATCCATGGGTTATTTTTGATGTGTATGAGTCAACCCTGCCACAATCAGAGGCATGGTGTGGTCAGTATTACTCAAAGTGTCTCTCTTTTGTTTAAAATAGATATAATTTTAAGTGAAAACAACAACTGACATGCCGAAATCTGACCAAACTCATTATGATTGTGTTAATATGTTATGGGAACGATACATGGGTCATTTTTGATGTGTACGAGTCATTTATGCCTCAATTAGAGACATGGTGTGGCCGATATCACTCAAAGTGTCCCTGTTTTATTTAAAATGGACATAATTTTAAATGAAAACAACAACTTATATATGGAAATCTGTCCAAACTCATTTGTATTGGGTTGATAATTTAGGGGAATGATCCATGGGTCATTTATGATGTCTACGAGTCAACCCTAACTCAATATGAGGCACGTTGTGGTCGATATCACTCAATGTCTCTCTTTTGTTTGAAATGGACAGAATTTTAAGTGAAATCAACAACTAACATATAGAAATCTGACCAAACGCATTTAGATAGTGTTTATAAATTAGTTGAACGATCCATTGTTCATTTTTAACATGTAAAAGTCAACCTTTCCTTAATCCGAGGCATGGTGTTGCAGGTATCACTCAAAGTGTCTCTCTTTTGTCTAAAATGGACATAATTTTAAGTGAAAACAACAACTAACATATAGAATTCCAACCAAAGGCATTCAGATTGTGTTGATACATTATGGAAATTATCCATGGGTCATTTTTCACATGTATGAGTCAACCCTTCCTCAATATAAGTCACGATGCGGCGGGTATCACTCAAAGTGTCTCTCTTTTGTTTAAAATGGACAATATTTTAAGTGAAAACAACAACTGACGTACGGAAATCCATCCAAAAGAATTAAGATTATGTTTATACTTTAGGTTAATGATCCATGGGTCATTTGTGAAGTGTAAAAGTCAACCCCACCTCAATCTGAGTCACGGTGTGGACGATATCACTAAATGTATCTCTTTTATTTAAAATGGAAAAAATATTAATTGAAAACAACAACTGACATACGAAAATTTGGCCCAATGCATTTGGATTGTGTTGATAATTTAGGATAACGATCCATGGATCATTTGTGATTTGTATGAGTCAAAACTGCCTAAATCTGTAGTATGGTGTGGCCGGTATCACTAAAAGTATCTCTTTTGTTTAAAATGGACAGAATTTTTAGTGAAAACAACATCTGACATATGAAAATATAACCAAATGCATTAGGATGGTGTTGATACTTGATGGGAATGATACATGGGTCATTTTAGATTTGTAAGAGTCATCCCCACCTCAATCTGATGCATGGTGTGGCCGGTATCACTCAAAGTGTCACTCTTTTGTTTAAAATGGACAGAATTTTAAGTGAAAACAACAACTGACGTACAAAAGTCTTACCCAACGCATTCAGATTGTTTTGATAAATTTAGAGAATGATAAATGGGTCATTTTTTATGTGTAAAAACAAACCCCACCTCAATCCGATTCATGGTGTGGATATTATCACTCAAAGTGTCTCTCTTTTGTTTAAAGTGAACAGAATTTTAAGTGAAAACAACAACTGACATACGAAAATCTGAACAAACCCATTTACATTGTGTATATGCTTTAGGAGAACGATCCATGCGTCATTTGAGACATGTGCAAGTCAACCCGTAAACCCCCTAGATGGAAACCCTACCCCTCCTAGACACCACCCCACCACCTGGACACCCCCACCCCCTGGACACCCCCACCCCCACTGACAGCCGCCCCCACCCCCTGGACACCACCCCACCCCCCTTGGACAACCCCACCAACCCCCTAGACCCCACCCCACCCCTTGGAAAACCCCACCAACCCCCTGGACCCCCCCCACCCCTTGGACACCACCCCACCCCTTGGACACCCCCACCCCTCTGGACACCCCCACCCCCTAGACACCCCACCCCTTGGAAGCCCCCCCCCCCCACACACACACCATGGACATCCCCCCACCACCATGGGCACCCCCAACCCCCTGGATTCCCCCACCCCTCCTAGACACCACCCCACCCCCTGGACCCCCCCACCCCCCATGGACACCCCCACCCCCATGGACACCCACCCCCACCCCCCGGACACCACACCCCCTTGGATAGCCCCACCAACCCCTCCCCCCCCCACCCATGGACACATCCCCACTCCCTAGACACCCCCACCCCTCTAGACACCCCCAACCCTGGAAAGCTCCCCAACCCCCTGGACACAACCCCACCCCCTGGACACCCCCACCCCTAGAGACCCACCTACCCCCCTGGATGGCACCCCACCCCTTCTAGAAACCACCCCACCACCTGGACACCCCCACCCCATTGGACAGACACCCCCACCCCCTTGACACCACCCCACCCCCTGGACACCACCCTATCCCTGGACACCCCCACCCCCATATAAAGCACCCTCAACCCCTTGGACACCACCCCACCCCCTAGACACCCCCTTGTATAGCCCCCCCTCCCCCCACGTTGGACATCCCCCCACCCCCACCCCCCTGGACACCCCCACCACCATAGACACCCACCAACCCCCTGGACTACACCCCCACCCCTTCTAGACACCACCCCACCACCTGGACACCCCCACCCCCTAGACACCCCCACGCCATTGGAAACCACCCCACCCCCTTAGACAGCCCCACCGACAACTAGGACTACCCCCCTGGACACCACCCTACCCATTGGACACCCACCACCCCCCTGGACGATACCCCCACCCCTCCTAGACACCACCCCACCACCTAGAAACCCCCACCCCATAGACACCCCACCCCCTTGGAGAACCACCCCCACCCCTAGACACCCCCACCCCCTTGGAGAACCACCCCACCCCACTAAACACCACCCCACCCCCTTGGATAGCCCGACCAACCCCTTGGACTGCCCCCATCCACCATGGACACCACCCCACCCCCTGGAAAGCCCCCCCCCCCCCCCCACACACACACACACCCTGGATAGCCCCCCCCCCCCCCCACCGCCCTAGACACCCCACCATCCCCCTGGATGACCCCACCCCCTAGACGCCCCCACCCCTACTCGACACCACACCATCACCTGGACAACCCTCACCCCCTAGACCCCACCCAAACCCCTAGACACTCCCTACCCCCTTGGACAACCACCCAAACCTCTGAACAACCCCCCAACCCCTAGAATTCTGAATTGAATTCTTGCTATAATTACCTTATGAATTATGTCTTAATTTTTTATGGGTATACTTGTTGATATAATGATTTTTTACAGGTATTTTTAGGGTGTGCCGGTGTAGAATTTTATATTATAAAAGGTGGGGCATTTATCAGCACTGATAAAGAATCCATTTATCAGTGCTTTTTGAGCGCTGATAAAGGTATCATTTATCAGTGCCTTTTTTGCGCTAATAAAGGTATATTTTATCAGAATATTTTTAGAACAGATAAATTATCACTTTATCAGCTCTATTTTAGCACTGATAAAGGGGACCCCTCCCCCCCCCTTTATCAGCACTGAGCTGTACAACGCTTTTTTAGCGCTGTTAAATCCCGTTTTGAGCACTGATAAAGACTGTTGTTGTAGTAGTGGTTTGTCAGTCCGAAAAATTTCACCATGTACTCATGTAGTCCACATATGCTAAAAAACACTATATTCAAAATGTTTTCCTCCCTTACTCATTACTAGTGGTTTCCTGATCAAAGATCATTCTTGGAGAACCATCGAGGTCCACATAGTTGATCAAAAGGATCATTTATTCTGGGAAATGAATATCATTTTTTTCATCACCGGTTCAATATTATATAGTCAAAAAATAATCGAATACCCATATCCTCATTATTAGAAATAAATAAGGTGAACCCCATGGTGAAGTATTATTTATGATAAATCCCTTCCTCTCTAAGTCATCGAGTTGTACCTTGTTCTCCTTCATCTCGGATGGATCCATACGATATAGGGGTATCGAAATGGTTTTTCCATGTGGTATGATATATAACTCAGTAATAACTCCCTTATCAAGAAGGATTTAGGGGATTCCATATAGAATGATGTCCTTATAGAGATCGACAACTAGTTGAAAAGATGATGGGGTTTCCACTGATGCTTCTAAAATGTCCAAGCCTACCATCTGTGTTGTGATTGTCCCGAGATGGATCGGGTCAGGTGCAAATCATTATTTACCCAGTTTCCACTCTCCTATCATCAATAAATTCTCCATAGCCAGGGATGACTAGGGAAAAACCTAGGAATGATTGAAGATGATCAAATATTGTAACCAATGATGTATCAAGGGATAATAATTATGATGATAACTTTACTACTAAGTCAAGACCAACAACTACTTGAGTAGATATGAAAGAATGGAAATCAAAAGAATAGAATAAGTCATTAGATAAAGTAGAGGTGATCATGATAGTACATTGAATAGTGGATAGTCCATCTCCACTATCTGTTGTAGTATGGACCACAATGAACATGTGACCTGCCTCATCTCCTGTTCCCTATCCTTGGGGTGCATGACTACATCGAGTCTGCTGCTGAGAACCCTATCAATATGCTTGTGTCGGACCCTTACCTATGCAATATCTCAGCCTATAAATCCTAGAGAAAAACTATTGAAGATTCCCCTTCTTACCACACTATAAACACATGCTCTAAGGTGTAGTAAAGAACCTACGCAAGTGTCCATCCTTTCTACAGATAAATAATTTTCAAACTCATTTTAAAGGGGTTGATGAATATATACTCTACTCCACTAGAATATTGGTACTCTGTTACACATCTCTGGTCTTCCAATTTTTATTTGTAGAAATAACTCAAATAGTTGTGAGAGGAAACTTGTTCATAGGCCCACCATGGTTTTGGAGTAATCCAGATATCCTATCATACTCCAATCCCTTTTCAATGGTCTTGTCCTTACGAATGACATTTGTATATATAGTTAAGTCAAATCCCCTAACTTGGCATATGAGTTGTGGTCAAAGGGCTATCTCAAATTTCCAAGATTTTTGTACCTCTTTCCCTATTGAAAAAGGGGGAAAATAAAGTATCTCTATAAATCATGATGAATATTATGTGAAATTCATGGAAAACTGCTGTAATTCTATGAAATCATGGGAATGGTCTAGCTTCTTCATGCCTGAAAAAAACTGCTCAAGAAAATGATACTTGAAGGTCTCTCAAGTACGACTATCTCGTCTCCCAGATTGGTTCGTAGTATTCCATAACATCATGGTGCATCCATGAAACATGATGGTCTCAAGGATCACACACCCTCCTTCAGGAGTATGGACTTGTTAAAATATTCTCTCAATAAAATCTAGCCAGTGCTCGGCATATTTTAGTCCAATGATGCCCTGAAATGCAGAAGGTCTCTAGAGATGGAAATCTCGAGAATGGTCAGTCATGAACTTCTATGTGGGCCCACCCCGGATAGGCACTATCCGAAATATTCTTGGCTGAAAGGGCTCTACAGCCTGAATTTACAATACCTGTATAAGATCCTGCTATGGTAAATCCCTTTATAGCATAGGTGGTCGCACAAGAGCATCTTAGGATACCACAGTTGGAAGTCCCACCATATGCCTCTGAGGTGGAATCTTCTTCAATAGAATAAACATTAGGAAAAAAATATCCTAACAATTTTATGGTATCACACAAGGTTCTTCCTAAGATTATACCGTTAATTATAGTTATAACCATCCAAACTATAACTCATGTACCAATTCGTATACGTTAGTTACAATTATCACATAATTATACGAAAACAACAACATGCTTATTTCAACTAATTAAATCGAAAAAATATATATCACACAACATGAAAACACATATATATGAAACAAAAAAACCATCCCAAATGGATTGAAAAACTAAAGGAATTTAATTAATGAACTAGATTGCATCAAATCTATAGGTATATTTAGGTTATGTGAACCAACATGACTAGTCATAATGCATGGAAATACAAAAAATCTCATAAATCACATATAACATGGTGTGTGTCACCCAATTGGAATTTAATAAAAGGTAAAAGTAAAACAAAACATCCCATTTTTTGTTAACTCATAGGTCCACTAAGTTGTGCTATCTATATACAATCATAGTTCCCTTACTCAATTCCAAATGTCCTATCTATTATCTAATGTGTCCCTACCCAAGAATGTGAAGAACAATTTAGGTCGTAGTGTGAACCTTTGATACCATTTTATAACACCCTGACCTGAATCACTTAGTCCAAGCCGGAATTCCCAATAATGTCATGCACTTCTCCCTGTAGGCATGAAGTTTCTGCCTATTATCAGTGTTCTGAGTCCATCATTGGGGAGAGTATACCCTCAATATCATGTCATATGATCAATAATCAATAATAAACTACATAAAAAATAAGAGTAGACATGCGGAAAAATTAATATGGAATATATGTTATATATTAAAGTAGATCCCATGGTGGCAAGAAAAACCAATGTAATAAGTGGTATATTAATAAAAGATAAATCACAGTGCTATGGAGTCCATACTAGCCCGCTAAGAGTTATGTGCTCTACTTCGCAACCGTCTATCACAAGCCCCTTGGCCTCCATTGGATCCTTCATGGAATATACAAGCGCATTAAAATTCCCAAGTAGGTTGTGAGTACAAGACATAGTGGGACACAACCAATGCATCCTTAACCTGATGTGCTCAAGTATACATTTATATTCCATAATAAAATAAATTTGTAACAAACATAAAAACACACAATCCAAAACCGAGCAGTTGTGTGATAACCTAAGCCGCCGCAACCCCCAGTTGTACCTACATTGGCTCTATGATGGAAATATATTGTATATCGATATGTATCCAAAACAATCTACAAGGTTTTTGGTGAGTAACACATAATAAAAAAGGTATCGTGTGAAAACAACCTACCTTGAATCCACAATTCATTGGGTAATACTCAGAATCCACAAGGCATCGAGTATCTCTAACCTACCTCTCATGAACCAACCTGGTTCGACCACGAACCGGTCACCCAAGCATGTCTGCGGCATGGCCCAAGAGGCGTTCCCGGTCCTCCCGGGCTGGCGACAAGCACCAGGGCATCAAAAGAGAGAAAGAGGGAATTCTTTCGCCCAATAAAATAAATAATGTAGTAGAAAAGAAATAGAACAATGCAAAGTAGATAAACAACACAAAAATAAAGAATGACCAACAAAATCCAACTAACCTGACCACGAACAAAACTCCTCATGACCTTGAGATTCACTCTCCAAACCACAACCAAGTCTCGGCCACGACAAACAAGTTCAAGTCAAACATGAAACAAAACGAAAAATAGGAAAACACTATAGGCGTGAGTATTACAAACTCAATAGGTAGGCCCGAGTAATTCTATTCCCAATGCACATACCATTAAATAAAGAATTCACTAATTCCAGGTTGGAACTAAATGATATAAAATATTTGTTTCCACACATACTTAAATTTCTAAAACAAGTAACAGTCCATTTCCCCTTTTTAATTTAAAAACATGATTAATGTTTGAATGAAACATGTGAATTGCATTTTAAAATGTTGTTGCGAACAAGTAGAAAACCAAGCTTTAATTATTATCCAAAAGGGAAAACTACACATGACACACTACACACACCAAGGGAAATGGAAAAAGTGGCACACAAGGGCCAGCTACCGAACTAGACCTCTTAATCGTCCGCCACATATAAATAAACACTAAATGAAACATGGGTCAAACATAGGAGCTTGTGAACAATCTAGAACGTACTATACATGTGACTCATCCTGAAGGAATGCCCTTACTCGATGCCGTCATAATTCCTTAATGCTCGGCATAGCCCTACATGGCCTAACAGAGGGGCCCAATCCCCATAGCAGCAATAACTTAATATTCCCCTACTATGGGCCCACTAGCCAGTGCGTAATCTAAACTAGTGCAGCAATCGTTCTCAGAAGATTCACTCATTATGCCAAGTTCCCATGTCAACACCTATAATAAAAAGGGAAATGGGTGAGTCAGAAAAGTCAATCAAGTAGCACAAACATCACACACAACATATGTAGTCAACATACACCAAAGGTCACCCCTGAGTCACCCCAATATAGTTTTTCCAAAATAATTTATTTTTATTAAAGTGCCAAACGTGCCTTCATCAACATTAATGAAAAACCTCGTTTATCAAGAAAACCCAAAACACTTGTTCAGAAGAAATCATTTATATTTAAAACTAGTACAACATTTGAAATTCTGTGAATTATGTTTAAAGGAAAAATTGGCATTATTTCACTACTGGGTGTCCGCTCATCAAGAAAACATTTCAAGTGTCGTGTATAAAATAAAAATCACTTTTTACATCGAGTGATCATTTAAAAATTTATCATCTAATTATATTTCTTATTTATTAAAATTTATGAAATATCAAGCAATTAATAAATTCTAAATTTATAGGCAAATGTAGTGGGAATCCTACCTCGACTCACAGACCAGTCACGATGATGCAACACACCTCGCACGGGCACGCAAGAACATGCAAGATGAAGATCATGGTATCATGGACATTATTTTCCAACATGCTAAAACAGTCACAAAAACAACTAAAAACCCATAATCTTAAAATTAACATAATCCGAGTGAACAAAATCTCAAAACTCACCTAAACCCCAGTACATGAATCCTCCGGGTCTGTCATGCAACACACCAAATAAGGATCCAGATTCAACTTGTCAATTGGTCAGAAACCTAAAATGTGGCATCCCCACAGGATAGCCACAAGCTAAAAACTCCAACCATCGGCATAATAAGAAAGAGAATCCAAGAAAGAATAGACAAAACATTGAATTAAATCACCCAACAACAACTCCATTTCAAAAAAGTACAAATCTATATAGATTCAATCTCAGTCCCATTCCAGTATAAACTAGTAGCTTCACACGAACAAGGTAACAAAGAACAAAGAACTTGATACGTTTCCATGCTCATCCCAAGTCATTAATGAACTCTAAGACAACGACAACAGCTCCACTCAAAATCAAAGTTTCTTTGAGCTGAAAATTTCATTAGCAACACTGATATGGTAGTCCAAAATAAAACAACACCTATCCAAAGTTCAAATATCTTGATTTCAGTTGAAGCACAGCTCGAACCAGTACCAGTCTTCGGTAGAAGAGGCAGCATCACATGAATGACAGAATCCCAAAAACCTGATTATCAGCACCACAAGAGCAATAAAATTAGAACCATCTCCAGTCATGGTCTCCAGTGACAAGAATTTAAGATTAAGGGCATGTGGCCAGAGAGGTGAGGCATGTGGTCGTCGGTGGAAGGCCGATTGTAGGTCATGCTAGCAGCAGGGGTTCATAATAAGGGGGTGATGCAGGTTCAAGCGGGAGGAGTCTGGGGCGCGCTGCTGCCAGAGGGGAGGTGCATCAGGTGCACACTGGACTAGGGAGATGGTGGGAGGGTGTGCAGACGATGGCTATAAGGCATGGGTGCTGCGTCAGGGTGCTACTGGCCGGTTGGAGACGGTGTGGCCGGTGCATAGCAGGAGCGCCAGCCGGAGGTAGGGGATGTAGACAGAGGGTGTGGCCAGTAGGATAAGGGGTTGTCCAGTGCAGAAGCATCGCGCATCAAATCAGGCCGCGCCAGGGGGGGAGAGATGGGGCTGGTGGGTGCGACGGAGAGTGGGTGCGGGAAGGAAGAGAGGGGAGAGGGTGAGGGTGGCAGCGCCGCACGGACCAAAGGAGAGAAGGAAAAAAATGGGGAGAAGTCTAGGGTTAGAAGGAAAAACAAGGAAAAAAATAAATAAATTAAAAATAATAATAAAATTAATAAGTATTATTATTATTATTATTATTCTAGTAATAATAAAATAATAATAATAAATTTAATCCATAATAATAATATTAAAATTAATATCAATAATGACAATAATACACACATAATAATAATGAATACTACTTTAATAATAATCTAAAAATGATAAGAAAATAATAATTTTATTAAAAATAATTCTTTGATAATAATTGAATACTATTATTCATGACAAATATTTTTATCATTACTTAGTAAGTTATTTATCTAACTAAATTTTAATTTGAAACTCATCCAATTTATTTTTGTTTATTTGGTCGATTCATATGTCGCAACTGCGCAGGTTCCCGGACTAACTGCACAGCTTCCGCTAGCCATGCGGTGCCCATTCATTGGCCCAAATATAAATAGTAGTAACAATAATTATTATTATAATTATAATAATAATAATACCTTAATTAAAATAGTATTAATAATATTACTACTAATAAAGTATTATTAATAATAATACTAATAAGGACATTGATAATCGTACCGATAAAAATATAAATGATAAGAATACCCAGATCACATTAATAATAATAATAAAATAATTAACCATAAAAATTTTAAATAACACAATCAACTATAAATGTTATCCCTTTTAATTTTTTGAAGATAGGAATATCGTGTCGATGTCTAAGTGGCATCGTGCGGGGTATCCAAAATGCACTCTGCCCAAGCGCTCATCAACGTCAACTGAAAAACACGCACTTTTTAACATGACTCAAAAGTTTTTCATTCGGGACTCAACTCGAACCCCAACAAGATTTTAAATGTCAAAAAAATTATAAAATAAAATAAAAGATGGAGGGGGTATGACAATTCTCCCCACCATAACGCTTTCCGCCCTCGGAAATCCAAAACAAGATAAAGACCCAAAGATGAAACTCCTTAATAGTCACTCACCCCCAAAAGATTAAACACCTCCAGTTGATCCATCCAAACAGACAATTAAAACCCATGACACAGAAATCATCCATAAAACAAGATCACCTTGATTATCACCAAGCTGAACTCAAACCATCTGTTTCAACCAAGGAATGAACAAACTTAAATCACCACTAAGACTTATCCCTATAATCTTAGTCCAACGAAACTGTTGGGTGTACTCCAATCTCGGATTTCACTCGAGAGGACGAACTCAATATTAGGTGGTTCTGCATGAGACCACCTATCACCAAACGATGCATGAAAAGAAACTCTAATACTGACACGGGGAGGCCCGAACGGACTCCCCGCCATAAGGATTTGGCTAACCCAAAATTAATATCGGTGTAACTCTGTGAGACCCACTGTGGGTCTCCCCACCATAAGAACTAATGATATTAAACGAACGTAATAACTTTCCACACGCACCAGAAACCCCCACTATGAGGGGGGAAGAAGGGAAGGGCCCGACTGATAGAGCATCAAAATTATTGTTGTCCCCCATCAACAATGTTGCACCCTCGAAAACACACATACCATGCCACACTAAAGATGAAGATTAACCCAAGGCCCTTCTTCATCGTTGGGGTCCTCTTGACTACGCGCTAGCTTCACTCCGAGGCCTATGGCTGGAACACCGGTGATTGAACCATCTCCTGCCTCACAGTCAGGCTTCAAAAATTCCCAAACATAACACACGAATCAGAATATTACCAAGTACACTTCCTTTCAAAACAAAGGTTTCAAAGAGGTTCAAACACAACCATTATTACCACTAAAATAAATGAAACACCGCAAAATGCAACAAGAGAAAACCACTTCACCCAGGGTACACCACAAAGAGAAAACCTCAAATTGTTCCCCAAACATCACCCTACTCTTGCTGATGGGCTGTTGTGACCTTCGACGAGCCCCGTCCAGCTTCAACGTGCTTCTTGGAAACACCGCGGCATAATCGCTGCAAGTGACCCCAACGTCCACAGGTGTGGCAGGGTCTCGGAGCACTCAGACACGTTGGCCTCTTGTGACCCTGCCTACCACACTAGTGAAAGATCACGACATTGCGATGTGGTGAAGAACACTGAAGGTCTGAAGGCCTCTTGATTCCACTACCAACACCACCAGCATTAGGTCGCTTCTCACTCTTCTTATCAGCATCCTCTGCACTGCTTTCCAATGCTAGAGTATTCACCACCTCAAGTCCTCCTGCTCATCCAGCTTCAACCAAAAAGGCTTTCCCCAAAACATCCGAGAAGGTGGTTAGGTTGAGCTATTCCACTTTTGATCGCATCTTCGGATGGAGTCCAGACTCAAATTG
The DNA here is from genome assembly GCA_963277665.1 of Viscum album. Taxonomy (NCBI): domain Eukaryota; kingdom Viridiplantae; phylum Streptophyta; class Magnoliopsida; order Santalales; family Viscaceae; genus Viscum; species Viscum album. The sequence continues at coordinate 1,391,571,706 of OY728130.1, read as the reverse complement.
TCGAGCCTTCCCAGGATCATTTGCAACAAACCATTGATCATAAGGAACTAGGTCTATGAAACGCCGATAGAATTCCAGTACCGATTCAACGCCCTGCTGAAGACAACACAACTCCATCCTCTTCCTCAGCTTCTTTAACTCAGAGAAGTTTTTTTGGATGAATGATGACTTGAAAAAGTCCCATGTTAAATCTTCCCAGGGCTTATTCGGAGACACAGATTTCCACCATTTCCAGGTTGGACCTTCAAGCATAAAGGTAGCCAACTTCACCTTTAACGACTCAGGAAACCCAATGAAATTGGACTTCCTATCAATCTTCTGCAACCACTCCTCCACCTCAAGTGGATATGCTTGTCCATAAAAGAAATGAGGGTTCACCTTCCGGAACTCCAGAACATATTCTATGGGCTGATCAACTGGAGGATTTTCTAGGGGCGCACCACCCGAAGCAGCACCTTGGGGATCCATCAAACCATTGTGGGGGTGAACACTAAGGAATAAGGAAACAAAGGACATAATAAAAAAATGGTCGTTGCCATTTCAAATAGAAAAATAACGATTTTCACAACGATTTTTAGAAAGAAGGAAAACCCAAACGATTCACTATAGGGGGAACTAGTGATGATGGGTGACTCAGCCATATGGTTGGCGGCTATACAACAGTCATGTCACTGTCACTGAGAGCATTCTAGGGTAAAGTATCCAACTCCACATGGTTTTATAGACCATGCGAGCTCACAGAGGTCACTTGCCCAACTGTCATTTCATTTCCAAATACCAGAAAAATCATAAGAATCAAAAGACATCAACAACCCAAACATCCCATGGTAACCCGAGGTTCTGAACGAGCAAGGGTTCATTACGTCCTTCTCATTCGTATGCCTCAAGTCCCATCAATTCTACTCTTTCTACCATGACAACCCCAAATAACAATGGGCGCTCTGAAAAACAAGGTCCTCTTAAGAGATGACTCTCTGATACCATTTTTTCACGAACCAACCTGGGTCGACCCTGAACCGGTCACCCGAGCCGGTCCGCGACATGGCCCAAGAGGCATTCTCGATCCTCCTGGGCTGGCGACAAGCACCAGGTTATCAAAAGAGAGAAAGAGGGAACTATTTCACCTGATAAAATAAATAAAGCAGCGGAAATGAAATAGAACAACACAATGTAGCTAATCAAAATAAAAATAATGAATGACCAACAACAACAAACTAACCTGAACACGACCAAAGCTCCTCGTGACCTCGAGAGTCACTCTCCAAACCACAAACAAGTCTCGGCCACAACGAACAAGCTCAAGTCAAACCTGCAACAAAACTAAAAACAAGAAAACACTATAGGCGTGAGTATTAAAAACTCAGTAGGTAGGTCTGACTAATTCTATTACCAATGTACATACCATTAAATAAAGAATTCACTACTTATAGGTTTGAACTAAATGATATAAAATATTTGTTTACACGCACACTTTCATTTCTAAAACGAGTAACAATCCATTTCCCCTTTTTAATTTAAAAATAAGTTTAATTTTTTTTAAAGAAATATGTGCAATGAATTTTAAAATGTTTTTGTGAACATGTAGAAAACCAAGCATTAATTATTAGCCAAAAAGGAAAACTACACGTAACACACAACACACACCAAGGGAAGTAGAAAAAGTGGAACACAAGGGCCAGCTACAGAAATAAACCTCTCAATCATCCGCCACATATAAATAAACACTAAAGGAAACATGGGTCAAACCTAGGAGCTCATGAACAGTCCAAAACGTACTATACATGCGACTCACCCTGAAGGCAAGCCCCAACTCGATGATGTCATAACGCCCTAACGCTCGGCCTAGCCCTACATGGACTAACCGAGGGGACCAATCCCCATAGTAGCAATAACTATGTATTCCCCTACTATGGGGCCACTAGCCAGTGCATAATCTAAACTAGTGCAACAATCGTTCTCAGTAGATTCACACACTATGCCTAGTTCCCATGTCAACACATACAATACAAAAGGAAAATGGGTGAGTCAGCCAAGTCAATCAAGTAGCACAAACATCACACCAAAATATGCAGTCAACATACACCAATGGTCACACCTGAGTCCCCCCAAAGAGAGTTTTTCCAAAATAATTTATTTTTATCAAAGTTCCAAACAGGCCTTCATCAACTCTAAAGAAAAACCTCATTTCTCAAGAAAACCCGAAACACCTGTTCAGAAGAAATCAGTTATCTTTAAAACCAGAAAAACATTTGAAATTTTGTTAATTATGTTTAATGTCCAAACTGACATTCTTTCACTACTGGGTGTCCGCTCATCAATAAAACATTCCAAGTGTCTTGTATAAAATAAACTACTCTTTTTACATCGAGTGATCATTTAAAAATTTATCATCTAATTCTATTTCTTATTTAATAAAATTTATGAAATATCATGAAATTAATAAAATCTAAATTTAAAGGCATGTGCATTGGGGGACATACCTTGACTCACAGACCAGTCATGACGATGCGACATGCCTCGCACGGTTGCACAAGAACATGCAAGATGACGATAATGGTATCATGGACATTATTTTCCAACATGCCAAAATAGTCACAAAAACAACTAAAAACACATAAACATAAACTTAACATAATCGGAGTTAACAAAAGAACAAAACTCACCTAAACCCCAGTACATGAATCCTCTGGGTCTGCCATGCCGCACACCAAATAAGAATCTAGATTCTACTTGTAAATTGGTCAGAAACCTAAAATGTGGCATCCCCACAGGATATCCACATGATAAAAACTCCAAAATTCTACATAATAATCAAGAGACTCAAAGAAAGCAAAGACGATACTTTGAATTAATTCACCCAACAACAACTCCATTTCAAAAAAAAATCCCAATCTATAAAGAATCAATCTCAGAACCATTCCAGCATAAACTAGTAGCATCGCACGAACAATGTAACAAAGAACCAAGAACCTGATACGTTTCCATTCTTGGACCAAGTCATTAATGAACTCTAAGACAAAGGAAACAGATCCACTCAAAATCAAAGTTTCTTTGAGCTGAACATTTCATTAGCAACACTGATATGGTAGTCCAGCATGAAATAATACCTATGCAAAGTTCAAATCTCTTGATTGAAGCTGAAGGACAGCTCAGACCAGCACCAGTCTTTGGAAGAAGCGGCAACATCACATGAATGACAGAATCCCGAAAACCTGATTATCAGCACCACAAGAGCAAGAAAATTAGAACCATATACAATCTTGATCACCAATGATGAACATTTCAGATGGAGGGAGTGTGATCGGAATGGTGAGGCATGTGGTCACCAGCAGAAGGCCGGTCGGAGGTCGTGCTAGCAGCAGGGGTGCGAAAAAAATGGGGTGTTGCGGGTTCAAGCAGGAGGAGTCTGGGGCACGCTGCTTCGAGAGGGGAGGTGCGGCGGGTGCACGCTGGAGCAGGGAGATGGCGGGAGGGTTTTTGGACAACGGCTGCAAGGCATGGGTGTTGCGTCGGGGTTCTGCTAGCCAAATAGAGCCAGTGTGGCTGGTGCATAGCAGGAGCACCGACGGGAGGTAGGGGACGTAGACAGAGGGTGAGGTCGGTAGGAGAAGGCATTGTCCGGTGCAGAAGCGTTGCGCATCAAAGCAGGTCGCGCCAGGGGCGAGAGATGGGGCTGGTGGGTGTGACGGAGAGCGGGTGTGGGAAGGAAGAGAGGGAATAGGGTGAGGGTGGTAGTGCCACACAAACCAAAGAAGAGAAGGACAAAAATGGGGAGAAGGCAAGGGTTAGAAGGAAAAACAAGAAAAAAGTAATTAATTAAAAATAATAATGAAATTAATAAGTATTATTATTATTATTATTCTAGTAATAATAATAAATTTAATATATAATAATAATATTATAATTAATATCAATAATGACAATAATACACACATAATAATAATGGAAACTACTTTAACAATAATCTAAAAATGATAAAAAATAATGATTTTTTTAAAAATAATTCTTTGATAATAATTGAATACTATTATTAATGAAAAATATTGTTATCATTACTCAGTAAGTTATTTATCTAACTAATTTTTAATTTTCAACTCATCCAATTTATTTTTGTTTATTTGGTCAATTCATATGTCGCAATTGTGCAGGTGCCCGGGCTAACCGCCCGGCTTCCGCTGGCCATGCGGGGCCCACGTACTGGCCCAAATATCAATAGTAGCAATAATAATAATAATTATTATTATAATAATAATAATAATAATACCTTAATTACAATAGTAATAATAATATTACTACTAATAAAGCCTTATTAATAATAATACTAATAAGGACATTAATAATCATACCTATAAAAATATAAATGTTAAGAATACCCAGATCACTTTAATAATAATAATAAAATCATTAACCATAAAAAATTTAAATAACACAATCAACTACAAAAGTTATCCCTTTTAATTTTCTGAAGACAGGCATATCGTGCCGATGTCTATGTGGCACCACACGGGGTATCCAAAACGTGCTCTATCCAGGCGCTCAACAACGTCAACTAAAAAACACACACTTTTTAACATGACTCAAATGTTTTTTGTCCAGGACTCAACCCGAACCCCAACAAGATTTTACAAGTCAATGAAAATTATAAAATAAAATAAAATATGGAGAGGGGTGTGACACTACCCAAAATTCACTAGGCATCGAGTATCACTCGGAATTCACAGGGCAACATGTGTCAGTCATCTACATGGAATCCACAAGGCATCAGGTAGATTATAGGATACAAGGTTATCATGTTATGTCGACATCTTTCCCACACTTCATGTGCACACCCCTCAAGGAGAAATCATACCACGGTGGACACCTCTCAAGTATAAACATACCAACCTCCAAAGGAAAACATGAAAAGTCATAGCATGTTCATAAATATAAAACATATCATGATAAATATATCATCATCGTAAACATCAACGTGTGAATCAGATATCATCGAGGAATCAATCTATCACTTCAATAACATGGAATCAAATCACACCGTGTCAGGGGCTACACACAAACCCACACACGATGACAAGTCAATCCTGATATTAAATATTCTAAAAAATAAATTTGGTATGGAAATATGTGTAAACAGGATCCCAAGAATATAAATGACCTCCTACATCGAAGGTAGTTGATGTAAATATAAACGGTCATAAATCAGTAAAGATCCCACTTAATGCTCATATTTTCAAAAACTTTAACATTCCAAATCCTGATCTTCATCAAGGATTTATACAAAAAAAACTTCTATTTTATTTCAAATGAAATAAAATATGGCCTGAGAAAAATCTTTCTCTCTCCTAGATAATTTTCAAATTAACATTTCGGATAAAGAATATGTTTGCTAAATTATTCTTTAATAAAATATTAATTATCATTTGATAATTTGAAATAAATTATACCTCAATTATCCATGTGATTAATAATTGATAAATTTTTTTCCATAAACTATCCTATGATAATTCGTTAATTATCATCTGATAATTCTATATAAATCATTCTTAATAATTATCTTAGATAATTATTTATCTATCTCCCAATAATTTTCATAATAATCCTTTAATAAATTATTTTAAAAAATCCTTTTAAAATGTGGAAAAATATATAGAAAAATACATTGCATCCTTAAAATGAAAAATATGATTTAGGATCTTCCCATTGAGATGAATCCAAGGACACTGCTGAAGTGTAATTATGATCAATATTGCAGTAGATATTGAATTTACAAGATTAAAAAAGATAGAGAGAGAAAATAACATGCATATATGCACCCCACATAAGAAGGGAGGAGTAGCCACCATCGAATAGATCCAGAAGAGGAAACAAAATTGGTTCAATAGGGGTGCACGAGGAGGATCTAGGGTTATTCGAATATGGTGGAAACAACATGAACCAAGTGTTAAATAGTTCAGGGATTTAGAAGAATAACAATATGCCTAACTCATCCCTATATTTTAAAAAACCCCAAATTGATTCAACATTTCAACTTAGAATTCTAACAAAGTCATTAATTTCTTCTATTTAAGGTGGTTCAATTTGAACAAAGAAAAACGGTTACGTTTACAAAAATTTAGAATCTTAGAGTGTGTGGCTATGGAGGTTGAAATGGGATGGTGTAGAATGTGAATAGTAGAATCTAATTTTTTAGTTAAAATAATAACTAAATTGAAATAACTAAATTAGTTATTTAATATAACATTTAAATAACATAATATTTATAATCTAGCAGACCAAACTTATGTTGGTTGTGAACGTTATGCCTCTTCTAGGGTAAAACACCCATTCCAGATCCAATGTTTGTCTCAGATTTCTTAGAGGATTAATTTTTTGAGATATATTAATTATTTATTATTCAAAAATTGGAATAAAATATTAATTAATTATAAAAAGTGTTTTTTCATGATTGAGGAATCCAAACACCCAAAACATTCAAATTTAATACCCAAATATGGGTAAATTCTGACTCCCAAAACTATCAGTGGTATCTAATTTTTTATATGATACACCATTTGGTGAATATTAATTTTTTTTAAAATAACATAATAAATATATTAAATAATTTATTCTATTTTTAAGCATTAAAAGCATTAGAATTTTCACCAACATAGCATCTAACTCAAATAATATTCGATTAAATATTCATAAAATTTAACTTGTATTTTACTCTTACCAAGTGTATTTAGAAAATTTATTATGTTTCTTTCACTCACAAACAATTTGTTTCACATAAGAAAATTATATTTTATAAATAAAGGGGTTTTATTGTCTTTATTAAATTTAGGATATTATATGGGGAAACTATATCTCCCTATAATGCATTGGTAAAAGATTTATATCTCATGAGATTGGGTAGTATGGTGTTGGGTGAAAACATTGACTACTAAGATAGCCATGGATGTTATCCTTGACAACAAAGATGTTAGAGGAGTGAACTCATGCTACTATTATGGATATATGATAGAATCATGACTATTAAGATGATATGGGGAGAGAACCCATAATACCAATATGATCTCAGAACAAATGCCTTTAATACTTCAAAATCATATTATATGCTTATGTGTTTTCCACAATTCCATGTTTTATTCATCTGTTATGATTTTATGGATTATGTGATTCATTTCTTTAGGATTATGTCTTATTAATTTCCAATATTTATGACATGATTTCTATTTATGATATTTGATATTTATGGTATGCTCATCTATATTCATGACAATGTTATCATACCCTTATGCTCATACATATGCTTACATATTTCCCTTGTTTACCGTTACTGTGCATCTGAGGTAACCCTTTTTTATATTTCCTTTCCCATAGGTTATAAAGATATATATTATTTTTGATGTGTCTAAGAAGAGTTATATTTACAAAGAACCTAGTGGGAGATAATTTAGCTCACTTATGCATTGGTGTTTACATATCCATGTTTCCAACAACACTAGGATAATACAATATTTTGGTTTTTATTTTTATAGTGTCTTAAGTATTCTGTAAAAGTTATGTAATGTTAATGTATGAAAAGAATGGGTAGAAATATAAGACCTATGAAAACCATTTTAAAAACTTATTATTATTACTAAAATTCATTAAGAGATACAAAATTAAAGGTAAATGTTACATAGGTAAAAACCTGAAATCCCATGAAATATTTTCCTTTACATAAATGTTCATATTGAGAAATAAATAAAACATTTTCAAAATAAAAAACACACACTTTATTTCTAAATAAATCCATTAATACCCTTATCCAAAAATTAAAACTCTTTTTAAGTGACTTGGTGCGTCATATTAATAAAACACATTCCAAACCCTTTTAATTTGAATAACCATACATCCAAATTCCAATATAATATTTATCCAATGAATTAGAGAGGTATAATTGTTCTAACCCTTCTTATTAGCTATATCGATCTCACCAATGCGCTATAATGGGGCTCAATACGTCATATAAGATATATTAATATCATTCATTTTTTATGACCTATAATGGTGCCCAACCTTCATATAAGCTATATCGGGAAAACCCATAAGTTATAATGGGGAGAAACTCTTCTTAAAATATATATCTAGATCACCCATTTTAGGTAATTTTCAAGTAACATTTTATAAATAAAACCCTTTCATCATGAATTCCTTTGAAAATAACTTTTAAACTTATATAAGAAAAACATTCAGAAAAAAAATTATCTTTTATTTTAAAACCCCATTTTCAATATCAGAATACAAATTTATTTTGAAAAAAAATTGTCAATATTGTCACACCCCAACATTCTAATTTATTGTTATTTTATTATTTCTGGGCTCCGAGATCTCGCGTTAAGGATTGGGTAGGGACCCAGTTTAATAATTTCTGACATCTAATGTTTTTGGTGGGATTCAAACCCATGCACAGACACCAAATGGTTATAAGTGATGGTGCGGTCTCCCTAGGTTCTTGTGCTGGTGCCTAAGTGGACTGCGTTGAGGCGCACAATTTGCAAGCAAATTTTTTAAATTCATGCGATGAGCGCGCAGGTACTCGGTTTCCATAATTTGATAATTAATTGGATTATGTTTCAAAAAGAATGGTTGTTAATAATAATAATAATATTTTTTTAATTATTATTATAATTATTATAATTATTTATGTTATTATTATTATTAGTTTTATTATTATAACTATTGTTATTTTATTAAAATGAAAAAAGGTCTAAACCCTAATCTACTTGTGACCCCCCTCATTTTCTTTCCCTGTCCGCCTACACTAGGCCCCCACCACCTGGTCCCCTCCTCCACACCGCCTCCCCCATTCGGCCGCCTCCTCCACCCAACGGCACCCCACCATCCTCGCTCCACGCTGTACCCGACCCCCAACCTCACAGCACTCGCCCAGGACCCTGCCCTGGCTGGCCTCACCTAGCCCACCTGATCTTGCCAACCTCCACTCGTATGGCCTACCGCCTCACCCCGGCACAAGCTCACCCTCCATTTCCTATCATACGCCTTGCCCTGTCATGCCTTCGGCCGGGTTGTGCTACGAACCTTCCCCCTCTCCACACTTCCAGCCAGCCAGACCCTCCGTAATCTTCTCTGACAAACTCGATCTCATCGTCCCACAAATCATTTCCTTCCGATAATACTCTCCTTGGAATATCTCTTCCTTACTTTGGAGTTTTTCTTTATTTTTGTTAAACCCTTATTCTTCGATTGGTAATTCGTGCATTTTTTCTCATCGTTTAGGGCGTGTGATTGGTCCATGATGTTTCGCTCTCCCTTCCGTTGAGGTACTGTCGCATCTGCTCTTGGTTTGATGTTGGTAATTCCATGGTTTTTCTTTCCACAGTCTAATTGATTCTTGGGTGTTTTGATAATTTTATATTAGGTGATTCACAACTTTTTTATACCCATAAATCTTCCTGCTATAGTGTTTTTAAATTATTAGAATTATTCAAAACTATGTTTTGAGTCAATTCCTAGTTTGATTCTGCAGTTATTGGATTATGTTCCAAATCCTATTTTGATTTTGTTTATGGCTATTTTTTTGGGTTGTTTCTTTTTATATTAATATATTTTAATAAAAATAATAAAATACCTTGAAGTTAAAAATTTTGTTATGATAATGTTTATGTGCAATTGGAGCATTTTCTAAAATACTATAGTGTTCAAAGTGTAATTGAGGGTTTTTATAAAATGTTTAGCCTTGATTATGTTGTGTGTCTGTATTGGTTATCTATAAAATTTGTTTGGTTTATAATTTTGGTATTAGTATAACTTTTAAATATATTTAAGGTGTTAAAATAAAAAGGGGGATCTTTGGTTTTTAAAATGGCAGTGTGAGTTCATTACAAATAAAGGGAGCGGTTGGTTTAGTTTCAAAGTGGTAGTTTTGTGGAAATAGTGTTGGTTTTTTTCTTGAAACACAGGCATGCCATTGGATGTTGGCACATCCATGGGTGCACTTAGTGCACCCATGAAGGTGCATTCAAGTGACAATGACACCTTTAAACAAGTGTTTCATTATAACCATTGTTTTCTAAAAAAAATTTGTCTCCTAAGTAAGATTTGGTCCTTTGTGTGAATTTTGTGAAAGGTTTGAAGTGTGATCACAAGGGTGTTCTAGTTTGGATTGAAAATATAAAATTTTTATTTTTGTAATGTTTTGGGTAATTTTTTTTGACATGAAACCTTAAAGGCCCATTTTGCTCTTCCAATTCAAGGGTGGAGTTGTGCTAACTTTTGTAATGGTTTGTGATTGGAAATTGTGTGAGCCTAGTTGGAACTTTAAATGTTTTTAGAATAATTATTTCAATATGGGTGTGTCGTGACAACCCATTTGGAACTTTCATCTTTAATGTAATGTTTGTGTTGACTCTTTGAAATGATGACGTTTTGATTATTGTATGACCATATAACAACTTTAGTATTTTGAAAAAGGTATCAAATGGTTTTAATGATTTCATGGAATGAAGTCCCGGTTGGCACCTTTGATGATATGTTATATATATATGTACATATGTATATATATACAGGGGAACCTCTTTAGGGGGGATATCCCGTATGGTTTTCTTATGGAGTGTCTATGTTTGAGGTAGGCAAGTGCGGTGAGATGAGTCACACGTGCGAGGGCCTCCTACTTACATTGTATTATTATAACCACCATGGGTTCTTGGGCGTCTTTTAGAGATCGAGTGACAGTTGTTGACCAGCCTCGATTAGACGAGTTGTTAGCCCTGGATTTATTGTTAGGCCAGGCAGGCTTTGCCACTTGATTGGTCAGTTAGGGAGGCCAGTTGGTTACAGACATAGGTGATTCACTATACGATGAAAGGTGGTTTCGAAACTGAGTACATCTAGGGGTCTTCTAGGGATGTTTAAGATCACCATGGTCACTAGATTATTTTCATTGCTTGTTTACTTTTCATGCACTAGTCTTGTTTACTTTCTATGTGTTTTATTTTCAGCTTTCACTCTAACTCATTTTACTCTTGCACGACATTGGTATATTCTATTTTGGATTTTATTTATAAAATGACAAATGATTTTGGAAAATGGTATGTAGCATGTGTTGGGTTTTTAAATGAGAAAAACGTGTTTCTTATTTTTCAAATGTAAAAACCCTAATTTTATAATTATATATCAAACTTTCATTAATGGATTGTTTTGGGAAAGGAGACATTGGATTTTGTGGTTTTCTTGGCAACCCTACTGAGCATCATTAATGCTCACACCTATATTTATCATTTCAATTGTAGGTTTCCTTTCTTAGGTTTTCTTGGCAGAGTTTCTCATTATTGGAGCAAAGTCGGCCTTTGGTCAGGTGGTGACCTGAAAGGTCGTGTGGAGGTATGTTTAGTTTTATTTTCTTTTCACTTTTTGTATTATGTTTATCGACTGTTTTTGTTTATCTGTTTTTTTTTCATGGGCCAAATCATTCCCAACAATTAAAATTTTGGTGCCCGACAATATTTGCTAGCCCATGGGGATTGAGAATCCCCCTCGGGCCATGTCGTAGATCGGCACTGGTGTTCGTTTCAGGTTCAACCCGGGTTGGTTCATGACAAAAATAGTATTAGAGGAGGCTCTTGTTATTTGGGGTGTCTAGTAGATGAAGATTAATATTGTCAGGACTCAAGAGGTATGTACATGAAGGGCATCATGAACCCTCACTCGTTCCAAACCTCGAGTTGCTAGGGGTAGTCCGGGAATTGATTATTTGTTTTATTCTAGTTTTTTTTTGATTGAGGGATGAAAAAAGAGGAAAGCTGATGTCATATCATGATTTCACATGGAGTAGTAAACCATGTGGAGTCCGAGTACACGGTTTAAGTTCCTCCTAGTTTTTGGGGCTCATATGGTGCATGGCCCACTACCATATCACCAGGTTAAGCATAAATACTAATCCCTCACATTAGTAATTTGATGCATTTTTCGGGTTGTCTTGTTTCTTGTGGGTGCAAGTGCACTTTTGAAAATGAAAAAAAGGGGTTTTTAAATGACAATGATATTCTTTTAAAAGGATTTAAATTTGTGAAAGAGGTTTTTTTTAAATGAAAGTTCTCAGTCTTAAAATCCAGTGTTTTCTTGGGATTGGTAGAGACATGGTTTGGGTGAAACCTCGAGTACTCTTTATGAATGTTTCCATGTGTGAGGGAATGCATGGGAAGTGCGTGTTGGTGCATTTGGGTTAAAGTAGATGAAGACATGTGCAATGTTTCATGGGATTACTGGGGTCTGCACTTTGAATTAAAGGTTTGACCTCGTTTTGTTCTAAAGTGATTTTCAAAAGGGAAAATGATTTTTGGAAATTGAATTTGGTTTGAAAAGTGGGATTCGTATTTGGAAGGTGGTTTGGAAATCAAAAATGGAAAAGCGAATTTTGGATGTATTGATATTTTCCTGTTTATTTTGAGAAGGTTATTTTGGATAAAGGTGCTCTCTTTGATGTAGCTTCAGCTTGATATTGGTTTTGGTTCTGTGTTTTATATATTGTTCATAAAATTCCACCCAAAAAGGTCACCAAGGGTTCTGATAAGTCATGCCCATTTTTTGGTCCTTCTCAGACATTACATATCCTTCAAGGTGATTGGGGTCCGTTAGAAGATGCAGAATGGCTTGAACGGGTCAAGCACGTCTTCAGGGTTTTGGAAACTCCTGAAGCAATCAGAGTGCATGATGTTTTGGGTCTATTTAAAGGTCCGGCTCTGGACGAATGGGAGTTGGTTTCCCCACCGTCAATGCGAGTTGGTATGTATTTAAATCCATCTTCGTCTGATGGTTTATACCTAAAAAGTTAAAGACAAAGAAAAGGGAAGACCTCATGCATATTAAACAAGGCCAATGGATGGAGAAGTCATATGTTGACCATTTCAAGGATATTGTGTCCTTTTCTCTGTAGGTAGCATCACAGGATTTGATGAAGACTTCTCTCTTCATTGGGGGTCTTCGTCCAGAGATCAAGGAGTAGGTCCTCATTTCTAAAGACCATCGTTTAGAGAAGTTGGTGGATGAGGCGTTCTTAGCTGAACTGGTCTCTAGAGCACAAAATCTTGGAAATCTAGCATATCCTGTTACTCATGAAGGTTCCCAATTTGGCGAGCAGGATGTGCCATAGGAACTTGTTTCAAAAGAGTCCTCTGCAGTGATTTTGGTTCCTAGTTCGTCGAACCGTTCGGTGGTGTGCCGCCAATGTGGCCGGTTCGGGAACGTGAAGCCATCATGTCACATCCCTCCAAAGACATGTCATCATTGTGGATGCCTAGTTCATCTAGAGAACTTTTGCTGGAAGCGTCTCCTGAAGAAGACGCTATGACCAAAGGACTTTCAATGCCTAACTATGAGGCAGGAGATGATTCAGCCATCAGAGCCCCAGCCATAGGCCTTTGGGTGAAGCTCGCACTCAGTCAGGAGTTTCTTGGGGTATGAAGCCCTGGTCCGGGTCATGTGTTTCATGGTGGTAGTAGAACATTTAAAGACTTTTCATTTTCATTTTTCTACTGTTAAAGTAATGTTTTGGTTTTAAGTTCATTATTTGTAACACCCCGAGATTTTATGAAAATTATTCTTTTAATTTTATTAATGTCTTGTGTTGTATTCTACACCAAGATTACCTTGCACTATACGCAACACCGTATTAGCTTGCAGTATACGCAACACTATTCTTGGATCGTGTTACACACAATTTTGATAATAGTTATTCTACGCAACATTGAGTATATATATATATATATTCAATGTATAAATGAAATATGGTTTGATTCTATTATACGAAACAGCGAAGGATTCTTTCACAACACGCAACCCTGACTTGGCTTGCATTACACGCAATCGCGACCTTCCTCGATAGCATGTGTTGTACGCAATACCGGGTTTTAATAAACAATGATATATTATTATAATATTGTCATGAACTAGCCATTATGAATAGTATTAACTAAATTTTAAATTTTATAACATTATTATTCATCTTACACATTTTCTAGAACATGGTATAAGAACAAAATAAATTTTTCGGGTAAAATAAGTATTTTTTAAAAAATGAAGTTTTGCCGCCTTTTGATGGCGCACCCACTTTAAATCTAGTTTTTGACATGTTTATATGTTCAATATGACAAAATAAAATTATTCTTTTGAATCATGATATAAAAATTTACATTAGATAAAGTTTTGATATTTTTCCGATAACTTTCATATTTTAATGAATAGTAAAAACACGCTATATTTTAATTAAAATCAACTTTTTTCCTTGTAATATATTATGTGGTTAAATTATAATATTGAATGGTTTTAAAGTATAAATAGAATATATTTTTACCATTTAATATAATGTATGTCATTAGCATTGAGTTTACCTTGAATTCGTAGGTTAAAACAATTCAATCTTTTGTAATGTTTTAAAGAAAAACCCATTTTCTTTCGACCACGGGATTAATTTTAATTTAATTTATGCATCTTTTGTGTATTGAATTTCGAAAAATGTATTCAATATTTGGAATCAGTGGGTACAAATTATGTTAATAAGCTACTTTTTATTTTTGGGCATTGTGAATAGTATCTACGGTAAATTTTATTTACTATAGTTGAAGGTAAATCGGGTAATTAAGGGTAAATATAAGATTATAAAATTACCGTAACACTTGTAAAAATCCTATTGGATTGCTAAAATTAGACCCATATAACCTAAGGGTTGGATTAGATTCATTTTATAGACTTTTGACCATAAAAATAATTTAATTATTATTAAAACCAAAGAATGTGACAACATGTCACTTTCTTAAATCTTATAAGTATAATAATTTTAATTTAGTGAAAACCTATATGAAACTTCGAACCTGAATAGTATCCAGAATTCTAATACAATTATCTACATCATATAACTTTATTTAGAATTTTTATGGATTAAATAACTATCATTTATTATGACACAAAGATGATGCAGTAATTATCTTATTAATGAAATATTGACATAATTGATGTTATAAATGCCCAAATAAATATAATTTGAGACTTTTTATGACTTAAATTAATTTTATAGGTTAATATGACATGTTATTGTTGATATAAGTAACTTGGTTAGAACTTATCATTCTGTTATAAATTTCAAAAAAATCATGTACCAAATAGTGTCAAAATTGACATAAATTAGTTTTTAAAACAAATATTATATTATTAATTTCTATTTTATTCTTAAAAATATAAGGTTCGGCCAAATGACTTAGATAAGGTTATATAGATTAATAATAAACAACTTGGGGTTCGTTTTGCTTTTTATAGTAAGTTTATTAACCATATAGTGTAAGAAAATAAAAAGACACGGTAAAAGTTAAATTATTTAACTTAGAGTTAAATCTAATTGATACGGTTAAAATAATAAACTAAACTTGTCTAAATCCTATTTTATGAGAGGATTTCGACCCATACCTACTTTATCTTCTAAAGAAGACTCTTTGGAACCATTATAAACCGAATTTGACCTTAATATAAAATAATATTTTTAGTTTTTCCAAAGGAGCCCCTCTCCTCCCTTATAAAAGGGCACCACCTCCCTCTCTTCCCCACACAACTTTGAGCCTTCAAGATCGTCCAAACCCTGCCAAATTCTCTTCTCCACTTCCCTAGAAACATCCTAGAGGTTCTTGTCTTCCTCAAAGACCAATTTTAGTGCCCTAAGAGGAGGTCTCAAAGAGGCGCTTCAAAGAAGAGGTAGTTTCTGTTACCGATTCTTTCACCTTTATTTCTTCTTCCACTCCTTCTTCTTAGGTTGTTTCATTATTAAGTAATAACATAATTATCACTCATATACTGATATGTTATTATAATTATGAAACAACCCTATTTCACCATCTATCCATCCTATGGAAAATGAAATCACCGCGCGTGTGTACGTACGGAATTCTGTCTCCACGCCGTGGTGAAATCTATTTTCCACCACCACCTTAAATGGATTGGTATAATGGTGTAAAGAATAACTATACATAGTTATTATAACATCATATTTATTCTAATATATTGTATCATCCACTCCAATTCAATTCAATAATTATGGAAACGATATCATCACTCGTGCGTACGTACGGACTACCGTCTCCACGACGCGATGAGATTCATTCTCCATGTTAACCATTTAAGAGTGATTATAAAGTATATATAAGAAAAAATAATGAAATATATGACATTATAAAGCTACTTGATTTGTGTATATATGTATTCCATCTACTTAATTCCATTCAACTCAATAAGGAAATGAAAACAGAGTTCATGCGTATGTACGACCTACCGTCTCCATGAACGGTGTATTTCTTTCCATTTACTAATTTATTATATATATGTATATTCTGAATATATATTATATATAAATAATTTTTTATATTCTAGAATTAAGTAATTATGATCTAAGCAATCATATGAATAATTACAAGTCAAAACACGGACGACAAATGAAACAATTTTACCCAAAATGCTCTTTAACATAGAATTTACAAAAGAAAGGGTAATATAAAGTCATAAGTGAACCATATATGATATCATAACAATGATTATGATTATGGAATAAGTCAATGACAGTATTTAAATCATTATACTGGAGGTTCGGACACCTACGATGAAAATCGGACCTAAGGTAAGGGAAATATCACTATCTCATTTTTATCCGAGATTGTTTATACTTTGGCATTTACTGGGGTGTATTTTATCATCCAAATCCATGTTTCCCAAATATTTAATATTTATATCCTTCTACAATAGTTTATATCCAATTTTACCCTTAGGTGAGTTTTTAGTAAAAGATATTAAAGGAATCTTTTTTCGTTTTTCGTATGATGTACTTTTTGACTTTTCCGATAAAAGTACGAGAAGAATGTTTTTTTAACTTAAACGACACGAACATATTTTTACGGTTTTATAAAGCCTTATTTTCATGAAGCTTCCTCCAAAATATTTCATGACTATTTTCAATAAAATCTCTTTCTTTTAAAATTTCATGATGTTTTGTGAAAAGAAATTGATTTTGAAGAAGAAAAGATATTTTCCTCAAGAATTCATTTCATGTGTTTTATCAGAATTATTTTCCATATAAGATAATAAAGGGTTCTGTTTCTATCCATGTTTTTACATTGATTTGACTATTTTGTGATGGAATTATGTTTATGAATTCCTTTATCTTATATGAATGGTTTTATGATGTCATGTTGTTTAAGAATCCATTTTTTATTACATGGGTTATGCAATGATGTATGATTTATGATTTTGTGGCACATATAAGAATGGTATCATTATGAGATGGGTGGAACCTATATATCCCTCCAATGCATTGGGTAAAGATTTTATATCTCATGAGATAGACATGGCTAGAATGGTAGGTTATACCGGTTCAGTGAAACAGGACTGAAACGAGGGTGACTCGGTTCAGAAAGGGACTTTGTCCACTAAGATAGTCTTGGCAATGAGTCTTGACTAAAATAAATGATTCTCTATGATTATGTGTGTATGAAACAAAGTTTAATGTTTTATATAATGATTATTGTGATTACATTTCACTTCCATGAGTTATCCCAGGTTATGAAATTATGATCTCTTTTACAGGTTAAGATTTCCAAAAGTTGTGTGCTTATGTATATGATGTGATTGATATTTCTTTTGTTTACCCTTACTGAGCATTTGAGCTCACCCTTTTGTGTTTACATTTCCCCAGGATATAAATAATGGTTTAGGTATAAAAAAAAGATCTTTATGGGAGATGTTGAAGATCTTTCACCAGGATTAGAAGATTGTATTCCGAGTTTCCAAAGACACTAAACTATTACGATCCTTGTGTGTGTGTTTTTGTTATGTAATGAGTATTCCGAAAAAGTAATGTAATATCCATGTACATCAGGCTTCGGGTCTCTGCAGTTGGTATCAGAGGAAAGGTTTAGTAAACCTTTGGAAACTAGGATGCGAAAACGTTAGTGAGATCCCTAGAGATATTTCTAAGGTATGTCTAGGGATGTCCCTAAGGTTAAGTATACGTATAGGCTATAGTACTAGAACTACGCTAAAGATCATAAAATTAAACCAAATATGTTAGATATTGAAGTTACTCCCCCTTTATTATGATTTTTTCCTTTCACACTATTCTTTTTGGGTTTTAGAAAATGGCTGGAAACAAGATGATTCACGATAATGGAGAATATTATGGAAATGGAATGATATTCTTCATGAGAAATCAAATGAAATGGGATTTGGAGGTCCAAACATCATGGTTATGCTGAATCAGCAATCTCATAATATGATCAATAAAGTAAAATTTTGTAAGTTTCCTGACTCGGCTAATAAGAGAAAGATGGAGTTTCATGATGGTCATAGAGGAAAGAAAGTTCAATTTCCCCTATGTAAATCATGTGGGAAAAGGCATCAAGGAGAATGTTTCAAAGGAACTAGAAGATGCTTTGGGTGTGGAAAAGAAGGACACAAAGCCAGTAAGTGCAAAGGAAAAGGTTCAGTTAACACCAGGGATGAGGATAATGGTATTGCTACGACATCAACAATGGTTAAATGTTTTAAATGTGGAATGTACGGGCATTATGCAAACCAATGCCCTAAGGGAAAGTCTCATGAAGAGAATCAGTATGGTCGTATGGGTAGTATTTATGTTGATGATGATGATGAGACTACAAATGATATGTGAGATGAAAGAATTATTGATGCTCGGTCAATGGTTTAAGAATGTAGTGGAATGATTACATGTTTATCAAGTGTAATGTTGTATAAGTAATCTCATGGTACTATGGAATAAAGAGATATCTAAGGATTGTTACACTGTTGTCTTTCCTTGAGTTTTGAAAGTGTATGATTAATGGTACCAGTATCCATTAAAGGATATTCATATTTTTTTTTTAATATAGATGATATGCGCATAATGAAGGGAAAACGAGAAAATGAAATGTTTAACAGTATTCATGAGCTCATGATTGATGTAAGGATTAAGTGATATCATGGTTTGAGTATATAGAATTTTGAGGATTTTGGTATGTGGAAAGTGTTAACTTTTAATTGCATTCATGTTTTCACTAAGTTTCAATGGGTATTCTAGAGAATACATGATTAAGGCCTTTGAATGTTTGGAATGTGACCAACAAGACATATCTTATGATATATGGGGATCAACGATGGTATTAAATCTTTGGTAATCGTTTTCAATATATTATGAAAATGGACTGCAATATTATGGATAATCCTAATGATTGGAATGGATTATGTTGGAAATAAGTTAGGATAAAACTTTTTTCGATATTATTGATGGGATGTTATAGTAATATAGCTTTAAAAAAAAGGACAACATGCAGGACAGGCGACAACCCATCACGTCGGACAAGGCTATGGGAATTGAACCCACAACCGAAGTGTGACTGGCCTTTATCGCCTACCACTGGCCTACAGGAAGTCCCTGTTTAGTAGAAACTAGTTTTATTTTATTATGCGGTATGATATATGAAGTATAGGTTCATTCTTGGAATCGTATACGATAAACCTCACCATAGATGGACTTATGTATATTTGATAACTTTTTCTAACCTTTTGTTTGAAACAGATGGAATGACCCATCATTCTATCACATGATCAATTAACACTTCATGAATAACAAATTCAACTTCATTTCTTTAAGAGATGAAGTGGAAATTGATCAAAGTACGAACAACAGTGAGATTGTACCAAAATGAACATAGTATTTATTCTAATTAAAATTCTTCAACTTTAGGGAAATGATTTTGAAAACCAAAAATGTTGTCCTAGTGATCTTATATCTGATGAATCAGATGGTACCCTAGATCATCACAAATTTATGGCTTTGCAATTGTTGGCTTTTTCATAGCCATGTTCTCTACCACTCTCCATCAGAACTTGATGGTTAGATTTTTCTTCCATATCCATATTTTCACCTATGTTCTCCTAAGTGGAAACCCAGTGATGAGTTAATTTGGGTAACCATTACATTTCATACTTTAGTTTTTAAAGCCATATTTTGGTATTCCTTTTTACGATGTGGGTTTCTATTAAACAAACTTTCGAGTAGTAAACCATTTATAAACCCGACGAATTTCGAGGGAGAAATTCATTTTAAGGGGGGTAGAATGTAACACCCCGAGATTTTATGAAAATTATTCTTTTAATTTCATTAATGTCTTGTGTTTTATTCTACACCAAGATTACCTTGCGCTATACGCAACACCGTATTAGCTTGCAGTATACACAATACTATTCTTGGATCGTGTTACACACAATTTTGATAATAGTTATTCTACGCAACATTGAGTATATATATATATATATTCAAAGTATAAATGAAATATGGTTGGATTCTGTTATACAAAACAATGAAGTATTCTTTAACAACACGCAACCCTGACTTGGCTTACATTACACGCAATCATGACCTTCCTCGATAGCGTGTGTTGTACACAATACCAGGTTTTAATAAACAATGATATATTATTATAATATTGTCATGAACTAGCCATTATGAATATTATTAACGATAGTTTGAATTTCATAACATTATTATTCATCTTACAGATTTTCTAGAACATGGTATAAGAACAAAATAAATTTTTCGGGTAAAATAAGTATTTTTCAAAAAATGCAGTTTTGCCGCCTTTTGATGGCGCACCCACTTTAAATCTAGTTTTTGAAATGTTTATAGGTTCAATTTGACAAAATAAAATTCTTCTTTTGAATCATGATATAAAAATTTATATTAGATACTGTTTTGATATTTTTCCAATAACTTTCATATTTTAATGAATAGTAAAAACACGCTATATTTTAATTAAAAACAACTTTTTTCATCGTAATATATTATGTGGTTAAATTATAATATTGAATGGTTTTAAAGTGTAAATAGAATATATTTTTACCATTTAATATAATGTATGTCATTAGCATTGAGTTTACCTTGAATTTGTAGGTTAAAACAATTCAATCTTTTGCAATGTTTTAAAGAAAAACCCGTTTTCTTTCGACAACGGGATTAATTTTAATTTAATTTCTTCATATTTTCTTTATTGAATTTGGAAAAATGGATTCCATATTTGGAATCAGTGGGTCCAAATTATTTTAATAAGCTACTTTTTATTTTTGGGCATTGTGAATGTAACTACGGAACATTTTATTTACTATAGTTAAAGGTAAATCGGGTAATTAAGGGTAAATATAAGATTATAAAATTACCGTAACACTTGTAAAAATCATATTGGATGGCTAAAAGTAGACCCATATAACCTAATGGTCGGATTAGATTCGTTTTATGGACTTCTTCCATGAAAAGAATTTAATTATTATTAAAACCAAAGAATGTGACCACATGTCACTTTCTTAAATCTTATAAGTTTAATAATTTTAATTTAGTGAACACCTTCATGAAACTTCGAACCTGAGTAGTCTACAGAAAGCTAATACAATTATCTACATCATAGGAATTTATTTAGAATTTTTAGGGATTAAATAATTATCATTTATTATGACACAAAGATGATGCAGTAATTATCTTATTAATGAAATATTGACATAATTGATGTTATAAATACCCAAATAAATGTAATCTGAGACTTTTTATGACCTAAAGTAATTTTATAGGTTAATATGACATGTTAGTGTTGATATAAGTAACTTTTTTAGAACTTATCATTCTGTTATAAATTTCATAAAAATCATGTACCAAATAGTGTCAAAATTGACATAAAGTAGTTTTTAAAACAAATATTATATATTTAATTGCTATGTTATTCCTAAAAATCTAAGGTTCGGCCAAATGACTTAGATAAGGTTATATATATTAATAATAAACAAATTTGGGTTCGTTTGGCTTGATATAGTATGTTTATTAACCATATAGTGTAAGAAAACAAAAAGACACGGTAAAAGTTAAATTATTTAACTTAGAGTTAAATCTAATTGATATGTTTAAAATAATAAACTAAACTTGTATAAATCCTATTGGATGTGAGGATTTCGACCCATCCCCACTTTAGCTTCGAAATAAGACCCTTTTTAACCATTATAAACCGAATTTGACCTTAATATAAAATAATATGTTTAGTTTTTCCAAAGGGGCCCCTCTCCTCCCTTATAAAATGGCACATCCTCCCTCTCTTCCTCACACAACATTGAACTTTAAAGTTTGGCCAAACCCTACAAAATTATCTTCTCCACTTCCCTAGAAACATCCTAGAGGTTCTGGTCTTCCTCAAAGACCAATTTTAGTGCCCTAAGAGGAGGTCTCAAAGAGGCGCTTCAAAGAAGAGGTAATTTCCGTTTCCGATTCTTTCACCTTTATTTCTTCTTCCACTCCTTCTTCTTAGGTTGTTTCATTATGAAGTAATAACATCAGTATCACTCATATACTAATATGTTATTATAATTATGAAACAACCCTATTTCATCATCTATCCATCCTACGGAAAATGAAATCACCGCGCGTGCGTACGTACAGAATACCGTCTCCACGCCGTGGTGAAATCTATTTTCCACCACCACCTTACATGGATGGGTATAATGGTGTAAAGAATAACTATACATAGTTATTATAACATCATATTTATTCTGATATATTTTATCATCCACTCCAATTCAATTCAATAATTATGGAAACGATATCGTCGCTCGTGCGTACGTACGGACTACCGTCTCCACGACGCGATGAGATTCATTCTCCATGTTAACCATTTAAGAGTGATTATAAAGTATATATAAGAAATAATAATGAAATATATGACATTATATAGCTACTGGATTTATGTATATATGTATTTCATCTACTTAATTCCATTCAACTCAATAAGGAAATGAAAACAGTGTTCATTCGTACGTACGACCTACCGTCTCCATGAACGGTGTATTTCTTTCCATTTACTAATTTATTATATATATGTTTATTCTGAATATATATTATATATAAGTCATGTTTTATATTCTGTAATTAAGAAATTATGATCTAAGTAATCATATGAATAATTACAAGTCAAAACACGGACGACAAATGAAACAATTTTACCCAAAATGCTCTTTAACATAGAATTTACAAAAGAAAGGGTAATATAAAGTCATAAGTGAACCATATATGATATCATAACAATGAGTATGATTCTGGAATAAGTCAATGACATTATTTAAATCATTATACAGGAGTTTCGTACACCTATGAAGAAAATCGGACCTAAGGTAAGGGAAATATCACAATCTCATTTTTATCCGAGATTGTTTATACTTTGTCATTTACTGGGGTGTATTTTATCATCCAAATCCATGTTTCCCCAATATGTAATATTTCTATCCTTCTACAATAGTTTATATCCAATTTTACCCTTTGGTGAGTTTTTATTAAAAGATATGAAAGAAATCTTTTGTCGTTTTTCGTACGAGGTACTTTTTGACTTTTCCGACAAAAGTACGAGAAGAATGTTTTTTTAACATAAACGGCACAAACAGATTTTTGCGGTTTTATAAAGCCTTATTTTCATGAAGCTTCCTCCAAAATATTTCATGACTATTTTCAATAAAATCTCTTTCTTTTAAAATTGCATGATGTTTTGTGAAAAGAAATTGATTTTGAAGAAGAAAGGATATTTTCCTCAAGAATTCATTACAAGTGTTTTATCAAAATTATTTTCCATCTAAGATAATAAAGGGTTCTGTTTCTATCCATATTTTTACATTGATTTGACTATGTTGTGATGGAATTATGTATATGAATTCATTTATCTTATATGAATGGTTTTATGATGTCATGTTGATCAAGAATTCCATTTTTATTACATGGGTTATGCAATGATGTATGATTTATGATTTTGTGCCACACATAAGAATGGTATCATTATGAGATGGGTGGGACCTATATATCCCTCCAATGCATTGGGTAAAGATTTTATATCTCATGAGATATAAATGGCTGGAATGGTAGGTTATACCGGTTCAGTGAAACAGGACTGAAACGAGGGTGAATCGGTTCAGAAAGGGACTTTGTCCACTAAGATAGTCTTAGAAATGTGTCTTGACTAACAAGAAATGATTCTCTATGATTATGTGTGTATTCCACAAAGTTTAATGTTTTAAGTTATTATTATTGTGATTACATTTCACTGCCATGAGTTATCCCAGGTTATGAAACTATGATCTCTTTTACAGGTTAAGATTTCCAAAAGTTATGTGCTTATGTATATGATGTGATTGATATTTCTTTTGTTTACCCTTACTGAGCATTTGAGCTCACCCTTTTATGTTTACCTTTCCCCAGGATATAAAGAAAGGTTTAGGTATAAAAAAAAGAAGATCTTTATGGGAGATGTTGAAGATCTTTTACCAGGATTAGAATATTATATTCCGAGTTTCCAAAGACATTAAACTATTACGATCCTTGTGTGTGTGTTTTTGTTATGTACTAAGTATTCCGCAAAATTAATGTAATGTCCATGTACGTCAGGCTTTGGGTCTCTACATTATTTCATCGTGGAGTTATAGTACTCATGTTATGTTTTAATCGAACAGTTTTTTTGTCTGATTATGGTTTTATGAATCGTGTATTTTTCTTAAAAGTTTTCCGGCACTTGTTAGGGTTGATCATGGTTTAGCGGTGTTTGTTTTGAGATGTAAATTCCTGCAAAGAATTTTAGGCTTGTAGTTATACTAACGTTCATTGTTGGGATCATGTTATTCTCTGAGGTTTTTCTCAAGTGTACGGGGTTATTGGTATGGGTTGAAAGTTCCAAGTTTTAGTAGAGGTTTTATTTCACTCATGCTATAGAAGATAGTTTGGATCGGTTGAGAGTTCCTGTGTCACCCACCCCCCCTCCTGGGGTGGTATGTTTAGGTGTTAAATTTATGCGCTAGTTAAATTCTTATGGTGGGGAGAACCCTCTTGTGTTCTCCCATTCTCTTGTGGTGTGGTTCCTTTCAGTATCAGTCGGGCATGGATTCTTACTTTGTCCATTATTCTGCTGGGTGACGTTCTAGGGGCAGAAAGTGTCTGTGGTGGGGAAATTGTCACACCCCAAATTTCTAATTTATTTTTATTTTATTATTTCTGGGTTCCACTTTCACGCGTTAAAGATCAGGCTAGGACCTAGTTTAAAAATTTCTGACATGGAATGTTTTTGGTGGGTTTCAGACCCGTGCACGGGCAACACATGGTTAGTAGTGATGGTGCGGTCACCTCAGGTGCTTATTTTGGGTTCCCAAGTGAACTGCGTTGAGGCGCACAACTTGCGTGCGCATTTTTTAAGTCATGCGATGAGCGCGTGGGTACCCGATTTCCAGAATTCGATAATTAATTGGATTATGTTTTAAAAATAATGGTTGTTAATAATAATAATATCATGTTTTTTTATAATTATTATAATTATTATTATTATTTATATTATTATTATTAATAGATTTATTATTATAACTTTTGTTATTTTATTAAAATCAAAAAAAAAGTATAAACCCTAATCTACCCGTGGGCCGCCCCCTCCTTCAACTTCTCTATCTGTGCACACCAGTACCCCCACCACACCCAGTCCTATCCTCCACGCCTCCTCCCCTATCCGACCACCTCCTCCTCCAGGCGGTACCCCGCCAGCCTCGCTCCGCGTTGCACCCAACCCCCAGCATTATCGCGCTCACCCAGGACCCCACCTCGGCCGGCCTCACCTCGCCCACCTGATCTTGCCACCCTCTACTCCTCTAGCCTACCGCCTCACCCCGCCACATGCTCACCCTTTGTTTTTGGCTAGCTACCTCACCATATCGCGCCTCTGGTTGGGCTGTGATTCGAACTTTCCCCCTCACCGCACATCCGTCCAGCCAACCGCTCTGCGATTTTCTCCGAAAAACTCTATCCTGATGACCCACAACTCCTTTCCTTCGTTAATCATCTCGTTGGTATATCTCCTCCTTATATCAGAGTTTTACATTAATTTTTCTTGAAGACCTTATTTTTTGTGGGTAATTCGTACATTTATTTTATCGTTTAGGGTGTGTGATTTGGACCACGATGTTTTTCTCTCCCTTTCGTTAAGGATCTGTCGTGTCCTCTCTTGGTTTGAGGTAGGTAGTTCCATGGTTTTATTTACACAGTATAATTTATGCTTGGGTGTTTTGATCATTTTATTTTATGTGATTCGCCGCTTTTTTATACCCATAAAGTTTCCTTCTATAGTGTTTTTAATTTTTTAGAATTAGCCAAAAGCATGTTTTGGGTCAATTCCTGGTTCGAGTCTGCAGTTATTTGATTATGTGCCAAATCCTGTTATGATATTGATTATGGAAATTTTGATGGGGAATTTATTTTTATGTTAATACAGTTTGATAAAAAAATTCTTTGAAGGTAAACATTTGGTTATGATAATGTTTATGTGCACTTGGTTCATTTGATAAAATACTATAGTGTTCAATGTGGAATTGAGGGTTTTTATGAAATTTTTAACCTTGATTATGTTGTGTGTCGACAGAGGTTATTTGTATACATGTTATGGTTTATAATTTTGGTATTTTTATAACTTTCTTATCGTGTTATGCTGTTAAAATAAAAAGGGGGATCATTGGTTTTTAATATGGTGGTGTGAGTTCTTTTCAAATAACTTGAGTGGTTGGTTTTAGTTTCAAAGTGGTAGTTTTGTGGAAATAGTGTTGGTTGTTTTCCTGAAACATAGGCATATCATTGGATGTTGGAACTTCCATGGGTACACTCAGTGCACTCATGGACATGCCTTCAAGTGAAAATGACACCTTTAAACTAGTGTTTCCTTAAAACCATGGTTTTCTAATTGGTTTTTGTCTCCTAAGTAAGATTCGATCCTTTGTGTGGATTTTGTGAATGGTTTAAAGTGTGATCTCAAGGGTGTGCTAGTTTGTCTTGACAATATAAATGTTTTATTTGTGTAATGTTTTGGGTAATGTTATGTACAAGACAACTTAAAGGCCCGTTTGGATCTCCAATTAATGGGTGAAGTTGTGTTAACTTTTAGAATGGTTTGTGTTTGGAAAATTTTGTTTTCCTGGTTGCAACATTACATGTTTTTAGAATAATTATTTCGACATGGGTGTTTCATGACAACCCATTTGGCACTTACAGCTTTAATGTAATGTTTTCGTTGACTCTTAGAAATGACGATGTTTTGATTACTATATTCCCATATAAAAAGATTAGTATTTTTAAAAAGGTATCAAATGGTTTTAATGATTTCACGGCATGAAGGCCCATTTGGAACCTTTGATCATATGTTAAATATATATATATATACATATATATACTAGGGAACCTCTATAGGGGGGATATACCTTATGGGTTATCATATGGAGTGTCTGTGTTTGGGGTAGGAAAGTGCGGTGAGATGAGTCATGCGTGTGAGGGCCTCCAACTTACACAGTATTATTGTAACCACCATGGGTTCCTAGGAATCTTTCATAGATTGAGTGATGGTTGCGGACCAACCCAGATTAGACGGGTTGGTACCCCCAAGATATGTTGTTAGGCCAGGTGGACATTTCCACTGGATTGGTCAGTTAGGGTGGCTAGTTGGTTATAAACTTAAGAGATTCACCATACACTGATAGGTGGTTCCAAAACCAAGTACGTTCAGGGGTCTTCTAGGGATGTTTAGGATCACCCATGGTTACTGGATTATTTTCATTTCTTTTTTACCTTTCATGCACTGATCTTGTTTACTTTACATGTGGTAGTTTATTTTCAGCTTTCACTCTTACTTGTTTTACTCTAGCACAACATTTATATATTATGTTTTGGATTCTATTTATAAAATAACAAATGATTTTTGAAAATTGTATGTAGCGAGTGTTGGGTTTTAAAATTCGAAAAACGTGTTGCTTATTTTTCAAATTTCAAAACCCTAATTTTGTAATTGTATTTCAAACATGCATTAATGAATTGTTTCGGGAAAGGAGATGTTGGATTCTATGGTCTATCAGGGAAACCCAAATGAGCATTTTTAATGATCACACATATCGTTATCATTTTAGTTGCAGGATTCCTTTCTCATGTTTTCTTGGCAGGGTTTCTCATTATTAGAGCAAAGTCGGCCTTTGGTCGGGAGGTGAACTGAAAGGTCATGTCGAGGTATTTTTAGTTTAATTTTCATTATACTACTAGTATTATGTATGTTGACTGTTTTTTTTTTCATGGAACAAATTGTTCCCAAAAATTAAAATTTTCATTCCCGACACTAGTTTCCAGCCCGTGGGGATCGGAAACGCCCCTCGGGCCATGTCGCGGACCAGATCAGGTGATCAATTCAGGGTCGACCTGGGCTGGTTCATCACAAAATGATATCAAAGGAGGGCCTTATTATTTTTGGTGTCCAGTAGATAGAGATTAGGATTGTCGGGACTTAAGAGGTAGGTATGGGAAGGACGTCATGAAACCTCAACCATTCCGAACCTCGAGTGGCCAGGGGTAGTCCAAGAATTGATTCCTTGTTTTGTTCTTTTATGTTTTATATTGAGGGATGAAAATAATGGAAATCCGATGTCACATCATGATTTCACATGGAGTAGTGAACCATGTGGAGTCTGAGTACACGGTTTAAGTTCCTCCTAGTTGTTGGTTCTTCCTTGGGGAATGACCCACTACCATTTTTCCAGGTTAAGCATGAATACTAGTCTCTCACTTCGGTAATTTGATGAAAATTGCATGTTGTCTTAGTTATTGTGGTTGAAAGTGAAATTTTAAAAATGAAAAGGGGTTTTTTAAATGAGAACTATTTATTTTAAATGGCTTTAAATTTGTGAAAGGTATTTTTTTAAATACTGAAATATCTTGGTCTAAAAATATGGTGTTTTCTTGGGACTGGTAGAGATATGGTTTGGGTGCAACCTCAAGTACTCTTTTTATGAACATTTTCACATGTGAGGGAATGAATGGGAAGTGCATGTTGGTGCGTATGGATGAAAGAATATGAAGAAATGTGAAAATATTTATGGGATTTCTGGGGTGTGGACTTGGAATTAAAGGCTTTACCTTGTTTTTTTTCTAAAGTGATTTCAAATAGGGAAAATGATTTTTGAAAATCGAATTTGGTTTGAAAAGTGGGTTTCGTATTTGGAAAGTGGCTTTGAAATAAGGTGGTTTTGAAATCTAAAATTAAAAAGGGAATTTTGGTTGTGTTTATATTTTCTTGTTTATTTTGAGATGGTTTTTTTTATGAAGGTTCTCTATTTGATGTTGCTTCGGCTTGATATTGGTTTTGGTTTTGTGTTTTATATGTTGTTTACAAAATGCTGCCCAGAAAGGTCCCCATGGTTTTTGATAAGTCATGCCCAGTTTTTGGTCCTTCTGAGACATTTCCTATCCTTCACGGTGATCAGGGTCTGTTAGAAGATTAATAATTGATTGAAGGGGTCGAGCACGTCTTCTGTGTTTTTGGAACTCCTGAAGCTGTCAGAGTCCATGATTTTTTGGGTCTATTTGAAGGTCCAGCTCTGGAGGAATATGAGTTGGTTTCCCCACCATCAATGCGAGTTGTGATGACATGGGATGTCTTTAAATCCATCTTCGT
Source organism: Viscum album (assembly GCA_963277665.1). Taxonomy (NCBI): domain Eukaryota; kingdom Viridiplantae; phylum Streptophyta; class Magnoliopsida; order Santalales; family Viscaceae; genus Viscum; species Viscum album. The sequence continues at coordinate 1,391,542,166 of OY728130.1, read as the reverse complement.
CTGATGGTTTATACCTGAAGAGGTAAATACAATGAAAATGGAAGAGCACATGTGTATTCAACAAGGCCAACGGACGGTGAAGGAATATGTCGAACATTAAAAGGAGCTTGTGTCTTTTTTTTCCGAAGGTAGCATTACAGCATTTGATGAGGTCTTCTCTCTTCATTGGGGGTCTTCATCCAGAGATCAAAGAGTGGGTCCTCCTTTATAAATACCATCATTTAGAGAAGTTCATGGTTGAGGTGTTCTTAGCTGAACTGGTCTCTGTAGCGCAGGTTCTTGGAAATCCAACATATACAGTTACTCATGAAGGTTCCCCATCTGGCGAACAGGATGTGCCAGAGGAACTTGTTTCAAAAGATTCCTATGTAGTGATTTTGGCTTCTAGTCTATCAGACCATTTAGTGATGTGCCACCAGTGTGGCCAGTTCAGGCACATCAAACTGTCATGTCGCATCCCTCCAAAGACGTGTCATCATTACGGGTGCCTGGGTCTTCTCGAGAAGTTCTACTGGATGCGTCGCCTTAAGAAGACGCTTTGACTAGAAAAATTTCAATGCCTAACAGTGAGGAAGGAGAGGAGTTAGCCATCAGATCCCCAGCCATAGGCCTTGGGGCAAAGCTCGCGCTCCGTCACTAGTTTCCAGGGGTGTGAAACCATAGTCCGGGTCTCGTGTTCCATGTTGGAAGTAGAAAATTTAATGTCATTTCATTTTTGTTCATTTACTGTTAAAGTTTTAATGTTGTTGTAAGTTCATTGTTTCATTGTGGAGTTATAGTATACATGTTATATTGTAATCGAACAGTTTTTTTTTTCTAATTATAGTTTTTGAATCGTACATTTTTCTTAAAAGATTTCTGGCCCTGTGAAGGTGTTAAAGATTGTAGTTATACTCAGGTTCACTATTGGGATCATGTTCTTCTCATAGGGTTTTCTCTAGTGTTTGGGGATTTTTGTATGGGCCGAGAGTTCCATGTCTCAGCAGAGGTGTTGTTTCTCTCGTGCTATAGAAGATATTTTGGATTAGTTGGGAGTTCCCGCGTCACCCCCACCTCCTAGGGTGGTATGTTTAGGTGTTAAATTTCCACGCTAGTTGAATTTTCGTGGTGGGGAGAACCCTCTCGTGTTCACCCATTCTATTTTGGTGTGGTTCATTTCAGTTTTAGTTGGGCATGGATTCTTGCATTTTCGATTGTTTGGCGGGGTTACTTTCTGGGGGAAGAAAGTGTCTGTGGTCGGGAGAATTTTCACACCCCGACTTTCTAATTTATTTTTATTTTATTATTTCTATGATCTGCAATCTCACGGTAAGGATCGGGCTGGGACTCGGTATAAAAATTTCTGACATGTAATGTTTTTGGTGGGTTTGAGACCCGTGAATGGGCACTGCGTGGTTTGCAGTAATGGTGCAGTCTCCCCAGGTGCTTCTGCGGGTGCCCAATCAGACTACGTTGAGGTGCGCAATTAGCATGCACGTTTTTTCTAAGTCGTGCAATGAGCAAGCTGGTACCCGGTTTCCATAATTTGATAATTAATTGTATTATGTTTTGAAAAGAATGACTGTAAATAATAATAATATTATGTTGTTGTTATTATTATAATAATTATTATTATTCTTTATATTATTATTATTAGTTTTATTATTATAACTATTTTTATTTTATTAAAATGAAAAAAATTCTAAACCCTAATCTACATGCCCCACCCCCCCACCCAAACTGGTCTTCTCCTTCGCTCTACCTGTGGCATGCTACCTTTTTATTACATAACTTTTAATTACATTTTACAACCAGAGGATCTTTACAGTCTAGTGTCCTGGAAATCAGGAATATAATACATGAAAACAACATAAACAATTATTCTAAACCACTTGCATGGATTAATCATAGGTTTATCCTATGTACAACTATTGCATCTCATATCCTAGGGACATTCATCAAAGTAAAGGGTGAGCAGAAGGCCATGTAAGGATAAACAAGGGAATCATTTGACTTATGTTAACAATAAGAACTTGAATAACAACATAAAGACATGAGAAATAGAAGTATAGGCATATCATAATGAAAATAACTTGGAAACGAACTTGAATATGTTGATACAACATTTCATTTAGAGATCTGTGAACATATCACCAAGGTCTATCCCCAAGGTGTCATAAAAATTACCATGGTTATTCACCAAGGTATCGTAAAACTTTTCATCTCTAGAGATTAATTATTTACCCAATGCATTGGAGAGATATTTGGGAGAACCCTTAATATGTATTTAATTTAATGTGATACACATATATCATAACAAATATTTCATAAATCACCCATAGATAATAAAATAAATGGGGTCATTTCTAAATTGTGACGTTTTAAAAGTTCTTAAAAATAAGATTGTTAAGTCCTTTAAAACCCCTGGAAAGGGAGTGAGGGTTACATGTATGTCAATTACAGAATCAAATATATCATTTTTTATAACTATGAACACCCATAGAAACGAAATTGGTATGGGTATTTACATATATAAAATAAAAGAATTTTATTAGGGAAAGAGAGAGAAATTTTGGGATGAAATTTCTGCAGCATAACAGCTATATAACATGGTTTTAGAAAACATTGAAAAGAGAGAGGATAGGGGTAACCCACTCATAAATAATTAATAATACAGTATGGGTACCGAATAAGATCATGGTATGGATATTTTAATGACATACCACATTAAAAGGAAATGTGAAATAAAAGAGAATATGTGATTTCTTTTACGATAAATTTGGTAGCCTAACAACGTCACATAAAAATTCAGAAAACAAAATGATGAGAGCGGAAAGGGTACCTCAACAATTACACATAAAATGTACAGTAATGAAAACAAATAAGAACATTCCCTCAACATAAAGATATGGAAACTAGAAGACACAACATAAAGGAAGTCATGACTTAAATAAAGGAAGGTGAAAGGATCCCTTACCTAGAATAGTAACTTTGAATGCATGAAGGTCAGGACCATGGGATGCTTGAGGGTACCATGGGAGGACTCCTTGGTATGTAAAGAGACCATAACTTCACTGGGGAGGATTTGGAAATGAAATTAATGAGGGAATGTCTTGGTATTTATATGAGAAGTGAGGGGACAAGTCATTAATGGCCAAGGGACACCTCATCGGTGGTATTGGAAAAACATGGGCTTTCCCATGGTATTTTCCCATGGTATTGGCCACTTGGGACACCTCATACATTATATTACAATTCATAAGTCTAACAGAATGATTATATAATTATTAAATTCTTAATGATGTCATCAAACACCCAAAACTAAGAACTGTATTTTCACTATTCACCAAAAATTCAACTTGTCCAGAAAAATCCCCCAAAATCACATTAACCTAATATTGATGCTCTAAATTCAAAAATGAACTCCATTTTATAAAAATAACTTTATAATATTTTTAATTTAATTTTTAAATAAAAACACTATTCACCCGAAAAAAACTAATACTTAACCAATAATTTATGAAACAGTTATATATCTATTTTATTGAATCACATTACTTATTCAAGATTCCTAAATTATATTAATACTTTTTTAGGTGAGGTCACTAATCCATTTGGTCACATTATTAATCATAAACATAAAATGACTATTCATAGTTCACTATTCATAAAAAATTATATTGATCTTATTAGACTCTAAATTTCTTACTAAACATAACTGTACAAGACCATTTTTTGAAAATCATTACACATTATTAATTATTTAAGGTTTACATAAATATTTCAAAAATATACTTTTTCCAAAATCCATCAATAATATATATCCTATACTTATTCGGACATTTGAGATTCACAAACATCACCATAAGAAGAAATAACAAAAAAAATATATTTATCAAAGGATTACATAAACCAGTTATGTTATCATTACATAGCCCCTTATAACACCATCATAGGACCCAAGTGTACGGTGTGCTATGGTGATAGAATCTAGGGGAAGCTCGACCAACATTGTCCGAGTGGTAATTTTTATCAGCTAGAACTTCTCCTGAAGGTGATTCTGTTCCAGCTTCACATTATGATGTTTGTCTTGGGTTTGGTCCAAAGCAAAGCTTAGTGGTTCTACCTCCTTACCATGTTTTGTCAGATGGGCTTGGATTTGCCCGAGACTACTAGATGAGGCCATCAAATATTTTTTCTATATTAACTAACCAAGATCACTTGTATTTATAAAGAATAATTGTAATGTTAAGTGTTTAGTTTCAATGATCATATTGTCCAATGATCATATAACATTCAAACCCCAATAGTCTCATTTAATAATACTCACTTATTTAGTTAAAGAATATAGTTTTTTTGAGTATAAATTAAAATAACACACAAAATTAGGAAATAAAAAATATTCAAAATTCCGAGTCGTTTCATTCTTCCCCCCTTAAGAAATTTCGTCCCTGAAATATTAACTCATACCCTCAGAAAAGAAAAGTAGTGGGTACTTCTACCTCATAGAATCCTTTGGTTCCCACGTGTCTTCTTCGCATTTGTGGTTTCTCCACAACACCTTAACAAGGTGGGTAGTCTTGTTACGTAGAACCTTGTCTCTACGATCGAAGATCTCCACCAGCTGCTCCTCATAAGAGAGGTCATGTTCTAGTTGTACCACCTCTAGGATTAGTACATGTGAAGGGTCAGGTATGTACAACCTCAAAAAGGATACGTGGAAGACATCATGAACTTGTGCTAGATTTAGAGGAAGTACAAGTTGATAGGCCACTGCTCCTACGCAATCAAGGATTTCATAGGGGCCAATGTACCTAGGTTTGAGCTTCCCTTTCTCCCAAACCTCATGACTCTCTTCCAAGGTGATATTCGAAGAAATAGCTTTTCACCAACATCAAACTCCATATCCCTTCGACTGTTGTCGGCATAGCTTTTTTTCCAAATCTGAGCAGCCTTAATTTGTTGTTGGATGGCATGGAATTTTTCTGTCATTTCTTCCTCAGTATCAGGACCAAGAATCTTTCTCTCACCAGCTTCATCCCAACAAGTAGGAGTTATAAATCGCTTCCAATAAAGAGCTTCATAGGGTGCCATTTGAAATCTCTAGTAGAAGCTATTGTTGTAAAATAACTCAACTCAGGGGAGATGTTGATCACATCCACCTTTCAATTTCATTGATCATGTTCTCATCATTTCCTTGAGTGTTTGAATAGTCCATTCATATAGGACATCAGTTTGGGGGTGATAGGCCACACTGAAATTCAATTCAGTTCTCAGAGGATGTTGAAGAGTTCTCTAGAATTTTTTTGTGAACCTTGGATCATGATCATATATGATAGAAATTTGAACTCCATGCAGCCTTACCACTTCCTTCATGTAAATCCTGGAAAGATGATCAAGAGATAAATCTTCCCGAATGGAGATAAAATGGGAAGCCTTAGTGAGATGGTCCACAATAACCCATATTGCATTGTTTCTTTTGGATGTTATTGGGAGACCAGTGCCAAAGTCCATAGTGATATTGTCCTACTTCCATTCTGGCATGGGTAGTGATTGAAACACCCCTTTAGGAAGTTGTCACTCTGCCTTCACTTGCTGACAGACTAGGCACCTTGTAGTGTAGTCAGCAATCTCCCTTTTCATATTATCCCACCAAAAATGATCACAAAGGTCCCTATAAATTTTTGTGCTTCCTGTATGTATAGAAAAAGTAGAGTTATGAGCTTCATCCATCAATTCCTTCTTTATTTCCACATTAGATAGAACACATAGCCTTGTACGAAATTTTATTACTCCTTCTTGATCAATACTAAACTCAAAAAACTTCCCATCCATTATTGCCTCAAACTTCTTCTATAACGAAGGATCTTCTTTCTGAGCTTTCTTGTCTTCTCTAGTAATGATGGTTGATAAATCATTTGGGTTAGGGTTTATGATGTCCCTCTCTTATAATTCCCATGTACATCTTTACTAGTTCAGTGATCAAAGGATCTTTTTGAATGCTCATCATGGAAAGAGAAACTGCGTCTTTCCAGCTTAATGCATCAGTAACTTTTTTTTCTCTTCTGGGATGATAATGAATTGAGAAATCATAGTCTTTAAGAAGCTCCAACCATCTACTTTTTCTCATGTTCAATTCCTTTTGTTTGAAAATATACTTCAATTTTTGATGGTCTATGTATATATCACATTTCTCCCCATAAAGATAGTGCCTCTATATCTTCAGATCAAAAATGACCACAACTAACTCCCGATCATGCGTAGGATAGATCTGCTCATGATTCTTCAACTGTCACAATGCATAAGTAATGAATTTTTCATTTTTCATTAGGACTCACCCAAGCCCTTTAATAGATGCACCGCCAAAAATAATGAATCCTTCTCCACATGAGGGCAGAGTTAACATGGGTACAGTAACCAATCTCTTCTTCATCTCTAAGAAAATTTCCTCACAATTCTTTGTCAAGATGAACTTGACCCCTTTTAATGTTAACATGGTTAGTGGATTAGAAAGTCATGAAATGTTTTTCACAGACCACATATAATATCCTTCTAGTCCAAGAAAACTACTAATCTCAGTTATTGTTGTAGGTTGAGGCCACTCCTCTACGTCTTTTGTCTTTGTAGGTTCAATTGTGATTCCTTCATTGGTAAAAATGTGCCCCAAGAAAGCAACCAGTTGTAACTATAATTCACATTTTCCAATCATTTCATATATCCTCTCATTCCGTAGAATTCGTAAAATAACCCTTAGATGATCTTCATGCTCCTCACGACTTTTGGAATATATCAGAATATCGTCAATAAAAAATACCACAAAGTTATCAAGGTAGCCCTTAAATACCCTATTCATCAAATCCAAAAAAATATCTTGTTCATTAGTCAGTCTGAAGGGCATAACAAAAAACTCATAATGCCCATATCTTGATCGAAAGGCAGTTTTCAGAATATTTTTTTTCTTCACTCTCAATTGATGATAACCAGATCGATGATCAATCTTAGAGAAGAATTGATCCCCACAAAGTTGGTCAAATAAGTCATAAATTCTTGGAAGAGGGTATTTTTTCTTTACTGTGATCCCATTCTATTCTATATGATCAATGCAAAGCCGTATCAATCCATCTTTCCTCTTCACAAAGAGAACTGGTTCTCTCCAAGGAGACAAACACGGTCACCCCTTCTCCAAATGATCTTGGAGTTGTTTTTTTAATTCCTCTAGCTCTAAATTTTCCATCCTATAGGGGGTATTTGATATCGGATGAGATCCAGGTATGAGTTCAATGGATAACTCTACCTCTCTTTCTGGGGGAGGTCAAGGTAACTCCTCAGCAAATACATCAAGGTATTCCTGGACGATGGGAACACTTTCTATCCTTAAACTCTCATCTCTTTCTTCTTCTTCACCGATCAAATCCATAAAGAAGGATATATGGGGCTCTTTTAGACTAAGATCAGGTTGAGATATCTCTCCTTGTTAGATAACTGTAGGTTTTCCATTCAATACTACTGATATTTCCTTTCTTCTGAAATTGATTTTAGCATTATACATTGAGATATAGTACATCCCTAGTATAATGTCAAATTCCAGCATGAGAATGACTACTAGATTTTTGATAAGATTGATCTCACTAATGTAAATACTAGAGTTTCTAAACACTGATGATGCTTGGATAGTCCCACCAGGAGTCCTAACAGATAACTCTACTTTTTGAAAATCGGGGGTTGAATCTAAATTTTTTGCAAACATGGAAGAAATAAAGGAATGTGTAGAACTATAATCAAACAAAGTATTTTCTAGCTTTGAGAGGAAAACACGAGTACCTACTACCACATTATTTGGAGCTTCAACATCAAATTTCGTGATCGCAAAAGCATGACCTTGAACCCTTGGCCTTTTCTAAGGCTGATGGTGGTTCCCCTCCACATCCTTCGGATTTGGATAGTGATTGGAAAAGGGCCCACGTTGTCTACAATTAAATCACTGGACATTAGGTAGGGCCTGCACCATATTCCCCTTGTCTTTTGTGTTTGGAAGTTGAGGTGTCACCTCACTACGAAAATTCCTCTCAATATGGTCATCTCTTCCACACTTGTAGCAATTCCCGCTCCTAAGCAGGCAGTTCCCCAAATGATTCTTCCAATATTTATTACACATGGGAAGTTTCACTTTCTTTCCTCCTCTTCCCTGATCAAAAGTCCTCCCTAATATGGGATCCATCTATCTCTTCTTGTCATTCAATTTATGAGACCACTGTGTATCGCCACACTCCATCTCGACTTTCATTGCTCTTCGCACGATATCCTCATAGCTATCAATGTCTTGGTTACATATATTCTTCCGTCGATGAGGTATCAGACCACTGAAGAATCTATCAACCTCACCATTTGTATCCATGACAAAGCTAGAAGTATATTGTGAAAGTTGGGTGAAGTTCAACTCATATCTTATGACAGATTCATTCTCCTTCTACTTCATCTTGAGAAAATCTTACTCCATTCTTATTATCATGGAATTAGGGAAATATTTACTGAAAAAGGACCTTATTAACTCTTCCCACTCCATAGATTCATCTTCCACTCTTTTCCTTGTGTTTTAAATCAGTTCCCACCACTGATCAGCTTCTCCTTCAAAACGATAGATAGCCAGGGTGACCTTTTCTTGCTCTGAACAGCAGAGCCTAGAAAATATCTTCTTGATAGAGCTAATCCACTTTTCACTAATCAAAGGGTCGGTAGATCCACTGAAGGTTGGTTGTCTTTGATTAATAAAGGATTCAACAGAAAGTTGTTCCCTTTGTGCTGAGATTGGTCTCTAAACTTGATTCAAGTTATTTCCTATAACATTAGTCAATTGGATCATCATTCGCATATGTGTTTCCATCTTGGATTCTATCATAGGGTCGTGAGTGTATGCTCCATTGTGGTCACCATTTGCATGGTTCCTCCTATTACCTACCATTTTCTAAAAGAATAAATCCTTAGTGAGAAACTTTTCACATTTATAAATCTTTTAAATATATAGGATTTTATGTCTTAAAACATTATTCTTAAATAATTACATTTCTCTATAATTCCTTCATAATGATTTATAAAAAGATTATGATTAACCAAACATATCCCTTCGGAGTGTCGAAACGAAGAGTTCAATAAGGCTCATTGTCATGCACTAGTTCCCGTTCGAGTCTAACTCAAAGCTGTGTTTTCGTGTTTTACCCCTTTGTACATCTGTGCCAGAGCCGCCTCTACCTACTCGTATCCAGATAGGGATGTATTTGTTTGATGAACCACTTACTCAATATTCACCAAAATACCAGGAAGTTTTCCTATATTTAAACTTTTCTATAGGTTTCTCCCTAAAATTTTCATATCCTAGTTTCCATAAATAACTAAACTATCCTTTGGTAACAACTATGACATCCCGTCTTTTTATTACATAACTTTTCATTACATTTTACAACCAGAGGATCTTTAAAGTCTAGTGTCTTGGAAATTAGAAACATAATACATTAAAACAACATAAAACACTCTTATAAACCACTTTTTTGGTATTTATCATAGGTTCATTCTATGTACAACTACTGCATCTCATATCCTAGAGACATACATCATAGGAAAGGGTGATCAGAAGGCCCAGTAATGGTAAACAAGGGAATCAGTTTACTTATGTTAACAATAAGAACTTGAATAAAAACATAAATACAGGAACAATGGAAGTATAGGCATATCATAATGAAAAGATCTTTGAAAATAACATGAATATGTGGCTACAACATTTAATTTAGGAATTCATGAACATATCACCAAGGTCCATCCCAAATGTGTCATAACAATTACCACGGTTATTCACCAAGGTATCGCGAAACTTGTCATCTCTAGAGATTAATTCTTTACTCAATGAATTGGAGCGCTATCAAGGAACACCCTTAATATTTCTTTACTTTCATGTGAGACACATATATCATAACAACCACGTCATAAATCACCCATATATAATAAAATAAATGGGTTCATTTCTAAATCGTGATGTTTTAAAAGTTCTTAAAAATAAGACCGTTAAGTCATTTATAACCCATGGAAAGGGAGTAAGGGTTACATGTATCTCAATAAAATAATAAAATATATCATTTTTGTATAAATATAAACACCCATAGAAACTAAATAGGTATCGGTATTCACATATATAAAATAAGATAATTTCTTAAGAGAAATAAAGAGAAATTTTAAGACGAAATTTCTGCAGCATAACGTCCATATAACATGGTTTTAGAAAACATTGAAAAGATAAGGGAAAAGGTTAACACACTCATAAATAATTCATAATACAATATGGGAAACTAATAAGATCATTGTATGGATATTTTAATTACATACCACATGAAAAAGAAACATGCATGAAAAGAGAATATATGATTTGTTTTATGAGAAATTCGGCAGCCTAACGGTGTCACTGAAGAATTCAGAAAACAAATTGATGAGAGTGGAATGGGTCTCTAAAAAATTATACATGAAATGGAATGTAATGATAACATATAAAAACATACCCTCAACATAAATAGATGGAAACTAGAAGATAGAACATAAATGAAGTCATGACTTAAGAGGAGGGTGAAAGGATCCCTTACCTTGAAGAGTAACTTAGAATGATTGAAGGTTGGTACCTGGGAGGCTTGAGCAAACCATGGGAGGACTCCTTGGGAGGTAAAGAGACCTAAACTTCATTGGTGAGGATTTGGAAATGAAATTAATGAGGGGATGGCTTTGTATTTATTGGAGAAGTGAGGGGATAAGTCATTAATGGCCAAGGGACACCTCATCGGTGGTACTAGCTAAACCATGGGCTTGCCCACGGTATTTTCCCATGGTATTGGAAACTTGGGACACCTCATAACTTATATTTCAATTCATAAGTCTACCAGAATGATTACATAATTATTACATCATTAATGATTTCATTAAACAACCCAAACTAAAAACTATAATTTCACAATTCACTGAAAATTCAACATTTTCAGATAAATCCCCAAAAATCACCTTAACCTAGTATTGATGCTATGAATTAAAAAATGAACTCCATTTTATAAAAATAATTTTCTGATATTTTGAATTTAATTTTTAAGTAAAAACACTATTCATCCGAAAAAAACTAATACTTAACCAATAATTTCTGAAACAATTATTTACCTATTTTATTGAATCACATTTCTTAATCAAGGTGCCTAAATTATATTAATACTTTCTTATGTGAGGTTACTAATCCATTTGGTCACATTACTAATCATAAGGGTAAAATCACAATTCATAATTTTCTATTCATCAAAAATTATGTTGATCTTATTAGACTCTAAATTTCTTACAGAGCATAACTGTAGAAGATCATTTTTTGAAAATCATTACACGTTATTAATTATTAAAGGTTTACATAATCATTTTAAAAATATCCTTTTTCCAAAATTCACCAATAATATACATTCTATAATTTTTTGGTCAATTGAGATTCACAAACTTCACCATAAGAAGAAATAACAATTTTTATTTATATCAAAGGATTATATAATGCAATTAAGGTCTCGTTACATATCCCCTTATAACACCAGTATAGGACCTAAGAGAAAGGTGTGCTAAGGTGATGGAATCTTGAGGCAGCTCATCCAACATTTCCCAAGGGGTAATTTCAGTCAGCTTGAACTTCTCTTGAAGTCGATTCCGTTCCAGCTTCACATGATGAAGTTCGGCTTGGGTTTGGTCCAGAGCAAAGCCGTGTGGTGCAACCTCCTTCCCATGATTCGTCAGATGGGATTCGATCATCCCGTGACTACTGGATGAGGCCATCCAATCTTCTTTCTATATAAATTAACCAAGATCACTTGTATTTATAAACAATAATGGTAACGTTAAGAGTTTAGTTTCCAACGGTCTTATTGACCAACGGTCATATAACAGTCAAAACCAAATAGTCTCATTTAATTATACTCACTTCGTTAATTAAACAATATAGTTTCGTTGAGTATAAATTAAAATAACCCATAAAATTAGGAAACAAAAAATATTCAAAACTTCAGGTCGTTACACCGCCTCCCACATCCGTCCTACTCCTCCTCCTAGAAGTACCCCGCCAGCCTCACTCCGTAATGCACCCGACCCCCAGCCTCGCCGCACTTGCCCAGGACCCCGCCTCGGTTGGCCTCACCTCACCCACCTGATCCCACCACCCTCCGCTCTTCTGGCCCACTACCTTGCCTCACCACACGCTCACCCTCCATTTTCGGCTAGCTGCCTCACCCCATCGCACCTCCGGTCGGGCTGGGGTTCGAACCCATCCCCTCACCGCACTTTCGTCCAGTCGTCCCCTCCGTGATCTTCTCCAAAGAACCTGATCCCGGCAACCCACAACACCTTTCCTTCCAATAATCCTCTCCTTGGTATATCAATTCCTTAGTTTGGAGTTTTTATTTAATTTTTTTTGAAACCCTTATTCTATGGTTGGTAATTCATGCACTTTTTTCATTGTTTAGCGTGTGGGATTGGTCTACGACATTTCTCTCTCCCTTTCATTGAGGTTCTGTCACATCCACTCTTGGTTTGAGGCAGGTAGTTCCATGGTTTTATTTTCTGCAATCGAATTGATGCTTGGGTGTTTCAATAATATTATTTTATGTGATTCGCGGCTTTATTAAACCCATACATTTTCCTGCGATAGTGTTTTTAAATTCATAGAATTAGTCAAAATAATGTTTTGAGTCAATTCTTGGTTTGAGTGTGTAGTTATTTTATTATGTTCCAAATCTTGTTCTGGTATTGTTTATGGCTATTTTGTTGGGGCGTTTATTTTTTATGTTAATAAAGTTTGAAAAAAATATAATAATTTGAAGGAAAATATTTGGTTAGGATAATGTTTATGTGTAGTTGGAACATTTAATAAAATACTATAGTATTCAATGTAGAATTGAGGGTTTTTATGAAATTTTTAGCCTTGATTATGTTGTGTGTAGGCATTGGTTATTTTTAAACTTGTGTTTGTTTATAATTTTGGTATTTGTATAACTTTATAATAGTTTTAATGTGTTAAAATAAAAAGGGGGATCTTTGGTTTTTAATATGCCAGTGTGAGTTCTTTTCAAATAATGTGAGCGATTGGTTTTAGTTTCAAAGTGGTAGTTTTGTGAAAACATTGTTGGTTGTTTTCTTGAAATTCATGCATGCCATTGGATGTTAGCGCATCCATGGGTGCACTCGGTGCACCCATGGACTTGCCTTCAAGTGACAATGACACCTTCAAACTAGTATTTCCTTAAAACATTGGTTTTCTAAATGTTTCTTTGTCTCCTAAGTAATATTCAGTCCTTTTTGTGGATTTTGTGACAGCTTTGAAGTGTTATATCGAGGGTTTCACTACTAGAAAAATATCCTATAGCAACGGTTTGAAGCCATTGGTATAGGCCTCCAAACCATTGGTATATCCTATACAAACAGTTTGGAGAACCGTTGGCTAGTAAGTCGTGGGGATAGGTGTATACCAACGGTTTTGAAAAAACCGTTGGTATAGACCTATAAAAATGTTTTTAAGAACCGTTGGTATAAGTAAAATGAAAAATCTATTCCAACGGTTCCATCAAACCGTTGGTATATATATTTCAAAAAAGAATCATTTTGTTGGTTTTGATCCCAGTACCTCTGGTTAATGATTGAACAACCTAACCACTAACCAAACATGACTTTTGTGAAATTAATTTCATAAATATATATATGTATTATCAGAAATATTTTCATTTTTGATTTATTTAATGTTCTCTATAATAAGATTCTATAAAAAATAAATGTATCTATACCAAAGGTTCTCAAAACCGTTGGTATAGAACTATACCAATTGTTTTGAGAACCGTTGGTATAGATTCTTTGATTTTGGGACCTAAAATAATGGTTTAGGATGATCCGTTAGTATAGGGGGGGACCTATCCCAATGGTTTTCCCAAAACCGTTTGTATAGGGTCTCTATTATGGACCTATACCAACGGTTTGGCCAAAACTGTTGTCATAAGTCCATGATAGAGACCATATACCAACAGTTTTGGAGAAATCGTTGGTATAGGTCCATATAAGTGACCTATACAAACTGTTTCTCCAAACCATTGGTATTCGTCCCCCCTATACCAATAGTTTTTGGAAAACCGTTGGTATATGTTCAAATTAGTGACCTATACTAAAAGTTTTGTCCAAACCGTTGGTATAGGTCCATATAAGTTGACTATACCAATGGTATTCAAAAAATCATTGGTATAGATCTTATTTCCACTAGTGTGTGCCAGTTTGGATTAAAAATATTAAAGTTGTATTTGTGTAATGTTTTGGGTAATGTTTTTGGACATGAAAACTTAAAAGGGCATTTGGATCTACTAATTCATGGGTGGAGTTGTGTTAACTTTTAAATGGTTTGTGTTTGGAAATTTTGTGTTCCTGGTTGGAACATTAAATGTTTTTAGAATAATGATTTTGACATGGGTGTGTCATGATGGCCCGTTTGGCTCTTTCAACTTTAATGTAATGCTTGCGTTGACTCTTTGAAATGATGACATTTTTATTACTGAATGCCCATATAACAACTTTAGTATTTTTAAAAAGTATCAAATAGTTTAAATGATTTCATGGCATGAAGTCCCGGTTGGCACCTTTGATGATATGTTATATATATTTATATATATGTATATATATACTGGGGAACCTCTATAGGGGGGAGGTATTCCTTATGAGTTATTGTATGGATTGTCCCGGTTTGGGGTAGGCACGTGTGGTGAGATGAGTCACGCATGTGACGGCCTCCTACTTACATAGTATTATTGTAACCACCATGGCTTCTTGGGCATATTTTAGAGATCAAGTGACAGTTTCTGACCAAACTCAATTAGATGGGTTGGTACCCCCTGGATTTGATGTTAGGCTATGCGGGCTTTGCCACTGGATTGGTCAGTTAGGGAGGCCAATTGGTTATAGACTTAGTAGCTTTACCATACGCCGAAAGGTGCTTCCAAAACCGAGTACGTCCATGGGTCTTCTAGGGATGTTTAAGATCACCCATGGTTACTGGATTATTTTTATTGATTGTTTACTTTTCATGCACTGGTATTGTTTACCTTCCATGTGCTAGTTTATTTTCAGATTTCACTCTTACACGTTTTACTCTAGTACAATATTGGTATATTCTATTTTGGATTTTATTTATAAAATGACAAATGATTATGGAAAATTTTATATAGCGTGTGTTGGGTTTTTAAATGAGAAAAGCGTGTTGCTTATTTTTCAAATGTGGAAAACCTACTTTTATAATTGTATTTCAAACATGCATTAATGGATTGTTTTGATAAAGGAGATGTTGGATTCTGTGGTTTATCTTGGAAACCCTACAAATAATATTTAATGCTCACGTCTATCTTTATCATTTTAGTTGTAGGTTTCCTAGCTCACGTTTTCATGGTTGAGTTGCTCGTTATTGGAGAAAAGTCGGCCTTTGGTTGGGAGGTGACCGGAAAGGTCATGTGGAGGTATGTTTAGTTTTATTTTCCTTCAGCTACTAGAATTATGTTTATCGACTGTTTTTACTTATTTTTTTTCATTTTCATGGGCCAAATCGTTCTCAATGATTAAAATTTTGATGCCTGACACTAGTTTCTAACTTATGGGGATCAGGAACGCCCCTCAGGCCCTATTGTGGACCGGCTCGGGTAAACGGTTCAGGGTCTACCTGGGTTGGTTCTTGAAAAGTAATAAAATAAAAAAAAATTATGAAGAAAACATGACACCTTTCAAAGTAAGATAAAAATAAAATAATGTTCACAGTGATGGAAATATCATTATCATCATGTATGCTAAGAATATAAATTTCATTTTATCATTTGTTCAACCATTCTATATAAAACATCTAAAAAGATTTTATTTTAAATTATGTTAAAATAGTCATAAATTTTACATTATAAATATTGTTTCCATACAAATTCTTTGATAAAATCATTATAAAACACAAACATAGAGAAGAAAAAAGTTTAGGGGAAAACATTAAAAGATGTCTTTTTAAAGAAAATACCCTTATTAATTGGGAATAACTTCAAATTTAATCCCTATGAATGATGAACATTAAAATACATTAAATATCATGATAATATATTAATTCAAGATATAACATGAATCATGGGTTGTATATACACAATATAAAATAATAATGGTGAATAACATCAAAATATGCCTCAATGAAATAAATTGAGATGAATTCCCTTAACATGAGTATGATTCTTCATGTGTGTCTTTATATTCCTAAATAATAAAACATATTTTAATCATTATATTTCATGATAATTTTTTTAAAGCTTATTTTTTTCACTTATTTCAATTTTTTAAATATTTACTTAGTCAATTAATTTTACAGTGACTGTTTTGATGTTTTTTAGATTATGAGTCATAATCGACTTTGGTATATTGAATATGTTCAAGGATATTTTTACATAAATTATACATTTTAAACCAATCATTAATGATGTTTAGGAAAAATGAACTGATGTTATGATCACAGAGATGGTAGGTTGTACGTACGCGTCAGTAATGTTTCCATTTTTCAATGATCATTACGGAAAAAAGTTAATTAATATTTAACAATTACATAATAATAAAAATATAAAAAATACCATTTTATTTAATTATATAAACTTATATATATAGATCATTCTTATGATGTGGTGGTGGAAAAAAGGAATCACATCACATTGTGGAGGCAGTAGTCCACAGGTCCACGAATGAAGTTAACATTTCTCAGTTTGTGAAAAAGGTATGAAATATAATGTTTTATTATATTTATAGAGGGATAATTTTTTAATTAATATAATAAATGTTTTATTTTTATCATATATATTCATTATATTTTCCTTTATTACATTCTATATAATGGGTTAGTGAAAAACTAATCACATCACCCCGTGATGCAGTAGTCCGTCAAACACATGAGCGACATTATCATATTAGTTATAGAATGTAGATTTAAAATTTATATATGATATAATTACTCCATAGTTATAATAATTATATATATATATATATATATCAAATATATACTTTACATCCATTATCATAACTAATCATGAGAGGTGATAATGGAAAAATGAATGAAGTCAGTTCATGAGGAGGTAATCTTCCGTACACAAGAATGATTATTTCATAACTCAGATGATATAAGGGGGAAATTTTTTATGTTATTAAATAAAAATAAATTTTTTATTATATGGAATATACTGAGGCTATTATATAATCTCGATTCAAAGAATAATGGAAGGGGTTGGATAAAGAAATAAAAAATTCTCATTGATGAACATTACCTCTTCATCAGGTATGTTGCATAGATTTACACCAAAATCCTTCCTATTTTGGATTTATGATCAAACTAAGGATTATAGGATTAGTTTAGGTTTTTTATGATATGATTTAGTGTTTTTTTATTTAAGTGGATTTTGATATGTGAATAATGGAATGGAGTAAATACCCTTTTATAATGGAGGAGGAGTGGCCTTCTTGTAAATACCTGAACTTACTTACTATTGGGATGCCTCCATTACCTCATGTTCCTCCAAAAATAAATAATAATTGACTTGAGGTTTAATGTTGTCTATAAAAACCTCCACCATAATAACTAAACATGTTTTTTTCATGTAATTCCTTTTTCTTTGAATTTAATCAATTTTACCATTTTTTTAACATGATAACTTGTATATTTTTATTTATATAGGTAATTAAACCGTTAATAAAAAATTAAAATGATTGTTATCATATAATTTATAAATAATGATTATAAATATTAAATAAATTTTATTAAATAAAAATTTGAAGTGTGTGTGAAATTAATTTTAATACAAACACATGTAATGCACAAATCCCTGTTTAAATATTAATCATGGTAATAAATTTCAAATTATATCTCAAATAATTATAGTAAGAATTAATTTTTACCTTATAAAATAATATAAATTATTGGTATTCCAAATATGGAATCCATTTTTCAAAATTCAACTCACATAAGTGGAATAATTTAATTCAAATTAATCTTGCCGACGTGGTGAGGCAAAGTTTTTTTAGAAGACTATTCTTTAAAAAGGGAAGAATCTATATTAAATATATGAATAATCATAATTATGGAATGAAAATAAATTAATTTTAAATGATATATAATATATAATAATCTATTTAAAAAATTCACCATTAGGGGTATTTAAATTAATTAAAATGGAGAAGCATTATGCATTTTAAAAAATAATAGAAAACTCGTTTCTAAACCCCTAAAACAAACTTATACTAAAAACGAATAATTTTTTAATAAGTAATTAATTGGATAAAATATATCTAAATAATTCTTATTTTACATTAAAACATATTCAAAACATATTTTCACTTTTAAATTAATTTTTTTATTGAATGGAAAAGATAGTTTTAAAAAAATCAGTATTTTTGACTATTCACTGAAAATAATCAATTTCTAGAAGGTCCCTAAATATCACACAAAGGAAATTTATATATAAAAATTACTAAAATTATTTCTATTTTATCAATTTAATTTTATAAATGTTTCAAAATTTAATTTTCAATTATGTGTGCAAGGAGCGATTAAACCGTCATTTAGAAAAATGTTGTTTTTTCTAAAAAAATTGTTTTTATTTAAAATTATTATTAATTTATTTTAATTCAATAGATAACTATAATTTTCATAATATATTAATTACTTTTCAAACACCTCATTCCAAAATCTTGGGGATTACTATTACATTAAATGATAATATTTTTATAATATTTTATATTTTGTTTAACCTTTTTATTGTGTATTTTGTACAATATTGACAATAAAAATATTAGGGTAGAGTACACCAAAATCTATTTAAATGATTATATTTATTCATAAATAAGTATATATTAATGTATCAGTGTGTTAAATTTTCTTCTAATAAGTTTTTTTTTTGCGTTCAATTTATACTATACAAAATCATTTATTTTTTTTGAAATCTTAGGGTGTTACATCCTCCCCCTTTAATAATTTTTTTCCTTGAAATTTAAAATTTATCTTAGTCATTCAAGGATTTAAATTTTAAAATACTTTTTTTGTAAACCTATATATTCAAATAGATTTAATAAATTTTCCTTTTAATTAGATAGAAAGGGGAGTACAAAGGTTTTATGGAATATTATATAACTAGGTTTCTAAATAGAAAAACATTATTCGGATGTGAATATTTGGAAATGGAATAAATGTGTAAATATTTATAAAGAGTAACTGAGGTCATTGATCATAAGAAAGTTAATGACCAATTTAATTTTAATGGCTTTAAAACCATAAATCATTGATGATAAAAAAGACCATCGGTTCATTAGAAATGAAGGTACTAGGATAATATTATTGTTTCAAGATCCTTTTCGTGGATTTTAGGAATTCTTTTACCATATTGAATATGATAATTTTTAAATAACCATAATTTATGTGTATAATTTCATCATTTAATTAATTTCCATAAAAACCACAGGTTTTTTCCGAACTATGAATATTTAGGATTAAGTTTGCATTCCTAAAGCACTAAAATAATTTTTTAAATACTCTATAAATATAAAAGGTATAACAAGTTATTCCTCTTATATTTATATATTAACCAAAATCAAAATGGTTAACTCATTATAAGAGAATTCGAAAAAGTGAATAAACTTTCATTTGGTATAATAATATTAAAAATTAAACATTAATATCCAAAGTTTAACATAAATTATTCCATAACCCAATATCAAAAATAGCCTTAATAACATAAAAATTAAAGACTCTTTTAACCTGAAGGCTTATCTCATACCTTTTATATATCAAGACCAAAAATATAAAGATCTTCTTTTGAAGTAACATTAATCACTTAGTCACCAAATCAATTTTCAATATTATGGTTATCTAAAAGATAAAACATATATTATAAATATCAAGGATAATATAAACCCTAATGGTTTTAAATACAATAAATATTATTTATGAAAATTTTAAATTCATACTTCATATTAAACCATATCTATACAAATACTTAAACCAATTAAAATGTCTCCAAAAATGTCATTAATAACTTTAATATCTCATCGCTTAAAACCTAAATTTTTTTTTCTAATACATTGAATTTATTATTATACAGAATCTTATATATATATATATATATATGTATATATACTATGGTATAGATAACTCTTAATATAACCTCAAAATAAAACATCATAATCTCTAAATTTATCTACTCCTACCTTTGATACAAACTATATGGACCAGGCTTAAAACATTACATGATATATAGTTTTATTCACGAAATTACCTTCTTTCACTTTTATGATCTTTGTAGGTTTATAGTTGTAAAGATTCAGGACATACATCATACATAAAAAAACATAACATACAAAGTGGACACTTTTTGATAGTATCCATTTCCCCAATAATATAATTTTTTTAAAATAAATTGTGATTTTATTTCATGGAAATCCACCACAAATTTTAACTTTACCTTTTACCTTTTACTTAAAATCTATAAACCCTTTTAAAAAAATTCAAAAACATAGGATAAGCTCAAAATCAAATTAAGGGATATAAAAATAAAGGAAACTGTTAGTTCAATAAAAACCTAAATACCCAGAAAATCGTTACCATTAAATCAATTTATGTTGATAGAAATAAAAAACAATTCAGAATAAATCCCACACACATTTAAGTCAAATAAATCCTTTAAAACCCATGTCCAGTAATAAAAACACTGTTTTTTTATTTAGAACATAATATGCATAAAACACTTTCCAAATATTTTGTATTAGTATAACTATATGTCTGACTTGAAATATAATCATTAATCAATTCATTAGAGAGCTATAATATGGCTCACCATTCGTATTGGATATATAAGGCACACATTTGAGCTATAATGTTGATCAACCATTCATATAATCTATATTTGGATCATCTATTTTTTATACAATATAATGGGCTCAACCCATCATATCATCTAAATAGAGCTCACCCATGAGATATAAGAAGGCTAAACCCTTTGTATAAGATGTATTGGGCTCATCCATTTCACAAAATTATCAATTACCATTTCAAGAATAAAATACTTTCATCAAAAATCCCATTTAAAAACACTTTTAAACCAAAATGAAAAACCTTTTTTGTAAAAAAATAACCTTTTAATTGAAAACCACATTTTTAATAAAAAAATTTACTTTTCTTTGGAGAACACATTTTTAATAACAAAATACCTAAAAAGGAAAATGAGTTATATTTTAATAGAAAATTAAATCTTTAAATGGAAGATAAGAATTAAATAATTATCACGGTGGAGGAGAATTCATTATCAATGCGTTTGTTAAGAATAAAACATTCATATTTTGGTTTTTTAAAATGTAATGTATGAAATATGTGCAAATATTACTTTTTAAACACATTGAATACAATGAAAAAGGAAACATAAAATGTACATTTTTAATATTTTCTTCCCATAGTAAATCATTAAAAAAATAAATTGAAAAAATGGATAGTTAAGAGAAAGACTGAGAAGGAAAAACTCTAAAATATTATTTTTTTAAAGTAATGTTATTTATCAATCGGGAAACACTCAAATAATAAGCCCTATGAAATAATAACATTAAAAACATTAAATATCATCATAATGTATAAATTAATTATAAAACACGTCAAATGGGATGTATATAAAACTTATAAAAGAATAATGGTTCTTAACATCAATACACACCTCAATGAAAGGAAATTTAGATGAAGTCCCTTAACTTGAGTCTGATTCACCATGTCTGTCTTTATCTTCATTAATAGTTAACTTATTTTAATTATTTTCATGCACGATAACATTTTTTAAGTTTATTATTACATTAATTACACTAATTACAATTTTTTATTCATATTCATAATCAATTAATTTTATATCATATGTTTTGATAGTATTTTACTTCTATGTCAAAATCGACTTGGTAGGTTTACTATGATCAAGGAGGTGATTATTTGAACAAATAATCAATAATATACATGAAAAACATTTCCATTTTTCAATGATCATTATGGAAGATTGGTAAATAATATTTTTATTTTTATATCAATCATAATATAATAAATAAAATATTATTTAATTATATATACTTGTATATATTATTACTGTGATATGGTGACAGAAAAAGGAAACACAACACCTCATGGATGTGGTAGTCCACACATACACGATTGACATTATCATTTCTCAGTGAGTGAAAAAGGTAAGATATCAAATGATTTATTATATTTAAATATAATAAATATGACATGAATATAAAAAATATTTCATTTATATCACATATTTTCATTATTTTTATCCTTATTACCTTTCATGTAAAATGTTTGTGAAAAATGAACTGCATCACTTCGCTAGGTGGTAGACCGCCGTACACATGAATGATGTTATTGTATCCTTAATATAATATAAATTTAAAAAGGTATATATGATATAATTCCTCCAAAGTTATAATTATGTTATAAATATAATATATTTATATACTTTATATACATCATTATACCCAACCGTGAGAGGTGGTAATGGAAAAACAAACAATATTGGTTCACAAGGTGGTAGTCTATCGTACAAATGAATGATTATTTTATAACCCTTTTTATGGAAGATGTAAAAGATATAGTTTATTAAATTAAAATAAAACCATATTAGCATATATAATATAATTAAAATTATTATATAATAATGTTTTATGTATAATTGAAGTGGTGTAGAAATAAATATGACAAAAACTCTTGTTGATGAACGTTGCCTCTTTTTTGGTTATCTTACATAGGATTTAACCAAAATCCTTTTAAGGTTGGCTTTCATCCCTAGACATTGCTTCTACGATGAGGGGAGGGAAGTTTGGATGTTTTTTTGGAAGGTTTTGGTCAATAAAAATGACTTGATAGGAGTGAAGTAGTAAGGGGAGGGAATTCCCTTTTATAATAGAGTAGGAGGTGCATTCTTGTAAATACCCAAAATTATTCACTATATGGAGGTTTCCCTTATCTCACGTGCCTCAAAAATTAAATAATAATTGATGGAAGGGTTTTTTTAAATAAAAACCTCTACTAAAAAATAAAATCATTTTTATCATGTTATTTCTTAGTTCTAAAGTTTACTCGATTTTACCCTTTTTTTCCATGGTAACTTATACCTTTTTATTTACCTAGGGGATGTGGTATTCAGATGACTACTTGGATGTATTTTTCTTCTGGTTTGGTTGTTATTTTGGACCACTTTTTTAAGTCTTGTTTTCTTTATTCTAACGGTTATCGTCTTTCCCATTTCTAAAAGATGATCTTATATTCTTTGTTCAATGAAATGGGGCTTGACCCTCGGTCTTTTTATGAAAATTTAAAAAACCTAGGGAATTTATCCTTTATGAATAAAATTTAAAAAATATTATATTATTTAAAATATTTATTTTAAGTATTAAATCCAATTTGGTAATTAATAATCTTATATTTTTCAGAAATTAATTTTAATACAAACAAATGTTATGCACAAAACCTTATTTTAACCTTAATTGCAGTAATTAATTTTAAATGTTTTGACTAATATTTATGAAAAAACATTAAGTTGATATTATTAGATAATATAAATTATTTTTATTCAAAATATTACTTCTATTTTTTTATATTCAACTCATATAATTGGTAGAATTTAATTTCAAATTAATCGCATAGATGCGGTGATACATTAGATTTTTAAGAAGAGATTTCTTTTGAGAAAAAGATATTTCAATATTAACTCTATGGATAATAATAATTATTATATGAAAATGATTAATATATAATAGTATATAATATCTAAATTTCATTTAAACCATTCCCTATAAGATATTATTTTATTTAATTAAAATTAATAAACATCAGGCATTTTAAAATAGTTTTTATAAAAACCAATTTTTAAACCCAAAAAACAAACTTACACTAAATAAAATATAAATTTGATTAACGAGTAACTAATTAGGTTAAATATAAAATAATAAAAATTATTTTACATAATAACATATTGAAAACTTATTTTTACTTTTAAATATCTTAATTTATTGATGAGAAAAGATAGCTTTAAAAAAATCTGTATTTTTTTACTATTCATTGAAAATTTTATATTTTCCAAAAGGTCCCAAAATTTTACCCAAAGTATATTTTTCTACTAAAATTCAAAAAAATAAGTTTATTTTTTCAAATAAATTTTCTAAAATTTTTGATACTTAATTTTAAATTATGTGCGCAAACCCTGATTAAACTAACTTTTAGAAAAATATATTTTTTTAAAACATGTTTTTTCAATTAAATGATTCTTATTTTATTTCAAATCAATAAATGAACTTAATTTTCAAAATTTATATAATAATAATCATAAATTAAATTTCAATGGATTTGTGATAACTATTAAATTAAATAATAATATTTCAATAATATTTTACATTTTCATTGAACTTGGTGTTGTGTGTGTTGTACATTATTAAGAATAAAAATATCAAGGTTGAATAGACCACAAGCTATTGAAGAGATTAAATTTGTTCATAAATAAATATATAGTATTGTATTGGGGTGTTAAATTCTCCATTAATATTTGATTTTTGTTTCGTTTACTCTATCAAACATAATTTCCCACTTTTAAAATATTTGGGTGTTATATTTCTAAAGAGGTTTATTTTTTATAAATAGTAAAAAATATTGATTTTTAAAAAATGTAACATCAATAATTTTAATAAAAGAGATTTAAATATTCCATTTTGATTGATATTTTTTTTAAAAGTCACATAATTTTCAATTTATTAAAAATTATCCAATAAATTCCACGTGAATCTATATTATAATTCATTTTGGTATAAAATCATTTTATACTTAAACGGGTGTTTTTCCAAAAAAAATATTTTTCATTGCGCTTCACAAACTTATTATAAAATTATTTTTTAAAAAATATGGGAAAATTGAATAATATAAAATTTATTAAATATTTTGAATCTTTGTATATAATTTATTTATTATGGTCCATTTCATTTTTATCCATAATTAATAGTTGTAATTGTAAAAGTTTTTCACTGTGGTAAAGGAAAAAATAGGTTAATCAAGGTTGAAATTATGGGAAATGCTGTAAAATGTCTAAAAACATTCATTTATCGCATTTTATATCTTTATTTAATCCATAATAATCATAATCTAAAAATTCATACAATTTTATACCATATTATTTTTATTTTGAACTTCATATTATTTTAAGTAAAGAGTCATTTAAAAATGTCATTCTCTCCCATTTATTCCATTGTCATGGATTAGATATAGATAAAATGATATATAAATGAATATAAATTATAAAATGGATGAATAATAAAATATATTTATTATAATATTTTGTTTTTAAATTTTACAGGTGGTATAATTACATTGAATGCTTATGCAATAGTGATATAATGCTTGTACAAGTAGTTGCAAAGGAATGTAACATAGTTCTAAAATTTTATAATTTATTTTTTTGATTATTTATTTTGTTACATGAATTTAATAGATAATTAAAATTTATAAATGATGTTTATATAGTTTATATTATATTTTTATTGTTTTATTGATATTTTAAATTCAAATCATGTGGATTGTTCAGAAAATAACCTTAAATGGTATTTAATGATTCAGAATTATTTTTATATCATAAGATAATCATAAAATTACAATATTAACTCATTATGATTGGAAATTTTCTAGATATAATTAATGTTCCATTTATGTTCTAATTGTAATATTTAAAATAACATTCAATATTCTTGGAGAATGAAATTTTTAACCATAGTTAATGTTAAAAGGGTTACCAAGGGGGTTAAGATAAGAGATAAGGTTAAAAATTCTACATAGACGTGTCAAAATTCTATTATTTGAATTTATTTAGATCTTATACTCTTTATATTTAATTATATGAAACCTTTTATATTTCTAGAATGTGTTGGGAACATGTTATATATATTAATATTTCGTGTATTTATAAGATTGCTACCCACCTCACTTAAAAAAAGAAACCTCCAATTAAATATTTATAACACCTATTTATCAATTTTTCTTCATCAATATCTTCAAAAATTCCTTCCCAAACATTCAATACTTGTTATATGACATTTAGTGTCACAAAAAGGCTAACTAAGATGGCTTAAGGTGTAATCAAAAGGGGGTTTCTCATAGAAGAGGTACAACTCTCGACCGAGTATTTTCGTGATTATTTCTTCTTTCACCACCTTAATTTATAATTGAATCATTATGATATGATAGAATATATATATTAAATATACTAAAAAAATTTATATTTATTTCCAAACCCACTATCCTCATCTATTCATCCTATTAGAAATTAAAATGTTGCTCGTACGTACATGTGGACTTCCACCTCCAAAAAATGATGTGATTCATTTTTCATGTCCAACTTCCATGGATGATTGTAAAATTTTATATAATATTTAAAAATTATATTTTTATAATTTTTATTATTATATAGATTATGTAATGAAAACCCATTTTACTATGGTTAACCTATTACTGTTGTTTTGGGATTGTAAACCAAACATCCTCAAAATATTCAGTGTAAACATAATTGATTTATTAAATAAATTAATCAAGGTAAAAAATGAGTAAAATGACTAATTACAATGAAATTAACATGGAAAAAAATATTAATCAATTATAAAAATAATTTAATTTTTTTATTTAGGATTTATAGAATGTACGAAATGATTCGTGGGTCGAGGTAAGGGGTTTCCCTTTAATAACTTGTTTTAATGTTTTTCATTCAATATATTTTACCTCCATAGCCATGTTCTCAATAATGTTTCAAGAATTATTTCTATATTCAAAAATTATTGGTTTAATTATTATTAATCTATATTTACATTTATGTTCAATGGATTAAAATGAGTCTTCTTGACGTCTTCTAAGGAAGGTCCATTTGACTTTGTAACAAAAGTGTGAAAGGAATATTTGTTTGGTGTTAAATAGTATTAATGTATTTTATGATAATTAAAACTATTCTTTTATTTTAGGATTACATTATATTATAACTTTTTTAATTTCAAATACATGAATATTTCTGATAATATATGGTTTTTATTCTACATTTTATGAAAATAGGAGGATATTTTATCATGTTTTCAAAGAAAGGATTCAATGTTCTTTTAATGTTTTATCAACTATAAAAATATATTTTGATGATTATTATGCTTTACCAAGGATATAATAAAATGATACCATCCACATTATTTTTATATATGGATTATGATCATTCTATTATATTTATTGATTATTGAAAATATCAACATTCTATAGGGTAGTTTTTCAATATAAATGTTTATGTAGATTATATAGTGTGTTTTTATTATTTTATTTCACATGATGAATGAATTGGAATTACTATTTGAAATTAATGGTCCATTATATCCCCTCTATTCATCATTATGAATCATGAGACAAACTATCTTGGTAATTTTTAATATTCCTTAACTATTTATAATTTATGTCTTTTTATGAGGCAATCATTGTAATATTATGATATTTGACATTATGAATACCATCATTATAAAATATATTATTATTATCCATTTGATTATTTTTATTATCCATGGAGATATTTAAATTTTATCCTATGGATAGGTTTTATTTAAATATTTTTATTTAATATTCTTAGAAAATGAGGTTAATATTTAAAGGAAATTTTATTTTCTTCTATGAGTGAAAATATTGTTCTCGCACCACTCCACCTCTCCCCATAGATGGCGTAGATGGCATGGTCATGCCAGTGCCTCCCCTCTTTGGTCATTTTAATCTGGGGTATATTTCTTCTCTACCTTATTAATCCCCTTATTCTCATATTTTTACATTATTCCCCAACCCATCTATACTCCCAAAATTTCCCTCAATTGAGGTTTTCCATAAAGATTAGTCATATTTGGATTATGTTAATTTTTTTGATTTCTACCCTAGAGTTCATGAGGGAATCTTTGATGTTGTATCTTTAACTGGTGGAATTATTAGGTAGGATATTACCCTCCATGGATGATGTCGACAAATTTATCTTTTCTTCTTGGAAATTGGATGATTGGGTAATAATAGGGCTTTTGGATCTGATGAATTCCTTGAAACAATTATCAATAAAATAATACGTAATCTTTTATTGGGAGAGAGCTCCATATGTTATTTCAGGTTCTATTTTTTCCTTATTTCTGGGGTAATTAGATTTTCATTTGAAATGAAATTCCCCCTCTATAGAGACGTGGATTCCCCTTCCTAGTCTACCCCTACCTTTTCATAATCCAATAATCATTCGTATTATCCGTAACATGGTTGGCCATTTTCCTAACTTTGATTAGTGAAATCGTGTTGGTTTTCACCCAATTTCTCCGAGACATTGTGTGTAAGTAAATATTTAAATAGTCAAAATGGATTTTATCGACATTTTGGTTGATGGTGAGATTCTTTGGAAGAAAAAAAATTACAACAAATCAATGGATCCTTTTTTTAAAATTGTACATGCCTGGTTCATGAATCTCTCATATGCTGTCCGGAATTTTCTATTAACTCTTGGTTAGATCCCCTAGGTGTGGTTCATCCCATAATGTCTATAGAGAAGGATGGTTTGATATTTTAGGATGATGATTCAGAGTGAAAAGACATTGTTGGGGAAGATAAGGGTACTCGATAGACGGGGAAATCATCGGTTACCTAAAAAGATGTGAGAATCAACAAAACTAAGCAAAAAATTATGGATATCTATAAACATTTGAGTCAGGACTTCGTCACTAGAAAATATTCAAATAAGGTCCAAGTCAGTGGAAGGGGGTTTTAGGGTGTGCTTGGAGTCCCGAATAGTAGCACAGTGAATACTTCCTCTTATGTTGATGCTTTGTGGCCAATTTTTACTTCTCCTCAAGTGGAAATAGTTGATATGGTGGGTGAGGATGGTCCAACCAAAATCACTTAAGTGTCTTATTTGATGTGTGCAGTAGTGGAACAAGTAGATGAATGAGTCCCTCCACTATGGTAGCCTCCTCACCAGTATGAATCACCTGGCTCAGTTCGGCTACATAAATGTTTTAAAGACTTGGTTTAACTAGTGGTTTGATATTCTAATTAGGAAGGATGAAAGATGGTAATCCCTATGTTTAAAAGAATTATTATGGGTTCTAAAAACCAGGTTGAACTAGTGGTGGTCATCCAGTAAACTAATTATTTACCTATATCAGACATTTATCGGTATAGTTACATGACCAATAATGAAATTCCCAGTCACTTTTCATTGGGTAGTGATTAGATTACGCATGGTAGTGGTATTTCTATCCCAAGGACGATGAAGGGGCCGAATGTAACCCAAGATTCTAGGTGTCACGCAATACATAAGTGGAAAAAATCCGAAGGGTATAAGGATTATTCTTTCTTTGCAAATACCATGGAGAAAAAGTCTACTAAAAATGGTAGGGACAACAAAAAGAATAAATATAGTGTCCTCCAATGTCCCAAAGACCATAATTTTTTATTTATTTCTGATAAAAATTAAATGTAATGTCAATATGTAGAAAAGGATAATGATTGGAACATTAATCACATGCAGGTAAACCATTTGGAAGAGGGTTTAACTTATAAGGAACAAGATCAAACTAAAATTTTCAATATCTTAGGGTCACAATAAGTAGTTCTTATTAATGAATTTAAGATAACGTCTAAAATTGTGGAAGAGTAAAAATATTGATGTTTAGATACCATTCTCTACTCAAATGGAGAAATTCTCTAAGTACCATTCCTCATAAATTATATAAAGAAGGAGGCTAACCAAATATATGAAAGAATGATCCAAATTTAAATTAATGATATTAAAAGGTTTTGGATAAAAAAGAATCACAGTTTTTAAAGATAATTCAATGGAAATAAGATAAATATGTAGGAATACATTCAGACATTGGAGAGGTTGGACAACCATTTTGAAAAAATCATCAAGGAAGACTGGAAAAATAAGGTAACTACACTACAATGGGGATTATATAGAGTGTCTAGTTCTACAGAAACTCATCCTTGTCTTTACTAATTTTTTTATTTTCTTTATATGTTAAATGATTCACTCTCATTTCCTTTTGAGGTTCCCTAATTTTACACAATGTATATTTTCTAATCAAAATTGAATTTTCATTTAGTCTATGAGTGAAAATTTTGTTTTAAGGCATTTTTTTCATGTATTTAAAAGAATCACATAAGAATTTTAATTTTTCCTTTATTATGTTTAATGAGATAGTTATTGAAAAACTTTAGGAAAATTAGTTTCTTTAAAGAGTTATAATGTGATTTTTTTTACATCAAAAATAGTTATGCGAAAATGAAATATTTCATATGTGTTTTCATATTTTTCAATGAAATAATAGTTTTCTATTTTTTTGTTTCAGTTAATGATATTTTTTTAATACCAAAAATTAAAATGGTTGTCATAGGGATTGAAGATGAGTATTAACTATAGAAAGGTATGAATTTCTCCTATGGGGATACATCTTAAAGGGAGATTTTTTTTAAATGATATCAGATTTGAAATTTAAGAATAATATTTTTGATAGAAGAATAGTAACTTAGAAGAAGTGTCAACTATATTTTTTATGTTTATGATATGTAAGAGTTTTTACTATTTACCTCAAACACTACTCTAAAAATATCATTGGAATGTAATAAAGTGAAATTGGTATTGTAAATCATTTATTTATGGGTTTTTTAAGGGAAATTGAGTTATATTTGGTATCAATAGACAGGTTTAGAAAACAATAGCGGTTATGATGTTATTTTAACATAATTTTGATTTCTTATTTAACCTTATATGTAAATATTATATGGTTAATAATAGTTATTGAATATAATATGACATGTTTACGTATATATTAGAATTTATCCTTTTTATAATATGATTCGTTATTTTTTTATTGTATACACCCAATCTATCTATTTTGATTTCATAAAATGGATGGAACATGTAGGAACCAAGTTAATAATGGATGTGAAGGTAAATTTGGTTCTTTTTCAGATGAGCGTCCAAAATGGAAAATTTTTGGAGTAGAAAATCTTGTGGTTTTTTTAACCATCTATTTCAAGTTATGAATAACCACCAGAACCTAGGTGAGTTTATTTGCACACCATAAAATTGAAAAACTGTGATTCAAGGATGTTTAGGTGATCATAATTATAAAGGTAAAAATATTCAACTCCCTACAAGTCAATAATTTAAAATAGGATCTTATAGAAATATATTAAAGTAATAAGAAGATGTTTCAAATTTTGGGACTATAGGCATTAAGAAAATCAATGTCCCAATAGGAAAGATTGTGAAGGATATCAACAACAATATTCAAATAATGTTCTGAATGGTTATATAATGAAGATATACAGACTATGAAAACATATAAAAGGTAAGTATTGTTTTATAATTATTATTTTATATTTAACATAGGAAACATAATTTAATTTATATTTTTAAATATTAAGGCTTGATTTATATTTTTGATTATAGGAAGAAAGTATTGAAGAATAATATGGAAATGACTTGTTAATGGTTTGTGAATAAAGTTATATTATAGTAGTGTCTACATGTGGGTTTTCAAGAGTTATGATAAAGTGTTATTTTATTTAAAAATTTATAGGAATTAATAATAATCATAAGTTTAGTGTAACTAATACTATTTTGATTTTTTATGTTATTGGAGTTCATTTAAAATATTTTTATATATGTTTGCGGTATATTTGACCACTATATTTAACTAATGTTTTAGTGAATGGGTTATTTGAGGAATAGTTATTTTATATTTTTTGTAAATTTGATGATTTATATTAATAACATTTATGGTTAATGTTATATTTTATGTTGAGGTAATCAAGGATAATTGGGATAAAAAGGTTATTACATTTTGGGAACATATATTTTACCATATATATAACTATGGAATTGAAAAGTGATTTGTTGATTAAGTGACTAAATCTATTTTTTATGAAGTTTACTATATTGGGAACATTTTATGATTAATGAAAATTGAAATATTATTAATATGGGGTTTTATTTAAGGAATAAAATCTGAGTTATATTTTGGAAGGATATATAATTTCATTGGGGATTTTTGGAGAATCAAGTTGTTTATGGAAAATATATGGATAATTTTGAGAATATATGATTAGGGAATATATATTTTTAGTACATAACTTTTTGAGTGATTTAAATTGTTTGGATATAAATTTTATATTTATTATGGAAGAATACATGAACAAATATTTCTAATTTTTCAGTTTTGACCTTGGCTATTAATAATTTGAATAGTTTTAAGGGTATTTATTTATAAACTGATTTAGGTTTAAATTTGGATGTGATTATTTATGCTTTAGAGATTAATGGATTATTTACTCATATGTATTTTTATTCATACTGGCTATTATGTTAACTTTTTTTTAAAAAAAGTTGGTTTTGATCAATGGTTAAAAAAAACAAATAAAACATTCATCCATTTATGGATATTATAAACAATAAGAAGTTAAATATAGTGCTTTGATAATGAAAAATCATCATCAATATTCATTTCATAGAGTAAGGATGTGGTATAAGTGAATGCTCATCGAACCAAAAATGAAGGATATAATTCCACTTATAAAGTGGAAATAGTTAATGTGTATATATTTCCTTTAAATAACTATCTAGATGGTAAATAAATATAAACTAATGAGTATTATTCCAAAAAGTAACACTCATCTACCAAGGTATTATTTTTAGAATCACATTTGCAAAAGTGATTCTTATAGAGATGTATCATTGATAATTTCGTGGTCTTAACCATGAAATTAATGTTCACAATAAAATATATATTTGATTTTATTACTATGTTATGATAAATTCACATTTATTGAATCAATTTTAAATTATGAGGATGTAATTTTTATAATAGTGCCAGAATTTAAAACTATTATAATTAAATATAAAATTATCCTTTAAATGAATTATACTTTTGTTAGTGTGTACCACATGAAATACTGATCTTAACCAAACCATGATATACTAAAGAAATACTATTATTTAAATATGATCGTTATAAAATTGTCATTGGATTGGAGAGTTTTAATAGGAGTACCCAATCTATAAAATATTTTTTGAAACTTTTTCTTAATAAAAATGTACTAATTAATTATTTGGAAGTAAGAACATAATATTAAATAAAATAATATAAGATTAAAGGAGATATTTTTTCGTAAAAATATTTTATATGTGAAAAATATATTAATTAAAGTAAATTTTATTAATTAATATAGATGAATGTATTTAATGACATTTAAAGATTTTATAATTAATAAAATATATTAACATTTTTTAAATGGTTTTTACTAGATATGTAATGGTTATATATTCATGTTATTCATCAAAAATATATTTTCATCAAAAATGGTTTTTATTTATTTCTACACACAAATATAATTATTATTTTATTAAAATTTCAGTATTTTTAATTAATAAATTGGGAATCATTTATATGTCATAATTTTAAAATAATAGTAATAATTTTTTTTGGATTTTTCTAAAAGGGTTAATTTTTGGATGAATAGTAAAAATATCAATTTAAAAAAAATTCATTTCATTAATTTTAATCAATGTCATTTATATTTTCTATTTTATTTTAATTATTTTTACATTTAAATAATTTTATTTTTATTAATAATAAACCAATTAGCTGCAAAAAAAAATATATTATTATTTATTTTGGTAAAAAAATTGTTTTTTATGCCTAAAACGACTATTTTTCTAAAAAGGGTTATTTATTGAACTTTACATTCATATTTTAAGATTAATTTTTAATTGATATGGAAATTAATTCATTGAAATTTGTTTTAATATTTTGGATAATCATATTCAAGTTATTTAATAAGATCCATTTTATTTTTATTCATAATGAAGTGTAACCATGGTAAAATCTTATCACCACTACAAAGAGTAAAATGGGTTATTCAAGGTTGAAAAAATAGTATGAGGCATAAAATAACTCAAAAACATTCCATAATCAATTTTTATATCTTTATTTTATCCATAATTATTCTAAATTATAAAATATAACAATTTTATTCCACTTTATTATGATTTTAACCTTTATATTGTTCAAGTAATGAGTAATCACAAAATCTCACTCTCTCTCACTTAATATGTTTTCATGATTAGAATAAAGATAATAATGATATATAAAGTGAAATTTATGATTAAATTGATTAATAATAAATTATATTTATGATAATAATTTATTTTAATTTTTTATTAATGATATAATTACCTTGAAATATTACACAATTCCAACATAGTGATTGTGCAAGTAATAAAAAGAGTGAGTAATTTTTTTAATGTTAAACATAATATGTCTCTAATAAATTATTATGTTACACTAATTTATTTGAAAGTTATAATTATTAAGGGATATTTAAATAATTTATATTCAAAATAAATTATTTTCCTGGTACATTAAATTCATATTTCTTGAATAGTATTGAAAATGACCTTAAATGGTATTTAATGTTTAAAAATTATTTATAAATAATTACAAAATAATAAAAATAACTAATAATTAAATTATATGGAATATTTTAGAGGCTATTATGAATTGTCCATGTATGTTACACTTAAATATTTTAAAATTAATTTTATTCCCTTAGAGATTGGAACATGTTTTACCACAATTGTGGTTAAAATGGCGAACAAGAGGTTTTAAAAAGTAGATAAGGTTCAAAATGGCCCTTAACCTTGCCCAGTTTTTTTTGAAATTAATTAGACCTTATCCTCCTTATATTATAATATATATAAAATTTTGTTCATTTGGAATGAGTTAGACACATATTATATATTAATATTTCATGTATTAATAAGATTAACACCACCTCACTTATAAAAGGGAACCTATGCTCCTATCATCCTCACACCTATAGAGACATTTAGCTCTTAAAATATCTTCCCTTACCAGCCTCAGGTACGATCAGAATAGGTACTGATGTCAGAAGTTTTTTCAATTCAACAAAATAAGTCTATCACTTTGCATCCTAGGTGAATTTCACTACTTTCCAGGTAAGAGCAGTAAAGAGAGATGCCATCTTAAAGAAGTCCTTGATAAACCATCATTAGTAACCAACAAGAAAAATAAATCTTTATATCTCAAGGACATTGTGTGGTTCCTTCTATGAAAAAATCGCTTTTACCTTCTCTGGATCAATTGATAAACCATGTTCTGAAATTATGTCCCCTAAGAACATCCCATCTTGAATCCAGAAATAAAATTTCAAAAGATTTCCATAAAAATAGATACTTCAAAAAATTTCCAATAACAAACTCAGATAATGCTTGTGCTCACTCTCAGATTTCAAATAAACTAGAATATCATCCATGAACACTATAAAGAAAGTGTCAAGATATTGATGGAGTATCTGATTCACCAAAGACATAAAAAATGAAGTAACACTAGTTAGACTAAAAGGATTCACAAGATATTCATAATGGTTATACCTTCTACTGAAGGATTTATTTTTTATATTAGACTCTCAAACATTGAGATGATGATAACCCAACTGAATATCGATATTTGAAAACCAATTTTCCCCTTTAACTGATCAAAAAGATCATCCACGTGAGGAAAAGGATATTTTTTCTTAATCCTTAAATAGTTCAAATTCAGATAGTCCATATATAAATGAAGTGAACTATTTGTTTTCTTGGAAATGAGAACATGGGATTCCTAAGTTGAAACTCTAGGGTGAACAAAACCATTTTCTAACAAGTTGTCAAATAGAAACATGATCACTTTTAATTCTGCTGGTACCATATAATAAGAAGGTATTGATATTTGTTGTGTACCTTGCACTAGATGAATCATGAACTCTACCTCCCTCTTTAGAGGAAGACACGAGAAATCATCTGGAAAAATTCAAGGAATGTCTCAAACAACTACAAGAAGATCATCAAAAGAAGAAATATAATGGGGATCAAATGCAACATCAACACCCAAACACATTAGCTCTGTCAGGGAAGGTCCTCCATGACCAAACATCGAGCCCCGCTCCCCTCGAAACAAATGAGACTCTTATAAGTAGTATGAAATGAAACACACCAATGATAATGATCAACATTATCCCGATGAGTCACCAGAAAATCCATACCAGTGATGAAGTCAAACAGATCCAGATCAAGAATGATAAAATCCTATACCAACAACATATCCACTATCATTAATGAACAAGAAGGAAAAATAAACCCCTTATCTTTCCTCTTACCAAGAGGTGTTGTTAACTCTATTTTAATGGACATAAGTTTCGTTGTATGTTTAAGAACATCAACAAAACATGACGATATAAATGATTGGGGAAACCGGTGTTAAATAAATAAATTCCCACTGAAGAACCAATATGGATAGTACTGATCAATATTTTTAAACCTATATTAAGTTTAACTAGACACTGATCTACTATATATAAATTCATTACTCTTGAGGCTTGTGGCTAGATTCTAGTAGTCATTAAAGATTCTGACTGCACCGCATTATCCTTTGGAGCCAACAAACCCTTACCATAATGATGCATAGTCATTTCTTGATAGAAGCACTATAAGTGACCAACACATCAATAATTGTTGCATGTATTCATGGGAATATGACCATAAAATTTAGTGTGTCCTACCATTCCACATTTATAGAAACTAAGTGGAACTATACCCACTCTAGTAGATAGTGTAGTAGAGGCTCACTGATGAGACCCATCGCCCCACTCCAGTGATGTTCTTTCCACTTCTTATTCTTCCAATGTGCACCACTGATGCTACCACAAAATGGAAGAGAATAGGTGAAAAAATCAATCATTCCTTCCATATTCATTTGTTCTATCAAAGATCTAGCTACCAATTCTTCATAGGTAGAAGAATATACACTTACGATATGATATCAAGTCGCAAACCATGTATGCAATTCTGAGCCTTCAGCTAGTCATTCTTCACCACATCCATGGAAAAACGAACAAGCTCAGAAAAACGATTAGTGTATACTAACACCGAGCTCTCTCTCTATTGTAAAGATTGTAACTCTAAGTACTTAATCAACATTAGAAACTCTTGAAAAAATAACTAAAGGAATATGGGTTTAAAACCATTCCAATACAAGTCCACATGTCTGTCTGCTTGGAACATAGAATCGAACCAATTCTTGTAGGACCCCTCGAGTCCAAACGGTGGGCACATTACCTTGATGTTCTCAGGTGTCTCTTGAAAGTCCAATATTTGATCAATTTTACCAAGCCATTCCTCCACCTCCTGAGTTTATATAATCCCATTAAATAACGGTGGCTTCTCGTACAATAATTCTTGTTATCGATCTCTCTCTCATCCATCTTCTAGTTGTACCTCAACAATAGCATTCTGACGTCATGGTAAATCTTGATCAACAACAATAACTTCATGTATAACTGTCTCAAATCGATTCTGATCTATAGGTGGGTTCCCTTGAGGATAATTAGCTTCACCTTCCTGAGGAACTCGTGGAAGATGTCTCAGAGGCATACTTCTTCCCATAGAAACATAAGAACAAATAGAAAATAGAATAACTCTAATCTCAAAATATAAAACCCATAACCAAAGAATTGATATTTTAAAAACAAAAAACAATTATTGGGACACACATCCCAGCATCCTAGGGAAGCTCTAGTCTTGTTTTGACCAGAGTTGACAACGAACTTATCTCTATATACCACTAAAGTCCCAAAAATCATATCTCTAGTCTGAAATATGTCCCAAGACATGGAATATTGAGGACAAACCAACACTGATAACACATTATAATGAACCGACCTGGGTTACCCTCAAATTGGGAACCCAACCCGATCTCTCACATACCCAAAGGGTAATCTCAATCCCCACAGGTTGGAGAAAAAGCACCCGGTCAATGAACAACACAAAAGAGGGAATGATTTCTCCCAACCGGAAAACAACATGATATATATATATATATACACGAAACATTAAACCAAAAGTGAAGAAAAAAATATATTCCATAACTTTAACAAAATAGAGGAAACAAAAAACTAAAAAAGTGGCTAAATACTCAATGAAAAGTCCCACTACAATGGTCTAAAAAAAACTACTCCAAACGATGGTAGGGATGGACTCCCACCATCTCACTACTGTCTACCCAACCATCTGAAATAAACCTCACTGCCTCACTACATCACCTTGTCATTCCCTACAATAGAAGACAAACAAAGGATTACACACCACCAAAGAGGTTTGTAGGGTGTGAACTAACATTCTCAGTAAGATCCCACCTAGGTGTTCCATAACCAGTCTCTATGTAAAAATCCTTATATATGAATTTTAAATAAAAACATGGAATGATAATCAGTAAAGTCATTTTTATAGAAAATAGGGTAAACATTTCCCTTTTTTACAACTCTAAAAAATAGGTATATCAATTTCAAAGAAAATTTTCCATATAATTTTCCACAAGTTTAAACATACATATCAAGGATAACTCAGAAAGACAAAATAAATATAAAATAGAAGAACATGTATCACAACTGCAAGGAATAATATTGGTCTTGACCACATAAAACATATACCATAATCAATCGAGTGCCCAAATTCTGATCCTAGAACAATGGGCCAAGGAAGTAGAAGAATATCCGATGAGTAAACCCCCCCAAAACATCAATATCAGCCTTCTAGAAGAACGGGTCTAGGAAATAGAGGAATTCCCCAAGACAATCCTCCTTGATAATCACAAAATAATGTGTGATAGACCGAAGATGAACCTTAAACCTAAGTACCCAAGGTAACTCATGTAATCGTTCTCAAAATTCATTTCAATTATTTAATAGCCATTTCAAAATCAATTCAATTCTTTGAAAATACACATTTTTTGTTATATTTTTCAATAACAAGGGAAACCCCATTTTTCATTGAATACTATTTTCAATACACACAAAAAATCATGATAATCCTTCAATTTGAATCAATTTTTAAAGAAAACAATCAAGATCCATTATTATAGGCTAGATATGCAACTACATACCCTGATACTTGGGTCACACATGCCAACAATAAAAACCAAAATAAAAAAATAAAAAAACATCAAAGAAGGCCCCATAATAAAATACACATCGAGGTTATTTCAATTAAGAAGGCAAGGGGTCAGTGGAAGAGAGGAAACATACATACCTCAAATATGAACACCTACCTCTCTATGAAAAATGAAAGAAATGCCCTCTAGAATAAGATCAATCATTGTAAATTGGGGGAAACTAAGAA
Organism: Viscum album; assembly: GCA_963277665.1. Lineage (NCBI taxonomy): Eukaryota > Viridiplantae > Streptophyta > Magnoliopsida > Santalales > Viscaceae > Viscum > Viscum album. The sequence continues at coordinate 1,391,502,819 of OY728130.1, read as the reverse complement.
GAATCACCAACCTTAGAACAATGAATACAAAGACTCCACCCAACGGTGATACTGTTATCAAAGGTAATGAAGGAATAGAAACATTTCCCACCCAGAGATATGTAATGAAAATGAAACAGAGATCGAGTGTTGAATGGATTAATGTAGAAGGGGTTGAATCTCTCAAATACACCCTCAAACTTCCTTAGGTCAAGAGCCACAAATAACCGGTGAAGAAAGTAAAACTTAACATCTTCACACTGTTTTTAAAACTATATGTGGGCTGTTACATGGTTTGTAACCCATTCACATGATGTGTAACCTCCACGATCCACAAACACAAAAAAAACCCCATCTCCTTAGATAAAAAAATGACTTTTTAGCAACTCACATCATATAATTCACAATCACGATGTGTGACCTTTAACTGTGTGAAGTCATCTTTGATGAATTACATCCAACAACCATTACATGGTGTGTAACATAGTTACACAGAGTGTAACTACTATACACTCTATAGAAAAGAATGATTATTTGTGAATATACCACAAATATACGACTTCACCATTTTAGGCATCATCCCAATCTCAAAGGAGGGTAAAACCACAGTGAGGTTATGTTCATACCAGATTAAATCGTAACAGTATGTTACATAACCACAAAATAAATCATGGTATATATCATTAGGGATTTTTTTGAAAATCATGGGCAAGCCCAACTCACACATAATGGATTCTATGGTCATAGTTGAAGTATTTCATAAAAATTCCAAAATTTTTATTTACATCGAGACATGGAGATTCATAAATAAGATGATGGAAATGGATAGACTATAGTAGAAGTAATGGAGGATGTGAAACTGAAAACTCAAAGAAACCACACTATGTTAGGCACTATTTAGGGATTAAAAAATTTCTATTAGAAATATGTAGACTCATTAAATAATTTTTATAGATATAATAAATTTCTAGTTTAAGTAACAAATCTATTATGTGGGTGATTAAAATGTCAAACTGAAAATGCACCACCCTCTAGAGGAAGGTGTGTTGCGTATTTGGATTTCTGGAGTTAATGTGTAAGGAAATTTCATCTGAATGATATCACTATTCCATAGTGATTGTGAAAATATGATTTTTTCATCATATAATATCTTAAATTAAATTGCTAAATTATTTCTGGGAATAATGAAAGGATGAAAATTTTCATATTAATGGGGGATATGTGAATAGTTTTGAAGACAATTAAAGTAGGTACTGGTAGAAAATTGATGGAATTAATTTTTGGATATATAATTCCCTAATTTAAAAGAGGGTTTATTATGGGAAGAAAAAAGTAAATTTGAGCTAAAAAATCTAAGAAATATATAGAAAACATTATCATTGAAAAATCAATATTTAAATAAAGACCATGATCTTGACAACAATACCCATACTGATTTGGTGTCTATTTTCTATTGTCAATATTTATAAATGATTATCACATGAAATATACATTATATTATTTATCTCAAAGTATTTTATAATGATATTTTTTTTGAATGTTCCCCTGTATAGTTAGTGTGCCTTTCCAAAAAAATAACATATATGGTGTGTTGTGATATCCTCTGGTTTTTTGAATCGGCATTGTATTTTTCTCCTTAGACTATAACTTTGTGGGTAAACAAGTGTAACATATATTCCCATACCTAATTCTTATATCCAAATACTATGTATGTTAGATAGTTTTTTTAGTTCACACTATTCTTGATAATAATAGTACAACATTTTGGGGGTAAAGAAGAATTTAACTCCCAAATTCACCCCCCTTTTAGGGTGTATTAGGAATGCATGTGAAATAAGTTTTATTTGATTCATAAGGATATTTCAAGAATAATATTTCCCTAATAAGGGTGTCGATAAGGTGAATATAGTCAATGAAGAATGTGTTCCTTTTTTATATATATAACCTTGAGATAATGATTCATCCTATTATATCTCAATTTAGATCTCTTAGAATTAAAGTTTACACTTATTGTTTACATGGAATACAATTTGGTGATACTAAGATAATTTTAATGACTAATTTAAATAAGAATCTATTGATGTCGATGTAATGGTGTAAAATACCATATCTGAAACCCTATAAAACTGGATCTACAAGGAATGGATAGAATGTAAATCCTTAAATGTTATATGGGGAAATATGGATAATATTTATAAATAGGAAATTAATGAGAAAGAGGATAATTTTCTAGTGATGAGTATTATGTTGGATGATATTAAGTTTATCTTAAAAGTAAATATGGATTATTTCTTTAATTTAATCCAAGAATATTTGGGGTGAAATTATGGAATTAACAATTATATAAAAGATATTGATTTCATGAATGGTTTTACCAAAATACTTCCACCATTATATAATGCAATGGTGTCAACCCATGAAGAATAATAAATCACTCAAATGACCTTAGATAATCTTTATATATAGATAGTGATTTTTATGTGAGAGTGAAACCTGAGAGAAAATAAAACATATCATTAAAAAAATTCTTATATAGACTTAGATAATCATTAGATTTATGAACCTAGAAACAATATGGAGGACATTGGAGATGAATTTCTATAACATTTAAAAATAAGATTATTCAGAGGAAAAGTAAGATATGAAGGTAAAATTGTATTTTATTGTTTTAATCATACATATTATGGGTATATCACTATAATATTCCCAAGGAACATTGATAATGGATCTAAATAATAGGTTACATCAACATAATAGAGATGTTTACCTCTAAGACAAAAAATTACAATTATAATTTTGACATTTAATAAGATTTAGAAGAAAAATATATTTAGTAAAGAAGAAGAAAAAGATGATATATATATTTAATATAATTAATTTCAATACATATTAAATCATAAAGATGTTATGATAGAGATGGTTGAAGGAAAAAAAGTATGATTTTGAGAAAGAATATCAGCCTGATGAAGTTTTTAACTTGTTGGTAAAATTTGAAGGAAATCTAGGAATGTTTTATTTTCAATTTTAAAAAAATAAATATGAGGGGTAGTAAAAGAAGTTATAATATATATCGTTAAAATTTAATCCAAATATACTCAGTTAGATAAGGAAGTTGGAGTTCATGTGAGCTCTCAATATAAATTTGATGAAGTGATATATTTTATTATGAAAATTACTGAATATGAAAAAATAATTAATGATAATAATATAAAACTAGAATAAGGAAATTAGAGTGTTAAACATATATAAAATAAGTTGTATATTTTAAAAATAATAATGAGGTTGATGAAACTATTGATGGTGATAAGGAGTAAATATTTATGAATTTTCGGAATAAGATTTAACTAAAGGAGAAGGAGAAGGAATAAAGATTCTTGAAAATATTATAAAATAACATAGGCATATTCCTATAGAAAAGGCTAGTCTTATAAGTGAATCCAATATATCTAAGGATAAGGATGCTTCTATATAGAATAAGGTAAAATATAAATTTGATAAAAACACACAGGAGCCAAATATGAACAAAAAATCCAATAATAATTTAAAATGGAAACACTTAGATATGAATTATTATAAGTATTTCTCCTTGATGAAATTTAAATTCAGAATATTTCATAGATATATGATGAACATGAAAACTAATTCAATTTTTTTGAGAGTTAAAGCTTATAAGAGTTTGAAATATAAGTTCATAACATATCCCACATTTCGATGAAGTTTTTTTGTTTATTTCTATTACTATTTTCCTTTTAGTCATAAGGTAATATATTTTATGTATTATAGAGGTAATATTACTAAATCAGAATCTAAATAAGAAATATAGCTAAACATCCATATTATATTCCATTGAAAAAAAATTTATATCCCTTGTAGGAAGATAAGTATGATCTCAATTCATATGATAATGAACATGTGGAGACACCACCTTATGTATTAGATTAATTATGCACTTCTGAGAATGATAAAAATATGAATGAATACTATATATTTGTTTATATTTCACTCAAAGGAACAAATAATAGTATCTTCTTAATCCTTAGTAGTTGTTTTTAATCCCACATGATTGGAAACATAAATATTCTAAAGAATTTAAAGAGCCATAATGATGGAACATTAAGTTTTATTAATGATAGAGCATTGATAATTAGGTGAATTTAAAAGGTGAGGCTCTCTAGTGATGAACTAATTAATATAAATATTATTTATGTGTATGAACCTCGATGTATTGTTTTTAGTGTAAGAAAACTTTTGGGATCCAGATAATAAGTCACATATCATTAGAATGGAGGCTCTATAAAAAGGAAAAAAAGGATATTCCTTTCTAAAGGGATGAAAATGAAATGAAATTTTATATAAAATATATTTCAAGTAAATAAACTCTTTTTTCATTATTATGGAAGAATAAAATATCCCATGGGATTGGGGGCTCAGACATATCGATCAATAAATTATAGAGAATATTTCTAAACTAAATGTCGGAAATAATAATCTAAATCTAAGAATAGATCGATAAATTATATATGAGTATTGTTTGAGAGGGAAACTAGTGGGAAATCCCTCCTAACCAATGACTAATTGAGGATACAATATTTTTTTATATGGCCCATATAGATGTGTTTTGAATCATAATTGTTCTGAAATCCTATATTGAGAAGTAGTTAATCTTATTCAATAAATATTACAATATAATGAGTTGAATCATGCTAATAAATTCCAAGATATAAGTTATTGAATTCATTATGTATTTTTATAGGAGATTTAAAAATGAAACTTAAAGAACAATTAGGGTTTATTGATCAGAAAATTTCATGGATGAATCCTCTCCTGAGGTTAAAATTTACTTGGAGAATCATAAGAAAATGAAATAATTGTCTTCAGTTAGAACACTATTGAACAATGGATTGTAAGGAAGGTGAAATATAATAGTTAATAACATAGAAAAAAAATTACCCAATGAATTTGTCATCTCTCATGACTTCTAGATGTAATCCATGGAAGTATCTATTTACCAATATAATTACGAAATTATAATCCCTAGATAGATCACCACTTCAAATTAAGTGAGTCATGAATTAAATAAAACATTAGATCACATTAGAGTGTTCCAAATATAGTGTGAAATTTGAAAAAAGTAAGGAAATGATAGTAGGAATATAGGTACAATAGATGATGATATTGTTTTTCGGATACTACTTTGAGATTAAAACCTATACATATATTAATAAATTATTGAACAGGATTTTAGACATGAATGATATTGATATTTTTGGATAAAAAGTTGTAAGATGATATGTAATTAAAAATTAGAGTATTTTTAATGATGGATATGAAAAATTATATGTATATTAGACTGATTCACATGATCCAATGCATTAAGAGTATCTTGAGGATAAATAAATAGATGGATAATATTTTAAAAAGAGTCAAAACAATTACTCTATAGGGAAGAATATTAGTTAAGGTTAATGAATCAAATATTATCGATGATATAAATGTACCTACACAAACATAGAACATTAGAACCATATAACACAATTCCCTAATATGTAATGTGGTTTTGACCTCATTTCAAGAATATATGAAGGATTAGTCAAGAATTAAGGCCATGAATGAGGATTTTGATTAAATTATGAGATATTAGACTTGGGATCTCATGGATAGGTTGGTATAGAACATTGTCATAGTAAAAAATGGGAATTCAAATGGGAAAGTAAAAGAGATACAAAGTAAAGAAATATTAGTGTTAAAGGTGTATACATTATTAGATGTAATTGATATTGAAGAAAAAATTACACCAATATAAATACTTGAGTAGATAATACTCTTCATTGGAATGAATTTCTAATTAATTTTTAGAATTATCCAAATAGATTTCATGAAAAAATTCTTAAATGAAATTCTCTATTAAAATGTTTACATTGAAATATATATGGGTTTCTTGTTGGTGATAATGAATCTCTGGTATAAAGATTAGAAAAGTAACTGTAAAACATGAAGAAAAAAACTACAGTCCTTGAGGGCTTAGTTGGAAACATTCTTGAATGTTTTCAAATTTAGAATAATATGATTCTATCAAAGTCCATATGTGATGTTAACCAATGAAAAATAGTTTATATTGATTGCATATATTGACAGTATCATATTCCTATTAAACATGACTAATTTATTTGAAGAGTTTGATTAAATTATTATATTTGAGTTTGAAATATCTATGATCAATGAGCTCATAGTTTTCCTCAGGACAAAACTTATCCGTAAATGGATATATACTTTTGTTTCTCAAGAAAAATATGCAAATTAGTTTCTGAATATGTTCAAGATGAATGATAGAAAGATAGTATTGACAGAAATAATGTTTATAAAATAGTGGGGAAAACATGGGGAGGAGAAAACTACTAATCAAACACTTTACTATAGGTTTATTAGAAGCCTGTTGCAACTCATTGAAAAAAGAATATATATAAATATATTCTTTTCAAAAAAATCTACCTAAAGTCATTGATACCCCAATTATGATATTCGTTTTATTGTAAAGGGGATCATGAGTTTTATTATGAGAATGTAGGATTATGGTTTAATTTATCATAATGAAAATATAAATGAATTTTATGACCACTCATATCTGGATTAGACTAGATATATTCTCGAAAAAATTATATAAGTGGAGTAGTATTCTTCCTAATATGCAAGGGTATTAGATGGATTGGGAAAAATCAGGAAGGAACCTATCTTGGGATAGCTTAATAAGATTATATTTCAACTAAAAATTCTTGCACAGAATTAAACATAGATAAATTATGAATTTAAGGATTATGGAGAGTAGTTGAATCTTCCCATGATAGTCCATCATCAAAGTGGCAATGAAATAAAGCTAAATAAGAATATTATATAACATTCACAAAAAAATCACATAAATATAGGACATCATTTCATTAAATTGAATGTTGAGTGTGGAATGTTTAATATAGAGAATATGGGTATACATCAAAAATTGGTAGATATATTTACAGAACTAGTGGCCATGAAAATATTTTAAAAGCATATGTTAAACCTTAGTGATGAAACACAAATATTAGCTAAAAAGGTCTTGGATTCTCTAATTTTTTTTATATTATGTTTCTTTTTATTATTATCTACTCTTGTTTGGAATATCATGTTTTTGGTGTAAAAAATATGGGGAGGTATCATACAGGGTGAGTTCATAGCAAAAATAATGATAATTAAGAATTACGGATAATGTTGTAGAAATTTTTTATTATTTTTTATTACGATATTTAACTCATGTTGTTATAGAGAAATTATTAAAATATAATTTTTTAGTACCTAGAATAGTGAAAATTTCAATGATGTTTGAGATTAAATGGCAATTAATATGAGAAACCATTTCATTTTTTATAAAATTTGGAGATTGATTGAATGAGAAAATAAAGCCCTATTTTGTAGGGGGTCCTTCAAGGGGGTTGTTCAAAAAATCTTGAAATTTTATTTTTGATTATTTTTTATAGATTAAAAAATATGGAGAAATAAAGAGTATTTAAAACCATATCCAAATATAGATATTTTTTGAGACTACAAATTGTAATATGTTTTATTTTCTACCGATTAATCAATTGGATGATTCTTGAATAATCTTGGAGTGTGGGATAAATTGGATAACATATTGGTGATGGATATAGGCACCAAAAAATTCTCCACACCATGGTTATCATAGAAAATATGTGGTTTCAGAGGATGGAGGATTATAAAAAATGACAATGTTCAGAGAAGTCCCTTAAGAATTTGAGGTAAAAAAATCGACAACCCCAAGTAGAGTATCATATCAAATTATGTCCATATATTTAACATATACATTCATGGGGTTACTATAGCATATCATATCTATCATGGTTCAATTTTAGGTCGAGTAGAGCATAGGCATTGTGAGGTGGTGTTTTGGGGTAATAATGGATGCATTGTTGGGTGACATCATGAAAGGAAAACAAGTAACTAGTGTTCCATCCAAACATATTAATAAGATACTTATGAAAGAAAATTAGATGTGGGATTAATAAAATATGAATAAGTATTTATAAAATGAAATAGAGAAATGATGAAGAACGCATCCTAGAGGATTCCATATAAAACATATATAAGTTGAAGTTGGTTCTTAAATAAGAGGCCATGTCATGGAGAGGTGAACCATGACCATGGTGGCTATAAAATGGTAATAAAAAGATTCATCACACAATGGATCTTGTAATTTCACTTTGGGGAATTAAATATGAAAAATGGGGATTCCAAATTGGGTATTGTGGAATATATGGTAATGTTTGAATTAATTAAATGAAACATTATGGTGGCATAAATTATTTTTAAAAATTATTATTCAAAAATTGAAATATGAGGAATACCATTTGATAGTGTAATCCATAGTAAATGCTATAGGATCACATTGTGAATAGTCAATACATACAGGGGGTGAACTGTCTTTTAGTCTTTTATGTTATTTTATACTTATATCAATTTATTATACCTCTAAATGATTAAGTTAATGGATATATCATTCTCTCACATTTCCATCATTCATTAGTACATACAATCACAAAAAAAAGGAAAACAAATTTAAAAATATAATCGTTCAATTTTTTTTTAATCCTTTGTGATATTAGTAAAACCCCAATATCACAATACCCTCCAGTGAAAAAATTTGATCCTAAACAAGTATGGAATTATCATGTACATTCATTACACTATAGTCCCCAAAAAATGTATGTGATTCCAAAATTTCAATGTATCTTGGCCTTTATAGTGATATGGAATGCAGAAACAACCAAAGAGTCTTTTACCACTTTTACTAAAATCAAATTTTTTGTTTTATAGGTTGTTCTTCTATTTACTATCTTAATTGAACTAAAACATTCAAGAAACACTTATTATTTTTATACTCACATAGGGGTAAGTCTCCTAATCTGCTTGTATTCACAACACATACACATAGATTAATCTTATTTACATTATATACACTGGATTTCACAAACATTTTTCTTCGCAATATTTATAGTATAATACTTAAAGGGTAGACCTTCTTTTTATTTTCATTCCTAGATGCAATACTTCTCATCTTTATTCTTTGAGAAGTAAAATACACAAAACTCCTGCATCCTTCTTCTCCTCCCTATAATTATTCATTATGATAATTCTAAACTAAATATTCATTTATATATTCTTTATAATAAAATTAATATGAATCATACAAGAGTTAGGTCTTTTCATTCCTTCCATGTAATTATACTAATATAAAATAATGATAATATTGACATCTAACCTCTTCTTCGGTTCTTAAGGAACTCACAAAATAATTTTTTATCATGTCTCTACACATTTTTATTTTTATCCAATTATATATATATATATGTGTGTGTATTTTAACTCCCTATTCTCTTATTTTTTTTAATATAATGAAATAAATAAAAGTTCCTTGTAATTCAAATGTCTTTCAAATATTGTCAATTTTTGTGGAATATATTCACAATAATAAGAATGTTATTTGGGTCTTCTTTAAATCCTTCTGAATAAACATACTTATTTTCCAAAACCTGCTTCATTAAAATACCAAATATTTATAAAATATTTATTCTAATATCACTAGAGTCCTATCATTTCTACACAAGTCTCTTTAATGATATCTTATTTTCATCATCAACTTGGATCAAGATTAATTGAATCATGATACTTATAATTAAATGCATGGAAAAGAATCATTGTATCTTGACCTCACCCATACATTAATTTCATGTAAATGGATCACTCATACATGAGTTACTCATATATCGTTACTCTTATATCAAGATCCATATTAATAGATTTCCCATATTTACATAGATAATACTTATGTTTATCTCTGTATATGAATCCACTTACCTGGATTCCCCATATATCAATCCATGCATACTCCATTAAATCTCCTCATTAGACATTATCACATTTTCTATGAAATTTTAGTGTTTTTAATATTCATTGAATCTTCTACAAACATCCTGTAATCCAAAAAATGTATCTTCTGGTGGAATTCTTCTCAAATTATCTCATTAAATTATTCTATACTAAATATTTGATCATTTACACATTTCTCAAGTCATCTCTTTTATCATTAAAAACTTATTCATTTATATTTGATATTCCTAGGGTATTTTATAACTCATTAATTGATAAAAATCAAACAATAAATAGCACAACATTCATCTTCCATTCTCTAGTTGATAGCTTATTATATTATCATAAAAAGGTATAATATGAAAAAAAACTATATAAATAAGAAAAACCTTATTATGATATATCATACCATTATCAAATGTATTTGAAATGATGAATAATTACTAAAAATGTGTGTACATATTATAAATCAATTCGAGATGAAACTGTCAAATCATATAAGGCATGAAGTAGGTGTTTGTTCAAATCCCTTTGGTTATTCACTTTCCTAGTGGATTTACTATACTAACACATATGGTATATATGTTAATATTTCTCCTAATCTACCTTACATATGATATCTTCCTCCTCTATGTATTCCCTAAATACTGAATGAGGGATTCTTCCACCTTTATCTCTATTTGAGTATCCTTATGATTCCCTAGCTACTTTGGGGGATGTGTTGGCCTTGAGCTGGCCACATTTTTTCCTTATGATAATTTAGAATTTCATTGGAAAAATTATATATATGAAATGTTTAATCCCTGAGAACCATTTTTTTGACTTCTTTATCTTATCTTATTATTTTATTTCAATTTCTAACACCAACTATTTTATTTATCAATAAAACAATATCATTTAATATTGTAACCATATGGATGGACCTCCTAAAATTTTCTTCTTAATAGGGAGACCAAATTTAAGATAAATAAGTTTCTATGTTACTAAAACTATTCAAAAAAATTATAAATATATCCCCAATACATCCAATGAAATAACATCAACCAACATACCAAATGTTCTCTCTGCATTCATTCACTTACTATAATTTGACATGATAATAAATAAATATTTTTCGTAAAAAGCTTGGGTACAACTTTTAATCTTAAATTACACTTATTCTCTATGCTATCTTGTTCACCATAACATTTAAATAAAAATTAATAGATACATCATTATCATTTAAAGATACCTATAATACAGAAAACAAGTTGTCTCAACAATCTCCCATTTGTATTTTTTTTATTCCCACAAAAATTATGTGTCAAAATATATTCTTTATTTATCAAATATTTGTTCTTATCTCCTAAATTGTCATTCACCATTAATTTTTTATATAATAATCACCCTAATATTTATAAATAATACAAATTCCATGAGATAGGATGGTTTCATTTTAATCTCAAGAAATGATTCATCAACCATTCCAATCTAATTTTATTTGATCCATGCTTAGTGTTAAAATATGAGAATTTAATTTAGGAATCAAAGAGGTCTATTATATAAAATTATGGTACCACCATAATTGAGATACTCATCAAATCTATTAGGAGTTGTACAACTACTTTTTGGATGATTAAATTTATGAATAACAATTTTAATAAATATGCTCTCAAAAAATTTAAACTTGAATTGTTTTTAATAACATCAACACACTAGTCAAAATAATTCAAATACGTATAGTTGGTTGTAAAACTTCCCAAATATCCCAGAATATTATATATTCATATAATTCATAAAAATAAATTTATCCCCCTTAATATTATCATCGATTATTTATAAACAAGGATGAGATAGTTTGAATTCATGTATTTTCAATGATTTATTTTCCAAGAACATTCCCAATTTACAAAATTTACATCATTTAGATAATTTATAGAAGATTCTAAAAGCCTTATCCCCATGCCCCCATCATGTATACAATTTAGTTTTCTTGATCATGGTGAATCACTTTCTTAGGTGGACTTCCTATCTATAATTCACCAAAACTGGATCACTTTATGTGGCTGTCTATACTATACAACTTGATTCACTCATTTATGATATCCTATTTCAACAACATTACCATATTCAACAGTTCAAACCCTGATAAATCAATTAACATTTAATTCCTTGCATTCTAATAACATAAATATACCTTAAATGTTAACAGTCTAATATGTAACTTCTTATTCTTTAATGTGAACAATGAAGTTGAGAGGATTTTCTCAACCTTGTTTCTCAATTTTTTCCATCCTTCATGATTCGACATTTGGGTTTTAAATATTATTTTTATTTGTATATCATAGTATTATCAATTTATTCAATTTATCTAAGTGGTATAATTATTTTATCATAATTCATAACAACATATTCACCTCTTAATATAGTCTCCATCTTCCTTAGGGATTATTCATGTGGTAGAAGTATAACTAAATAATCTCTTGGACTATGTCTTTCCTTCTCACATCCTCCACATAGATGTTTTGAAACTTTTGGTGCATCATTTTTTACCAAATATTATGAAATTGTTATTATTCATGGGGAGTAACTTTATTCCCTCTATCACAATATTTTACATGTAATAATTACATATTCCATTATTTTTCCAAGTCTATTATCCAAAAAAATTGAACATTATTTAGATACATTATCATCTTGTTTGAATCCTATATATAGCCTATATTGGGTGATTTTCTTTAAATTGGTATTTATTTATAAAGAAATCCTCCTGGCCTTTCCTGAATATAATTGAATGTTATATTTATTTTTCTTAGTTTCCATGTTTGAGTCACCGTTAGTTTAATTTTTCTTGGCAGAATTATGATATGCAACATCCTTCAGCATCCACCACAAAATTTTCTTATATATATTCATTAACTTATATAGATTAATTTTCCCATTTCATTTTGAAACATTTTGATATGAAAACCCACCATATATATGTTCAAAACCATGGAAAACATCAATAAAGTTTCCAAGTATTCCAAATCTTTTGGAGTTTGATAATTTTCTCCCTTTCATATGTTAATGTTGTTTCATCTTGGTCTTAATACCCCTATTAATGAGAATCCTTTATGATTCTAAATTTATGTATTGTACCAAAATCAAATTCCTTGTTATCAAACCTTTTTAATCAGAAAATATTTCTAGTAAAACCTGATATTATTTTCAAAATTCATTACTATCTATATTTGACAACCTACAATTTTTTAGATTTTTTTCACCACTAGTTGGGCCCCTTTATGGAAATAGAACTAATCAACATAAGAAATTTATGTGTAGGGAGTGGTTTATTTAAAACTATTTCATTAAACAATCATTAATTTGTGAAATAAAAATATCTATCAATTTACTGGTGGAAATTTAAAATTTACCACTACCAAACAATTATTAATGGAAGTGTTCTAAAAAAACAAATCTCAAAATAAATTTGGAAGTGGTTTCTTAAAATATAATCACTAGTAGTGACTAAATATCACATGGGATCCCCCACTTTCTTCCTCCTATCACGAGTGATTCTCTAATGCTCTATCATGTTGTTCCTCCCCTCTAGTGTATCCTCACCTATAATGACTATTTTTGTATGATGTCATCATGGTGAGACTCTAGTGCCTCCTCCCCTCCATGAAATCATCTTCTTGTGACCCTATAGTGAATCAACCATGCATAATTTCCTCATGATGAGACTCTAGAACAACTTTTCATCCTTGATGTGATTCACTTGTGAATAACCTCCAGAAAACAATTCCCTCTTATAGACCGAAGTATTTTGAATGAACAGATGTTTTTTTTAATTCATAATCTATGAATGAAATAAAATTTATTCATAAACATTTTCTTTTATGTATTGTATATAGATTAAAATATGTGTATAACATGTAGTTTTAATTTTAAATATTTTTATAAAATACAAATTATTTATGATCAGTATTTCCTAATATGAAATCTATTTTGGATAACCAATACTTGTAATTTATAATCTATGTATATATAGTCACATTCCTCACAATAACTATATAAGTAAGGGATAAAAAATATTATTCAAATAGATAATGTTAAATTAGGTAAAATAATACTTTGATTTTTATGTTCTGTTAGATACCATAGGACATTAGCCATTTGTTTTTAGGGTGCCAAAATCAATGAATGAAAAGAAAGACATTTAAAAAACTATTGAATTTTACCAATTTCTTACATTTTAATTTAAATGATACCTTAATCTAAAACCATTCAAAATATTCTCTATACTATATTTGGGAAATAATAATTTAAATATTTTAACAAGTAAGACTATGTATGTATATTTTCAAAAAATTACATACGTAGATTTGAGTTTTAAATATATTTGCAATTATACGTGAATATTTTAAATATATTTAAGAGATTAAATTTTTAGAGAATATATAACTTTATATTTTATATAAATAATAAATAGTTGGGTGAATAACATGTTCATAGGAATGACACGTGATACATATGAATCATATTTTTTATCAACATGATGGATGTAAAAAATTACAATTCATTTATACATATATTTTTTATGTCTTTGTGGGAGAACATATATTGGTTATTTTCACACACAAAGATGTGAACAGATGAATAAAATTACTTATAAAAAACTATTTTATTTTAACATTTAAAATATTATATTATTGTTCTATAATTTTTTATTCAATCCATAGATTCAAATCTACCTCATCATTTTATGTCTATAATTATCCCTCATAGAAACACACATACAAACACATAAAAGTAAATTTTGTATATGAATCACTCAAATGTATTTTATTCTTATGTCCCTCCTCTTTATGAAAAATATATATTATTTCTGTTTGAATCATAATTTATTGATCATAGAATGATATTTATAGATTCTTCATGATTAAGAGGCCTTAATCATATAAAATTATATTTAAATATCTACTAACATTCATCTGAAAAATAGTTTAGTAGTTATTTTATATACCCGACTATTTAAATGTTTCATGTTCCTTCAATTATTAATATTAATTTTATTTCATAATTATATCTGGTAACTTTTCATCCAAAAAATATTAAAAATGCTGAGATGTTTTGGATATTAATACTTTCTTATTGCATAATTTTTTTATTATTCTTAAAATGATATTATTTAATTAATTAGAGGTATTTTTTATAAAAATACTAATAAATATGTAATAAATTATTAAAATGTTTATTAATTTACCCTGAAATAAACCAAAATATATTAAGGGGTTGGAGGTGTTTTTAAAATTTTCAATTAAAGATTTGTCTATAGATGGAGGAATCAAATTTCCCTGTCCTGATTGTGATTTCAGATGATATTTTAAAAGACATGAAGTTTATGATAAATATATTTTGAAAAAATTTTCTACTAGATAATTGAGATAGATTTCTCATGGGGAATTGAATATTTTAAAAAATTTAATGTTTGTTCATTATCAAGATGAAAATCCTACAAACACGATAGAGGATAATGAGATTCAAAATCCGGTTAATTATGTTATTCACACGACATGTAATGATGATGTATATGACATATTAGAAGATCCACTTTCAGATTTCTAAGAGATCAAAATAAAAGATAAGGTAACTAAACAATAAAATGAGGTTTATGAATTACTGGAAGAATGAAATCAAGAGTTATATAAAGGATATATACAATATTAAAAATTATCTCTTATTAAATTTATATAATATAAAATGCTTATGTGGAATTATAGATAAATCAATGTTGATGATATTGGATTTGTTGCATGATATATTTCTTAATTTATGATTACTCAATAATTTTTTGATATGGATAAATTTATTAAAAAATATATCTCGATTATAGAAAGATTTGTTCATGTCCCAATGTCATCATGTTGTATCGAGGAGAAGAATCAGATTCAGAAGTGTGTAAAAGATGTTATACATATAGATTGAAATCAGTGAATTGTAATGAAAGTCTAAATGAATGAACTATGAAGAAGAAGAGAAAAAAACTAATATAAAGGTTTTGTATTACTTTTTATTAAAAAAAATATGGTAAGTATTATTCATATCCTCTAAAAAGGAAGAGAAAATGAAGTGGCCTATTATATAAGACAATATGGATAAGTTTATACATCATCTTATAGATTTTAAAGAATATAAATCCATTGATTATTTTTATCAAAATTTATATTTTGATCATAGGAATATGAATTTTAGAGTATATAATGATGAATTTAATCCATATGAGACGTTGATTAAATATTATAACATATATCCCGTTATTTTGATACCTTATAATATACCTCATTAAAAGTATATAAAAAACATCTATCATTTTTTATGATCATTTAAATAAATAAAATTCATGGAAATGACATCAATGTATATATTAAACATATTTTAGAATAATTCAATGATGAGACAATGATATAGATTTATATGAGACATCGACAACCAAAATGTTTAAAAAGTTTTTTTCTCTGATGATTGGTGATTTCCCTGTATTAAAAAACATGTCTGGTTCGAAGAAGTACACTAGTCAAGCATGTCTTGTTCATAATATTTACATAGAGATGAGAATATTATCATATAAAAGGATGTGTAATTTCAAGTTTCATCTTTGATTCATGTATGCATATCATAAATATGAGTTCAATAAGGAATGATTCAATTGAAAAATGAGTTGAGGACACTACCAAAATTGATATTAGTTTTAGAAATCATGTCAAAATTATCAATTTTTGTTGAAAATTTTGGAAAAGAGTACCAAATGAAATTTTATAGGCAAAATTTTCAAAACTCATTAGATACAGATAGTGCCAAATAATGGAATAAAAAAATATTATTTTTCAAAATACCTTTTTAGGAATTTCAATTATTAAATAATAATCTTGAAGTTATAAATATTGGAAAATATGTATGTGATAATTTCATTTTTACAATATTTAAACAAGCATGTAAAATCAAAAGATCATCTTAGTGATCATAAAAAACATCGAAGAAATTAATATAACATGTGATCTATGGGAAAATGTTAATGGAAAATATCTTGTGGTAGTTTTTACATTGAAACTTTGGGAAAACATTATCTTCCTTCAAAGAATGAAAATTTTGAAATTACCTGATAGATATTCAAGTAACATTTCAAAATGTATTGAATTGAAACATGATAAGTTACATGGAATTAAAACCCATGACACAGATATTTTGTTTGAGAAATTATACCTTTGGAATTACATAAATTATTACTCAATAAAATAACAATAGTTGTAATTGATTTTTTCATATTCTTCATATTACTTTCTGAGAAAACATTAAACTCCATTAAGTGTTAAAGACTCCAAAAAATAATTTCAAGGATATATTCTCATTTGGAGATGAAAATTTTCCAATGTTGTTTACTGTGATAATTCAAATAACTATTAATTTGACTAAAGAATTTAAAACAAATGGTCTTGTATATTATCGATGGATGTATCCCATAAATAAGAATTATCTTATATGTTTTTTATGATTAATACATTAAAATTCAGAAACCCCTTAAATACGTGGTTCATTATTCTATTTTATGTTTTTTTATTATCTATTTATTTCACTGGAAGTATTTTTTGGTAAACAAAGCTCACCCAGAAGTTTCTATTGCAGAAGTTTATATGGTGAAAGAGGGTCTAAAGTTTTGTTCTAGATATTTAGAGAATATTAATATATGATCCAATTTATTTTTCCATTTTTATTATTACATAGAAAAATGAAATATTGTAGTAAATTAGTAAACACTCTAATTTTGGTTCATCATGATTGGAAAATATCCCCAGTTTTTTTGACATAGAATATATATAATGACATAGTTATGTTCTATATAGCAGTGTTATTTTATATACAATCATTTAAAAACTCAAGAGGAAAACAAAAGGATGACTTCAAATTTGTGCACGAAATGAGATAGAGATAACAAGATTCATTAACAAAGACTTTATTCATTGGTTTTCACATCATATAAGATCATAGTTAATTTCATATTCATAAAGGTTTGATGTAATTAAATTTTGTAACTTATAACATGTTTTATTTATTCATGTAAATAAAGAATGCTGATAATCGAGTTGGAGTGCTAGATGATTTAAATTATTTTTCTTAAGGAACCTTGAATAAGTATTGGAGATTCAATCTATATAATATTAATGGATTTATATTTCTTACACATTTTCATGAAGATGGTATGATGACATAGATTACTTGACTACTAAAAAATTAACATACTTGGGTACTATAGGAAATAGATTTACATAATCAAATAATATTATTATTGTAAATTTTAATTTTTTAATAAAATTTATGTTGTTTTATTTTTACAGCTTTACATGGAAATATTCGTTACACTTTACATATGTTATCATATCTTAGTTGATTGGTACTAGTGAGCATGAATAATATGATCTATTTATTTTGGCCACACATGTTAAAATAGTATATTATGTGGATGAAAGACTCAATAATGGATGAAGTGTTGTAGTCTATGTAAATCGAAGAGACTTTTTTTATATGTGTTATGAATTTGAAGAATTTTCTGTGACATTGAACCACATCAAAAACAAGTGATTGATTTATCTTTACAAAATGGTATTGAAATTTTTGGTCTTTCAAGGGAGGGAGATGATAGTGGGATGAATTTTGGGATTTGATGTTTTAGGCGTAGTAAAATTTTATCAATTTAGAAGAACATATGTTGGTGTTGTTTCCCATCGATATCACGTGAGGGACACCGAACCTGGGGATGATATTGGACTTTAAAATTTTGGTGATATTATTCATCCCAATTTTATTGAGGGGTATCTCCATAAACAATTTATAAAATATGATAATGTTATTAAGGATGTAGTTAGACTTCATATTTGTAGCTGGGGGATATGACACCACAATGTCCATTCCCCATTTGAAAAACAACTTGGAATATTTAGCTATATGTAGAAACTATGGAGGTTTGTGGATGAAGTTTTCATGAATTTGGAATGAATAAAATTTCTTAGTGACTTCTATACAGTATTTCATAATTGTTTTCTAATAGTAACCAATCCTCTTATTCTGGTGGGAGAGTCTAGTGATAGATTGATTAGTACCGCAGGAGCCTTTATGGACTTCTTCCATGACAGTGAGAATCGATCATTATGAAATGAATTTGAGGATGAATCCATCAAAGACTCATTTTTATAGGTATTTCTTGTCATTTGGGCCATCCTAAATTGTAGTGTTCCCTTTTCGACATCAATTATATTTCCTTTTATCTCGATCTGATGGGTGGGTCCCATTTTTGAGGTAATCTATTATGGGGTCCATCCATATAGGGGTAGATATTAGATCATTATTCTCTTAGGAAGTGTTGACCTTATATATTTCATCCATGTCATAAATTATGACTAATGAGACCGACCTTCAGTGTGTGATGTATAAAAAATTTCATCTTGGTCGAGATTGTCTAGGACTATGGCTACATTATCCAATTCATCAGTGCCATCATTTTTTGATTGAGGGATGTGATGGAATATTGGTTCTAAAAGGAATTATTTGATCAATCCTCTGATATAACGGATGAAAAGGGCCAATTATTCCTTATTGATGGCATAATCATCCATGATTTGTTTGATCACTTGATTTGAATTCCATTTTATGTTTAGGCAGGCTATCTGTAGCTATAGGGCTAGTTCCAATATGGTAACAAGGGATTGGTATTATACCTCATTATTATTATAGACTTTGGACAATGAAAAAGAGTAGGAAAAAATTTATTAATTTGGGAAAAAATATAATCTCTATAACAAACTAGTTGATCTTTGAGATTTCCATCATCTTGCTAATATAACTTTTGGAGGCACTATAAAAACACATCTACCATTTTTAGGGAGTGTCATGGGAAAAGAAAACCCCATCATATGGAAGTGTTGGGTCCACTAGTGTGTTCCTTGGGGTGGTATGTGCCGTAAGAAAATTATCCAGGTCCTTCCATTTAAATGAATGTTATAACCAAAACTAAATGTAATACTAATGAATAATAACTTGCGATTAGGACAAATGACCAGTAAGAATAGGAAGGCAAAGTGTGTAATTGGGTAGGTTAATATGTGAGACCAAGTGGACTTCATGATGCTACAAGTAATACCTCATATGTTTCACAAAAAATATTAGTTTGGGGTAGTTCTTATAGATATCAGAGCATCATGTCTCAGTACATAGCATCATTTGATTGGAAATTTGAGGCTATTTTTATTCCCCACATCATTTTTCTATGTGAAGAGAGCACCAAATGATCATTCCATTGTGGCCATATATAAGATAATTTTCTTTCCTTCTACTGATGACATCAATACCTAAGTATATAGTAGGTATTACTTGGTAATATTGAAATATTCTTTGAAATCCTCATCCCATCAATAAGAAACATACTTCATCATTAACTTAGTGAGGGGATTAGATTTTCCAGCGAGGTTGGCTATGAAACACTAAATATATGTGAGATACCCTTGAAGTCCCCTAAATATATTAATAGTATGAGGGTATGGAATTTATAGGATTTCACTAGTGTTTTTTGTATTTACCTCAATTCCGATGTAATATACAACAAATCTAAGGAATTTCCCTAATGTTACTCTAAAATCAAACCTCAAAGGATTCATCTAAAAACTATGCTACTATAACCTACTGAAGATTTCTTATAGATCCATGAGGTGATCACATCAATGTTGAGATTTAACCACAAGTTTTTTAACATAACATTATACGATTCATCCTAATAAGGGTTTAAAGATATCATATATAGTGCAATAGTATGTGGCTCCATTGTTCTTTAATTCAAAGGGTATGACCGGATAGAAAATAATCCCCTAATGTGATTTAAATGTGGTGGGTTCCTTATCTTATTGGGAATTATTGATCTAATTATACCTTGAATACCCATCCATGAAGGAAAGGTATTAGAATCTAGTAGTTTCATCCAAAAACATTTCTATGATCGATAATGGGAAAATTTCTTTCAGGTAGGGTCAATTAAGGTCTCTGAAATAAATTTGAACCATGATTTACCTATTATTTTTCATGATGGGTATGATGTTGGTGAGTAATTTTGTATAATGAAATTCGTAATTTTGTTGTTATTTGATAAGTTTTTTAACTTATAACTCTACATTAGTAGCATGAGAAGGGTTCATTCTCTAGGATGATTACTTGAAACCTCTATGATTATCAGGCAAGACTTGATGACGAGTAGACACATCGATGTTGAGGCCCAAAATCTTTTTATAATTTCAAGAGAACACATATCAATGATAATTTAGAAATGAAATATACATATACAACACCTTAATATTCATGGAATCATTAATCAATATAGGTTATGGGTCTTCTTCTATTCCTAGATTCACTCTCATGAGTTCATTGATGGTGGTGGAGATGCCTTCTTCAAATGTGGAAGGGGTGTTCCTAAAGTCATCATCACCTTCTTCTCTCATCTCATTATCCATGAGGTAGTAGTCGAGCATAATCAATAATTCAGGAGAATCTCTATTAGTATTGAGATAAGAGAATCCATAATAATATAACTTGACATGTTAAATTGATGAAGTCATCAAAGAGATATTTTGAGGATGCTTTTTATATTTTTCACTACTACTAGGGGTAGGAATGATATGGAAATCCTAAGTTAAAAAGAATTTCTGGGGAGAATATTTGATATCTACTAATTTTTTAGAGAATTATCAGACCCTAATAGAGAATTAATCTAAATGTCCTTTTATTAATCAATTTTAACTAACATGATAACTCTGACTTGAACATAAGTAAGTAACTTTTTTCGTGTTCACAGTATCTTATTAGAATTGAATATATTTGCTGATAGAGAAAATATTTTCAATAAATTGAAATTGTGTTTCATATTTTTAAATCCCAACAATTGTGTTAATTTAATATAAATTTCCATATTTTATGATATTGGTGGTATTTTCAGCTAATCATAAAAATGGACCATGTTGGATTTTTAACTATTTTAAATTATTTATGTATTTTGGCAATAAAATTTACTACATTAATCCAAATTGAAAAATTGTTTTATTTCTGGATTAAAAACATCCAGGGGATTAATTTCATCATTCTTTACCAAAAGTTGAATCTACCATATAGAATCTCAAAAGAAGATCACATATTATACCATGAAAACTATTTACAGATCTGTCGATTTTCGGTGTGGGGTCCCTATCTTTCTCATGGTGGGCCCAATTTCGTTGACCTTTGGTGGGTGGGCACGAAATAAATTTTGGAACATATTTCATGAAGGATAATATGTATGAATTGGTGGCTTTAATGATTATTAAAAAATTCTAATCTGGTGGATTGGAATTTGGAGAGTCTGACTAGATAGAATAAAGTTTTAGAGTAAAATGAGCATACCTCTCAGAATACTTGTCCAAATATTCTGAAATTTTTAGGAGAGACAACAAAGATATTTATAAACAACATTCAAGAATAATAAAAGGCATGACGATTTCATTTAATAGGGATAAATTGCGTCAATCTTCTAAGGAAAAATGTTTCCTATAAAAGGAGGGGAGCTCCTCCATCTCAAAGCATCACATTTCATCCCATTCCTTCTGGGACACCAAGGAGGAGAACATTTCAGCTTTATCTCTTTTTTTATTTCCATATATTTTTAATACCTTATTCTTCCCCATTTATCTCTATTACCCTTACCATGATGGGGTAAAAATTTTGAGTGATTGGGAAAGGGTTGATTATCTATTTTGTAATGCTTGAGTTCTTGGATGTAATTGAATGAAATTTATTTCTTCTTCAAAGTTGCTTTCAATTTCATATAGCATATTTTATTATCAAGTGCAATCATTCTTGAATTTAATTCCATTGATTATTTTTTCCTTGGTAAATAATCATTATCTCCTTCCACTATTTTCAGGTTTATATACGATGGAATGCACAAGGGATTAGTGGTGAAGTACTCGATGATCGTCAGTACGTGTAAAAGGGGTAGTTGATGTTCTTGATTTTTTTTGGGATAAACAAGACCCGATTAGTTATTTACCAAGTAAATTGATGATATTTAGTAGAACTATTTTGCACATGCAAGGATAGTTGATCAAATTTAGATATTAGTAAGGTTTTCTCTCACCATCACAATTTCACCAAGGAAATGAGAGGGAACAATTTTGGAATTTCACTTTAATAAACTCAGAAGAAGTGGTTTGAATTAAAATGCCCAAGGATAAAATTACAATTGGGAAACAAACCCTAACCTAAACACCCTTTTATTATCATAGTTTTTAATCCTTTAAATTTCAAATTTGTTTTCAATCATTGTCTTATCTATTTATCCAAAAAACACACCATTTTTACCCTTGTTTAAAAGTGAAAAACTATTTTTTGTGCACTATTCTTCAAGATAATTCCTAGGGTTAATCACTAGACTACACTTAGAGAATTTTAAAAATTGTTTTTCCACGCCCTATGACAGGAGTGTGTCAAACTTGGTACCATTTTCGAGGAGGTATTTCTATAATCTAATTATAAATAGTTTATATTTTTTTCAAATTAAAAATTTTAAAAAACTTTTCCATGATGTTTTCAAACAATTATTTCTCTAATTCATGGATGAATTACCCCTCGATGAAAGAACCAATTATTGTCTCACCCTTGTCCATGGGGTTTGAGGTTTCTTTTCTTGTTAGATCGGTGAGTTTATGTTGGAAGTAAAATAACAATGAACAAGCATTTAATGAATTTATAGCTGGCCTGAGAGAGGACATGAACAAAGAAATTTTTGAAGTGATAGCCTAAAAGCTAACTAAGTTCTACCATTACTTTTGAGAGTTTATTAAGTTTCTAAGGTCCCAGAAGATCCACCCTTAGAATTCCCTAATTTTTCTAAGGAGATCCCAGAAATGGAGGAGATTGAATACCGGCCTCTATCTGCTACTACTCAACTCCAAGAGGTGCTTTCCACTGAAGAGGAGATTGAAGATGAACCAAATCAGTGAGATGCTCTTTTCTTGAACTCGTTATATTCTAATTTTATTAAAAATTAATTCTGTATCACCTCCCCTTTATTGAAAATTTTAGATTCATCCAATGTATTTTTTTCCTTGGAGGATGATTATGAAAAAGAAGATGAACATAAAGAGTGTTGGGAAAAAATCCCTCAAGGCATCATTGAAGCATTTTTGAGGTGATTGTGTTTGTTGACAAAGTGGACATCAGTGATGTGATTGTTGACAAAGAAAACCATGACATACCAATTTGTTGACAAAGGGGATTTCATGGTGGAATGTCGAGTTCAAGAGCTATGGTCAACGATCCATGTTTGACTCAAGAACGTCGATAAAGAAATGGATGATCTGGAGACGGCATAAAAAGAGAAGATACAAGGTGGTGCCATTTTCCAGTGTTTGCCAAATTTTTGGGCCTGAAAATTGAAAAATGAAGAAAAGTGGTTTTTAGAAATGGGACTTGTGTGCCGTGTACAAGAAGTCTTGGAAAATTGTGCGCCATTTGTTTTTCATGATCATATCATCAAAATATGTCAAAGGGATAAGTGTCACGCAAGTATTGGTGGTGTCGCGCAGGTGACTTGCGTGCCATGAAGAGACTTGCACGCCGATGCCTTGGAAGCTTGATAACTTGCGCGCCTATGGTTTTTCAAGATTAGAAGATCAAAATATGGCAAAGGAAAGAGGTTTACGCAAGTTTGGAAGTGGGTCGCACAAGTGACTTACAGGGGAAGAGACCTACGTGCCGAGACTTGCACGCCGAGGGAGACTTGCGCGCCATCGCGCAGGGGTGACCAAATGCCTATAAATACTGGACCACCCCTCTTTATTCTTAACCGGAGTTCAACACTTTGAAGATTCAGAGCTCCCGTCGCGCAGGTGCGGTGGTTGCGCAAGTGGTGATGTGTCGCGCAAGTGGGACTTGCACGCCAGAGAAGGAAGTTGCACGCCAAGTGTTTGTTGCGCGCCTGAGGTTGTTTGGGCAGCAAAGGAAGTGCGTCGCGCAAGTTTGGAGAAGCTTAAGCTTGAGTATTTCAAGTGTTAATAAATACTTGTGCGCCAGTGTTGACTTGCATGCCGAGACTTGCATGCCGCCTTAGAGAAGGGCGCCAAGTAAGATTGATTTCTGGCAGTGGTTCAGGGCTGCGTGGAAACTGGAAGATTGCCCGATACCTTCGGTGCAAAGAGAGATTCATCTATGGGTGAAAGTTGGACTTCAACAGAGCATCCACATACAATAGAGGATGCATTATTTCATGCATGTGAAGAGACCTACAGGTCTATAAACTGTGAGTGGATCCTTTCCGGAGTAGTGAGCAAAGGAAGAGGAAGAAGGTGATCCTCTCCACCGGTAGTGAGCCAGAGAGAGAGAAACAGGGAGTGGCCCATGGGAAAGTAGTGAGCTAACCCTAAACTTTGTAAAGTTAGTGAGCCTGGGCATAGAAGTGATCTAGCCCAAACCTTGTAATCCATAGCTAGTAAATTTCAGTGGAATTTGGTACGACCGAACACTTGTCGGCGTATGCTCCTTGGACGTAGCCCTTTGTGGTGAACCAAGTAAAATTGTTGTGTCCTGTGCATGCTTCACTTTCTATTTACATTGTGCAGCAGGAAAGAGAGAGAAGAGTGTTTTTCTTAATAGCGAAACAATATCAGAACAGACATTAATCTTAAATTAGTCATACCCTGATTCACCCCCCTCTCAGGGTATTCAGCCTTGTGGGCCTAACAATTGGTATCAGAGAAAAAGGCTGACAGTTGTTCTTCTCTCAATAGAGGTAACTAATCATAAAGGGATTATGATCTTCGATGGATGTAATTTTTAGATATGGAAGAATCCAATGCAACACTATTTCTGATCTTTGGGAATGGATGTGTTTTCAGCAACTATGCATGCTATCATAGCTGATATTAATAGTGGTGCGTTATCAGAAGATGAACATAGAGAGTTGGATGATAATTCCAAAGTGATCAATGCCTTAGGGGGAGCCCTCTCCAATCACATATATACAAAGGTGATTTCATGCAAAACGTCACATGCCATGTGGGAAAAGATTTTAAATATATATGAAGGGGATACAAAGGTGAGAGAGGCAAAGCTGCAAGTGTTGTGGAACAAGTATGAAGATCTGAGAATGAACCCGAATGAGTTTGTTGATGAATTCTTTGACTGGGTAAATGCTGTGGTAGAAGACATGCGAGGTCTTGGAGAAATTATCGAAGATATAAAAATTGTGAAGAGCATATTGAGAAAACTTCCACCTCAGTTCAATCTGAAAGTTTCTGTTTTGGAAGATAAAGACCCAAAATAACTGACATTGGATAACCTGCACATCACTCTTGTTGCATATGAAATGAGAAACAATGATAATGATAATGTGGAAAAGGGTAAATCCAAAGAGGTGGCATTCAAGGCCATGAAGAAGTTCACCATTGAAAATTCTAACGAGGAAGAAGAGACAGATGAGGTGATGTCATTCCTTTCTTCTTCCTCATTAGAATCTTCAATGGTGAGCTTCTTTATGGCCTTGAATGCCACCTCTTTGGATTTTACCTTTTCCACAGTCTCGTTATCATCATTTTTCATTTCATATGCAACAATAGTGTTGTGCAGGTTATCCAATGTCAGTTCTTTTGGGTCTTTATCTTCCAAAATAGAAAATTTCAGATTGAACTGAGTTGGATGTTTTCTCAATATGCGCTTCACAATTTTTATATCTTTGATAATTTGTCCAAGACCATGTATTTCTTCTACCACAGCATTTACCCTGTCAAAGAATGCATCAACAGACTCATTCGAGTTCATTCTCAGATCTTTATACTTGTTCCAAAACACTTGCAGCTTTGCCTCTCTCACCTTTGTATCCCCTTCATATATATTAAAAAGCTTTTCCCACATGGCATGTGATGTTTTGCATGACATCACCTTTGTATAGATGGGGTTGGAGAGGGCTCTCCCTAAGGCATTGATCGCTTTGGAATCAACATCCAACTCTCTATGTTCAGCTTATGATAACGCACCACTATTAATATCATCTGTGATACCATGCATAGCTTCTGAAAACACATCCATTCCCAAAGATCGGAAATAGTGTTGCATTCGATTCTTCCATATCTGAAAATTACATCCATCGAAGATCGGAATCCCTTTATGATTAGTGACCTCCATTGAGAGAAGAAAAACTATCAACCTTTCGCTCTGATACCAATTGATCAATCACTTATTGCATCGTCAGATTTAAAACGCTCCCCCTTTCTCAATGCTCTCCCCCTATCTAGCTGCTCCACCTGTCAGCTTCTCCCCGTATCAATAATGATTTATCAACTTGCCATACTATCTCCCCCTTGAACAATCACTATTTTCTCCCCCTTTGTCAATGAACCCAAAGGTCAGTACTTTGTAGTCTGTAACAGAGTAGAGAACACATATCCACACATTAGGGAAAACACATCATACCTCAGGATAGGGGGTTTCTGCATCCACACTATTTCAAGTGCAGGGAGTCGACTGAATTCCCAGAGCCAGTTGATGTCTCTCAAAAGGTTCCTTGGGTAAGGCCTTTGTCAGAATATCTACAACTTGTAGCTCTGTAGGCACATACTCTAACTCCACAATCCCTTGCTCCACCTTCTCCTTGATGAAATGATACTTTATCTCAATGTTCTTTGTCCTTGAATGATGGATGAGATTTTTGCTAAGATTTATAGCACTTGAGTTGTCGCACTGGATTCCAATCAGAGACTTCACTTCAACTCCTATATCTTCAAGTTGCTGTTTCATCCATAATAACTGTGTGCATACTTGAGTGGCCGAAATATATTCAGCTTCTGCAGTGCTCAATGAAATAAAATTCTTCTTCTTTCTTAACCAAGAAATACATAGTCCACCATGATAGAATGCTTCTCCAGATGTTGATTTTCTATCATCCGCTGAACTGGCCCAGTCTGCATCAGTATATCCCAATAACTCTGTCTGAGATTTGTCAGTATATGTCAAGCCGAAATCCACTGTGCCCTGGATATAATGAAGTATTATTTTCACTACAATCATATGGATTTCCTTGGGATTACTCTGTTATCTCGCTGCTTGTCATGTGGCGAAAACAATGTCAGGCCTTTTTGTAGTCAAGTACAACAAACTTCTAATAATTTTCCTATATTCTATGATATTAACTGCCTTTCCATCTTCATCTTTTGATAATTTCATCCGGGTAAAAACCAGAGTCTTCAGATCCTTGGAATTCTCTATTCCAAACCTTCTCAAAACCTCTTTGGCGTATTTGGATTGAGAAATAAAAGCTTCATTACTTCCTTGTGTTACTTGTAAGCCAAGGAAAAATGTTATCTCTCCAATCATTGACATTTCAAACTCATTTTTCAGGAATTCACAAAATTTTCTGCACTGAGCTTCATTTGATCCGCCAAATATTATGTTATCGACATAAACCAACACCGTCATCCTTTGATTACTTTCATTGCTGAAATAAAGATTGTAATCAACTCCCCCACGCTGAAAACCAAGCTTCTTTAAGTACTGATCAAGTCTTGAGTACCATGCCCTTGGTGCTTGTTTCCTCCCATAAAACGCCTTCTTCAGCCTGCAAACTTTGTTCTCATCCTCATGAATGAGAAAACCATGTGTATGCTCAATATACACCTCCTCTTCCAGAACTCCATTCAAGAATGTAGATTTCACATCCATCTGGAACACTTTGGACTTTCTTTGCACTAATATGGAAAAAAATAATCTGATTGTCTCTAGCCTTTCAACTGGTGCAAATGTCTCATCAACATCTATTCCCTCTATCTAGGAGTATCCCTTGCACAATAGTCATGCTTTATTCCAAATCACTGTGCCATCTTCATTCATCTTGTTGCGATAGACCCATTAGTTCCCGATGAAATTCTTATCTACTAGCCTCGAAACAATCTCCCATGTATGGTTCTTCTCAATCTGATCAAGCTCTTCATTCATAGCCTGAACCTGGTTTTCATCTTCAACTGCATCGGAAAAACATTTCGGATCCATCTGAGACAAAAACGATGTTTGTTGTAAGGATTTCATTCTTCGAGTCTAAACTGGAGCTGTCTGATCACGAATGATATTCTGCCTATCAATTTCAGCTCGACTCTTTGGCTTCCTTGCAGACATAGACTTGACACTTTCTTGTTCATCATCAGTATCTTCTTCTGAGTCAGCCTATGCCACTTCTTCTCCCCCTGTGTTGCTTACCTCATCATCACTTTCATCCAGGAAGTTATGAGAAACCTGCTTTTATTAGAAACTTAAACATGATTTATTACATTAAACTTCACTTGATACAACAAGAAGATCGAGAGGTTTAGTGTCTTTGAGACTTAGGATCATTACATAAAAACTTGAAACATGAAATACAAAATCTTTATTGAAAACTTCCTTTACATGACCACTACATTCCCTCGTACTTAGCTTTACATAGGATAACCTGAGGACATGCATAAGAAAAGGGTGATCTATAAAGCCCAGTAAGGGAGTACACATGGAATAACATGAGGAGTACAATACATGTTAGACAATAGACATATCAATAGAGCATAAAAGAAACATGAACATAAAGGCATGATAAATCATGATAATCATAACATGGAAATGTGGCAACAACAATTAACATTGAATTAGCATGAGCCAAGGCTCATTGCACATAGAGCATGAGTAAATCCTCATTGCACATAAAGCAAGAGTAAAACCTAGTTTCACTTGAATTAGAATGAGTCAACACTCATTTCACATGACGTATCATGATACTATACTTTACCTAATGCATTGGAGCACTATAAGGGCGCACCCTTCTTAAACATTTCATTTCATGCATAAGTGTGCCACATGGATCATAAAACATGGATTCATAAAACATAATCATTTATTCCATGATAAAGGAATGTGGAATTAATACATGAAACTTTACAATCAATAAGTAAATGTGTATAAAGGTGAATACCCTTGATGGAGAAATGGGCATGTTATTCACTACACAATGACATTGGCTTAGAAAATCGGTGTGATTTCGGCAGCGTAACAGTGTGACATAAGAATTCATAAAAATGGTTGATGAGAGAGAAAGGGGTTCCTCATCATATTTAAATGTAATGGACATTAAGGAGGTAATATAGATACATGTCCCAACAATTGTAATGGAATTTAGATTCATGATACAAAAGTATTGCTTGAATGTAAAAGAGGAGAGAGAAGTTCTTTTCGGAATTTCGGCATAGTAACGGGTGTACATGGGAGGAATTTAATGAGAGATAAAGGGTCTCCCATAATTAAAACATAAATAGGGCAGTATGAGGGAGTTGAGAAACCATACCCCAACATTTATAATTTAAATTAAAAGGGAAAAACAACTTAATGAAATTTGGACAAAAATGAGACAGGAAGAAAAAACCCTTACTTGGAAGTGTGCTTCCAAAGGCTAGAGAGAGGCTTCCTGGGAGCTTGGGGCACCTTGGGAGGATTCTAGAGAGAGTAGGGAAGAGGTTGGATGAACTCCAAAGTATTTGAGTGAGGAGGTAGTGGGAACTTGGGTGGGTTTATTTATGAAAGGTGAGGGAATTCTTTATTATTTAGGTTTGGGACCCCTTATATTAAATTAATCCAAACCACAAACCATCCCTTGGTTTTTGCCCATGGTTTTTGGCAAAGGGAAGAGGAAAATAATATTTTATAAGGCCAAGGTCCGAACATCTTAAAATATTAGGGTTTCTTTTATGGAGGTGAGTCACACTCCCTTGGAAATTAATTTAAAAAGGAAAAGTATTGAATATGTCTTGAGGGGTCCATTAATACTTTGAAAAGTAAGTTAAACAAACCCAAAATCACATTATTTTAATGGTAAAACATATATTGGCCGAACATAAATATTATAGTATTTTATTACATCACTATTGGGTCATTATGATGTCATAAAACACATTATATATTTAAACGGTATTTAATTTTTACCCAAAAATTTGACTGTCTCAGAAAATTATGAAAACTTCACCGTTGGATAATTTCGACATACTGATTCTAGAAATAAAATTTATTTTATCTAAATAATTTTTTAAATATGTTAATTTTCACTTTTAAAATAAAAACCGACATTTATCAAAAATTCACAGGTTTTGACAGAAATTGCTTTCAAACCTTAATTAAAAATTTAATTACATTCATAAAATTATAAGATTATTTATATTTAATAAAAAAAAATTAATAATAATATTATTATTTTATTAAAATATTATTTAATTCAAAAATACCTTAATTTAGTAAAATAGATTTCTTAATTAAATAATAACTAAAAACACCATTTGTACTTTAAAAACTATTTACAATGTATCAAAAATGACTAGAAATTATATTCATTATTATATACAAAAATAATGTACGTGAACATAGTACTACTTTTTTCTTACATAACCCCTTAAAACAACCACATAAGACCTAAGGGTAAGGTGTCCGATGGTGACAGACTCTTGGGGTGGCTCGGATAACATCGCTCAAGTGGTAGTTTCAATAAACTTCCACTTTTCCCGTAGACGGTCACGTTCAAGCTTGACATGATGAAGCTCAGCTTGGGATCAGTCAAGGTCGAAGCCCAAAGATGCCGCCTCTTTTTCGAGCACCGACAAATGAGCTTCGTATGGGGAAATTCTACTGGATGAGGCCATCACTTCCTTTGTCTGAGTAAATTGGATTTGTTAAAGTCTTATATTTATACTAATCATGTGATCAATGTTCAACGAATATATTAGAAATGATCAAAATTCTTAACATAAAACCAAAGAAGTTGACATTTTATATAAACACAAAGAGACATTTAATTAGATCAAGAGGGATTTCCATTAATGAAACTTTGGGTCGTTACAATATTCCCCCCTTAAGAAATTTCGCCCTCAAAATTTTCCTTTTCCCACAGTAAAAAAAATGTGGGTAACTCAGCTTCATCATATCATCCAATTCCCAAGTCGCTTCTTCAAACATGTGGTTTCTCCACAACACCTTGGCGAGGGGAATTGTCTTATTTCGTAGAACTTTTTCTCTACGATCTAAGATCTTCACTGGTTGCTCCTCATAAGAAAGATCATCTTCCAATTGTACTACCTCAGAAGAGAGTACATGTGAAGGGTCTGGTATGTACTTCCTTAAGAGGGATAAATGAAGACATCATGTAGTTTGGCCATGGCAGGTGGAAGTTCTAGTCGATAGGCCACATCCCCGACACGATCAAGAATCTCGAAGGGGCCGATGTACCTTGGACTTAACTTCCCTTTCCTTCCAAACCTCATGACCTTCTTCCACAAAGATATGCGTAGAAACACCATGTCTCCAACTTTAAACTCAAGGTCTCGTCGATGATTATCTGTATAACTCTTCTGTCAACTCCAGGCTGCCTTGATATGCTTCTGAATGGTTTTCACCTTCATCACCATTTCTTCAACCATTTCTGGTCCAAGCTGCTTACGTTCACCGACCTCATAACAACATGCCGGTGTTCTGCACCTTTTCCCATACAGGGCTTCATATGGTGCCATTTGGATGCTCGTGTGGAAACTGTTATTATAAGAGAACTCAACCAGAGGAAGATGTTGATCCCATCCTACTTTAAAGTCCATTGAGCATTCTCTCAACATATCCTCAAGTGTTTGGATAGTCCGCTCAGATTGTCCATCAGTTTGGGGATGATAGGTCGTACTGAAGTTCAGTTCAGTATTCAGAGCATGTTGAAGACTCTTCCAAAACATAGAGGTGAATCTTGGATCTCGGTCAAACACAATAGATAGTGGTACTCCATGCAACCTTACCACTTCCCTGATATATATCCGTTCCAATTGATCCAATGAGAAATCATCCCGAATAGCAATGAAGTGTGCAGTCATTGTAAGATGATCCACAACAACCCATATTGTATTGTTTCCTTTGGATGTCCTTGGAAGTCCGGTGACAAAGTCCATGGTGATGTTTTCCCATTTCCATTCTAGTATGGGCAATGGTTGCATCATCCCCTTATAATTTTGCCTCTCTGCCTTCACTTGCTGACACCCCAGGCACTTTGATGTATATTCAGCAATCTCCTTCTTCATATTATCCCACCAAAAGTTTTCTCGGAGATCTCGATACATCTTTTTTCTCCCTGGGTGAATAGAGAAATTTTAACTATGTGCATCATCTAAAAGTTCCTTCTTCAGTTCCGGACTTGATGGAACTCATAGACTTTTCCTAAACCGCACAATTCCTTCTTTATTAACATTAAACTCCAAGGGTTTCCCTTTTTCGATAGCTCCCACTTTTTCTAGAATTCCCACATCATCCTTTTGAGCATCCTTTAACCTTTCTAAAAGAGATGGTTGAGAAATCATTTGTGAAAAGATTGATGATGTTCCCTTCTTTATGATTCCCACATCCATCTTCATCAAGTCTAAGAAGATTGGATCCTTCTCAATTCTCATCATTGATAGAATAGCTGGGTCTTTTCTACTTAGGGCATCTGCCACCTTGTTCACTTTCCCAGGGTGGTAATGTATTGAACAGTCATAATCCATGATGAGCTCTATCTATCTTCTCTAGCTCATATTAATCTCTTTCTGTGTGAATATATATTTAAGACTCTTGTGGTCAGTATATATCTCACATTTCTCTCCATAGAGATAATGCCGATAGATTTTCAAGGAAAAGATCACCGCCGCCAACTCCAAATCATGCGTTGCATAGTTTCGCTCATGGATTTTCAACTGCCTTGAGGCATAGGATATAACTTTATCATTCTGCATCAACACACAGCCTACGCCCTTCTTTGAAGCATCACTGAAAACAACAAAAAGTTCCCCACTTGTGGGTAAAGTGAGCACGGGTGCAGTGATAAGCCTCCTTTTCAACCCCTTGATGCTTTCTTCACATTCATCACTCCAAGAAAATTTTACTCCCTTTCGAGTTATCTTGATAAGAGGGTTGGAAAATCGTGATAAATTTCTCACAAATCGTCGATAATATCCAGCTAACCCCAAGAAGTTACAGATATCTATTACCGATGTTGGCCTCGAACATCCCTCAATTGCATCTGTTTTGGAGGGATCCATAGATATACCATTGCTTGTAATGATATGGCCCAAGAATGAGACCTCCTTCAACCAGAACTCACACTTGCTGTACTTTGCATAGAGATTATCCTTGCGCAAAGTCTCTAGTATAGTTTTTAAATGCTCCTCACGATCCTCCTCAGTTTTGGATTATATTAGAATATCATCTATAAAGACTACCAAAAATTTGTCAAGGTAATCTCTAAAGACTCTATTCATCAAGTACATGAATATTTCTGGAGCATTGGTGAGTCCGAAAGGCATTACTATGAATTCATAGTGCTCGTACCTTGTACGAAAAGCAGTCTTGGGGACATCTTCCTTCTTCACCCTTACTTGATAATATCCTGACCACAAATCCACCTTAGAGAAGTATTGTGCTCCACGCAGCGGATCAAACAAGTCATCGATTCATGGGAGATGATACTTGTTCTTTATCATGATTTTTTTAAGTTCACAATAATCAATGAAAAGCCGCATTGACCCATCCTTCTTCTTGACGAAGAGGACTGGTGCACCCCATGGTGAAGCACTTGGGAGTATAAACCCTTTATCCAGATTCTCCTGTAGTTGTTTCTTCAGCTCTTCAAGCTCTACAATAGCCATTCTATATGGATTCTTGGATATTGGTAGCGCCCCAGGTATAAGTTCAATCGAGAACTCAACATCTCTTCTTGGAGGAATACCAGACAGTTCCTCAGGAAATACTTCAGCGAATTCCCTCACAATAGGCATTTCTTCAAGGATGGTTTCTTCCTTAGACTCAATCATCTGAGCCAGATACGCGTGATCATAAGGTAGTAATATTCATGCTTGAGATGATGGAGCTAAAGGATATTCATCTTTCTCCTGACACTTGTAAAGAATCAGGGGTCGATTCTCCATATGGAGTGTAATTTCCCTCTCCCGACAATTTATGTTGGCTCTATATAAGGAAAGCCAATCCAAGCCAAGAATTGCATAAAATTCCACCAGAGGGATTATGATGAGGTTCTATGGGAAATTCAATCCACAGACTATAACAGGGGAGGACTTATATTCATGGGATGCAATGATTTCCCCATTTTCCGTACTCACCGACATATTTACTTCTATGATTTGGGGTGGTGATGGGATTGTTCTACAAAAATTTAGAGATATAAAAGAATGTGCAGAACCTGAATCAAAAAGTACGTTTGTTATTCTTGAATGAATAACTAGCGTAACTTTCACCACTTCATTGTCAGGGTTCACTTCGGCAGAAGTGATGGCCAAATCTCTTCCTTTCTTCCTTGGAGGTTGTTGGTTGTCTCAGAAAACCCTTGGATTAGGGCACTAATTTGCAAAATGACCCGGTTCTTTGCATTTGTAGCATTGAACAATGCGTTGAGGTTCGAATGAAGTGTTCCTCTCCTCTATCACAGTCGTGGGTCTTTCTTGCCGATAGTTAATAGCTAGGTTCCCTTCTCTTCCACACCTGAATCATTTTCTCGTCCCCTTAAGGCAATTTCCAGGGTGCTTCTTTCCGCACTTTTGGCAAGTGGGGTGCTGGATCTTCTTAGCACCGTTGGATTTATCCATCGGACCACCAGCATTGAAGTACACCTTACGCTTCTTGTCCCCATGATACCCTTGTGATTCCCCGATCTCCATTTCAACCTTGAGGGCACATCAGACAATTTCCTCATAGCTGTCGAAGTCATGGATCGCTAATTCTTTTCGCAGGCTAGGCTTCAGCCCACCAAAGAAGCAGTCAAACTTGCATTCAGGGGTAACGACAAAGCCAGAAGCGTATCAGGCAAGCCTTGTGAAGTTTTCCTCATACGCTCCAACATATTCTTCATCGTTTTTCTTGAGGGAAAGGAATTCCCTTTCCATCTTAAGCCAGAGGGTGCGCGGAAAATATTTATCGAAAAACATCTTCTGGAAATCCTTCCATTCCAACGCCTTGATCTCCTCCTCAGGCTTCATATTTTCGATCAATGTCCACCGTTGATCAGCTTCACCCTCCATACGATAAGCTGTAAGGAGAACCTTCTCTTATTCAGAACAATGAAGGATAGAGAAGATCTTTTCAATGGAGTTGATCCATTGTTCAGCGATCGGAGGATCGGATGATCCACTAAAAGTAAGATGTCTTTGTCTCATGAAGCTCTCGATAGTGAATTGTTCTTTCTTAGGGGGTTTTGGACATTCCTATTGACCAATGTTTCTATTCAAAACTTGATTTATCTGAGAGAGAAGAGTGACAATGTTTGCAATTCCCGCTCCCATTGGATTAGGCATCTCATTAGTACAGTCATCACACTGATCTTCACAATGGTTGTTAGCCCGAGTCCTCCTATTACCGGCCATTGTCTAGAATAAAAGGAGAGTTAGGGGTAACACATAGAGGGTAATCCAAAGAAAAAAGTTGATGACTTATAAATAAACATTTATTTCCTTACTCAAGAGTCTATAGGCTTCAATCTAGGCTTTTCGTGATCTACTTTCTAACATATATTCGTAGGGGAATTTTTTTAATTCCATTAATAAGGGTTCATACTAAGCTTGTGAATTTACCAAAGCATATCCCCCGGGAGTGTCGTAACCAAGAGTGCAGCAATGCCCATTGTCGTGCACCAGTTCCTGTTCGAGTCTAGCTCAAAGTGGTGTTTTCGGGTTTTACCCCTAGGATACATCTGTGCCAGAGCCGCCTCTACCTGGTCGTATCCAGACAGGGATGTATTTGCTTGATAACCCACTTACTCAATACTCACAAAAACTTAGGGACATTTTTATTGTAATTAGTCTTGTATCTAGGGCTTTACTAGGGTTTTCTATTCCTAATCCCAAAAAATAACCAAACCTATCCTATGATACCAACTATGACAACCCTGCTTTTATTACAAACTTAAACATGATTTATTACATAAAACTTCACTTGATACAACAAGAAGATCGAGATGTTTAGTGTATTTGGGGCTTAGGATCATTACATAAAAACTTGAAACATGAAATAAAACATCTTTATTGAAAACTTCCTTTACATGACCACTACATTACCTCGTACTTAGCATTGCATGAGATAACCTGAGGACATGCATAAGAAAAGGGTGAGCTATAAAGCCCAGTAAGGGAGTACAGATTGAATAACATGAGGAGTACAATACATGTTAAACAATAAGCATATCAATAGATCATAAAAGAAACATGAACATAAAGGCATGATAAAGCATGATAAAGCATGATAATCATAACATGGAAATGTGGCAACAACACTTAACATGGAATTAGCATGAGCCAAGGCTCATTGCACATAGAGCATGAGTAAATCCCCATTGCACATAAAGCATGAGTAAACCCTAATTTCACTTGAATTAGCATGAGTCAACAATCATTGCACATGATGTATCATGATACTATACTTTACCCAATGCATTGGAGCGTTATAAGGGCGCACCCTTCTTAAAAATTTCATTTCATGCATAAGTGTGCCACATGTATCATAAAACATAGATTCATAAAACATAATCATTTATTCCACGATAAATGAATGTCGAATTAATACATGAAACTTTAAAATCAATAAGTAAATGTGCGTAAAGGTGAATACCCTTGATGGAGAAATGGGCAAGGTATTCACTACACAATGAGATTGGCTTAGAAAATCGGTGCGATATCGACAGCATAACGGTGTGACATAAGAATTCATAAAAATGGTTGAGGAGAGAGAAAGTGGTTCCTCATCATATTTATAAGTAATGGACAGTAAGGAGGTCATATTGATACATGTCCCAACAATTGTAATGAAATTTATATTCATGATACAAAAGTATTGCTTGAATGTAAAAGAGGAGAGAGAAGTTCCTTTCGGAATTTCGACATAGTAACCTGTGTACATGGGAGGCATTTAACAGGAGATAAAGGGTCTCCCATCCTTAAAACATAAATAGGCCAGTAGGAGGGAGGT
Organism: Viscum album; assembly: GCA_963277665.1. Lineage (NCBI taxonomy): Eukaryota > Viridiplantae > Streptophyta > Magnoliopsida > Santalales > Viscaceae > Viscum > Viscum album. Next base: position 1,391,464,860 of record OY728130.1, on the reverse strand, counting down.
GTGGAACCATACCCCAACATTTATAATTGAAATTAAAAGGGTAAAACAACTTAAAGAAAATTGGAAAAAAATGAGAAAGGAAGAAAAAACCCTTACTTGGAAGTGTGCTTATAAAGGCTAGAGAGAGGCTTCATGGGAGCTTGGGAAACCTTGGGAGGATTATAGAGAGAGTAGTGAAGATATTGGACAAACTCCAAAGGCTTTGAGTGAGGAGGGAGTGGGGTCTTGGGTGGGTTTATATAGGAAAGGTGAGAGAATTCTTTATTATTTCGGTTTGGGACCCCTTATATTAAATTAATCCTAAACACAAACCATCCCATGGTTTCTTCCCTTGGTTTTTGGAAAAGGGAAGTGGAAAATAATATTTTATAAGGCCAAGATCCGAAGTTCTTAAAATATTAGGGTTTATTATGTGGAGGTGAGTCATACTCCCTTGGAAATTAATTTAAAAAGGCAAAGTGGTGAATATGTCTTGACGGGTCAATTAATACTTTGAAAATTAAGTCAAACAAACCCAAAATCACATTGTTTTAATGGTAAAACATATATTGGCAGATTATAAAGATTATAGTATTTTACTACATCACTATTGGGTCATTATGATGTCATAAAACACATTATATATTTAAACGGTATTTAATTTTTACCCAAAAATATGACTGTCTCAGAAAATTATGAAAAATTCACCATTGGATAATTTCAATGTCCTGGTTCTAGAAATAACATTTATTTTATCTAAACAATTTTCTAAATATGTTAATTTTTACTTTTAAAATAAAAACCGACATTTATCCAAAATTCATGGGTTTTGACAGAAATGGCTTTCAAACCTTAATAAAAAATTTAATTACATTCATAAAATTATAAGATCGTTTATATTTAATAAAAATAAATTAATAATAATAATATCATTTTATTGAAATATTATTTAATTCAAAAATCCCTTAATTTAATAAAATAGATTTCTTAATTAAATAATAACTAAAAACACCATTTGTACTTTAAAAACTATTTACAATGTATCAAAAATGACTAGAAATTATATTCATTATTATATACAAAAATAATTTACATTAACATAGTACTACTTATTTGTTACATAACCACTTAAAATAGATGCATAAGACCTAAGGGTAAGGTGTGCGATGGTGACAGACTCTTGGGGTGGCTCGAATAACATCGCTCGAGTGGTAATTTCAATCAACTTCCACTTTTCTCGTAGACGGTCACGTTCGAGCTTGACATGATGAAGATCAGCTTGGGCTTGGTCAAGGGAGAAGCCCAAAGACGCCACCTCTTTTCCGAGCTCTGACAAATGGGCCTCTTATGGGGAAATTCTATCGGATGAGGCCATCCCTTACTTTGTCTGAGTAAATTTGATTTGTTAAAGTCCTATATTTATAATAATCATGTGATCACTGTTCAACGACTATATTAGCAACGGTCAAAATTATTAACATAAAACCAAAGAAGTTTACATTTTATATAAACATAAAGAGACATTTAATTAGATCAAGAGGGATTTCCATTAATGAAACTTTGGGTCGTTACAGACTGTTCACTGGATCGTTGAGTATTCTGTTCATTTTCAACTACAGTGACATCATTGCTCTCAACAATTTTTCCCAGCCTCTTGTTGAAGCAGTTATATGCTTTTCTTTTCCCTGAGTAGCCATGGAATATCCCCTCATCTCCTCGTGCCTCAAACTTCCTATGATTTTCTTTTTTGAGAATGAAATACTTACTTCCAAAGATTCGAAAGTATTTCAATGTTGGCTTCCCTTCCGTACCACAGTTCATACGGAGTCTTCCCTTGCTTCGGACACAACAAAGACCTTTTTGAAACATAAAACAATGTGAAAACTACTTCCTTCCAAAATTTCTCTGGTAGGTCATTATCAATAAGCATTGTTCTGTCCATGTTGTTGATGATCCAATTTCTTCTTTCAAACACTCCATTCTGGTGGGGAGTTCTCACTGATGAAAATTGATGCCCTGTCCCGTGTTTCTCGAGATAGTTTTCAACTTGAGTGTTTGTGAATTCTCTACCATTATCAGTATGGAACTTCCGAATTATCTTCCCAAGCAACTTTTCTGATTCCCTCCTACACTACTTTATACAACCGAACACCTCTGTCTTATGGGTAATAACAAATAACCAATCCATTATGCAATAATCATCAATGAAATGAACATAGTACCTTTGCCCATTTATAGCTAGTGGTGAGATAGGTCCACATACATCAGCATGCACCAATTCAAGCACTCTAGTTTATTTCTGTTCCTTTGGCATGTATGTCTTTCTGATGATCTTCCCTTGTTGGAAAGAATCACACATATGAGTGCGATCACGTGATAGTTTGGGATAGTCTCTAGCAGCATCACACTTTACCAGATCTTCCATAGATGGTTGGCATAGATGACCAAGTCGCTTATGCCACAACTGGGTTTCTTCCTCTCTGGATAAGAGGCACATATCTTCTTCTCCACTTACAAGGTAGAGATTCCCTTTTGTACTTTTTCCCTATAGAACAACTGCCCCATCTTTTCCCATGACAGTACAGGTGTTCTTGGAAAACCATATATAATGTCCGGAGTCACACAATTGACTGACACTGAGCAAATTATGACTGAGACCTTCTACAACCAAGACATCAGCACGTCTGATTCTTTTCCCCCAAACCTAGCCTTTCCTGATCCAATTATCTTTTGTCCTTCATCATTTCTAAACATGAAAACTCATTCTTTGTCATATTTTATGCCTATAACCCAATCCTTGTTGCCTGTCATGTGAGACGTACAACCACGATCAAGAATCCACACACCAGAACGATCTAATGCTTTAAGGGAAATTTCAACAACTACTGCCTTCTCTGTTATCATCTTCTTGGTCCATATCTTTTCCTCTATACTTGGTATAGATTGAGACTCATGATCATTCTCAGAGTATGACGGACCAACTTCATCTTGCAGAGCTGCAAATCTGTTCTGACCTTTTAACTCACTTATCAGTTTATTGATCTGCTGCTTGCGAACATTTTGATTCTTCCTTGGCACATTTCTATGAATGGTCGAAGTGCAATACCTAGCCATGTTTCCAAATCCTCCGCACAAAAAATAGTGTACTTCAAAATATGTTCTGGAAAACCGTTCTCTATTTGGCTGATATCTCTGTTCTTGATCCCTTCTATATCTCTTGGTTATGGAACACACATACTGTGAATGTCACATTTTCCCACATCAATAAAACCTGATATAGGATGCATTATTTCATGATACTTCAGCACTACGATTTTCCCTCTGGGATCTCTGAATATTCTCATTCTATTTTGTGCCCAAATCAACCTTCAATTTCAGGATGGGTGCTTGCGGTCTAACTGCAATTGTCACAGATTTTTGTTCCTGATTAAGCCCTGAAATGACCTTAACAACTGAGCTCAATTGCTGCTTCTTCCCTGCTGAATTACTAGGCCCCTCTTTCATCTTCTATGTATTCTTAATGGACTAATTTTCTGATATCACATTTGGGGTCAAGAGTTTTTCTTGATCCTTAATTTTTTGTCACAGACTGACCACTTCTTCTTCAAGCTCTTTGATACGTCTGACCTACTCCTTTCCTGTGTTAGTCAAACAATCAATTTCCTTCTTTTGTTCCTCAATTTTAATCTTATACTCAACAATATTTTTTGAGCTCTCTGGTGTTGAGGATTTTATTCTTTCAATTTCTTCTAATATCTAAGACTTTTCTTCATCCTATTGTTGCATATAGAGTTTGGCATCACGAACCACTTTATTGGATTTCTTTGTTTTGGATCTCCAAGCGTCTATCTCCTCAAGAGCTGCTTCCAATTCGGCTTCCATATCAACTCTCCCTTCAATTTCTTCTTCAGTTTCAGGTTCTTCCTTTTTCTGAGAACTATCAACAATCGCCACCAAGTCATTTACCCCACGATCTCTACAATTTTTTATTTCCTCAACCTCTTCATCCTCAGACTCATATGAAATTTCAAATTCTTGTGAAAGAAGATTATTTTTCTTGAAGAAATTTCGCTTGAATTGTTTCTTCCCTTTCAGAAATTCTGAATTCTTCTTCTTGGGAATTTCAACTTCATCATCATCATTATCGTTATCTTGAAACTTCTTGGGGAATCTTGCTGCAAGATGACCAACCTTTCCACATCGAAAGCATGCTAGTGGAAGTTTCCCATTAAACTTTCCTCTTCCTCTTTGTATATTTGAAGAAAGGAATGACATCACCTAATTTGTCTCTTCTTCCTCATTATAATCTTTAATGTTGAGATTCTTCATGGCCTTGAATTCCACCTCTGTGGGTTCATTGAAAAATGGGGATAAAATAGTGATTGTTCAAGGGGGAGACAATGTGGAAAGTTGATAAATCATTATTGATATGGGGAGAAGCTGACAGGGGGAGCAGCTAGATAGGGGGAGAGCATTGAGAAAGGGGGATCATTTTAAATATGATGATGCTCGAAGTGATCGATCAAAGACTAGATATCACGACAGCTGAGGATCATGATAAAAGAAGAAGAGTGGTGCAGAAGGGTAGTGTTGGAATGCGGTAAGAATATTTCCAAAAATTGGTATTCCAATAATCGGTATCAGTTTGAAAAAAATTGGTATCAGTTAGGTGTCAAAAGTGGGTTTCATAGATAAAGTGATTCATTGATGAACTTTTCATTTACTCTTGTTTCTCATGCCGATCATTGCTCATGTGGGCATAGAGTATGTGTTGAGTAAATCCTTGATCGCTATCAGAATCGCAATAGGCCAATGGTGGCTGAAGAATCAATGATGTATCTTTTTATGGAAGAGTTGTCAACAAACCCAAAGGGGGAAATTGTTGGGAAAAAATCCCTCAATGCATCATTGATGAATTTTTGGGGTGATTGTGTTTGTTGACAAAGTGGACATCAGTTATGTGATTGTTGACAAAGCAAACCATAACATAAAATTTGTTGACAAAGGGGATTTCATGGTGGAATGTCAAGTTCAAGAGCTGTGGTCAACGATCCATGTTTGATTCAAGAACGTCGATAAAGAAATGGATGATCTGGAGATGGTATAAAAAGAGAAGATACAAGGTGGCGCCGTTTTCAAGTGTTTGCCAAATTTTTGGGCCTGAAAATCGACAAATGAAGAAAAGTGGTTTTTGGAAAAGGGACTTGCGCGCCATGTACAAGAAGGCTTAAAAAATTGCACACCATATGTTTTTCAAGATCAGATCATCAAAATATGGCAAAGGGATAAGTGTCCCGCTAGTATTGGTGGTGTCGCGTAGGTGACTTGCGCACTGTGAAGAGACTTGCACGTCGATGCCTTGGAAGCGTGATAAAATGAGCGCTTATGGTTTTTCAAGATCAAAAGATCAAAATATGGAAAAGGAAAGAGGTTCGTACAAGTTTAGAAGTGGGTCGCGCAAGTGACTTGCAGGGGAAGAGACCTGTGTGCCGAGACTTGCGCACCGAGGGATAATTGCACGCCATCGCACATGGGTGACCAAATTCCTATAAATACTAGACCACCCCTCTTCATTCTTAACCAGAGTTCAAAAATTTGAAGATTCAGATCTCCCGTCGCGTAGGTTTGGTGGTCGTACAAGTGGTGGTGTGTCGCGCAAGTGGGACTTGCATGACAGAGAAGGAAGTTGTGCGCCAAGTGTTTGTTGCGCGCCTGAGGTGGTTTGGGTAGCAAAGGAAGTGCGTCGCGCAAGTTTGGAGAAGCTTAATCTTGAGTCGCGCAAGTGTTAAGAAACACTTGTGCCCCACTGTTGACTTGAACGCCAAGACTTTCACACCACCTTAGAGAAGGGCGCCATGTAGGGTTGATTTCTGGTAGTGGTTCAGGGCTGCGTGGAAACTAGAAGATTGTCTGATACCTTCGGTGAAAAGAGAGATTCATCTACGGGTGAAAGTTGGACTTCAAAAGAGCATCCACATACAATAGAGGATGCATTATTTCATGCAAGTGAAGAGACCTACAGGTCTATAAACTGTGAGTGGATCCTTTCCAAAGCAGTGAGCAAAGGAAGAGGAATAAGGTGATCCTCTCCACCGGTAGTGAGCCAGAGAGAGAGAAACAGGGAGTGACCCTTGGGAAAGCAGTGAGCAGACCCTAAAATTTGTAAAGTGATCCTGGGCATAAAAGTGATCTATCCCAAACCTTGTAATCCACAACTAGTGATTTTTAGTGGAATTTGGTACGACCGACAACTTGTCGGCGTATACTCCTTGGACATAGCCCTTTGCGGTGAATCAAGTAAAATTGATGTGTCATGTCCATGCTTTACTTTCTTTTACTCTGTGCAACAAGAAAGAGAGAGAAGAGTGTTTTGCTTAATAGTGAAATAAGATCAGAACGGACGTTAATCTTAAATTAGTCATACCCTGATTCACCCCCCCTCTCAGGGTATTCAGCCTTGTGGACCTAACAAAGAGTAACAACTAGAGCTACCCAAACATGTTGATCATTTTTTGGGGGGAGATCAAGAGGATATAAAAGTGGATTTTGATGAGTAAATAGAGACACAATATGGATACTTTTAAAGGGAATAATTTGATATTGATTCTTTAATGTTTATTTTTTTCAAATAGAATTAATCTCAAACATTCCCTATGATTATTCTAATGATGCATCTTACCTTGAGAATGCACTGTTTAGTGAATTTTTTTTGGGTAAATGGAAACCAATAAAGAGGAGGACTCATTCATCATCCTAGCTCCACCTTGAAAGTTTTATCTAATTCTCATGGAGGTGGATTTGGTATGCTATATCCATGGATTCCTCAACAAAAAGGAACAAGTGTGTGCTGGAAAGAAGAATTTTTTGTTGGTTCATGAGCAAGAAACTTCACCCACCATTAGATTAGGGATAACCGATTAAAACTACCCATTTAGAGGTATTCAAAACCCAGGGCCCCCTAGTGGGATTAAACCAATATTTATCATTCTTTTCTCATTCAAATTATATTTTCATTTCATTTAATAAATTTTTCCGGATATTTTTTTCTTTATTTAGGTTTTCCAAGAGAAACACTTAGGAGCCTAACTCAACATTGCATTTCCAATAAGTCAGTTCATACCTCTCCTTTAAATTTTCTTGCTTGAAATGATTAATTTTAAAATATTTTTAAATGTTAAATCCATTTTAATGTACTGAGGACACTGCATCATTTATGTGTGGGGGAGGGAACCTTTGTAGTTTTATATTTTCATTTGATGTTTATTTTACTGTTTTTATAAAAAAATATTGTTTCTCAGATATTTGTGTATTAATTTTTAAAATTTAGTGTGTTTTCAAAACTTTGGAGCAAAAATGATTATCACTAATATTTTTGAAACCCATGTCAATGTGTGAACCAATATATTCCATGAAACTGAGCTTAAATGAATGCTGAAATTACATTGTTTCAAGTTAATTTTTTTGGAATTTCATGAAAATTACTCTAATTTTAAAGTCCCATGCTACATCTCAATGCCTTTATTTTCTAATTCCCTTTCATGTGAGGATTATTTACCATTGTTTCATATTATTTACATTCACCTCATTTCTTGAGAGAACCATACCATGCTTTCTTTAACTATAATTTGATTTATTTGTGTTAAAACAAGAGTGTTTGAGTAAATTTGTTTTAAATTATTGAGGAATTTATTTGGTTTTAAGACCCATTTTCAAAATAATCCTTTTTATTATGGCATAACTTGTACATTAATCATCTTATCCCTTAGAATCCATGAACAACCTATTAGGTTAGCCACATTACAAGTAAATATTCCATAACTGACCTACTCTTGAAGTGAAATTTAATGATCTAGTTAAACTTAAGAGTGGGGGAAGATTTCATATGGTGGACTACCCTATTTGGGGATAATTTTGGTGAAAAATTAAATTTTGAAGAGTTGAAGTTCATATTGATGATTTCATTTTGTCAAAAGTTCTTCCTTTCTGGAGCTTTCATGATAAATGAAGTTGTGCTTTTTTGGAGCATTCAAAGTGTATAGAAAGTTGTGCCTATCTTGAGCTTTCAATAAAAAATCTATGTTTGAGAAGATTTTTTTTGGGTGAAATGATAAATGGCGTGAAATTTCTTTGATTCTTCATGATGATGGAGATGATTTTCTATAAAGAGGAAGATAAGTAGACCATACATGAGTAAAAATTATAATCTTGTAATTTTTCATCAAAAAGAGACAAGCCCTCCATTTTCGACCTTAGTATTTTTAACATATAAATCCTACAAATAAAAATCTATAGAAAAAACCTAAAAAGTCTTCATGAGAAACACATGTCCTTGACTCACATCATGTGGATAAGTAGGAAATTATCAAGCATATGGTGACTCTTGCATGAGTTTTGATGAGAAAATCCTGGTTGAACATTTTCATTTGTGAGATTAGAGAAAATTCATTTGAGCTAGGTGTTTTGTGTGCCTAGGTTAACAAATTAAGTGGAAATATATTAAATAATATAAATGAAGAACGTGAAATAATTATTTTTTATTAGGTGTTATATCTTTTTTCTTTTTAGTTTTGATTTGGTAGATCTCATGGGTATATGTTTTTGATTTGATTTGATTTAATTTTGATGTTTACTTGTCCAGGAGTCCAAGTGATAAGTTTGGGGGAATTGATAGAGAAAATATTTTAAATACATTTACATTGTATTTAATTTTTTTAAATCCCAACAAAATGTTAATGTAAGATAAATTACCACATTTTATGATATTGATGGTATTTTGAGCAGAATCGTAAAAATGGCCCATGTCAGATTTTTAACAATTTTTAATTATTTCTATATTTTGACCACAAAATATTCTACATTAATAAAAATTGAAAAATTATTTCTTTTCAGTATTATAAACATCTTGGGATTCATTTAATTATTCTTTAACAAAATCTTAAACGACCATATGGAAGCTCAAAAAAAGATCACAAATTGGACCATGAATATTTTTTATAGATCTGTCAATTTTTGGTGTGGGGTCCCTAACTCATTTATGGTAGGCCCAATTGCTATGATATTTAGTGGGTGGATGAGAAATACATTTTTAAACATCTTTTATGAATCCTCAGATGCTTTAATTAGATATTTTAATGGTCATTAAAGCATTCTAATTTGTAGGTTTGCGATTTGGAGAGTCTGACTGGACAAAATAAATTGTCAGAGTAAAACGGGTATAACTCTCAGAATACTTGTCCAAATATTCTAAAATTTTGATGAGCGATGGAAAAGATATTTATGAACAACATTAAAGAATTTTTAAATGCATAAAGAGGTTATTTAATAGGTTTACAATCCATCAACATTCTGGGGACACATAATTCCTATAAGAGGAGGGGAGCTCCTCCCTCTCAAAGCATTGCATTCCATCCCATTCCTTCTAAGACACCAAGGAGGAGAATTTTTTGGATTTATCTATTTTATTTATTTTATTTTACATATATTTTTAATGCCTTATTCTTTTCCATTCTTCTTGATTACCCTTACCATGGTTAGGTAAAAATTTTGAGTGATTGGGGAAGGGTTGGTTTTATATTTTGTAATGCTTGAGTTGTTGGACATAATTGAATTAAATTTCTTTCTTATTCAAAGTTATTTTCAATTTTATATTGAATATTTTATTATCTTGTGCAATAATTATTGAATTTTAATTCCATTATTTATTTTTCCATGGTAAATACTCTTTATCTTCCTCTACTATTTTCTGGTTTATATACAATGGAATAAACCAGGGATTAGTGGTGAAGTACTCGAAGATTGTTAGTACGTGTAAAAGGGGTAGTGGATGTTATTGATTGTTTTAAATATACAATACCCAATAAAATATTTCCCAGTTTAATTGAGGATATTCAATACAAATCTTTTGTACATGGAAGAAGAGTTGACCAAATTGAGATATTGGTATGTTTTTCTCTCACCATCACAACTTCACCAAGGAAGTGAGAAGAAACAATTGTGGAATCTTACTTTAATCAACTCAGATGAAGAGGTTTGAATTAAAATACACAAGGTTATCATTAAAATTGGGAAACCAACCCCAACCTAATCACCCTTTTATTATCATAGTTATTAATCCTTTGAATTTCAAATTTCCTTTCAATAATTTTCTTAACGATTTATTATAAAAGCACACGATTTTTACCCTTGTTTAAAAGTGACAAACTATTTTGTGTGAACTACTCTTCAGGAGACATCCTAGGGTTAATCAACTTACTATACTTATGGAATTTAAAAAAATTGTTTTCCCACGCCCTACGACAGGTGTGCGTTAACTTCCTTGACTAGGTTTATGGGAAACACATAGTAACTATCAATAATGCTCCAAGGATTTTCAAGGGTGGTACCCAAGCCATTGGGAGCTATAACCTGTATATCACCATACACCATTGGTTGTTTTCCTTCATTCCTACAGAATCCTATCCTAGCATATGTTTCTATGTAATACTTAAAGGGGGTGTTTTCACTATATTGTATGATGACCTTCCCATCGATGGGGTACTTCAAGTATTGATGAAATGTTGAAGGTACCATTATATGGATATATAGAAAAGTTATACCAAGGAAATTATATGTTCTGTATTGCTGGATAACCATGAAATTAGCATTAGATATGAGATCCCAAAACTGTTTGTTGATCGTTGTCTTCCCAAGAGGCCTTTCTCTCTATTATCATACCCTTGAATGGTTATCTTTTTTAGAGATAATTGAAAATCACTATATCCCAAAATAATCACTATATCACAGACGTCATAGGGTCTATATTAAGAGGAGTTTATACCATAACAATTTTAAACCTAATATATTCATATGTAAACATTATAAAGTTTTCCTAAAACATAAAGGGGTATGATATATCCATGGATAAATTCCTCTGGGTTCTATTATGTGAATTAGATAGTGTTCTGACATTTAGATGGAATAGTTTCTAGCCATTAATAGATAGATGCAGTTATTTCCATATCAAACTCATGGGGTCTCTAAAGGACCTAAATGATTACTTCTTTGAGTTATTTTGGAATATTGAATCTTCCAAGATTGAGAGTTTTTAAGGGACAACTACCAACTATTTTAGAATTTCATACACATTTTCCAGAAGAATGTTCCACCCAAGGTAGGGTTTGTCCCTATTATGTTGATCAAGAGTTTAGGTGTTTGATGTGGAAAAGTTTAATTTTTGATCAAATTTCAAGGGAGAATTTGTTTCTAGTGGCATAGGTCACACCTACCTACCCATTTTTATTAAATGAAAATACAATCGCACCCCCACCAGTCAGTCACACAAAGTGGATGGGTTTGAAATAACACTGTAGGAATCAGATATATCTCTATGTTTCTATTGGGATGGATGAAGATCTTCCCATGGGTCTCGACTGTATATGGATTATTATGGAATGTGACCAACATATTGGGTTCGACCATGCTTGCAATACCCCATATATCCTCAAGTTATGTGTCCTCAGATTCAAGCAGCATGTTTAGGTATTAGAAACACATAATTTGGTGATTATTAATCATTAGGGTAGGGTTTCATTATGTGAACAACATTCATATAACCAAATATGAGTTCTTCATCTGATGGGGTTCCATTTAGTGGGGTGGTTCCCATTCTCCAGATATTGAAGGAGATAAATCTTTAAGAGTTAGATCTTTTGTTGGAGTTGGATATGAATCACTATATTTTATCCTTTTCTATGTTTTAAGACTAATTATACCTCCATAAGTTATACATAATTATGTCTCCCTAGGTTTTTGGTTCTTTATTTTTTTATGAAGCTACGCTTTCAAGATGGAATGAGCTCAGTCAACTGTCTTTGAAGGAATCTATTCGTTGAAATTATGTCCACACCTAGACGAAACTTATTGCTACCACTATCTTCTTCTGTTTAGATTAAGGTTGCACAGGTCTTCTATGCTAGGTTCTTATCTAATATCAAATATCTAGAATCTACCATGATCTGGATAACATCTATGAAGACAAATCAGTGAGGGATGGTGTGGCCTAGTCTCGTATAGAAAGATAAGTAGTTATGCCAATCACTAAGGTTGAACTCATTAGGGTTCCTAAACTTTGATATATTGAGTATGTTATTTTCTAGGGATTCAAGGAAATAACTAGGAACCTTCTCATTTTGCAAGGAATACACTTTATTCACCAATTCCTCAAATAATAGGTGACCCTGATCACTTTTTCCTTCTGAACGAGGGGGATTTTTTTAATGTAGTCACTTGATGTGAGGCACCATACGATTCAAGGACTACCTGAGTGCCTAAATGAGCACTTCTATTAGTTTATGGGTAATAACTGCAGTCTCTAACTTACCAAGTCTTTTTCCCTATTTCATGGTATTGAGTTGAGATTTAGCTTGGTTCAGCTAAATTAAATCCTCTAGGTATTGTGCCATCTCTTGAAACTCATGGAATCTATTTGGATACATCATTGGGATTAACGGTGTTTTAGATCATCCTGAATATTCCCCAAACAAAGTTATAGAAATTAATCTTGAGATAGAGGGATAATAATTTAATAGGTTAAACCTTTTCATGTGGTGACGAAGTTATAAACCATCTCAATTTCACATTGTTCTCAATTTACAAGGTCAATAATTTTCATTATCCTTAGCATAGAGATGAACTAATAAAGGAATTAATGAAGAAGTTCTTTAAACCCAAAATAGATCCTACTAGTAGGATGTTGTACCTAAAAAAGACTGTCCCTACAGATTATATACAAAACATATCCGTTTTTTCACCTCATACTGATATTGAGGGCCCATCATTTGGCTTTATCGAGACACGAAGTGTGTGATACACTCTTCTAGATCTACCGAACTATCAAATACTAAGAATATTGGGTTTTTTAAATTGGGTGGTGGAAAAGTTTCATCCCCCATTTGGGATATAGATTCTTTTTAGGCTGTATAGAGGCATTCCACCCTTCCATGGATTCCATCTGAGCATCCAAGTATTCAATGGTATTGAGGAGTTCTAGAGGTATCATTTTCAGAACCACCTCCTATCTACATGGAATGGGGGAGGCTTGATAAGGTGGCCCCATTTTCAAATCCCTATGATTCTATATCCATTCTAGGATTGAATGATCATCCTTATGGGGGAGAGTCTATTGAAATAATGGAGAAAAGTCATGATTAGCCTCAAATTCTTCATTTATATATACTAGTTACCTAGATCATGGGCTATCATGATGCTCAACTGCAACTTTTTTAGGATTTTTATCTCTATCTTAGTCTGTATTAGGAGGGATGTTTGTCTATGTATAAAATAGATACCCAATGGGAATGTTTACCTTGAGTAGTTCCTCATTGTGTTGTATGATATTTTCTATCCCATTCTCATACTATTCCATCTAATCCAATGTGAAGGGAATTTCCGCTCCATAGAGTGGTTAGTGGGATATTTCCACACTATCACCTTTATCCTTGGTATATTTACACCAATTAATTGGTGTTTTGTTTTTCATATGTTCCAGGGTTTGGCTCCGTCTCTGATTTTTCATATGTGCAGCCTTAGTTTGTATATCTAGATCACCTACCTCTTGGGGAACCATTTTTCTCCATTCATCCCTCTATATTTAAATCTTAGTTCACAACATTTTATGGATTTATTGTGAAAACATTCATTGAGGTGTATTGAGAATTGGTATTTATCCCATCACTTTACATGAAATAAGGCAATTATGCATCACTTATCCCACTTTCAATGGGTTTATGAAGGTCATTTATATGACCCCAGCCATATAATCACATTTTTTCTTATGAAACATAAGGGGTTCAATTGTATTTTCTATGCATTACCCCTATCAGGGTTTGTGAATAATTTCCTTATAGGATTTTGTGACAATTATTTCTGAATGAGACATAAATGGAAAGGGTATGTCTCATACTAGGTGGAATGGCTGAGATGCGGATCATTGATATTTACCTCTGAACCTAGAGAAGACCGACTCTGTTTTGGGTGATGATAGTGATAAAAATCCCCCCATCCCTATGGTTTAGTAATGATTTAGGGGCAACTATAGGAACTGTAATGACCTTTTTTAAGGATTTGATAAATCTATTTGAGGATATAATGGATCCCGAAATTAAAATTGAAATATAAATTCCCCCACCCTTTTGAGATGTGGTTGATCTAGAATCACTGTTGATTTACAAAGTACCCTCTTGGGGTATGATGAACCAGGTGGTGGTGATTGAGATAAAAAATCCCCCAAACCTATGGGTCGATGTTGGTTTTCAAGAACCAATAATATTTATTAGATCCTCTCCAGGTTTTATGATCCTAAGGGTAGATGTAGTTGTAGAAATTCCACTATCCCTATTGGTTGGGTTCACTCTTGGAAGGTTTCTATGGTTGCTAATATCATGATATATTTGATTTGGAACAACTAATATCATGTATAACTTGAGTGAAATAGAAGCATATGATGGGAGTCATTTTCTATTAGAAGCTTTCAAGTAGTCCACAACATTGAATTCCTTGTCTAAGATTCATTCCCATTTTTTCAATGGACTCACCTTAGGAGTCTATTGGAGACCCTCTCCCTCTGTTCAAGAGGTTTTTTCATCTTCCAAGTGGGGGAGTCTCACTGTATTGACCAACTAGCCAATGTGTTACCTAGTCCACTAATTACCACTATGGCTATGACATTACCGGATTCCATATCTGGGGAGATTTTCTATTCTAGAGATACGGTGATGTGTAATGCTCCATACATTTCCCAAACTCAGATAGAAATATATGTTGAGGATTTTATGACTAGTTATCTAAGAGTTTTGGTGAAATATAGGCAATAAGTTTTTATATTTACTCTATACTTTTCCATTCTTGGGTCTGGATTCATAGAGATAGAAACTAGGTCCATTTGAAAAAAGAGTTTTTGTATGCTCTTAAGGAGAACATTATATCCTCGATAGGGGATATGTGTAGCCTTTAACCAATAATGAGTCACCCACATGTTCAGTCGTAGGTAAGGTATCCAATCCTTCTCTATATTATATGAGTATCATTTTCAGAAGTGGCTATGGGCTAGAACATGGTTTGGAGGTTGTTTCTGACTAACTCTCTCTATACATACACATCTCCCTCATATTTATCAGAATTGTTTCCCTCCACTTATTCAGACCACATAGGTTTATTTTTTGGGTCACCTGCTGACCATGTTGAAGTTATGCTAATGGATTATGGGGTGATATATATGGTTAACCATAGTGTTTCTAAAACCTATCTATATGGATATTTCTAGGTCAGAAGTGGATTTTCTTTATCTATGAGGTATATTACCATGGGGAGGTGTTCCATGGATGACATAAATAGTAGAGTCCTTGTGATCCATATCTACACTACCATGAGGAAGACTATCTATGTAGTGGTTTTTTTATACTTTTGTTGAAGAGAAAATGGACCCTTGAGGTGTTGCCGATATGAACTATACAACCTCAAGGACACTACCATTGATCAGATCATGGATGTGAGCCTCATTTTGTGTCATGGAAAGAATATGACAACAAGGATTTTGGTTTTGAGAAAGGATATGAGCCTAAAACATGAAGCTTTCTAAGACAGGTTGATTACATTCTAGCATTATAGGGATATGATCCCAATGCTAAGAAGAAATTGGATAATGTTTGTGATTTTATGTATCTTCTATAAGAATATGACCCTACCTATGAGTGGTTTACAGAATATTCCGGTCAATCTTGGATGATGTGGGGGTATAAACCAAGTTCATAAATTCATACTCCATCAAAATATACTTATGGAACTTTTTAATTGGAGATGGTACATGAGCCACCTACTATATAGCCGATAAAGGATGTTGGTGCAGTCATCCATCTACAAAAGTAGGGATATGAGTCTAGATTCCATAAGCTAAAAGAATATGTCAAATAGATTCATTGAATGGGATATAAGCTTACTCAAAGGTGATTTCCATATTTTACTAATGAACCTCAACTGGAGTAGGGATATGTTCCTGAACCTATGAATTTATGGTATGAAACTTTTCTTTTTTTATAGGAATGTGCACCTCTCCTAAGGCATATTCCAACTTGAGTTGGTGATCCCCAATCAGAATGAGGCTATGAGCCCGATACTTTGACTTGTCCTTTATCAGAATATGCTGATAATCCTCCTGGATAAGAGAAAGAATGTGATATTAGTATAGAGTATCCACCTTTTCATACTAATAATATTTATATGCTACTCTGGCTATTGGGATAGGGATATGTTCCTATTCTTATATATGTACTAGGGATGGAATATACTAGTGGTGCACTTTTTCTATTACTAGAATGTATTGAAACTTCAAGAAAAGCATGTGTAGGAATGTATGAATTCTCATTCTTAGTATACATGACATAATAGTTGATGTATTAAATTGAAGTGGGGAAATAATCCCATTTTTTCCTCCTTATTTCATCATAATATGTCGATATAATTCATGGTAAGCGGATGAGATATGTTCCTTCCCCATACTTTCTACAAAAATATACATAAAGACTTGATCCGAGTGAGTATGGATGATATATATAATATTTTAAAAAAAATTTATATTCAATTCAATCATTTAATCACTAAAAATTTATCAATGTTGAGTTATTTACCTCAATTTTAGATTAACAGGGTGTTTTTAGCTTAAATGTGAAAACTACTTAATTTGGAAATATTGACAGATTTTAATCACTTTGGAAATTGAGAACATCTTTTACAATATAGATCTAATTAATGCGATTCTTTTTTATGGGATTCCTATATTTATTTTCATCATCTTTTTAGTTTGGACCATGATTTAATTCTGTCATCCAAGGGTTCGAAAAATTCACTCACGTTGGATAATTATTCTGGACGACTGCATGGACCCCACCTCAATTAATTGATCATAAATTGGTTGAAACATATCCAATAGGGTTGATTCAAATTTTAATGGAAATATATTTTAATAGGGTGTGCGGATGTCAAAGATCATGGAGATATGACTTCATTAATACAGCCCACAGATTCTCAAACTTTGGGGAAGAAAAAGGAAACATTCATCCAAAATAGAATATCATACTTAATTAGACATATCTCGTACTACACAAGGAGGATAAATCTGAAATTTTGGGATGAGACGTAAAAGATATTTTGGAAGATATGGTAAGAAGAAACTAAGACAAAATTCATCCATTAAATTTTTCAACCATGATCAAACTTGCGGTGTACAAAATATACAGGAAATAGTAAATAGAGAATTTGAAGATCTTGAATTTGAAGACCCAAGGATTGAATACCTTGGACTATATAAGAAGGAGTTAACCCATGAATAAAGATTTCAACACCACCATTTTATAGGAGGCCCAGGGACATGGTTTTGACTTAGGAATTTTCTTTTCTTTTTGTTTTATTTTCGTTTTCCTTTACATTTAACACAATCATTTTTTTATTAAAGTCTTTCCCATTTCTTCTTCCATATTTATTTTTTTAAACACTAATTATATCATTCTATCTCTTCTATCTCTCTATTGTGATCTCTAATCACTTTTCAATGGAAAGTGACTAACCTGAGTCTTGGCCCTGGGGGAGGTTTCACAGTGTTGTTCATTATTTCACTTCAAATTTAAAATGTTTTAAATATATTTGTGGTGGAGGAGGGAATATTGCATGGGTGAAGCAGTCTTCCACCATGACACTATTTCCAAACATATTTCTTTTCCTTGATTAACTCATTTTACCTCCCTTATTTTTTGAAAAACCATCATTTGGTGGAGTTGGGATTTCCATAAGGTATGAAATGACATACGGTGGAGTTAGGTCTTTTTGGGATAACATTCTTAGTTGAGGTGTTACCCTCTCTGACTATTGGAGGAGGTGTGGTTTGGTGTGTCAGACGCATACTAAAATAACACACTAAATAAATCAAGATAAATTAATTCATTAATGAGGTTTCAATAAATGAATTATTAAATTGAATTTAAACAATAAAAAAATAATGAATGAACCCATGTTATCCAACCTTAGGAGCAAGTTCTTTCTATACTAATTACATTCCGTAATTTCATGTTAGTATAAGATTTAAAATTTAATTTGACTTTTAAATTACATTTCTTTTTGAGATTAATTAAAAAATTGTTTTTTTATGTGATATAGATTAATTAAGTGAATAAATGAGAAAGATCCTCTAGTCAGATGACCCTGGTCAGCCTCTATGCTGCATTAGGAAAATTTATTTCTTCTTCCATGCCCTACGATAGGCGTGCATCAAAATTGGTGCCATTGTTGGGGAGATAATCAATTGTTTACTTTACCTTTTCTATTTTCAAATTTCATAAAGTTTTCATTATTTAAAAAAATTCATAAAAAAACTATCTTTCCATGAGGAATCTAAACTTCAATTATTCTGCATGGAATAATTACTCGTAGGTATATGAGGAAGAAACCAACTACACTGAGGAGGCCCTCCAATAAAGTGATAATACTCCAATGATAAGGTTCAAACAGAAGGAAATAGAAATATCAACATGGATCTCACTTGAAGATTTGATAGCCATGGATGATGAACTCAAAATAGACATTCAATGATTTAAGGCTAAGAAAGAAGTTCCAAAGATCTTTCCGGATTTCACTGAAGAAATCTAGAAAGTTGAATCTAAACTCTAGGTGGAGGAGCATGACTACCCACCTCCATCCATTGATAATCAACTCCAAGAGGAACTTTCAAATCAAGAAGAAATTGAAGTTGAACCAACTTAGGGAGTTTAACCTTTCATTAACTCTATATCTTCTGGTTTTATTGAATCGTAATTTTATTTCACTCCATATTATTTTACAGAATCAGATATAATTTTCTATTCCATAGATGAAGAAGAAGAAATTTCACCCGTTGAGGAACACCTAGAGATCCATGGGGACATTTATGATCTAATTAAGGAATCCCATGAAGAGATACAAGTGGCTATTCCTGAAGAACCAAATATACAAGCTCCATACCTTAAAAGGTAAACTTTTTAAATTAATATTTCAAATTTAAATTTTGAATCTCCCATTTATTATTATTTTCATGTATAATATCTGGGGAAACCACTGGATTTTGAAGAATACTTTGCACAAGTAGAAACTGAAGAGGAGGAGGTTCCATACATCATCCTACCCCCGCAATGAAACCTATAACACATTACTAAGGGGGTGGATCTGGTGTACTCTATACATGGAATAATCCTCAATAAGAAAAAAGAACTGCAAGATAGGAAGAACAACATGTTTTGGTTCATTTTCAAGAAGATACACCCACCATCGGATTATGGATAATAGTGAGTATTGACCTCTAGAGGTAGTAAAAGAAGCCAGGTCCCACTAAGGGGATCATACCAATACTTATATTTACTTACTTTCTAGTAATTTATATTCCAATTTCTTTTCATAGAAGTATCTTAGCATGCAGCCCGCTCACTCCTATATTTTTGAGCTTTAATGACATGATCCTTTCACTTAATTGAATAATTATCTTTTTTAGGTTCATGATGGTATAAGGGAACCCCCAAAAAGAAAAAAAGCAAGATTTATTTCAAAAGGGAGTTCACTTTTAATGTTTAAACTTGAAAATCAACACATTTTTTGAGATTTAATGACAATAATTGAATTTCCACACTTGAATTATGTTTTACTTGACATATATATGAGGAATGAGTTTCTTAAGAATCTACTGATTCATTGTTTTAGATTTCAATATTAATTAGTTTTAATGAGTAAAATGGGGAGTTGAATTTTTAAAATGAAGCATGGATTTTGAAATCATGACTCATGATTTGAATGAATTTGTTGATTCATTTAAAATAAATTTCCCTACCATATTTCATGATTTGAATTTTTGAAGTTCATATTGATTAATTTGTTATTATTAATCATTCCATGAGTGATTTTCCAATGTTATATTTCACATTCTTGATAGGATTTATAGACCAAATACTTTCAATTTGACTTCAACATATTTCTTGAGTGTTCTTGGGGTATTCCACCTTCCAAAACTTGTATTTAACTTGATGAATCTATGATTTTGAAGAAAAAACATTTAAAATGATTAAGGCACTACTTTGGCTAGCCACATATTTACCTGATAATCACCTTTGCATTTATCCTTTATTATCCCTTAGATTCCATGAATTTATTTATAGGTTTAAGCCAAATTACAATCATATTTTTACTTACCTACCCACACTTAGTATTTTTGCATGGATATTTCAAGTTTGAGTGTGGGGGAAGGGCCTTTTGTGTGCATTTATTGGGATGTGTATCATTTGTTGGTGGTGTGAGGTGTGTGTCATCATTTTAGGCTGTGTATTATTAGAAAATTGGGACTGATTCATCATTTCATTATGCTTCTTTCACTTCATCTAGTTCTCCTTAAAAAGAATAAATAAAAGGGAAAATAATGTTGTGCCTTTCTGGAGATTTACAAAAAAAATTAAAAAAAGATATAAATTAAGATGTTCATTTATAAAGATTTATCTAAAAAGGGGATAACTTGGATGATATCATTTTTTGTATTCATTTATTGACTCATGTCCCATGCCATAACAAGGGGGCGGTGTTGTGTTTCACATTCTCATGGGGATTTTAGTGAGGGTCATCCTGTGTTTTCACATGATTAATCATTAATTTTACTTAAGAGTCAAACCTTCTACTTTTGGATTTAAATTTTTTGAATCATTTTCCCACCAACCCTAAGCTACATACTCATTTGAACCTTTATTGCAAGTCCTCATGATTTTATGTGCTTTTTGTCTTTAAAACTGGATAAGGTAGTTCCTTTACAAGACTATGGATAAGGATAATTTTCTCATCATATGATCAACACTCCACTTTAATTGTATCATGAGTGATGAGAGAAAATATTCAAAAGAGAAGTAGATCATTATTTGGCATGTTTAATAATAATAAATCGAGAAGCTTGAATGAATGAAAGGACAAGCTCCATCATTTTTCAAAGGGGAAACATAAAATTCAAGAATTGATTGTTTCTTTGAAAAATGGGAAATTATATTGATATTTTTTTTGTGGATCCTGGAAATTTGATTTTACATTGGTAATTTCTTCATTTTATCTCTTTGAAATTTAAATATTGGTAACAATGGAGCCCTATAAATTCCATGTTGAGATTTTATGCTTGAGGACAAGCATAGTTAAAGTGTTGAGGAATTTATAGAGATAATATTTTCATCATTTTTTATATGTAATTCAATGATTTAATCACTAAAAATTTATCAATATTGAGTTATTTACCTCAATTTTAGATTTATAGGGTGTTTTGAAATTAAATGTAAAAACTACATATTTTGGAAATATTGAGTGATTTTAATATATTTGGTAATTGGAGAATATATTTTACAATATAGATACAATTTATTTTATTCCTTTTTTATTTTATTCCTATATTTATTTTCTTCATCTTTTTCCTTTGGACCAAGATTTAATTCGGCCATCTAAGGGTACGAAAAATTCACTCATGTTAGACAATTATTCTGGATGACTGCATGGACCCCAACTCCATTAATGGATCATAAATAGATAAAAAATATCCAATTTTGGTGATTATAATTTTAATGGAATGAAAATTCAATGGGGAGTGTGGCTATTGAAGATCATGGAGATATTCTTTCATTAATGTGGCCCATGGATGCTCAAACTTTGAGGAAGAAAAAGGAACTATTCATACAGAATAAAATCTCAGATTTAATTAGCCATATCTCATACTAAAAAAGGAGGATAAATATGAAATTTTTGGATGATACGTAAAATATATTTTGAAATATTTTTAAAGAAGATAGTATGCCAAAATTCGTCTATTATATTGGTGTACCACAATAAAAATTTCAATGGATAGAATTTGTAGGAAATATTAAACATAGATTTTGAAGATATGGAATTTGAAGACCTAAGGATGGAATCCCTTGGCCTATATATGGAGGAGTTCACCCATGATTAAGTATGAGTTCAACACCACCATTAGAGAGGAGACCTTGGGACATGATTCTGACTTAGGAATTTTCATTTCATTTCTTTTTATTTTATTTTTATTTTACATGAAACACATTAATTTTTTATTAAAGTGTTTCCCATTTCATCTTCCATCTTTATTTGTTTTCAAATTCTAATTATATCATTCTCTCTCTTCCATATCTCCATCCTGATCCCTAATCACTTTTCAATAGAAGGTGACTAACATGAGGCTTGGCCCGTGGGAAGGTTTTATGGTGTTCTTCATTATTTCACTTCAAATTCAAAATGTTTTAAATATATTTGGGTTAGGGGTGGGAATATTACACTGGTGCGGTGGTCATCCACCACAACACTATTTACAAATCCATTTATTTTTATTGATTAATTCATTTATCCCCTTTCTCTTAGGAAAACCCTTTATACGGTGGAGTTGGGGTTGCTATAAGGTATGAAACGGTATATGGTGGTGCTGAGTCTTTTTGGGATATCATTCTCGGTTGAGGTGTTAGCCTATTTGAATATTGTAAGAGGTGTGGTTTGGTGTGTCAGACACCTACTAAAATCACATAGTAAATAAATCAAGGTAAATTAATTCATTAATAATGTTTTAATAAATGAATTATCAAATTGAATTTAAACAATAAATAAATAATGAATGAACCCTTGTTATCCAACCCTAGAACCTTGTTCTTTCTTTACTAATTACATTCTGTAATAGAATTTTATTATATGTTTTAACATTTAATTTGAATTTTAAATTTCATTTATTTGTTAGATTAATTAAAAAACAAAAAATAATTTTTTTAGGTGATATAGATTAAGTGAACAATTGAGATATCTCTTTATGTGAGATGACCCTAGTCAACCTATGTGCTACATTAAGAAATTTTATTTCTTTTTCCATGCCATATGACAAGAATGCAGTAATAGATATGAACCAAATTTTTGGATACCACTGTAATATGAAAAAGTGATTCATTAGTGTAAGTGGGGATATAATCCC
Organism: Viscum album; assembly: GCA_963277665.1. Taxonomy (NCBI): domain Eukaryota; kingdom Viridiplantae; phylum Streptophyta; class Magnoliopsida; order Santalales; family Viscaceae; genus Viscum; species Viscum album. Next base: position 1,391,441,852 of record OY728130.1, on the reverse strand, counting down.
ACTCATATTTATCTATAGATTTCCATGTCTGGATAGACCTCCTTGGTACCCATGCATGTGTGTCCAGGGTAGAAGGTTTTCTGATGGTACCCTCAGAAGGTTACTGAGGAGAACAAGAATGATGGAATTCATGACAGCTGTTGAAAAGATCCCTCCCCTATATCTATGGAATGAGAATAGAGTCATATATGTCTCCTTGATCTAGTTTCCTAAGATAATGAAGGTGTTGATCTTTGTGCTCTAGGGATAAGATTCCGAAGCAGTTGGTGGTGGTGACAAGTTCCACTAGTTTCATTGAAGATTTACTTGAATAAGATGGACTTACCAACTTTATCTTCTGGATAACTCTACATGAAAACTCTAGGGATGATATCGTAGCATGTTAGTGTTATTCTCAGACTATCTCGTTCGATACCCGAAGCTAAAGGAATCAGGTGGTTGAGGTTGTCTTGTAACCAAATAAGGTTACAACCATAGATGAGGTTATAGAACATTCACTAAATGAATAAATGATATTGGGTCATGGTAGTTTTTGTGAGTGAAATATTTATAGTAAAAAATACAACAAGGAAGAAGGTCATCGATCAGTGCATCATTGCATGTGTGGACCATCATCAGTCGGCTATACATGAGTAAATTTTTTTTCCTTTCTTGTTCTCGATTCATCTATTTTTCTCATGATGAATTTTCACAATAAAAATTACTTATTTAATGTGAACCCTAGTTACATTTTATTATTTAATGATTTCACCTTGGTCGTACCATTTTCGTTTGTGTAGGGGATGTAAAAAATGGACCGTTTCATGGTTAACCAACCATTTTTATTATTTGAGAGATTCATATTAGGTTCAATATTTTTATTTCCTTCATAATGGTTTATTTCCATAGGTTTATGAAATAAAATGATTTTTCCCTATAATGATTTATTTATTCCATCATTACATGATTTAAGGTTGGTTTTAACATTTTTTTCATTTGAATATTGGGGGCTTCAAGTATGTCTTCAAAATCATTCACATTATGTTTACCATTTTCAAATCTCATGGAAAGTACCAACAAATCCCACCTCAAAAATAATGTACTAACATACTTTCTAATGGTAGGATATCTTATAGGGTTTTAAACCCAAAAACACTTAGGAACTCACATTGGCCAATAATATGGGAGGTCAGGATCATTACACCATTTTTTGGGGTGAATTATTACATACTTCATGACTCTATTAAAGATTTAAAATATGTTTGTGAATCTCTTACAAATCAATATATGGGTTTTGATACTTTAATAAAATGATCAGGTGTTTGATCCTTCTGCATGTAAAGGGGGTCCTATTGATGTATCCTTTTGTATGTATCCATGGTTCTCCATCTTTTTTCCATTATTTATTTGTAATGGGTATTTGAAAATATTTTTAAGTTGTATAACTAGACACTTTGGAGTTTAATGCTGTCCATGGAGGTGACTTCTATTTTTAGTATGGGATTGAACCTTTATAAGGCTTAATATATATATATATACAAATCCTATTTAAAACTAGAATAAAAAACCACATACTTCATTTAAGTCCAAGTCATATAGTTTAACATCATATGTAAAGGACATATATGAGGAAACTTAGGCATCATATATAGATCATGAGCCTTATGAAGGAATCCTACATATCCTAATTATAACAAGAACCAGCATCTTTGTAGTTTGTTATGACATCAACCTGCTGATGTACAGGGGATTATGATTAGTACTAATTGGGTTTATTTCCGTAGAGTTTACCAATACAAAAATTATTCTGAGACTTACACCAGGGTGGATGCCATTGTATGGAGGGAGTTGTATCATGTCACTTAGTAAGGCTTATACCTTGAGGTTTCCCTGATTGGGATGAATTTATGATGTTAGTGATAAAATCCTTTCCAAAACCTAATCCCACATGAGTGATGCTTGATGTGATAAATAAGGGATAACAAGTAATCAAACTCACTACATATGGATATAGGACTTATGCACTAGGGAATCACTAGAAGAGTGTTTGATATTAATCTTGGGCCTTTGGATGGTTTCTTACGTATCCTACTTATATTAGTAATTAGAGTCCTCATAGTTCAATTCTTCCATAACCCATTGATGAGTTTAAGGTACTTGGGGGAATGGATGAGGCTTACACTCAATAATATGACCACGTATAGACCCACTTCCTATCCAATGATATAAGAGAAAGGATGATAGAATCATAGTAGAATTGGGGTTCTATGAACCAGTTTTATTGGAATATGGAGGGAGTTACACTAGTGTGGATTTCCATTGGAATATATCTAAAATTTTCCCTCTAACAGATAAAAAGTGGGGAATATGAGTGGCCAACTTAGCATGTATGGATGGCATGAGAATCCCATAATACCCATAGGATTTCATGGGTATTCATTCTTAGTCTATAATTGAAACTTACAATATAAAGAGGGAATTTGAGACCAAGTAATCATAGTTTGGGGTTCACATAGTTTAAGTAACATACCAAAGGACTTCTGGTGGACAAGGATGACATGTTTGAGGGTGTCCTCCTAAAATTTATGAGGATTGTTGTTTAATCAGGATGGGGTTTCCAAGGTCTTCCTAATGAAAATAATAACATGTCCAAGGTTCTTCACATGATCAGAGAATACATGTTAGAGGGATACCACATGATTCAACAGACTTATCCAAGGAATGCTGCATGATAATGAAGATATATCTAAGGTGTTTCATGTGATCAAATTTGATATGTCTGAGTAATTCCATGTAATAAAGATGACATGTTTGGGGGAATTTTATTTTTATTGGATGATATTTCCAAAGAGCTTTTCATTACTTAGAGGATGCATCCGAAGTACTTTGTGTGAATTCTATGAAATGTATGGGTGTTGCCTCATGATTAATGATTAAGTCATGTGAAGCACATAACCCCTTCATATGAAAATCAACATATACATCTTTGCGTAAGGATTACATATTTTTTATCCATTATTTCATAAATACCTCAATGTTCATCAGGCATTGGCATGTTGAGACCTCACATGACCAAGTTGATGTGTAGAATCACCTTCATGTGATCTTGACAGTATATTGAATGTACTTAAAGTGATCAATATGGTGATTTTGTGAAGCGTATAAACATTCATGTAATCCATTAATTCATTACTTAGGTTTACCTTATGGAAGTCTCTTGTAATTACATGGATTTACACTACGAGAATTCTACTCTCACCTCCGTGCTCCTGTGTGGGTTTTGTTTATCGGGGTGGGGGTATAAGCCTCAATGGCTTGGATCTACACCAATTTACACAATGCATAAATTTCATATATGGGATTTATTTAGTGGAGGCTATGTTATATCATTAATTTCATGTGAACCCACAATAGATTATTCATGACACTATCCTTCCATCACATGATAAACAATGAACACAAAAGCACTCCTTCTTTGGAATATTCATAAAACCTATGAATTGAAAAAGGGATATAAAATTATCATATAGACATTTTAACGGACCTTCCAAATATTAGGCTGACATTTTTGGGAGTCTTCATGAGATCATGATGCCTATTAATGAGGCTTTTGGGTGATCGAGGAAGATTTTTCTAGGGCCATTCATGAGATCAAACTGGCCTATCAGAGAAACCTCATATGATTGGTAATCTAATCATGAAAATAACATTACCCATCACATAGAAAACAACATAACTCTCCTTTGTACAAGTGTATCACCTTTTTCTTATTTTTTTATAAATCCAATGTAACATACCCATTGGTTGTCTATCAGGGCATGGAGTGATCAAATAGACATGTCTAAAGTCCTTATCATAATGGAGGTGACATATCCTGTAGCCTTTTAATGATGAGGATGACATGTTGATGGGGATTTTGCATGATCAATGGACTAATCATGAAAACCACACCATCCCTTCATATGAAAATCAACATTACTCCCTTTTACATGAAGTTTCCACATTTTTTAGCTTTTTATTTTATAAATCCCATGGATCTCATACATTTTCTATTTATTAGGGCATCACATGGTCAAAAAAATGTCTGATTTCCTTTGCATGAGTATTGATATATTTCCAGTGACCTTCACAAGATGAGGCTGACATTTCCCTACGTCCTTTTGCATGATAAATAGACGTGACACATGGAACACATCATCCTTTCACAAGAAAATCATCATAAATCCCCTTTCATATAAATCTTCCACCTTATTCATATTTTATTTTACTAAGAGATTGAGTCATTTTCATTCATTTTTAAATAGACACATCGCATGACTGGTATAACCCATCCGAAAACATTTCCATGATTACCAGTACTTGTTTGTAAGACTTTATGAGAGTCGTAGAGCTTGTTAGATGGGGTTTGCATGATCATGAATAGAAAAAGTGAAGAGAACAACCCATTTTGATGATTTCCTTACGGTCACACGATTTGTGGGACCTAGGTTTGAAATCCGCTTATAACATTAATGACCCATTCTTCCTTTTATAGATAAAACAATACATACACTATAGGTATTTATCTAATTCTAAAAATTGTCGATGATTATTTGGATGACATAAATAGCGCGGAGGGGGAGTTTCCAATTATATATAATGGAGATATTATAAGTTTGATAATGATCGATTTTTATTTATTTTACATTTATATGGGAATCTTTTTATTTTTTTTATGAAAATGGAAAATGATAGTTGATCATATTTTTGAGAAATATTTTCATAAGTTTTTAAAATTTAAAAACCATATATGTTTTTCCACTTTCATTAAATATAATATTCTTTATCTAGTTATGTTATTATGAAGGAGAATATATAGTTAAGTTTAAAAAATATTTTAATTTTTTCTTGACCTTAGCAGAAATTATTGTTTCCCAACCAAAAGTGATTGTTATATTTGTATTATTTGAAATATTCCATCAAATAAGAACTAAATATAATGTGGTAATAAAATACATTTTATGATTTTTGTTATTTTAGTAGTGTTTAGGACCCAATAATGAGGGTTCCTTAAGATTGGGGTAAATATAAACAAAAAATACTACTAAAAATTTTAACTCATTTTACAAATATTTTTATTTTTCATGAACGAATATTTTTCCCATGGTGCAAAGTAAACAAATTACCATACACATGATCTGACATTTGGGAATTAAATAATTCAATCAAGCAATTAGGTATACAAAGACAATGGATTTAATTAGATCACACCATCCTAGAACTATATCCATTGTGTGAGGGAGTTCAATACTCCTAACTTAGAATACTAAAACCAGTATTTAGTACAATATTTATGGATACCTCCCAAGGTTCATAACCTATGTATGTGGATCAATTCCACTTTGGGGAACTTCCACCAATATTAAATCAATAACATATACAAAAATGTATTATATAAAATATAAAGTATAATATATCTCTTGCTCCCTGGGTTGGGTGCTCATTTGTTTATCCTCTTTTCATGATGACCACTTGATGGTTTTATCATAAAAAACCATATATATTTAACAAAATAAATTCATGTATGCATTTTTTCTCTAAAAAATCCCTTTTAATGGAATTCTCAGTACTTTAATCATCCTCCACAACTTCCTAAAAATAATTGGCATATTGATATACAATGATATTATCCGTACCAAACTCTCCTTTAACTATTATCTTACTATGTTATCCAGTAAGATTCCCCTAGAATGTATAGACTTGTAACCACCTTTTCTTACATGATCCTTTATTCCCTCTCACCACTAAATCATTATTAACACATTTTTTTAACGAAAGAACTTGCATAAATTAGTTTATACCATATAATTATGCATGCATGCTAACATAAAACCTAATTTTTTATTCTATATTGGATCAACTATGTTGAATAATTTTCATATATTTTTTCCAATTCCATATCCTATAATTTATAATGTACTCTATTTCCTCACACAAATTTGATACTTCTTTAAAAAAAATCATTTTTTAAAAATTAATTTATTTCCTTGTGTATCTCAACCCTTGTTCCTTTTTTATTTGTCTTCTTCTATTTAATATACCATGATAATATATAAGGGAATAAATCTTACTTAGGAAGTTTAAAAATAATAATGAACTAATTGGTTTGGTGTAATGATAATAGGAATTTGAAATAGGTTCCTTGTCAATAATATTTATAAAATTCTCATAGAATATAGCCTAGTGGTTCACCAGGGTAGTATTAAAAAAACCCTCACCAACCACTCATTTTACATTAAAAAATATACATATTTTTAGAATTTCAAAATATTTACAATCAAGAGATACATGTGAATTTATGATATTGAAAATTAAAAATCAAATAAAAAATGGAAATAAATGTAAAAAAGGAAAAAGAAGATCCTAGGTTCTGCTACATGTTTCGTTAATTATCTGTTAATATTATTTTAAATTAATTTTGATAATTAATTCAACACACTATGAATACCTTTCCTCCAATTTAAAATGTGTATATTAACATACATTGGAAACATCTATGGTATATCAACCACACCTCCTCCATATAAGAAAGTGATGAAAACACCTTGGTCAAGGAATGGAATCCCTTGCCATTAAATTCACCCCCACTTTGCTCATGAATTGGTTTACCCTAATATGATATATGTTGCATAAGACAATATAAATTAGTTAGTAATTATACGTAATATTATATAATTAATCAATTTTTACCATTATAATAGTGAGTAAAATCTGCGTAAATCTTCTACACCTATACATTACACCCCAAATAAAGAATAAAATATTGAAATAATAATGATTTGGACTTAATAACACAACGAGACCTCACCCAGGATCATGTACTCAAGTTATTTTACTATTACAATGGTCATAAAGAGGATAAATTGTGGAGGAGATTAGAAATATATAAATAAAATGATAAAGATACTGAAACTTCATTTTAATATAAGATACACAATACCTAAAATGGAAATGAATAACCATTAATAATTTAGTTCACACCCATTAGGTATGGTTCCTTATCCCCCATTATAGTAATCTATCCACATTTTTATAGAAACAAATACCTCTTTATTGTACTCTTGGATGCATGACACATATAGTAGGTTGAGAGGATGAGTACACTTAACATGCATATGTGAATCTTTTTTTGTTTTTTTTATTTCCACCCCATAAACATTCATCATCATATATCAATGCTATCTTGGAATTTTTATAGGAAAAAGATGCATGGTGTGGTGTTTATGATATTTTAAATTTATTTTGGATATGGGGAAGAATTGTTTTCCTGATTTATTGGGATACGATCCAGTGGAAACTGATGTTTTTTCTTGAATAATCCTAGTTTTTATTAAGAATATATAAGACATTATCCATATTTAAAATATGGTGAAGGATGTATTGGATGTGATTTGATAGATCTAGGACATGGAGTAATTTTTTATGGATGATCTTTACTTGGAGAGGTGAAGGAATAAAACACCCCCATGATTTAAATATTCTTTTCACTAACTATGGGTTCTACGTTATCCAACATAAAAGTTTTTCATGGGTTGGGTGTTTCATAATATATGAATGGATTCTATCCATTCCTTAAAGATTTAACACATATACCCTAAACCCTTTTCACTCTAAAATAATGAATATTTTATATGTTTAATCTACCTTGAATCTATAAATTCCCTTTCCCCTCATGAAACTCCTTGCATGATTTTATATTTAGAAATATACTTTCTTACCCCAAATCATAATTAATTCAAACTATGAACTATATTTTAAAAATATTATTATATTAAATTTGGGGGGGGGGGTATTATAAATGAATTGTAATATTAAAATATGGAAGTTTAGTGTTTTTCACTACCCCTAAATTAACCATTACATGGTTGGGAAATTACCATATATAAATATCATAGTCTATACCCTAAAAAACATAATACAACTTTTCCAGAATAAGGAAAAGTTATAAGGATTTTTTCCACTAAAATACCATGTGTAAAAAATATATGAAAAATTATACTCATCTCATAATCATGAAGGTTCTACCATAATTTTCATTAGATCCTAACTCTCTAAAATGTGACAAAGAATCATTTTCTCATCATGTAGATTTTAAATGACATGTATTAATGATTAGGGATGCTGGGTTCAATGTTTTGACATATAATTTCTCAAAGAGGATGATTTTATCATAAAAAATAATATATGATAAATTATTCAAGATAAGGTAGATTAATCAATCAAATATCCACTCAACTACTCTCTCATCTGAATTCCCATTTCTAATGTTTAGCCCAAAATTAATGAAATATAAAGCATAAAGAAAAATTATTCCTCTTACATATATATACATATAATTTTATTTTCATTTTTTAATTTTATATATTTTTCATATATAATTGGAGGAAAAATTAATACATTTAATTAAATATGACTCATTCCCAATACATTTGGTTGTCAATTTTTTCTGCTTAATATTTGAAAATAGATAAGGGAATTTATAAGATGACATGACTCAAGATATAAATTCTAATGAGATATCAACCTCACTATCTTAGATAAGGAAAGTAAACACATATTTCCTTCATTATAGGAATATGTTTAGAAGATTAATTGTTGCAAAAAATGTATCCCAAATGTGAACTCATATATTTAATCAAAATATTACCATAGTTAGCTCTAAATCATGAAAGAGAAAATTTTTCACATGAATATTTAATTCATATAAGTCATACGCTACCACTACACTATTTTCCATGATAATACATCCCAATATATTCCTTTATGCATCACCATATATCACAAATCCTTCTACACTATAGGGTAGTGTGATTATAGGTTTAATAACAAGACTTATCTTAATATCCTTGAAATTTTCTTAACATTCATTTGTCCAAAGGAACATGACTCCCTTTCTGGTTAACTATGGTAAAGGATATGACATTCATGGGAATATTATCAAAAATCATCGATAGCATGAAAAAAATTATAGAAAACTATGGATCTCTGTTGTAGTGGTTGGATTGGTCCATTCATCAATTACCTCTATCTTTGAAAGATCCAAAAATATACCCCCTTTTATGATTACATAACCTAATAATGATACTTTTTATAGCTGTAATTAAATGTTTCTACATTTTTCATGCAATACATAATCATAATCCTTAATTGATGTTCATGATATTTATTAATCTTGGAATATATGAGAATATAATCTGTAATGAATACCAAAAATTGTTCAAGGTAATCTCTAAAGAATCTGTTTATTGGATCCATAGATATATTAGGGGAATTTATAAGTCTAAATGGTATTATAATGGATTTATAGTATCTAAATCCTTTATGAAAGGAATTATCGAGTACATCCTCTATTTTCACCCTTAATTGATGATATCCAGATCGAAGGTCAATCTTTTAAAATTTTTGAGATCATCACAGTTAGTAAAACTACTTATAAATATGGACATATGATATTTTTTGTTATTTTTAATCTTATTGAGTTCATGATAATCAGTTCAGATTCACATTGATCTATCTTTATTCTTAGTAAAAATAATTGGTGTAATCCATCGTGAAACACTTGGGTGTATAAAAAAGTTATCCTAATTCTCTTAGAGTTACTTCTCTAATTCATCCAATTCAATTGGGGATATTCTTTAAGGAGTCTATGATATAACCATTACACCATATATGATATCAATAAAAAATTTAGCCTCTTGATATGCAGTAAAACCTACCAAATATTCAATAAAAAATCAATGTAATCATTCATAATTGGAATATGATAAACATTGAGTTTATCTTAAACCATTTGAGTAAAATAACCCAAATGATTAGGTATTAAAACCTATATAATGGAATTAATTTCCATACTGCCTTTATAATTAATCCTTAATTGATAGATGATCATAGTATTATTTGATAAATGAAATATTATTTTTTTAAACATTGAAATTGATATGGGATCTTTGTAGAGAGATATAATAAATTCCCAAAATAACATAAAATTTTACTAAAGGTAGAATAATAAGATTTGAAGGAATCACATTCCTAAAAAAAGTATCGAAGAAGAGTTATAGATATGGGATGAAATAATCACACCACTAATTTTTTTACCAATAATTCAATATCTAGACATTGCGGTGGTGAATTGATTCTGTTAGGAACCTTTTATACATTAAGTAGTGGTAAGAATGAAAATTAAAGAAGATATTTTTAGTAATTTATTGGATATTGAGAATAAATTACACCACAATATTTTCATGAACCACTTCAGCAGTCATGATTTCATATAAATTACATTTATCTTTGGCCTTTAGTCATTTCTGGTGTCAATTCCCATAATTAACCCTTTGACTGGTGCACTAGTTTACATAGTTCTCAAATTCCTCACACATAAAACATTGAATTGTTACTTATACCTTAAGAATAAATTTATTTCCCTCCATTGTTCTAGTTGAACTATTTTTGTTCTTTTTATTTTTTCCTTTGATTTCCTTAATAATCATATAAAAAAACATTCAATTCCTTTGATTAATTTCCCTGAGTTCTTCTTTCTATATTTTAGATATATAGAAAGTTTAATCTTATTTCATATATATTATTTATTATATGAAATTATATGAAACTGATATTTTTGGTTCTTCTGAAATCACATTTGGTTCAACGAAGGATGTTTTAAGTTACATCATCTCATTATTAAAAAAATAATCCCCAAAAATAACTAAATGTAGATCTGATATGGATTGGTAAAACACAATAACATTATACAAACATATAACATATTTTTACATGAATATTAATAACATCTCAAAATAATTCAAACCCTAGATATTATAGGTTTAGTTTCTTTAAAAATTAGATACAAAAAAACACATTTTAAAACATATAAAAAATTTCTTCATAGTCTAACCAAATTAGATCCCTTTCTAGAAATATCATACATTATCCTCTTCTTCATAACATGGGGAATTAAAACATAAGAATGGAATTAGCTTAGATTCTCAATAAGGGTAATCATAAGAGATAACAATCTATGATCAAAAGTGATAATAATATAAACATGTGGGTATGAGAACATAAGAAAGACATGTGAAAATGACATAAAAAATCATACCTAATAAAATAAATATCATAAAACATGATTCATGACATGATTATTTTGGAATAACATTAGAACTAATTCATAAGAATGCAGAAAAATGAGTTAATAATCATGTCATAGTTAAATTTCATAACATAATAATTTTGTGTAAACATAAGGATATAAATCATAAAATATTTCAAGGGTTTTTAATATTAATAGTATTGAAATTTTTGATTGATCGGGGAAGAATTTTGTGAAGAAAAATCATAACTGATTATGGTGTTTTATTTTTTTCGACACATAAATTATAATGATTTTTGAGGTGTTACTATGAGAAGTGAACTAAAACCATGATATGTGTTCTTCCTTGAGGTGTGATCATGATATGTGAATTTTGATAATGATTTGTGGGCTTCCCTAAGGTGTGACCATCATAATTAAACTACGATCATGAGTTATTTGCTTCCATGATGTGTGACTATTAAAAGTAAAACACTACTTTGAGATGTGTGATTTTGTGATGTTAGACTGTGTGATGGAATTTTTTGACCATATGTTATGTGGTGATAAATTTGGTTATAAATGGATTAACCATATAAGGGTTCATGAAATCAAATGAAGGGGTCGAGCATCCACACATTGAAATAGATTGACCACACATTCTAATGAGCATCCAAATGAAAGAGAAAGTATAACATGAAAAAACATGGAAATGAAAATTATGGTGATCTTATAAATCATAAATTTTAGGATAATTACTACCGTTATTAAAAAATTTATACTCTTAGATGAACACACAAGCTAGAAGAAAGAATATAGATACAATAATAGTGTTAAAGATCACCGAAGAACAGATGAAGAGAAAGATGTGCTGTGAATATTCATTTACACAACAAGAAGAAGAGATAATGAATAATTTTCTATGAATTTCACCTTTAATAATATGTGTTTTATATTTATTAAGAAATTTTGGATGAAGGTCTCATGGGAAGCATTCTGCTACATATGAAGGATTCCTCATCAAACCGCATGCATGGAAATAAACATGATAAATTCATGTGATGTAATGTGTAATTATATTAGAAATAAAGAAGTTAATTTGTGATGATATGTAGGAGGGATAATGTCATGATTGATGATGGTATGATTGAGTCATCATAAAATTTATGTATTTATGCATACATGTGGATTTATTATTGAAGAAACATAAGTTTAAAGTAGAATGAAGAGGCCTCTATATTTTTTCATGTTTAAATGTTATTAAAAATGGTTATGGAATTAGTTTTTTTGAAGGTTATTATGATTAACAGATCTTATAATTAAGGTAATGTGAATTAAAAATTATTTACATGATGCCATGAATATTTGAATAAAATTAAATATAGGTGGTAAGCATCACAACATGATATATATTTTATAGTTGTTATAGTTCAAAAAAAATTACTTTTCCTGAAAGTGGGAACAATAAAGAGAAAATAAGAATAGGTGAGCTTATTTATCACTATTTTGTGAGAAATAAATGAAGAATATATAAAATGAAGAAGAAAAAGTGTAAATAATTGAATAATCATAATGACGAAATGTCGAAGCCTATTGGTGAAAGATCATTCTATTGTTGTATATGTTTGTATTGTCATATTATTTATGAAGGGAGTATATACTATATCAATAAAATATAGTAATATTCATGTTATGGATGTAACACACTTTTTATAGACTAAAAAGGATTGATTTATATTTTACAATTAACCGTGTAATCTCAGATTATTTTCAGTTCTTGCCAAGGACTATCTACTCTTATTTAGTAGAGAACCTTGTAAAAACTTGATGTTATAATGGGTGTGCTCGAGTTTTTTTTGATAAAAGTGAGAGTAAGGGATCTTAGATAAATGTAAAAATCCTACTAAAATTTTAAATAAGATGTTTTACACTTGTATCATTATTAAATCGGATGGATATCATTAAAAAAGAGTTAGAGTGATAATAAACCTCTCTAGTGACTCCCTTGTTTGTAAGAGAATTTGAAAGAAAATTTTCCTCCCAATAAGTATGTGTGATAACATAGTTTATGGAAGATATAATGTCTAAGGAGTTTTTCCATCACGTCATCAGCTTCCACAATAGATGAATCACACCCATCCTGACTACTTTCACAATGGTTGTGGAGTCTGATTCAAACCATACCTTGTTCCAGTTTTGTTTCTTTACAATACAAACCAATTTTATGAAGCAATTAATTTCTACCTCAAGTGCATTGGTATTTCCAAATGTACTATAAATAGCTTCAACTAAATCTCCATTTTGATCTCTAAAAATAAAATCAAATCCTATAGGTCCCAAATTTCCCCTTGAGCCACTATCCTTGTTACACTTTATGTCGCCATGAAAGGGAGAACTCCAGAATACCTCAAAAAGGCCACGAGGTGAGGGGAATTTCCATTTAACATTCATCCTTATAAGAATTATTAGATCACTCACTGAATTTTTATAGTTCACATCATATGTTTTTCTCTCAAACTGGACAACCTCAAGAATCTGAGCAGTGGAGCCTTGGATATTGAATTTCTTCTTCTCGTGAATGGCTAGGTTATGGCCTATCCAAATGGTGTGCAAGGATTTTGTACAAGAAACCCGAAACAATATAGAGACCTGATTTGAGAAATTTGTACCAAGAAAGGACTTCGAAAAATCCCAGAGAGAAGTAGTAGGGATAGGTTGCACATCAAATATTTCAAATACCATCTTCTATAGTGATGCAACAGTTTTATAGTGAATCTAATTCATTGAATTTGGTTTAATTAAGGTTTGAAGATGAATAATACTACCATGGATGTTCATCACTTAGTTAATTTTAAGGGTATTCCTATCATTTTTAAAAAAAACTACTACACCTATAAGGTCAAAATACTACACTATGTTTTATCCATTGGCTATGAAGTTTTGGAATCTACTACTAATTGTATCACTCCTCCTATTATGGGTTATCCCTTTTTTGGTATGAATAATGGGAATATTGAGAATGATATATGATCCAGAAATGTTATTCTTTCTACTCTCATTGAATGTGAATTTATGTAGGTTAAAGAAATTGGAAGAAAAAAAGGGATTTGGAATAATTTGAATAATATTTATAAAGGGAACATTAAAGTGAAGAAAGAAAAGTTACAGATTTATAAAATGAAATTAAAAAAATTTTAAATTGGAGATGATGAATCTATTAGAAATTTATTCACAATGGATAATGATATTTTAATAACAATAATAATAGTTGGAGAAAAACTAAATTACTCAACAATTTTTAAAAATGTATTGAGAATTATTCCTGATATATTTTATTCTAACTTTTTATCTTTAGAAGATAGATATCCATAAATAATATCTCTTTATTATTTTCATAGTATTACAATATTATATGAGATGATAAAAGATAATTCTTTCAAAATAATGGGAAATAATGATCATGAATTCTCATTTAAATTCAATAATCAATAAAATTCAATGAATGCTGTTATTGAAAAAGAGGTTTCTGATTCTAATTCAGATGATGAAGTGAGTAATAATTTTGATGAATAAAGTTATTTATTTCCTAGAAATTCGAAAAGTGGCATAGGGAAGTATAAAAGAAATTTACCTTTTAATTGATTTAAATGTTGACCAATTGAACATTTTGAAGAAAATTTTCCATGATTGAAGGAAGATGAAGATAGTGATAAAGAAGAAGGAAGACCAAATAGATTTATAATTTTTTTTATAAAGTTAAAAGAATATTTTAAATTTAAGGAATAAGAAGTTACTTAAATATAAAATGATACAATATTTGTCTAAATATGATGAAGATGATATAAGTGAAGAAGTGGAAGGTGAATATTTTTAGTGATAAAGGTTGTGAGATGATTCTTATTTAAAAGATGTATGTTGAGAGTTTATCTTGTGATAAAATTAACAACTATATATAATAACATGTTGAAATTCAGATGGAGTTCATTATAAATGGATAATTTAAATAATTTCTCTATAAAATTTCAAATCTTGAGAAAGACTAAAAAGTTAAATAATGATGATCAACCTATTAAGAATCAATAAATAGTGTATTATGAAGAAAAACCATATTGTAAAAATATGTTGTAGACATAAAGAATTTACTTTGTTAAGAGAAAAATCTAAAAATCAATCTTGGAGAAATAATGTGGGGGAAAGAGATTTTTTTTACCTTTTACAATAGAATATAATTAATGCTAAACAAGGAATTTCTAAATTCCAAAATTAAATTGTGAAAGTTGGCGAAATATCTAGGAAGTATAAACCTAAGAAATATAATCAAATATAATCCTAAAATATTAATAACATGGTTTAATATGTTGTTAATGTTTCATAGAATAATAATAATGTCCAGATCACAATATATGTAGCTAAATAAGTGAAATCTAAAATTATAAAATTTTTTAAAAATCAAAATTTGATGTAAAAACTACTAGAACTGGAGAATATTTTAATTCTAAGAAGAATGGTAATATTAATAATAATATGTCAAAAATCTAAAAAAATTATGTTTCACAAAAATAACATTATATCGATGGTCAAATTTTTTTTTAATATAATTAAACATTTGTGGAAAACAAGCATGATTCAAAGGAAAACATGATTTTGTTTGGATATTTTTGGTGTTTTGGAGGATTTGGGAATATAATGAAAATGTGTTAGTCCAATCATCAATAGTAAAATGTATCTAGGAGGTATTTGAGGTATAGTTTTAAGGGGATTCATTCCAATCAATGAAGAAAAATGTAAATACAATCTAAAAACCCAAAAAAATATATTGAGAATATATTCTAACTTCTTGAAACTCTTTGTCTAAGGTGTGATTAGCTATGAAATTTTGGAAATTTTCTTCTTGTGATTCTACTAGGTCAACAATGTTATGATGTCAAAATTAAATAGAATTAGGAGAAATAAAATGTAAAATATATGGATCTTATAGTTGAAAATACACTCTAGGATAGAAAAGGATAATGACCCCAGATCATGGACTAAAATACCCTTGGTTTTAGGTATTTACCATTCTATTATATATTTTTAATTAATATAATTCTTTGGTGGAGTTTTAGGGGTTTATGAATGGTATTGGTATTTTTGGAAGTGTTTCTAAGGGAGAATAATTTGAAAACAATAAGGGGAAACCATGCGGTTATTTATATGAAATCATGCAATAATATTAAGAGGGTAAGAGGGTGTTCGTGACTAGAAAATTATTTTTAAAAACCTTGAATATGACTATGAAAAATAATGTAAGAGGAGGAAAATGAAAAAAATGGTTGGAACAGAGTTTGTCAAACCATGAAAACCTACCATGCTGGGGGGTAGGGTGGTTTTTATGTGATAACATACCCACAGGTTACCAAACTATGTAGTCTAACCATTTGGTATGAATTTAATGCTTCAAAAATTATAGTGTAACTCATATTTAACCACTAAAATACTCATTTTAACATCTTATCTCAATATATTGGATTCCTCTCCTCACTGAAGCATTCTTGATGCCCCTATTTGATAAGGAAGCATATTTTGATGTATTTAATTGCATTGGATCTCCAAAATAAATGAAAAGTTTCCATTTTATTTCACTAGATATCTAAATCCCCTCTAACACATAATTAATTATGGATAGATCTAGGATCTATGTTTTTTTGATGATATCATGATTAGTTCTATTAAAAATAAATGAGTCTCTCTCTCTTGAATCTAGTAGTTTTGTTATGACATTCTTCGTTTTCATCACCTGTTGAAATATAGGTGACTTCTCTCTCTTCTCCACTTATTCTAAAAATTGAAGGCTTAGATTTATTATATATTTTTTATGTATCTTTAACAAACCCTCTATCATATATTGTAATGGAAAAACCTCTTGGTTCATGTTTTTTGAAATCTAAGTTATTTGATTATTTTTTAGAAAACCCCTTTGAATTATGGTTTCAAATTGTGGTTTCAATTTAATGAATTAAATATTTTAAATTTAATGTTTTTTTAAAAAATAATTTATATAGAATGAGATGGTTTGATAACATGGAATACATGGGCGGCTAGTGTCCTTTTTTTCATTTTTATGGACTTTTTTGTATATACTTAGAACTTGGAGTTATAATAGAGGCATGAAATGGTATATCACAATGTTATGGAATGGAGAAGGGATAATCACCACTCTTGAGTATTGGGATTTTCATTCGCACACATGTGTGTGTGAGTGGAAATATATAGTTTGGGTATGTCAAGGGGTATTAATTGATACATTTTTCTTATATAAAATTTAGGTATTTTAAATTGGTAAACAATTTTGATGTTTCTCTCTATGTTGTAAATTAAATTTTGAACTTTGAGCTAACACGTTCTTGTCATAGTGTCATTAGTTGGGAAGTATTTTAGGGAGATACTTCTGGGTAGATTACTCACCCCCTGCATATGCACATTGGTGTATATTAAGATTTTTTCCTTGTTGTAATGGGTAAAGGAAAGGTCTATTATTTATCTAGTGGATAATTATGATGCCACTTCCTGGGGATGGTGTTTAGAACATTTAATTTCTCTCATGGAGTGGTTGGAATGATTCCATATTGGTGTAGCTATGTTGGGATTCCCTTTGGTCTTCTTGAGTCTCCTTGTTATTTTTTTCCTACTAATCTAATTTTATCATTTTTAGTTTTTTTAATTTGTTTTTTATACTCTTGATTCATATAGTTTTTTTTGGTTATTTTTATTTTTCATGGATAGGTTGTATCATTTAAAAAGTATTAAACTACCCTATTTTCTAGGTAAGCCCTTTACATTTATTTTTAAACTTTGGTGTCTTGGGGACTTTAACATAAGTCAGTATAACCTATGATCTTTAAAAACCTTTGGACAATTTCTGGATGTTACCAATGGTATTGGTCTTGGTTTATCCATCATCTTGGTTTTGTATAAAAAAGAAAAGAAATGTAGAAACATGAAATGTATAGAGTACAAATATGTAGATAGACAATTTATTCTAAACCTCAAGTTACTAGGGGTTTCCATGTAAAAAAGTGTTCTCAAACACTTCTTGGTGTGTTTTACTCTCAATATCAGGATTTAAGATGATTAATTTAACATATCTTGCATTAGAATAAATATTTAGCATCGGGATTTAATTATTCATATTATACTGATTATTGATTTTATTTTTGTAAACTATTTGTAAAGATTTTTGTTTTTAAAAAATTATAATATTATAAGCCTTTTGTTTTCTAGTAATTCATGAATAAGTGGTGTTTCATCACGACAATAGAGAGATTTCACTAGTAATATGATATAGAAACCTAAAATAAGATGCCATAGAAAATGTAGATTCACTTAATAAAAGGTGAACCAAGAACTAATTTAGAGAATTTTTCATGCCTTTTATCTTTTTGATAACGGAAATTGAATGAATTATATTTGACTATAGGAACATTCAATTCAATTTTAGAATTAGAATACACAATTATTCAAGGTGATTTAGAGCATAAAAAGGTTGAGTCATACCTTAACATAATGAACTTAATCTTCAATTGTCTATGAATAATAGATGACATAAAGGCTAATTTGGTAGTATACATGTTTGAGGATATTAAACTCCAATGGTGGGATTTATCTATTCAAGATAAAGTAGATCAAGGAATTTCATGGAAATGATTTGAATTATTTTTTAACAAAAAATTATTCCCACACACCATCATGATTGAAAGAATGATAAAAGTATTCATATGTATTAAATAAAAAATACCAGATATGGAATATACAACTAGTCTTATGAATATTATTCATTTTTTTTCTTGAAGTAGATATTAGTTCATCCTAAAGGCACAAATCTTTGAGTCTATATTATGAACATTTTTTTCTAAGATAGTTGTCCTATATATTATGGATTATACTGAAATGGTTAATAGATTGATAGTTGTAGAAGGGGATATGACTAGTAACTCTACTAGATGAACTACTTTAATTGATATGGGAACATGTAGGAAATGAAATAATAGAAACTAGTATAAGAGGGAAACCTACATCCAAGGTGAAGGAGAATCAAAGAAATCAAACCATTAGATATGCTAAATTTACACTATGACCTAATAATAATCTTAGATGTTCCCAATGCATTTCATTGGTTAATATGAAGAGAGATTGTACAAAACTACCAAGATCATGTCACAACTGTAATAATATGGGACATCTCTAGAGTTAGTTCCATAACACTAAAAATTGGGTTTCTATCAGTACATTTAATGTGTCTTGTAAATCTTATGATTAAACTCAACAATCATGTAAGATTATTTCTCATACTAAAAGAATAATGAACCATGGTGATTCTAATAACACCCAAATTTCTCAAGAAATGAAACTATAACATGTAAGAAAGGGAAAAGGGGGAGATAGTATGTATCTATATGGTGTTGAGAAGCTGATCATGTAAGACCAACATTGTATTTTGACCATATGAGGTAACATTCTACATAACTAACCCCTTATGAGAGTTATTTTTTATAATGGTGAATCCAACTATTTTATTGGTTCACATACCATTAATAAAATGGAGTGTCGTACAAAAATGATTCCACACATGATGAGTATCTATAAACATATTGGGTAGTGAGAGTGTAATGGATTTAAATGTGAATCATGTTCTATAATTTATCGATGGAGTCTAATTTATTTTATACTTTTCAATTTTGGATATGAATGACTTTGAAATAGTCATAGGAATGGATTGGTCAGTTTCTTTTAAGGTCCAAATCGATTTTCTTGAATGAATGTAAAGTTTATATCTCATAATGGGATGACACATATTTTTAAAGGAGACTGGTATGTGATGGTTGGAAAAGTTGTAAATTTATCACCAAAGGTTGTGAATATTTTTTTTAATCAACTCAAGTCACTTTTGGTTTAATGAAATAATTGAGACTTGAAATTTTCCTATAATTATGGATTTCTATCCTGAATTGCTTCTGAAATATTTCACTGGTTTTTCACTAAAAAGGGTTGTGGACTTTTAAAATAATATCCTTCTGAGAACAATTACTATTTCAATTCCATCATATATAATGAAACCAATGGAATTAATTAAGTTGAATAGAAAATTTGAGTAATTATAATGTAAAGGGTTCATAAAACCAAGTACATTGCCTTGGGATACTAAAGTTCATTTTTTCAAGAAGGTATATCATTTGTACTGACTCTGTGTTTATTATCATAAGTAGAATTAGGTTATGATAAATAATATATATCAACCACCTCAGTTTGACGGCATTTTTGATGAATTTAAGAGATCTCAATGGTTCTATAAAATTTATCTATGCTCTAGATATGGAAAACTATATTTTATGAAAGTGAATATTATGAAAATAGATTTTAGGAGTTGTTACTATCATTGTAAAAATGTGGTCATACCCTTTGGTCTTTCAAATTAACTAGTGGTTTTCAAGAAAATGATGAATATTTTCTTTTAATGACACCTATAATATTTCATTATATTATTTGTGGATAAAATTATGGTGTATTCTCATACTCTAAAAGAATATGAAAAAAACATAAAGATTGTGCAGATAAATTTTCAAGAGAACCAATTATATGAAAAATTATATGAATGTGATTTATAGACACAAGGAGTTTATTTACTTGTCTAGGAAATTTTTGAGAAAATAAGTATTAGTAGACCATACCATGAGAGAATATGTTTCCTCTGAGAAACTACTAAGAAATATATTTGAGATACAAAACGTTTTAGGCTTAGTAGGTTAATATTTTCAATTTATTTGGAACTTCTCACAACTCACATCTCTTATGAAAACACTCATGAGATAGGGAACCCAATTCCATTAGAGTGAGGATTTTCAACAATCCTTTTTGAAGCTTAGATAAAATCTTACACACACAAAAGTTGTTGTATTTACAGAACCTGAGAAATATTATGTAGTTTATTATGATGAATTAGGATCAAGGCTTGAATTTTTTCTCATATAGGGAGATCATATAGTAGATTATGGATTATGATAATTTGGACATCATTAAGAAAATCATCCAAACCATGATTTGTAATTGGTTGAAGTAGTACATGCATTGAAAACATAGTTTCGTTTCCTCTCTGGTAATAAATTCACTATATTCATAGACCATAAATATTTGAAACACCTCTTTTCACAAAGATATTTTAACTTGAGAGAAATTAAATAGATGGAATATCTCTATATGTTTGACTCTGATTGGGTTTATACAATTAGAAAACTAAATTATATTGAATACATTTTATGTCAAATGTCATAAAATCAAATATCCAAATAATCACAAGATTAGTGTAATTTTATGAGTATGATTACATATATGAATTTGGATTATATTGAGAAAATTAAATTTTCAATTTTTTGTCTCATGACTATTATACTAGATTTGGTGGAGTAAGTGAAGGATGATCAAAGATCAGATTCGTGTTTCTTTACCATGATGTCAAATCATAATTTTAGGGATACCATTAGAGGATATAAATAAATGGGAACATTTTTTTATTTTTCATGATATAATTTTCATTTCACCATTTTCTCAATAAAAAAATCTTTCTTCTTATCTCCATTCAAAATGGTCATTTCAATTAGGCATCCAAAATATGTATATTGATTAAAAAACCCATTTTTATAGGGTAGATATGAAATAATATGTCATTGATTTTTTCCTAAAATTCATAACTTTTCTACAGGTTAAGGTAGAGTATCAATGACCAGATATAATTCTATAACATAAACCCATAAATTTTTAAAATTTGGAAAATATCACTATAGACATTTTCATGGGTTTGAGAAGAAGTATTGATAAGAATGATTCAATTTGGGTGAGTGTGGATCGACTAAAAAAGTAATCCCACTTCATCACAATTAATGAATTCATTATAGTAGATGAATTATAAAAGATTTACACTTTGGAATTAGTAAATTTTTATGGAATACTAGTTTCAATCATATACAATAAATATACTCATTTTACTTATTAGATTTATTGATCACTTCAAGAGTCTATGTAAACCCAATTGACCATGAACACAATGTATCATCATCAAATGGATAGTCAGTTGGAAAGAATAATTCAAACACTAAAAGACATGATATGATATTTTATTATGGATTTTGGTGGCTCATGGGGGGTTCATTTTCCTTAATTGCATTTTTCATAGATCAATAGTTATTAGTAAATGATACAGATGGCTCCATTCAAGTAATTTTGCTGTCATCCTTATCATGCTCTACATTTTTGGTTAGAGAAATGAAAAAATTCTTTATTGAGACCGATCCTTTTTCAAGAGATGACACATTAAAATTCCAAGGTTCAAGAAAATTATGGTTTCAATCCAAAGCTATCAGAATTATTATGCTGATAATATTATTCTCCCTTTATTATTTCCATGGGATATAACGTGTTCTTAAAAGTCTCTACGAAGATAGAACATCATCTGCTGTGTAAGAATGGAATGTTTTATACTTGGTAAGTTATAACTTTTTAGATATTTGAAAGATAAGGTAATATTTCCTATTTATTGGATTTGTTTCCATAGTTTTGTATAGTTAATAATTTTTTCTAAGTATCTCAACTAAGTAAGTAGTATCCTGATACTATTTGTGTGATTCTATGAGATTATTTTGATCTTATACTAGATTATACATTTTCTCATTCACCAATTTGTATCTTTGAAATATAATATAATGTTTTTTTGTAGAAGAAATATTGCATTAGTTCAAGTATTATAGAAACCTGGTGATGTTTAGGGGTATACTTGTGTTTGTAATAAGAAATAAAAGAATAATGGCTTAAAATTTTCTAATATTTTAAAAACCCAATATTTTTAAGGATGGAAAGACTAATTTAGGGGAGAATATAAAACCCCTAGTTTGTGGTATTTTAAAATTTTATTATATATTTTTATGTTTTATAATACTTTTTTTTGGTTTTTGAGTGGTTTTTTGGTTGGTTTTGGTATGTTTAGAATTGTTTCTAAGTGTGAATATCTTGAGTACAGTTATGGGAAACTATGTAGTTTTCTGCATGAAATTGTTCAATAAGATTAGGTAGAATGAAGGGTATAAACCACTAGATTATGATTTTTTCAAATTTTATGGGTGCGTAGGAGAAGTTGTACAAGTGGTGATAGATGAAAAACACGGTTTTCGATACCATGCTAACCAACTATGGGAGGGGGTGGTTTTGAGGTAGTATTATATGCATTATTAGTCCATGGTTTCCCATACCATGATTAATAACCATGAAAAATTCATTTAATGCTCTTAAAATTAGTTTTTAACTCAATTTTAACCCCTAAATAATCATTATTCACCTCTACTCTTAGGATCTAAAATTATACTCCATTCATAAGCATTTTTGTTGTTTCCCTTGGATCTATAAGCTAGTTTTAATAGATATATGAGAATTGGATATCCAAAATAACTGGTAATTCTCTATTTTTCGATATCACTCTCTCTATATCTCCTTATCTAATCTCAAATTAAATCTTATATCAAATCCATTATGGGTAGATCTATGATATATGTTTTGTTTTGAGGATATATTGATCAGTTTTATTGAAGTAAATGAGTCATAATCCTAGATATAGAGGTTTCATTATTTTTTTCTTCATTTTTATCGCTCTTTGATAGGTTCATGGATTCTCTATATTATCTAATTGTTATATAACATTAAGGATAATATTTATTAAAAAAATTTCTTGGATTTTAAAATTAAATTTAGGATTATTTTTTAAAGGAAATTCCTCTTGGTTTATGGTTTGGAAAATCTTGGTTATTCGATAAGTTTTTTGGAAAACTCTTTTGAATTATGGTTTTAGTTTAAAGTAAGAAAGATGTTCAATTTTTTTTCAAAATAATGAACGAGTTTATGTAGAGTGAATTGGTGTAAGAACTTGGTTTACATCAATCATGTGTGTTCATATTTTCATTATGCGGGGCCTTATCTATAAGAACTTGGTTCTCGATACTAGACACGAGGTATAGAAATGTATAACACCAAGTGACATATTGGTGAAGGATGGATCACTACTCCGGAGTATTGGTATTGTCATTCAGCTTGTGTGTGTTTATGGTTGGATAACTATTGTTTGGGTATACTATGTGGTAGTAATGGATAAGTTGTTTTGATTATAAATTTATTTTTTAAATTAGTAAACTGTTTTGATGTTCATATATTTTTTATAAATTCATTTTGAATCGTGTGCTAACTAATTTTTGTCCTAGTGGAATGAGATGGGAAGTATGCTATAAAACACTAATGGGCATGATTACTCACCACTGAATATGAAGTATGGTGTGTATTTATAGGTTGTTATTCATGAAACATGTAATGAAAAGGTCTCTTTTTTCTCTAGTGGCATCATGATGATAATTACTTATTATGGTGCTCGTGGCTTGAACTTTCTCTCATGGAGTGGTTGGAGTGATGCCAAATTAGTGTTATTGTGTGGGGATGTCCATTGGTTTTCTTGAGTCTCATTTTTATAATTTTTTCTATTACTCTAATTTTTCTAGATATTATTTTTTTAAAGGGGAAAACATCTCCCAAAGCCTTGGTATGCCCTTGGAATTTTTTGACAACCATTTGTGTCTTGTGGATGTCACCTAATGATAATGGAAACTAAGTTCTTTCTAAGTGAATGGTTAGGGTCAATATGTTATAGGGAAAGTGTGTGTTCTTTACAAATTTAGATATTTTAAGATATTGAAGAATGTGATAGAGTAAAAATAACGAATAATGAATTTTGGAAAGGATGAATCTCTTATAATCTATGGCATTATATATACTATTTCTTGAAAACAAATGTTGAGATCCAGAAATGCTTTATTTTTTGGATGAAGAAAAATATAATTTGTTGAGTGGTTCGTATATTTCTGATGACTGAAATAATGATATCATCAAAAGATATGTATTTATTATTAAAATTCGTGAATATGGGTAAGTTGTGATAAAAGGAAAATGATCCAAGGGGAAGTCATTTTAAGTTAGAGATGCCAAAAATTCATGTTATCTGAGTATGAAGGAATATATTAAATTATAGAATATAAGGAATGGAAATATGATTTAGATAAGCATGAAAAGGGTATCAAATAGAGGAAGTGTAAGATATCTCCTATATTTAATAATATGTTGAGATTAGGGTTGTTTCGTATTCTAGAAAGAAAAATTATCAAATTATCCAGACATGATGGTTGAGATATATACATTTCTTCCCTTGGAACTTATTCATTATGTCATATCTGATCCCATGAGAAAGCAATAAAAAAATGAAGGTAAGTATTTTTTTCCGTTATTAATTATTTCAATTGTATTACATGAATTTTGTTTTTAAAACATAAATTGGAGGCTTCATGATGTGAAAAAAGTTCGAAGATAAGTGATGAAAAGGAATGTGTGTACCCTTTAAATATGATCCAAAATAATAATGATGCTAAATAAAAAAAATGTAAATTTTCAAGGTTATCTTGTGAAGGATGATATTCATTATGACCTTAGTTAACTATACATGTGACAATAAAATAGTGTGGATAAAATAAATAATAAAATCACAGTTGAGAAGGCTTGAACTATGTTTATTGAACATGACACTTATCAGTTAATTTGGTGATAGTATATTAGTAAATTAGTTCACATTAAAAATCAATACTTCTATTGAACAAATTTAGACCTGATTCATATGAGAAATATTAAATTAATTCCTAATTTGTAAATTACTTAAGGGTATTTGGTATCCCTTTCAATATCAAAATAAAAGGTGAAAACTATGGGATGTCTGATCAAAGTCGTATTGATGGAATATTCCACTGATACTATAAACATAGTAGATGATACATATGTTATAATAAGGAAACTTGAGGTCTTATTGATTCTACTAATGTGAAAGTGTTGGAACATTCTGATAGAAAGGTTTCATAGTTTTCTGTAGATATAAGATGATGTGAAGATAAATTAATTTATGTGAACAACAATGTTAACAATTTTGATAAAATTGATGATGTAGAATATTCACATGATAAATATATTGATTAATACATTTTAATTGATGATCATAAACCTCATTCATCTCATCCAATGTTGAGGAATAAAGTGGAGATCAAAAATATTATTGGAGATTAGGGTCAACAGGTTCAAACCATAAGAACATTGAGGACAAACCATGCCACTTTTTTCATAGGTTGATCAAAGTGATACTTAATAAGAAATACTGAATCAATAATTGTTTGATTCTATGAACAAATAGTTTTAATAAATAGAGAATAACAACACATGGTAGTTGGTACCCAATCCTAAAGAAAAGAATGTGATTACAAAAAAGTGGATGTTCTAAAACAAATTGAATGAAAAATGTGATGTGGTGAGAAATAATGAATTAATGTTTTGTAAAGGATATTATTAGGTTTAAATAGTGTAATTTTATTAGATATTTTTACCAGTTTTCGGTCTTGAAACCATTAGAATATTTCTTTCTATTATAGTATAATGTTCATAAATTATATTCCGAATAGAATTGAAGTTTACATTCCTTAATGGTGAGTTCAAATAGGAGGTATATATTAAGATACCAAGTGGTTTCTTTATTGGTAACGATGATTTTTTTCTGGTTAAATAAATCTTTATATGGGTTGAAATAAGTTATGAGAGAATAGTATTCTAAGATGGATACATGTTTGAAGAATTTAAATTTTAAAAAAGGACTAGTGGACATAAATCTCTACATCAAAATTGAAAAATTGGAATCAATAATTATTATTGTTCATATAGATGACATCATATTCGGTGGAAGTGATTTAGAAATGTGTGAGAATTTTTCTGAGGACATGAATGAGTTATTTGAAATTTCTATTTTAGGAGAGATTAAATATTTTCCAGAATTTAAAATATAAAATAATAAAGGGGAAATTTTTAATTCTCAAGAGATGTATACTAAAGAAATCATAAAATTTTTTGGAATGCAAGATTGAAATCCTATTTCCACACCAACTTTAGTTGGATTTTTTTAAATATTAGAAATGAATTAATTTTTATATTAAATAATTTTGGTAGTTAATTGGAAGCTTTTAAATTTTAAAACTTCATTGCCAAATCTAGTGCATGATATTAGAATTTATTCCTAGTATCAAATTGAAAATAAATAGTTACATCTTTTTCATTGGAAAATGAATTATTAGATACATTAAAGGCATAATCAGTTTTGGATTGAAATATAACAACAAAATATTGAATTATATTTTTGGTACACTCATACATGTTGGGTAGGTTGTGTTGATGATAAAAGGTCCAATTTAGGTGGAGTTTTCTTCTTGGGTGAATGGTGTGTGCACTGGAAAACTAATACGTAGAATTTAGTTACTTTAAGAATAATTTATCTAGAATATGTGGCTGAAACTCATTCCAAAATTCAGTTAATGTGGAAAAAGATACATTTAGAGGGCTTGAAACTTGGAGTTAATATTACACATCTTCATTGATGTGATAATCTGAGTACTATCAATTTGTAAAATAACCCTATTAAATATTCCTAGAGAAAACACATTGAAATTAAATATGAATTTATCAAGGATACTATTGATATAAATTTATTTAAGGTAGAGTTTTTTTGAATAAAAGTTTATATTTCTAATGTTCTCACCAAGACATTATCGAATGAAGTATTATTGAATTTGAGGTTGAAGATGAGTGTTCAACATGACCCTATAAAAGGATAAGGTATGTTTTTTTCTATCCCCTCTCTCATTTTATCTTTGGATATCATTAATAAAGAGTTAAAATAATGAGAACTTAATTCTATCTATCAATATTTTCTTTACATATAAAGAGAGATAATCTATTTAAGGGGAGTTTTTTTAAAATGGGTAACCTGTAATTTCCGTATATGTGAAAAATTATATTAGTTTATTAAAATTACTTCATAAAATATATCTTATATTATATAGTTAGTTTCACTTGTAATGATGTGATGTTTTTTGATTAATAATTTATAGACCACATGGTTTTATTGTTCAATGATTCTTTTTTCCCACACCAATCTTGATCACATAGGCTTAGAAGTTTTTGATAGTGATCCATTTTTTTTCTATTTTTAGAGCCAAGGTGATTTATGATCCTTGGATGAAAAAAAATCCAAAGGGTGAGATTTTAGAGACCAAGTAGTTTTGAATTATTGTTTAATTAGTGTAATTATTGTTAACTAGATAAGGGATTGGTCATGGATTTTTCTTTTTTTTATGGACACATAAATCAGTAATTTTTATGAGGTGAAACCATGAGAAGTTAACTATGACCATGGGCTATGTGAATTTATGAGGTGCAAACATGTGAAGTGAACTATATACATGAGGTATGTGCTTATGTGAGGTATGACTATGAGAAGTAAACTAAGACCATGAGATGTGTTATTTTGTAATGTGTGAACAAGAGAAGTAAACCATGAACATGAGATTTGTGCTTCTATATGGGGTGAATGTGTTATAGAATTCTTTAACCATATGTTATGTTGTGCAACCATGAAATGTAAATGGATCGATTTCATGAACAGTTGAGCGATATCATAAAGGAGATGAGTGAAAACATGTTGAAATGGATCAACTTCATGTTGTAACATGCTTAGAAATGAAGAATATAATCTACCGCGAATAAAATCTGGCTACACAAAGTAATGTGATAATCTAATGCTTAGCTATCATGATGAATGTAAGATCATGATTTTTCACTCATGTATAGATCCTTTAATTTGTAGTCTAAATCTTAAATTTGGACCTAATATGGATGCCTAATGAGTTAGTAAAGGTTTCATGGGTTTCCATGGATTTTTAAGAGCTCAAAACCCGTTTTTTTGAGAAAACAAGATTTGTGCACGGATTAGAGTAAACTTTGTGGAAGTCTAGACGGTTTGGAAAACTTTTCTGATAGTGTTATTTCGAGCAGTGCCACCTTGTATGGTTGGAACACGACCGTGCGACCTAATAGTGAAAATGCAACTTTTTACCATGTACCCGTGCATGGCTTGCATACATTTTGATCAAACCATGTTGCCAAACCATTCAGGCAGATCCTTCTCGCACGGTTTGCACACAATTTGACAAACCATGCGCAGGATAGTTTTCTGGGTAAATTTCCTGTTTTTACCTTAATGATCTATTAATCCTCCTATTCCTCACTAATATGAGAACTAGTATGATTAACCGTTTTCCTCTCATTTTGGATATTTTTTTGGCCAATGTTAGGGATCAAGATATCTCTTTCTTTCAACATCTGATCAAGTTTCTGTTCATCATGTTGGATGCACAATGGTAAGTACTCGAGTCCCCTTTAGCCATTCTTCTTCTCTATTGATCTTGACCTAGATATCATCATGTGAGAAATTTTCACCTTTTCTTAGATATACTATGATATAAGTAACATCAAGGGCCAATACCAGAGGATAAGGATCATACAACACTAAGGTGGTTGATTTATAATGTATCCCTAAAGTTCATTGTTTTTTGGAATATTTGGGTGGGGCCCACCGATTTCATCAGAAGCCATTTCTTAAATTTACATGGCTTGATTATACTTGTTAGAACTGTATTATTATGATATTTTTAAATATGTGAATAGTTGGTAGTGGTTATACCCACAACTCAATCCACCTCATTTTGAAGGTTATGCCATAATTGGGTTTTTATTGTTTCAGCATGTTAGATTCACTATTTGGGTGGACCTTTGTTTGACCTTTCTAAAGGTGATTATTTTTATAATAAATTATTATTATTAATGAGAAATTTCATTATGGAATATACCATGTATGCTCACTGCTAGACCCACCTAAGGTAAGTGATCTCAAATTATTCTTAAATGTGGAATGTGAAATGGAAAGTATACTAAGTGTATAACTTGGCCTTGAAAATGAGATTGAATAATGGTTACATTTCTGTAGCACCCATTTCCATGTTAATGAAAGGTAGCGGAGTGAACCTATTTAATAGAATATTCATTAATGGTTAATTAAGACTTGATTAAATGGTTGGAACTCTACTTGACCTATACAAAGTAATGGAAGTAAAGACTTAAACCAAATGAATTATTACATGATTACATTATCAAATAGGAATATACTGACTCAAACTCACATTGGGTTATGAGAGGAGAAAACCTCGGGTCTCAAGAACCCCATTCTGATTCAAGGATGCAGTTTTCTTAGGTTGATACCCACCTAGGCTCCGGTTCATGTCTTTTCTAAGGATGCCCGGTATAATACCATAGGGTCCTTTACATTATTAAAGGATACCTAAGATACACTCATTTGATCCAAAATTTTCTAATAGGTGACACGGTAAAATCCCATAAGACCCTTTCTTTTATTAGCTCTGTTTTACCTTGGTCGGTCACCTTTGACTCAGTTTGCGCCTAATTGTAGAATTCCTTGGAATATGATCCTCAGATTACACTCTTACCCCTTAGATAGACTCAGATACTACTGAGTTAGAATTACATGAAATCTAAGTTACCTTAGTTATTACCCTGGAACTCCCTCACAAGTTATCATTTTCAGGTTGCCTTGTCATGTCTTGGGAACTCCACTACTTATACTATCACGAGCTGATGTCAGTGTTGGTTGTGCCTCACGTGACCTATTAAATTTAAATGTTAATTTCAAATAGAATGAACTAGTTACATGTTCAGACACCAGATGAGGGTGGAATCAGGTACTTTGGTATTGTGTTATATATCATACTTTTTTCTTTACTTTATATATGCATACCTACACACTGGTATATTCCATTAAATGAGCCGAAGGTTATAGACACCATTGGTGGTGTCCCACTGAGTTTTATCTCACACCTTCTCCAATAATCATTTGGTACTTAGAGTAGATTACATGGTTGCAGGAGTTGAAAAAGGGAAGCATATAGCTTCCAACACTTGATTGTGTTCTGTTAGGATAGAGCTTTATAGTAGATGACCGAGTTGGATCTCTGGATGCTTAGAGTAGACTTTGTTTTCTTTTAATCTGTGGAACATGTTATGCCTGCTATCTTGTATCCATGTTTTTTCCAATTTCCTAGTGACATGAAATTACATCATTATTTTTCCAATTGATATAGTTATTAATTTTTCTCATTTATCTATTGCATTAGTTCACTTCAACTATTTATTAATATTGATTCTACTGTTTACCATTCCTTTATATTCCTGTCGATGTTCTATACTCTGCTAATGAGGGCATAGTCTTCCAATGGAAACACCCTAGGACCTTACTACTAGTCGGCAGCCTCTGACATTCAGGAAGATGCGCTTGAGGCCATGTGGACCACCGGGATTGGCGCACTCGTTAACTGGAATCCAGGTCCGGGATGTCACAAAGTGGTATCAGAAGTGGTTTCTTTTATTTCTTTACTATTTTGAGGCAATAGATTGGAGAATATTAATGCTTGGGACTTGGTCATAAGTTGTGCTTGGGCATCACAAACCCATGTTTGGGGTAAAAACTAAGATTCATAAATTATAATTGTTATTCTTTTTTTACTATTACAGTTGATATTGTTTCACCATTGGGAGATGCACATGCTGTGTGTTGTTGTTCATTTTTACTCTATTTGAGAATTTATTTCATCCTTATCCCAATGATATGAGGGAAAGGATCATTGTTACATGCATCATTATAGGCACCTAGAATTTACATGTCATGAATATTTCCATGACATATAGGTGCATTTCACTATTTTTCATTGATCGATTTGCTTGTGATTGTTTAGTGATGTTGTGATAGTTTTATTGTAATTGTATTACATTAGCTGTGATTGATTGATTTCATATCTCAACTCATGTGGTGTATAGGTCCTCTGGGGTTGGGATGAGTAATTAACCGAGTCAATCAATTATGCTATAAATAAATAGGTGGAATTTCTAGTGATAGGTTTATGGTCACTAATTCATCAAAAATGTCTATCCATTATAAAGTGAATCATAAAATTTGAACTAAATTGGTTTTACATCCTTATCACACCTTGTCATGTCTATGAAAGGTAAATGAGTGAACTTCGAAATTAACTGCAAAATGACATGAAACTTATACTTGATAACTTACCGATACCTAGCCACCTAAGTGGGTTGTTTGGATAGTATTCCTTGGGTAGTGAGTTTTATTATGTTTAGATTCTATTATTGATTATATATTATGCTTCTAATCTTGTTCTGAGATGTGTGATTGGAATTTGTAGACCAATGCCGCCACAAAAACCTCGTGTTGTTCACCATGAAGGTGGTGACGACCATGCTTCAGACATGGTGGGCCCTGATCTACCAGTCTAACCTTTAAGAGTGCCACTTGAGGAACCACCTGTTGTACCTGATCAGAGCACTGATGATCAAGTCCATGATAGTTTACTACATCTGATGCAGTCCATGCAAGGTGATCCACAGTTTTCACCTACGATGGCTGATCTGACCCGCAAGTTCCAGTAGAAACATCTTCCTACTTTTTACGGGTAAGATAGTCCTCAGGATACTGAGTCATCTATAGAATACATACTGTTTATCTTTGAGCATTTGGAAATTCCTCCAGAGCAGAGAGTGAAGATTCCTATAGAAATGTTTTGGGATTTGTCCAAGCATTGGTGGTATGTGGTTACCCAGAGCAATAGTCATCAGGTCATGTCATGGTTTGATTTCTAGAGTACCTTTTATTATTAGTTTTTTCCTCAGACACTGAGAGCGGACATAGCCTATGGGGTAATGCATCTCGAGCCGGTTTCGATGTCAGTTATGAGATATTCAACACGTTTTACTAATTTACAGCACTTTGTAGTGCTTCTAGTCAGTGATGGGCTTTCACATGATAGATGTTTTGAGGATGGGATCTAGTATGCCATCCAAAATCAGGTAAATTTATTTCTCCTTCCTAACTTTTTTGAAATAATTGATAAGGCCCTTATCATTAAGCGAAACCTGAGGGACATCAAAAGTATTGGGTTTAAAGTATCAGTGCCGCATCAGGACAGTAGTTCTTCTGGTGGTAGGAAACATTCCCTTGAGGTTTTTCATCAAGGCAGTGGAAGCCAGAGTATCCAGTTTGATAGCTCTGTGGTGTGTGATCAGTGTGAAAGGATATGGAATAAGAGGACCCAATGTAAAATTAACCCTATGGAGTGTTAGGGTTGCAGCCGTAAGGGTCATATTCAATGTTTTTTCAATACCTTTCCACCAGCTTCATGTAGAAAAGGATCAGAATCATCTCCACCTATAGGAGAAAGTTATTTTGCAATGCTTCAGGTTGGGGGTTGGAATAGCACCGGTAGGTCTGGCCAAGGAGAACTTCGTGGCCATGGTAGTCTGACCCCTGATCACCAGTAGTGACAATAGAGAAGTCATGAGTGTGGTATTCAATCGGTTGCATAGGTCCGTGGATCAGGTTAGTTGCATGCTTAATAACCCATACCCAAGGATCATGCTACAGGTCCATCTACAGTACGAGGTACTATTCAACTAGCCTCAACCATTATCTCTGCTTTGTTTGATATAGGTTATTGAAACTCTTTTATTTTTATGTATATCATGGAAAGTTTCAGACTAGAGATACAATATCACTATGGTGTAGTGACCCTCGATACACTACTAGGAATATAGTTGGATGGAATATTCCAGTGAAAAGACTATCCCCTAGGGTTTGGTAGTTACCATTTCTTGTGGAAATCTCTTTGTTCTTGAGATGATGGGCTTCAATGTCATTCTCGGGATGGAGTGGTTAGTCCACTATACCAACTTTCTAGACTACTATGACTACAGGGTATTTTTACATAAATAAAAGGGAGTGGTTATCTTTTCAATGGTGAGTGAGGTTTCTAGGCTCGGAGAGATGAACCGAAGCATCATGGGATAGGTGAAGTGACAACCTAGATTGAAAATAATTTCATAAAGAACCAAGGTTTGTTTCAAGCAGTTTTCCCTCTAGTAGTTTATCATTTCAGGGAAGTCTTTCTTGATGGAATTTCAAGATTACATACTAAGAGAGTGGTAGAGCTTACCATAGATCTTGTTCCTGGAGAAGCTCTAGTGTCCATTCCTCCATACAGGATGTCACCTAATGATCATAAGGAGCACAAGAGGAAGATATAAGACCTAGAATCCAAAGGCTTTATATGGACTAATACATCCTCTTGGGGTCCACGCTTGATTTTTTTAGAAGGAAGATGGAACTCCCCATCAATGAATGGATTACAGAAGCTTGAACCAGCTTATAGTCAAGAACAGGTATCCACTTCCTCGAATAGATGATCACTTTGACCAGCTCCGAGGAGCAAGGGTGTTCTCTAAGATTGACCTGAAATTGGGTTACCATCAGGTGCGAGTTTGACATGTGACACACCTCATACAACTTTCTTTAGCAGTTATGGTTTTTATGATTATCTTTTTATGCCATTTAGTCTTAAGAACACAGCTGAAATTTTCATGGCTTTGATGAATAGGGGTTTCCACCCCTATTTGGACTCTTTTTCCATGGTCTTTATGGATGACATCTTGGTGTACTTTCGTACTCATAACGACCATGGAAACATCTAGAGATCATTCTGAGTACAATGAGAGAGAATCAACCTTATTCCAAGATTGATAAATGTGATTTATTGATCTATAAGGTCAACTTCTTGGGTCATATTATCTTAGAATCTAGAGCTTCTATAGACCCTAAAAGGTTAGTGCTATAGTTTTCTGGGAGCAGCCCAAGAACATGTTTGACATCAGGAGTTTCTCATGGATCACTGGATATTAAAGTAATTTCATATAGCACTTCTCACATCTTGTGTCACCTCTTGCTAGACTTACAATTGTTGGTGTTAAGTTCATGTGGTCAGAAGCATGTGAGAAATCCCTTCAAGAACTGAAATGGTGGCTTGTCTCAGCACCGATTCTGATTCTTCTAGAACCTGGAAAATGTTATATCTCCCTTTGTGATGCATCAGGAATTGGATTAGGAGTAGTGTTGATGTAGAAAGTCAAAGTCTTTGCATAATGATCTCAGCAGTTGAGGCCTCCAGAGAGAAATTATCCAACGTACGACCTCGATCTAGTAGCTATTGTCCATGCCTTACATTGCTAAAGACACTATCAGTTGGGTGGGTGCTTTGTGGTGTATATAGATCACAAGAGACTCACGTATATATTTTCATAGTGTTACTTGAACCTCAGACAATGAAGATGGTTAAAATATCTATAATCTTTTGATTTTGAGCTTGCCTATATGTCTGGAAAGGTCAATGTGGTCACTGATGCACTAAGTTGGAAAACTAAAATACAGTCCATATAAGAATCCAATGAAGAATAGAAGTTAAGGACCCTCTTTTCTGAACTTCATTTGGAGTTTCATGAGAGTCACAAGCAGTCTTAACTCTCATCCTTAATAGTTACCTCTTCCCTCTTTGACAAGGTGAAGAGTTGGCAGTTTTCAAATCATGAAGGTTTGGTTATATGTGAGAGTATACCAGGAAACAACCCACCTCTGGATTGGTCTATAGTAAGAGACAACATACTACATGTATGTGGATGTATCCAGGTTCCTGTAGATATTAGAGATGAGTTGATGAAAGATTCCCATGCTTTTCAGTGAGAAGTTAATCCAAGAATATCGAAGATGTATCGAGATATGCGATGCTAGTATTGGTGTCCTAGAATTAAACATCAGATTGTAGGATTCATCACTATGTGTTCCACCTATCAGTAGGTTAAGGTGGATCACCAAAGATATGTCAGCTTGTTATAACCACTTTCTGTCCCCGAATGGAAATGGGAATATATTTCTATGGATTTTGTAGTTGGCTTACCTAGGTCGTCGAGGGGTAGCGATGCTATCTGGATAGTCATTGATTGAATAATGATGTCATCCCACTTCATTCCTATATGGGAGACTTTCTAAGTTGATGAGTTGGGAAGGCTGTATGCTCATGAGATCATACGACTACCTGGGGTTCCATGTACTATTGTTTCAGATAAGGATGATCATTTCACTTCACGGTTCTAGAAGGGTTTACAGAATGCTATGGAAAATCAGGTGCTTCTTATCACAAATTTTCACACATAGACCAATGGACAATTAGAACGAACAACACAGATTCTAGAGGATATTCTCCAAACATATTTCCTTGATTTCATCAGTTCCTGGGAGAATCATATCCCTCTCATCGAATTCACTTATAATAATATTTTTTAGACAATGATTCAGATGGATCATTTTGAGGCCTTATATGGTAGGCCATGTCATTCACCCTTGTGATGGAGAAAGGCGGGTGAGGCATCCCAACTAGGTCATCGTCTTGTTTAGGAGACTTCAGAATAGGTCCAGCTGATCAGAAAGTGAATGACTCCTACCCAGTCTACACAAAAATCTTATTCAAATTTCCGTAAATGACCTCTTTAGTTTGAGGGTGGGGATGATGTTTTTCTTCAGGTATCACCCAGGCTAGGGCATAGACGTTTAAGAAAAAAACAAAAGTTGTCGCCTCGTTACATCGCGCCATCGGAAATTCGAGAGAGGGTCGGGCTGGTAGCCTATCAGTTTCTACTACCTTAGAGGTACCGTGCCATGAAAGACATCTTTCAAGTCCCACAGCTTCATCAATATCATGGTGACCCTTCTCATACCTTCCATCCCACAGAAGTTTAGTTAGATGTCATTTCTACTTTTGAGGAAAATCCAATATGCATCGTTGAACGAAGAACGAAGGCTCTCTGAGGCATGTCTATCCCTCTCGTATGGGTGATATGGCAGCACGACCAAATACATGATGGGACACAGGAGAGGGAAGCTGATATACAAGCCTAGGGACTAGAGTCTTTCTCAGAAAATGTTTCTTTACCCTTGGAAGGATAACTCGAGAGCGATTTATTTTAAGTGGGGAAGACTGTAAGAACCTGGGTTTTCACTCGGGTATAGATCCTTTAATTTTCGGTCTAAATATTTACTTTTTACCTACTATGGATTCCTAATTAGTTAGTAAAGGTTTAAAGGGTTTCTAGGGATTTTTCGGAGCCTGAAACCCCTCTTTTGGGAGAAAACAGAATATATACATGGTTTGGAGTAAACCGTGCCGATGGTGTTTTTTCATACAGTACCACCTCGTATAGTTGGCACACGACCGTGTGGCCAAACCATGAAAACACCCTTTTTCCCAGGTACCCATGTATGGGTTGCAAAAGGTTTGATCAAATTGTGTGGCCAAACCGTTTGGGCAGAGCCATCTCGCACAATTTAACAGACCGTGCACATGCTAATTTTCTGTGTAAATTTCCAGTTTTTCCTTAATGATATATTAGTCCTCCTCTTCCAACCTAATATAATAACCAAAGGGATTAAACCCTTTTCCTCTCATTTTTGATCTTTTTGAAGTCCAAATATAGGGATCAATATATCTTCTTCATTTGATATACGATCGAGCTTCCATTCGTCACATTGGATTTGCAACTGTAAGTACTCGAGTAGGCTTTAAGCATTCTTATTCCCTCTTTCTCTCAACATAGATAATGTCATGTGATAATTTTTCACCTTTTATTAGATTTGATCCGATCCAAGGAAAATCAAGGGTAGATACTGGAGGAGAAGGATAGTACAACCCTAAGGTAGGTGGTCTATAACTTATCCCTAAAGTTCATTGATTTTGAAATATTTGTGTGGGTCCCACCAATTCCATTAGAATCCATTTATTAAATTTATATTCCATGATTATACATGTTAGAACCATATGATTATGCTCTTTCTAAATATGTGAATAGTTGTTAGAGGTTACACCCACAACTCAATCCACCTCATGCTAAAGGTGATGCCATAATTGGGTTTTTAGTGTTTCTGCACATTTAATCCACAGTTCAGGTGTGCCTTTGCTTGACCTTTCTAAAGGTGAGTCTTCTTATAATAAATGGATTGTTATTAATGATAAATTTCATAATGGATTGTACCATGTATGCTCATCACTTGACCCACCTATGGAAAGTGCACTCAAATGATTATTAAATGTGGATTGTGAAATGGAAGGCATACTATGTATATAACTTGGCCTTGAAAAATGAGACTGAATAGAGGTTACATGTCTATAGCACCCATTTTCCATGTTAATGGAAGTTATTAGAGTGAACCTCTCTAATTGAATACGCCTTAATGGTAAATTAAGACTTGATTAAATTGTTGCAACTCTACTTGACCTATCCACACTAATGGAAGTCAAGACTTGAACCAAATTAATTATTACACGATTACAATATCAAATAAGAATGGACTGACTCGATATCACCTTGGATTATGAGAGGAAAATACCTTGGGTCTCGGGAACCCCATTTTGATTCAAGGATGCAGTTTTCTTAGGTTGATACCCACCAATTCAAGGATACATTTTTCTTAGGTTCATTGAGTGTTGTTAGGATGGAGGTTGATAGTAGATAATCGAGTGGGATCTCAGGATGCATGGAGTATCCTTTTTTTTCTTTTACGTTGTGGAACATGTTTTTACTATTGTACTGTACCCATGTTTTTTTTCATTTTCTTAGTGACATGAAATTACATCATCATTGTTCCAGTTTATGCAGTAATTAATTTTTCTCATTTATCTATTGCATCATTTGGCTTCTGAAATTGATTAATATTTCTTCTACTATTTAATATTCATTTATATTCCTTAAATTTTGCTAAACTCTACTAATGAGGGCATATTTTTCTCTGGACACACCCTAGGCCCTCACTGCTAGTCGCCAGCCTCTAACGTTTGAGAATATGCACTTGTGGCTATATGGCCCACCGAGCTTTGGGCACCCGTTAAGTGGAATAACTATCCCGGACATCACAATGAATACTATCAAAATTCATGATATGGATTCTATTAGATGAATAAAAATGGAATAATAAAGGAGATAAATCTAGTTCAAGTGTTAAAGTTAATTGATGAAAAGATGAAGAGAAATATGTGATGTGAATATTAGTTTTTATTAGAAGAATAAGATATACATGCTAAGTTATCTAGGAAGTTCAACTTTAATAAGAAGAGTTTTATTTTTTTTATAGAAATTAGAAGAAGGTACACAATAATCCTTATGTCACAAATACATGATGTGACATCAGACTATATACTTCTGATAAATTCATGTGAATTATTTTTAAATTATCATGGAAATTGGTCTATATGGTTTCAATGTTATCTATGTGGAAGAATTGAAATATTAAATTTAGAATGATCTAGTCACTATAAAATGTATGTATTGATGCATAGAAGTGGATTTTTTATGGAAGAAACATATTTTTAAAGAAGTATAAAGAGGATGTGATATTTTTCATGTTTTCTTCAAGTTAAAAACTATTATAGAAGTTATTTCTTATGGATTTTATTGTGAAGAACATATCCAAGAATTATATAAATTTTAATTTTAAATTATTCACATGGTGTGATAAATATTCAACTAAAGAAGAAAAATAAAATGTAACAATCATTATATGATATATATTTTATAGTATTTTGGAAATCCAAAAGAGTGAGTTTGTGTAAAAGTTGGAAGAACAAGGATATAAAAATAAGAGGTGAGGTTCATTCTTGTTGTAGTCTAAGAAAGATAATAATAAAATTATCATACGTTTAGAAGGGAAAGTATAAATAATTCAAGAAATATAGTGACAATGTATTGAATCATGTTAGTAAAGGTTCATTATACTTTTGAAAAAGTTTTTTTATAATATTATCTATGTGAAGAGAACATGAACTATTAAGGTAATATAGTGAAATTAAAGTGATAGATACACCCTTCTTACTATAAACCATAAAAGAGTGTTTTCTAGTGGTCTGTGTGGTATCATATTGTTTCCAGATCATACCAAGGACTATATACTATAATTGAGTAGTAAACCACGAAAAATTAATATGTTCTTATTGGTGATATTGTGTGTTGTGTTTCATTGGAGTCATATCTCTTTAATTATATGGAAAAGTTATTTTAACAAATTTAACATAAATAGAGCATATTATTGATTCACCACCGCTTAATGGTCACATAGATCATGAATTTCCCTTGTAAGGATAGTAAAAATAAAATTCATATCATAATATACAAGACTAATCACCTTACTCTAACATTTTGGACTTGGGATAACCCCACACACCCCATAACCTTTTTCAAATTGGTTATCCACCAATGTCCTGTAACCTCTGTGACATGGGCGAACCATATGTGTCCCATAACCTTTTGTAATTGTTCCATGTCCCATCTAAAAGTCACAAGATATAAATATTTATCCAATGAATTGGTGGTATATATTGGACCCACATATTTCCTAATGATAACCTATACATACAAGAAAATTTATTAACCAATCACATCATAATTAACCCATGAAAACTAAATTGGATTCATCATGATTTACAACAAAAACTTCCATAATCCATCAAAAGTAAGATGGTGGATGGTATCATTAGAATATATACCCAGTGAATCTTAGGAAACATTACATGATGTCGGAATATAGTTTTTTTTATAAATAATCAAAAAAATATTAAAAAATAAGAAGGAATATCATTTACATTTGATAAATTTTATTTTAAATGAAAATGACATTTTAAAAAATAGAATTTAAATTACATTAGAAAATAATTAAAACATATATTGTAATATTAAATGAAAAAATATACGAAAATGGCGGGAAGATGCGATCACATGGTATACATTGAAAAATTTATTTTTCCCAATTTTTTATTGAAATTTTAAGTCAATAGAAAATGACAAGTATGAAAATTATTAATAAGAGATTCCTTTCATTTTTTTTAAATAAATTCTAGTCCAATAGGAAATTAAATTAATAAATATGTAATGTATAGATAAGGAATTCCACAAAAATATATAAAAAACACGAACATAGAGAATAAAAATTACTAGAAAAACAAAATAGATAATTCTTGCTCTACCTATAAACATCATTTTGGTCAAATTGTGAACTAAAGGGAGGTGAAATATAAATAATACTTATAAACCATATTAATAAATATAGTATAATAAAAGGTATATAGGGTTTCATAGAAAAATACTTTTTCTATTTTAATTGAATTTTAAACACAATCAATCATGATTTTGAATTGGAGCTGAAAAATAAAATCTTGCAACTTTGGAAACATTTGAATTAAAAACCCATAAAAGAGAGTTCATTTTATTGATTTTAAATACC
Source organism: Viscum album (assembly GCA_963277665.1). Taxonomy (NCBI): domain Eukaryota; kingdom Viridiplantae; phylum Streptophyta; class Magnoliopsida; order Santalales; family Viscaceae; genus Viscum; species Viscum album. Next base: position 1,391,400,561 of record OY728130.1, on the reverse strand, counting down.
TTTAATTAGATGAAATTTTTAATAAAATACTTTCATGGGGACACATATACACCCACAAAAATAAGATAGGTGGTGAATATGGAATGTATCTTAATGAAACCAAAATTTAGATGAGAAACCCTTACCACTAACCCCAACATCCGCCAAATCGCTTTAAACCCCACTATAATAAACCAACAAATTTAATAACATATATAAAACCATATTCATATATATAAACTGTTATAATTAAAAATTATAATAATTTATTGAATATATATATATATATGTAATTCATTTTTCATCATCTAATGCTAATAATTTTGATTGTTTCAGACGAGTTTTCTAACAGAGAATTCAGTCCTCAAAATTGGATAACAATTCCATAATTAAAAATTAGAAATAGAAGTATAATCATTTTAATTATATTATTTAGGTTTTACCATGTTCATTTTATGGAATGTATGGGTATGATTTGTGAGAATTATGTCCATAATGGAAATCTTTCATATAATTTATCGATAATAATTAGTTTCTTTATAATGACAATTAATTTTCATTTCATAATAACAAAATAAAATTAATGAATTAAATTACACCTTAATACCATATATACATGTACTATTGACATAATACTTACTCATGATGGGTATTATGATGTTTTTAAAACATTTCCCATATTACTGGTTGAACTAACCTAAATAAGAACACGAAATATTAATAAATTTTTTAGTGTTTAGAGTGGTATAATATTAATATAAATTTAAAATAATTGATATTATTTTTAGATAAAATCATTAGAGTGGATAATGATATTTTGGAAGAGTTTATAGTAGAAGGAAATTGAAAAATATGTTGAAGAACTAAACACATAATTTGATGAACTCACTCCCTATCAAGATGGGTTCCTTAGAAACAAAGTATATATGCATCCTTCTTATGACCATAAGAAAACTATAATATAATAGGATTTTGTGAAGGAAGATTTTTTATTAAAGACATAACTGAAGAAAAATAGTGGTTATGGAGAGGTATAAAAGGTATGTTTAATAGGTTAGTTTTGAGTGATATTTTCAAAAAGACTCATTATTTAATATATAAGGATATCATTGTAAAAAATAAATTTTCCCAAAGGGATAAAAATATTAAATAATAAATGAGGATAATTTTATAATTCCATTATAAACCAATTTAAAGATATGTATTTATGAAATTTTAGGTCATTACGCTTAGTTAAAAATATTTACCATTACCATGGTAACTCAATTTTCACCATGATAATTTATTTCCATGCCTAAATATGAAATTGAACATATGACCTAATTTAGAATTTAGGATTTAAAATATTAAATAAATTTTATTGGATTCAATTTATAGAAGTGACACAGTGTAATTTTGAAATAATAAATTTTTAACAAATAAAAATAGGTTTTAGAAAGAATATTTTTTATACACTAAAATAGATTTATTTTTACTCCCTAACAAATAAGGATAATATTTTTAATGGGAAATTATTTTAATACATATATATAGATATATATAATTTATTTAATTCAACAATACTTTAATATAGATAATTTTAATTTATTAAAATAAAAATACACATCATATTTTTTTTAAAATATGCCTTTTATCATTAAATGATTGTATCATTATAACCAACTACTTAATAATAAATGAATGAATAATAAATTTTTATGTACATATACACAATTAATTTTATTAAATTTAATACTTAATATATGAAAAATGTATCTTTTAAATAAAAACATATAATATATAATAACAACAATTTTTATAAAAACTACATTTTTTCTTAGAAATGAATAATTAAATTAGTATTCTATATAGTTAATTAATTATTTTTTTATGCTATTAATTTTTTTTCATAACCATTCCTTGAAATTTTTAATTAAATTTTATTGATATATTTCTTTAAAAAGTAATAAATTTAACAAAAATATAAAACAATTTAATTAAAGTCAATGGTATTTTACCAAGTGAATTAGTATTTAATAAAATTATTAAAAAATAATTTAAATTATTCTAAAAAGATAATTCATAATGAAAATATTATTTATAACATATAAATAAACTTTATATATATTAAATAGATATCAATAACTCCAAATAAGAAACATGATTACTTGCATTTTATCGAACACCTATATACCCTATTATAATAATTATATAATGACTATACAACCCCCATTACATCATATAAATTCATTATATTATAAATTAAAAAATAATACTTATCATTCATATATTTTAATATTCCAAAATTTTAAAAAATAAGTCTACGTTTGATAACATATAAGATACACAATACAACGTCTAAACGTACCATGAAATATTACCATTCAAATAGGATTGTTATTACTTAGCCATTAAAATGGTCTGTATGAATAATATTAAACACATTATTTCAAATATATAAAGGTAATAATAAATAAAAAAATATTTATTAAATAAAAATAAATAATTATTCAATTTTTAGTAATGTAAATTCATGCTTTAAAAATAGAATTTTTTCCAAAAATCATTTATATGGATTTCAAAGTGTGAATAATATAATTAATTTATAAAGATTTTGGAAATGTTATTTTTATAAAAATGATATAATTTTTGAAATAATCACATCCATATTATATTAGGGTGAAATTTTGGATTTTTTTTGAAAATATTAGGTTTTTAGTGAATAATGAAGAATACTGGTTTTTGTAAAATAAAAAACTACTTTTAAAATGGATGCATTATTATTTGAATTCGATATCAAAGTAAAATTAGTATTATTTAATTATAAATTATATAATTTTTATCATTATTATATTTCATTTTGGTATAAGTTCATTTTTGGGCTTAAAAACACATATAAAAAAACTATTTTTCGTTGCACTTTGTGTTTTAATATTAAATTAATTTATACGACATATAGAAATTAAATCATGAAAAATTGATTTAATATTTAATATCATGAAGTCAATATTTTAAAAATAGGTCCATTTTATTTTTATTATCATTATAAACAATATCCTTTTTAAATAATTATCACCATGATAAGGGAAAATCAATTAACTATGATTATTTTTTTTGATAAAGATAAAAAATTGACCCTTAAACTTATCTTTATCATATTTCATGAGTGTAGTTAATTAATTTGCATCCATAAATCTAAAATACACCTATATAGTAATATATTTATTTATTTTCCACTTTTATTATATTTAAGTAAAAGATAAAGTCAAAAATGTCACTTTCTTGATGTTAATATCTATTATATTTTATAGTAGAGATAATTTTTTTTAAGTTTAAAATTTTATTTTAATGATAAATTATGTTTTTTCCTAGAAATTTATTTTTCTTTTTTAGTAATGAAATAATTACATTAAATGCATACACAATGCCGAAAATAGTGGGTGTCCATATAATAAATAAATAAAGTAAAAAAATTAAAAATATATAAAAGTAATTTTTTAGGTGTCAATTTTAGTTTAACATTAATTTTGTAGATAAAAATTATTTATTAGAGTTATTTTAATTGATTATGTTCAAGTTCCATTGATTTGAAGTTACTTTTAATGTCAAGTTATGTGAATAGTTCATAAAATAAAATTAATAGTATTGTATGGGGCCTTATCTATAAGAACTTGGTGCTCGATGCCAGACTAGAGGAATAGAAAGGTATAACACCAAGTGACATATTTGTGAAGGATGAATCACTACTCAAGAGTATTGGTATTATCATTCATCTTGTGTGAGTTCATGATTAGATAACTATTGTTTGGGTATACTAAGTGTATTAATGGATAAGTTGTTTTGATTTTAAATTTAATTTTTTTTAAATTAGTAAACTATTTGGATTTTAATATCATTTTTATAAATTCATTTTTAACTATGTGCTAACTCATTCTTGTCCAAGTGGAATGAGATGGGAAGTCTATTGGGGAAACCCTATTGGGCTTGATTACTCACCTCTGAATATGCACTATGGTGTGTATGCATATGTTTCTCCTCATAAAAAATGTAATAAAAATGTCTCTTATTTCTCTAGTGAGTCATCACGATGATAATTACTCAGTATGGTGCTTGTGGCTTAAAGTTTCTCTCATGGAGTGGTTGGAGTTATGCCTAATCAGTGTTGTTGTGTGAGGATATCTTTTGGTTTTCTTGAGTCTTCATGTTATAATTTGTTCTATTACTCTAATTTTTCTAGCTATTATTTTTTTAAAAGATGAAAATATCCCCCAATTCCTTGGTAAGCCCTAGAATTTTATTGATATCATTTTGTGTCTTGTGGATTTCACCTATGGATAATGGAAACTAGGTTCTTTCTAGGTGAATGGTTAAGGTCAGGATGCTACATGTAAAGTGTGTGTTCTTTAAAAATATAGATATTTAAAGATATTGAATAATATGAAAGAGTACAAATAATGAACAATTAATTTTAGAAAGGATGAATATCTTAGAATCAATAGCAATATATATACTATTTCTTGAGAAGAATTGTTGATATCCAGAAATTCTTTATTTTTTTGATGAACTAAAATATAGCCTGTTGAGTGATTCATATCTTTTTGATGACTAAAAGAATTATATCTTCAAAAGTTATGGATTTATTATTAAAATTATTGAATATGGGTAAGTTGTGATAAGAGGAAAATGAACCAAGGGGTACTTATTCCAAGTTGGAGATGCCAAAAATTCATGTTATCTGGGTTTGATGAATTAAATGAAATTATGGAATATAATGAATGGAAATATGATTCATATAAACCTGAAATAGGTATCGAATAGAGGAAGTGTTAGATATGTCATATATTTAACAATATGTTGAGATAAGTGTTGTTCCATATTCTAGAATGAAAAATTATCAAATTATCCAGACATGAAGGTTGAGATATATACATTTCATCACTTGGAACTTATTCATTATGCCATATGTGATCCCATGAGAAAGAAAAAAAAATTAAGATAAGTATTTTATTTCATTTATCAATTATTTCAATCATATTACATGCATTTGGTTTTTAAAACCTAAATTAGAGGCTTCATGATGTTCAAATGTTCAATGAGAAGTGATGAAAAGGAATGTGGCTACTTTTTAAATATTATCCAGACTAATAATAGTGATAAATAAACAAATGGAAATTTTCATGGTTATATTGAGAAGCATGATATTAATTATGACCATAGTTCACCATACACTCCACAATTAAATAGTGTGGATGAATGAAATAATAAAATCATAGTTGATAAGGATTGAACTATGTTTACTGATCATGGCACTTATCAGTTAATTTAGTGATATTCTATTAGTAAATTAGTTCACATTAAAAATCAATACATCTGTTGAACAAATTTAGACCTGATTCATATGGGATATATTATAATAATTCCCTATGTGTAAATTACATAACGGTATTTCGAAGCCCTTTCACTATCAAAATAAAAGGTGAAAACTTTGGGAAGTTTGATAAAAGTCATGTTGATGGAATATTCCATTGATACTCTAAAAATAGTAGAGGATACATATGTTAAAATAAGGAAACATGAGGGCTTGTTTATTCTGCTGATGTGAATGTGTTAGAACATTCTAATAGAAAGGTTCCGCAATTAGCTGTAGATATAAGATGAAGTGAAAATAAAGCAATTAATGTGAACCAAAATGTTAACATTTCTGATAAAATTGATGATGTATAATATTAACATGATAAATATATTGATTAATCCATTTAAATTGATGATAGAAAACTTCATTCATCTCATCTAATGTTGAGGAATAAAGTGGAGATCAAAAATATTATTTGAGACTAGGGTCAATGAGTTCAAACCATAAGAACATTGAGAAAAACCCATGCAAATTTGTTTTCACAGGTTGATCTAAGAGATACTAAATAAGAAATAGTGAATCAATAATTATTTGTTTCTATTAATTATTAATTGGAACAAATAGAGAATAATTACACATGGTTCTTGGTACCCAATACTAAAAAAAATAATGCTATTAAGAAAAAGTAGAAGTTATAAAAAATTGAATGAAAAAGGTGATGTGGTGAGAAATAAAGAAATAATTGTTTTTAAAGGATATTATTAGGTTCAAATAGTGTATTTCTATTAAATATTTTTACCATTTTTGTGTCTAGAAACCATTAGAATATTCCTTTTTATTATAGTATAATGTTTATAAATTATATTCCAAATAGAATTCAAGTATAATTTACTTAATGGCGAGTTCAAATAAGAGGCATATATCGAGATTCCAAGTGGTTTCTTTCTTGGTAAAGATGCAAATTGTGTTCTATGGATAAATAAGGCTTTATATGGGTTGAAATAATCTCTGAGATAATAGTATGATAAGATGGATACATGTTAGAAGAATTTGAATTTCAAAAAAAGATGAGTTGACATAAATATCTACATCAAAAATGAAAAAGTGGAATCAATAATTATTATTGTTCATATAGATGACATCATATTCAGTGGAAGTTATTGAAAAATGTGTGAGAATTTTTCTGAGGAAAAGGAGTTATTTAAATTTTTTATTTTAAGATAGATGAAATATTTTCTTGAATTTAAAATATAAAAAAATAAATGGAAAATTTTTAATTATAAGGAGAAGTATACTAAGGTAATCTTGAAAACTTTTTGAATGAGTGATTGAAATTCTGTTTCCACACCAATTTTAGTGGGATTTTTTTAAATATTAGAAAAGAATGAATGTGGATACTAAATAATTTAGGTAGTTAATTGGTGGATTTTTAAATTTCGCAACTTCTGTGCCAAATTTAGTGTATGATATTACAATTAATTTCTGGTATCAAAGTGAAAATAAAGAGTTACATCTTTTTCATTGGAAAAGGAATTCATAGATATATTAAATGCAAAATTGGTTTTGGTTTGAAATATAACAACACAAGATTGAATTATTTTTTTGGTTACACTAATATATATTGGGTAAGTTGTGTTAATGATAAAATATCCACTTCAGGTGGAGTTTTATTTTTGAGCGAATGGTGTGTGCATTGGAAAACTAATAATTAGAATTCAGTTACTTTAAGAAGACTATATCCAGAATATGTAGTTTCAACTCATTCCAAAATTCAGTTAATGTGGAAAAAGATACTATTAGAGGACTAGAAACTTGGATTTAATTTTCCAAATCTTCAAGGATGTGATAATCTGGGTGCTATCAATTTGTAAAATAACCATATTAAATATTCCAAGAGAAAGAACTTGTATATTAAATGTGACTTTATCAAGGATATTATGGATAGAAATTAATTGAAGGTAGAGTTTTTTTGAATAAAAGTGTAGATTTCTAATGTTCTCACCAATACATTTTCAAAATAAGCATTCTAGAATATGAGGTTGAAGTTGAGTGTTCAACACGACCCTATACAAGGATAAGGTATGTTTTCTTCTATTCCCTCTCTCATTTTTTAATTGGATATCATAACTAAAGAGTTAAAAATAATGAAAACTTAATTTTATCCATCAATATTTTCTTTACATATAAAGGGAGAGAATATATTTAATTGGAGTTTTTTTAAGATGGGTAACCTCTAATTTCAGTATATATGAACAGTTTTATTAGTTTATTAAAATGATTTCCAAAAATGTTTCTTATAGTATATAGTTAGTGTCACTTTTAATGATGTGATGTTTGTTGATTAATAATTTATAGAACACATGGTTTTACTATTCAATGATTTCTTTCTTACACCAAGAATGATCACTTAGGCTTAAAAGTATTGGATAGAGTACAATTTTTTTTATTTTCACTACTTTGGTGATTTATGATCCTTGGATGACAAAAAAATATAAAGGGGTGACATTAGAGACCAATTGGTTTTGAATTGTTGTTTAATTAGTGAAAAATATTGTTAAATAAAAGTTGGATTGTTTATAGATTTATATTTTGTAATGAACACATGAATCAGTATGATTTATGGGGTGAAACCATGAGAAGTGAACTATGACCATGAGCTATGTGAATATATGAGGTGAAACCATGAGAAGTGAACTATATCCATGAGATATGTTCTTATGTGAGGTACAACTATAAGAAGTAAACTAAGACCATGAGATGTGTTATTTTGTAATTTGTGACCAAGAGAAGTAAACCATGACCATGAGATGTGTGCTTCTTTTTGGTGCACCTATGTGATATAATTCTTTAACCATGTGTTATTTTGTGTGTTCATGCATTGTAAATGGATCGATTTCATGAAGGGTAGAGTGATATCATAAAGGATATGTGTGAAAACATGTTGAAATGGATTAAACACATATTGTAACATGATTACCAATGTAGAAGATAATCTACTGTGAATAAAATTTGGCTACGCAAAGTAATATGATCATCAAATGCATAACTATCTTGATGAATGTATGATCCCAATTTTTCACTCAGGTATAGATCATTTAATTTTAGTCTAAATCATAAATTTGGACCTAATATGGATGCCTAATGAGTTAAAAAAGGTTACAAGGGTGTCTGGGGCTTGTTCAGAGCTTAGAACCCATCTTTTTGGAGAAAAAAGACTTTACCCACGATTTAGAGTAAGCTGTGTGGAATTCCACATAGTTTGGAAAACTGTGTGGATGGTATTTTTTTGGGAAGTTCCACCTCAGATGGTTGGAACTCAACTGTGTGACCTAATCGTGAGAATGACCCGTTTTACCAAGTACTCATTCATGGCTTGCATATGATTTGATCAAACTGTGTGTCCAAACCATTCAGGTAGAGCTGTCTCACATAGTTTGTGCACAGTTTGACAAAATGTGCAGACAAACTATGCATAGGCTAATTTTCTAGGTAAATTTATATTTTTTACCTTAATGATCTATTAATACTCCTCTTCCTCCCTAATCTAAGAACTAGTAGGATTGACCCTTTTCCTCTCATTTTTTATCTTTTTGAAGGCCAAAGTTAGGGATCAAGAGATCTATTTCATCCGACATCTGATCGAGCTTCCATTCGTCACGTTGGATGCACAATGGAATGTACTCTAGTACCATTTAACCAATCTTCTTCTCTATTTATCTAGACCTATATATCATCATGTGAGAGTTTTTAAATTTTTCTTAGATCTACTTTGATCCGAGGAAAATCAAGTTCTGATACCAAAGGAGAATGACCGTACAACACTAAGGTGGTTGGTCTATAACTTATCCTTAAAGTTCATTGATTTTAGAATATTCATGTGGGGCCCACCGATTTCATCACAAGACATTTGTCAAATTTTCATGCCTTGATTATACTTGTAGAACCATATGATTATGCTATATATAAATATGTGAACAGTTGTTAGTGGTTACACCCACAAATCAATCCGCCTCATGTTGAAGGTTATGCCATAATTGGGTTTTTAGTGTTTCAGCATGTTTGAGCCACTGTTCATGTGTGCCTTTTCTTGACCTTTCTAAAGGTGACTCTTATTATAATAAATGCTTTTTATTAATGAGAAATTTCATAATGGAATGTACCATGCATGCTCACCACTTGAACCACCTAAGGTAAGTGCTCTCAAATTATTATTAAATGTGAAATATGAAATGGAAAGTACACTAAATATATAACATGGACTTGAAAACTGATATTGAATAAAGGTTACATGTCTATAACACTCCTTTCAATGTTAATGGAAGGTAACAGAGTGAACCTCTCAAATTTAATATTCCTTAATGGTTAATTAAGTCTTGATTAAATGGTTGCAACCTACTTGAACTATCCACACTAATGGAAGGAAAGATTGAACCAAATGAATTATTACATGATTACATTATCAAATAGGAATGTACTAACTCGATATCACCTTGGATTATGAGAGGATAATACCATGGGTCTTGGGAACCCCATTCCAATTCAAGGATGTGGTTTTCTTAGGTTGATACCAACCTAGGATAGAGTTCATTTTTATTCTTAGGATGTCTGATATACTACTGTAGGGTCCTTTATATTATTACACGATACCTTAGATACACTCCTTGGATCCAACATTTTCTAGTAGGTTACTTGGTGAAATCCCACAAGGCCCTCCCTTTTCTTAGCCCTGTTTTACCTTGGTCGATCACCTTGGATTTAATAGGCTCCTTATCGTGGAATGCCTTGGAATACGCTCCTCGGATTACACTCTTACCCCATAGCTAGACTCAAATACTACTGAGTTAACCTTCCATGAGATCTACGTTACCTTGGTTATTACCCTGGAACTCCCTCATTGGATATCATTTAAGGTTTCCTTTTCATGTCTTGGGACCTTTACTACTTATACTATCACTGGGTGATGTTAGTGTTGGCTATGCCTCACGTGACCTATTAACATTAAATGGTAATTTCAAATAGAATGAACTGGTTACATGTTCAGACACCAACTTAGGGTGGAAGCAGGTACTTGGTTATTTTGTAATATTGCACTTATTTCTTTACTTTATATATGCATACCTGCACACTACTATCTTTCAATACATGGGCCGAATGTTATAGACACCCTTGGTGGTGACCCACTGAGATTTATCTCACACCCTCTCCAAGCGCCGTTTGGTACTCAGAGTAGAGTACATGGTTGTAGGTGTTGAAAAATGGAATCATATATCTTCCAACACTTGATTGTGTGCTGTTAGGATGGATCTTCATAGTAGATGACCGAGTTAGATCTCAGGATTCTTGGAGTAGCCTTTGTTTTCTTTTACTTTTTGGAACATGTTATGCATGGTGTCTTGTATCCATGTTTTCTTCCCACTTTCATAGTGACATGACATTACATCATCATTATTCCAATTGATATAGTTATTAATGTTTCTCATTTACCTATTTCATCAGTTTTCTTCAACTATTTATTAATGTTGCTTCCACTGTTTACTATTCCTTTATAATTTTTTTATTGTGCTATACACTGCTAATGAGGGAATAGTATTCCAAAAAACATACAATATTACCTTGTTACTAGTTAGCAGCCTCTGGAGTTCAGGAAGATGCGCTTGAGGCCATGTGGCCCACCAGGCTTGGGGAACCCGTTAAGTGAAATCGGGGTCTGGGACGTCACAAAGTGGTATCAAATGTGGTTTCTTTTATTTCTTTACTATTTGGAGATAATATATTAGAGAATAGGAATGCTTGGGACTTTGTCATAAGCTATGCTTGGGCATCGCAAACCCATGTTTGGGGTAACCACTAAGATTCCTAAATTATAATTCTTATTCTTCTTTTTCCTATTACAGTTGATATTGTTTCACCATTGGGTGATGCACATGTTGTGTGATGTTGTTAATTTTTACTCTTTTTGAGAATTTATTTCATCCTTAGCCCAATGATATGAGGGAAAGGGTCATTGTTACATGCATTATTATAGGCACTTATAATTCACATGTCATGAATATTGCAATTCCATATAGGTTCATTTCACTGCCTTTAATTTCTTGATATGCTTGTTATTGTTGAGTGATGTTGTTATAGTTTGATTGTACTTGTATTAATTTGGCTATGATTGAGTGATTATCTATCTCCATTCATGAGGTGTATGGGCCCTCTTGGGTTATTATGAGTAATTTACCGAGTCAATCTATTATGCTATAAATAAATAGGTGCAGGTTTTAGAGATAGGTGTATGGTCACTGAATTATCAGAAATGGCTATCCATTATAAAGTGAATCCTAAAATCTAAACTGAATTATTTGTATGTCCTTATCCCTCATTGTCATGTCTATAGAAGGGAAAGGAGTGGACCATGAAATTAATAGCAAAATTATAGGAAACTTATACTTGATAACTTACAGATACCTGGCCACCTAATTGAGTTATTTGGGTAGCGTGCCTTGGATAGTTAGTTTTTGTATGCTTAGCTTCTATTAGTGATGATATCTTATGCTTATAAGTTTGTTCTGAGTTGTATGATTAGAATTTTTAGAACAATGTCGCCATGAAATCCTCTTGTTGTTCTATATGAGGGTGGGGACGAACATGCTCCAGACATGGTGGGCCCTGATCTACTAGTCTTACCTTCACGAGTGCCACTTGAGGCACAACCTCTTGTACCTGATTCGAACACTGATGCTCAAGTTTGTGATAGTTTCCTACGTTTGATGCAATTCATGCAAGGTGTTCCATGGGTTGCACCTACAATGGCTGATTTGACCCGTGAGTTCCAACGACAGCATCTTCATACTTTTTAAGGGGATGTCAGTTCTTAGGCAAGAGAGTATTGGATAGAGGCCATACTATCTATCTATGATCATTTTTAAACACCTCTAGAGTGGAGATTGAGTCATATAACATACATGATTCAGGATTCGCCCATGCATTGGGGGGATGTGGTTACCCACACCAATCGTCATCAGGGCATGTTATGGTTTGATTTCTAGACTACCTTCTATGATCAGTTCTTTCCATAGAAATTGAGAGCAGTAAAATCTAGAGAGTTAATGAATCTCGATCAGGGTTCTATGTCATTTATGTAATATTCAACATGTTTCACTGATTTACATCACTTTTCACCACTTCAAGTTAGTGATGAGCTATCACATGCTAGATGTTTTGGGGATGGGCTCTAGTACACCATCCAAACTCAGGTAAATGTCTTTTTCCTTCGTACCTTTTCTAAAATAGTTGATAAATCCCTTATCACTAAGAACATCCTGAGGGACAACACAAGTATTGGGTTTAAAGGATCAGTTCCGCGTTAGGCCAGTAGTTCTTTCGGTGGCAGGAAATGTTCCCTTGAGGATATTCATCAGGGAAGTGGAAGCCAGAGTATCCAGTTTGTTAGCTTGGTGGTGTGAGATCAGTGTACAAGATCAAGGATTAAGAAGAACCAATGTGAAAGAGACCCTATGGAGTGTCAAGGTTGTGGATTTATGGGGCATCTTCATCATTTTTCAAGACATTTCCACCTACTTCAAATGGAAAAGGATCTGAATCCTCTCCAACTACAAGAGAGAGTTCTTTTACACTGCTTCTGGTGGGGAGTTGGAATAACACCAGAAGGTTTTGGCCGAGGAGGAAGTCGTGGACATGGTAGTATGACCCCTGATCACCAGCAACTCTAACAGAGAAGTCATGATTGTGGTAGTCCATCTGTTTCATAGGGTCATGGATCAGGTCGGTTGCATGCTTTACAATTGATACATGAGGATCAGGTTGTAGGGACATCTACAGTATGAGGTACTATTCTTGTAGCCTCCACCATTGTCTCTTCATTATTTGATACAGGTGATTCAAACACTTTTATTTCTATGTATATCATAGAATGTCTCGGACTAGAGAAACAATGTCACTATGGTGTAATGTCCGTCGATACACTGCTGGGAACATAGATAGAGGGAATAAGACAGTGAAAAGACTATCCCCTAGGGGTTGGTAGTTACCCTTTCTTGTGGAATCTCTTAGTTCTTGACATGATGGGATTCTATGTCATTCTCAGGATGGACCAATTAGTCCACTATCACACCTTTGTAGACTTCTATCACCACATATGATTTTTTACATCACTAAAAGGTAGCAGTTGTCTTTTTAATGGTGAGTGGGATGTCTAGGATGGGAGAGTTGGACTGAAGCATCATGATCTAGGTGAAGTGACCACCTAAATAGAAAATCTTTTCATGGAGGATTATAGTTTGTTTCAAATTGTTTTCCCTCTAGTAGTTGATCATTTCAGGGAAGTCTTTCTTAATGAAATTTCTAGATTACATCCTAAGATAGAGTTAGAGTTTACAATTGATCTTATTCTAGGTGTATCTCTAGTGTCCATTCCTCCTTACAGGATGGAACCTACTCATCTTAAGGAGGTCAAGTGGTAGATAGAGGACCTAGAGGCCAAAGGATTTATATGTCTTAGTACATCTTATTGGGGTTCATCCATGATTTTTTTCTAAGAAGGAGGATGGAACTCTTAGTCAATGCATGGTTTACTAGAGGATTAACTAGATTACAGTCAATAATTGATATCCACTCCCTCGAATAAATGATCTCTTTCATCATCTCCATGGAGCAAGGGTATTATCTAAAATCAACCTAAAATTGGGTTACCATCAGGTGCGAGTCAGGCCATCAGACATACCTCATACAACTTTCTATATCAGGTATAGTCCGTATGTGTATCTTGTTATTCCATTCGGTCTTACAAACCAACATACCATTTTCATGGATTTGATGAATAGGGTTTTCCACCCCTATTTGGACGCTTTTGTCACTGTCTTTTTGGATGACATCTTGGTGTATTCTCTCACTCAAAATGACCATGGAAAAAATCTTGAGATCATTCTAAGTACACTGAGAGAGAATCAACTTTATTCCAAGATTGATAAATTTGATTTATGGATCAACAAGGTCCACTTCCTAGGTCAAATTCTCTCAGAATCGGGAGTTTCTGTAGACCCTAAAAAGATTAGTGTTGTAGTTTTCTAGGAGTATCCCAAGAATGTGTTCGACATGAGGAGTTTCTTAGGGTTCTTTGGATATTACTATCATTTCATATAGTAATTCTCACATCTGTTGTCACCTCTTGCTGGACTTACAAATAATGGTGTTAAGTTCATGTGGTCAGAAGCATGAAAGAAATCCCTTCATGAACTGAAAGGGTGGCTTGTCTCGACACTGATTCTGATTCTTCTAGAACCTGGAAAAGGTTATATCATATTTTTTGATGCATTAGGATTTGTCTTATGAGTAGTGTTGATGTAGAAAGACAATGTCATTACATATGGATCTCGGAAATTGAGGCCTCACAAGAGAAATTATCTGACGCATGACCTCGATCTAGTAGCTATTTTCCATGCCTTACGTTGCTGGAGAAACTATATGTTGGGTGAGTGTTTTGTGGTGTATAATGATCACAAGATCCTCAAGTATATCTTTTCATAGTATGACTTGAACCATAGACAACGAATATGGGTCAAATATCTACAATCTTATGATTTTGAGCTTGCCTATATATATGGAAAGGGAAATGTGTTCACTGATGAACTAAGTCAGAAAACTGAAACACATGCCATACAAGAATCCAGGGAAGAATGGAAGTTAAGGACCCTCTTTTATGAACTTCATCTAGAGTTTCATGACATTTTACGATTAGTCTTACGTCTCTACTGTAACAGTTACCTCTTCCCTACTTGAGAAGGTGAAGAGTTGGTAGTTTCAATTCATGAAGGTTTGGTTATCTAGGAGAGTATATCAAGAGATAACCCACCTCTAAATTGTTCTATGGGAAGAGAAAAAATCTTACGTCAATGTAGATGTATCTGGGTTCCTGTTGATATTATGGAATAGTTGATGAAAGAGTCCCATACTTCTTAGTGGGCACTTCATTGAGGAATCTCAAAGATGTATCGTGATATGAGATGCTAGTATTGGTGACCTGGAATGAAATGTAAGATTTTAGGATTCATCACTAGGTGTTCCACCTATCAACAGGTGAAGGCAGATCACTAGAGATCTATAGGCTTGTTACAGCTACTTTCAATCCCTGAATAGAAATGGGATGTCATTTCTATGGATTTTGTAGTTGGATTACCTAGGTCATCTAGGGGTAGTGATGTTATCTGAGTAGTAATTGACTGACTAACTAAGTCATCCCAATTAATTCCTATATGGGAGGATTTCTTAGTTGATGAGATGGGAAGATTGTATGTCCACGCGATCATGTGACTGCACGGGGTTCCACGTACTATCATTTCAGATAAGGATGCTCGTTTCACATCACAGTTCTGGAAGGGTTTGTAGAAATATATGGGAACTCAGGTGGTTCTCAGCACAACTTTTCACCCTCAGACCAATGGATAATCGGAATAGAAAATATAGGTTCTAGAGGATATTCTCTGAGCACGTGTCCTTGATTTCGGCGGTTCCTAGGAGAATCATATCCCTCTCATTGAATTAATTTATAATAATATTTTTTAGGTGAAGATTCCGATGGATCTTTATGAGGACTTATATGGTAGGTCATGTTGTTCACCCTTGTGATGGCTAAAGGTGGGTGAGGCAGCCCAACTAGGTCCTCGTCTTGTTCTGGAGACATCAGAATAGGTCCAGCTGATCAGAAAGCGTATGACTACTACTCAGTATAGAAAAAAATCTTATCTCAATCACCATTTAATACCTCTTGAGTTCAAGGTTTGGCATCATGTTTTTATTCAGGTATCTCCCAAGCTAGGGTATAGATGGTTAAGAAAGCAGTGAAAGATGTCACCTCGTTATATCGGGCCGTTTGAAATTCTAGAGAGAGTTGGGCCGGTAGCCTATCTATTTCTCCTACCTCAGAGGTACCATGCCATGCAAGAAATATTTAATGTCTCAAAGCTTCCCCAATATCATGTGGTCCGTTATCATACCTTTTTTCCAACGAAAGTTGAGTTAGATGTTGATGCTACCATTGAGGAAAATACAGTATGCATCGTTAACCGAAGCACGAAGGCTATCTGAAGCATGTCTGTCCCTCTCGTACAGGTTCTATGGCAGCACGCCCAAGTACAAGATAAGACATCGGAAAGGGAATATGATGTACATGCCTAGTGGCCAGAGTCTTTCTCAGATAGCGTCTCTTTACCCTTGGAAGGAGAACTCATGAGCGATTTATTTTAAGGGGGGAATACTGTAAGAACCTTGATTTTCACTCAGGCATGGAACCTTTTATTTTTAGTCTTAATCTTTAATTTTGACATAATATGGATTCCTAATGAGTTAGTAAAGGGTTAAAGGGTGTATATGGAATTTTTGGTGCTCGAAACCCATCTTTTTGTAGAAAACAGACTCCATGCATGGTTTAGAGAAAACCGTGTGGATGGTATTTTTTCAGATAGTGCCACATCACATGGTTGGAACAAGACCGTGTGGCCTTACCATGTACACAAACTTTCATCTCATGTACCCATGCATGGATTTCACATGGTTTGATCAAACTGTGTGGCCAAATCATTTTGGCAGAGCCATCTCGCACGTTTTGCACACAGTTTGACAAACCGTGCTGATAAATAGTGCGTAGGCTAATTTTGTGGGTAAATTTCTGAGTTTTCCCTTAATGATCTATTAGTACTCCTCTTTCTCCCCAATCTAAAGAATAATGAGATTAAACCCTTTTCCTCTCATTTTGGATCTTTTTGAAGGCCAAAGTTAGGGATCAAGATATTTCCTTTGTCCGACATCTGATCGAGCTTCCGTTCGTCCCATCGGATTTGCCAGAGTAAGTACTCGAGTCCTTTTTATCCATTCTTATTCTCTATTTCTCTCGACCTAGATATCTTTATGTGAGCATATTTCAAATTTTCTTAGATCTACTCCAATATGAGGAAAATCAATGGTAGATACTGGAATAGAAGGATCATACAACACTAAGGTAGGTGGTCTATAACTTATCCCTAAAGTTTGTTGATTTTGGAATATTTGGGTGGGGCACAACAATTTTATTAGAATCCATTTCTTAAATTTATATTGCATGATTATACTTGTTAGAACCGTATGATTGTGCTCTTTTTAAATATGTGAATAATTGTTAGCGGCTACACCCACAACTCAATCTGCCTCATGTTGAAGGTTATGCCATAATTGGGTTTTTAGTGTTTCACACATTTGAGCCACTATTTAGGTGTGCCATTTCCTGATCTTTATAAAGGTGAGTCTTTTATAATATATTTCTTGTTATTAAGGAGAAATTTCATAATGGAATATACCATGTACACTCATCACTTAACCCGCCTATGGTAAGTGCTCTCAAATGATTATTAAATGAGGAATGTGAAATGGAAGGTTTACTAGGTATATAACTTGGCCTTGAAAAATGAGATTGGATAAATGTTACATGTATGTATCACCCCTTTCCATGTTAATGGAAGGTATAAGAGTGATCCTCTCTAATTTAATATGACTTAATGGATAATTAAGACTTGATTAAATGGTTTCAACTCTACTTGGCCTATCCACAGTAATAGAAGGAAACAAATTAACCATATGAATTATTACACGATTACAATATCAAATAGGATTGGAATGACTAGAACACACCATGGATTATGAGAGGAGAATACATTGGGTCTCAGGAACCCCATTCTGATTCAAGGATGCATTTTTATTAGGTTGATACCCACCTCAACTCCAGTGCTTGTGTATTCCTCAGCTTCCTGGTATACTACCACAGGGTTCTTTACATTATTATAGGATTCCTTAGATACACTCCTTGGATCTAGAATTGGCTAATAGGTTCCTTAGTGAAAGCCCATAGGGACCTGTCTTTCCTTAGCCCCATTTTACATTGGTTGATCACCTTGGACATGGAAGGCGCCATATTGTGGAATGCCTTGGATTACACACCTTGGATTACACTCTAACCCCTTAGTTAGACTCTTTCACTAATGAGTTACTATTCAGTTAGATATATGTTACCCTTATTAATACCCTGGTACTACCTCACTGGATATCATTTTTAGGTTCCCTTGTCATGTCTTGGGACCTTCACTACTTATACAATCATGAAGTGATGTCAGTGTTTCCTAAGACTCATGTGACCTATTAACAAATAAATGGTATTTTCAATTAGAATGAATTGGATACATGTTCAGAGAGAAGTCAAGGGATGAAGCAGGTACTCAGGTATTTAGTTATATTGTACTTCTTGCTTTACTTTATATATGAATACCTGTACACTGCTATATTTCATTACACGAGCTGAATGTTATAGAAATTGTTGGTGGTGGCCCACTTATATTTATCTCACAACCTCTTTGGGCATCGTTTGGTACCTAGAGTAGATTACATGGTTGCATGTGTTGACAAAGGGAAGCATATAGCTTCCAACAATTGATTGAGTACTGTTAGGATGAAGCTTGATAGCAGATAACCGAGTTAGATCTCGGGATTCTTGGAGTAGACTCAGTTTTATTTTACTTTGTAGAACATGTTATACCTACTGTATTGAAAAAATTATTTTTTATTGTTTCCTAGTTACATTAAAATACATCATCATTGTTCTAGTTTAGGTAGTTATTAATTTTTATCATTTATCTATTGCATCAGTTTTCTTATACTATTAATTTATATTTATTATACTGTTCAATATTTCTTTTATATTCCTTCTGCTGTGCTATACTCTGATAATGAGGGAATATTTTTTCCACAGACACATAGTAGGACCTCCCTGCTTGTCAGAAACCTCTATAATTTGGAAAGATGCATTTGTGTCCATGTGGCCCACCAGGCTTAGGGAAACCATTAAGTGGAATCCCTATCCAGGACATCACAATTAATACTATCACGATTCATGAAATAGATTTCCATGGATGAATAAAAAATTCACAATAAAGGAGATAGATATAGTTCAAGTGTTAATGTTAATTGAAGAATTGATGAAGAGAAATATGTGATGTGAATATCAGTTTTTATAGGAAGAATAAGATAGACTAGCTAAGTTATTCTGGAATTTCAACTTTAAGAACAAGTGTTTTATTTTTTTGTAGAATAATTGTTAGAAGGTACACAAGAACCCTTATGTCACAAATACAGGACGTGACATAAGACTACATGCAAGTATATAATTATGATAAATTCATTCGAAGGTTTTTTAAATTGTAATGGAAGTTAGTCAGTATGGTTTTAATGTTATCTTTGAGGAAGAATTGAATGATTAAAATTAGAATGATCTAGTAACTATAAAATGTATATATTTGATGGTCAGAGTAGAGTACTCAAGAGGGGGGGTGAATTGAGTATCTATAAAAAATAATGTTTAAAAAGTGTTCCTAAAAAAGGTTCCCCAATTAATTTTAATACCACACAATTAGTCAAGGTTATACGGTTATGAAAGTTGGACTATTTAAATAACTTTTAGAAGATTGATTAATTCTCAGTAATCATAGTATCAGTTATTAACATCACTATATAAGCTATTCTAATAAGGAAAATCAATTATAACTTCCTTCCAATATTAACAATCAAAGTAAATTTAGTGACTTTTGAATTAAATAGTAAAACATTGAAAACTAAAATAAATATCACAACGGATATAAAACAAGTGGTTCAGACTCAAGCTGAGACCTAATCCAATCCACTTGGTGATCACCTACCATCAAGATGTTTATATAAATAAACTTGATCCACAACAAAGATTGGGGTTAACTATAGTTCAAAAGACTATCTAGGTCACACAACCTCTTCCACGATTCTTCATGGGTATGAACTAATATATCACACATGGACCTCTTCAACACTTATCCGTGGGAATACACATGTGTAAAATGATTCAAGAGATTAGATATATTGTATCCTTTAGTTTGATGTAGGATAAAATGCGTGTTTTTATATATACACACACAATACTCAAAAGATAAAAATAATACACAATAGAGAAAAATGATGAGATAAGGTTAGAAGTGATTTGAGTGTTAGTATATGAAGCTTTGGACTTCTGGGATGAAGAAGATGTATGGATATAGTCCTCTTGTGAAAAACAGAGTATCGTAACTTAGCTAGATCTGGATCATGTTCTTTGTGGAGTTGATGTCATAGAAATGTTCTTGACTCTAGGATTCAAGTATGATTCATTTGTTCTTCAGTAGTTTCGAGTTACATTAAAGATTGTGCTTCTTCGTTATCATGCACACACTTGTTTTTCTGTTACACAGTAATCACCATAGTCATCATGATATCCTCTTTTCTTCTAGCCACATTGTACTTTTTATTCTGGGAATGCATGTGTTGGAGATGACATGATGCATTTTTTCTACACCTCATACCTCGTACTGTCAAGTGACATGTCTAAAAAGAAAAATTAATTATGTTTGTGCATTTGAAAACTTCAAATATGACCATTAGAAATTAAATTAAAAACAAAAAAAATCAGATTAGGAAATAATGTCACACTCTGTCTATAAACAGTGTCTCCATGAAATAGTGTCTCGATGAAACAATGTATCCTTGTTTGTGTTTGAACGGTGAGACAACTATGATGGAATAGTTTTATAGAGATCAGGAACTTGTAGCATAGATGCGGTGTTAGGATCACAATTTCTAGATGGTCACAGTGTCTGGATGGTCACAGTGTCTTGATGGTTACGGTGTCTGGATGGTGACAGTGTCTGGATGGTCACCATGTCTGGATGGTTACAGTGTCTGGATGGACACAATGTCTAGATGGTTTTGATGTCTAGATGATTATAGTGTCTGGATGGTGGCGGTGTCTAGATGCTTATAGTGTTTGGATGGTCACGGTGTTTGGATCCTTTGCCAGAAAAACACAACCGGTGGTAGACACGCAGTTTCTCAAACTTAGCTAAATCTCTGTACACATATGTAAAAAATAAAATTCATAGAATGAATTAATCTTAATCCCTCATTATAAAACTTTATTATGAACACAATATTTTACAATAATTACTTAATTTATAAAGAAACTAATCATCTGTACACATGATTTTAGATAGATTAAACAGGATTAACAAGCTTTATAGAATATATATGATTTGTGATCAATAAAACATGATTAATGCATGAGGATTCCAACAATATTCCCCTTTTTGATGATAAAAAATAATGTGAGTGAGAGATATATTCTTAGGTAATGTGTATCTTATTTAATGTGAATTTAGTTTATATAGAATACATATTTCTCCCCCTTTTGGGATATTCAAATAGAGTAAAGAAGAAGTAGAAAAAAAGTGCACAATGCATTAGACGGATATAATGTGTCATTACAAACATTAAGGAACAAGAATACATAAAAAAATCCATATAGAAAGATAGTAGTCACTATTCTTCACTGGATGGTCTTCTCTTTGTCCTTTGCAGTAGCATCAGAAGAAGAATCCATAGGAGAAGAGGTATGAGTAGAGGGAGTGGACCAGTAGACAGAGAAGGTAAAGGGAGTCCCTCAAAAATAGAAGGGTCCAAGGTAGGTGTAGTAGAAGACTGAGACAACTATTGATCAAGGATAACAGGATGGATCTAACTCAGAGCCTAAGATATAGACATAACGGTATAGGAAAGAAAAAGGATGAGAAGGATTGAAAAACAGATCGTATGGGTACAGCTGCAGGAGAGACAATGGAAGTACTCCGGACATGAAGATAAGGCCTCAAAATCTTGATGAATTCAGCAATGATCTCACCACCATACTGCATGGATTTCTCAAAGTCATCTTTGTTCTCCATAAAATTATCCAACAAAGGAGTGAAATCTTTGCGATTTTGGACTTGAGTTTTGAAAGATTTAGTTATAGTAGGGATCCTCATATTATGTACAAGGTACTTGAAGTGGTTGGTCATGTCATTCTTAGAGAAGATACGATTGAAGTAGAAGTCCACCTTCTTAACAATTTCTTAATGCGTATCATTGGAAATTATGGAATGAATTCTCACCAAATCCATAACTTTGTCACTGTTCTTGATAACTTCAGATAGAGATTCCTTGTCAAATACACTAAGCACATATTGAAGTTCTTCTTCGATAACTGTTCGAAGCAGATCTCTATATAAAGAAGGTTGAGATGATTTTCGAGAAGTACAAGAAGAAGTGACAGCTGAGGTAAGTGATTTTAGTTAATTTATAACTTTTTGGAGACAACCCTTATACTCATCAGTTAACTTGTTAAGACTAATAACAAGCTCACACATCTCTTAAAAAATATGCTTGTTTCTATTAATTACCTTTTTAGCTAAGGATGTTAGATGAGGTTGAATTAGTGAGGCTACTTCCTATAGGGTCTAACAAAAAATATCCTCAATAAGATAAGAAATTGGTTCTGGTCTTGAGGTTACCACTCTATGCAATTCTTCAACCATAACTCTTAGAGTTTTTATTTAATCACTGAGCTGTTTATTCTCAACTCTAACTTCTGGAATCTCATGAAGAATATTAGGCAGAATCTGCCATGTGACTTTTTCCAACAACATGGAAGAATATATCTAACTAAAATTGGTTATAGGATCCAGTTGAGTATTCATGAGTTTCTCAACTCCAACCAATAGGGTAGCTCCAAAATCGTTCAGGTCATCCTTATTCACCAAGTTTGGAGGTTCTTGTAAAGGTTCATGAATAGAAGCCGAGAAAAGCTCAGGTTCCTTGGCAGAGATATATTCAGCAGCAGATGCCAGTTTCAAATGAAACATAGTAGATAGATCAATTTCTTTAAATGAGACTTCTTGAGAATCAGTCACATCAAAATAACTAGGGAATTTATACCATGTATCGATTGAACTTGGATCAATCGGATTAGGGACTTCAACAGATTCCTGATTAGGAGGATTCTCCCCCTCAATAGGTGAATCTTTCTCAAGACTGAGATATTTATATCCTAGATATATTTCCACAAATTCATCCCTAATTTCCTCATCCATTTCATTTCTATCCAACTAAAAGGCTTCGTCCATTCTCTCTTCAGTATATGGAATAACATCAGGAACAACTTGTTCCTTTGGGTGTTCCTCAAGAGTAGTTTCTTATATAATAGAAAGATTTTATTATATAAGATCTTCTACAACAATATTTTCACTTACCATAGCAATAGATTCTTATTTTGAAGCAAGATGTTCTTCCGGATCAAAAACAGGAATGTACTTCTTAAATAATACATCAGGAGAAGATTCACTATCGTCCTCAACCAGAAAAGTTTCTTTTGGAGGTACCACAACCTCTTCTTCTTCTTCCTCATTATAATAATCAAAAAAGTACATCTGGTTCTAAACTAGGATAAAAAATATCCTTAGGTCGTGAAGGATGTTCCACCAGATTAGAATTTTCATTAACTCTATCATTATCTTCCACCCATGATTTTCTCCATGCATTCCAATTGATTATCATTCTCTTTACTGTAAATTTAAAAATATAGAACTCGTAATCCTTAATGGATTCTTCATTTGTTCTAACATATCCCTTTTCATGAAGTATAACTGAGATAAGACTTGAATAAAATAATGAGGTTGATGTAGAGGTTGTCTTTATCAACTGACACATATTGTGTATAACATACTTGCATAGGTTGATCTTATGTGCATTTTCATGATATGTATCAAAAATACACCTTGATAATTGAGTATAGAAAAATCACCTTTTATGGAGATAATCAAATTCTAAACAAACTTAAAAGAGTCTAGATTCACTATCTAGCTCAGCAGCTATGGCTCTCCTCTTAGTTTCATTGACAGTTAAACTTCTTAAAGATTCTTCCAAAACAAAGAACTCACTCAGAGGTGGTGGACCTGTCCAATAGTCCTCACAAATACCCTCATGAGGTATCCTAAGTCATGCAATCCATATCCTTAATGAAAAGGTACAAATATTACAATTGATACAACTTCGCACAACATATCCATCTTCTGAATCAAAAGAGAATTGAACATACTCGTAAAATTGTTCAACTTGCTTTGGATAAATAAGACTATCCTACTTTTTGAACCATTCCAGCCATCCTTGCCCTGTTAGCAATTTCAATACCAAATAATTACTCAAAAAAATCCACATAGGGCATAACTCTTTTTCAGGTACCACTACTTTGTTCACCAGATTCGTATTTAGAGGGCCTTTGGATGCTAACTTCGGCATGATTTTCAACTTGTTCTTTGAACCGCGCTTATCAGGAGTTGATGATGATGTGAGTTTCATCCTGGGAATTCACTGAATATTAGATAGAGAGAAGGGTTGAAAGAGGGGTTACAGCTTGAGATAATAGAACTCGAGTGAAGAATGAGTGAAACTTCTTTAGTTTTTATCATTTAGGGATGTCAAGCGTCGCACGATCAAAATCACGGGAAAGAAAAAAATGATAAAAAATGAATTATCACGATAAGAGTTATATTGTATAAATAAAACAATAAATCAAATTTACGATGATATCATAATCAGCTTTCACGGTGAGACTGTAACAACTGTTCATGGTGAGACCGTAACAGGCGTTCACGGTGAGACCGTAATAGTGTGATTTCCAAACTGTGTGACCGTATTGTTTGAGGTAGTAAGTGAAAGACAGTAACCAAGAAATAGTAACTATGAGACTGTAAACATGAACCAATATACTTACTACTTAATATTTATCATTCCTAATTCATGTGTGATGTTACCGATTATTTCAGAATTTAGTGGTTTGGTGAATATATCTGCAAGATAATATTCAGTTCCAATGAATTCCAATGTGATGTCAACATTTTTGATAATGATCTCTCAAAAAGTGATGTATTACATAAATATGATTTGTCCTAGAGCATGAAACAAGATTTTTTGAGATGTTAAT
Source organism: Viscum album (assembly GCA_963277665.1). Lineage (NCBI taxonomy): Eukaryota > Viridiplantae > Streptophyta > Magnoliopsida > Santalales > Viscaceae > Viscum > Viscum album. Next base: position 1,391,375,377 of record OY728130.1, on the reverse strand, counting down.
AACACTTGTATAGTCACAATTTATAGGTACATGCCTGAATTGATATCTATAATCTAGTAATGTGTGTTTCATCCAAAAAAATTGTACACAACAACTACCAGCAGCTATGTATTCAGCTTCTGCAGTAGAAAATGCAACATAGTTTTGTTTCATACTACACCATGATAATAGTGACTTGCCAAAAAGTGACATTTTTCATAGGTTTTTCTTAAATCTAACTTACAACCACAGAAGTCAGCATCAGAATAACTCACAAACTCAAATGATTGTCCTCTGGGATAGAACAATCCTAGATTGGGTGTATGCTTAAGGTATTTGAAAATTATCTTAACCAAATTTAAATGAGATTACTTAGGATTTTATTAAAAATGAGCACACATACACACACTAAACATAATGTCAGGTAGACTAGCAGTTAAGTAGAGTAAACTTCCAATCATTCCTCTATATGTGGTTTGATCAACAAAATTTCCATCTTCATCAAGATCCAACTTACAAGTAGTACTCATTGGAGTCACTCAGATTTTAGTTCAACCCAATCCAAAATGTTTTCTAATATCTCTAGTATATTTACTTTGATTTAAAATAATACCATAATTATTTTGAAATATTTTAAATCCAAGAAAGAATTTGATTTCACCCATTAAACACATCTCAAATTTTTTTTGCATCATTTTAGAAATTTCAATACATAAAGATTTGTTTTAAGATCCAAATATAATGTCATCTACATATATTTGAACTACTAAAACATCATGGTAAATAAGTTTTATAAAAAGGATAGGATCAGATATTCCATTTATAAAACCTTTAGATATAAGAAAAGTACCTAATCTATCATACCAAGCTCTTGGAGCTTTTTTTAAACCATATAATGATTTTGATAATTTAAAAATGTGGTTTGGAAAATGATGGTTTGAAAAACCATGGGGTTGATCGACAACGACACCCTTAGCTATATACCCATTTATAAATTCACTTTTGACATCCATTTGATATAGTTTGAAATTCAGATGTGCTGTATAAGCTAGCATAATTCTGATGGCTTCAAGTCTAGCTACTGGTGAAAAGGTCTCTTTATATTCAATTAATTCTTCTTGACTATGGAATTGTGAAACGAATATAGCCTTGTTTCTAACAATATTACCAACTTAATCTACCTTATTTCTAAACACCCATTTATTGTCTATGGTGAATGTGTCTTTAGGTCTATCAACCAGTTTCGAAACATTGTTCCCTGCAAACTGATTAAGTTATTATTGCATAGCCATCACCCAAAATTCATCATTGATAGAATCATTATTGTTTATAGGTTAAAGTTGTGACATGAAGACTTGATGTTCAACCTGATTTCTAAGAGAAGCTCTAGTTTGAGTTCCTTTGTATAAGTCTCCAAAAACAACATCTAAAGGAAGATTCTTAAGAGTTCTAACAGCTCTAGAAAAGGATGGACTAGTGATTTTAGGTTTCTCAATAGGTTCTAGTTCATTGTGACATGAATCTAAAGAATTTACAGAACTAGAGGTTTTCAAAGATTCCTTCATTGGATGGTAAGAGGATTTTGACTTAGTGTCCATATTTGATACATCATCCTCCAGGTTCTCTCGAGTGGCCTTAGTCTCATGTGGATCTATTTCATAAAATTTGATATGGAAAGATTCTTCCACACATTTAGTTTCTTTATTAATCACTCTATAAGCTTTAATAGAGATTGAATATCCTAAAAAGTTTCCTTGATTTCTCTTGGATGAAATTTTTTCAAGATTGTCCTTAGTATTGAGGATATAGAATTTGTAACTAAATACATCGAAGTAGCTAACTATGGGTTTTCTATTATTCCAAAACTCATATGGAGTTCTTTTAAAAATAGGTCGAATCAACGCTCTATTGATAATATAACAAATTGTATTTACAACTTCAGACCAAAAGTATATAGGCAATTCATATTTACTAAGCATGGTTCTAGGAATCTATTGCAGGGTTCTATTTCTTCTTTCTACAACTCCATTCTATTAAGGTGTTATAGGGAAGAGAAATTATTACTATATCCATTTTGTGAGAAAAAGGATTCAAACTCTTGATTTTCAATCTCACGGCCAAGATCACTTCTTAAGGTTTTAATTCTAACTCCACTATGATTTTATACAGTTTTGGCATATTTGGTAGAATAAGAGGAGGTTTCACTTTTTTGAGCCAAAAAGAAAGTACATATATATCTAGAAAAGTCATCTACCAGAACATAAACATAGTTATTCTCACTTAAGTTATAAAATCTATATTTTCCAAACAAATACATGTGAATTAATTCAAGAGGTTGATAAGTTGACACTTCTTTCTTTTATTTGAAGGAAATTTTGTGTTGCATTCCCTTTTGAAAAGGATTACACATTTTATCATTTGGAAACTAATGTTTGGTTAGGTCTTTGACTAAGATTTTAATAGTTAAATTTCTAAGGGAGGGAGTGTTACAGTGTCCTAGTATCCTATTCCAAAGACAAGACTCTTTGTGAAACACACTTAAACATGAATCATTTTGAGAAGCTAAAAAATATAACTGAACATAATTTACATTTTGATTTCTTAATATAGATAACACTATTTCATTTTTAGAATTAAAAACATTACAAGAATCATTTTCAAATTTAAAATGAAATCCATCATCACATAATTGTGAAATACTAACCAGATTATATTTCAATCCATCAACAAAAAGTAATTTGGAAATCAAAACTGATGTAGAGTTACCTATTTGGCCAAGGCCAATAATTTTTCTTTTAGAATTGTAACCAAAGGGACATGTCCTCCATCAATTTTTATTATGTTCTTAAAGAACCAATAGTCTCTTGTCATGTGTCTTAAACTCCCACTATCCAAGTACTATGAGATTTTATAGAAACTCTTTAAGAAATGTTCCTACACAATAGTCAAATAAAAATAGATTTTGGTACCCATACTTGTTTAGGTTCAATAATATTAGTGACTACTTCCTTAGGAACCCATATATGCCTCATAGGTTTCCTAGAAGCATTGTGTAAAGTATTTAAAAAATAAACTCTATTTGGTTAAGAAAAGCTTGAAACAGTAGAGAGTGTATCATAACTTGAAATAGATAAATGTTTTCTAGAACTGGGAGTAAATCTATATGTCCTAGTATTAGAAATAAAATTATTTCTTCCAAAATTCCTTTTACCAGGTTGATAACCAATGCCATTATTATATTTAGGAGAAATATTTTTAACTAGAATTTACGCCAAGGTATATTTACCGTTAGTAAACCTTTCAAGATCCCTTTTTAAATGCTCATTAGATATTTTTAGTTCATTTTTCTCTTTGAGTAATTAAGAATTTTTCTCCATTTCTACAGTGAGTTCAGTTTTACCAGTTGAGGTAAGAGCATGCTATTTCTTTAAGGACTTATATTTATCTTTTAGTTCATTGCATTTTCTTCAAGAATATTACAGTACTCAAAAATTTCTTCATTTTTCATATTTTCAAATTCACTCTCATCTCCAGAATAATAAGAATTATGTATAGGATAATCTAGTGTTACCTCATATGTGTTTGTCATAAAACACATATTGGCTTTGTTATCTTGTTCATTATGTGAAAATTATGAGTCACTTGAACTATCCTCATAAGAACTCCATGTTGCTTTCATTACCTTTTTATACTTTCTATATTTTTACTCATATTTCTTTTTGTACTTGATCTTGGGACAGTCAGCCTTGATATTTCCCTTTAATTTATATTCATATCATACAATCTCATCAGACTTTTCACTCATTTTCCATTATTTCTTCTAGCTTTATTTTTAATCATATATTCCCTTCAAGTTAGGCTTTTTGAAAAAGTTCTATTTCTTGTAATATCTCTTAAACCTTTTGACTAGTTGAGCTATCTCATCATCACTATCTGGTGATGATTGTTCACTACAAGAACATTCTATAGAAACTTTCAATTTACCTTTTGCATTGTTTTTAAAGGCGGTGGTCTTGAATGCAACATAATTTCTTTTGGGATCATCCTCCCCTTCCTTTTTGGCTTTCAGATCCTATTCATACGTCATCAGTTTTCCAATGAGTTCTTTTATATGTAGCCTACTAATGTCACAAGAATATCTAATAGAGAAATAGGTTCCTCTCTATCTATTAGGTAGAAATTTAAGAATCCTCATGATTTGTTCTTTGGAAGTGACTTCTCTCCCAAGAGAAATAATTGTGTTGACAATTATATTGAACCTGAGATACATGTCAGAAATAGGTTCATCATATTTCATTTTAGATTTATCATATTTAATAGTATAAGTATTAAGTCTCATTTCTTTCACACTAGATGTTCCTTCATGCGAAACAGATAAGGTAGCCCAAATTTTATGGGTAGTTTTACATGTAGAGATTCTATTAAATTACTCATCTCTTAAAGGGTAGTATAAAGCATTTATATCTTTTCAATTATTATTATAGGATGTTTTGGTAGGTTCATCCCAAGTGATTCTATTAGTGTCATTAATCTTATATTCATCTATAATTGAAGACTAGATTTCAAATCTCATACTTTCTAAATTCAATTTTCATTTTAATTTTCCATTGAGCATAATTGGTTCCATTAATGAATAGTGGTATTTTTTACATCACCTTCCAATATATTATCCATAATAATGAAATAATTTAAAAAATCTATAAATTTATAATTGATAGAAATTTACATATCTTTAAAGTACAACTACAATCACAGTTGAATAGGGTAAAAAAAACAGAGTCGTTATAAACAATACTTTGACAAAAAATTTTGGTTGATTTAGAGTACTATAGAGGGGGTGGGGGGTGAATTATGTATCGATAAAATTTTCTACTTAAAATGTATTCTTAAAAAATGTTCCCCAATAAATTTAAATACAACCCAGTCAATCAGACTTATATGGTTATGAAAGTTTGACTATTTAAATAACTAATTATAAGATTGATTAATTCTTAGTAATATTAATATCAGTTATTAACATTACTTTTTAAGCTATTCTAATAAATAAAATAAATTATAACTTCTTTCCAAGATTAATTATCAAGGTAAATTTAGTGATTTATGAATTAAATAGTAAAACAAATAAAACTTAAATAAACATCACAGTGGATATAAAACAAGTGGTCCAGTCTCAAGCTGAGACCTAATCCACTCCACATGGGGATCACCTCCCACTAAGAAGTTTATATAAATAAACATGATCCAAACCCTGGATCAGGGTTAACAATAGTTCACAAGACTGTCCAGGTCACACAACCTCATCTACAGTTCATCATGGGTATGAACTAACGGGTCACACAGGGACCTCTTCCACAATTATCCATGGGAATACATAAGTGTAAAATGATTTAAGAGAAAGGATATCTTATATACTTCATTTTAATGCAGGAGACTGTGCGTGTTTTTATAAAGACACACACACTTCTCGGAAGATAAAAATAATACACAACAGAGCGGAAATGATGATATAAGGTTAGAAGTGCTGTGAGTGTTAGTCTATGCAACTCTGTACTTCTGGGATGAAGAAGATGTAAAAATTGAGTCCTCTTGTAATAAACAGAGTATCGTAAGTCAGCTAGATCAAGTTCGTGTTCTTCATGGAGTTGATGGGGAAAAAATGTTCTCGACTCGAGGATTCAAGTATGCTTTGTTTGTTCTTTAATAGTGTTGTGTTTTATGAAAGCTCGCACTTCTTTGTTATCACACACACACTTGTTTTTCTGTTACCCTGTCTTCCCCACAGTCACCATGATCACCTTTTTCTTCTAGTCACATTGTTCTTTTTATTATTGTAATGCATGTGTTAGAGATGACATGATGCATGTATTAGGAACCTCATACCTTATATTTTCTAGTGACATGTTTACAAAGAATCATTAATTATGTCTGTGCATTTAAAATCATCAAATATGACCGTTAGAAATTAAATTGAAAAACGAAAAAATAGATTAAGAAACGGTGTCATAGTCTGTCTATAAATGGTGTCTCCATGGAACGGTGTCTTCATAAAATGGTGTCTCCTTCTTTTTCATTGAGTGGTGATATAACTATGATGGAATATTTGTATAGAGATCACGAACCGGTAGCATATAGGTTGTGTTAGGATCACAATGTCTAGATGGTCAAAGTGTTTGGCTGGTCATGGTGTCTGGATGGTCATGGTGTCTGGATGGTCATGGTGTCTAGATGGTTACGGTGTCTGGATGGTTATGGAATCTGGATGGTTACAGTGTCTAGATGGTCATGGTGTGTGGATGGTTATGGTGTCTGTATGATTACAACGTCTGGATGGTGACGGTTTCTGGATGATTACGGTGTCTGGATGGTCATTTTTTCGGATCCTTTGCCAAAAAAACACAACCAGTGGAAGACACACAGTTTCTCATAATTAGGTAAATCTCAGTTCACAAACATAAATAGGGAAATTCATAGAATTAATTAAACTTAATCACTCATAAGATAACTTTATTATAGACAATAGTTTATAATAATTACTTTAGGCATAAAGAAACTAATCGTATATACAGAGGATTTTAGATAGAATAAATATTATTAACAGTTTTACAGAATGTATATGATTTGTGATCATTAAAACATGATTAACACATGAGTATTTCAACAATATTGGTGTATAGAAGCGGATTTTTATAGAATAAACATATTTTTAAAAAAGTATAAAGAGGCTGTGATATTTTCATGATTTCTTCAAGTTACAAACTATTATAGAAGTTATTTCTTGAAGATTTAATTGTGAATACCATATATAATAATTATAGAAATTTGAATTTTATAGTATTCACATGGTGTAATAAATATTCTAATAAAGAAGAAAAATAAAAGGTACCAATCATTATATGATATATATTTTATATTTATTTGTAAATCTAAAAAAGTGAGTTTGTGTAAAATTGGGAAGAAAAAGGATACAAAAATAAGAGGTGAGGTTCAGTCTTGCTATTGTGTAGAAATAAAATAATAAAAGTATCATACTTTTACAAGGGAAAGTATGATGAATTCAGGAAATACAGTGACAATGTATTGAAGCATGTTGGTGATGGATCATTATACTTTTGAAAAAGTTTTTTATCATATTATCTATATGAAGAGAACATGAACTATCAAAGTACTGTAGTGGAATGAAATTGATAGATATACCCTTCTTACTATAAACCAAAAAGACTATTTTCTAATGGTCTGTGTGGTATCAGATTGTTTCTAGATCATACCAAGGACTATATACTCTCATTGTGTAGTAAACCTTGAAAAATTCCTATGTTCTTGTGGGTGATATTGTGTGTTGTGTTTCATCAGAGTCATATCTCTTTAACTAGAGGGAAAATTTATTTGAACAAATAAAATATAAAAAGATCATATTACCGATTCACCCCCTCTTAGTGGTCAAATAGATCTTAAAATTCCATTACAAGGATAATAAATGTAAAATTCATATAATAATATACAAGGTTAATCACCTTCCTCTAAGATTTTGGACATGGGATAACCACACACACCCCATAACCTTTTTCAATTTGGTTATCCACTAATGTCCTGTAACCTCTGTGACTTGGGATGACCATATGTGTCCCATAACCTTTTGGACTTGTTCCATGTTTATCCTAATATCTTGAGATATAAATATTTATCTAATTAATTAGTGGTATATAATGGACTAACATGTTAACTATTGATTACCTATACACACAAGAAAATTTATTAACCAATCATATCATAATTATCCCATGAAAACTAAACAGGCTTCACCATGATTTACAAAAAGATGATCCGAATCCATCCAAATTAAGAAGGTGGATGGTTTCATTAGAAGATATCCCCAGTGAATCATAGAAAACATTACATGATGTGGGAATATATTATTTTTTTATAAATAATCAAAAAAATAATTTAAAAAATAAGAAGGAATATCCTTTAAATTTGATAACTTTTATTTTAAATGAAAATATCATTTTAATAAAATTGAATTGAACTTACATTATAAAACCCTGAAATCTAATATAGTAAGATTCAAATAAAAAATATATGAAAATGGATGGAAAATTTGATTACACGATATACATTATAAAATTTATTTTTCCCAATTTTTTTATTGAAATTCTATGTTAATAGAAAATGGCATGTGTAAAAATTGTTAAAAAGAGATACGTTTAAATATTTTTTAAATAAATTCCAGTATAATAGAAAAATAAATAAATAAATATGTAAAGTATAGGTAAGGACTTCCACAAAACATTATAAAAAATGGAAATAAAGAGTGAAAATATCTAAAAAACATAATAGATAAGCCTGGCTCTACCTAAAAAATCATTTTGGTCAAATTGTGAACAAAAGGGAGGTGAAAGAGAAAGAAGACTTGAAAAACATACAAATAAATATAGTATAAGAAAAATTATATATGTATTTATAGAAAAATTGCAAAAAATTTATTTTAATGGAATATTAAACATAATAAATCATGATTTTGAAGTGTGGTTGAAAAATAAAATCATACAACATTAGAAACATTTGAATTAAAACTCCACAAAAGAGAGTTTATTTTATGGGTTTTTAAATGCACTGAATTAGATGAAATTTATAATAAAATTCAAGCATGGGGAAACAGATACACCCCAAAAAATAAGATAGGTGGTGAATATGGAATTTATCTTAATGAAGGGAAAATTGAGATGAGAAACCCTTACCACTACTCCCAACATCTACAAAATCACTTTAAACCACACTATAATAAACCTAACCATTTTAATAACTTATATAAAACCTTATTAATATATATTAAATTTTATAACTATAAATTATAATAATTTAAGGTATATATATTTATATTAGTCATTTTTCATCATCTAATGCTAATAATTTTTATTGTTTGACACGAGTTTCCTAACAGAGATGTCAGTCCTTAGTATTTTATATCAATTTTATCACTAAAAATGAGAAATGGTAGTATAATAATTGTAATGAAATTATTTAGGTTGTACATGTTCATGTTATGGAATGTATGGGTACGATTTGTGAGAATTGTGTCCATAATGGAAATATTTCTTGTAATTTATCGATAATAATTTGTTTCTTTATAATAACCATTAATTTCTATTTCATAATAACAGATTCAAATTAATGAAGTAAATTAAACCTTAATATCATATATTACATGTACTATTGAATTAATACTTACTCCTGATGAATACTATGATGTTTTTAAAACATTTCCCATATTACTAGTTAAACTAACCAAAATAAAAAAAAATGAAATCTTAATGAATGATTTTGAGTTTAGAGTGGTATAATATTAATATAAATTTAAAATAATCGATATTATTTTAAGATAAAATCATTAGAGTGGATAATGATATTTTTGGAAAGTTTATAGTATAAGGATATTGAAAAATATGATGAAGAACTAAACGTGTACTTATAGGAAATCACACCTCAAATGGGTTAATTCGAAATGAAGGATATATGAATACTTATTAGGAACATAAGAAACCTATAATATAATAGAATTTTTGAAGGAATTATTTGTATTGAAGTCCTAACAGAAGAAAAATAGTGGTTATGGAGAGGTATAAAAGGGATTTTTTATAGGTTAGTTTTGAGTGAAATTTTCACAAAGACTCATTTTTTAATATATAAGGATATCATTGTAAAAAATAATGTGGTAAAAAGGGATAAAATATAAAATAAGAGTTGAGGATAATTTTATAATTCTATAATAAACCAATTTAATGATAAATATTTAAGAAATTTTAAGTCATTACACTTAATTAAACATATTTACCTTTACTTTGGTAACTCAATTTTCACCATGATAATTTATTTTTAAGCCTAAATATGAAATTGAACATATGAAATAATTTATAATTTAGGATATAAAGTATTAAATAATTTTTTTGGTTTTAATTTATGGATGTGACAAAATGTAATTTTGAAATAATAAATGTATAACCCATAAAAACAGGTTTTAGACAAAATGTTTTTTTACCCTAAAATAGATTTTTTTTGTAATACCTACCAAACAAGGACAATTTTTTGAATGTAACATTTTTTGAATATATATATATATATTTATATATAATTTATTTTATTAAATAATTATTTAAAATATATAATTTTAATTTATTAAAATAAAAATACACATCATATAGAAAGACAAATATTTTAAAAAACAGGCCTTTATCATTAAATGATTGTATCATTATAACTAACTAATTAATAATCAATGAATGAGAAATAAATTTTGAAATACAGATAAAAAAAATTTATTTAAATTTAATACTTAAAATATGAAAAATTTATCTTTTAAATAAAAACATATAATGTATAATAATGATAATGTTTATAAACACAACATTTTTATTAGCCATGAATAATTAAATTAGTATTTCATATAGCTAATTAATTATTTTTTGTATACTATTAATTTTTTTAACAATCATGCCTTAAATGATTTAAATAAATTTTATTGATATATTTCTTTAAAAGGTAATAAATTTAACAAAAATAAAAAACAATTTCTTTAAAATCAATGGTATTTTTCCAAGTGAATTATTATTTAATAAAATTATTAAAAACAATTTATATTATTATAAATAAATCATTCATAATGAAATTTTTTATTTATAACATCTAAATAAACTTTCTATATATTAACTAGATATGAGTAATTCCAAATATGAAACATGTTTACTTGTATTTTACCAAACACCAATATACCATATTATAATAATTATATAATTACTATAAAATCCCCATTACATCATATAAATTCATTTCATTATAAATTAAAAAATAAAATTTATCATTCATATAGTTTAATATTCCAAAATTTTATAAAATTAGTCTATGTTTGATAACATACAAGATATGCTACACCACGTTTAAACGAACCTTGAAATATTATCATTTAAATATGATCATTATTACTTAGACATTAAACTAGTGGGTATAAATAATATTAAACACATTATGTAATATATATAAAGGTAATAATCAATAGACAACTTTTTATTATGTAAAAATAAATAATTACTCAATTTTTAATAAAGTAAATTTATGCTTCTAAAATAGGGTTTCTACCAAAATAATTTATATGGATTTAAATGTGTGAATAATATAATTAATTTATAAATATTTTGGAAACGATGTTTTTATAATATGATATAATTTTTTTAAATAATCATATCAAAATTATATTAGGGTGAAATTTTGGAATTTTTCTAAAAATATTAGGGTTTTTGTGAATAGAGAAGAATACTGGTTTTTGTAAAATAGAAAATTACTTTTAAAATGTATGCCTTATTATTTAAATTGGATATAAAAGTAAAAGTAGTATTATCTAATTATATATAATATAATTTTTATCATTATTATATTTCATTTTGATATAAGTTCATTTTTGGGCATAAAAACACATATTAAAAAAACTATTTTTTTGCACTTTGCATTTTAATTTTAAATTAATTTATTCCACATCTAGAAATTAAATCCTGAAAAATTGATTAAATATTTTGTATAATGAGGTCCAAATTTTATAAATAGGTCCCTTTTATTTTTTATCATTATAAATAATATCCTTTGTAAATAATTATCACCACTATAAGGGTAAATCAATTAACTATGTTTAAAATTATTATAATAATGTTAAAAAGTGACCCTTAAACATATCTTTATCATATTTCATAAGTGTAGTTCGTTAAGTTTCATCCATATTTCTAAAATATGCATATCTAGTTCTATATTTCTTTAATTTATACTTTTATAATATTTATGTAAAAGATAAAGTAAAAAATGTCACTTTCTTGATTTTAATATCTATAATATTTTATGGTAGAGATAAAAAAATATTTTTTGTTTTAAAATATTATTTTAATCATAAATTATGTTTATTCATATAAATTTATTTTTAATTTTTAGTAATGAAATAGTTACCTTAAATGCTTACACAATGCCAATACAATGGTTGTGAAACTAATAAAAAAATCAAGTAAATAAATTTAAAAGCTCTAAAAGTAAATTTTTAGGTTTGAATTTTAGTTTAACTGGAATTTTATAGATATAAATTACTTATTATAGTTCTTTTAATTTATTATTTTTAAATTCCATTCCTTTTATGTGGTATTCAAAGTCAAAATCTGTGAATAGTTCATAAAATAAAACTAATAGTATTTTATGTAAAATATATTTTATTAAATTATTTAAAAGTTATAAAAATATTTAGAAAGAAAAATTAGGATGAAAGACTATATTATTTCAACCATTCTTAATTTATGAGCTAATTTTATCCTTACAAGTAAAATAATTTCCCATTAACATTGATAATGTCATTATTGTGGTTAAGGTTAAAATTGGTAAACCAATGGTGTTAAACCAAAAATATATAGTATTAAATGGTATTTTAATCTATATGATTTTTATTATATTATTATATTAAGAACAAATTCTATATGTATTAAAATAAATATCTTTTTTTAATCATTTTACATGAGTTATTCACACATTATATTATAATATTTCATGTATTTCCAAACGTGAAGTTAATGATATTTTATAATAAATAATAATTTATTGAATGATTTATAATTCCTAAAAATACCATATTCAGACAAGTGTTTAGGATGTGGTTTAAAATACAATAAATATCCCATTTATGGGTTAATTATCCTTTTATAGTAACTATCTAGACCCTTATTGTGTAAAATATTTTTTATCACATTAATCATCAAAAAAGGGTAACACGAATGAAAAATAATAATGTGGTTGAAAAAATCACCTAAAAATGATAAATTTTTATTGGATGAGATTATTGAGATTAATAATCATATTATATTATGATAATATAAATTTTTATCCATTTTAACCTGAATATTAACTTATATTAATTTAATATTTTAAGAAATTGCAAGAGTGCCCCCACTGTGATAAATGAGAACCTCCTATCCCCTTTTATTCACACTTCAATATTTTTTTGGTTCAGACGATGCCTTCCCAAAAACCATAATTACATCCATAAAAACATCATATATTCCTTTTCTTTATCATAAAACCATCATAGAATTTTTTTTGGTATGAACCTTAACATGTTTTCAAAAGATGAGGTATATCTTTTTAAAGAATGTTTCAGTTTTATTTCTTTGTACACCTCCTTAAAATAAAATTAAACCATTATTATATGATAAAATTTGTATATAAAATATAATAAGTTTTTTTATATTAATGGTATAACCTATATGAATCTCCTCTTCCATTAAATAGTGAATGAAATAATTGTTCTTGTATACGGTGGACTACCACCCCTCACACTACTGTAATTCATTTTCCATCACTACCTCTCATGGATATTTATAAAGACAGATTAAATGTATATATATATATATTATATTCAATAAATATTTATAATTATGTAAAATTAAAACATACTATGTTTTATTACCTTCCCATTCAATGAAAAATGATAACATTGTTTGTTTGTACGTGTGGATGACCACCTTCATGAGGCTATGTGATTTATTTTTCATTATCACATTATTTTAAGGGTAAATATAAGTGTATTTAAAGAAATGATCTGTTATTTATAATATAATTGTCATTTTTAAAGTAAAAAATAATACTTCTCTTCTCTCCATTGAGATTATTGAAAAACAGAAATGTTATTCATGCGTTTGTATGACCCACGATTTCCATCATTACGATATAGATCATTTTTAATAACTATCATTCATGGTTGGATTTAAAAGTAAAATTGATACATAAAAATTATGTTTATATTATTTTTTTTTAGATAATGGAACAATTACCTCTTTGACTATATTCAAACTACAAAATTCATTTTGTACATATGAGTCGAATATCATCAAAATGACCAATAAAAACTAAATTTATTTAAAAATGAGTAATAAACTTGAAAAATTCTAGTAAGAAAGTAAAAAATCAACCAAGTTATTTTATACACTAATATAATGTCGGTATGTGAATAGTAATACTCAAGGTAAGGGATCCATTACTTTAAAAAAACATTATTTTAAATATTTTAATGACTTATTTTCAAAATCATTTTATTCTGTGTCTATACTCTTAAAAATAATTTGTATTTGTATTTATATGAACATAAATTAATTTTAATGGAAATATCATCTCTATTTTTACTATATTTTAAGGGTTACTCAAAAGTAATCTCTTTACACATTTCATACATAATATTTTTATTAAAATATAGAATGAATGTTTTGTTTTAATGTATACAATGTGAAAAGATTTTCCAACTATTGTATCTATTATTTTATATTCTGAGTTTCTTTATAAGATTTTATTTTTTTCCAATAAAAATAGATTACCATTTGATCTACGAATTTTATTTTTGAAAATTCAATTTTAAAGGAAAAGGGATATATTAATATCCAATTTTTTATGGACTTAAACATATATTTTTACGATTTTTATGATTTAAAAATAATATTTATTGTATTTTAGAAATGTTATGGTACTTAGAAATTGTTAATGATGTTGGTTGGGCCTACTGTAACTCATTATTATGGGTTATCCTGATATAAGACTTCAATTCATTGGGTAATGATTATGTTCTCTAGAGAATTATATTCCATGTCTACTGTATGGTTATTTCTATTGCATGGGTTCTCGGAGAGTTATATAAATATGATGTCCTAAGGAACATACAAAAATTTTATATGCATGCTAATGAGTTTTCATGGAAACTTTTTGATTTCCAAAGGAATGGTAATGAACTTTTTGAAATATAGATTATTCCCTTTTAGGTTATTGAGGTATGCTTTTTAAGAAACCATTTTTCATGTGATCTAATATTTTTTTATGAAACCCTCATGATTATGATTTTACCATTATGTTTTCTTATAAATTTTTATGAAATCTTTTTGGCAGTAAATATGATTTCATATGGGCATAATGTTTTTTATGTTAAAGGAAAACTATTTTTGTGATATTATGGTTTTAAAATGTAATAATGAATTCATTTCTTTTTATTTATTGTCCCTTACTCATATTTTGTGATCATCCCACATTTTATAATGTTCTTCACAAGGTTTTATGGATTATTAGGGACATGTATGAGGTTAAGATGAAAATTGTGAAGATATTTTAGGAAATGAATATGTGTTTCTTTTTAAAAAAGAATTATTTTGTGGTAAAATGTATACTAAGTAGAAGTGTATACATTAAAACATATGGGTTTTTTAAATAAGATTTATAACCTAATTCATATAAACTTTATTCCCATAAGGATACAAATAATATAAATGTTTTAAGTATATACTTAAAACTCAAGATTATAAAATGTTTAAATTCAATATATTACATATAGTTATCAAACTTTATAATTTCAATATGAATTTATAATTATAGATTTTGTTATAGAAATAGTGTTTCTAAAGGGTGAGGATGATCCCGATGAATTTTTTGTTTTAAAAATATTTTTTTTCTATTTATTGTCCCTTACTAATTTATGAACTTTTAAGGGATGTATTAATATATGGAATGCAATACATAGATTCATTTACTTTTTTTAGTGATCCATTATGAATGAATAAAGTGTTGTTGGTTTGATTTATTTTTTATATGAATTATTTTCTTCTTAGGCCCAATTATTTAAAAAAAATAAAAAACATTTTTGTGATTTATAGGCATATAGTTTAATAAAATAAAATCTATCAAAAACCTAGTGTGTTATATTCTCTCCCCCATAAATTAATTACGAACATGAAATTTTAATATTAATCACTAATGAAAATATATAAGGGTATATATAATATATAAATGACTGAATATATAATTTATAATGTTATATAAACCTCACTATCTTGTGTAAGACTAGAAAACTAATATTTTCCATTATAATATGAATATGTTTACATTTTCAATTTTCACAACCATTTTTTCCAAATATACACCCATATCTTTAATAAAAATATTACTAGAATTATCTCAAAACCATGCATGAGTAATTTTTCTAATTAATCTTTAATTGATGTGAGTCATAGGATAACAACATCTACTTTTTCACATGTAAACATCCAATTTACTTCATTAATTCATCACTGTATATCAAAAACCATTCTCCATTATTGGGTAGTGTGAGTTTAGGTGAATCAACCAACCTTATCTTAAGATATTAATAATTTTATTCACATATATCTATCCAAAATAACTTTACTTCCTTATATGTTAACATGGTTAGTTTATTTTATAGTCTTAAGAAAAATCAAGGAAAACATCAATATTATATTGAATATCCAATAATGCTATGGATCTATGTTGTAGTGGTTGGTTTGGGCCATTATTCAATTACCAATATCTTTTATGAATACATATACGTACCCTCGGTTGTGATTAAATGACATAAGAATTATAATTTATATTGTAAGAATTAATTCATACTGAATTTGGTATACATGTCTTCAACACAATCCTTAAATGATCTTCATATCTTAATTTATATTGGATTATATAATAATCTCATCTATAAATACAAAAAAAAATTGACTTAGTAAATATATAATGGATTTATTTATAAAATCTATAAAGATAATTCGGTAATGTTTATGCTATAATGGTATCACTATGAATTTATAGCGACTACATCTTGTACAAATGGCTATCTTGGGAACATCATTACTTTTCACCAATAATTAATGATATCTGTATTAAAGGTAAATCATTGAGAAGTAATAATATCCTCTTAGTTGATCAAAAAAGTAATCATTATGATGTATCATATATTCTTTCTTCATTACAGTCTTGTTATGCAAATGATAATCAATGGGGAGATATGTTTATCCATATTTTTTCTTAACAAAATTAACTATTGTACTACTTAGTGAGGTATTTTAGTGCATAAAACCTTATAAATATTTTCCTATAGTTTCTTCTTCAAATACTCTAATTCAATAGGGGACATTATATATGGATTCATTTATACAAGCAGAAAATTAGGTATGATTTCTATGAAAAAATCAACCTCACAATCTAAGGGAATACCATTCACATTATCCATAAAAACATGAATATATTCCTTCAAAAATGAAATATTCCCAATATTAAGTTCCTACCCAACCATTGAGTTAATAAAACTCTTAATATTAATCATTAATACCCATATAATGAAAGACATTTCAATAGGGAGTTTATAATTATCCTTGTATTTATAGGTGATCATACGATGATTTGGGATATGGATTGTGATTTTATTATTTCTAGAAATTGATATGGGTTTTATGTAGAGAGATAATCCATGCCCAAAATAATCTACAATTCAACTTATGGGAGGATAAAAAGATTCATATAAAAAAATTATTAGAAAATTATATCAGAGAATATTTATAGACATGGGATGTAGTCATCACACCACTTATATTTTTCACCAATAATTCAATATCTAACCATTTGGGTGGATAATTGATACTATTAGAAAAAAATTAAGATATGAAATAGTGTGTAGAACCATAATCATGTAAGATATTTTTAATTCTGAAGTGTATGATGAGTGTAAATTTTGACCATTTTTTTCATAACCCACATCAGAAGTCATGGTTTCATAATCCATCCCTTTGTACCTTGTCTTAGGAGGTTTTTTAGGTAAAATGTCATCATTAATCCTTGTATTGGTGTAGTGGTTTTCATAGTTTTCATAGTTCTTACATTTAATAAAATATGTTAGTAGTGGTTCCTTAGGAATAACTTCATTTTCCTCCATCATGTTATCCAGATTCATATTTTTTCCTTAATAGTTAATTTAAAGATTATTTTTTACCAAACATAATCATCTTCTAGTTTCTTTGTGAAATTTACTAGTGTATTTTTACAATTTCTTTCAGATTGTATGTTTAATATTCTTTATTATGTTGACTTTATCATAATAAATTTTATGAAACTCTAATTTTCTAATTTATTTGTATTTTTGAGAGTTAAAATGTAACACCCCAAGCTTCTACGGTACGTTTCTATTTGAATAATGTGATAGCGTGTGTTGTACGCAACATCGAGTTCTAACACACCATAACCAATCAAACTAGCCGTTATGAATATTAATAACTAATTTTTGAAATTTTATAAATTTTATCTCTCAAAACGGACTTCATTTCTGGATTCAGAGTATCGAATTTAGCCTAAGGTGAAATTTTGGTACTTTTTAGATAACTTTAATATTTTGATGAATAGTGAAAATTACTAAATTTTAATTAAAAACAACTTTTTTAATCAAAATAATTAATAGTGATAAATTATGAATTTGAGTGGTTTAAAGTATATTTAGAATATATTTTTACCATTTAATACAATTTTGGTCATTGTACAAAATTTCACAATTAAACCGAACATAAACAAGTATCAATCTTTTGATAGTTATTATATCTTAAAAACACGCTTTTTTGTTTTGACAACGGGAATTAATTTTAAATTAATTTCTTCCACTTCTGTGTTTTGAATTTGAAAAAATGGGTTCCATATTTGGAATTAGGATGTTCAAATTGTGTAAATAGTTAACTTTTATTTTTAGACTTTTTGAATAATTACTTCGGTAAATATTTTATTTACCATGGTTAAAGGGTAAATCCGGGAAATAAGGGTTAAAAAATAATAATATAATAATAAAAATTTCTTTAAAACGTGTCCTAACCTTATTGGTTGATACATGTCCGACCATGGGCATCTTTGGGTCGATTTTGGGACCCCATGGTGCCACTTGTACGTGATAGGGACACTTTATTTTAATCAAGTTAAAATTAATACAAAAATGAAATAAGCATATATCCTTTAGCAAAACGATTTTTACATAGGGTTATATATTTTGGATTTTCGACTATAAATATTCATTAATAAGCTAAAATGATTTCATACATAATTATATTTTATTTATAATTTTTAGACATTATATAATTTATTTTATTTTTGAGACAATGGTGATGCAGTAATTACTAAATTAATAAAACATTAGAATAATTGATTTTATAAATACCCAAATAAATTTAATTTGAGACTTTTTATAAATAAAAATAATTTTATAGGATAATATGACATGTTAGTATTGATTTAATTATCTTTTTTAGAAGTAATAATTCTGTTATGATTTTTACAATAATCAATTACTGAATAGTGTCAAAATTGACATAAAAGAGTTTTAAAAACAAATATTATATTATTAATTGACATTAAATTCATAAAAATCTAATGTTCGGCCAAGAGACTAATATAATGATAGGTGTATCATTAATGGACCACTTGGGGGTCGGTTGGATGTATATAGTATGTTTATTAACCATATAATATAAAAATACAAAGAGACATTGTAAAAGTTAAACTAATTAACTAAGAGTTAATACTTAAAGATAAGGTTAATATAGTAACCAAAACCTATCTAAATTATATTTGTTGAGTTGTTTTCGACCCATCCCCACCTTAACCTTTAAATAATCTACTTTTTAGCCATTATAAACCGAATATGAATTTATTATAAAATAATATTTCTAGCTTTTCTAAAGGTGCCTCTCACCCCTCTTATAAAAGGGAACTCCCCCTTCTCACTAATTCACACATTAAAAGCCTTTTGGTTCGGCCAAATCCTTCCCAAATACTCTCTAAACTTCCCTCGCTACAACCTAGAGGCCTTAGTGTGATCAGAAAGCCAACCTAAGGAGCCCTTTTGATCAAATCAAAAGGAAGAACCTTAAGAAGAGGTAATGATTTCACCACCCTTTTTCAAGTTCATTTCTTCTTCCACTTCTTCTTTCTTTATTTCTTCCCACTCTAAAATAATTAATCCAGTATCTCCTATATAATGTAACATTATTATAAATATGGTACAACCATATTCAGTATTCTATCCATCCTTTGAATGACATGTCACCATACTTGCGTACGTACGGCTTACCGTCTCCACGTCGTGGTGTAATTGTTATTCAATATATTGTTATTTGGATGGGTATAATAATGATTTTTAATTCATGTAAATAATAAATATAACATGATAATGATTCTTTATATATATGATATAACATCCAATTATATATTATCTTAATATCAAAAGAATGATATTGTCGCTCGTGCGTACGTACGGACTACCGTCTCCACGAACGCGATGAGATTCATTCTCCATCGTATCCATTCAAGTATAATTATCATTTGATGATTTAAAAATAATGTTTAAGGACTTGATATCATTATGGATATAAATAATATACAAACTATCCATTACAAACATGGCTTACGTAACAAAACATATAATAGAACACGAGTAAGTTAACACCCGAAACAACGATAAATACTAAGATATTATTAACAAATCAATGTTAAAAGATCATATGTGATATCATATTAATGTATATGATTATTGTATAATTTAATAACAATTATTTCACCATTATACAATAGGTTAACCTACCCCCAACCAAGGAAAAGTACAAGTTAAGGGTTTATTTCGCAATCTCTTCATTATCTGAGGTTGTTTATACTTAATAATCTACGGAGATCTCTTTAGCATCCACATTCATGTTTCTTAAAAATAAATTTAAATTTTTTTTACTATTTACAAGAATATGGGTTAAATTCATTTATACCCTCGTTTGTATTTTTATAAGAGTTTTATAAAGGAATCTTTCCGTCGTTTTCCAAACAAGGTGCTTTTTAACCTTTTCGACAGAATTGAAGTAAGAATGTTTTTTTAACTTATACGGCGGGTGTGGCTATTTTCCGCCGTTATAAAATCATCGAAGATTCCCTTACAATATTATAAGAATATTTTCAAATAAAATGTTTTATTTTATAAATATATGAATCTTAAATGATTTAAAAATAGAAAGAGATATTTCTCTAAAATGAGTTTTGATTTCATCTATGTCATCATCCTTTGATGGATTTTATGATTATTTGAAGTTGATTTATTATGATACAAAACTTCTGTATTGTATTAAAGGTTTTGTGATATTTTTGACAGTGGATGTGTTATTTTTATACCATTCATAGTATATGGTTGAAGTATTTACATTTCGTATGGCAATTTTAATAAAAATGTTTATGTTATGTTTAAAACTTTTCATATGGGAATGCATTAAACTTAATATGTGACGGGTGGAGCCCGCTATAGCTCTTCGATGAATTGGTAGTTCTCTTGAGACAAACTAGTGTCTTGGCACAAGGCCTTGACAAAATCTTTTTTGTAGTCTTGGAACGAGGCCTTGGCTATGTGGTTATGATCGTCTGGAATTATGCATTCCATCATTATGAAAGTGGTTATTGATATTGCATGTGATTATTATATTAGTAGAATATCCATGTGAATAAGTAAATGGAATTATTTCATTTTATTTTTTCCATACTATGTTGAAGTTCATGTTTAAAAGGATTTTGTTTTTGTTATACACTACCTTAAAAGTTTATTCTTATTTATGAAGGTTTCCGCTATATTGTTATCCTTACTGGGCATTTGAGCTCACCCCTTTTCTATGTTTTATTTTTCCCAGTATGTGAAGAAATAAATTATAAATGACCTGTAGGGATATTATGAGGGGATAATAGTGTGGACTATGGAGACAATATGTTTTTGTAGTAGTTTTTCACTTTATGATGTAATGTAAAACTTTATGAATATATCTAGTTTTTCCAATGCTACTAAACCAATCGGTCTTTCAAGATTTGATCTTTCTTGTGATCATGCCAATGCTATGTAATAATGCACCGACTCTGGGTGACTGGGGTCGGGGCGTTACATAAAAAATTTACAAGTTATTCACTCAAGATAGTTGTGTGAGCATAACCATCTAATTTTAAAATCCAAAACACGTCCTTATTGGTTATTCATTGTAGTAGACATTGTATTATCCATCAACATTTTTATTAACTTGATTGGTCCTAGTTCTATCCATTGAATAAACCAAAATGGTTATCTTGTGTATTAAAAAAAATCAAAGTAAAAAAGTCATACAATAATAAAAATCAATCATAAGATATCATAAATTATGAAACCATCATTTCAACCTATGAATATTTTGGTTCATTCTATATCTCAATTGGTTCAATATATGTCGTTTTATGATCTATCCTATTATTATTCATTACATAATTAAAAAAAATAAGAAACCTTGTTGTGATACCAATACAGAAAGTCTGAGCACATCATACATATATTGTACACCATTATACTTGAATATTCATTAAATATCACTATAAATCACACCATATAAACTATAGGTTAGTTCCATTGGATATTATATACATAAAAAAATTATTTTACAATATAGTGAAAACTTTTCATAGGTACAGCAATCTAAAACCCCTTATAGACATAAAATATGTTATACTCTTGTTTATAACATCAATAATGGAAACATAGAAAAGGGGTTACCTTGTATTCTTAATAAAGGTAAATGTAATAGAAGAAAATTAGATATCATAAGCGAACATAAGATTTAATTGTTTTTATGAGAACATAATAAAGCTACATGAATATAACATAAGTAAATCATACAAAAGAGTGATTTTAATACATGATTCATGGCTTGAAGATTTTGGCATAACATAAGAAATGAATCATAAGAGTGTGGAAATATAAGTTAATAATCATTTAATAGGTACATTACATATCATAATAATGTGGTATAAAAATAATCATAAAAATGATAACCAATTTCATGTTTAATAATTGTGACATTCATATAATAATAGATGAGGATAAAAACCTTCCCCTAACATATTGGAATCTGGATAACCACCCACATACCATAAGATTTTTGAATTTGGCTAACCACCCATGTTATATAACATTTTAAAATTGGGGTAACTACCTGGGTCCCATAAACATTTGTACTTGAGAGAACCACCTATGTCCCATATTATTTTTGAATATAAAAAATCATCCATACCCCATACTGATATCACGACATATAAAGCTTCACCTAATGTATTTGAGGGATACAATGGATGTACTTGTTATATAGTGATAATCCATACATATGTATACATTTATAATACTATCATATCTTAATTAACCCATGAGAGTTAAATAGGTTCTATAATTATTTAAAAAAACATGGTCATAATAAATTCATAGTAATAACGTGTATGGTATCATTATAATATATCCCTAGTGAAGCATAAGAAACATTAAAGGATGTTGATATAGGTGTAATACACTTTTATAATAACATTATAAAATTTTATTAAAACTATGAATAAATAACCTTTTGAACACATTTCTTTTTGAAAGGAGTTAAGTGATTATAAAAAGTTAATATAAATCATTTTGAAAAACAATGAAAAATTGGATTGGAATCTTTATAGATAAAATATCTGAAAACTTCATAAAACCCCAATCACACTGAATATGTTAAAAATCGACCCCTTCAAAATTTTGTAAAGAATGTCTATGTGAATAGAAAATGACCCATGAAAAACATGTTAAAAATAGATTCATTTAATTACTTTGTAAATAAAATTAAATCTTATAGAAAATGAACTTATGAAATCATTGATGTTTAGATAATTAAATCTATAAAATTTACAAAGAATATGGACATGGAGGAGAAATATTTCAGACTAAAAAAGAAAAGATAAAGTGTAAAACACTTATAAAAATAATTTCTATCAAATTATGAACCAAATGGAAGTGAAAATATAAGATCAAATTTATTCCCTTGAAATAAATAGATAGAAATAAAATAGATTTTGATTTATTTCGAATTAAAAAAAAACTACTAAAGAAATTTTAAACATATACAATCTCCATTTCAATGTGAGATTGGAAAATATACCGTTATTAATTTGGTAACTTTTAAATAAAAAAATGGATGATAGATCATTAGATATATTTTTTAAATTTATTTAATTATAAAATAATTACGATAAAAGTGATCTATAGTGTAATATATAAACCAAAAAAGGAAGATATGTAGTGAATATGGAACATATCTCATTGAAAGGAAAATTGAGATGATAAAACTGTAGTATCACTCTTAACATTCACAAATATAGTTTAACACCCTATATAATAAGAATAACCATATTTATGATTTATTTAATAACCTTATTCATATATATTACCTTTTATAATATTCTATTATAATTATTTACTACATATTTTTTAGTTTTTTATTGTTTATTTTCATTATCAGATGTTAGTAACTTTTAATATTTTGTACAATTTCATAATGGAGATGTTAGTCCTAATTAATTGATAAGAAATTCACCATTCCTAGAATATTCAATAGAGTGGACCAAATTTCTTCAATTATTATTGAATTGAAATTTTTAGTTGATGGAAGGGATGTGAATTTTTTGTGAGAATTGAATACATAATGAGTAAGTATCTGGTAATTTACTGATAAAAACATGTTACAATAAATGAACCATTAATTTTTTTTTCATCCTTCTAAAATCATATTCCTGATATACATTATTCCTTAATATCAAATATTAACATTATTAATTTCTCTATACATATTTAAAATTAATTCAATGATGTTGGTATGGAATCATTCTCGTAGGTGGTTGAACCAACCAAAAAAACATTCTATACAAATGATTGATTAAGAGTTTAGAGTAATATAATAGTGATATAATATTAACAGAATCATAATGAGGTTTATAAAAATTTATTTACTATCTAAAATGTTATTTATAAGTAGTTTATATGAGAAGGTAATTGAAACATATGGTGAAGAACAACTCATTTTGATGAACTCACTCACTCTATAAACAGGTTCCTTTAAAATGAAGGATTTAGGCCTCCTTTATAGGACCAGAAGAAACCCAAAATCTAATATGGATTTATAAGAAGTGAAATTTTCTGGAATTAAATATACAACTTAAATAAAAGAGTGGTTTGGGAGGTGTGGATGATGCATCATTTTATAAGTGACCCTTGAGTGATATTTTAAATAATACTCATTTCTTAATATATGAGGAGGTAATTTTAAAAATCAAAGTGGAAAAAAGAGAAAAAATAATATATAAGGGGATATGGCTAGTTTATCATTAAATTTTAAAACACTATAAAAGCAATTTTTTATTATATTTTAGGTCTCCACCCCTTATTAAACATATTTTACTTTACATTGGAAACCCAATTTTTTTCCTTGTGTAATTAATTTAATTTCTAACAAGTTAATTAAAAATATTTACTTATTTAAAAATTATAATTGAATATATAAAATATATTTTATTTTTTTCAATTTATAAAATTAATAAATGTTAATTTTTAAATAATAAATGTATAACATACTAAAATAGTTTTTAGAAAAATATATTTATATGTCTACAAGTGGATTTATTATTTTTCCTTACCAACTAACTGGAATTAAATTACTGGAAATTAGTTTGAATACATATATATATATATAATTAATATAATTCTTATATAGAGGTTTTTTAATTTATTAAAATTAAAATATAAAACATATATAAAAAAATAATTTAAAATATTTTTTCATTTAACAATAAATGATTTCATAATTAAAACTAAATAATTAAAAATTAATCAAAGAAGGTCTAATGAATTATTTATATATATAATACATTTTATTAATTGTTTTACTTAAAATAGTATAAATTTAACCATTAAATAAAATAAGACAATGTATAATAAAAAAATTGTTTCTAAACAATTTTTTTTAGCCATGAATAATTAAATTAGTGTTAGTTATAATCACTTAATTATTTTTTGGATGTTATTAATTTATTTTACTTATCATTTTTTAATTTAATTAATACATTTTATCAAATTAATTATTTAAAAACTAATTAATTTAATATATATATATATATTACCATTTCTTTAAAATCATAGGTATTTACTAAGTAAATTATTATTTATTAATTATTTTAAAAAAATAATTTATCTTATTTCTAATAAATTACTTATAATTAAAATAAATATTTTTAACATTAAAAGAAAATTTATATATATTAACTACATACCAATAATTCCAAACTTGTAATATATTTACTGGTATTATACCCAACGAATATAAGCCCTATTATAATTGTTATATGACATATAAATTAACTGCATTACATATTATAAATTGATTTTATTCTAACTTCACAAAATACAATTATAATTCCTATAGTTTTCTTGATTTATCCTTTTATGATGTTTTTTACCATTATATGTTTTATTCTTCTAATAGTGATTCATAATGTTGAAGAGAATCTAATAGATTTTTTATTTGTAAAAATTTCATTCTATTATATTTATTTCCAAATTTTAATTTATGCAGTTTTAGGGATGTAATCATCCATGCTATATAGTACTTGGCTTCGTGTAACTATATTTTGAAATTTTCTAATATGAATGAATAAAGTGTGAAATTGATTTTTATATTGTACGACTTATTTTATACTCTAGTTTTATTATTTTGAAAGAATGTATTTTTTTATGATGAAAAAAAAAACAGTTGAAGGAAATGAAATTCATCGAAAAAATAGTATGTTACACCCCAATAAAAAATTTCATCCTCATGATTTTAATTATCACTCACTGATGAAAATTACTAATGGTATCTCTAAGATAAACACAAACCAAGTTACAATTTATTATAAGACCCAAACCTTACTATATTAGGTAATACTAAGAAACCATATTTTCCTTCAAAATAGGAATATGTTTGTATTTTTTATTATCACAGCCACATGTTCCAAATATTCCTCCATATCTTTATTTCAAATATTATCACTGATAGATAAAAAGTATTTATTAGGTAAATTTTATCATGAATATTAAATTATCATAGTTCATACACTACACCCATGTCATTTTATATGATAAAACATCTTAATCCTGGTATTGATACATCACTCTATATTGTAAAACCTTATCCAATTCAGTGTAATTAGATTACACGTGATGCAAAAAAACATCAACTATGCTCCTTGAAATTTTATTCACATTTTTATGACTAAAGAAACTTGAATCCCTTCTATGTTAACATGATTAGTGAATTTCATAATCATTGGAAAATTCTCACAAAGCATCTATAATATCCATTCAATCAAAAAGAACTATAGATCACTATTAAAGTGGTTGGTATGGACCATTCTTCAATTTCATATTTCTATTAAGGACTTATGGATATATTCTCACTTAATATTACAAGATCCTATACTGACACTTTCGAAAGAAATAATTGAAACTTGCTTAATTTATTATTTAATTCTTCACCACAATCTTCAAGTGATGTTCATTATCTTCCTTAAACTTTCAATATATAAGAATATCTTCTCTAAATAATAACATAAATTTATTGAGGTAAAATCAAATCACTCTATCAATCAGATCCATGAATATAACAAAGGGTATTTTTAAGTCTGGATAAAATCACTATGAATTCATAATTTCAATATATTTAATGAAATTTTATCTTTGTTTAATCCTCTATTTTACCCCTTAATTGATGATATCCATACCATTATTCTATATTTGAGAATTTTTATGATCCTCCTAGTTGGTCAAAAAATTCATCAATATATAGAAATAAATATTTTTTCTTGATTTTAATATTGTTAAGTTAATACAAATAATAAAATAAATTAAGTTAGCCATTTTATTTATAACAAAAAGAATTATTTCACCCCATAGTGAAGAACTTGGGTATACAAAGCTGTTATCTAGATTCTCTCAGAATTATTTATTCAATCCCTCTAATTAAATTGAGGCTGTTTTACAAGGTGGCTTTGATTTAATCATAACAACACATATATGTTTTATGGAAATCTCAACCACATAATATTGGTTAATACTGATAAAATATTTATAAAAAACATCAATATATCCATTCAAACCATCATATCCAAAATATTATGTTTCCTTAAAACAATTTGGGCTAAATACCCCCTCATGATTAGTATTGAAATCCATATAATGGAATTATTTTCCACATAGATTTCATCATTATTTTTTCATTTATAGATGATAATAGGATGAATTGGGATATGAATTTGATTTCCTAATTCTATAAATTGATATGTGATCTATGTAGAGAGATAATTTTTGTGATCCTTGATCTTAAATTATAGTAAGCTTTTATTTTGAAAGAAACTATATCACAATACACATAGTTTTATTCAATAATTTTATTAAAACCTAAAATCTCAAATTTTATAAATTTAATTTTATTAAATTTAATTATTTTTTTAATTATCATGTCAATATTATCTTAGAGGGTATTTACGGTTTTACTAGAAAATTGAATTTCGTGTGATTGGGGAAAAATAATTTTTTTTTTAAAATTGTATTTTTTTCAATCACGTAGAAATTTCAAATTTTAAAATGTGTTCAAAGTAACAATAGTTATATTATATTATTCAAAACAATTTCATGGATTCATTTTTTATAAAAACATTTTATGGTTAAAAAATTTTTAAAAAATGTTTTCCATTACCTTTGGCATTTTTATCATAAATTAATTTATAGAAAGTCTAGAAATTGAATAATAAAAATTGGATTCCAATTTGGAATCCAAAGGTCCATATTTGGTAAATATTACCCTTTAATATTTTTTCATTTTCAGAAATAACTTTGGTAAAATTTATCACATTGGTAGATGTTAAATCAAGTAATTAAGTTAAAAACAATGTGATATGAAATTAAAAATAAGAAAAAATATCCCTTTATTTTATTGTGTGGGATTAATTCACCCATATCCATCCCAAATTTGAATATATGTATTTTTGGTTTTATTTGAACTTGGTAATGATATTTATATAATTTTTAGTAAAGAAATTTCCAAAATATCACTCCCATGATTTCAAGTTATTTTATATGTTCACATAAGGATAAGAATTTTTTATGACCAAATATGAAATTTTATTTTGAGTTTTTATTATTTAAATCTTGTTAATTTATTTTTAATTTTTTCGATTGAATTATTATCCTATATGCTCTTGAAATACAGGCACCATTTTTATTCAATTAATAAAAAAAATAAAAAAAATGATTTTAAAAGTATTAAAAGTTTTAAAATTTGGATGAATTATTGTGTATTATGAATTTTATTGAAAAATATTAAATATTAGTTATGTGTTATAGTATTAGATTATAAATTTATATTTTTTATGGTTTTAATGTCAAATAATATGAATTCCATAAAAATAACATTAATGGTATTTTTGGAAAAAATATTTTTTAAAAATATATTAAAATAATTAAAATATTGAACTTGGCTAAGGTGGATAATATATAGCCTAAAATTTAATCCATTGTCCATTTATGATCCAATTTTCCTTGTATGATATCATTCTTAACCATTAAAGTGTATACAAATTTTCTATTGTGGTAATTCGTAAAAGGGTTAATGAGGTGTAAAAAAAGGTATGAGGGTGAATAAATCACCTAAATATGTCTAAATGTTATTGGGTTAAATGATTTATACTCATCATCATATTTTGTCTCAATTATATAAATTTTTATCTATTTTTACATAATAAATAATTAAAATTATTCTTATACGTTAATTAATTCTAGGAGTGCCCCTCACCTCACTTATTAAAGGACACATATTCTCTCTTATCTTTACACCACATTGAGAGACATAGATAAACTATAATATACAAATTTATCTTATAAACTTCCATAAACAAGTTATATAGGTGATTTTATTTCTAAAAAACCAACCCTAGGTCCCCTAAGAGGAGATCTAAAGAAATTCTACCGAAGAAGAGGTAATTATATTTACCGACTCTTTATAATTTTGTTCTTATTATAATTAATATAAATATATTTAAAAAATTACAAATTAATTAATTAAGGATCATTAATATAATTATATTTTTATTATTATTATTTTATAACAATTTTATACCTATTTTTCTTTCTATGGAAAGTGAAAACATCACTCGTACATACATACAACTTACTATCTCCATACAATGGTGTAATTTGTTTTTCATCACCATTTTATATGGATGGTTATAAATATAGAACCAATTTTTATATATGATATTTATTAAATAATTATTAATTAATTATGATATCATATATACCTTCTTACCTATCAATCAATTTGGGAAAGATAGTAGTGCTTGTGCATACGTGTGGACTACCTCCTACACAAAGCGATGTGATATGTTTCTCATTTACACTTTACATGGATGGTAATAAGGGTGTATTTAATTATTATGTATTATATTTATTACATTATTAAAACTATTGATATTATGTAACCATAATAAAGTATATGTACTAAAACTTCCATGAAAAAACTTGCATGATAAAATAAATTAGTTAACACCCAAACCAATGATAATAATGACATATTATTTGAAAAATATTAATAATATGTTATAAGAGGATAACATATGATATTATAAATATGAATATGGTTATGATATAAATTAATAACACGTTTAAAACCATTATATATGAGGATAATTCATATTTAAATGAGTTGAAATGACAGGTAAGGGATATTTTCTCAATTTCCACTCCATTGAGACGTATTTTGTATTATGAAACTATTTATTTTTATGGGGTTTATACACTTCCACATTGATAAATTAAAAATGAATATAAATTTATTAATGATTATTAATGTTTCATTTCAATTTAACTTTCTCAATGGGTTACAATTTAAATGTTACCAAATATGTAAGAATTAATTTTACAATCTTGTTTTTGGGGACAAATCTTATTTTCAATAAAGAAATATAATAATATAGCCTTAATAAAATCCATTAATTTTCTTATCATCTATATATTTAAGGATTTTCCATATTTTTTTTATGAAATTTACTCTCTTTTTAAATTAAATAAATCATATAAACTTTTAAAAGAAAATATGAAATTATTTAACATTTTTGATCGAGTAGATTTCTCTTCTATTCCCTCATTTTTCAAAATAGTTTTTAGAAAGTCCGTTTAATTTAATTAAATGATATTCTATATCATCTTGAATTTTTAAAAAGTTTTAAATTAATCTTTATAATATTTTCCAAATGATTCATTTTTGACATTCATTACACAAAGTCAAAATATTTTTTTAACGTATACAATGTTAACTGACATTTCCTCTGCCATAAACATTTTACGCTCTTAGATTATTCTAAAATTTTCAATGGTTTTAAAAATAAATCTCTATAACTAAAAATTACCTTAATATTTCACTTAAATTATCTTATTTATCTAAATTCCATCATTTTATTACAAAAACTATATTTCTGATGAATCAATGGTCACCTCTTATCTCTTATTAATTTTGGTTTTGTTAACTTTATCATTAAACATTCATATTATCGTAATAATTGGATATTATATTTATCTTAAATATATATATTATTTTTATCATGGATATTTTTATTTCCAAAATCTTATACCACTACAACATACAATGTTTTACTTTGATTGTTGTTTTTTTAAATAGAGAGATATTGATATTCTGTAATATTTACTCAATACAAAAATTTATTAATAAATAATATTGTTTATGAAATAAATTTATCATTAAATATATTAGGAATTAATTGGACATGATGTCATAGATGGGGATCATAATTATATAGCCTTTCGATGCATTGAAAAAATAGTTGGCTAAATTAAATAGGTTTTTGGTGTATACCTACCAATAATTTAAACTACCTTAGTGCAAGGTCTTAATGGTAGATATTTCATGGAATCTGAGATCATGATGTCTAATAGAATAAATTTGAATCATTGAGAGGTAATTTATTATTATCAATGAGATTATTTTATTTTATATTATACATGGATACATTTTTTTTCTGAAGTTATTAATTAAATATAATGTTTTTTCAAATATTTAACTTTTCATATTGATTATGCCCTATTTAACAATAATATCTTCGATTGTACATAACCCTTAATAAGATGTTTATATCACCGTTATTCGGTTTCCTTTCCCCAAGAAATTATGATTAATTATTTGAATGGGTATCAGGTTTGTCAAACATTTTTTTTTTATCTTTCCAATGTAATATGGGAATCATGTATGCAATTGGTTCGTCAAGGTTTCTAAATAAATATTACATTTAATATTATATCCCTTTCATCATATTCCAATTTAATAATATATACAGTAGATTTATTTTACTGGAGTTGGTGTTGTTACAATTTCTAAACAATGGAGGTTTAGTGAAAATATTGAGAACATGATTTTAATTGAACATCGTTACCTTCATAATTTTGATAAACCCTTATAGTATTTGATAAATTTTACCATTAGAGGGTCCTTTATTTTATAAATCTATATTCATGATGATTGTGAACTAATTCAGTGTCTATAATTCTTTAGTGATAGTTACTATCAGGAGAAAGGAAATAAATACTCATCGTCAATTTAGGGATGTCACTACCAAGAAAGCCAATACAATTGGTGTTGGAGTTGAGAAGATCATGGTCATATTTTGAAACCTCAACTTGGTTATGAAAAATAACCATACACATATGGAGAAACATTGCACCACTCCATGATTTTCCAATATTTGACCCTTTAATGTGACCTAATCCACCATCTTCTAGTGTAACTATTAATCCAGTGGTAGCTGAGCAATGAATTTAGTCTCCTGAAAATATATTTATATCCTGGGATGAAATGAAAATGAAATGATTATAGTGGCACTGAATTGTGTAATAGGTGATTCTGATCAGTGGTGGCCATTGATATAGAATAGTAGGAGGAAGAATAAATATAAAATATGAAATGATTTTTTTAAAAGTAAAATTAATTAAAAAATTATTCCCTCACGAGAAACAAACTGAAAAGAAGGGAGATTTTATTATCTTAAAGGAAAACGAAGAATATAGTGTTTCTGAGTATGAAGATACCTTTACAAGGCTCTCTAGGTTTTCTATTGATGACATATGTAATTTAGAGAGAATTATTGACCAATTAATTGAAGGAATTATTCTAAAAATATATAAAGATATACTTTCTCAAAATATTTCATCATATGATGAAATAGTATTTTTTACGATAAAAATAAATAATGAATTTTCAAGATCCTATATCTTTAAGGAGAATCAAGATAATAAGTGGTTGGATGAGCACCAAGAAAAAGGAAAATCAACAAATATGAATAATATCAAAAATAAATTTCTGTCATGTGAAAATTTTAGAAAGAAACATCCTAGAAAATGGTTGAAGAGAATAAGAGTTTGTTAGAATTTCAGAGATAAGGGTCATATATCAAATGAATGTAAAGGGATAAAGCGACAAATGTTGTATAATACTTCAACTAATAGAAACAATGAATTATTCATATCAATTTCCCAAAATTCAAGGAAACCTACCATAGAATATGATGAGGGGGGAAGGACTAGATTTTGCAATCAATACAATTATGTATCATGTTCTTAAAGATGTGGTTATATTTACTTTCATCATAGCCTAAAATTTACCCGATGATTTATTTTATTCTAGATCATTGCATTCATTTAAATCTTCTATATTTTTTTTTTAGAAAAGTAGATATTTCCCTAATAACATATTAATGGAGTCCTTAGTCAAAAATCCAAGTGGTTATCTCATCACAATAAGTATGTTTTAGTTTTTACCCATTATGACACATAAAAAATATGTATTTCATGAATTATTATTATAACTATTGTTGATTTTGATATAATCCTTGTAATGGATTGTATTTAAAAATATAATGAAACAATATATTTTCATAAGAAATAAAATTAAAATACATGTTGAAGAAATCAAAATACTTATATTTAGAGGGGTGTCATCATCATCTGATTGATATCTAGATCCACCTATAGTAGCTCTTTTGAATGAGTTTCTGGGGGAAGAAGAGTAGACAAAATCTATGGATGGAAAATTTAATCTTCAAATTGAGTATATATATATTTTATAAAAATAAATTAATGTAGTTCCCAAGGAATTACCTAGACATAAATAATAATATAAAGTAATGTTTTTAAATAATTTAATCATATATTTGAGACTTAAATTAAAGAAAATATATAGAAAAGAAACGTTGGAATTAGTAGAGATTAAGAAACAACTATATGATTTTTTTTAATTTATTTATAAACCCTAGTGTTTCTCCCTGTAGAGCCACTATATTTTCAATAAGAATAAATATTGTGTTGGTTGGAGTGATTATCTCAAGAGGGGGTAAATTGATTACCTAATAGAAATTTTTGTTTAAAAAGGAATAATTTGAAATACCCCTAAATATTTAAATACAACCCAGATTATTAAAATATGTAGTATGATATAGATCTCAATATTTGTATATATTTCTCTAAAGATTTATAATGTCAAAGATAAATAATATAAAATTTTACTGGATCATTTGAAATCAATTTACTTGATCAAAATAAAATATGATCTCAAATTAAGATAAACTATCAAAGTATATATTGTGTTCATAGTTAAAATAGTTTTCAGTTTTAAAGAATAAATAATGTAAAACTAAATTAATTCACACAATAAAAATAATTATTACAAGAGGTTTTGTCTTAATTATAGACTTAGTATCTCCACTTGGTGATCACCCACCACCAAAAAGTTTATATAAAATAATCAAGATGATCCATAACATGGATTGGGTTTTACAATAGTTAACAAGATATACAGGTCACACCCAACCTCTTCCATAGTTATATGGAGGAGAAAAAATAAATTTTCCATACAAAGACCTCTACCACTCATATATGTGGGAGAAAAAAATTGAAAAGAGTTTGAGAAGATATCAAGTATCTTCCAGTTTAGCATATGAGATAGTGTGTATGTGATAAAACAGGGTATGCACAGACTCTGCTCAAAATGTAGTGAAGATAAACAGAAAAAATATAAAAGTGTAGAGTTTAGGAATGATCATCCTGTTGCAATGTAGCTTGTGACTCTTGATTTGATTCTTAATTGAATCTTGAGTAAGTTTCTCTTGAAAACTTTAGGAAAACATTGTTTCTAAGACTCTTTTTCTTTAGCTAGAGGAAATTAGAAAATGTGAATGTGTAGTTCAGCTACTAGTCAAATGTTTGAAACATGTGATATCTTATATTTTAGAATTTGGTTTAGTTCTATGTTTGTTTAGTGGCTAAAAAATCTCATATTTATGAGTGTTTTCTTCATGTATAATTTTTGAGGTGGGATTGTGCTGCACCTTTATCAACATTTTCAATGAGAATACCCAAATGAGCTACTTTATCATATGTCACATCCTAAAACTCTTTTTAATGATTTATTTCTATAATTTTTTAGACAATAATTAAAATAGTAAATGATGTTAACTTTAATAAATATATCCCTTAGAATAATTTGATTCAAAAAGATATGTTAATAAAAATTGTTATGGTGTCTTAGACTGGTATAATCTCATGGTTTGACAGTGTCATGCAATAGCGGTATGTTGTTTGAGCGGTATGATACTGGCTGTGTATTAGAATTAGTTATATTTCTACTATACCAACGGTGTCTCAACTAGTGGTGTCCGTTATGGAGATATGTGATCTGGATGTGTGTTAGAATTAGCTAAAATTATTTGACATAGGTATGACATTAAAAGTGCCTCATCTTGTGGTATCTCATGCTTAGCCAAATTTATGTTTTGGTAGAATGAAATCTTTATGGTATGTTGACTGATGGTGTCTCAGACATTTTCTAATTATTAGTCCAATAATACCACATTCTAGTGGTGTCATATCATGGAAATATCTGAGAATTATTGAGAGTCTTATGCTAGAGGCGAGTCATGGACAATGGTGTCTCGAGTTGGTAGTGTCTATTTCAATGGTGTTTCACACATATAATTTTATTCACATAGATTATAATAAATATTTCTTATGGAGAGACATGATGTTTATTAATATAATTAGAATAATTATTTTTTATCATTAAAATAAAGAGTTTAACAATCCCCCTTTTTGTTCATCACAAATCATGGAATCAAAAGAATTAAAAAAATTTAACACCATATGTGTAGATGGTATAAAGAAATAGTAAGTATCAATGGTAAGTAACAAAGGGATAAATATTAAAAAAATAAAGATAACAAGAAAAATACTGTAATAAATCAAAAATTCCATTAGGTTTGTCAATATTCTATAAGAATTCTCTGCCTCTATGGATTATAAAAAAGGTAATTATTACCTGAATAAAGAAAATAAAAAGAAGAAAAAATGAAGATAAATAATAGAACAACAGTGATAAAAGGAATTCAAACTGATAATAAAAATTTTAATACAAACTAGGTCTCATCAAAGACATATAGTCTATGAAAAAAATGAAAAAGTCTGAATATTTGACAGAGGGGTCCATTGGTTCTTTGAATTTATCCTTGGATTTTACTTACCCCTTCTTTGAGGTAATCAGATCAGCCTAAGGTAATATAGATGGAACATTAGAGGAGAGTCTAGCTATCACCCAAGGATGATTTTACACTATAAAAGATGGCTAGAAGTGTCTCAATTATTGAGTAAGTCACATTCGAAAAGGCTAAAAACTGGAACTCAAAGTGCTATATGATCTCGAGAAACACCAGGTCTGAGAGACAACTGAGAATTAATTGGAACTACTTCCGAGGAAAAAACTTATTGTCTATGAACTTGATGAAATGACTTCCTTAAATTTATAAAATCCATGATTATTTGGACACCTATTTCCATTTCACTAAATAAATCATATTTCTCATCCATAAACCAGTTCAACATTGGAGTCATCTCATTGAGCTACTTTACTTGTTCTTTGAAAGCCTGAGTTAGAGAAGGCATCATTAAATTTTCATCCAAGAATTTAAAATATATTTCCATTGCACGCTTGTTATAAACATGAGAGAGATAAAAAATTATGGACTTAGTAATGGATTCCCTAGTGGTTTTAATATTAGAAGAATAATTGGTAAACAACTTGAGATCATGATCAATGTTATACCGAATCATGCTTAGGGTCTCTTGGGGATGATCAATGACACTTCCAGAAGCGATGGTTGATGCAGCTCTATTCTCATCTCTGATGAAAGTTATTAACTGATCACCATCAAACACTGGAGGTGGAGTAGCTACAAAAATAGATGTATCTGAAGATGTATCCTCAAGAATTTTTATGATTCCATTCCTAGATTCTTTAAAATCATATATCATTTATTCAATAAAAGACTTGATGGATTTAAATTCACCTCTTATTTTCTTATTCTCAATATCTTTCTCTTAAATATAATTCATCATCTTTTGTTTTATGTGGATAAAAACTATCTCAAATAGATATAATGCATAATTTTCACTTAATTTGGTCAGCATAGGAGATCGATTCATCAAATAGTTATGTAATTCAAAAAGAATATTTTCCCCAACAATTTTCAAGTCAGTTTGAGTGAGAACATCCAATAGATTAACATGAGGAGTTAGATTAACCAGTTCAAGTGTATTAAGTCTCAATAATGGAAATTTTTCCAAAAACCGATCAAAGTATACTTGATCTATCAAAGATCTCGTAGGACGACTTTTAACTTGATCCTCAAGTCCACAATTCTTTTGTGGGATCCTTTAAACGTTGGATTACATTCCACATTATTCTTCTATAGGATCGTTCCACCAATTAAGTAAGAAAACTAAGACATATCCTATGGTAGGACGTACCACACTAGTAAGACCAACTAACACTTCATGATTTTTTAAGAAATCTGAACTCTATGAAGCTAAGGTGTGTTCAACACTTGTAGGTTTATATTTAATCTGTTTATCAATAGGAGTTTCCACTAACTACTGATCATCATCTTTTTTTCCCATCAAACATAGGTTCTACTTTCATATGGATATTAACTGGAGGATTATTAGTAGCTAAGAAATCAATCTGAACATCACTGGCTTGATCATAAGATGGAAAATAAATATTTTCCTTCCCAGTTACACGTTGTTCTACAACAGCTATAAATATCATTTTCTCAACCTTATCACAATCATAATATTCTTAACCATGGGAAATATATACAACTTAAACTTTATCAACCACTAGAGCTTCATGATATATCTACGCATATGATGATTTCTCCTAGTTAATAAGTGCATCATGAAGCTATGGAGGCATCTCCACTTCCTTCCACTTAATTCATCCATTAGCACCAATAGGGTCTGAATCATATCCATCATCACTTATTTCATCATCTGCATCCCTTTCATTCCCATTAACATTTTCACTATTCTCATCCTCATCTTCTTCTTTCATTTCATCATCATCATTATCATTACTATCATGATCATCATCATCATCATCTGATTCATTGGATTTGGAACACTTATACTGCTCCTCTCCAGAGAAATCAATCTCTTCTTCATCACTTTAAACAAGATTTTATCTTTTTGGAAACATCCAAGGTGTACTAGGAGCTCCAAAATTAATAGGATAATATTTAGGATACAAGTCATGATCAATAACTACATCAACATTTGGTTCCTTTTCTTCTTCTTCAGCAACAACTTCTTCCTTATCCAGATCATTGTATTCAACAAATTAATCAGGCTCTAATCCTAGATCAACTTCATCAATCGAGCGGTTGGACTATCAACCAAATTATACTTAGTATATAATTTCTAAAAATATCCAACACACTATTTATTCAAGGGGTTCCATATAATATTCATCATTGAAAATGTAGCAATTATAATACAAAAACCACCACAGTCTATACTATACTATTCAACCTCCCTTACTAGGCCCTTGTCCTTCAACATGGTGGAAATAAATTTCGGATAGATCAATGAATTGGATCTAGAGGATGGTTTTGTCATCTCACACAAATACACCATGAGATATCTATATAGAATGATCATGTAACCTTATGTGAGAAGAGATAAAAGATATACATCTTGTTACCTTAATATTGAGAAATCACTCTTTCTTGTGTAAATAATGTTCTACAAAAACATAAAGAGGAGCCCACATACCTTATCTAGTTCTGAGGAATCATGCCTTCTTGTTGTACCATATTCTATCATCACAAAAAGAGAATCATTATCTATAAAAAAATTATTATCTTCTGGAATACTAACTTTTTAGTCATCATAAATTTCATCATGAGGTATACATAAACAATTATTCCATTTGTTTGATGAAAATCCAAATACATGTACATTAAAGTGTCTTCTTACCCAATCAAAACCATCTTTATCAAACATAAAATCTACATGATGATAGAACTCATAATCCTGCTTAAGGTAGAAAGGTATTTTTTTCCTAAGAACTACTCTAACAACCCGTGGTTCTAAAGCACTTTGAGTACCATAGAATTACTAGAAAAAAACCAATTCGATTCAACATCCTTTTCTAGTACAATAACTATATTGGAAATCTCAGGATTAACTAGTGAAACTTGAGTAGGTGAACTTGAATATTTCTTCTGATTCTTAGAATATCAAGACATAGAAGGATTAGATTTAGAAGAATGATTCATTCTAGATATGAATACTTTCCCGGTAATCTCGATCGATGGTAAGAAGAAGGTTTGAAATCTGGGAGGAAAAGGGTTGCACATGGATCGAGAGATAAAGTTATGGGATTATCGTGTCGAGATCAAGGTGTGTTGGGAATAGACATTATTTGATTTTTATTTCATTTGAGATTTTAGGTATTACAAAATCAAAATAATAATTTTAATTGAATTCAAAGTAGAATAAAAACATACATCAGGTTAAAGGAAATAAAATAAACTAGGAAATAATATGGTGGTTCAAAATATTGGGAAACAATGAAAATTTGAAGAGGAATGAAACGATACGGCATGACAAGCCAACGACATGAAAAAACAATGTCATGATAATCCAATGGAATAAAAATCCAAGGGCATGATAATCCAATAGTATAAGAATCTAGTGGTGTGTCAGCACAACAACATGTCATCACAATAGTTTGTTAATTAGAATAGTATATCTTTACATCAGTGTGTTAGTCACATTAAAATTTCACAAAAAATTACACATTACCAAAATTAATCAGTCCTAATTTATGTTTGATATAATTCATTCCCTCATAATTCAAAGGATTAGTAAATATATCAGCTAACTAATTTTTTATGGTAATATTTTTCAAGTGTGATGTTTTTTTAAAAATGATCTCCAAAAAAGTGATGTCTTATATCAATATGTTTTATCTTAGAAGGTGACAATATATTCTTAGAGATATTTATTTAAATCTTATTTTCACAGTTTAAGGGGGAATGCCAAAATTGATATCCATAGTCTAGTACAGTGTGTTTATCCACAGAATTTGTGCACAAATACTACATATATCCATTTACTCATCATCAATAATATAAAATGATACAAATTTTTTCTTATTACTACACCATGAAACTATAGACATTACTAAGATGTTACATGCTCAATTTTTTATTTTTATATCTAACTTGCATCTACCAAAATTAGCATCAGAATGACTTACTAAATCCAATTCTTATCCACTAGGGTAAAATAATCCTAAATTCATGGTATACATAGGGTATTTGAAAATTATTTTAATAGTTAAATGAGGTGACTTTTTTGGGTCTTATTGAAAATGATCACTCATACACACACTAAACATAATATCTCATCAGATAGATGTCATGTAGAGAATACTACCAAACATACCTCTATAACTGGTTTGATCACCTAGTTTCCCAGCTTCATCAAGATCCAATTTACAGGTAGTACTAATATGAGTATCACTACTATTATTTATATCCAAGTTAAATAATTTTAAAGTATATTTTGTATATTTACTATGATTTAAAAATAATTCCTTCTTTTTTTTGAAAGATCAAAAATACAAGAATGAATTTGAGCTCACCCATTAACCATATTTCAAACACATTTTTCATAATTTTAGAAAAATAACTACAAAGAGAATTTATTAAAGATACAAAAATAATATAATCAATATATATTTGTACTACTAATACATATATTGAAATTATATTTATGAAAATATTAGTTTCATTTATACCTTTTGAAAATCATATTGAAATTAGAAAATTTCTAATCCAATCATACCAAGCTCTAGGAGCTTGTTTTAAACCAAATAAAGCTTTAGTTAATTTAGAAACTTGATATAGAAAATGAGGATTTTGATAACCATGGGTTGTTCAACAAGAACATCCAGAACTATAAAACCATCTAAGAATTTACTCTTAATATCCATTTGATAAATCTTGAAGTATAGGTGTGTTTTACAAGAAAGAATGATTATTATGGACTCAAGTATAACTGTAGGTGAAAATGATTCCTCATTGTCTATTCCTTCTTCCTAACTATAACCTTATGATACAAGTCTATCATTATTTCTAATTTTAGATTCTGACTCATTAAATTTATTCGAAAACTCCCTTTTAGTGAAAATAATTAAAGTTTTCTTGGGTCTATTTACAATTTTTCACAATTTTTTTCATTAAAACTATTTTAATTCTCCATTAATAGATATTAACCATAATTAATCACTAATAGCTTCATTGATGTTCATAGTTTCAAGCTGAGACAAGAAATATTGATGTTCAACCTGGTTTCTAACAGAAGCTCTAGTTTTTGTTACTCTATTTAGATCACCTACAATAACATCTAAATGATGATACTTAATGGTTCTAATAGCTATAGATAAAGAGGTAATGGTCACTTATTGGTTTTTAAAGTTCAATATCATCATGTTCTGAACATTCTTCAGAACTGGATGATTTTTATGCTTGTTTTACAATAGAATATGAAGGATTAGAATTCTGTTCTGAAAAGAAAAATCATCATAAAGGTATTCTAAGGAGGTCATAGGCTCATCTGAACCAGTATCATCAAACATGACATGAACTGATTCTTCCATAGTTTTAGACTTCTTATTGAAAACTCTATAGGGTTTTTAGATATTGAATATGTAATGAAAAATCGTTCATCAATTTTGGAGGAAAATTTGTCCAAATTATCCTTAGATTTAATAAAAACAACTTTTGAACAAAAAACAGTAAAATAATTATCCTTAGGTATCCTATTGTTCCATAGATCATAAGGGATATTCTTAAGGATAGGTAAAATAAATAGTCTATTGATGATAAAAAATTCTATATTGATAGCTTTTTCACAAATATTAATAGGTAGGTTATACTCATTTTTCATAGTCTAGGATATCTCTTGTAAGGTTATATTTCCCCTTTCAATAACTCCATTAAACTAGGGTTTCCTGGGATAAGAGAAGTTATGTGTATGACCATTTTGTGAGAGAAATAATTAAAAATCATTATTTTCAAAATCATAGATGTGACCACTCCTTAAGGTTTTAATTCTATGTCCACTAAGATTTTTT
Organism: Viscum album; assembly: GCA_963277665.1. Lineage (NCBI taxonomy): Eukaryota > Viridiplantae > Streptophyta > Magnoliopsida > Santalales > Viscaceae > Viscum > Viscum album. The sequence continues at coordinate 1,391,333,117 of OY728130.1, read as the reverse complement.
TAGACTTAGCATGCTTGGTAAAATAATATCAACCTTCACTTTTGGGAAATAGAATTTACACCCATGTATACCAAGAATAGTCATATAGTTGAACATAAATATAGTGCCTCCCATTATGACTTGAAACTATAGAAGGTCCAAACATATCCATGTGAACCTACTCAAGTGGTTGAGAAGTTTACACTTTATTCTTTAATTTAAAATTAAATTTATGTTGTTTCTGTTTTTGATAGGGGTTACAAACATTATCAGTTGGGAAATTAATCTTAGGTAGATTCCTAAATAACCATTTCCTATTTATATTTCGAAGTGACTGAATGTTTCAATGAACAATTAATCTATGCCAAATCCACATCTTCTTATGAAACACACTTAATAATGAAAAATTTTGAGATATCAAAGAATTTAAATTTATAACATAATCATTTTCATTTATCAAAGAAATAAAAACTAAAAAAAATTAAAATAAAAAACATTGAAAGAATAATTCTCAAAATTAACATAAAAAATTATCACATAACTGAAAATGATTATCATATTTCTCTTTAAATCATCAACATATAAAACATTAAAAATTAAAATCGAAATTTTGTGACAAATATATCCTAGGTAAATGATCTTTCCCTTATCATTTGAACCAAAGGTGACATTGAATCTAATAACCTTGATGAGGCTCTTGAAAAAATAATAATCTTCTATAATATGCCATGAAAAATCATTCTCTAAGTAACATAGACTTCCACTAGTGGTCATCAAGAATTTTCCCCACAAAATAGATTTTATTCAAGAAATGATTTTGGTATCTAGATCAGTTGGGTTCCATAAATGTTAAAAATTAAAGCTTTGGGTACCCACAATTTCTTCATGTGTTTCATATAAAGATATTGAATACTTTTTAAAATAAAATCTTTTTTAGGTCCTTCTGAAAAATTATTGGTAGTATAATTGTATGGTCCTGATTTAGGAACAAATATACTCTTAGATATTATCCTTTTTCCAACCTCATATCCTATTCTAGTAACATATCTTGGTGTAACTTGATTTCCCAAAGTTTTTATGGGTGTCTCTCTACTATTTGTAGACTTTTTAATATCTTTCTTTAATTTCCCATTAGATATTTCAATTTAAATTTTTTCTTTTAGAAATTTGACCTTCCTCTCCTTTTCAATAGATAATTTAGATTTTATATTTGCAGTTAGACTATGCTGACATTTAATACTTTTAAACTTATCCATTAATTCATTAATGTAATTTTCTAGAGTATTGTAGTATTAAAATAATTATTTAATTAACATGTCATCATTATAATGTTTTTCATTTTTAGAGTTATCTGACTCATGGAGAGAAAAATTCTAGAAATAGTATGTAAATTAGATTCCTCACTCACCTTAGTCATGAAACACATATTTTTACTGTTTGGATTATCTTTAGGCGAAGACTCCAAATCAATGAAGATATCCTATGAAACAATCCATATTTTCTTCATGGTCTTTTTGTGTCTTCTGTTCTTATCATCATATTTATTTTTTTTACTTTATCTTTGGATTGTCATATTTTATGTTTTTGTTCCTCTTACATCCATAACAAAAAAATTCTTTTAGATCATCATTCTTCTTTCAATAATTCTTCTAATTTCTTATATTTTCATAATTTCCTTTATTGTTTGATTTTATAAAGAATATTTTCTTCCTATATATCTTCTGAAATTTCTAGCTAGGTGAGACATCTCCACATCATTTTCAGAAGGAGATTCACTATCACATGAATCTATAGCGTTGACTTTCTCCTTTTCTTTTCTTCCTTTTTGTATAGGGTAAGAAGTATTGAAAGCTACTGACTTTATTTTATGATCCCCATATTCTTCATGATTTAACTTTAATTCCTCTTCATACATCATAAGCATTCCTATCATCTCTTTGAGTGGTATCTTTCTGATATCACATGATTATCTTAGGGTGATAGATGCGCCCCTACATATTTCTCATAAACATCTCAAAAATATGATAATATGGTCCTTGTTTGATACATATTTTCTAATTGAACCTATTGTGTTGAAAATATCATTGAAACTAAGATACATTTCTAAAATCTGTTCATTAGAGTTCATCATAAAATTATCATACACAATAGTATTAGTATTACTACCCATCTCTTAATCTTTTGAAGTTCCCTCATGGGAAACATACTAAGTATACCAAATATCACAAGCAATTTTACATGTAGAATTTTTTTAAATTTCTCACATCATACATCATAGTAAAAGAAATTCATAAGTTTATAATTATTATTAAATTAAATATTAGTAGTTTTAATCCAAGTAGATCTAGTAGCAGAAGGAAACTCACATTTATCTTTTATAGTAGTCTAGATTTCAAATCCCGTACTTTTTATATCACTTTTCAATTTAATCTTCCATTGAGAATAATATGTTCCATTTTATAAGAGATGTATATTTTATGTAAAAACTTCTTGTCGATTATCCATTTAAATAAATAAATTTAAAAATGATATAAATTTGAGATCTTTAAAGTAGAAAGAAAATCACTATTGAAAATAAATTAAAAAGTATAATATAAAAGATTTATGCCTTTGATACCAAATATTGGTCAGAGTGAGTATATGAAGAGGGGGTAAATTGAGTACCCAATAAAAATTTAAATTTAAAATTGATCAATTTTAAATGCCCCTAAATATTTAAATAAATCTATGTTTATCAGAATACGGTGTGTGATATAGATCTTAATTTTTCTAAATATTTATCTAAATATGTATTTGGTCTTAGATGAATAATATACAATATTAATTTATACTTTGAAATCAATTTACCTGACCACAATACTATATGATCACAAATTAAGATAAACTATCAAAGTATATATATATATATATTTAGTTAAATTTTTTTTAGTTTTAAAGCATAAATATTGTAAAACAAAATTAAAGCACACATTGGAAAGAATAAATACAATAGGATTTGTATCAAGTAGAGGCATAGTCCTCTCCACTTGGTCATCACCCTCCACCAAGTAATTTATAAAAAATAAAAAAGATGATCCACAACCAAGATCAGGTTTTACAATAGTTAACAAACTATATAGGTCACAGAAAACCTCTTCCACCGTTATACATGGGAGAAAAAATAAACAGGTCACACAAGGACATATACCACTCTTATCCATGGGATAAAAATATTTGAAATGAGTTTGAGAAGATATTGAGTATATTCTAGTTTAGTACAATAGAAAATGTGCATGTGATAAAAAAGTATGAATAGACACACTACTCAAAATGTTGTAAAGATAAAAAGAACAGAGCTATATAATAGTGTAGAGTTTAGAAATTCTTGGTCACTTGAAATGCAACTTGTCACTCTTGATTTTATTATGTAGTGAATCTTGAGTCAGGTTGTCTTGAAAACTTTATAAAAATAGTGTGTCACAAACTCTTTTTCTTTAACTAGAGGAAGTAGCAAATGTGAATGTGTAGTTTGGATTCCAGTCGATTGAATTCAGGATGTGATCTATTCTTGTTTTCAATTATGTTTTGATCTATGTATATTCAGTGGTTATGAACTCTCATTTTGAGGAATGTTTTTGTTACACATTATTTTTGATGAGGTAGTGTGCTTCACCTTTACCAGTAGTAGCAAAGAGAATATTTAGATCCGCTGGTTCATTATAATGCACATCATGATACTATCTTCAATTATTTTTTCATGAATTTAAGATATAATAACTAAAATAGTAAATTTCATTATATTCAATAAATATATCCATTAGAAAAATGTGATTCAAAAAAGATAAGTTAATAAAAATAGTGGTGGGGTCTTAGAATGACAGTGTCTCAAGGTCTGATGGTGTCACACTCTAGAGGTATGTTGTTTCGATGGTATGATCCTGGTGATGTATTAGAATTATCTAGATTTCTACTATAGTGATGATGTCACAACTAGAAATGTCTAGTGTTAAGGTATGTAATATGTCAGTGTGTTTGACCTAGCCAAAATGTTATGTTGGCAGTATGACATTGATAGTGCCTCATATTGAAGTATCTCATACATATCCAAATTTACGTTCTGGAGGCATAAATTTATGACTGTATATTGAATGGTGGTGTCTTAGACTTTTTCAATTTTCATTCCAATGATATGACATTCTGGAAGTGTGATATCATGGTGGTATCTCTTACTTAGTAAGATTTTTATACTTGTGGTGATTCAGGGGAAACGGTGTCCGGAGTTGGTGGTGTTTTTCTCAACTGTGTTTCATTTATTGATTTTTACACTTAGATTAGAATACCTATTTCTTACATAGAAACATGAAGTTCATTAAAATCACTAGAATCGTGATTTTGTGATCATTAAAACTATGATGTCAAAATATGGGTCTTTGAGGATGTACATTGACTGTAGGTAAATTAATGATATTACTATAAATAATATGTATCTTATGACTTACATTGATGAATTTTCCATTCAACTTTATGCATCCAAATAGTATTCTAATATTGATCTTTGTTTTTGGTTCATCAATTTTGAGTAATGAAGGAAGATATCTAAAAAAATACTTCATTTGAGATAAGGAAATTATGAGTTTATGGTAATTCCATTTGAATTGACTAATGAGACCTAGATTTTTATAGATTAAATGAAAAAATTATTCAAGGAATATATTGATTTTTTTTGATATTTATTGTTGATATATTGGTGTACTAAAAAATATGTTAGGATTATGATAATGAATTTTGAATTATTCTTCATACTGTTAGATAAAAGGAGTTATATGGGAAATTTAGAATGTGTGAATTCAAGATTTTGAAACATTCTTTTCATGGACATATTCTCTCCAATGATGGAATCTTAGTTGATCCTGTAAAGACAAAGGTAGTAAAATAATTACCTACAACAACAAACAGAATAATGGATCATAGTTTCATTGGATTTACATGTTACTATAGGTTATTAGTTGAAAAAAATTCCTGGTTGTATAAATTGTTAACAAAGCTTACACATGATGGGTTTAAGTTAACATGGATAATGGATTGTGGAGAATGTTTTGAAGAATTGAAGTGGAGATTGGTGAGTTCTTTGATTTTGAATATACTAACAGGAAATGTAGGATTTGTGATATATAGTGATTTATCAAATAAGGGACTTGGTTATGTCCTCATATAGAAGGATAAAGTTATTTAGTACCCATCAATGAAGTTAAAGACATCTGAATATAACTATAAAACTCTTGATATTGAGTTACTAACCATTATATTTTCATTGAAGATATGGAGACATTATCTTGATGGTGAAATATGTGAGATATACATAGACTATAAGACTCTATAATACATCTTTTCATATAAAAATATCAATACGAGGAAAAGGAAATGGATTCAACTACTCAAGGATAATGATTTCTTAGTATACTAACTCCCAGGGAAGGTAAATAAGGTAGTATATACACTAATCAGAAAAGAACATAGATTGTTAACCAAAGTGAAGATTTACATGGATTCTATGTTCATAGATTTTTTAAAAATATATATGGGAATTATTAAGTACGTGGAAGAATCACTCATATATCAAATTATTTCTAAATAATATTTATTAAAAGAAGATAAAAAGTTCTTATCATGATGGTGAGAATTTTTAAATGAAAATTAAAGCTGGGAGTGATGGGAAATTGGCTTAATTGATATATAAAGCTGAAATTATGAAATTTGTAAATAGGATATGTCTTCTATTTATACTTAATATAAAAAGGGAGTTATTAGATGATTCTTATAGGTTAAATTTCTTTATCCCCCACAGTATCACAAAAAGTTATACATATTTGAAGGATCATTTTTGGTCAGACAATATGAAGTCAGAAATCACTAATTACGTGTCAAGTTGTTTGGTTTTTCAATAGTTGAAGGCAGAGAGACAACATCCTATAAAAGTGATGCAACATCAACCTATTTATATCTGGGAATGAGATGACAATACAATAGACTTATTCAATGGATTAAAAAATAATCCTAGAGAGAATGACGCAATATGGGTTTTTAGATCAACTTACTAAACATGAACATTTCCTAACTATAAGGGATGATTTAATTCATTATCTCTATGAGCGAATCTATATTAATCATTTTGTAAGAATTTTTTCCATACCTATTTCAATTTTGTATAATCTATATCCATGATTTACTTCAAAATTATTGAAAATTATATATAAGAATATGGATACTGAGATTCATTTTAGAACCACATATCACCCTCTAATATATTTAATGTTTTAAATAACTATACAAAATTTAGAATATATTTTTAAGTTCCTTATCACTTGAATTTTAATGTTTGTGGGATTTATATTTACCATTGGTAGAGTTTCCCTATAATAATAGATTCAATTAATGTATTAAAATTTCATCATATGAAGCAATATATGGAAAACTATTTCATAACTCAACTTATTGGGATGAAGTTGGTGAAATAAATCTTATGAGATCATAACTTATTGGGAAGAAAATAGTAAAGGTAAATACTTTTCAAACCCATATTAAAGTAGATCAATGAAGGATAAAGAGCTATGTTTATAACCAAAGGAATGATTTGGAATTTCAAGTGGGAGATCACATTTTTGAAAGAATATATATGGAAGGGTGTTATATGTTTTAGTAATAAAGGAAAACATAGACCTAGGTATATTAGACCATTGGAAATTCGAGACCGAATTAGTCATCTTTCTTACCATTTGGAAATTCCACCTAGCCTCTTAAAATTACATGGTGTGTTTCATATCTCTTTACAGAGTAAGTAAATTCCATATCCAATTAATTTTCTCACATTTAATGATATATAATTGGAAATTGATTTATCTTACTACGAAGAGCATATCCAGATTCTAGACAATAGAGAATAAGTTTTGAGGAATCATAGGTTTTTTTTGAGAAATCATAAGATAGAAGAGGAAAAATGGAAACATAAATAATTTTTATGAATAATTACCCAAATATATTCATTAGGTGACATTTTAAAAAATTTTAGGACGAAATTTTTTAAGGGGGGAAGAATTTAACAGTCGTGTTTCAACTATAGTATGTTTTTTCTTTTTAAAGAAATTATATCACAATACACAATGTTTTATTCACGAGTATGATTAAAAACAAAATTCTAAAATTTTATAAATTTAATTTTATTAAATTTATTTTTCGTTTTTATTATTCATGTCAAAATATTTTTAGAGTGATTTTTCAGGATTTTTTTAAAAAAATTACTTTTCATTGAATAGTGAAAAATGATCTTTTTGAAAATTATATTTTTCTTTCGAGAAATTAAAAAGTTATATCTTTAAAATGGTTTAAAATTAAATTTAGATCTATTATATTAATTATAATCCAATTGGGTTCAAATAGAAAATTTTTTGGGGGAATTTGGTATAAAAATATTTTTATACATAAATTGTTTTTTTCTAAAAATATATTTTCTGTTGAATTTTACATTTTTATCTTAAATTAATTTGTGAAAATAATTAAAATAAAGTCATGAAAATTTAAATCTATATTTGTTATCATTTCATCCATGTTTGGTAAATAGGTATCATTGATGTTTAAGAATTATTAATAGTAACTGTGGTAAAATTTATTAGAGCAGTAAAAGAAAAATTGGGCAATTGAAGATACAAATAATGTGATATATAATTAAAAATAAACACAAATCATGAATTTATTCTATTTAATTGTATATATTTAAAAATATCCATCCCAAATTTAAATATATGTCATTTTGGTTCCATTTTACTTTAGAAATGACCTTTATATTTTTTTAAGTGATGAAAATTCCAAAACATTACTCTCTTGCATTTAATTTATTTTATATGAACACATAAGGATAAAAAGATTTTATGAATGGATTTAAAATATTATTTTTAAAATAATCATTTTTTTATGATGGCAATTTATTTTGAATTTTTAGTGATTGAATAATTATCTTCAAAATTCCCACAGAATATATATTCAATTAAATGAAAAAAATGCTTTCAAAAATATTTAAATTAATATAATTGGGATGAGTTGTTGCATATAAATATTTTTTTAGTTAAATATAACATATTAGAGATTTTTTAAAGGATTATATTTTAATAGCATGTTTTTATTATGTTTATAATGTCAACTTAAAAGAATTGTGTCAAAAATGAAATTAACGGTATTTTAGGAAAACAATTATTTTATGTAATTATTTTTAAAAACATAAAATATTAAAATAGGAAAATGTTGAAATTATATTGTCTATTCTGTAATAACTTTTCCATTTTTAGTCTAATTTTCTTTTTATGGTAACATTCTTGACCCTTAAAGGGTAATAATTTTTATATTATAATAATTGTTAAAAGAGTTAAGACGGGTTAAAACAAAACGATCAGGGTGAAAACCTCACCTAAAATTGTAAAATTTTAATATTATGAGAGTATTTTAAATCATTACAATATATTCTATGAATTTTATCAATGTTGAGCCATTTGTAAAAGAAAAATTATTTATATTAATTTAATACTTAATTGATACCAAGAGTGCCCCACCCTTCACTGTAAAGACCCGTAAAATTCAAGGGAAATTTTTTTCTTAATTTTCTTTAGAATTTTACAAGAACGCGGTTTCTGACGGCACCTGATTCCGAGGCCCGGAGTGCCCGGAATTAATTTCCGAAGTTTGGCTCGGGTACGTTCAGTGAACGAACGAGCGGGAATTTCTAACTTTTGATACGGTGCTCGGAATTGAAATCCGAGGGCACCGATGAACTCGCAGCGCCGATATTCGCTTAAAGAGACCTTTTCGGGAGTTGCGTTTGTTGCGAGTTGAAAGTTAGTTTTGGGGTTTTTTTTTCAGTTAAGTTAATTAAAATTGTGTAAGACAAATTTTATTTTTAACTTTTAAAAACCTACCAAAGGAGGTTGGAAGTGGGACCCACACCCACTTAACCTCCCTTGGGAGGATTAAGTGTGGTGGGGCCCACACGAACCCCTTTTTCTTTTCAAATTCCCTAACCCCTCTAAACCCCCTCTTAATTATGTAACTCTTCCTTATTTTAATAACTTGAGTTACTTAATTAATTTATGGAGTTAAGTCTTTTTGAATTTCAAACATTGAAATTCTTGTGTGTTATGTGTTAATAAAATAAGAGGTAGTCTTATTTTATTTTGGGTTCTTTGTTTGTCTCTTGGAGAGCTTCCTCTTCATCTTCAAGCTCTGACGAAGAACGAAGAACGCCCAAACTCCGACGAATAACGACGCCTCTCTTCTTCGTCCTCGGTGTCAACAAGAGGGAACGCCGCATCCTCCTCGGGCCTTCTTCGTCGGCAAACGAAGATCCGACAACGACGTGTCGCATCGGACGTATCTCTTCGTCAACGGATTTGACGAACGACGACTGCGACGCCCGACCTCCGCGATGCCGTCTTCCGCGGAACGTTGACGATTCTTCAAATCTTAAACCCGAGGTAGGGGTTATTGATTTCATTTTGGTTTCCTTATTCCTTTTTTTTTGATCGTGAATAACAAGTATAACGTGTGGCTTAATTTATTTTAAGTTGCGTTATTATTTTTAACGTGAGGGGGGGGGGGGGGGGGCGGACCGCACGAACACGGCCGAACCCCCCTCCATCGTTCATGTTTATTTTGCGGAAGAAAGCAAGTGGCGTGGTGCCGTCGCACCACGCAGATGAACGTGCTTATAATTTACGCGGCGCCGTCGCGCTACGTCAAGAAAAATCTTCAAGAACGCGACGTCGTCGCGCCGCGTTGAAATGCATGTCAAAGCACAGCGAAGGGGCGCGGTGCCGTCGCACCGCGCCGGATGACGAACGCCGCGGCCGGTTCCGGGCCGCGGCCGGACGAGAAGACCGCGGCCGGTTCCGGGCCGCGGCGGGACGAGGAGACCGCGGCCGGTTCCGGGCCGCGGCAGATGAGAAGGCCGGCGGCCGGGCCGCCGGCGTCGGAAGTCGAAGGCGGGACCGGAATTTCCGGTCCCGTTAGTAAAAACCGGTCGGCCAGCTGGCCGGCCGGATGACTGAAAACCGGGGGAATAAATCCCCCGGACCGTTCAGCAAACCCCCCTCTTAATGAAGGGGGCGGTTCATTAAGGAGGGGGGGCAGTAGCCCCCCGGTTTTCCAAATAGCGGGCCCCCTGGAAGGGGGGGGGGGCGTTTGTCAAAAAAACGGCGCGGCAAAGCCGCGCCGCCATCCAGAAGAGCGGGGGCTTAGCCCCCCGCGTGCGCCGCGGCCCGCTGCCGCCCCCGCGGCCCGCCGCCGCCGCCGCGCCGCCGCCGCCCCCGGGGGGGGGGGGGTCGGTCCGGGTCGGCCCGGACCCGGACCCCCCCGTTTCGAATTAGTTTTGGTTTTTCGCTCATAACATGAGCCTCGGACCTCCGATTGACGAACCGTCTGCGGCAACGCGATCCTTGGATCGAGACGGTCGTTTCTGTATATCGCACCCAAGGTTTCGGTTTACTTTGAGTTCGGCCGGGTTGGTTCGTTCACGGAACCAACCGGGCCATCGGAGCGGAAACGCTCATTTCTTGAGCTACGGACGTCCGATTGACGTGCCGTCAGTCGCGTTGTGTTCCTTTTAGTGAGACGGATCTTTTGGCATACTCCGCCCGAGGTTTGGACGCAGGTGGAGTACGGTCGGGTTGGTTTTGCCTTAAAAACCAACCGGGCCCCGGAGACGAAAATGCCAATAACTCACAAACCGGGCGTCCGATTGACGCGCCGTCTGTTTCGTTGACTTCCTCTTGATGAGACGGAACTTTTGACATACTCCGCCCGAGTTTTGGATACAGTCGGAGTATGGCCGGGTTGGATTGTACTCGAAATCCAACCGGGCCCCTGGAACGGAGAAGCTGATATCTTTCAGACAGGACGTCCGCTTGACGAGCCGTCAGCGGCGTTGGTGGTTACATTGAGTAACGGTCCCTTTGAGTATACCCTATGGGAGTTCGGGGTACAGTTGAGATACGGCCGGGATTGGTTTCGCTCACGAAACCAACCGAGCCCCTGGGACGAAAAGGCTAATAACTCACAGACCGGGCGTCCGATCGACGCGCCGTCTGTTGCGTTGAGACCCCTGTGACGAGACGGACCTTTGAGACACTTCTTCGTGGGACTTTGTGATACTTGGAGTATCGACCAGTAGCTCGTGGAGCGGACCCTCCCGGAGACGAGCGTGCGGAGTACGGAGACCGTGTAGCCGGCTGAGACCTGACGACTGCTTGACCGACTCGACTTGGAGTGAGTCGACTAGCCCAGTGGACGGAGCGCCCAGTAGTTGGTAGCAGACCCACGGCGGACGGAGCGCCTGTTAGTTGGCAGCAAACCCGCGGTACTCGACAGGAGGAGTACCTCAGTAGGCTATTTGGGCGAGCGCCCGGTATTTGGCGACAAACCCTCAGCGGACGGAGCGCCAGGTAGTTGGCCGCAAACCCGCAGTACTCGACAGGAGGAGTACCTCAGCAGTCTTAGGTTAGTGAGCAGTACCTCGGAGTCGTGACAGGACCACTGCACACTCCAGAGACGGAGCTCTTCAGCAGTTACGGTTTCGATAATGAAAATCCTGGTTTGAGCTGAGACTTTTGGCCTTGTGTTTACTTCATGATTGAGATGGGTCACTTGCTAACTTTGGTATATGTATGGGCATATACCCGGGTAGTGGTTATCTGTCGTTTTCACAAACCTTGTGTTTCATCATGATTGAGATGGGTTACTTGATAACTTAGGTATATGTATGGGCATATACCTAAGTAGGGTTTATCTGTTGAGATCTTCTTGTGTTTATCCTTGTTGGTTTTAGTGAGACCTTGAGGGTCTCGGGGTCCCTACTGAGTATCGTTATACTCACCCCTGCACGGGCTATGCCCGCACCTCGTTGTGTTGGTTGCAGACGACGGACAGTGCTGACAGAAGCCGAAGGTTCGAGGACTTGACGGTAGCTGGAGGTGGACTATACGACGAGGCGGTACCCGGAGGTGGACCACTGGGCGGGACATACTCGGAGCGGATGGCGGGACCCGAGGAGCAGAGGAGCTATCTGTACCCACCCTTCAGGTGGGATTTCCAGTGGACATCTCAGCGTAGCAGCTTTACTTTTCAGTCGCTGTTTTCCCTTTCGAGTTGTACTTTACAGTTGGGCTTGTATTTCCGGCCCCTTTTTACTTTTCAGCTCTTTTTTTTGTACTTAGTGTTTTACTTCCGCTTGCTTACTCTGTGGTGTTTGTTTACTTTACAAAGGCAATGCCTTCCCTTTTTCTGGGATTTACGCCTTGGTGCTATTCGCCAGCCCCTGGCCTATGGAAGGCGGGCTTGGGGTAGTCACGGCACGGACCCCGAGGGCGGGTCGTGACAAATTGGTATCAGAGGAGTTCGGTTCTACCGCAGAACTTATAACTCTGATCTTTCTTTCTGTGAAGCAATAGTGTTAAGGGTACCGAGTGTGGTTTTCAGTTCAGGGAGTCCAGTGTTGGTGCGGGCGGCCGACGTATCCATACACCAGGACCCTGACAACTGATTTCCGACTTTGTGCACGAAAACACTGATTGCATGTGTGTTTTCAATGGTTTTTCCCCTTAAAACAGCTCAAACCAGGTCAACTCACCAGGTATAATCGTTTGATCGTGTTACGTTGTTTCTTTCAGGATGTCTTTTCTCAGACGACCAGCTAGAGCCCGGAGGGATGAGCGTGCTGACAGTCTGTCGAGCGACGAGGCTTCGGTGCAGGGCCCTTTGTCAGCAGTGGCACCGGCGGTAGCTCTACCCGCCGAGCCCCCGATGCTTCCAGCAGCAGCCGCTGACGATGCACGTCGCCTCAGCGCACTGCATGAGTTTCAGCGCCAGCGACCGCCCAGGTTTCGCGGGGAGACGGATCCCCAGGCTGCAGAGGACTGGCTGGAGGCAGTGGTACGAGTGTTTAGGCTAGTGAGGACACCAGCGGACCTCATGGTGATCCTCGCTGCGAGCCTACTACACGCAGCAGCAGGTAGGTGGTGGAGCCACTTGTTTCAGTTTTGCGATGAGATGAACTTCGCATGGGAAGACTTTGAGACCTTCTTCAGGGTGGAGTTTGTGCCAGTATCTCTACACCCCGAGCGTGTACAGGAGATTCTGCCTTTGCCGCGTGTTTTTCGAACAGAAGCCGAGTCATCTGTGGGCAGTAGACAGATGATGCAGAGGTCCAGGAGGACCAGACCAGCAGTTGGGCGATCTCGGGTTTTAGGACCGGTAGTGCAGGGCACCCGGAGTGGGAACAGAGCTAGCCGTGTAAGGAGCAGGTTGTGTTACTCATGCCGCGGAAAGGGTCACCTGGCACGTGACTGTCCGACTCCTCGATCCGCAGGCTTGGGGGGAGCCACCGAGGTTGAGGCAGCGAAAAATGCTTGAGAAACAGTAAAGCGGGTGAACAGGAGCGGAACTAGTGGATACGTCTCTTGTACTTCTAGTTCCATGTTGATGTTGCTTTTGTGTAGCGTCTTGTAATATGAGCTGCAATAATAAAAGATGCATCCTTTGCGATGTTTTCATTCCTGTCCTCTTTTGTGATGTTACTAAGAGGTTCAAGTTGACTGTTGACTTGACCCTCACTTGTGAGACATCTACTGGAGGAGACCAGTTACCACACACTGATGCCGACAGTGTGACTCAACCCTTGGAGGCGAGAGTAACGGTTGGATCTATTAGTAGTAGCGTCGAGGCCTTACGACGTCATCATTGGTATGGATTAGTATCATCCATGTTAGGATTGACTGTTTGAGGCAAAGAATGTGGTTCATCCAGGGGATGAGACCAGGTTTCTCTTATCGGCAAAGAAGAAATCTCGCAGCTCTTATGGGACCAGAGATGGTCCGGGCCACGTCGGAGAAGGTCCATGTCATCCAGGAGCGGATGAGGACAACACAGAGCCGGCAGAAGTCATACGCTGACAGGAGGCGGATTCCACTGGAGTTCGAGGATGGCGACCACGTCTTCTTGCGGGTCTCACCTCAACGTGGTATTCGGAGATTTGGCCGAGGCGACAAGTTATCTCCGCGCTTCATCGGACCCTTCCAAGTCCTCAACAGGGTTGGTGAGGTGGCTTATCGCCTGGCTCTACCACCTCAGATACACCGGGTGCACGACGTCTTCCACGTGTCTCAACTGAGGAGATACGTGCACGACCCGACGCACATCTTTGATCATGGGGAGCTTGACGTTGACGATGGGGCGACTTTTACGGAGGTCCCGGTGGAGATAGAGGATCGACAGGAGCGGGTCCTACTTGGGCGATCGATTCCTCTTGTGCGCAACAGATGGCGGCACGGGAATCTCCAGGAGAGCACATGGGAGCGGGAGGCTCAGATGCGTGCTCAGTACCCTCTTTTGTTTCACTAGTTTTTGATGTATCTTTACGGGGACGTAAAGTCCTGAGGTGGGAGTAATGTAAAGACCCGTAAAATTCAAGGGAAATTTTTTTCTTAATTTTCTTTAGAATTTTACAAGAACGCGGTTTCTGACGGCACCTGATTCCGTGGCCCGGAGTGCCCGGAATTAATTTCCGAAGTTTGGCTCGGGTACGTTCAGTGAACGAACGAGCGGGAATTTCTAACTTTTGATACGGTGCTCGGAATTGAAATCCGAGGGCACCGATGAACTCGCAGCGCCGATATTCTCTTAAAGAGACCTTTTCGGGAGTTGCGTTTGTTGCGAGTTGAAAGTTAGTTTTGGGGTTTTTTTTCAGTTAAGTTAAATAAAATTGTGTAAGACAAATTTTATTTTTAACTTTTAAAAACCTACCAAAGGAGGTTGGAAGTGGGACCCACACCCACTTAACCTCCCTTGGGAGGATTAAGTGTGGTGGGGCCCACACGAACCCCTTTTTCTTTTCAAATTCCCTAACCCCTCTAAACCCCCTCTTAATTATGTAACTCTTCCTTATTTTAATAACTTGAGTTACTTAATTAATTTATGGAGTTAAGTCTTTTTGAATTTCAAACATTGAAATTCTTGTGTGTTATGTGTTAATAAAATAAGAGGTAGTCTTATTTTATTTTGGGTTCTTTGTTTGTCTCTTGGAGAGCTTCCTCTTCATCTTCAAGCTCTGACGAAGAACGAAGAACGCCCAAACTCCGACGAAGAACGACGCCTCTCTTCTTCGTCCTCGGTGTCAACAAGAGGGAACGCCGCATCCTCCTCGGGCCTTCTTCGTCGGCAAACGAAGATCCGACAACGACGTGTTGCATCGGACGTATCTCTTCGTCAACGGATTTGACGAACGACGACCGCAACGCCCGACCTCCGCGACGCCGTCTTCCGCGGAACGTTGACGATTCTTCAAATCTTAAACCCGAGGTAGGGGTTATTGATTTCATTTTGGTTTCCTTATTCCTTTTTTTTGATCGTGAATAACAAGTATAACGTGTGGCATAATTTATTTTAAGTTGCGTTATTATTTTTAACGTGAGGGGGGGGGGGGGGGGCGGACCGCACGAATACGGCCGAACCCCCCTCCATCGTTCATGTTTATTTTGCGGAAGAAAGCAAGTGGCGTGGTGCCGTCGCACCACGCAGATGAACGTGCTTATAATTTACGCGGCGCCGTCGCGCTACGTCAAGAAAAATCTTCAAGAACGCGACGCCGTCGCGCCGCGTTGAAATGAATGTCAAAGCACGGCGAAGGGGCGCGGTGCCGTCGCACCGCGCCGGATGACGAACGCCGCGGCCGGTTCTGGGCCGCGGCGGGACGAGAAGACCGCGGCCGGTTCCGGGCCGCGGCGGGACGAGGAGACCGTGGCCGGTTCCGGGCTGCGGCAGAAGAGAAGGCCGGCGGCCGGGCCGCCGGCGTCGGAAGTCGAAGGCGGGACCGGAATTTCCGGTCCCGTTAGTAAAAACCGGCCGGCCAGCTGGCCGGCCGGATGACTGAAAACCGGGGGAATAAATCCCCCGGACCGTTCAGCAAACCCCCCTCTTAATGAGGGGGGCGGTTCATTAAGGAGGGGGGGCAGCAGCCCCCCGGTTTTCCAAATAGCGGGCCCCCTGGAAGGGGGGGGGGGGGCGTTTGTCAAAAAAACGGCGCGGCAAAGCCGCGGCGCCATCCAGAAGAGCGGGGGCTTAGCCCCCCGCGTGCGCCGCGGCCCGCTGCCGCCACCGCGGCCCGCCGCCGCCGCCTCCGCGGCCCGTCGCCGCCGCCACCGCGGCCCGCCGCCGCCGCCCCCGCGGCCCGCCGCCGCCTCCCCCGCGGCCCGCCGCCGCCGCCGCCGCGCCGCCGCGCCGCCGTCGCCGCCGCCGCCGGGGGGGGGGGGGGGGGGGTCGGGCCGGGTCGGCCCGGACCCGGACCCCCCCGTTTCGAACCAGTTTTGGTTTTTCGCTCATAACTTGAGCCTCGGACCTCCGATTGACGAACCGTCTGCGGCAACGCGATCCTTGGATCGAGACGGTCGTTTCGGTAAATCGCACCCAAGGTTTCGGTTTACTTTGAGTTCGGCCGGGTTGGTTCGTTCACGGAACCAACCGGGCCTTCGGAGCGGAAACGCTCATTTCTTGAGCTACGGACGTCCGATTGACGTGCCGTCAGTCGCGTTGTGTTCCTTTTAGTGAGACGGATCTTTTGGCATACTCCGCCCGAGGTTTGGACGCAGGTGGAGTACGGTCGGGTTGGTTTTGCCTTAAAAACCAACCGGGCCCCGGAGACGAAAATGCCAATAACTCACAAACCGGGCGTCCGATTGACGCGCCGTCTGTTTCGTTGACTTCTTCTTGATGAGACAGAACTTTTGACATACTCCGCCCGAGTTTTGGATACAGTCGGAGTATGGCCGGGTTGGATTGTACTCGAAATCCAACCGGGCCCCTGGAACGGAAAAGCTGATATCTTTCAGACAGGACGTCCGCTTGACGAGCCGTCAGCGGCGTTGGTGGTTACGTTGAGTAACGGTCCCTTTGAGTATACCCTATGGGAGTTCGGGGTACAGTTGAGATACGGCCGGGATTGGTTTCGCTCACGAAACCAACCGAGCCCCTGGGACGAAAAGGCTAATAACTCACAGACCGGGCGTCCGATCGACGCGCCGTCTGTTGCGTTGAGACCCCTGTGACGAGACGGACCTTTGAGACACTTCTTCGTGGGACTTTGTGATACTTGGAGTATCGACCAGTAGCTCGTGGAGCGGACCCTCCCGGAGACGAGCGTGCGGAGTACGGAGACCGTGTAGCCGGCTGAGACCTGACGACTGCTTGACCGACTCGACTTGGAGTGAGTCTACTAGCCCAGTGGACGGAGCGCCCAGTAGTTGGTAGCAGACCCACGGCGGACGGAGCGCCTGTTAGTTGGCAGCAAACCCGCGGTACTCGACAGGAGGAGTACCTCAGTAGGCTATTTGGGCGAGCGCCCGGTATTTGGCGACAGACCCTCAGCGGACGGAGCGCCAGGTAGTTGGCCGCAAACCCGCAGTACTCGACAGGAGGAGTACCTCAGCAGTCTTAGGTTAGTGAGCAGTACCTCGGAGTCGTGACAGGACCACTGCACACTCCAGAGACGGAGCTCTTCAGCAGTTACGGTTTCGATAATGAAAATCCTGGTTTGAGCTGAGACTTTTGGCCTTGTGTTTACTTCATGATTGAGATGGGTCACTTGCTAACTTTGGTATATGTATGGGAATATACCCGGGTAGTGGTTATCTGTCGTTTTCACAAACCTTGTGTTTCCTCATGATTGAGATGGGTTACTTGATAACTTAGGTATATGTATGGGCATATACCTAAGTAGGGTTTATCTGTTGAGATATTCTTGTGTTTATCCTTGTTGGTTTTAGTGAGACCTTGAGAGTCTCGGGGTCCCTACTGAGTATCGTTATACTCACCCCTGCACGGGCTATGCCCGCACCTCGTTGTGTTGGTTGCAGACGACGGACAGTGCTGACAGAAGCCGAAGGTTCGAGGACTTGACGGTACCTGGAGGTGGACTATACGACGAGGCGGTACCCGGAGGTGGACCACTGGGCGGGACATACTCGGAGCGGATGGCGGGACCCGAGGAGCAGAGGAGCTATCTGTACCCACCCTTCAGGTGGGATTTCCAGTGGACATCTCAGCGTAGCAGCTTTACTTTTCAGTCGCTGTTTTCCCTTTCGAGTTGTACTTTACAGTTGGGCTTGTATTTCCGGCCCCTTTTTACTTTTCAGCTCTTCTTTTTGTACTTAGTGTTTTACTTCCGCTTGCTTACTCTGTGGTGTTTGTTTACTTTACAAAGGCAATGCCTTCCCTTTTTCTGGGATTTACGCCTTGGTGCTAGTCGCCAGCCCCTGGCCTATGGAAGGCGGGCTTGGGGTAGTCACGGCACGGACCCCGAGGGCGGGTCGTGACATTCACATTTAAAAGGACACCCATTCTCTATTCTCTTTAATCCATAATGAGAAACCTAGACATAATAATCCCTAAAACGTTCCCTTCTAAAATACATTAATTAATTTATAGAAGTAATTTTATTTTCAAAATTTCATCCCTAGTTCCCTTAAGAGGACATCTATAAGAAGTTTACTAAAGAAGAGGTAATCGTCTTTACTGACTCTTTCAAATTCATTTCTTCTTATAAATCCTATAAATCTATTTTAACCATTATTAAATAATTAATAATATTTTATAAATATTATTAAATGTTATTATGATTATGGATAACCATTTTTGACCTCTTTTTCATACTATAGAAAGTGAAAACATCGATTATGCGTACGTATATCTTACAGTATCTACATAGTGGTGTAATTAGTTTTTATGTCCATTTTACTTTTATGGTTATAAAAATTTTAAAAATATTTATATATTATATTTATTACATAATTATTATTTTATAATTATAATATCATATATACCTTCTTACCTTTCAATCCAAAGGAAAATGATATCATCACTCGTCGTTATGTGTGGACTACGACCTCCATGGATCGATGTTATCCGTTTTTTATTTATTCTTTATATGGATGATAATAATGATATTTTTAATTAATATATATGATATTTATTCATTATTTTCATTATAAATATGATGGAACAAAAATCAAATTATAATTCCTAGAATTTAAAAGATAAAATATGAATAAGAAAATAAAAAAATTAACACCCACAAAAATGATAATAATGAAATATTTTATGTGAATGGGAAGTAATATGTAATTATAAAATCATATATAATATTATAATTATGAATATGGTAATGGTATAAATTAATAAAATGTAAAAAATTCTCATACAATCCAACACATGGGAAATATGAGGTAAGGTATTTTTCTGAATTTCCACTTCAATGAGACATATTGGGTATTATGCACCTATTTATTTTATATTGTGTGTATTCTTCCCATTTTATGTATTTAACATGAATAAATATTTATTCATGATGAATAAATTTTCATTTAATGTTTACACTCTCAATGGGTTACAATTTAAATGTTACCTAAGAGGTAAAAATATTTTTTCAATCTCATTTTTTTAGATTACACCGACTTTCATTGAAACGTTTCTATAATAAATCTATTATAAAGCCCATATATTTTATTATCCTATAAATATTAATAGTAATTTTATATTTTATTCCAAATTTTCCCTCTTTGAATATTAAATAAATAAAATAAATATCAAAAATAAAACATGATATTATTTCTGTAACATCAAAGTTAAATAAAGAATATTACATTTTCATATTTATTAATATTTGTGAATATAATATTAATATTATTTTAAATGGGATGCTACGTTCGATGACATACCCAATACGCAACAACGAGTTTCTTTGAAATCTTACGTTGCACACTAATAATATAATAATATTATATTAGTTAATGCCGAGCTGTGGTAATGGAAAGAATGCACAGAAATAACTAAAAAATGATTACATATTTTTGTTAAATATTTTGACATTTATCCAATAAATGTTAGAGGCTTAAAATTCGAATGAATCCAATTTTAAGAATAAATACTCTAATATTTTTAAAAGATTGTTTTACCACCTTTTGATGGCGAACCTTTTTGTAAATATAAATTTTGATAATTTTATAAGCTCTATTTGTCAAAATAATATTATTCTTTAGAATTGGGATAATGAAATTTACTTTGGATACATTTTTGGTATTTTTCTTACAATGTTCATTTTTTAATGAATTGTGAAAAATACTGCATTTTACTTCAAAACTGCTTTTTTCATCTAAATTAATTATATGGTTAGATTATGTTTTAAATTTTTTTAAAGTGTAATTATAATATATTTTTACCATTTAATTCAATGGTGGTAATTAGAATTAATTTCACTTTGAAAATGGACAGAAACAAGTGCCGAACTTTTCATAGATATTGCTTCAAAAAAACCCGCTTTTTGTTTTGACAATAGGATTTATTTTTGAATTAATTATTGAAATTTCTATATCTAGAATTTGTTAAAATGGATTCCATATTTGGAATCAGAAGTTCCAAATTATGTAATTAAGACTCTTTTGTTTTTGGACATTATGAATAGTAACGACGGTAATTATCTTTAATTATCGTGACTAATTAGTAATTGGTTAGTTAAGGATTATAAAATAATATCATAATAATAACAAATGACCCCAAAATGTGTCCTAATACTACTGGTTGTGTCATGGCCGGCCATGGGATGCCTTGTTCCTAACATTGGGACCCTATGGAATCACTTTTTGGTGATAGTGACATTTTATCATTTTATTTTTTAAAGAAAGGAAAATATCATAAAAGTATGTAACACCTAAGTAAAACAATTTTAGTTTTGTCTATGTAAATGGTTTATTAGACTATAAATATTCATTTTAAATCTAAAAAAATTTCCTACATCGTAGTATTTTGTTTTTAATTTTTAGACATTAAATAAATTAATTTATTTATGACACCATGATGATGCATCGATTACCTCATTAATGAACGATTTAAATAAAATGAAAAGATAATGTAAAATATAATCCATATACTTGTCAAAAAACTATTGGATGAGTATATATTTCAAAACCTTATCGCTTTATCCTCTAAATATATCAATGTGGGATCTTTAAAATCTGAAACTCATTTTAAAATAATGTAACATTTCTTGACTTTCCGAGAGTGCCTTTCCTCCCTCTTATAAAAGGTCCCCACCTATACCTCCTTACCCACACCTCTCAAGACTTTGGAACGGAAAAAACCTGCCCATTTCATCTCTCCACATCTCTCTATTCATCATTGAAGCCTCACCTTAGGCAGAAAGCTCTTCAAGAAACCCTTTTGGTACAAACCAAAGGGAGTTACCCGATTTAAAGGTAATGTCTTCTCTTATATTATTTTGTAGTATTTTGCTTCTACAACCCCCTAAACTCGTTTTATTCCATTATTTTGTAATATAACTAGTATATTAAATATAATAGTATGTTTTTATAATAAGTATTCGAGCTACACTTACACACACCTCTGTCTGATGGTTAGAGAACATACTGTTTCTGTGGATGGCGAATTACTGTCTCACGAAACGATGATTGTTCAATATTCTTTTAACACCTTTAAAGGTGGCCATTATGATGTCACTGTATTTTATATATGATATATATGGTATTTTTGTTTTCTATATGCTTCTATATTTTATATTTAAAACATACCTTTATTCTTTGCATGTTGTGAAAATGCGATAATTTCATATGAGGAAGTGTGGACTACCGCCCCCCTCAAGTGATGTGATTTGTTCATGAAATACATGGAATGTATAGATAATGAAATTAAATAACTTATTTGACCTATATAACATATATATTATACTGTAATTATAATATATATAACTCTCAATTATTTTTATTTCCATTAAAATTACAATGAAATGAAAGTAGTGTTCATGCGTATGTACGGTCTACAATCTCCATAAACGGTGCATTTCATTTATTTTTATCTCCAAATGTTATGGAAT
Source organism: Viscum album (assembly GCA_963277665.1). Classification (NCBI taxonomy): domain Eukaryota; kingdom Viridiplantae; phylum Streptophyta; class Magnoliopsida; order Santalales; family Viscaceae; genus Viscum; species Viscum album. The sequence goes on along the minus strand of OY728130.1, from coordinate 1,391,311,192 downwards.
TGTATAAAATGAATATTTACTAGATATATATGATATTTAAATCATTAATACTATTCTGGAGACGATTTACTTATAACTACATGTAAAACTCTTTTCAAACAAGTTCATTTTTGACTCATGTACCAAACATCGACAAAAACATCTGATATGAACTCACATAATTAACTAATTATTATAACATTATAATATGTGAATTTATTGAATAATAAACTTTAAATGAGGTCCTTAAGAAATTATAAATTTACAAAAGTTTATTATTCAGGAATATAAAGAAACGAACAAGACAAGTCGGACTTGAGGTAAGGGATCCTACTTCTCTCTTTCTTTTTAAGTACTCTCTTTTATGTCATTTCTTTTAAGCTCATATTTCTTATGGTGGGGGATTTTATTTCATATTAATATTACTATAAGTTTTATTTTAATATGATTAGAGACCCTATTTTATCTCATCAATCCATTTTTGGAAGTTTTAAGTGGCACCGTTAGGCTGCAAAAATTTCGTAAGGGGTTTTTTTATCTCACTTTGTGTTCCCATGAGATTCATGCTACATTTGCCACTATTTCATTTTGTGTGGTGTATGTACTGATCATGATTGTATTATTTGTGTAATATAACTTAATTTTATTGGTATTTACATCTTTATTGTATGATCCTTATTTCATGGGGTGTACGTTTCGAAAGTTACCCAAATCGGTAAGGGAACCTTTCACCCTCCTCTTTTTAGAAGACTTATTTTTTAGGTATTTTAATTTACATCTTCTTATGTTTAGATATGTTCTTATATATCCTTATTTCTTTAAATGTTATGTACAAGTTATGAGATACCATTCTTATCTATCATCATCTCATTTTCAGAATTTTAAGGTGGCACTGTTAGGCTGTCGAATTTCTGTAGGTGAACTTCTTAACCCAACTTCATTTCTTTGGGTTAAACCTCTACTTCTTGATTATGTCGTGCTATGAATATGTGTGGATGACATATTATTGTTTTACACTGAGTATCCACTTATATTTGGGATATTGATATTTGTCACACATAATTATGTGATTTCTTTATCCTTGATCTAATGGCATGATCCTTGATTGGGATTACATCTCAATTTCTTCCCATTGAGACATTTCTTAATGATATTCACTTTTATTATTTTATAAAGTGTATATACAGACCCTTTTACATTCCATATCTATATTATGTCTATACTAATTTAATTTAAATGTTTTGAAAATGGTCTACTTTCATGTGGCTTATAATTTAAATGTTCAAAATAGAAAAGGACTCTTTTATTAAAACCTCGTTTTAAATGGTTTTAAAGATTTATTCTTTTAAACATTTATCATCCATGTCCATGTTTTAAAAATTGTTTTAAGGATTTATTTATATGTACATGAATGTTTTAAAACCCTTTCAAAAGTTTCAAAGTGGTATGGGACACTTTGATTCTAAAATCTCTTTAAATTTCTTCTTTTAATATTTTCAAAGTATAAAGGGATTTTTCACTCATAGAGTTTTAATGATTTTATTAGATGTTTTTATTTATGATAATATCATGATGTGATATCTTGTGATTGAAATATGGAAATTTTATGTTTCTTTTATGCATGTTTTAAGTGTTATGATTATTTCATGGTTCTTGGGCAATGTTTATCAAATCGGGTGGTTCCGTGATAAAATAAGGGCGGGTGAGCCCGATATAGCTCTCCAATGCATTGGGTAACATAAAGGGGTTAAACGCTAAGGTTTCTACGAAGATATTTAGGGAATATACTGTGATGGGTATTACAAACATAACCCTGAGGGTTACTCCCTACGTAAGAATGTTATGAATGCCTTAAGTTACCTTTATGTCTGATGATTTCTATGAGTTGTTCATAAATCTATGTTTTCCTGATGTATATTAAGTGCTTATGTTTTATGAGTAAAGTATGATTTCATTGATCTTTATGTATACATGGACTGATGTTTTCTTTCCATATTATTATAACCCTTACTGAGCTTTTTATACTCATCCCAAGTTTTTGAAATGTTTTTCACAGGACATAAAGTTTAATAGGGTCAAGGATGGGATCCAGGAAATGTCAGGCTGTCTAAAACATGGAACTAGACACAACTCTTTTGTTCAAGAGTTTTTATATTTTGAAAAAAATGGAAACTGGTTAGATGAATCTACTTTGTAATCTTTGAGATGTAATAGTTATGTCCTAATTCTCTAAAACTATAAAACTGAAAATATCCTAAATGTGAATTATTAATTTAATTCAATATTATGTAATGTTCTAAGGTCAGGTCCTTATAGTTTCTCTTTTTATCAGGTGCATTTTTTTCCATGTCTATATTTTTAAAAATTGTTTGACAAATGAACATTTTTTTAATAAAAGGAAATTTAATGTTATACTTCACTTTTTAAATGTGTATAAAGGAATATTTATAATGTTTTTAGAACTTTTCTCAACATTCTTTAAAAATATTTAAATGATATTTTTAATTTATAAAACATTAATAAACTTCTCCATCGATATATCTTTTTCCTCTTAGATTCTATAACTATTTATAAATAGTTTCACAAAAAAACTCTTTAATAAAATATTATTTTAATATTTCAATTACATTTTCTTTATTTATCTAATGACATGATTTTATTATAAAACCTATTTTTATGGTGAATATATGGTCACCTCTTATCTCTTATTAAATTTTTGGTCGTTACTTTCTATTGAAACATTCACGTTATTGTAATCATTTGAAAACTAATATAAAAAATATCCATATTTTTGGTATCTTGGATATTATTATTTCCTAAACATTATACCATTTATGTATAAATGTTTTACTTGGAATGTTTTTATTGACTATGGAATTATTGATATTCCATATTTCATACTCAATAAATAAATTTACTGATAATACATATTGATTACGAATTAAATTGATCATTCAATATATGAGGAATTCATTGTAAATAAGGTGATGGGTCTATCCCAGAATGATATAGCCCTTAGATGTATCAAATAGTCTCTTGAGACAAACTAGGATTCCAAATTAGATTAATTTTTAGTGTATACCCACAAATACTTCAAATTCTATTGGTGAATGTTTTTGATGGTACATATATCAAGATAAATAAGATCATGAAATAATATAGTATTAATTTCCTTAATTGAATTTTTTTTCCATTTTTCATGAGATAATTATATTTTATATTAGCCATGGATGCATTTTTTTCAAGTTATTAATTAAATTTAATGTGTTTTAAATTATTTACCACGCCATATTTATATTTCCTTATCTAATCATAATATCTTAAATTGTACTTAGCCCTTACTAATGATTTGAGATCACACTTATTTCATTTCATTTCTGTAGGATATGATTAATAATTATTTTAACGACTTTAAAAGATGCCAAACATTTTATTTTAATATACTTACAATGTAAAATGGTAATAATGTAAGCATGTGGTTCCTTAAGAACACTAAAATAATCAATCTTTGAGGATTATATCCCCTATATATAATGCCAATGCAATTAAGTATACATTGACTCTAGTTTACTATAGTTGATGTTGTTACACAATGCAAGCCTAAAATTTCATTTAATTAAACTAATGGGAGAGTCATAAGATGTATAGGTTGTACACCACCATAAACATATACCAGAGAAGAGTTATATACATGAGAATAAATCCTCAGACCACTATATGTTTTCACTATTTAATAAATATCTAGTTTTTGGGGTGGTGAACTGATGCTATTAGATAAAATTTTAGATATTAACAAGTTGTTAGAACCAAAATCAAATAAGAAATTTCAATTTCATGTGTGAATGATGAGTATAACATAAAATAAATCAAATTTCAAACCCACTTTAGCAGTTTTGATTTCATAATCCTTCAATTAGCCCCATTACATAACAGGATTCTAACAAAGATTATCATAATTTACCCTTGTATTAGTGAAATTTTTTTTAGTTCCAAAATCCATCACATTAATAATATTGAATTGTTTGTGGTACCTTAAGAATAACTTCATTATAATCCATATTTTATGATTATGTGGTACTTCTTCCTCAAAATATTCTTTCTGGATTCCCTTATTTACCACACATAAAAAATATTTTACATCTATTAAGACATTTTCATAAGGATTTATTTTCACATTGTAGACATGTATAAAGTATAATCTACTCTCCTCTATGGTATTTATCAATAGAAATTCCATGAAACTAATTTTTTATATTTTTATTGTATTTGGGAGCTCGAAATGGTTTAGGTTGTTCAAAATAACTTGAAATATTTGGGTGATCATGTTAATGATATTTTATACAATATCTACCATCCCATTTAGTTCCTCATTGTGACAATCATTTCATTGTCGAACACGCTCTTTTTTTAATAAATTCCTCCTGGTTCCATCCATTTAATAAAATCAAAATAGTTAGTGCGAGTATTAAGAAACAATAATCAGAGAACGAAATTATATGATATGGAAAGTAAATTCTAATATGTCCTAATTTAGGATACCTTCATTTAGATATATGATATTTCTTGTTTATCATATTTTATTCTAGGTTAAAAATAGGTTGTTTTATGTTATACCCACTTATTCCTCATAACCTAATGACAGAAAATAACTAAAACCCACTGTAATAAAAATTGAGATAATTTTATAACATCATAATTATTTATTACATCATTTTACATGAATATTCATTACACATAATATTAAACCACACCATAAAAACTATATATTTATAGTATTTGAGAATATATGTATAAAAAATTATTTCATAACAATGTGAACATTTCTTTATAGTCACACCACACATGTACCCTTAATATAAATGTCATATTTTATACTATTCTTCATAACTCAGGGAATGGAGACATAAAAAACAGATGAGCTCAGATGCACAGTAAGGGTGAACATAAGAGTTAAAAATCAAAGATCAGTGGTGAGTATAATATGTACATTTTGGTATGAGAACTTAAACATGGTATATGAACATAACATAAGGAAATAAAACCCACTAAAAAGTAGATAAAAAATGTCTCATGATATGCGGATTTTTGGAATAACCTAAGAAATGGTTTATAGTATTTTGGAATGATGATTCAATAATCATATCATTTGTAAATTTCATAACATAATAATGTGTTATAAATATAAAATATAAATCATAATATATAAATCAATGTTAACAACCAAGTCATTTATATCATAATGGGATAGTCTAACCACTTTACCAATATGTAGTTGGCTTGGGATAACCATCCCCACCCTATAACATTTTGGAATTAGGCTAGCCACCAATTTCCCATATCCTTTTGGACTAGGGATAACCACCCATTTTATATAGCCATTGGGACATGGACTAACCACCTGTGTCCCATAACATTCTAGGCTTGGGTTAACCAAAAATTTTCAACCTAAATCCCATGAAATATATACATTTACCCATTGCATTATTGGGTTATAACAGACCCACTAATCATATAATGATAAACCATATATATTTAAACATTCATAAAACTATCAAAGCGTAATTAACCCATGAGGAATAAGAGAGTTTAAAAATATTTCCTAAAAACAAGGTCACAAGACATCGAGAGTAATAAGGTGGACATTATCGTTAAAATATATCCACAATTAATCATAATGAACATTAAATTATGTTGAAATATTTGAAAAAAGGTTATAATTGCATTTGAAATTTTCTTTTAAAGATAATAAGATGCTCCATTTACTTTTGATAACTTTTTTTTAAATATTTTTTTAAAAAAGGAATATAAATTAATCTGTACCACCATAAAAACATAGAGAGGGATATTTTTATTAAATAAATATTTAATTTTTTTAAAATGATACCGCATGGAATATTTTAATAAAGAGTGATCCATTTCAAACTTTTTAAAATAAAGTATAAATTAATATAAAATAAATCCTGCGAAAACCATCAAAAAGATATCCATTTCGTTATTTTTAATAGAAATAGAAGGATAATAAAAATAGAACTTAATTAATAATTAATTTATTGAAAAGGAAATCCAAAAAACAATATAAGGAATATATACTTAGAGTAGATATATTTATGACTAAAAAATAATAGATAAGTTCATTTGAACATACAAGAATCATTTCAAAGGAATTGTGAACCAAACAGAGGTTAAATGGTAAGAATACACGTAAATTCAATAAAAAATACAGTATCAGAGAATATATGAGTTTTTATAAATAAATAATTAAAAACTACCCTTTATGGATGTTTAAAAATAAATAATATATCTTTCAATGAAATTCCAGAAAAAAATATCTTAGAGATTCAGAAACATTTGAACCAAAATCCCTTTAAAGAGTGATCCTTAAATGGATTTATAGATCCATTTTATTACATAAAAATTATAATAAAATAAATCAAGGTGTAATTATATACATCAAAAAAAATAAAGAAGGTGTTGAATACAAAATTTATCTTAATAAATGGAAAATTAAGATGAGAAACCCTTACCCTTACTCCCGATGTCCCCAAAAGTTCTTTAACACCCTGAATTAAAAAATAACCATATTAATTAAATATTCTATAAAATTATTGATATATATTAATTTTTATAAACCTAAATTATATTCATTTATTATATATATAATTTTCTGATATTTTCTATTTTTGTCATCAAATGTTAGTAATTTTAATTTTTTTGTATATGTTTTGTTATAGTAATTTGTGTCCTCATTATTTGAAATCAAGTTCATCATTCATAGAGTATTCAAGGAAGTGGAATCATTACTCTTTAATGATTTTTTCAATTCCATATTTCTTTAATAAAAGTTATGGGTATGGTTTGTGAGAATGGAAACCATGATGGGAATATTTTTGGTAATTTACTAATAATAACAAGTAATATTATGAGGAAAATTCATTTTTTATTATTATAGAATATAATTATTGAGAAAAATTAATAATTAATATAATATATTATCATTCTTAATGTCTTGATATGTATTCATGATGAAAATGATGGTTTTTTCTTGAATTGTTTATATAGGTTTTTTGAGAGACCCAAATAAGAACATGTTATACTAACGAATGATTAAGTGTTTAAAATTATATATTGGTAATATAATTTTCAAATAAGAATAATTATATTAATATAACAAAATTATTTTGGATAATTACATGTATAAATACTTTATATGAGAATGTTATTTAAAAATATGGTGTACAACTAGATATATACTTTGATGAACACACCCCTACACAAAATTTGTTCCTTAAGAATGAAGTATTCAAGCCTCTTTATTGGGAAGATAAGTAACTGAAACTATAATAAGGACCTAATAGATAAAAATTGAAAGGTATTAAATATAAAACTTAAGTAAAATAATGGTTTTGGTAGGGTATATAAGGGTAACATTTATTGGTGAGGTTTGAGTGGTATTTTCATAAATACCTATTTTATAATGTATAAGGTTTTCATTTTAAAAACAAAAGTGGAAGAAGGAAAAAATATTTAAGGGGTGAATATGTGTTTATAATTCCCTTATAACACAATTTATTTATAAATTTATACATCATTTTATGTCTATACCTTTAGTTAAACCGATTTTCCATTATAGTGAAAAGTTAATTTTTACCTCGGTAACTTATTTTTATGTTTAAAAATGAAATTAGACATATCACCTAATTTGGAAGTTATTTAAAAAAATATTAAATTAATTTTATTTGATTCAATTTAAAAATTTATTAAAATTAATTTTAAAATAATAAATGAAAAATGTATAAAAATAGTTTTTAGAAAAATATATTTTTCCCTAAATTAGATTTATTATTATTCCTTACCAAATGATAATAATTGTATGAATGGTAATTTGATTGAACATATATATATTTATTTAATTTCAATAAAATAATTCTTCAATATATATTATTTTAATTTATATAAATCAAAATGTAAATCATATTAAAAAACAAATCTTAAAAACCCATTTTTAATATTAAATTATGTTATCATTATTACTAACTAATTCATAATAAAATCAAGAATGTTTTTTAATTATTATAAATATAAATGATAAATTTAATTAATTTTAATACTTAAAATTTTATATATTTATAATTCTAATTAAAAAATATTATATAATAAAAACCACATTTCTAAAAAAACAATTTTATTTATCCACGAGTAATTAAATTTATATTCCTTATAGTAAATTATTTATGCTTTTGGGTTGTTAATTTATTTTAATAATAACTAGTACATTCCTGTGCATTCACACGGTGATATAGCAAAATTATTATATTATATGTTCACATGATGATATGGTTCAATTCCTTTTTTAAGAAGATAATACTAAATTTCAATGTTAATAACGAACATAAATATTCAATATTTTGAAATCACTAGTTAATTATTCTTATTATTACAATACAATTAAAAAAAATATTGAAACATCATTTTGATAGTAGATTAAATTTTTGATCAAAAATTTGATAAAATATAGAAGAATATATCACAAATAAAAGATGATTTTCAGTCTAGAGTTTTGAATTCGATGATTGAAAAGAATATTAAAATTGAAAATTGAAATTCTGATAATTATGATAAATGATGATGTAATTGAGAACATACATATGCAAACAAAAAAACATGGAATAAATGATTAGATTGCAAAACATGTTATGTTATTGTAATAACATAATGAATACCATATTATATACAATATTCATGTGACATTGTAATGTATACTGAAAAAATAAGAACAAAACTGAATATGTATGTTGGAAAATAAATACAATTATGAAGCTGCATAGAGGATAAGTGAATATAGAATAAGGTGGCAGTCAACACCACGTCATTGTGGACTATCCGTCAAACATTTGAGTCTTGCAGTACCATGGTGTTTTGGATCGAGGTTCTAGGTTTCTGGGTCTACAATCAATACATTTCTAGGTATCGTAGGTGTAAAGAGAAGCTGAGGGGGTGATGATGGGGAAGGGGAGTGACACCATTGTTCCACCTAAGGTTTTTTGTAAAGGGAAGGTACATGGGTGGTGGTGAGGAGGTGGTGTGGATTTTAAAAGAGGGAAGGTTGGAGGATGCACCAGAGGGTTTGCTGAGATTCAGAGGTCTGGCCATATACAAGTGGTGTGGGGGCACCATGTTTGTGCCCTATTTTAGCTATGATGATTTGTGCCCTATTTCAGTTGGGATGGTTCGTGCCCTATTTCAGATGCGATGTGAGCTGTAAGATGAGGGTGGAACTGAAGAGAAGGATTTCAGGGAAACAACCATGTGTGGTGGTGGTGAGGTGCTCAATTATAATAAGAATGGATTACTACTCATCCCTAAATGCACTTGACCTCTCCATTTTTCTTTTAGGTAACCACTACTTCTTCATTATCTTAATGCATCCTATAAAAACTTCCCTAGTGATGCAACTATTTTTTCCCATTTTATTTGTTGTAAATTATTTCAAACTATATTTTTCCTGGTATTGTGTTTTGATCAGAATATAAAAACACATATAAGTACATACAAAATTGAACCTATTTTCTATATGAATTTCCTGGCCCCAACCCTAGCCCTAGACTCAGCTTCAACCCTTCTTGCCTCATTCTGAGTTGTCAATTGTCTACACTCCTCCACCTTGGTTAGTAACCCCATGCTACCCTGGAAACCAAAACAATTCATATATTACATGTATGTTTCTCACCCAGTCAAGCGCAAAATCTTCTTCTATGTGAGATAGCCAAACCGTAGCAACAATTTAACTCATTTCCATCCAGATCAAACAATGGTTTTTCTATCACATGCCATTTTAATAATCATATGGCACCACTATAATAGCACTGAAACCTGTAAAACATCAAAAGACCAAGATAAGGCTTCCATTTGATTACAAACCTCAAAATGAATTATTTGAATGATTTATTTAAAAAATGATTAATGAAAGACATTTTATTAATTTTTTTCCCTTTTAATAAAATATTCTATATACTATATAAAAAATTATGTACCTAATCAGGTCTAAGCCTCACCGAAAAATATAGTTCCAACTATCTTGTAAACTTGGAGAATGTATCTTCTGTATCAAATATTTCTTAATTGAATTCATTTTATAAATTTATCTACAAATAATTTTATAAGTAAAATGTGAGACAAAAATTATAACTAAAATGATATATAATTGAATGTACTGAAAATGAACCTTCATTTTAGTAAAACTGGTTGTATCTATTACTAAATGCACTAACCAATCTGTTGGAAGGTGAGGTTACCAATGGTGAAACTAATTATGTTTCTCAATGACTTTGTTATTTCTATTACATTGTTTGGAGTTAGTTTTGAAAGGAGTGATAATTGCAACTCCATTACTAAAAATGGACTAACCAATCCATTTTCAGTATTGTCTGAAAAACTTTTTGTATATAGATTGAACTATTCTATAAAATAAAAATGGAAAGGTTAGTCCTTTGAATATAATATATGGACTACAAATGGATTGGTTAGTAAACCTAATAGAAAAAATTCTTGTTCATTTTAAGAACATCAGATTTAATGTACTGAAATTGTTAGAACTAAAAAATTAAAGTTTATTTTATTATTCATTACTGCATATTTTGAGTATCGAACTGCTGCAACTATAAATGATCTTGCGTCGTATATAGACCATCCCAATAGACTTTCCAATCCATTTTTAGAAAAATGATTCAGTTCATTGAATGTACCGAAAATAAAAAATTGTTGTTTTCACATAGTGCGTATCCTCTATTGTTTTTCCCCAACATTTGTTTGTCTCACAAAAGGTGTATATACAATTTTTGTTCACACATAGCACATATCCTATTTTGACACTCCCTTAGATCTTGGGGGAATTTGTGGAGTCTATGTAACTTGCTAATGTTAGGCCTACTTATACCAACATAAAACTATATTTTTTCAAACATTAAATTAAATAATAAATTTTAAAACCTAAAATAGGAAATATAATTTTTTGATACTAACCTCTATTAGATAGAATTATGGAGAAAACATTATATCTCAATATCTCCCTATAGTTCCAACAATTATTTCAAACATGTCTATATATTGACATTATTTTTCAGTTGGCACACAAACAACAATAGAAACCATAATATGGATGTCTATATCTACATCCATTACATGAGTAGTAACTTGAAGGGAAGAAGAAAATAAATAGAGGGATCGAAAGTGAGCGAGTGAAAATCTACAATGAGTTGAGCAATATATATATAAATTTACATTATTATGAAATATCTAAAAACATAAAGTATCATGTATATAAGGTTATTAATATTAATTTCATTAATGGAATAGATCAATAACAGCTGATGGTCATGGATTTCAAAAGAAGATAAAAAATATCTTCTTGGAATTAACCATAAAGACTTCCAACTACAATTTCATTTGAATGTGAAAAAATTCATACTTGAATTTCAAGATCCCCTGTGAGGAAGTAATAAGAACCTGAAAAAAGGAATCCTAAAACATGCATTTTATTTTCAATTGTATGATAAATATAGTTTCAAATAGCTTATGTATCACATACCTCAATTTAAGTAGTACCTGAATATCATTCCTTGTACAGTACAAATCTGAAGCCATGATAAATATTGAGTAAAAAATTCAAACTATTGAATAATAAATTAGAATGTAAACAAATATTAGATCATAAAAAATAAAAAATAATCAATTTAAAAATAAGAGTTTGAAATCAATAATGTGATAGGGATGAAATGAGACACTATATAAATAAATCCTCAGGGGCCCTATAAAATAATTCATCTTAATAACGTTGCTAAAAACATCATTGACAAACTTTGATGTAATTATTTGCTATATGTTATTACAAACTATAAGGAAACATAAGATTCAAGTAAATAATGAAACAACGGTTTATGCTACATTGAGTTGGTTTCAAGGAGTACAAATAAAAATAATGGAAGAAACTACATATCTGGATGAAAAAATATTAATAACTATAAATACAGAAATCAAGAGTATCAACCAAACTAACATACGAGCATGCATGAAAATGCATGCTTGTAGTAGGAAATTGTATTATGCATAAGGAAACAACATGCATGATAATATAATCTACAAGGGAAATGTAATCTCAATAAATGATAATGCAATATAAACATCAATATAAACCACAATACAAATTTATATTGAAACAGATATAAATATAGGAAAGTAAACTGTAATTTCGATACAACATGTCCTAATATAAAGTGCAATATAATATGAATTAAAGAAAGAAATATAAATGGAAGTATAATGTAATATAAAATGCAGTTCTAATTCTAGTTATAATCACTCAAAAACTATGAAATTCATGGTATTCAAGAACAACTATGTTCTTACATACAATAGGTATTGTCAGGTGCCATAATTTCACCAGAAATTATTTGAGATAATCACCCATGAATTCTGAACAAAATGGCTTTGAAAAGGTGAATAAAATAACCTATAAAAAGAATACCATTTTTCATACATTATATGTCGTATTGAATTTCATTTATCTTCTAAAGCTAGGAAACATATTATTTCCTAATCCTATTTTTCAGGACATAATGTTGGTCAATTTATTTTCCCTACAGCAAAACATCATTCAAAATAAACAAAAGTATTTCAACACTTCTAAAAAATGACTATAGTCATTATTTTTATTATGATAATAATTTTTAAAAATATTAACCATTATGCTGGAGTGCTCATAATATAGAAATAATTTACTGATATTGTTGGAGTCACACCTACAGTTGTAACCAAAGATGGCCATCACATGAGGCCCTTCATAAAGAAAGCCTCAAGAGACGCATAAAAGAATTCATCATAATAATGTTGTTAAAAATACTTTAGTGAAAAAAATTTGAAGTAATTAATTGATATAAGTTATTAAAAACTATAAGGAAACACAAGATTCAAGTAAATAACCGAACCATGGGTTGTGTTACATTTATTTGGTTTCTATAAGTACAAATAAATCCAACAGAAGCAAATACATATATGGAAGAAAAAATATTAATAACTGGAAGAACAGAAATCAAGAGTATCTAACAAACTCATGTATGAGAACGCATGATAAGGCATGCCTTCAGAAGGATATTGTATTCTGCATAAGGAAACAACATGCATGATAATATAATCTACAAGGGAAATTAAATCTCAACACATTATAATGCAATATAAACTTCAATATAAACTGCAATATGAAGTTATATTGAAACAACCATAAAAACAGGAATATAAACTACAATTTCAGTACAACATGAACTAATATAAAGTGAAATATAAAGTAAAATATAAAATTAAATATAAATGCTATTATAACAAATATAAACCAATATATTCTAGTTTACAAATTGGAATAAATATTAACAGAGAAGTAAAATATGAATTTGTATATTAAAAAATTTAAATAAATAGATCCCTAAAAGAACATCAATAAAATTAAAAAATGGTGCAATAAAAACAATTTCATTACAGCTCAAATCGTTTAATTTAATAGTACCGAAATGGCATGAGGCGAACATATCAAAATATGAATGACCACTATTTTAGCATCTATGAATCAAAAAATAGATGGATAAATTGACACAGTGATGAATAAAACACTGAAACTACTTCAATAAAATTATAGAATGATGCAACAAAAACCCATTAATGACTACTAAAATTGGTTAATTAAATAGTACCTAAATGGCATGAGGATAATATACCATAATTTTAATGACCACCATTTCACTATCTATAAAAAATGGATAAATTGACATGGTGATGAATAAAAAACTGAATGAATTATAATCTAAAAAACTATAAAATTGGAGAACATACCTCTATTTATAGTAGTTAGACCTCATCCAAAAATTAACCTAGTATAAATAACCATGAATTTCAATACAAGGTATTAAAAAAACATTCTAGAACAAAACTTATAGTTATCAATAATCTCTTAAAAACCGCAATGATTTTGGAAATAGAAGGAAAACATGAGTGAATATTTGAAAAAAAAAAGATATTGTGGTCATGGATGAATAAAGGCCTCATCCTCTTCAATTGAACACCTGCTAACTGAAAGGCGATTATGGAGGTAGATACGGAGCAAGTGGATTCGTGGAGATGAAGGCGGAGTAGGCGGAGGCAGAGCAGGTGGAGGCGAAGCAACTGGAGGTGGAGGCGGAGGTGAAGGAAGCGAGGAGATGAAACCCTAAAATGAGGAAAATGAATGTAGAACCTTGACAGGGGAAATAAAATTAAGATGTTGAGGAAACCCTATATTAGGGAGATAGAAGGAGGAGCACACTAGCATCGAAGATTTTCAGAAACCCTAGGTCACTGAGAGGTGAAACCTAAGACCGAGTGGGATTAGGATGACAACGGAGAGGTGAGGTGAAACCTGGAGAAGAAGCATGTCAGATAAGGAGGAGGATGAAGTGCATCATTATCGAAGTATAGAGGTTGATAAATGTGGGGGTTTTAGGGGAGCATAGGTTGTGATGAGATGAAACCCGAGTGGGAGCGAGAGTGGGACAAAGAAGATGGAAGAGAATGGGAGAAAAGGAGGGTCATGGAGCATTGGAGGGTTGACACCTGGGAAAAAATGGATGTGGTTTGTTGTGCGAGTGACACATAGCAGTGAAGGAAACCTAATATTAGTATATTTAGTAGATTACTTGAAAAATTTCAATACATTTTTTATGAAATTAATTTAAAATTAATAAATTTTTTAAAATATAAAACAATGTTTTTATAATAATTATTATTTTCTCAAGTGAATTAGTATTTATTATTTGAAATAAAAAATCATTTATCTTATTCAAAATAATTTATTTATAATGAAAATTCATATTTCTAACATATAAATAAACATTATTCAAATTAACTATATAATAGTAAATCCAAACAGGTAACAGGTCTACTTGTATTACACCCAATAACTATACAACATTTTATAATAATTATATATGTACTATATGACCCCCATTAAATCAAATAAATTCACTCAATTATTACTTAACAAATATAACTTATCATTTGTAAAGTTTTAATTATTTATACTTTCATAATGTTTTTCTAATTTTATGTTTTGTTTGAATAAGGGTGATTTTCAATGGTGAATATGATCTCGAGGATTTCATAGTAGTAAAATTATTATTATTTTTATATAATCTTTCATTTTAATTTATACCCTTTTAAGGGTTGTAATAATCTATTTTATATAATACATGTTTTAATTTAGTTTTTTTAGCACTCCAATATGAATGAATAAAGTTTGTTAGTTTAATCCATATCATATATAACTTATTTCGTTCTCAAGATCAAATAATTCGAAAAAAAAGAAATCATTTTGATGATTGATAGACATCTAGTTTAAGGAAATATTTTTTTTAAATCCTTTTCTGTTATATTCTCTCCCCACCCTAAATAATTTTTTTTCTGTATCATTTTATTATCACTCACTAATGAAAATAGATTTGGGTATCAGTAATGTATAAATGAATCAGGGACATAATTTCTTACTATATATCAACCTCACTATCTAAGGTAATACTATGAAACTCATATTTTTATTCATAATATGCATATTTTTATATTTTAAATTTTATAAACCATTCATTACAAATATTACTCCACATATTTAATACAAATATTACTATTTTTATCTTCCAATAATGCATCTGATAATTTTTTTCATGAATCTTTGATTTACATGAGGTATATGCTAACACCATTTCAATTTTCATTTGGACACATATAATTCAACGATTTAATGAATCACTATATATCTCAAGCCCTTCTCTATGGTAGGTTATTGTGATTTAAGGTGAAGTAACCAACCATATCTTAAGATCATTTAAATTTTCTACACATTTATTTTTCTAAAGGAACATTACACACTTCTATGTTAACTTTGTTTTTAGATTTTTCATTATTGAGAAAATTATCATAAATTGTTTATATTGTCCATCCAATCCAAAAAACTATTGAAATATATTATAGTGTTTGGTATTGAAATTGTTTGGATAACCTCTATGTTTTAAGGATCCATATATATACCCTCTATTGTGATAACATGACCCTAGAAGTATACTTCTTATAGAAAAAATTAATTCCTTATAAAATTTTCATACATGCCTTTAAGACAATACTTAAATGATCTTTATCTCTTCATTGGTCTTGATATATATAAGAATGTCATATATAAAGAATAATTGTTTTTATCAAGGTAATCTATAAATGTTTCACCTAGAGATTTTATGAAATATATTTTATAAATATATTTAATTTCATTGATAGATTGTGTTTGACGCAACACTAAGTTTTAACAAACCACGATATAATATTTAATTATTATTCTGTGAAATTGATTTCCCAACCATTGGATTTGAGAGTATGAATAGTAATGACAAAATTATGAACAATTTATGGTTTGTACTTGTATAAAATAAATCTATTGGTTACCAATTTATTAGAAATAAAAATAAAATCATTTGAAACTTAAAGCAATATTTTCATGAAAACTGTTTATATTCACGATTTTTTTATATTAATAAATTAAATAAATAACTTTTTTGAATGATTTTAATGAGCATTATATATTATAAATTTAAAAAAATATTTTAAAATTCATCTAGCATTTTTCAGTCAATTAATAATAATAAAATACAGTTTATTACATATAAATGTATTTTTCTAAAATAATGGTTTTAATCACGTGTTTCACGTTTATTATAAAATTTATTTCATCAAATTATAGATTAATTTTATAAAATATATAAAATATTTTTAATTTGGCGACCTAAATTTGGTAAATAGGTTTCTTTTATTTTTGGTCAATATGAATAGCTATTATTGTAATATTTTTCACCTCTATAAAAGGTAAATCACATTAATATAGGTTAAAATGGAGTGATAAGTCTATAATTCTTCATGGAAATTCTAATTGGATGAATGGATTTATACCCATATCACATTATTATTGAATATTGAATTGTATTAAGTAATATTTTCCATTGAAATTACTTATATAATATTTAATGCAAAGAAAGTAAGAAAATGCGACTCTTAGAGTTTTATATATCTATTATGTGTCTAAATAAGCGAAAAATAAAGTTATGACCAAATATAAGTATCTATTTTGAGATTAATGAAATTATTTTTATGATAAAAATTTATTTTTAATTTATATTAAAAATATAATGACTTAAAATTCTCATGCCACACCAACACAATATTTCTCAAATTAATAAAAAATATATAAAATGACATTAAAAATACTATAAGTAATAAAAATTGATTGATTTAATGTGTGAATAACTTTTTTTAGATTTATATGACATATTATTGAGAAGGGAAAGAATTATATTTTAATTACCATATTTTTCTTGATGAATTTGAAGTCAAATTAAATGAATTCTGTTAAAAAGGTTTTTAATGATATTTTATAATAAATAGTATCTTATTAAATGATATAAAATTACTAAAGAAATTATATTTTTCCAAATTAATGGTATAGTGTTTTAAAATTAATAAACTATTAATTTATGGTTATTTTTTTATTTTACAGTAACATTATTAACCCAAAAATGGTAGAAAACATAAATATTAGAGTAATTGTCAAAATTGTTAACAAAGTGATAAAAGAAAAATATAAGGGTAAAAATATGATCCTAATAGGTACAAATTTTTTTACATGAGATAATTTTGACTAATAATCATAATAATTTAAATATTATCAATTTGGATCAATTTTCACTTCAAAATTAATTTTTATTAATTTAATATTTAAAGAAATTCCATAGGTTCCCCTCCCTTTAATCATAAAATAAAACCCCTAATTTCTCTTCTTTACACGACATTGATCCTTATAGGTAGACCATACTCTACTAAGTTATCTTATTCACACCAATTTAAAAATTATAGTGGTTTTTTTCTTCCAAAAATACTAACTCTATATCCCTTAAGTGGAGACAATGGATTTATTACCAAGAAGAGGTAATCGACTTAACCGTTCCCTTTATTTTTTAATTATTCATTTACCATAAATAAATATATTACATTCATCATTAAATATGAAATTAATTATCCTAAATATACTTAAATGTTATTATCATTAATAATATATTTTTATTCACCATATTTCTATCAAATGGGAAGTGAAAATATCACTCATGCCTATGTATGACTTACCTTCTCCACATAGCAATACGATTAATCTATCGTCCCCCTATTTTATGGAAGCATATTTTTATGTTTTTAATGTTTATATATGATAACTTTGAAATAATTATACTTAAAGAATGATAATATAATATCTACCTTCTTTCCTTCCAAACTATTTGAAAAAAATTATGTGTATCATGCGTACGTGCGAACTACCACCTCTATGAAGTGGTGTGATTGGTTTTTCATTTATGTTATTATTAGATTGTAATAAGGATATATTTAATGATTCTTTATGATATAGTGGATCTATAAATTATTACATAAATGTGAAAAATTATTTAGCTTTCTTTTTTTCAATCCGTCGATAAAAACGAATTAGCGTTCATGTGTACGTACGACCAACCATTTTCATGAACTATGTAATTCCTTTTCCTCCAAAATTTATGGATGTCTACAAATGGTATATAGTGAATATATATGATATTTATATAATTACTTAAATTATAGATATGATCAAATTGTGATTAAATTACATGGATCAAAACTACTAGACTAAAAAATACAAGAAAAATAAAGTTGTTATTAACCAAAACAGTTATTTTAACAAAGAATTATTTATAAATGGGAAATAAAACTGTATAATAAATAAATATTTGTTATGATGTATATGAGTATGGTTCTATAAAATAATTATAAGCAATCTATATTTATTATACCGAGGGATCCAATATGTACGAAGGAAGTCAGACCCAAGGTAAGGGATTTGGGACTCACTTTTATTTCCATGGGACACATGCCATATTGAACCCTTTCTTATTTTGTGTGGTGGATATACTTACCATGATTAAATTCTATGATTCATATTATTAATTTTATAGGGATTCACACATGCATTCAATTTTATTTAATTTATGAAGGATTATGATTCAAATGTTACAAAAGTGGTAAGAGATTTATGTTATAATCTCATTGTTTATCAGGATTATTTTTTCTTAAGTTTATTATGATGTTATACTAGGACCTATTTACAAATAAAGTAAAAACCCATACTAATAAAAATAAAATTCCTATTTTTATTTAATTAAATTTATTATTAATTAATATTGTTATAGAAAACACATTCACTTATTTTTCATTATTCTATCCAAATGGGTTTAAATGACCATTAAGTATATTTACCATTTATAATGTAGATGTGGAACAATTATCATATGTTTGGTATAAATATAGGGTTCTAAGAAATCCAATTGACACAAACAAAAGAAGTGATGACTTCATCTTGTAGGATCATACCCAATGAAGCCCATTTATCAGAGCTTCCAAGGGAGATAGAATTTCTGGGCTTTACCCTTGATCAATCCCAAGATAAGATCTAAAAACATAATCATGAGGAAAACCATTTATAGGATAAGTTCAAGATCAATGAGATAACGGCCCAAAATAGGTTCACTGAACCACCCCATGAAATTCCCACTGTTGTGAACCTTAATTTTAGTGACTTTTCTAGTTTATTAAAGGTATATGCATCAAGACCCTATAAATACGAGTATATAAATTATTTTGTATAGAATAATGAATATATTTTCACGACATTATTATTACTTTGTAAATGTTTTCTATTTGGATACAATAAAGCACAAATTTTATTTTTGGTTAATATTAAAATTTAATTAGTTTAATAATTAATGGATTTCTGAAATAAAAAATATTTTAATGAAATATTATTATTAAATAATTATTTATCAAATATAAATTATAAAATAATTGTTACGAAGACAAATTTAATTTTTTAGGGTTCAAAAAATGATATTGTAAAAAATCCACCATTTTCAATAAATTATAGTAATTATTTTATATGTAAAAAGTCACATATTTAGAAAATTATTTATCTTAAATGAATTTTATTTTTTTAATTAGAACATTGAAATTATGCAACAGTAAATTTTTAATTTTTTTCTAAGATGGTATAATTTTTTAGTAAAAATTAAATACCATATAAATATAATAACATAATGATCAAATGTGATGTAATAATCAATAAAAATGGGATACATGACCAAATATTTGTTTTTACTTTAAAATAATGTTATTTTTATTTTATTTTATTTTATTTATTTTTTATGCCTTTATGAACCCTCCAAAGAATATGATATATTTTTATGTTTTAAAATAATTTCTTTAAGAGTGCGACTCACCTCCACATCACCAATTATAATATATTATTAATTTAATCCCTTTTAATTTTAATATAATATAAAAGGTTCCTATTTTTTATAAATAATAGGAAAAACCATGAAATGGTTTGTGGTTTTGGATATTTTATTATATAGAATCCAAAACCTAAATAATAAAGAAACCCCCTCCTTTCCTATATAACCCCACACAAGAACCCATTTATGTTCACTAAAAATAAATTTATATCAAGCTTACTCTTCACTATAGTTCCTATAGTCCTCCCAAATGTGCCACAGGCTCTCAATAAGTCCATCCCAAGCCTTTGGAGTCCCACATTCATATAAGGGTTCTTCCACTATTCTCTTTTATCAAGCACTCCTTTTATGTTGTGTATTTTACTTTTCATTTTTCTTATGATGGGATATGATATTACATATTCCCATTACCATCCATTTTATGTATAAATGATGAGATATTCCTTTCACTCTCACTAATTCTCCCATGATATATTATGTACACCCATTACCATGCTGAAAGTTTATATGGATTCTTTTCTCTAATCATGTATCTTCACTACCATATATCTTCTATTTCCAAATATATAATGTTGGGGTATAATTTAACAATTACCTATTACTCACCAAATTTTTTCCAAATAATTAGAGACCCTTTACATCTCAACAACCATTTTTATGAATTTTTATATAACGCTGATATGCTGCCAAAATTTCGCAGCGATTTTCAATGAAAAAACAATTGTATAGTGAAAACCGTACCCATTATTCTATCAAGTGTATTCAAATTTATGCACAAATAATTATGGATTTTGGATATAAATGTATGAAATCCATATTCCTTGATCATGGAATAAATTATGATGAGGAATGAATCCATGCTATATGATCTATGATGAAAGTTTAAGCAAGCGAATGAAATGATTTTTATGGGTGTGCCCAAATAGAGCTCCAATACTTTGGGAAATGTTTAGCACCCCGATTCATGATGTTGTGACGTGGGTGTACCATATTCATTTATGAGAATTTTCCACTATGAATTCGTGCCAGTTTATCCTTGACCTATTCTCATGATTCAGTGTTTTATGTTGTTTCCGCATTTCCCATGTTATGATTATCATGCTATATCATGCCTTATTATTCATGTTTTTTGTTCCTTATTGATATTATTATTGTCTAACATTTATCACTTATTCTATATCTATTCCCTTATAAGCCTTTATTTCTCACCCCTTTTTATGTATTTCCCTAAGCTATCTCATGTAGTTTTATGTTCGAAGGAGTATTTTGATCATGTTAAAGAAGTTTTCAACAAAGAATATCAAGGATGGTTTTAATAATGTTGGTGTATCCCATGTTCAAGATGATATGTTATATCCCGAATTCCAAAATACACTAGAATTATCAATCTTTTATGTTGTTTTAAGTGTAATTTTTTGAAATAAATCAGATATTAATTTTTAATAAAGATCTGGGTTGGTATAACAGGGAAAGTTGAGTTATTTCTTTAATTAGGATTTGAAAACTTTATAAAGGGATAAGACTAAATATAAAAAAATCCCTAAATTTTGGTAAGTATTGAGTAAGTGTGTTATCAAATTAATACATCCCTATCTGGATACTATAAGTATACATGGTTCTAGAATAGATGTTCCTAGGAGTAACACCTATGAAAATGTGTTCGGAGTCTGGCTTGTGGTAGCCTGGTACACAACAATGGGCCTTACTGCGCACAGGATTTGACACTCCTAGAGGATATTATTTGGTAAATTTATAATCTCATTATGAATGACTAATAAAGAACCAGAAAAAATCCTCTAAGAATATATTTTAGGAAATTGATCATAGATAACATAGATTGAAGCCTATAAACTCATAAGTTAAGGAGATAAATTTAATTTTTAAGTTATCCATTTAATGTAATTAGATTCCCATTTATGTGATTAACTGTTTAAAATAATCATCCATAATTTTTATTTTAATATATCTAATTGATATAAATATAACAAATCATGTAAATAATCAACGGGACATAAAATGTCATGACTTCCCTATCGAGATACCCAATTTGATGGGAGAAGAAAAAAACTAGTCATGATAATCGCTTAGGAGAATATGGTTTTGAATAGAATCCTGGATCATGTGGGGATCCCAAACCCCCCTGACAGAGAACAAGCCACAATCAAGAGCTTCATGCGACAAAGGCCTCCTACTTTCAATAGAATAACGTATCCCTTATTCTGGAAATAATGGATCAAATACATTGATAATATATTCTCCATCCTTAAATGTTTTAAGAAAGAGAAGGTTCTAGTGGATATTTATCATATAAAGGGATAATCTGATAAGTTAGGGACATTGATCAAGAATACAAAGCCCGAGGAAGATACCAGAGTGATGGAGTGGAAATAATTCTAATTTTTGTTCAATAAATATTTTACCCACTCTCTGTGACTTAAAATAGAAATGGAATTCCAAAACCCATGAAAAAAGATGAAAAATATATCGAGGATTATGAGTAAAACTTCAAAATACATGCATGATATGACTTTGGCTTTTTTTAACCCCCGAATCAAAGGTTGACTTCTTTTTTGGTGGAAAAAATGATACTAATAAAAGCGACAATGATCCATGAATTTTATAGTTATGGGGAAGGTGTATAATGTTCCATAAAAGTTGATATGGAAATAAAATAATTCCATGTGTATTATGGGGATAAGAAGAGGAAAGTGAAGTTTAATCCTGGTGTTTTGATAATGAAATATAATATTGCTAATAAATTTCAGCCTCCCACTTGTGAAAGGTGTGGAAAGGAGCAACGTAGAAATTTCCTAAGGGGGAGAAGAAATGATTTAGGTATGGAAAGGAAGGGAATATTGCTAACAATTGATGACGACAAAGTCCCACTAATGTGACAGATGAGAGGAATGCTCTAGTCAACCCTCAACAAATTGTTCATTAGTAAAAATAGAAGTAAATAGGGAAATTATCAAACTAATTCTCTAAGACAAGGGTTTTTGGAGGCAATGAAAAATCTCCAAGGAATCATGGGAGATCTTTTTCCATTACTACCACTGATGTGAATCTTGAAAATAGAGTGGTGATAGGTACACTAGTTATTCATTCAAGAAGATTGAAAGTACTTTTAGATTCTAGATCTACGAATTCATTCATATTATCACATATTAGTCGAACTCTTCAAATACCACAATAAAGAATTTAATTAGAGATGTTGGTGAAAACAGAACATGGGGTAATTATTGAATCCGATGTATATAACTCCTCCCAGATCATTATTTGTGGGATGAACTTCCCAAAAACCCTTTTCATACTTTCATTGGTGAAATTTTATGCAATTATGATCATGTATTGGATTTCCCTATATAGATACAACATAAATTTCCATGAGAACGAATTCACTCTCTGTGTGGAAAATTGACCCTTACTTCTGTATAATTGCAAGGAGGTGGATAAATGTTCTTTAACACCATCATATCACGAATAAATATTATTGACCAATGAGAAAGCATATCTAGCTCAAATAATTGAGTTTAAGGAATGATCATCCTTTAATACATTTCTATTGTGAGGGAAGATACTGATGTGTTTCTTGAGTAATTCCTCAGTCTTCCTCCTACCAATGATTTTGAATTTTCAACTGAGTTTATACATGGGGTATTACAAATATATAAGACTACGTATAGGATGGTTGTTGTGGAACTTAAATACCTAAAGGAAAAACTATAGTAGAATATACATAAAGTGTTTATACCCCCAAGTGCTTCACCATGGGGTGCACTAGTCCTCTTCTTTAAGAAAAAGGATGGGTCAATACACCTTTTCATTGAATATGGTGAGCATAAGATGATATTGATAAAGAATAGGTATCATATTCCATGGATCGATGACTTGTTTGATCAAGTACATAGATCCCAATACTTCTACAAGGTGGATCTTCTATCAGGATATTATCGAGTTAAGGTGAATAAGGGAGATATCCCCAAGACCACTTTTTATTCAAGGTACGAGCACTATGAGTTTGTGGTGATTCCATTCATACTCACTAATGCTCTAACAATATTAATGTATTTTATGAATATAGTCTTTATATATTACCTTGAAATTTTTTATTAGTCTTCAGAAATGATATCATAATATACTATAAAACCAAGTAGGAGGATGAGGATCATCTGAGCTCTGTGATAAAGACCTTATGAAACGATATGTTTTATGGAAAGTATAATAAGTGTTATTTATGGTTGTTGGAATTCTCAATTTTATTGAATATCATCACAAGAAATAAGATATTTATGGATCCTTCAAATAAAAAATTAATTTAAGGATGGATGAGTCAAACATCTAGGACAGATATTCGTAGTTTCCATGGGTTATTTGGGTATTATTGATGATTTTTAAGAAATATTTCAATATTGCCGAACCCTATTACCAAGATAACATGGAAGGGGGTAAATTGTTTTTATAATGGTTATTATTTAGAGAGATTAACATATTTAAAAAGGATTCTTATCACAACCCCAATAATCACACAACCTATAAGTGGATAACTTTTTTAATTATTCAGCAAGGCTTAGAAGAAGGGATTAGGATGTGTTTTCATATAGGATGATAAATTAATATACTATGATTAAATGAGGTTGAACATTCATGAGAAAAACCATCCCACACATGATCTGGAGTTGGTAGCTATGATATTTTTATTGAAAATATGGAGACCTTATCAATATGGGGAGAGTGTGAAATATATACTTATCAAAAGATCCTAAAACATATATTCAATAGAAAGAGAATAATATTCACTAATGAAGATTGTTAGAGCTCATCATAGATTATGAATTCTCAATTCACTACCATCTTGTTAATGAGAATAATGTGGAATATTATCTATGTTGAAAGTATATAATAATTTTATCATTGATGAGAATTTAGAGGGATCCAATCTTCTTATGATTAAAGAGGTTGGATATGATAATCTTAAAGGAAGGAAAATTATAATTCCTTCCACAAATTATTTCTCAATTGTATCTTCTTAAAAGGTTAAAGGATAATCAAAAAATTTTGGGGGAATTCATAAGAAAGTGGAAACTATATGAAAATATAAATCCTTAGATTTTAATGTTAATGAAGAAGGAATTGTGATATTTGGGTCAAGACTACATGTTCTATAAAATACCAAGTTAAAGAAGGAACTATTGGATGATATTCATAGTTCAACTTTAACCATTCACCCAAGAAACACAAATTTGTATCAAGATCTCAGAGAGCAATAATTGTGGGACAACATGAATAAGATGATCGCTATAAATACATCAAAGATCCTAATATTTCATCAAGTTAATATAGAAAGGTATAAGTATAAGGGGATGATGAAACCATTTCTTATACCAACATGGAAATGGGATAACATCACCGTTGACTTTATGACCAAAATTATAAAGATATCCAAATGAAATAATGCTATATGGGTTGCTATGGATTTTCTTACAAATGCTACACACGTCATTGTAATTTGAGAGGATTTCTCATTGGATAAAATTGCAAGGATATACATCAGATAAGTGCTGAGGCTTTAGTGATTTACACTATCAATTTTGTCTGATCAAGATCTAAGATCCACCTCTATGTTTTGGAATAGTAAAAAACATTCTCTAAACATTGAGATGAACTTTAGTATGGATTATTACCCTTAAACTAATGGAAAATCTATGCAGACTATCCAATAACTTGAGGACACGTTGAAAGAATGGTTAGTTGAATTCAAAAGAGGATGAGACTGACATCTTCCTTTGGTCGAGATCTCTTACAACAATAGTTTCAACTCAAGAATCAATGTGGCTCCCTATGAAGCTCTTTATGGGAGGAGGAATAGAACACCTACATGTTGGGATGAATTTTTGGGATGAAAACTACCAGTTCTTAAAATGGTTGAGAAAATAGTGGAGAAGTTTAAAACCATTCCACAACATGTCATAGGTTCTTAGAGTCGACAGAAGAGATATGCTGACAATTATCGATGAGACCTAGAGTCTGATGTTAGAGACTTGGTATTGCTCCAAATAACTCCATTGAAGAAAGTGATAAGATTTGGGAAGAAGGTAAATCGTATTCCAAGGTACATCAAACCTTTTGAGATCCTTGATTGCATCAGAGTGTCGTCCTATAGACTAGTACTCCCACAGAACCTATCTCAAGTACATGATGAATTCCATGTATCCCTCTTGAGAAAGTATATACCATAAACCTCACATGTTCTCAATCCAAATGTGGTACCATTTGAGGATGAACTTTCCTACGAGGAGTGACCAGTGAATAACTTAGATCATAGATAAAAAGTTATATGAAATAAGAAAATGCACCTTGTCAAAGTGCTTTGGAGAAACCAAAGGTTTTAAGAAGAAACATGGGAACCTGAGGAAGTGGTGAAGTAAAGTTACCTTGCTGCATTTTAGTGTGGGAAAATAAAATTTTTAGGGAGAAATCTTTAACGGGGGAGGATTGTAACAACCCAAACTATTAGAAATAAAATTCTCATTCTGAATTTATTAAATGTATTATTATATAATATGGTTATGGAAAACACAGGCAAATATATTTATTTATTATATATAATTGGATTTAAATGTATTTTAAATATCATTACCATTTAAAATATGGTCTTTTAAAAACAATCACATGCTTTGTATAAATATAGGGTTTTACCCAATCCAATTGGCACAGGAAAATGAAGTTATAGTCTCAACCAGTAGGATCATACCATATAAACCCCATTTATCATGGATTTTGAGGGAGATATAATTTAAGCGATTTGAACTTTATTAAGACCAAGATGAGATTCACAATCTTTGGCATGTGTGAAACAATTTATTGTAGAAGTTCAAGTTCATTGAGATCATGACCAAAACCATGTTCTTAGAACTACCCCATGAATGTCCAACCATCACACACCTTACTCTTAGGGAATATTCTTGTGTATTACAGGGATATGTATCAACAACCATGAAATATGAGTATTTATATTATTTTTTATAGAATAATTAATATTTTTATATCTTATTATTGTTACACTGTAAATGATTTTTATTTTGATACAATAAAGGGAAAATTATTTTTTAGTTAAAGTTAAAATTAAATTAATATATGAATTAAATATTTTTTTAATTAATAATATTTTAATGAAACATTATTATTAAATAATTTATATAAAATATAAGTTATCATATAATTTTTATGAAGTTAAATTTTATTTTTATTAGGGTTTGAAAAATGTTATTGGAAAAAACTAATCATTTTAAATAAATTCCAATAATTATTTTAAAATTAAAATTTCACATATTTATGAAATTACTTAGATAAAATGAATATTATTTTTTCTAATTGGAAAATAAAAATCATCAAATCATTAATTTTTAATATTTTTTTGAGACAATCTAATTTTCGGGTAAAAGTTAAATACCGTATAAATATAATTTATGTTTTATGACACTATAATTACTCAAATGTGTTTTAATAAGTAATATAAAATTTATCTACGACCAAATATATATTTTATCCTCTAAAATAATATGAATTAAATTTTATTTTTTTTATAATTCCTTTATGAATCCTCCAAAACTCATGAAATATTTTAAGGTTTTAAAATATATTCTTTAAGAGTTTGACTCACCTCCACATCACCAATGTTTAAATTACAATAATTTAGGCCCTTGGATTTGTCACATAATGTAATACAATCACATTATGTAGAAACCCTGGGAATAACCATGGTATGTTTTGTGGTTTTGAATATTTTATTATGTAGATTCCAAAACATAAATAATAAAAAATAAACATCATTTCATATATAAATCCACCTAGATCTCATTTTTCTTCACTAAATCTAATTGGAAAACTTATTGTCTCTTACCTTCACTCCCTAGAGTCATCTCATAGTTCCCCCCAGCTCTCATGAATTCATTCCCAAGCCTCTGATGTCACACATTCATGTAAAGGATCATCCACTCTTATCTTTTATCAAGCACTCATTTTATGTTACGTCTTTTGCATTTCATTTTCTTATTATGGTATATGATATTAAATATTAACTGTACTTTCCATTTTATGTATAAATTATGAGATCTTCCTTTTACACTCACAAATCCTCCCATGATCCTTTATGTAAACAAGTTACCATGCCAAAATTTCATAAGGATTATTTTTTATATTCTTACTTCTTCATTACCTTATGCCTTATATTTAAAACATTCAAATGTTGGGATATGATTTTACATATCCTTATAAATTAAAATTTTATGTCCAAATAATGATATAACCCTGTCACTCTCATCAACCATTTTTATGAATTTTTAATTAACTCTCTTTTTCTTCCAAAATTTCACTACGATTTTCCATGTCAAAAAAATTGTGTAGTGAATACAATACCCATTATTATATCAAATGTATTCAAAATTATAAACATATACTTATTTATTAGGTACTTAAATGTATAAAATAAACATTCGTTGATCATGGAATAAAATATAATGATGAATGAGTCCATGTTGTATGATCTATGTGGAACACTTAAGCATGAGAATGAGATTATTTTGATGGGTGCACCAAGATAGAGCTCCAATGCATTGGGTAATTTTTAGGGTCATGATATGTCATGTTGGGATAGGGGTGTACATGATTCCTTTTTTGGGTATTTTTCCACCATGAAGTCTTGGTGGTTTATCCTTGACCTATTCTCATGACTTAGGGTTTTATGTTTTTTCCACATTTCCCATGTTATGATTATCATGTTATATTATGCCTTATTATTCATATTCCTTTTTTTATTCATTGATATACTTATTGTATAAAATGTATCACTTATTACATGTTTATTAGCTTATTGGGATTTATATATCACCCCATTTTTTGGTATGTCTCCAAGTTATCCCATGTAGTTTAATGTTCAAAGGAGTATTTGGAGAATGTTAAAGAATTTTAACGAATGTTAAGGATTTTTTTAATAATATTATTATATCCTATGTTCAAGATGTTATGTTAAGTACCTAATTACTAAATAAACTAGACTTATCAATCATTTCGGTTGTATTTAAAGTAATTTTATGTAATAAATTAAGTATTAATGTGAAATAAAGAGATTGGTTGTTATAAATAAACTAATGAAATTTATTATACTATTGTTATTTCTTTAGAAAAAATCTTATCCTTTCATTTCCAATCCTTGAGTACTGAATATAATAATAATATATTTTAATTAAAATGAACTTCTTTTATCTATTTGGTCAAGAAACCATTTCCTTCTAGATCCATGATTTCTAAAAATATTTTAATGAATGTTTTTACTATTATCCTATGATGTTTTAAAGTAATTTCTACAAATGAGTTAATTTTTAAAAAATAGTTTAATAGGAATATTATTATAGTTTTATAAATGAGTTTCCTTTTTTAATTTAAATAAAATTGTAAGAATAATGTTTTATATTAACATATACAAACTGAAAGGAATTTATTAATATAATGAATGATCATTTTTTTGATGATTACCTTTCATGTTTTCAAGAAGACTTTAAAATATAATGTTTTCTTTAATACTTATGAAATTTTTATATTTTAAAAAGGTTATTTCAAATTAAAGAGGTTAATTTCTTCAATATTTTTCCAAGCGATATTTCAATAAAAGAATTTCATCTAATATGACATCATTTGATTTTACTTATGTTTTACTAGTGATATGATCAAATGATACCATCCTTATTCTTTATCTAGATAGTTTTTTTATGAAATCCATTATTTTTCCATGGATTATACTTGTATGAAATTATGAAATCTCTATGAAACCCATTGATTTTCTATTTCTTATACTGTAATGATTTTTTTTAAAATTTATTTATTTCCCAAGGTTTATGGTATGATGAAATTTGTATGAATCCCATTTATTTTAATGGGTTATAATTTGATGAAAGTTTTATGATCTTGTTTATAAATATGTGTTTTTTGGATTATGTGATGATGGTTATTTTATAACCATGTATGATGGTAATGTTATAACCAAAGATGATGGTTACATTATAACCAAGGATGATGGCTATATTATAACTAAAGATGGTGGTCACATTACAAACTAGGAAGCGTGGGACCTATATCTCCTTTCAATGCATTGGGTAAATATTGATATCTCATAAAATAAAAATGAAATTAATAGTGATTGAACCCTATCTAGTAAGGTAATTTTTCCACTATAATATTATTGGAAGTGAACCTTGACTACTACAAGTGTTTTGGGATTGAACCCATTCAACTATGACAGTCTTCGAAAAGTTCCACAACTACTAAGAAAATTATTTTCTATGATTATGAATATTCCAAAAACTTATTTCTTATTCCAATATTATTCTCTCATCTCTCGTGTACGTTTATTCCTTTATGATTAATATATTATGAATTTCTAATATTTATTCCATTACTTAATATTATGATCTATGACATGTAGGGTTTTCTTTTCAAATGTTATGAACATTTTCTCATTCCATTATGATCATGTTATGTTTTCGGGATCATGGATATATCCATTTTCTACCCTCAAAAAGAATTTAAGATCACCTATTCTTTTTTTCTTTTCCCCAAGTTATAAAGAAACATGTTTAGAATGATATGCCTAATAAATATGTTGGTTATGAAAAAGTTAATGTCAGACTCTTATAAACAAGTTGTTTATGTTTCCATGATTCTAATGTAACTATAGCTATATGATATTTTCATGGATCATTATGTTATGAAATAAATATTAACCTATTAAACTTTGATATAATTGTTTGGAAAATATGACTTGATATAATTTGTATTAGATCAAGGTTCAATTAACCTTTGGAAACTATGATAATGTTTTTATTAATAACCTTGGGGATAAGTATAAGTACAATATAACATTCTAATGTTTTAGTAATGATCACTAATGGCCTATGTTATACCTAATGTGTCATATAATGATAATAGGGTGTCTTTATTTAGACATCATATAAAGTATTTTTCAAGATTATTTGATTTTATACTATGATTATTATTTCTCACACTATGATAGTTGGTTTTAGTCAATGGATTGAACCTAGATAAATTGTGATAATGATGAATGTGATGGAAAATGAAATGATTTTACTCCCAGTATATTAAATTTAACAGGATTTAGAATGAAAAATATCATTTATAAGATGACACAAATTTCTCAATATATGAATAATACTTAACATCCATAGAAGAAAACTAGGGAACAATGTTTTGTTGATTTTTCAATGAGGAAAAACCCACATTATTATAGTGGATTCACTAATTTACTAGTTGATGAGAAATCAATCAGTAAAATTGAAAAGATATTTTCCATTGTCTAGTACACAAAACATGATTGTTTTGATATTTTTATCATTTGTATGGTTAAGAAGATAAATGGTGGAATATTATTTTGAATACAAGACAATAGGAAGAAATTTTCTCTATGGAGTGGGATGATTTTAAGAGGATATTTTTCAATTTTACATCCACTATATTTTTTATATAATGATAATGAAATAATTTCTTGAAATTAAGTAGAAGGATGATGAATCTATTGGAACCTTTGAATCTCATATTACAAGTCTTGAAAGCTATACTTATAGTTTAATCATTATCTCTGAAAGAAAAATCGATTGTTTCTTTAGTGGCTTAAAAACAATTCTTGGAAAAGAATTAGCTATAAGTGTGTTTAATACCTATAAATTAATAATTTTATGTGCAATAAATGTAAAAATGGAATCTATATATTCCCATTATTACCATGGGTTTTATAAAAAAAGGAAGACTTAGTCTCATGAAAACTTGAATAAATCACATTATGGTAATAAATTTTAATCACCTATATGCAAGAAACATGGGAAGAAACATAATGGGAATTTATTTAGTGGAACTGAGAATTGATTTAAATATGGGAAGATTGTTTATAAAGCTAGTGAATATCGAAAGGTGATTCAAAGTCTAGTTAATACTATGGAGTAATGGAATATTCCGAAAAATGTACCATTCATGCTCCAATGATTCAAATTCAAGGATTTTTAGAAAAAAGCTAATCAATTCCCAAATCCAAGGGTCAATGAGGATAATAAGCTAAAACAACCCCTTTTGTTAAAGGAAAAAGGGAAAGATTATGAAATCACTAATCCTAAAGTTAATAATGAAAATTAGGGAACAATTATCCTTTAATTAAGAGTTGGAAATTTCATATAAGAGTTTGTATGAATAAGCCATATGAAAATCTTATTTTTTATCATTTATGAAATATTATGTGATTCTAATGAATGAATATATCTCTCTACATGGCTTCTAGAATAATGAAATCACATTTATATTATATCAGTGAAAGGATGAACCCATCCATAACGGGTTTATATGTTTATGGTTGATAATAAGCTCATTGTTTTAGACACCCCTCTTGAGGTTTTATGTGATGATAATTTATCATAGTTAATTATATATAAGTATAACTTTATTGCAATTAAAACCTTTGATTTTATATATTCTTTTAGTGAGAATGTGATTTGAGGAGGAAATCCATTACATTTTATGGACAAAATATTGAAGGTATTGGTAACCTTTAGGGTTTATCTTATTTTTCAAGTTGTAGTAATTGAGTGTTATTAAAATTTGGGAACATTATATGAATTATATTAGTATTGTTTTGGAAAAAGGATTACACAAAAACTGGGTGAAAACCTTTCACATCTGGTAGGGCTGTGGGGATTCAACCCACAACTGAAGGGTGAAAAGGGTATAAAACCTACCACTTAAGTATGTAAACGATTATTTTTGGTGGGAAAATATGAATAGATATATTTCTAGGTATGTATCTATGTTATTAATATTTCATCAATTTAATACTAAGAGACACAATTTTATGGGGATACTACAACCATTATCCATACCAGAATAAAAATGAGAAAACATTAACATGTAATTTATCATTAGACTGCCTAAAAGATCTAAAGGCCAGAGTTCTATTTGTGTTATAGTTGATCATAGTACAAAATCAGTTAACATAATTATTATCATTAAACATTACTATCTTGATTAGCTTCCCAGAATATACATTAAGGAATTAGTAAGGTTGTATGGCTTGCCACATTATGTTGTTTCTAATTAGGATCCAAGGTTTTCCTTAAATATATCAGAGAAGCCTTCAGTAGGATTTGTATAAAGTTTTGAGTTTTAGAAATACCTACCATATTTAGGAAAATGGTCATTATGGGAGAAAAATTTAAACTCTAGAGGATATTTTAAGATAAATTTTTATATAATTGAATGGTGTATGAGATCAACACATTCCTCCAGTCAAGTTTTCTTACAACAAATGCTTTCATTCAAGTATTTAGCTACCTTTTTATGAATCCCTATAAGTAAGGAAGTGCATAAATAAAACATGTTGGGATGAGGTTGGATAAATACAAATATTGAAACTAGATGCTGCAAAGAAAATGGGATAGAAATTTGGAGTTATTGGGCAGCACATCAAGGAAGATCAGAGTTGATAGAAACGTTATGATGATAATTATCAGTCTGATTTGGAGTTAAAATTTGCTGAGAAGGTTTTAATATATATAATTATAATTAATAAAAATTTTATCCATTATTATATTTACCATTTCAATATTATTGATCAATTGGAGACAATAGCTTACCGTTTGGCTCTTACACCAAACCCCTCTCAAGTTCAAGATTTACACTTTGTATCTCCTCTATGGAAGTACATTCTTGATCAATCACATGTACTAAAGTCAAATGTCATACCACATGAAAATGATATTTCATATGAGGAGAAAACATTATAAATTATGGATCATATTGAATAAGTTAAAAAGAAAAAGACAACTCACCTGGCCAATGTTCTCTGGAGAAATCAATAATTTGAAGGCGCTATATGGAAACCAGAGGATGTAATGTAACAAATATATCTTCATTTTTATGAATAAAAGTAAAAAACATAAAAGGAAACATTAATTTTATAGGGTATAAAATTTAATACCTAGAGATTGAATGAAATATATTTTTTTCAATGAAATTAGTTTTTTCAATACCTTGCATTACACACAACACCATGTTTTAATGAACCACGATATACTATTTAAATATTATTATGTGAAAATTACAACCCAACTGTTGGATTGGAGTGTATGAATAGTACTAAATAAAATATGGGTATTTTATAATTTATAAAATTATAAAAAATATACATTAATTGGATACCTATTGATTATAAATAAAAATAAAATAATTTGAATGTAAAAGAGATATTTCATAGAAAATTGTTTTTTTTTGTGAATTTTTTTATCTTAATAAATTAATTAAGTCGCATTTGGTGAAATATTTTATTGAAAAGGTATACATTATAAATTTAATAAAAAATATTAAAATTCATATAATATTTTTTCTTGTAATAGAATACAAATTAAATCTAGTTTAATACTTAAAAATTTATTTTTGTAAAAATATTATTTTCGTCGTGTATTGAAAACTTATTTTAAAATTACTTTATTCAACTTATATTTAATTAATTTTATAAAATAAATATCATATCTTCAATTTGGAGGTCCAAATTTGGTAAATAGATCCCTTTTATTTTTTGTCAGAATGAATAGTAACCCTGGTAAAATTTATCGCCTTGGTAAAGGGTCAATGAAGAGAATATTTGTTAAAATTAATATAGAAGGCCATACTTTTTCATCCTAATTATTATTTTATTAATTTAATTCAACCCATATCACCTTAGTCTCAAAAGTGAGTATTTTTAATGGACACTTGTCCAAGAAAATGACTTATATAATATTTAATGTAAAAGAAGTTACAAAATATCACTCTCTTAGTTTTAAATATTTATTATACATTTAAATTGGACCAAACAAAATTTAATAAATAACATGAGTTTCTATTTTGAGATTAATGATATTGTTTTAATGATATTTGTTTAATTTTGGTAATTATATATTGGCTTGAAATGATTATGCAACACCGACGCATTATATCTCTAATTAATAAAAAATATATAATAGAATTAAAAAATATTAATATAAATATATTTTGAGTGACTCAATGTATTAAACTAATTGTATAGATATTTATAAAATATTAGGGAGGTTTTAACTCATTATATTCATATTTACCCTTTCTCTTGATGCATTTGAAGTCAAATTAAATGAATAGTGTTAAATATGTCCTGAAATCCTTTTTTTCATTTTCGAAATAAAAGTTACTTTTTAGCGAAGTGAAAACCTTAAAAAAACTGAAAGACAATACAGACATCACACACATAAAACACTATTCCCACAAACCTGAATCCAAAACCCACATTCAAAACTTAAATTCAAATTCAAAAATTGGAATCTCGGGCAAAGCGTGCCACCCGAGAAACCCACCATCAAGGAAGGCCTAACCACATCATCACATGCCGGCCAAACATCACAGCACTGTCAATCACCATCACGTCTTCACATCACCATAGTTATCCACTTCTTCGTAAAAATCACCACTGCTTTCTCAAAAAAAACAACATCACGGCTTCATAAAAATCACCACTGCTTCCTCAGAAAATCACCACTGTAACACCATCGCATGTTCTTCTCAAAGACCAAAATGAGATCTTCAGGATTGCAAAACCCAAAAAACCAGAATCAAACAGAGAAGGACACCAGATCCGAAATGCAAAGTCAACAAGCTTCGAATCGTCGACTCCCAGAGGAGCAAAACCAACCGTCGCAAATCAACCTGAACCGAGACTCCAAAACAAAATCAAGAGACAACAAACCCAAGATTTACATACTTCCAGAGGGACTTCAATGGGAAGCATCGCGCAGCACAAACAAAAGCATCTGAAACCATAATAATTGCAAAAAAATGAATACAGAAATCACCAAAACACTTGAAGGAGGTCCCGTTGTTGCTAGATCCCATCACTGCCAACCAGAACACTCAAATGGATGCGGAGAACCACCCTGCGCACCCACCAGAGATGCGACGACAGCCTTAGATAGTTGGATCTCAGTTGTGGGTCAACGCGCCGCCAAAGAAACCCTATCCAGCTATGAGGATTCGAGAGAAGAACCGGCTAGCAATGGGAAGAAGCGTCTGATCCTGAGAATAACACCAAAAGAAATCTGCCGCCACATCTCACCGAGCGCAAGGAGGATCACTACGCCATCCCGAGGTGAATAAGGCAATAACGAAAAGGGGGAAAACCTGGCGCATAAGGCCCCTTATGGACTCATTTCCCTCAAAAAAAAAACCATAAATATGTCATTAATGATATTTTAAAATAAATAAAATTTTATTAAATGATATAAAATTAATCAAAATATTATATTCTTCCAAATTAATGGTATATGGTTGTAAACATCATCCCTAGTTCATTTATGGGATGTATGTTTTTT
This sequence comes from Viscum album, assembly GCA_963277665.1. Classification (NCBI taxonomy): domain Eukaryota; kingdom Viridiplantae; phylum Streptophyta; class Magnoliopsida; order Santalales; family Viscaceae; genus Viscum; species Viscum album. Next base: position 1,391,274,369 of record OY728130.1, on the reverse strand, counting down.
ATGGTAACATTTTTAACCCTTAAAAGGTAGAAAAACATTAATATTATAGTAATTGTCAAAAGTGTTGACAAAAGGTTAAAACAAAAATAAATAAGTGTAAAAATATGATCCAAACTCTTAAAAATTTTATTAGATGAGATTATTTCAAACCATACCCATCTTATATTCTAATATTATGAATTTAGATCTATTTTGAGATAAAAAATAATTTATATTAATTTAATATTTTATGATATTCTAATTGTGAACCTCTCCTAAAATAGAAAAGGGAAACTCTCCATTATCTTAATGATAATACATTAATCCTTATAGCTTGAAAATAATCAACCTATTTATCTTCTAAAATATCATATAAAAATTATATAGGTTTCTACCTTCCCAAATAACCTACCATAGAGCCCTTAATAGGAGATCTAAAAGAGTTATTTCAAAGAAGAGGTGATCACCATTATCGATCACTTTCTTTATAATTATTATTTTAACTACTCTAACTCTATTATATAATTCCTAAAATAAGAAATTATGTATCCAAACTATACTCAAATATTATTATTATTATGAAACTACCCGTATTCACTATTCTTCCATTAAATTGGAAGTGAAAATATTGCTTGTGCATACGTACATATTACTACCACTATGTAGTGATAAAATTAATTTCTCCTCGTCATATTTTATGGAAGGGTATTATAATAGATTTAATTTTTATATATTATAACTATGAAATAATTGCACTTATTTAATGATAATATCATATATAAATTCTTACCTTCAAAACCATTGGAAAAGTATTAAAAATATCATTTGTACGTGTGGACTACGAATTCTATGAAGTGATGTGATTTGTTTTTAATTATTTTTTTACATGAATGATAAACATTATGGATCTAATTAATACATATGATATCTATGATTTAGCACCCTAATATTTTTTGGAATATTTTTTTAGTTAAATTTAGACATTTTGATATATTTTTCTTTAATCACAATACTATTATTATCTTTATTTACAAGAAATTCTAAATATAGATTTCACTATACAAATCCCTGGGTTTAGCATGTATTAAATGCAACATTGATAACATGCATGACATGCGACACTGAGTTTAATAAAACCATGCAGTAATATTTTTTTAATTATGACCAATATATCCTATCTATTAAATAGGAAGGTATGAATAGTATAACATACATTATAGAATATATATATATATATTAATTTCTAACTCAATATTTATTAATTTATATATTCTTATTAAATAATGAATCAATTTTTAGTAAGGAAAATGTATTCCTCAAAAATTTGTTTTCTTCGAAAATGATTTCTATTTATTATAATGAGAACTTGTTATAAATAAGTAATAGATAATTTAGAAAATTAATATGATAAAATTAATTTAATTTTTTAAATCATCATATAAAAATTATGTTATGGTGAATTTTTTGGATTTTTTCAAAAATATTGATTATTCAATAAATGGTGGAAATGATTTTTTTTGTAAAACCAACATTTATTTTTAATAAATTAAGTGATATAAATTCCAAATTATGTTATAAAGTTACATATTTATTATTTAGTAATATTTAATCCTCTTAATTACATTTGAATCTACATTATATAGGATTTTAGTATATATTTATTTTTGGGTTTAAATAGGGGTTTTCTTAAAACTATTTTGATGTTTATAGAGTTTCTCTATTTTAATTAATTATAAAAATATATAATGAGGAATTTTTTAAATTATATTTATATTGGAAGAACCCGGATCTTCTTTTTAGGTATGTTTCTCCATTTCTGGTTGTTTTTTAGAAAAAGTGGAAATTATGGAAAATTTCTGAGTACACGCTGTGTACTTTATGAATACACGCCGTGTACTCTTTTTCCATAGGAGGCAGTATGATGGATGTGTAGTAGTCACCCAAATGGCCATGTGAGAGTGATTTAGAGGCCGCTTAAAGTGGAGAATGGAAACAGCTATTACACATCGTGTACTTCAAAAATACACGCCGTCTACTTTCTTTTTTTCATTAAACACACCGGTGTCACGTCTAATTGCTATAAAACTCTTCTTTTAGGTCTCGTTCGACCGAGAGCTCCGTACGACCGCAGATCTTCGACGAACCCCTGAGCATGCGTCCGTCCTCCAAAACAAACACCACCTGTTGTGTTTTAATCACATCAGTCTGTTCTCACTTCTCCTAAAGCACCATCTTCTGATTTCTCCTCTCTCATGAGATATCTTTGGTTGGAAATTTTAGAATTTTTTGTAGATCTTCAAAGTTCTATGGAGATTGAAGCTTTGAGGTTCACTTATATCTATCTCCTAACGTCAAGGTAGGTGGTTTGTGCCTTTTTATTGAAATTCCTTGAGTTTTATCTGCAAAATTACCCAATACCAATGAATGAGGTATTGCGTGTTTACTGTTTCAGCCCTATTGTTTGCCTACTATGCTTGTATGCTTGAGTAGATGATAATTGTTTGTGAATAGGGTGAATTTCTATGCTGGGCTATGTTGCCCATGCATGTTTTTCCTGTTTTGCCCTTTAGTTCTAGTTTTCCTGTTAGGTGTTTGTTTACTTTCCCATGCCTAGTATTGTAGGATGGTGTGACTGTTGTTCTATTATACTATTATACTGTAGAATGCTAGCCAAGTAGTTCTTAAAGTTTACCTTGGATGATACGCGCTGATACACTTGCTTGACTTACACGGGGCCATGATAACCTTGTGTATATACCATAGGGAGAATGGACGTTGAGGGATTCTACAGAGTGTCTTTATAGTTTTATGATGCGAGAACATAGGGAGAATTTGTGTTGAGTGCTTCCTCAGAGTTTTTGTAGTTCCTCGATGTGGGACACATAGGGAATGTGATGTAAGTTCTTCCCTAGAGCACCTCTAGTTAGGATACGAGACTATAGGGGGAATTGACAGTGAGTGCTTCCTCAGAAAGTATATGCTTAAGCAGAACCAGAGGGGTTAGACTGAGTGTACTGCCTAGAGGGTTACTTGTACTTGTTAGGTAGGAATAGAGGGGTTAGACTGAGTGTGATTCCCAGAGGGTTACCTATTGTGTTTATCTGCTTGTTTATTTTTTTCATGATATTGAAACTGTAGATTTTTTACAATTGGGTACCTTCCTGTTTACTGTTTTTTGTACTTTTACCTGCCATATACTCATTGACTGTTAGACACAGATCTTGTGGTTGTTTCTTATTGGGATTAGTCTCATACCTTGTTTGGGCCATGCTTTTGGGTCCAAGAAGATTATATTGTTGCAGGTATAGACAATGGAAAGCGCCCTTCTACTTCAGGTACTTGACATGCTATGGAGCTAGAGAGCACGAGACCAAACTTAGGCTTGCAATTCTAAGGAGCTGATTACTGTTTTTCTTTTGTACTTTGTTTAGTACTATATTTTAGCATTGGACTTTGTTTCGCTGTTTTCGTAGACATATGTATTATGCATCATTATATATATGTGCTCCAGTTTATTCTATCAGTTTTCCACAGTTTATTATTGGTATGATATTATTACTGCTTCTTCTCTTGTATGTATTGTGTACTTCCACTGTGTACACTGATAATGAGGGAATAATTTCCCCACAATCACACCCAAGGCCCTCGCTGCTAGTCGGCAGCCTCTGGTGTTTGGGGAAATGTGCTTGAGGCCATCTGACCAACCAGGTATGGGGAACCTTTGGGTGGCTTCTGGAACCGAGATGTTACAAAGTGGTATCAAAGGTTTTTTTCTCTTGACTTACTGTTTGGAGACTATAGTCAAGGATAGAATGGAATTGGTACTTGGTAATAAACTGTGCCTTGGAGTAGCTAACCTATGTACAGGGAAAACCCAATCTACGCCGTTAATGCAATTTTTTGGTTTGGAAAACTTATGGTTGCCTTGATTTTAACTGTTAGGTGACTCACATGTTTTTTTTTTGGTTATTATTTATGTTATTGAGGTTCTATTTCTTTTGCAACCTGATGATATGAGGGTATTCCATCTCATGAATCATATAGGAACCTACTAGAAATCACATGTCATGCATTCTTTCCATACCATATAGGGTGCATTAGCAATTGCATGTTGTTGTGATTGATGTTGTGTAGACTATGCATGTTGTTGTGATAGATGCCTTGAAAAACTACCTGTTGTTTGATAGGGTATTTTTTGTGAAAGTTTTGTTTGAATGAATGCCAAAATTTGGTTCTTGAGGTGTTATGGCCCCTCACAGACTAGAATTTGGTGGAACATTTCCATGTTTATATTGTTATAACATTTATAAGATGCCAATATTTGATTCGAAGGGAGTATGGGACCTCACATATCAGAATTTGGAACTTTAATGTTCGTTTCTGTGTTTTTCTGGGCATCTGAGTAGTTTCTAAGGCTTATTGTCTGGAAAACCCCAGAAAACATGCCGTGTAGTTTTGACTACAGGCAATGTGTTTTTATATTCCGGAAGAAACAATTTTTCTTAAGTACATGCTGTGTACTCTATGTACACGCTGTGTAGTCTTTAACCATGTCATAGGCCATGTGGGCAGAGACACGGAATGGGGAAAGTTTGGTGACAACACGTCGGGTACCAGTTTAACATGCCATGTAGTCTGACTTATGTACCCGGTTGTGTCACGAACAACACTGGTCAGTGTTATCCCTTCTCGTACACGCGCTGTCCGCCTGGAACACACCGTGTAGTGTCATCTGTGTAGCCAACCATGTAACCAACAACACGGCTCGGTGTTACCCTTCCACGTACATGACATGTCATCCTTTAACATGTCATGTAGAATGAACCGTGTGTCCTACCGTGTCACTAACAACATGGTCCAGGTGAAGCCTGTCCAGTACACGCCGTGTCTACTGTGAACACACCATGTACTCTTATTTTAGGAGAGTCGTGTGGCTTAACCATGTAGAAGGACTCAGGTAGAGAAAGTGGATTCATGTACATGCCATGTGGTAGGTGAACACGCTGTGTGTATGGGGTGTTACACGACCAGTTCTGGCAGGAGTACACGCCCATGTGAAGGACTTAAGGGAACCCGCCGTATAGGGGACATACATGTCATGTAGTCATGTTATGTAAAACTTGAATGCTTTATTTCACCTTTTCCCTTATTTTACATCTATTTTTCAGTCCTTGATAATCTTGATCTAAGGTGTGAACATGACCTTGTAGAGTCATGCCACCGAGATGTCCTCTGGTTGTACGCCAGTTTCCAGGCGGTGATCAGACACCAGATATGGATGATCAAGGACTACGCATAGATCCTCCTGTTGTGCCAGTCTTGGCACCATCCATTATACTAGACACAGGTGTTGATGCACATTTTAGGGAAGGATTTATGAGGACAATGGAGACCTTTCAGGTGGCACCGCCTCCTATCCCGTCGATGGCTGATTTGATGCGGGTCTTCCAGCAGTAGCATCCTCCCACTTTCTCAGGGGATGGAGGACCCCCAGCTACAGATTCATGGATCGAAGCCATGCTGATGATCTTTGAGAATTTGGAGACACCTCCAGAGATGAGGGTAAATCTCCCTACCTATATGCTTCGAGACTCCTCCCAGAGGTGGTGGGATGTGATCTCCTAGGTGGGATGCCAGCCGGGTATGGCGTTGGATGAGTTTTAGCACATCTTCTATGAATAATTCTATCCAGAAACCATGAGGGCCAATCAAGCCTGATAGTTTATGAGTCTGTAGTAGGATACTCTTTCTGTTATGGAGTATTCCACTCGCTTTACTGAGCTAAAACGCATCATTCTTTTTCAAGAGGTGATCATCTATTCATGGAAAGAAATCTCGAGGATGGTCTGAGGTGTGACATCCGATCAGAGGTGAACATATTTAGGTTGACTTATATCTATTCTATCATCAAACATGCATTTATCATGGCGTGAAATCTAAGGGATTTTGATTTTGTGTACCAGGGTGGCTCGACATCTGGAGTTAGCATCCCTTCTACTGACAGTAGGAAGCGCCGTAGGGAGTCTTCGTGTGGTGATCCAAGGAGGCGAGACACTTCTTTTGGTATCCAGGTGGTGTGATACCAATGTGGGAAGATCAGGAATACAAGGCCACATTGCTCTAAAGACCCAGTGGAGTGTCGATCATGTGGCAAGATGGGTCACATTTATCACCTCTCTCAGATATTCTCACCAGCAGCAGGTGATAGGAGTTCTTCTATGACTCCGCATTCAGGATCAACACCACCAGTTTCTCACCAGTTTGGGAACTAGAGTTCTTCTAACCCTTTAGGCTGAGGTGGAGGTCATGACCATGGTGGTCAGTAGCCAGTCTTTCAGTGACAGAATAGTGGATCAACTTAGAGTGGTTTGGTAGGGTCACAGGGTCGTGGATCAGACCAGACATTTGCAGTGGAGTAGACCCAGTAGGATCAGGATCCTAAACCTTCTACAGTTCGAGGTACGATCTTATTTTCCTCAGATTTATCTTTTTTTCCTTTTGATACAGGGGATTCCCATAGCTTTATATCTATTGCGGTAGTGGAGATCCTTGGGCTCTGCATCTTTTCTTCTGAAGACATCTTGACACTAGACACTCCGTTGGGGACTGGAATGGTGAGTGTAAGTCAGTGTAAGGAGTTCCCTCTAGAGGTTGGTGGGTTTCACTTTTTATGGCACATCTATGTCCTAAAGATGACATGCTATGATGATATTCTTGGAATGGATTGGCTAGTTCCCTTCGAGGCAGTCGTTGACTGTTATTGCCGCAGGGTGAGTTTCACATCACCAGAGGGCATATCGTTTCTACATAAGGTAGTAGGATGTCTAGGTGAGCAGAGTGGGTCCAGAGCATCATGAGTTTGGAGGAGTTATAGCCCAAATTTCTAGTTTATAACTGGATGATCAGGGGACTTCTCAGTTAGACTTTTCTCTAGTGGTGGATCATTTTAGGGACGTCTTTCCAGAATTCTTTTTAGGTTTTCCTCTAGATCATGAGGTAGAATTTTCTATTGAGCTTGTGCCAGTAGCAGCACCAGTGTCCATTCCTCTTTATAGGTTGGCTACACCACAGTTGAAAGAGCTCAAGAAGAAGTTGGAGGAGTTTTAGGAAAAGTGTTTCATCTGACCCAGTACTTCTCTTTGGGGATCAACTGTCCTGCTTGCGAAGAAGGCAAACTACACCCTCATGATTTGTGTGGATTATCGGAAGATAAAATAGTTGATGGTCAAGAACCGATATCCTTTACCAAGGATTAATGATCTCTTTGATAAGATTTTAGGATCTCATGTGTTCTTGAAGATTGACTTGAGGTTTGGTTATCATCAGTTACATTTTAGACCATATGATATACCTCTCACAGCATTCCAGAGAACGTATTGTCTATACGAATATATGGTTATGCCATTTGGTCTCACAAATGCGCCTACAGTTTTCATGGCACTGATGAACTAAGTGTTCCATCCATACTTGGATTCCTTCATGGTGGTCTTCATGGACGATATCTTGGTGTATTCTCACACTCGACACGACCATGCTACCCATTTTGAGATCATTTTGAGTAAACTTAGAGAGAATAAATAATATTATAAGCTCTCAAAATGTCACTTTTGGATGGATCAGATTCACTTATTGGGTCATGTTATCTTAGAGATAGGAGTGTCAGTAGACCTAGAGAAAATGAGAGTAGTAGTCTCTTGGGAGCATCCAAAGAATGTCTTTGAGGTGCAGAGTTTTCTGGGGCTGGCTAGATACTACAAATGCATCATTCAATACTTTTCATGCTTAGCAACTCCACTAACGAGTCCGAATAAGAAGGTTGAAAAGTTCTTGTGGCCAAATTCTTGCGAGTCAACCCTTCAGGAGTTGAAGGGGATGTTGACTTCGGTACCGATAATAGTCTTTACAGATCCGGGCAAGAGCAATACCGTGTATTGTGATGCTTCAGGTATTTGGCTGGGAGTTGTGATTATGCAAGGGGAATGAGTTGTTGTGTACGGGTCTCGAAAGTTGCGACCACATGAGAGGAACTACATAACTCACGATCTTGAGTTGGTTTTTGTTGTTCATGCTTTACGTTGTTGGAGACACTATCTTCTGGGAGAGAATTTTTTGGTTTTTACTGACCATAAGAGTCTCAAGTAAACCTTCACTCAGTGAAATCTAAATTTGAGACCACGAAGCTGGGTTGAATACCTACAGTCCTTCGATTTCGAGATTTCCTATATGCCTGGGAAAGGAAATGTAGTGGCTGATGCACTGAGCAAGAAGACTCAGATACATGCAGTTCAGGAGGCCAGTAGTGAGTGGTAGCTTATGGCTCTATTCTCTGAAATGAATTTTCAGTTGCACGACAGACAGGGGAAGACTTTCCTTTCTTCTGTAACTATAACCTCTACCCTTCTTGATCGAGTACAAATGAGGCAGCTATTAGATTCTAAAGGCCTAGTCTTATGGGAGAGCGTGTCAAGAGAGGACAATATTTCTGGATGGACCATAGGTGAGGATGAGATCTTGCGTTTCAAGGGGTGCATATGGGTGACAATAGACATACGCGAGGAGCTGATGTAGGACTTTCATTCTGCAGTTTGGGCAGTTCTTCTTGGAATCAACAAGATGTATCGTGATCTAAACCATCAGTATTGGTGGCCAGGTATGTAGAGGGACATTGCTGGATCCATCATGAGGTGTTCCATCTGTCAGCAGGTGAAGGTGAAGCATCAGTGACAAGTAAGAATTTTACAGCAGTTACCAATTCCCGAGTGGAAGTGGAATGACGTCACGATGGATTTCATGACAGGTTTACCGAGGTCGCCTTGAGGGAATGATGTAGTTTGGGTTGTCATTGATAGACTCACGAAGGTTGATCACTTTTTGTCAATCATGGAGACCTTCAGTGTTAATGAGCTGGGAATGTTTTACATCCATGCGATTGTATGTCTTCATAGAGTTCCACACTCCATCATTCCAGATTGGGATGCATGTTTTACTTATCTGGTCTAGAAGTGGCTTTAGAAGGCTTTGGGAATACATGTAATTTTGAGTACAACTTACCATCCCCAGACAGATGACCAGTCTGAGCATACGATTCAGGTGTTTGAGTATATGCTCCAAGCATGCATTCTGGATTTTGGAGGTTCTTGGGATAAGCATATACCTCTTGTGTAGTTTCCCTACAACCATAGTTTTAAAGAAACTATTCAGATGGTACCCTATGAGGCTTTGTACGGTAGGCCATGCCAATCACCCTTATGTTGGATGGAGGTAGGAGAGGAATCTTTTCTGGGACCTCCATTTTTCCAAGAGACCATAGATCCGATAGAGGTGATTCTAAAGCGGATGGATACTGCACAGTCTCGACAGATGTCTTATGCTGATCAGGGGAGATGACCTCTGGAGTTCGAGGTCGGGGACCAGGTTTTCATGCATGTCACACTGAGGTTGGGACACAAGATCATTAGGAGACAGGTTAATATTTCACTGAGGTACATTGTGCCGTTTGAGGTGTTAGAGAGAGTTGGTCCGGTTGCCTATTGGTTGTAGTTACCTCAGAGGTACCAGGCTATGCATGATGTTTTTCACGTTTCTCTGCTCCGACATTACTTTTTAGACCCGTCTCATGTATTCCAACCCGAGGAGGTTGAGTTTGATGTGGATTCATCCTTTGAGGAGCATCCTATCTGGATTTTTGATTGTAGTATTAAGGTTCTCCATGGCTGGTATGTTCCTCTAGTACGGGTGCTTTGGCAGCACGGGTGAGTACAAGACGAGACTTGGGATAATGAGGCAGATGTACGATCACAGTGGCTGGAGCTGTTTGGGGTTTCTTCTTCTACGACACACTAGGGAAATTTGGGGATGAATTTCTTTAAGGTGGTAAGTTTGTCAAAACCCAAATCTTCTTTAGGTATGTTTTTCCTTTTCTGGTCATTTTTTAGAAAAAAGAGGAAATTCTAGAAATTTTCTATGTACACTTTGTTTACATTATGAGTACATGCCATGTACTTCTTTCTGTAGGAGTCCGTGTGCTAGCTGTGTAGTAGCCACACACATGGTTGTGTGGGAGGGACTTGAGGGCTTCTTAAAGAGGAGTACTGAAATGGCTAGTACACGTCATGTACTTCAAAAATATAATCTGTGTACTTTCATTTTTTTCATTAAACACACTAGGGCCACGTCTAATCCCCAGAACGCTCTTCTTTTAGGTCTTGTTCGACTGAGATCTCCGTACGGTTGTAGATCTTCGATGAACTCCTAAGTGTGCGTCCGTCCTCCGAATCGAACATCGTTTATTGCATTGGAATCACATCGGTGAGTTCTCTCTTCTCCTAAAGCACCATCTTCTGATTTCTCTTCTCTTGTGAGATATATTGGGTTGAACATTTTAGATGTTTTTGTAGATCTTCAACATTCTCATAAGATTGAAGCTTTAAGGCTCACTTATATCGATCTCCTAATGTCGAGGTAGGTGGTTTTTGCCTTTATGTTGAAAAACCTTGAGTTTTATGTGTAAAATTTTCTAATACCCATGAACGGGATATTGTATGTTTACCATTTCATCTCTATTGTTTTCCTTATATCATTATATGTTTGAGTAGATGATAATTGTTTGTGAATAAGGTGAATTGTAGTGCTTGGCTGTGTTGCCCATGCATGTTTTTCCTGTTTTGACCGTTGGGTCTAGTTTACCTATTAGACAGCTGTTCACTTTCCCATGCCTAGTATTGTAGGATAGTTTGACTGTTGTTCTGTTATGCTATTATGTTGTAGAATTCTATCCAAGTATTTCTTGAGGTTTACCTTGGCCGATACGCGCTTCTACACTTTCTTGACTTACACAGGGTCGTGAGAACCTAGTGTATAGACCATAGAGAGAAAGGACGTTAAGGGATTCTCCAGAGTGTCTTTGTAGTTTTACGATGCGTATCCATAGGGGGAATTGACATTGAGTGCTTCCTTAGAGTGTCTGTAGTTCCTCTACATGGGCCACAAAGGTAATGTGATGTAAGTGCTTTCCTAGAGCACCTCTAGTTACGATACGAGACTATAGGGGGAATTGACGATGAGTGCTTCCTCAGAGAGTCTATGCTTATGCTCAAACAATGGGGTTAGACTGATTGTACTGCCTAGAGGGTTGCTTGTACTTGTTAGGTAGGACCTGAGGGGTTGGATAGAGTGTGCTTCCCAGAGGGTTACCTGTTGTGTTTATCTATTTGTTTAGTTTTCGCTTGATATTGAATCTGTAGATTTTTTTACTATTGGGTACCTTGCTATTTACTGTTTCCTATACTTTTACCTACCAAATACTCATTGACTATTAGGCACAGATCTCGTGGTGGTACCTATTGGGATTAGTCTCACACCGTATTTGGGTTATGCTTTTGGGCCCAAACAGATTATATTGTCGCAGGTATAGAAAAGGACAAGCACCCTTCTACTTCAGGTACTTGACATGCTGTGGAGTTGGAGAGAAGGGGACTAATCTTAGGGTTGCGATGTTGAGGATTTGATTACTGTTTTTCTTTTGTACATGGTTTAGTACTATATTTCATCATTGTGCTTTGTTTCGGTGTTTTCTTAGACATATATATCATGCATCATTATATATATGTTATCCAATTTATTCTATCATTTTTCTACTGTTTATTTTTGGTATGATATTATTACTTCTTCTGATCTTGAATGTATTGTTTACTTCCATTGTGTACTCTTCCAATGAGGTTACAGTTTCTCCACTATCACACCCAAGTCCCTCACTGCTAGTCGTCAGCCTCTGGCATTCGGGGAAATGCGCTTGAGGCCATGTGACCAACCGGGTATGGGGTGCCTCTGGGTGGCTTCTGAAACTGGGATGTTACATATATATTATATATTAATAAATATTAATTTACATTCATACAAATATTATTAATTCACATAGAGATAATATAAAATCTTATTTTTCTTGAAAACCAAACTTCTTGAAAACCTTCCCTTTTATCAAATTGTGGGGTTTGATTTTAAATTTATTTTATTACAATTTTATAAAATTTATTTACAAAAATTAAACAAATTTTTTAAAAAATAATTTCAAATTATATTATAGTGAAATGTTGATATTTTTTGGGAAAGACTATTTATTTTTTGATGAATAGTATAAAGTACAGAACCTTAATTGAAAAATTTACATTTATGTTAAAATAAATATAAAGTAAAATTATAATTAAAATTTGTTTCATATTAAAATTAGTTCAATTATATATATATTAAAATAGTTTAGGTAATACAAATTTATTTAATAATGAAAAAGTATTTAAAATATTTGTATATATTTTAATATTTTCTCTTTGAAAACCTGCTTTCTCTTCATGTGTCCATGATTAATTTCAAATTATTTTTCCACTTCAATGAATAGAATTTGAAAAAATAGTTTTAATATTTGTTATAATAATATTTCTTAATTTTTAAGAAGTTTAAATTAAATTTATTTCTAAAATTAATAGTGAAAATAGTAAAAATTAATTACAACAGTTAATGTAAAAATGAGTTTATAGGGGGTTAAACTAACCAGATAATTGTTAAAATGACCTATAAAATTTCCTAAAAAAATTATGGATTTCTTTAGATCATTAAACTTATATTCCTAGATAATGGACTATTTTGGACCCTTGAGACTTATGAAAAATATGGGTGTGATTATTTCTTTTCAAAAATATCAGGTCTGTCCTCTCCCCCTCTTATAAAAGGCCACCAACTCTTCTATCTTCTTCACACCATCAATGCTTTTTGGTTAGTCATATACCTAACCAAATCACTCAAAATACACTCTTATCATCCAAAATTACTTTTTTTGACCTATATATAACCTAGGAAGGATTTTTGTGCTATCCTAAAGAGGATACAGGAAGAAGAGGTAACATTCATCAATGAGGGTTTTTGTTTTATTTATTCATATGACTCCTTAAATTATTATTATAACATAACGATAAAATAAAAACATTATCTTAAATATAATTATATATTTTTATGTAAATGTAATTACCTGAAAACATATCCACTTCCATCAAACGGGCTATGAAATCATCATTCATGTGTATGGAAAACTACCACCTCACGAACTGATGCCATTCGTTTTCCAATTACAACCTATTAAGGATGGTTATAATGATTTAATTATTTTTTATATATAATATTTAGGATAATATTATGCTTCTTTAATTATTATATCATATATACCTTCATTCTTTCCAATTTTTGGGAATATGATAATGTCGCTCATGTGTACGCCAGACAACAGCCTCATGAAGTGATGTGATTTGTTCATACTTTAAATGGATGGTAATAAAGATTATATTAATAAAAATATATAATATGTATGAAATAATTAATATTTTTTAATTTTATTATAAAATATATATTTATTTCTTTAAATATGTTGAGAAAATGGAAACAACGTTCATTCGTACGTACAACCTACTATCTCCATGAACCATGTATTTAATTTTCTATCCCTATCATTTATAAATTAATATAAATACATATGTAATGAATATATATTATATTTATATAATGATTAAAATTATTTATATTATGGAACCATGATCATAGTAAGAGGAAAAAAATAAAAAATCAAGACATATATGAAAAACAAAGTGGTTATGACTTGAAACATGACATTAAAATACAATTGTTAATAAATAGGTAATAAAATAAAATAAGTAAATAATATATGGTATAATATATATAAATATAGTCCATTAATATATTTATAATTTTATTATATTTTCTTATACAGGAGGTTAAAACGTATGTGAAGGAATTTAGGGGATACAATAATGGATTTTCATCTCACTTTTATTTTCAATAAGAAAAATTTCATATAAGTCACATGATACTTTTAAGTGGTTTATATAATTCCTAGGAATGTATATTATGATTATTATAATAAAAATTATTGGTATTTATATATCCATTTTAGGATCCCTATTTCATGGGGTTTATGGTTCAATATTTACCAAATTAGTAAGGGATTTTTGCCTCAATTTTATTTATTTGAGTCTTTTGTTATGTTATGAACCAATATTATTTCATGAGGTTTATATACAACCAAATTGACATCTAATATAAATAATTTATTTAACCTCATGATATTTTATGTTCAATTTTTTGTTATTCTTTCTTGGGGACTATGATTCAATGATATAAAAGTGGTAATGATTTTATGTTATAATCTCATCATTTATCATGATAGTTTAAGATTGCGTTTATAATAATAAAATATTAATATCCATATCTCAAGAAACTAATTATTTTTATTCTACTCTATTTATTTCATGAGAATATTTCTTCCCATTAATTTACCTCTCTTTATATACTCATGAGTTCAAAAATAATGTTTTTAAGAAAAATCATCTTCTCAGTCAAAAATAATTTATCCTTCCGAAAAAATGTTTTTTAAAAATAGTATCAATTTTTTTTATCACTATTAAAATGATTTATAAAATAATATTTTACCAGTATTTTGAATTTTTAAATTTTTTTGAAAGGAAGGTTTATGTCATTTTCCAAACAATACCCATTTGTATTTTATCATAATTGTTAAATGAATATCTATTTTTTAACATGAAAACATGAATAGTATTTGACACTATCATAACTTCTCAATGAATTCAAACTTACCTTACATGTTTTCAAATATCATTTCAATGATAATTTTTTCCTTAATATCATTGGAATTTTTCTAAAGTATTTCAAAGATAAAAGATTTTTCTAAAAAATTTATGTTTTATAAACTGTTTTTAATGTGGATATGATATTTACCACATGAAATGTTTTTATTGATTTTTAAACATTAATTTATATGTTTTAAATATAATGTTAAATGAAAATAATTTATCAAATGTTTAATGTTTTAAAACATTATTGTTTAAAAATTTTATCTTTCTCAAGAAACATTCAGAGTGATTTATCATTCAAAATATTTATCCATATAAGATAACATACATTGAAAAAACATATGAATCTATAGGGATATGAAAAAAATAACATTCTTATTCTCTATCTTGGAATGGTTTATGTTTGAAATGTCATGATGTTTTTGAAACTCGTAACTCTTCCATATGTTAGACCATGATTAAATCCTTATGAAACCCACTCTTTCTTCAATATTCATACAATGATGAAATAATGAAATGATTATAAAATATATCTACTTTATATAGGATATGATATGATGAAATTTTTTTGAAGATTATTTTATTTAATGGGTTAGGATGTGATGATTTTTTTTTATATTGTGGAACACATATGTATAATTTTCATTATGTGATGGGTGGGACAAATATCTCCCCCCAATTAATTATGTAAATATTTATATCTCATAATATAGAAAAGAATCTGATGGTGAGTGGAACATGTTCCAAAAGGGACTTTATCTGTTATGATTGTCTTTGGAGTGAATGGTGGAAACTATAATAGTTTTGGTAGTGAACAAATTCCACATAGATTTCCAGGGAAATGATACTTGACTAATATTGAAATTATTTTCTATTATTATCTGTATTTTAATAATATATTTCTTATGCCTATGTTATTATATCATGTCACATGTTCTTTTATTTTCATATAATTTATTTATTATGAACTTTTAATCATTATTACATGATTAAAGATTCTGATCTTTGATATGCCAATGATTTTTTATAATTTTTTTGGTTCAAATTCTTATACCCTATGGATCATGTTATACTTATATATATATATATATATATATATATATATATATGTTTTTACCCTTATTGAGCATCTAATCTCACCCTTTTTAACGAGTTGGATTTTTCATGTATTATTTTTGGATATTATATGTATTATTTTTGAGGCCAGACACTAAGACATCATGCAATTCTGAGGCCCAAAATAAAATTTTAAAATATATTAAATATATGAAATAACACTAATGAGGTGTTTTACATGAAAAAGTGAAATAACTCATGAATAGTGACTCATATCAGAAATCAAAGGGAACCATTGAGTTTAGAGTGTAGGTATTAACCTAGGTGTGGCATAATATTTTCAGCGTTGGTAATTTGTGTAAAAGGCATAGTTGGCATAAATAAAAAATAAAACAAATTGATTATTTGTTTTGTTTATTTTAATACATGGATTTATTTCTCCTATAAGTATACAATTATAGGATTTCCTTAGGGTTGTCCAGTCAAACCATGGAGATTTAAACAACCGTTGGATAGATTTCTTAGTGAATAACAACGGATCAAGACCATGTCATTGATCATTGCACCAATGATGTTCATGGATCTCATAAATGATAATAACAAAATTGTTCTTCATCAATGGTTGATCCAAAATCTAGACAGGATGTTTGATTTTTTGTTTCCAATCCCATTAATTATTCCCAGATGATCACAAATGAATTCAACATATAGAATTGATACAAAAATCATCTATATAATTAAATTGATGGAATTTTATATTATTCGTTGAGATTATTTTTCCCTATTCATTTATATTCTTATATGAAAATTAATTGAGGCCAAAAAATGACTGAGGTTTATTCCTTAGGATTTGTGGCTTATGGATTTCAACCATATATTTTAGTTCGATCTTCATTGGTATTTCTTTTGGCCAATAGTTTGATCAATTCCTGATTTTTGATCACTATGCAATCATTCTTTGGAGCAACATATTAAAATTACGGTTATGGTACATAATTTTAGTTGTGGTTTATGAATCAATGATGATGGTGGATCGATTGACGAAGAAAGATACTTAATTGGGTGTTCTTTGTTTTTCCTAAGTGTGCATAATGAAACTATGGATAGTGTGGATGGTTCATTCATGAGAATATTCAATGCCCAGATATATGATCTATAGTTATTTGAGGCTTTCCCAACCCAAGAACTATATTTTATAATGAAATAGGTGCCTCCAGTGATGTGGTAGATGTTGTAGAAGAGAAATAGGGTTTCTCGAAAATCCCATGAAACACGAATAGTATTTTGAGATTGCATGACATGTTGGGACAACTCAACGGCATCTGGGGTTTAGGATGATTTTGTGTAGCACACACATTGTGACTCGGTCATATTCCACATGAAACCTTTTTGATGGATTGGAATATACATCATAAAGTACATAGACACATGAAGTAGTACATAGCCAGTGACACACCGTGTACTCAGAAAATCTCACTTATACAAGGGTTGGTACATGGACATTCTTAAATACAAGGACATGTCACATGGAACAAAAATTGGTTTTAGTAAATCTATATATGTCATGTACCCTTCTTATATTCCATGTTTTTAGAGAGTCACATGTTGTGTGAGGCTTTTCCATATGGGTAGACATGGGGATATCTGGACACACCATGTACCCCTAGTACACAACACATACCTACATCAAGATTGTTTGTAGCTCTTCATTTACTTATTTTGGACCAGTCTTGGTTGAGTGTGTTCCCATGGTCCATTACCTCAAGGTTATAGTGAGGAATTACATCCACATCAAAGGATTTTTATCCCCAAGAGAGGCCGAGTCTTAGATAGAGTTATAGTGTCCTTTTGGGAGAATGGAGTGCAATCGTCTACCATTTTTTTACCTATGTGGGGTTTTTGGAGTTATTGTTCCTCCTAGAGTATGGCATAAATCCTCCTTTTAAAAAAATATGTATCAGTAGGGTTTGGGGTATCATTGGGATACAATCACTCATGTAGCGGTTTGATCCAAATTAGGTTTTTGGTATCCCACAAAAGTTCTTGTTGTAACACCCTATCTGAGTATCAGGGTCTTCTTAGACCAATGATTTTTCATGGGTGGGGCCTAATGATATAGAACTCTTCATCTAGTGTCTATGATGACAGCATGTCTTGTAGAGTGGGTTCCCAAAAAATAATCATTTCTTCAAATAGAATCTTATGGATAGAAGTTGGTTAAATCTTCTGGGTTTCATGATGTTATTATAGAGTATATCTAGTTGTTTCTATTATTCATTGACTATGATTTCTTGTATTGGTTTGTATATACTTGGTTCTTCATGTTTAGTGTTTTCAAAGTGTCTTATTGGGCATTTTTATACTCAACCATGCATGGACTTTTACCACATGTGTCATGCCTTATGTAGACCATGACCCATTGATGGTGTCCAGGTAGGATAGGGAGTGGGTAGAGTGTAGAAGGTTCTTCAAAGATAGTGGTTTTTATCAGGAGCTTGAATTTGACTTCATTCCATGCCCTTGGAGATTCTTGGACTCTCTATTATCATTAGTTTGGATTGTAGTTGGCCCCTTTCCACATTGAATACTTTAATTTTGTACCATGTTATAGGATCTTATATGTATTCATGCATTATTTTTAATGGTTTTACATCTCAACATTGTGTGGGATTGGAGTTGTGCGTGTATGTAGGTACATTAAGGTAATGACTCCCATATGAGGGATATGCATATTTGGCATTGGTATCTATCCCCTGGCTTGTTAGAGGTGGGTTTGGGGTAGTCATGAATCATACCATAGATAGTAGGGTTCTGATAGAGTGTTATCATAGAATTAGGTTCAACCTTAATACCAAACGTGTGGAGATTGGTTTGGGGATTTTTTTAGTGTTTCATGCTTAGCTTTCATGCCAGGGAATCTAGTGTTGGTGTACTAGCTGATGTATCCATACAACAGGAATCTAATCCCCTTCTTTTTGACCAAGTACATGTCAAAATTGACTGAATGTAAAATTTTTGGTATATTCATCATATAGAAATGGTTTGGGTTTTCCATTTCCTTCTTGAGTCGGATTCACAGATCCACTCTTTTGACCATGGTAATCTTTTTTTTATTTTAGGATTCCTCCATGAAAACAACCATCAAGGATTACACTACATTATCATGATAATGATTGGCCTAGTGATGAGGCATTGTTACATGGTCATGTAATGGAGATCACACCTCTAGGTAGTTTACCAAGAATACCACAACCCATTGAGAAGTAGCTAGTGCTGGCAGTACCAGATAAGAATTCATGCACGTTTAGAGTGTTTCATGTGTTTCAGAGGAATTGAACTCCTAGATTCCAAGGTAATATAGACTCCCAGGTGGTTGAGGGAAGTCTAGAGGCATTCAATCATGTTTCCACCTTGTGAGGATGCTTGCAGATCAGAAGGGAGTCCCCGTAAAGAATCTTCTTCAGGGATCTTTTAAGCGAAGATTGAGCTTAGTGACTCAGTAACATGATGAGATATCTATCTCCTAGTTATATTTCGATCATCTCCTCTGAGTGGAGTTATATCCACCCACGTTGTGATTAGTACGCATATAGGAGATTCTATATTTATAGCTTGTCATTTTTACCATGGTAGAGATTTCAGAGAGGTTTACTAATCTCTCACATTACTCCCTAGATATCATTTGAGATATATTATTTAGATCATGAAACATTAAGTAGGGATTATTATTAGACATCACGGATTTTGTGGAATCCATTTAAATTCCCACATATACTGGGGTTTTTAAAGAGCCTTGATGGTGATGATATTTCTTCTAGATAAGGCACCAACAGTGGGTGATAATTGTGGGAACCCAAAAGATGAGACCTCAAAATCACATAGTAATTGATAGTCACATGGATTGAAGCATGTTATACACTACAAGACTAAATTATAGGACACAGTTTTAGCATTGCGGGGATCTCGGGATGGCTCAAATCAGTTATGGGAGAGGTGATGTTTTTCCTATGATGGTTGGGGAAATATCACTTTGGATTGTCCCACCAATCGTACATCTAATCATGAGATTATTGATTGGACACCTTGATATAGATATATGTAGGATCATGGTGGTATGTAGGGAGAATTAAAGGCACTATCATGGGCGCCCTCAAATGATTAGTGGTTTTTGTGTACTTAGGTGCAACAGAGTGGCTGACCAAGGTCGTCTTTTAAAGGAGGAAGTAAATTAAAACAACTTATTAAAGGTATTCTAAAAATAAAATATAAAATAATTAAAACACTAATTTAAAGTATCGGGGAGGGGGGGGGTTGTTTATTGTTTATAAAACTTGAAGAAGTTTTCTAGAAGATGATTTCATTTTTTTTGTTTTTAATTTTGAAATGAAGTTTGATTAAAAAGACACAACAAAAAGATTTTTTTAGAAAATATTTTAAAAGGTGTAATCAATATAACTATACCTATTCATTTAGTTATTAATAATTATCATTTAAATCAATATCCACTTAATTATGATCCCCTAATTTTTTAACCCTCATATCCTACGAGAGTTAACTTAACCACAAAGATGAAATTACTTAAACCCTAGGATAGCTTCGGAACACGCAATCGCAACACCAAACTTTGATTATTGTTCTAAGGTTAGATTATAGTCAGTGGTTAATTAGAGAACATATCCATTCTGGAAATTAGAATTAATTGTGTTTAGTGATTATATTTAATCTCTACAAATTTATCCTTTGTGGTCTTGTATTACCGATTAAGATCGCGCTCTCACCATTTACACAAAATATCGACCTCGCGTGTTTTTGTGGTAATTGTTCAATTGCTTTCATAGATTATTATAATTAAAAACAAAATTCATGGATCATATAAATTAAATTTAATTAGATCTATGATTCAAAATAATTAAATGAAGAGTGTAGAAGATAGATCAATCACTAAGAAAACTACTCTTCCATGGGCGTTGTGGTCATCGTGGAGACATTTTGCATGAGCAAAGGATTGAAAGGGTAGAACCTAATCTTGTCTCCAATCTTGATTCCAACCCAATTAGGAATATTAAGAGAAGAATAAAAGGGAAGAAAACAGAAGATTAATTGAATAAAAATTCAAGATACAAACATGAAAGAAAATAATTACAAAGAGGAGGAGGGAGAGGAGAACCTTTTTGGAAAAGATGTTTGCACAAAGCCTTACTTATTCCAAGAGTTTTGAGGGGCTCACAAGAGACACCCTTTCGTCCAAACCTTCCAAAATCCTTGACCAGCCTTCCCAAAGAATCAAAACCCCCTTCAAATAGAATTTGTGAGGTCTAGGCTTACATTACTTTTTTATGTGTGAAATGAAAACTCGGACAAATATTTTATTCCAAGTTTCACTGCATAGTTGACCTCCAAAATGCATGAATTGTCCGACCTTCTATAAGTATTATTTGTGCTTAATAATTTCCCAGAAATTCCCTAAAAATTTGGGCCCAATCCAAGCCCAGATAATGAATATACAGACCAAATAGTGAAGTGATGTCCAATCTGGATAGTTCAGTCCATCTTTGTCTTCATGGCCCATTTACTCCACACAAATGCACATTACATCTCACATGTCCTGAATATAATTTGTATCCCATTAATTCAGACACACAATTACAAAATTTTAATTCAAAATAATTTATAAAAAAAAATTTATGCCCGAAATACTATAGTAAATTTTAAAAGGGTGAAACTTGGATTTTCATCAAATTTTCAAATGAATGATCTAATCCCAAATATTTCATAATTGAACATATTTGGCATAATGTGAGGAAATTATATCATCTATAATCAGTAAAATATTTAGTAAAATTTCTTTTTATCAACTCCCCCACACTTAATCTTTTGCACTCATGGGAAAAACCTCATGTTAAGTAAACATCAATATCAAATCAAAACCAATTTTAAAACACATATCCTTAATATCCAACAATTCCACACCAAGAAAAAAAAGATATAATGCCTCATAAAAATAAATTTTTTCAAGTTCCTATTTTATACCATTCAATATATTTCCACTTCATTTATCATTCCTTGCATAGAACACTTACCTCACTTGAATTTTTTCTTATCACACAAATGTCAATTTTTAGCAATGTCTTTCTCATCCAAACTCATACAAGGGTCACCATAGTCCTGATAAATTCCTACATCACCACACAATGTGAGTCAAGGACATATGTTTATCATGAATACTTTTCAGGTTTCTTCTGTGGGTTTTGGTTGGTTGGATTAAGATGTGAAAAATTCTGAGGCTGAATGAGGAGGGCTTGACTATTTTTGAGGAAAAATTGCATTAATCTAATTTTCCATTAAATACAGTCTCCTCCTAAATCCCCATAGTACAATTTCAGCGCTATAATCATGAAAAGTCATAGAAATTTTACAGCATTAATAATTTTAGAATAAAAAATGTCTATCTACTCAAACATGATTTTATTGAAAGTTCCAGATTGGCACAACTTTCTTCGTCTATTAGAAGCTCAAGAAAAGGCACAAACTCACTTATCATGAAAGCTCGAGAAAAGGCACAACTTTCAACATAATGATTTTCTTCATTATCAAACAAATATCTTAAATATGTAATTTTCCACCCAAAGTATCACATAAAGTCATAGCACAACACAAGATAGCTTCCCCCACACTTAAATTCAACTAGATTATGAAATTTCACTTCAAGAGTTGGTTGGATAGGGAAAATTGTCTTGTAATGTGGCTAACCTAATAGGATGTTCATGGATTATAAGGGATACAAGGATTAAATATTCAATGTAGGCCATTATAAAAAAAGATTATTTAAAATAGGGGCTTTAATACCAAAAAAATGCCTCAATCATTTAAACATAAGTACCTCCAAATCTCAAGTTCTGATAGGAATAAATCAAATTCTGGTTAAATAAAGCATGGTTTGTTTCTCTCAAGAAGTGAGGTGAATGTGAAGAATATAAAAATAATGGTTCAGAAGCCTCACAAGAAATAGATTTCAAATATAAAGACAATGAGATGTGTCATGGGATTCAAAATTCAGTGTACCTATCATAAAATTACTAAATATTTGAACTTGAAACAAAGTAATTTTCAGTATCCATTTAAGCTCAGTTTCAAGGGAAAAATTGTTTCACTTATTGATATGGATTTAAAAATAGTTATGATAATCATTTCACCTCAGAAGTATCCAAAACACACAAAAAATTGAAAAATAAACACACAAAATTTGAAAAACACAATTTTTTTAAAATCGGAAAACAATTGAAATTACTAAACTATAAGGTTCCCTTCCCCACACTTAAAATATTGAATTGTCCTCAATGTGAACCCATGAGATGATATATGAACATGAAATGTAAAATTTTAAATAGGAAAAAGAATAAAAAAAGTTAAATTGTTAGGAACAGCCGGATATGCTCAAGTAATGATGGGGTAATGCAGTGTGATAAAATCCACTACATCAGTAGGAAGTCCCTCAATTTATCTCTCCAAATGTTTCCCATTGATAGTAAATATCCTTCATGTATCCTCTTGTGTGATCTCAATTGCACCATAAGGAAAAAAAATTAGTCACAACATAAGGACCTAACCACCTGGAACACAACTTACCAGGCATCAGCTTCAGTCAAGAACTATAGAGAAGGACTTTCTCTCAAACATGAAACTCCCTTTGTTGGATCATTTTTTCATGAGCTACATTGGATCTTTACTTATAGATCCTTGAGTTCTCATATGAAGGCAATTGAATCTTCTCAAGATCTTGAATTTGTGACTTCCTTTGGACTCCATCTTGGGCCAAATCCATGTTGCATTTCTTTATAGCCTAATAAGCCCGATGCTCAACTTCCACAGGGAGATGGAATGCTTTCCCAAAAACAATCTTAAATGGGGACATACCGATGGGAGTTTTGTATGATGTCCTATATTCCCATAGAGAATTATCCAAGTGCTTGAATCAATCCTTGCTATTTGGATGTAAGGTTTTCTCCAAAATCTGTTTCAACTCACTATTTGAAACCTCAGCCAGGCCATTTTTTTGGGGGTGGTATGGTGTTGATGTTTTGTGTGTCACCCCATACATCCGAAGGAGGGAAGCCAAATTTTGATTGAGGAAGTGCGTCCCTTGGTCACTAATTATGGCATTAGGTACTCCAAACCTACAAAATATTTGCGCTTTGAAAAATTCCACAACAACATGAGAATTATAAGTCCTGGTGGCCTTAGCCTCCACACATTTACTCACATAATCAACATCAACCAAAATGTACAAAAAACCAACAGAACTAGGAAAAGGACCCATAAAATCGATTCCCCATACATAAAAAATCTCACAGAATAGTATGGGTTGTTGGGGTATCTCATGTCTCCTAGAAATGTTCCCAGTGTGTTGGAAACGAGAGCATGACTAACAAAACACATGGGCATTATGGAATACGCTAGGCCAATATAATCCAGAGTCTAAAACTTTTCTACCTCTCCGTTGGGGTCCAAAGTGTCCACCACAAGCAAGTGTATTACAAAATTGTAGAATAGACTCAAACTCATGATCCAGAACACACCTCCTAATAACTTGGTCACTACACATGCGCCATAAGTAGGGATCGTCCCACACATAAAATCTAAACTCACTCTTTAACTTCCGGACATGATGTTTCCTTAAATTTAAAGAGATCTCAGATGCAACAAGTTAGTTTACTAAATCCGCATACCAAGGATGCATACCTGATATGTAATATAAATGCTCATCAGGGAAAGTGTCCTGAAGTGGTACCTGGTCAAAGGTGTCATCCTCTAGTGTGTGAGTAAGCCTACTCATGTGATCCGCCACCATGTTTTCTGACCCCTTATTGTCCTTTATCTCAATGTCAAATTCTTGAAGAAGGAGAATCCATCAAATTTGTCTGGCCTTTGCATCTGGATTCTTTAAGAGGTACTGTAGATCTGCATGGTCAGAAAAAAAAACTACTTTAGAGCCCAATAAATATGAACAAAATTTATCAAAAGCAAATATGACATCAGGAAAATCCTTTTCCATGGTTGTGTAGTTTGATTGGGATGAATCCAGTGTCCTCGATGCATTGGAAATCACATGTGAACGTCCCTCTACCCTATGATATAAGAAAACATCAACTGTGAAGTTAGAGGCATCCCACATAATCTCAAAAGGAATCTCCCACCATGGGGGCTATATGATTGGTGGAGTAGTTAGACACTTATTTAGCTTATCAAAGAATGTACTACAAGAATCATCAAACAAAAAATCAGAATCCTTTTGAAGTAATCATGTCATAGGAAGAGAAATCTTACTAAAATCTTTGATGAAGCGCCGATAAATTCTTGCATTCCCTAGGAATGATCTAACATCACGCACACATGTATTATATGGTAGGGATGAAATAATATCTACCTTAGATATATCAACCTCTATCCCATGTTTTATACTACATGCCCTAAGACAATTCCATGCTCTACCATGAAATGATACTTTTCAAGGTTCAAGACTAGATTCTTCTCTATACAACGATTCAACAACTTTCCCAAAATAGAGATACAATCATCAAATGAAGACCCATACACTGTAAAATCATCCATAAATACCTCCATGAAGGTCTCAATAAAATCAGAAAAAAATCTCACTATGCATCTCTAGAAGGTACCTGGGGCGTTACAAAGTCCAAATGGCATCCTTTAGTAGGCAAACGTACCGAATGGACAAGTGAATGTTGTATTCTCCTGATCCTCCGGAGATATCAAAACCTGAAAATATCCAGAAAATCCATCCACAAAACAATATCGTGTCTTCCCAGCTAGTCTCTCAATCATCTGATCAATAAATGGGAGGGGGAAGTGGTCATTGCAAGTGAACTGGTTCAGTTTCCTATAATCAATACACACATGCCAACTGTTTTTTACCCTCATTGGAACTAACTTATCTTTCTCATTTTTAACAGCAGTAACATCACTTTTCTTAGGCACAACCTAAATAGGACTCACCCAATGGGAATCTAAAATGGGATAGATTATACCTTCCTCAAGCAATTTTTTAACCTCTTTTTTAACAACCTCCAAATGTGTTGGATTAAGTATCCTTTGTGGATGCCTAACCGATTTAGCCCCATCCTCCAACAAGAATCCTATACATGAAAATGTAGGGGATAATACCTAATATGTCAGCCAAGGTCCACCCAATTACATTAATGATCTCCCTAAAAAGATTCAAAAGTTTTTCTTCATGTTTATAAGGAATATTATTGTCAATTATAACAATTAATCTCTCGCCACTGAAAAGGTATGAGTATTTGAGATTTTGTGGAAATGGATTCATATCCAATGGAGGGGGTGGTGTATGGATGGAGACATTGAAGGAACTGAAATATGTACACAAAGATCATCAGTATTAGAATAGAAATCATCCCAATCAGAGAATAAAGCATCAAATCCATCAACATACTCAATAGTCATGACATAATCAGAGTTCAAATGATATGATTCCATTTCAAAATTAAATCTAAGAGAGTCTTGTGCATTATAAATAGTTTTGGAAGTAATTTTAGACATCAAACTAGAACCAATAATCATAATCTCCTTAAGCATAGGACAATCAAATTCCATGGGGTTTTTATTTGGTGGTTCAAAATGGGAGATAACAAATGTAGAATGGTCCTCTGAGGGGTACTTCATAGAATCCATAATATTAAATATGACTACTTCATCCCCAAAATCCATTGAAATTGTACCCTCATTGACATTTATGATAGTTTTTTGTAGTTTTCAGGAAGGCTCTACCTAAGATAATGGGATCATGAGAACTTACTGATCATATTCCATGTTAAGCATGTAGAAATCTGTTGGAAATATCATGTCCCTTACCCGGACATGTACATCCTTAAGGAATCCCACCGGATATGTTGTAGCTCTATTTACCAACTACACCACTACTCTCATCGGCTTCAGCTCACCAACCTGCAAAGAAGAGAATACAGAGTGAGCCATCACATTTAGGGAAGCTCCAAAATCACAAATAGCATCAGAAAAGTGTAACTCCCCTATGGTGCATGGGATGGTGAATGTCCCTGGATCCCTTCACTTTGTCGGCATTGCAAGAGTTGGGGTAATGAGTGCGGATACATTCCTTCCAAGATTGATCCTCTAATTTCTCTTAAGCCCTATTTTATTTGTTCAAAGTTTTTTTAAGAATTTCGCATAACATGGGATTTTCTTGATGGCTTCAAGTAGAGGAATGTTTGTCTCCACATGCTTGAATGTATCCAAAACTTATTTTTGCATCACCTCTTCAGCAATATTCCTGGTTTGAACAACCCTATATGGAAAAGGAAGGGGTTTAGGAGTAACATCATTAATCTTTTGCTTACCTTTATCTTTCTCCTTGGGTTTCTCATTAGCTGGTTTTGAATGGGGCTTCTCCGGAGTTGAGGTGAATTCCGGTGGAATGATAGGTGCCGATGTATCTGTTGTTTTCTTCCCACTTCTCAATGTGCTGGCATTAACATTCCCCTTGGGATTTGGAGTAGGATGGGATGGTAGATTTCCATAATTCTTACTTACCAGTCCATGGAGGGCGGTGGCAATATGGCTCATTTGAGTCTTCAACTCCCTCATCTCCGAACCTTGACTCTTCTGCTCATTCTGTTGATTAAGAAAAATTTGTTTCAAAAGGTCATTAGTGTTAGAATCTACCTTGGGTGGGTGATTCCCTTCTTGCTGGCTTGTTGAGGCTTGGGCTTCAAAACTCCATTGGGGTTGTTGGAAACCCTGCTAGTAAGGAGGAGGCCACTGTAAGTTTTGTTGAAAAGGGGGACTTTGTTGTTTTCTAGAGCCATGCCTCATGTCCAATTGATCTTTCCACCCTTAGTTGTATGTTAGTGAAAATGAATCAAGCTTTTTTGGGGGATATGGTTGTTTATTCTGCGGATATGGTCTCCCAGGAAACACTACTGCACAATATTCTATCTCTTGTAGTTGTGGGTAACAGTCAATTGGGTGGCTTGTCTCAGTGAAAACGACACAAGGCCTTGAAGGAGGGGGTTGGGATGTTTTTTGTGCCAAATCAATCTGCCTCACTATTGTTTTCAATTCTTCCAACTTGGTATCAGTCAAATGACTTTCAAGAGAAGATGTACTTACCTGATGTACTCCCCTGACATGTTGTGTACCTCGATCACCAAATTGTTGGGAGTTTTGGAACATTTTTTCGATCAAAGCACGTGTAGATACATGTGTCTTATCCACTAATGCTTTTCCAGATGCAACATCCACAATGCTCCCCTCCATAGGTGTGAGTCCTTTTTAGAAGTATTGGATGAGAAGTTTCTCACAGATTTGGTGATGTGGACAGCTTGCACACAACTTCTTGAATCATTCTCAGTACTCATACATTGACTCCCCTTGGTATTGATTGATCCCTAAGATCTCCTTTCGAATGGATGTGGTCCTTGAAGCTGAAAAAAATCACTGCAAGAAAATACATTTCAAATAATTCCAACAAGTTACATCTTTAGGTTGTAAATAAAACATCTAGTCTTTCGCAGCTCCATCAAGTAAGAATGTGAATGCTCTTAGTTTGATTTTATCTTTAGAAACATTTCTCGGATTTAAGGTTTAGAAAACCACATTAAATTCATTAATGTGTTTATTAGGATCCTCACCAGAGAGGCCATGAAAGTTTAGAATCAGGTGAATTAATCCAAATTTCATTTCAAAGACTGATTCGATATTTGGATATGTAATGCAATTTGGTTGATAATTAATATCAGGTGCATCCAATTCTCGAATGGTTCTATTAAGTTCATTTACATTATTTTCAGACATTGTTTCTTGTTTTATTATTGAATTTGAATTTCTTCCAATTTCAATGTTCTGATATTGGAGTAATTCTCCAACTGGTAGAATGTTGATACTTCCCATAGACTGAGAATGTCTGATTCGAGCCCTAAGGCTACGTTCAATCTCAGGGTCAAGATCTAAAAGATACTTGGGATTAGTTCGTGTCATAAATAAAATAAATATAAATAGAAGGAAAGTGTACCATAGTAAAAATGAGAAGATTGAGTTGATGGTTCAAAAAGAAGAAGAAAAAATTCAGATTTGGTAAAGAATGAAGAAAGAAGAGAGGAAGAGAATAAAATGAAAAATAAAATAAATACCTCTAATTAGTTGAAATAATTATTTGCCTCCACGAAAATGGTGCCAAATTGAAAGGTGCTGTCATGGGCACTCTCAAATGATTAGTGGTTTTTGGGTACTTAGGTGCAGTAGAGTGGCTAACCAAGGTCGTCTCTCAAAGGATGAAGTAAATTAAAACAACTTCTTAAAGGTATTATAAAAATTAAATAAAAATGAATTAAAACACTACATGAAAGGATGGTTGTGGGGGGTTATTTATTGTTTATAAAACTTGAAGAAGTTTGCTGGAAGAATATTGCATTTTTTTGTATATAATTTTGAAATGAATTTTGATTAAAAAGACGCAACAACAAGATGTTTTTTAGAAAATTTTTTAAACCGTGTAATCGATCTAACTATACCTCTTCATTTAATTATTAATAATTATCATTTAAATAAATATCCAATTAATTATTATCCTCTAATTTTTTAACCCTCGAACCCTATGACTGTTAACTTAACCAAAATGATGAAATTACTTAAACCCTAGGCTTGCTTCGGAACACGCAATCGCAACACCCTGCTTTGATTGTTGTTATAAAGTTAGATTATGGTCAGTGGTTAATTAGAGAACATATATATTCTGTAAATGAAGATGAATTGTGTTTAGGTATTATATTTTAACTATCAAAATTTATCCTATGTGGTCTTGTATTACCGATTAAGATCGCACTCTCACAATTTACACAAAATATCGACCTCGCGTGTTTTTGTCCTAATTGATCAATTGCTTTAATAGTTTATTATAATTAAAAAAAATCCTGGATTATATAAAAAGAATTATAGTATCTCAATTATTCAAAATAATTATATGAAGAGGGTAGAAGATAGATCGATCACTAAGAAAACTACTCTTCCATGGGCGGTGTGGTCATCGTGGAGACGTTTAGCATGAGAAAAGGATTGAAATGGTAGAACCCAATCTAGTCTCCACTCATTATTCCAACCCAATTAGGAAGATTAATATAAGAAGAAAAGGGAAGAACACTGAAGATTAATTGAAGAAAAATTCAAGATACCAACATGAAAGAAAATAATTACAAAGAGGAGGAGGGAGAGGAGAGCCTTTTTGGAAGATATGTTTTCACAAAGCCTTACTTCTTCCAAGAGTTTTGAGGGGATCCCAAGAGACACCTTTTAGGAAAAACCTTCCCAAATCCTCTACCAGACTTCCCAAAGAGTGAAAACCCCCTTTAAATAGAGTTTGTGAGGTCTAGGGTCACATAACGTTTTAAAGTGTGAAATGAAAACTCGCCCAAATATTTTATTCCACGTTGTACCTTATATTTGACCTCTAAAATGCGGGACTTGGTGAGAAATATAGAAGGATGACTTGTGAATAATAATGTCCCAGAGATTCACTCAAAATTTGGGCTCAATCAAAGCCTGGATGAAGAAGATAAAACCCAAATGGTTAAGTGATGTCCAATCTAGATAGTTCAGTCCATTTTTGTCTTCATGGCCCATTTACTCCACTCAAATGCACGATACAGCTCACATGTCCTGAATAGAATTTGTATCCCATTATGTAAAAAACATAGGTAAAAACATTTAATTCAAAATAATTTATAGAAAACTATTTATGCCCAAAATACTACAGTGGATTTTAAAAGTGTAAAACTGGAATTTTCATCATATTTGCAAATGAATGATCTAATCCCAAATATTTCATAATTGAACATATTTAGCATAATGTAAGGAAATTATATAATCTATTATCAATAAAATATTCAATAAAATTGTGTTTTATCATAGAATAAAGAGGAATATGGTCTATAAGGGTTGTATAAGGTGGTCGGATATTCGACCTTTTAGCACCACCTTCCAAAGGTGGTTCATTCCAGGCTTAGGGAGTTGATAGACTGGGACAAGGCCAATATCACCCGAGGTTCTAGGGATGATATGAGGTAATATCTATGCCTTTTAAAAATTATCATCAGTATTTATAGACACATGTGTGAGTCATTTATTCCATTACACTTATCTTGTTTGAGACTTAGTGATTATTGTTGAGCCATTGGCTCGACCCTTGCGGTTGAAAACTCCAACAAGTGGTGACTCAATGATTGCACACTTGTGTCTATAGTGTGATCTAACACTTGGAGGTGAGATTTTTTATGGGATCAATTCATAGAAACAATTAGAACTTTGGAAATCATCTTAGGTATGGACTGGATATCAACAATTCTTGCCCAAATTGACTATTTCATGTTGATAATGCGGTGTTTCCACAACGATGAAATGTGTTTTTTGTTTTTGGGTGTAAAGGAAACTATGGAAGAGAAGGATGGGCACAGACATAGGAGAGTGTAGCCAATTACTCACTATTTGGCTAACATGACTCTTGGATTACTGGATACTTTGGGATATCAGTTTCCTATGATGGTGGTGGAGTATGTGGATGTCTTTTCTAAGGACATTCTAGGTTTACCACTCTAATGGGAGCTCAGATTCTTCATGGACTTGCATCATGGGGTGAAACTAATATTGACACTAGTGTATAAAATGGATCTTCCAGAGCTTTGAGATATGAGGGTGTAGTTGTACTTACATGAGAAGGGCACTATGATACCCAACGTTTCCCCTAGGGGTACCCCCACTTTTGTTCACTAAGAAGGTTAATGGGTGTTTGAAGTAATGCGTGGATTACCGATGATTGAATCAGGTGATCATGAAGAATACGTATCCACATCCATGAATTTATGACCAATTTGATTAGTTGAGGGTGTCAATATGGTTCTCTATGATTGACCTCAGATTAGCAAATCACC
This sequence comes from Viscum album, assembly GCA_963277665.1. Lineage (NCBI taxonomy): Eukaryota > Viridiplantae > Streptophyta > Magnoliopsida > Santalales > Viscaceae > Viscum > Viscum album. The sequence goes on along the minus strand of OY728130.1, from coordinate 1,391,242,712 downwards.
AGCTATAATTATAAAATGGGGATATAAAGAAGAAACCATTTTGTTGTCTCTACAGTCACCATGAGTACTTGGTTACTCCTTTATAAATGATGAATGCCCCAACAGATTCTGGGGACTCAAGAAAAAGATATTTTAACACTTCTTAGACCGATTCATGGTGGTCTTCATTGATGAAATCCTAGTGTATTTGACATTTGGGAAGGAACTTGTGAGACACTCGAGGATGGTCCCAAATAAACTCTGAGAGTACCAGCTTTATAAAAATCTCCTAAAGTGTTATGTTTTTTATTTGAGAGGTCTAATTTTTGGTGCATGTTATCTTAGAGGCTGGAGTAGTAGTGGAATTGATGAAGGTTGAGGTAGTTCTTTCTTGGGATCCACCCAATAGTGTTTCTGAGGTATGGAGTTTTCATGGGTTTGAAGGGTAATATCAAATATTTTTACCCACTTTATCTAGAGTAAAAAACCCTTAATATCTTTGACCAAGAAGTATAATCCTTTCTTATGGATGGAAAGGTGACAGTATAGCTTTCAGGAGCTGAGGAAGAGATTTATGAGCGCTCTAATCATGATATTTATAGAGGAAGTTGTCATGTACATAGTGTTAATAGGTGCATCAACGATCGAACTTGGTTGTGTTTTTATGTAGATAAAATCAGTTATTTCATGTGGTTCACATCATTTGATACAAAATGAGTAGAACTAGTCAACCCATGATATCGATTTAGAAGCATTAGTATTTCCACTGAAGATGTCTATACACTACCTGATGGGAGAGGGTTTATCCTTTACTCTGTCCATAAGAGTATCATATATATCTTCTCATAAAAGGGTCATAACATGAGATAGATGCAATTAATAGAGTTCCTCTAGGAGTATGAATTTGAGAGTGTCTACACTTATGTGAAGGGTATCATGGTTATAAATACTCTTAGCAGGAGATCATATTCTCAGTTGTCAGCTAAGGTGTCAAAGTAGTTAGCCTCATTACAGTTGTCCTTGGTGTACAAGGATGATACTTCATATCTTTATTCGATAGTGGTTATCCCACTAGTTTTACAACATATCAGGGTTTCTCAGAATAAAGATACCTACTGTGAGAATTTATGTGCTTAGATATCCATTAGACATTCTCCTGATAGATATTATGGAGTAGGGGATCATGCTATCATTTTCAGATGATTAATGATGGTAACTTTGACATTGCATGAAGAGGTGATGTAGAAGTTTCATACGTCCACTTTAGTAGTATATCCAAGTGTGTAAAATATGTACTAGGACCTATGATGTCTTATTTGGTTTCCAGGAATGAATAATGGAGTTTCTGAGTTTGTCTATCGATGATACACTTATTAGCAGGTGAAGGATGAGAACTAGGTCAAGTGGGTTTAGATCAAACACTTGAGGTGTTATAGTGTAAGTGGGATGGGATATCCATGGACTTCATGATAGGGATACCATGTACATACAATTTACACAATTCCATCTGGGTGATCATAGAAAAACTCACAAAGTCATCCCACTACTTAGCTATTTGAGATTAGAGTTCAGTAGAGAGATTATGACACTACCACATGCAGGAGATAGTCTGAATCCACGGATTTACCTCCATGATTTTATATGATCATGAAGCTCTCTTAACATCTCAATTATAGAGAGGAATTTAAGAAAAATTTATGACTCAGTTATGATTGAGAATAGTGTTTCACCTTTAGAATGAGATAGAGTGGACCATATAGTTCTTAGAGTACATGTTGTGGTCTTTTATATTTGTCTTTTTCCACAATTTTTAGGACCACATACCCTTGGTGGATTTTGTAAACAACATAAGCTACCATTCCACCATTGATATTGCACAATTTGAGACATAATATGGGAAACCTTGTAGATCACAACATTGTTGGATTATTCCAGATGAATCAGTACTCATGGTCCTAGAGTTGGTGTGAGCTATTATAGAGAAGGTGTAGATCATCCATGAGAGTCTAAGGACTACAAATATCTGTTTGAAGTCTTTTGGAGACTGATGAAGGAGACCTATGGAGGAGGGTGACTATGAGTGCATGAGGGAATCACCTAGATGTTGATTGATGAGATTTTTTTATGGCAACAAGTTATCTCTATGATTGGTTGGTATCTTCTATATAATACACATAGTTGTAAAGTTGGCATACTTCTTAGCTCTACCACTAATGTTAAACTGAGTACACGACATCTTTTATGTGTTGTAGTAGAGGTGGTACGTGCATGACCCCTTTCATGTTATTGACTAGGGTGAGATGTTTGATGATGTTGAAGACACCTTTATAGAGTACCCTAGGGAGATTGAGGATTGGTAGGAGAGGATCCTCCTGGGACGATCAATTCCACTTATGCATGTCCTGTAGATGAATAAGAATATCCATGAGATCACCTGGGAGTAGGTGACCCAAATTTTAGTCGAGTACCCTTATATTTTTTATTAATCATCTCTTTTTTCAAGATAAAAATACTTATGGTGGGGAGAATTTAATTACTTACATTTTTTTGTATTTTTTGGATATTATATAGATTATTGTCGAGACCATGGCTAAGATGGTGTGAAATTCTGAGGCCCGGTGTGCCAGGAATAAATGTTTGAAATATATTAAATATATTAAACAACACACACAAACTTTTTTCATAATTTTTTTAATAAATCCCTAATGGAGACCCAAATAAAAAATTCAAGGGTACCATTGAGTTCTAAATGTGGGTTTTACCCTAGGAGAGACATAATATTTGTGGCATAGGACATTTGTAAAAAATTAATCGTGGACATTAATAAAAAAATAAAAAAATAAATTTATTAGTTTTCTTTATTTTAACTCATCAACTAATTTTTCCTTTTATTATAATGTTATTTGATTTTAACAAGGATTGATGCATAAACCTCATAGATTCAGATGACTATTAGATATCTATCTTGGCGAACGATAATAGATCATGACTAAATCATGGATAGTTGCACCAATAGAGTTTTTGGATCTTGTCAACAATGGAAACACAACCATTCTTCGTAAATGATTTATCCAAACTCCATGTTTGATGTTTTATTGTATGTTTTCTATTATTTTCTTCAGTCATACATGAACATGAATCAATTACAATAACAGAATTGATACACACATTGTCGATATAATTAAATTGATGAAATTATATTTTTTTCATAGAGATTATTTATCTTTATTAATTTGTCTTCTTCTATGAAAACCAATTGAGTCCAAATGAACAAAAAACCAAGGTTTTTTCCTTATATTTTGTGGCTTATGTATTTCTCCCAAATTTATTAATCTGATCATCATTGATATATATTTTGGCTAGTGGATCAACCAGTACCTTGTTTCTGATCATTGTGTTCATGTTCTTCACTATTATTGATCAAAACAGTGGGAACAATGCATGATGGAGGTTGATGTTTGATAATTAATGACAATGGTTGATAGATTGAGTAATAATAATGCCAAATCATATTTTTAATTCACTTTTACCAAGTGACTCATGATGAAACTATAAATGTTGAGAAAGGATGATTGCTAAGAAAATTAAAATTTTGCTTATATGATCTACGATGATGTGAGGCATAGATAACAATAGATATTTAGTTTTCAGCATGGGAAGTGGATCATATGATGTGAGAGGGGATGTAGAAGAGAACCATGTATTATGGAAAATCCTGAGAAACATAACATGTATTTTTTATTACACGCCTGGTGGAGCCTTGTCAGTGGTGGCTATTGTTCAGGATGAAGTTAAGTATCACACGAAATGTGAATCGGTCATACCATGTGACCACACCATGATGGTTCTATATGATCCTCATATAGTTAAAAGACACAATGAGTTAATGGTCAATGACACACCATATACTTAGTCATGAACACAACCATCAGTACACGAGTTGGTACATGAGCATGCCATAGTACAGAAACACGACAAGTGAAACACATGATAGTGCTGGGTAATCTCAAAATGTTGTGTACCCTGCCTACAAACTGTATATTTAGATATTCATTTACCATGTGAGTATTTTCAAAACGGTAAGACTTGGGGATAACTAGACACATCGTGTACCCCTAGTACACACTATATACCCCCTTCAAGTGTTTTTGCTGATCTTAGTTTCCTTAGTTTGGACCAATATTGGTTGAGTGTGTTACCTTTATCCATTCCCTTAAGGGTATAATTTGGAATTACATCCACATCACAATATTATGATCCCTTATAGAGGTCGAGTCTTTGATAATGTTCTGGTGTCCCTCTGCGAGATTGGAGTGCGATCTTCAATCATCTTTCTTCCATATGATGTGTTTTTTAAATCATGGTGAACTCCTTGAGATAGGAATTGATCCTCTATCTAGAAGTTCATATCAATAGGGTTTGTGGTATCTTTCTCATAGATTCCCCTACATCGTGGGTTGATCTAGATTTGGTTCATGGTATCTCCCATTGGTTCTAGGAATGACCCTCTATTTGAGTATCATGGTCTTCTTAGACAAGTGTGTTTTCTTGGGCAAGGTGGAATAATATGGAAATCTTCAACGGGTATCTTTGTTTGTAGCATGGCTCATGGATTGGATTATACCAGAATGAGCATTTATTTGAGAAGAATCATGTGGCTAGAAATTGGTATTAGACAATTGGTGGTGTGGTGTCTTTCTTGATTATATCAGGTAGTTTCTATTACACAATGATTGTGATATATTTTATTGGGATAACTATACTTTGTGATTAATTTTTAGTGTTTTATGGGGGTCCTAATGAGTGCTGTTATAGTCACCCCCGTATGGGCTTTTCCCACACATGTCATGTATGATGTACAGGACATACTATTTGATGACGTCCTGGGAGGACATAGAGTCGGTGGAGCATAGTTGTATCTTGATAGACCAATATGGTTAATGGGATCTTACATTAGACTTTAGTCCTTTCCCTTATATAAATTTTGTACGCTTTACAGTTGTTCGATGTGCATGTATTTGGACCGTTTTCCGCTAATAGATCATTATTTTCATACACTGTTGTGGTATCTTAGATGTATTCATGAATTGGTTTTAGTTATTTTACATTTCAACATTGTGTGGGCTTGGAGATGTGTTCATGTTATGATTTACTTTTTCCCAATGCTTCTCATTTGTTAGATATTCCTACTCATTGATGTTTTTCAGCCCATGACTTTTTGGATGTGGGATTGGGGTAGTCACGAATCAGACCTCAGTGGGTTAGATCATGACTCCCTTTCTTATGTATCATTTCCTTATGGTATAAAGAAAACATTTAATTATGGTATATCTATAAAGATTACTACGTGGAATGAAATTTTTAAAAAACATTTATGATATTTCAAAAATTATGAATACTAAGTTCTAATATTCCAAAGTAACTAAATGGTTATGGTTCTCCGGTGTTTGTATATTTAATGTATGAAATACTCATCTACAACACGTAATATCAATTTCTGAGAAGCTTTGGTATCTAGGGTTGGGATTAGAGGAAATGATTAGTAAATTTTTAGAAACTAGGAAGATAAGACTTTAGAGAAATACGTAGGGATATTTCCAACGAAATTTCATGGTATGACTCTATGGATAAGTCAAAGGATGATTTAAATTTTAGGAAAATTCACTAGAAGATTTGTAAAGGATACAACTAGTGGTTTATAAAAAATTACATCCATTTTTGGACACTAAAAGTAGATGTTGATCTGGCATAAAGGTACCTAGGTGTAATAAAATCTATTGGGAATATTGATCTGAAATCGATTGTCACCTGGTTCCTAACAACAATACATGTTGCACAATATGTTTGACACTCCCAAGGGACATTCTTTAGAAATTAACAAAACTCATTACAAACCCTTATAAAGGAATTAAATAGATAATGACTATGAATGACATAGGATAAACATAAAGTGTCATAAACTAAATATAATGGGGTCAAGATTTATATGTTTTAGATGTGACTTTCATGACCCTTGGTTTCCCATTATAACTAGTGTTTCTCACAGTAGGTTTTTTTGGTTTTAGACAATTTCGGGAACATAAAGGGATCATGTTAACACTGAATCTGATGTATTATTTGATGACTATGAAAAACCTAATTGTATAATGATTTGAGTAATGAATATTGTAACCATGCTAAATCATTTTTCATGGAACATGATTAAAATCATCTACCTTAACCAACTATTAGACTCACTAAAGAATAGAATAAAATAGTTTTATGAGAGTTTGAGAAGTGGAGACCATGGGGGAATGGATATTTAGTTTCCTTTGTGTTAAGAATGTGGCAAGAAACAACCAAGTGGATTTTTTATGGGAATATGATGATTTTTTAACTGTTGAAAATAAGGACACAAACTAAATAACAACAAAGGGATAATTAAAAGTTTGTTTAATTAAATGGATGAGAATAATTACCTCTTTAAGTTATTTTGACTGTGGAATGTTTTAAATGTGGAAAGTATGGGAATTATGTGAATCAGTGTCCAAAGGGTAAATTTCATGAATAAAATCTACAAGTTTGTATGATTAATGGTTATATTACTAATGGTGAAGATACTGAAAATGAAATATTAAAGGAACAAGTATCAAGGAATTAAAGGATGAAGCCTTGTTAATGGTGTATGAAAAAAGTGTGATTATTAATGTATTTATGTATTGGTATCCAAAGAATTAATTTTTTATCCATTGTATTTTGATTATTAGAGTCACAAAACAACGATGAGTTGTTCCATTGTAGTTTTTCAATATGCAGTTTCAAGAATATGTTAAATGGAATTGATGGACTAGTAAAGTTATTTAATGGAAAGGTAATCTTTTGATTAACAAAATATGAACCTTAATATGTTTCCAAAGTTAATAAAATGTTATTTTGTTTCGATAAATAGATGATTGATATGGATAAAGTAAATTTGAGAGTATTTATGACCCCATAAAAGAGAATGGTTTTTTGGAAATGTGAGTGATGTTATCATTGCTGGATTTTACAACATTACTGGGTCTATGAAATATATTCAATAATACATGGTTTTATTCATGGGCTGAGGAGGAATTAATGTTTTCAATGTAGTTTTATGGTAAATCATGTAATTACCACAATTCAAGAGAATTCATGATGAAGGTATTCACATGTTTCGTATGTGAAAATCAAGAAACACTTTATGATATTTTGGGATTAATGTTAATATGATTCTGAGAAATTTAGTTACCTAATTCTCAATGATTTGGATTTTAATCTTTTGGAGGGTTCATAAGAAAATCCATTTATGAAATGGTTTACATTGAAATTTTGATGAGGCTTTATATATTAATGTATTTCTTCACCATATGAATATTTATCCATATTGGATAACCTATGCGAACAATTTTGTTAGGATGATATCAAAAAGATAGATAGAATTAATTATAATTCTATTTATGAATCTTTGGATCCATTAGTAATTGAGGCACAAAAAGTTAACATTAATTTATTGGATTAATATATAAAGTAGAAATTGATCAAGGAAAAAACAATGGATGACATTTTTTTATGAAATGGATTAAAATAAAGTATATATTCTTGAAAAAATTATTCAACTTTTGGAAAATTATAATAAAATAAAATGTTGTCCTGTTATCATCATTTTTTATGATAGGAATGACCTTTTCACACCTATTTGGTTTATGGATTTTTTGTCGTTATATTTATCTTATCCATGTTCTCTATCACACTCAATCAATATTTAGGTGTTATTTTTCTCTTCTTTGTCCATGTTTTCACTTCCAACTGATGTTCTATTATTTGGAAACCTTTTATGTGTTATTATAGATGACATTCAAAGATCCATTTATCTTTTTAAAGAGGATGTTTTATGAAACTGTTTTAATGTTTTGTATAATATGAAGGAATTTTCAAATGAAAAACCTTTGATTATTGAGATAAATTTTTAATGTGAAATTGATTTTAAGTGTGGTAGAATGTAACACAATAATATTTTGTGTTTTTTCAATTAATGTTAATATTTTCTATATATTTTTCATTACATGAAACACTGAGTTTATCTTGCATTACATGAAACACTGAATATATTTTTTTTGTAAAAAATACAGAGTTTATCTTGTGTTACATTCAATAACAACAACATTCATTACATGCGACACCAAGTTTCATCAAACCATGAAATATTATTATTTTAAATATGACTATTATAACCTATCTATTAAATAGGGGTAGTAATAGTATAAAATAATTAAAGAAATATACATATAAATTTATGATTCAATCTAAATTTATATATATATATTATTTTTAAATAATAATGGAATTTTTAGTAGAGTAATTATATTCTTCAAAAATATGTCTTATTAAAAAATGATTTTTATTAACTTTTATGAGAAAATATTACGAATAATTTATAAAGATTTTATAAAATTTATTTAAAAAAATGAACTTAATTTAAGAAATAATAAAATCAAAACTATGTTATTATGAAAATTTTGTATTTTACATAAAATATTGATTTTTCATTTTATAGAGAAAAATTCTGATTTTTGGAAAAGTACTATTAATTGTCAATAAATTAAGTAATTTTTAATTTTCATTTATTTTTTAGAGTAAAATTTTTTACTTTTATTAAAATTTATGCCACTTAATTACTTTTGATTGAAATTTATATTTAATTTTAGTATACGTTTATTTTTGGGTTTGAAAAGGGGTTTTTATGAAAACTACTTTAATATGCATAATGTTTATAGTTTTTAATTAATTAATATAGTACATAATGTGGAATGTTTTAAATTAAATTTATAGATTATATATCAACGAATTTTAATGGACATTCTTTCAATTACTATATTTAGACATAGAGTTAATATAAAATCATCTTAATACTAACAAATACATTTATAAAAAAACCCACTATTCTTGTTATATCTGTGGGTTTTGTTGTGAATTTAATTTTCCACTATTTTATAAAATTTATTTGAAAAAATAAAATTAATTTTTTGAATCATTATTTCAATATTATATTAGAGTTATTTTTTATGATTTTCTCAAATGATTAATTTTTTTATCAATATTTTAACTTAAATTATTTATAAATATAAATTATAATTTAAATTGGTTTTAAAGTAAAAATAGTTCCATTATTTATATATTAATACAATTTAGTTCATTATAATCAATTTAATATTGAAATTGAATATAATTGTTTTTTGAATATTTCAAAATTTTCTCTTTTAAAACCCACATTCTCATCACATCTACAAGATTAATTTTAAATTATAATTTTCCACTTCTTTGAATGGAATTATAAAAAATGGATTAAATATTTGTAATAATTAAAATCTATCTTATATAATATGGTAAACGTGATTTTTTACCAATATTAATTATAAAAATAGTGAAAAGTATATTTCTTATCTAACCATTTTCATTTAATTTATTCTTCCAACTTCTTCAAATATTATTCAACCAAGATGAAATAAAAAATTAATTATATTCCATAATGTTATTATTATTATAGTATAACAATTTTTAATATACTTAACCATATATGAAAAAATAAATCATCACTCATGCATACATGTGAACTACCACATCACGAGAGGATGTATTTCATTTTTCATCACCAACTCTTAGGATCAGTCATAATAATGGATAACAATGATAAAATATTAAATATATGATATAAATTTAACTCTTTAGTGGTATGTAAACATTATACATATTTTCTTTCCATTCAAAGAAAAATAAATACATTACTCGAGTGTACATGCAGACTACCTCCACGTGAACTGATGTATTTTTTTTCTTCATCACCACACATAGAATACATATATAGGTATATTTATAGTAATAATATTATAATAATTCTATAATCATAATTATGTAATTATAAAATGATAGTTACCTTTTTTTCCTTATGTTCTTTGAAAAATGAAAACATTACTTATAACGATCCATACTTTACATACATGGTTATTTCTTTAGAATTGAAGCATACTTATTATAATATATAACAAAACCATGATAGGACCGTATAGGTATAGTGTCTTTAGAAACTGGGAAACATAAACTACTGGTTCAAAAATCATCTACATTGTATCCCATTTATTTCATCATATCTAGAGTCCCTTTTGGAATATCCTACTTAATACCCTTCTTCCTGGCCTGAGGAAAAGAAAACATACAAAAGGGTGAGATCAAATGCTCAGTAAGGGTAAACAAAAAAATATCAATCATATCATATTCATAAGAACATAAAATATTGAAAATATTAACCTGAAAAAGAGATAATAATATCATAACATGAGATAAATGATAGTAGTGAAATATTATCCCAATAATCATAAATTAAACATGAGACTTTGTGGCGTACACACACAATAATAGAAAATCATTTCATATTAGTCAAGACTCTTTTCCAAGACCATCATAGTGGACAAAGTCCATTACTGAACCGAGTTCACTCCTCGTTCCAGTCCTGTATCACTGAATCAGATTAACTTGTCGTTCCAGCCATGTCTATCTCATGAGATATAAATCTTTACCCAATGAATTGGAGGGAGATATAGGTCCCACCCATCTCATAATTAAACCATTCTTATGTGTTCCACAACATCATAAAGCATATATCATAGCATAACCCATGTAATAAAAATGGGATACTTAAACTTCATTCCATCATAAAATAATCCATGTAAGATAAAGGGACTTCATAAAAATAATTTCATCATAACATAATCAAATCAATGTAAAAATAGGGATAGAAACAGAGCCCTATATTATCTTAGATGGAAATAATTTTGATAAAACACTTGAACTCCATTCTTGAGGAAAATATCCTTTCTACTTCAAAAACATTTTCCCTTTCTTAACATGTCATACAATTTTATACTAAAAGTAGTTAATTAAAAATAAACTTGAAAACTTGTTAAGGAATATTCATAGAAATAATTTTCTATGAAATCATAAATATCCATTCATACCGTATAAGTTAAAAAAACATTATTCTCGTACTTTGGCCGGAAAAGTCAAAAAGTACCTCGTACTAAAAAAGAAAAAAGATTCCTTTCATATCTTTTAATAAAAACTCACCAATGGGTAAAATTGGATTTAAAAAATTGTAGGACGATATAAATAATATTACATATTGACCAAACATGGATTTGGATGATAAATATGCCCTAGTAATTTCCGAAGTATAAACAATCTCGGACAAAAATTGAGATTGCGAGATTTTCCCTTAACTTACGTCTGATATGGTTCATATGTATCCAAAACTCTAGTATAATGTTTTAAATAATGTCACTGACTTATTACAGAATCATATTCACTGTTATGATATCATATATGGTCATATTCTTATCTTCTTATTAATAATATTTCATTGCTACTTGTTATTCGGGTGTTCATTGCATTATGTTCTTATGCATATTTTATCAAATAAATTCTTCTTATTCTTTTTAGGTTATAGATAAATCATTTAAATAATGGTATTATTATAATATATATCATATTTTTTCCTTAAATTCATTTATATAATCATTATTCAATGAAGATAATGTAAAACGAGTCGCATCACATCGTTGAGACGATAGGCCGTACATACGCACGAGCGATGATATCATTCCCATGATCGTGGAATTGTATTGAAGTGTATGTATAATATTTAAGAATAAATATATCTTCACAATAATAATATATAGTTATTCTTCAAACCATTATACCCATCCAAGTATGGTGGTGATGGAAAACAAATTACACTACGGCGTGGAGAAGATATAATGCACGTACGCACGCACGATGATTTCGTTTTCCGTAGGATAGATAGAAGGTGAAATATGGTTGTTTCATATTTATAATAACATATCAGTATATTAGTGATAATTATGTTATTACTTCATAATGAAACAACTAAAGAAGAGGAAGTAGAAGAAGAAATAAATTTGAAGGAATCGATAACGGATATTACCTCTTGTTCGACATGCCTCTTTAAAACTTCCTCTTAGGGCACTAAAATTTGTCTTTGAAGAAGACCAGGAAATATAGTATATTTCTAGGGAAGTTGAGAAGGTAAATGGGCAGGGTTTGGACAATATTTAAGGCTCAAAATTGTGTGAGGAGGAGATGGAGGAGGTGCCCTTTTTTAAGGGAGGAGAGGGGGCACCTTTAGAAAAACATAAACTATTATTTTATAATAAAGTCATATTCGGTTTTTAATAGCTCAAAATTGATTTATGTTAAATCTATGGTGGAGATGGGTCGAAATACTCTCGACCAATAAGTTTTAGACAATTTTAGGTTACTATTTTAACCTTATCATTTAGATTTAACTCTATGTTAAATAATTTAACTTTTACTGTTTCTTCTTGTTTTCATAAACTATATGGTTAATAAACTTACTATAACAAACCAAAAAAACCCCAAGTGGTTCATTATTAATATATATAACCTTATCTAAGTCATTTGGCTGAACGATAGATTTTTAAAAATACAATAACAATCAATAATATAATATTTGTTTTAAAAACTATTTTATGTCAATTTTGACACTATTTGGTAGTTGATTTTTGTGAAAATCATAACAGCATTATTAGTTCTAAAAAAGTTAATTAAATTCATAATAACATGTCACATTAACCTATAAAATTAGTGGTATTCATAAAAAGTCTCAAATTGCATTTATTTGGGTATTTCTAATATCAATTATTTTAATATTTCATTAATTAGGTAATTACTACATCACCATTGTGTCATAAATAAATTAAATTATTTAATGTCTAAAAATTATAAATAAATTAACATTAGGTAGAAAATATTTTTATCTCTCCAATTAATATTTATAGTCTAATTTATCTTATTTATAACCCTATATTAAAAATGTTTTAGTTATTAAACTTTGATTTTAACTATTTTAACTCTTCTTTAAATAAAATAATAATAAGTGTCCAAATCTAATCCATGTGGACCTAAATGGTCATATTTTAATCCTAAGGTTATTTTTGGTCGAATTAAACTTATCTAATAGAATTTGGACATGAGTTAGGGTAATAATAATATCATTTTTACCATTAATTACCCTATTTATTTTTAACCGTGGTAAATAAAAGTTAAACGTTTATATTCACAAAAAATTATTTTTATCTTATTGAACCACATTTTACTCCTTGATATTAACCATGTCTCTCAGATTTTCGAAATTCAACTCACAGAAGCGGTAAAATTAAGTTTTATGTACAATTGAAAATGCTCCCAGGAGGTGGGTAAAAGACGGTAAAAGGTTCAAATTTCTTTTTATGTATCTGTATTATTATAAAATTACTCCAATTAATTACATTGAACTTATATAAGTATTATGTATCTATTTTGAGCTAAAATAAATTTAAATAAAAAAATTATTATTTAAATAAAAAGTCGGTTTTAACCAATAACTCAGTGTTTTCACTATTCATCAAAAATTGAAAGTTTTCAGAAAAATACAAATAATTCACCCTAGGCTAATTTTGATATTTTGAATCAAAAAATGAAGTCCACTTTGAAAGATAAAATTTATAAAATTTCAAAAAATGGGTATTACTATTCATAATGGCTAGTTTATATAATATTTTAATAACATATCGTTGTTTAGCGAAACATTGTATTACGTACAACATAAGCTATCGAGGAAGTTTATCTTGCGTGTAACGCAAGACAAGATAGTGTTGTGTGTAGTGAAAGATTACTTTGGTGACGTATATAACAAAAAAACAAAATACTTCTCATCAAATCTCAGGTGTTACATTCTACCCCCCTTAAAATGAATTTCGCCCTCAAAATTCATCACTTTGAAACAAAAAGATGAGGATACCTCTCCCTAATCATATCCTTAAGTTCCCATGTAGCTTCTTCTAATTGGTGGTTCCTCCATAAAACTTTTACCAAGTGAGTGGTATTGTTTTCTAGAACTTTTTCGCTACGATCCAGATTCTCTATCGGTTGTTCGTTATAAGAAAGATCTTGCTCCAGCGGTACAACTTCTGAGTTTAGTACATGTGAAGGATCGGGTATGTAATTTCTCAGGAGAGATACATGGAACACATCGTGAACTTGAGAGAGATTCGGTGGAAGTTCCAATCGGTATGCTACCATCCCAACACGATCCAGTATTTTGAAAGGACCAATATACCTAGGGCTAAACTTTCCCTTCATTCCAAATCTCATTACTCTCTTCCAAGGAGATATTCTTAAGAACACTTTATCACCCAATTCAAAATCTAGGTCTTTTCTTCGGTTGTCGACATAACATTTTTTTCAACTCTGAGCTGCTCTTATGTGTTGTTGAATAGATATGTCCTTTTTTGCCATCTCATCAACAAGATCAGTTCAGAATAGTTTTCTTTCCCCAACTTCATCCCAGCAAGTTTGAGTTCTGCGTTTCGTTCCATAGAGATCTTCATAAAGAGACATCTAAATACTGGAGTGAAATATATTATTATAAGAAAATTCCACCAAAGGTAGGTGTTGATCCCAACCACCTTTAAAATCTATAGAGAAATCTCTCAACATGTCTTCCAGAGTTTGAATTGTCCTCTCAGACTGACCATATGTCTAAGGATGATAAGCAGTGCTGAAACTCAACTCTGTATCTAGTGTATGCTGAAGACTTCGCCAAAACATCGAGGTAAACCTCGGATCCCGATTAGATATAATCGAAAGTGGTACTCCAAGTAATCTTACCACTTCCTTTACATATATCCTGGAAAGCTGATCCAGAGAGAAATCTTCTCTAATAGCAATGAAGAGTGCCGACTTCGTAAGACGATCAACTATGACCCATATAGCATTATTGCCTTTGGATGTTTTAGGAAGTCTGGTGACAAAGTCCATAGTGATGTTTTCCCATTTCCATTCAGGTATGGGTAATGGTTTTAACATTCCCTTAGACTTATGTCCCCATCTTTAACTTTCTGACAAACCAAGCATCGAGAGATATATTCAGCAACATCTTTTTTCATACCATCACACCAGAAGTACTCTTTTAGGTCCCTATACATCTTCGTGCTTCTAGGATGAATAGAAAATGAAGAACTATGAGCCTCATCTAGAAGATCATTCTTTAATTATGGGATGGGAGAAACACAAACCTGATTCCTAACCCTTATTATCCCATCACAATGAAGGTTGAATTCAGGAACATTTCTCACCTTCTTTTGTAACTCTACATCTTCTTTTTGTGCCTATTTAATCTTCACATGTAAATATGGTTGAAAATTCATTTGAGAAAGATAAGATTTTTCCCCTTCCATTATAATTCCAAGATCCATTCTTTGTTAATCCATAAATATTGGATCTTTTTTGATCCTTATCATGGAAAATCTAGCATGGTCTTATCGACTTAATGCATCTACCACCTTGTTTTCTTTCCCAGGGTGATAATGAATTGAGAAGTCATAGTCCTTAATCAACTCCAACCATATTCTTTGGGGCATATTCATCTCCTTTTTTGTGAAAATATAATTTAAACATTTATGATTAGTATAAATATCACACCTTCCACCATAAAGATAATGCCTCCATATTTTTAATGCAAAGATTACCGCGGCTAACTCCAAATCTTGTGTTGGGTAATTTTGCTCATGGATTTTCAACTGTCATGAGGCATAAGCTATCACCATATCATTTTTCATGATAACACACCCCAGTCCCTGCTTGGATGCATCACTATAGATCACAAACCTTTCTCCAATACACGGTAGTGTGAGCACAGGTTCACTGGATAACCTTCATTTTAACCCTTTGAGATCCTCTTCACACTCCTCCGTCCAAACGAACTTAGCTCCTTTTCAAGTCAACCTAGTGAGAGGATTAGATAATCATGAAAAATATTTCACAAAACGTTGATAATATCTATCCAAACCAAGAAAAAATCGGATCTCATTTACTGTTGTTGGTCTCGACCATATTTCGATAACCTCTGTTTTTGATGGATCCACAGATATCCCCTCTTTTGAGATTATGTAACCCAAAAATGGAACTTTTTGAAGCCCAAATTCACACTTGGTATATTTGGCATAAATATTCTCCTTTATTAGGGTCTTTAATACAATTCTCAAGTGATTTTAATGTTCTTCCTTGCTCTTTTAATATACAAGAATATCATCTATAAAGACTACCACAAACTGATCACGATAGTCTCTAAAGAATCTATTCATTAGATCTATGAAGATAACAGGGGCATTATTAAGACCAAATGGAATCACTAAAAATTAATAGTGTACATACCTTGTATGGACAGCCGTCTTTGGAATATCCTCCTTTTTGACCCTTAATTGATGATACCCTAAACGGAGATCATTCTTGGAAAATTTTGATCTCCGTGTAGTTGGACAAATAAGTCATCAATGCAAGGGAGAGGATATTTGTTCTTGATAATGATCTTGTTATGTTCTCGATAATCAATGTAGAGTCTCATTGATCTATCTTTCTTCTTAACGAACAAAACAGCTTCTCCCCAAGGAAATGCACTAGGGCATATGAATCCCTTATAAATATTCTCTTGGAGTTGCTTCTTCAATTCCTACAACTCAATTGGGGCCATTCTATAAGGTGTCTTTGAAATGGGCATAACACCCGGTATGATTTATATTGAAAACCCAACTTCATGATTTGGTGGAAGACCAGACAATTCCTCTATAAAGACATCATCAAACTTTTGTACAATGGGTGTATTCGTAATCATGAGTTTCTCTCCAACCATTTGAGATAAATAACATTACTTTATTGGAATCGAGAACCATAAGATGGATGAAATTTTCACTTGAAGGTTATATTCATCCTTGCATCGATAGATGATAGTAGATTGTTCGAGAATATTAAATGTGATTTCCCTTCTTTGGAAATTGATATGAGATCCGTATAAGGAAAGCCAATCCATGCTAATAATCACATCAAATTCAACTATAGGAAGGATCACAAGGTTTTCAGGAAGCACTTTACCAAAAACTTCAATCGGAGAAGAATTGTAAACTTTTGATGCGACTGTTGTGCCATTAGGGGTTGTCATAGCTAACTCAATATCTAACTGCTGAGGTAATATAGCGATACCCATAGAAAATTCTTCAGAAATAAAAGAGTGGGTGGATCTAGAATCAAATAAAACATTTGCTACTTTAGAGTGGATAGTAAGTGTACCTTTCACCACTTCGTTATCATACTCCACATCGCCGATAGAAATTGCATGTGACTTTCCTTTGTCTTTGGCCTTAAGAGTTTGTTGACGGTGATCATCATCAGCAACCCTTGGATTAGGGAATTGATTGAAATAATGCCCCATTTCCTTGCACATGAAACATTGAAGTGTAGGAGGTTCATTCTCTATATCCCTTTATTTGTTCGCATCATTAGACATCTTCTTCCCATTATATCGATATTCAACTACCCAATGACCATCTTTTCCACACTTAAAACATTTACTTGTCTATTTAAGAAAATTACCTCCTTGTTTCTTTCCAAACATTGAGCATAAGGGAGAACTCATCTTCTTTTCAGTGTGGTCTTTCGATTTTCCTTTGAAATCCATTGTCCTCTTCTTATCAAACCCATATGATTGATGGGTTACTCCAATCTCCATCTGAACCTTGAGAGAACATCGAACAATTTCCTCGTAGCTATTGAAGTCACTTATGGATAACGCCCTTCGAAGACATGGTTTTATGCCACTAAAAAATCGATCGATCTTACTCTCAGGTTGGATAATAATTCTAGAAGTGTAACTTGCAAGTCTTGTAAAATTGGCTTCATAGGTACCAACAGATTCATCATCCTTTTACTTCAGTTCAAGAAACTCCTTCTCCATCTTTTTTCGAAGAATACGAGGGATGTACTTATTGAAAAATAAGTTCTTGAACTCGTCCCATTCCATGGACTCAATTTCATCCCTTTGCCTCGTATTCTTAATAAGATTCCACCATTGATCAGCTTCACCTTCCAAATGATATAATGCTAAAATGACTTTATCATGTTTCTAACATTTTAGAAATTAAAATATCTTTTCAGAAGTACTGATCCATTGTTCAACCACTAATGGATCAGAAGGCCCATTTAATGAAGGTGGATGCTACCTCATGAAGGATTCAACAGAATTTTGCTCCTTCCTTTGCTCCTTTGGAAGTCCTGCATGATTCATAGCTTGAGAATGTTGTGTGAGCATTGCTACAAGATCTTTCATTCCAGCTCCAATAACATTTGGTTGCTCAGGGGGATAATCATTGCATTGCCTGTCGCATTCAACATTAACATGGTTCCTTTGGGTTCCAGCCATTGACTGAAACCAAGAAGCATAGTGTGAGAAACACAAATCATAACAGTAAAGAAACATAATCAGTAATAAAATTTCACACTTTAGTTCTTATCATATGTTACTCATGACCATTTATAAAACACTAATATTGTGTTCTATGTTTAGAAATATCCTTAGAGTTTTTACTAAGGCTTTCACATCCTATTTTCCAATGGTTGACTATAACCTCCCTCTGATACCAACTATAACGACCCATAGTTTACAGACATGGTTATTACCTTAGAATTGAAGCATATGTATTACAATATATAACAAAACCATGATAGGACAATATAGGTATAGTGTCTTTAGAAACTAGGAAACATAAACAACTGGTTCATAAATCATCTACATTGTCTCCCGTTTATTTCATCATATCTAGACTCCCTTTTGGCATATCCTACTTAATACCCTTCTTCCAGACAGAGGGAAAAGAAAACATACAAAAGGGTGAGTTCAAATGCTCAGTAAGGGTAAAAAAAATAAATATGAATCATATAATATTCATAAGAACATAACATTTTGAAAATATTAACCTGCAAAAGAGATCATAATATCATAACATGGGATAAATCATAGTAGTGAAATGTAATACCAATAATCATAACATAAAACATGAAACTTTGTGGCATACATACACAATCATATAAAATCATTTCATATTAGTCAAGGCTCTTTTACAAGACCACCATAGCAGACAAAGTCCATTACTGAACTGAGTTCACTCCTCGTTCCAGTCTTTTATCACTGAACCAGATTAACTGGTCGTTCCAGCCATGTCTATCTCATGAGATATAAATATTTACCCAATGAATTAGAGGGAGATATAGGTCCCACCCATCTTATTATGAAACTATTATTATGTGTGCCACAAAATCATAAATCATATATCATAGCATAACCCATGTAATAAAAGTGGGATTCTTAAACTTCATTCCATCATAACATAATCCATGTAAGATAAAAGGACTTCATAAAAATAATTCCATCATAACATAATCAAATCAATGTAAAAATAGGGATAGAAACATAACCCTATATTATCTTAGATGAAAAATAATTTTGATAAAACACTTGAACTCCATTCTTGAGGAAAATATCCTTTCTACTTCAAAAACATTTTTCCTTTCTTAACGTGTCATAAAATTTTAAACTAAAAGTAGTTAATTAAAAATAAACATGAAAACTTGTAAAGGATGATTCTTAGAAATAATGTTCTATGAAATCATAAAAATCCATTCATTTTTTATAAGTTAAAAAAACCTTCTTCTCATACTTTGGCCGGAAAAGTCAAAAATTACCTCGTACTAAAAACGAAAAAAGATTCCTTTCATATATTTGACTAAAAAATCACCAATGGGTAAAATTGGATTTAAAAAATTGTATAAGGATAGAAATAATATTACATATTTACAAAACATGTATGTGGATGATAAATATGCCCCAATAATTTCCGAAGTATAAACAATCTCGGATAAAAATTAAGATTATGAGATTTTCCCTTACCTTAGGTCCGATATGATTCATACATATCTGAAACTCTTGTACAATGATTTAAATAATGTCATTGACTTATTACAGAATCATATTCATTGTTATGATATCATATATGGTCATATTCTTATCTTCTTATTAATAATAGTTCATTGCTACTTGTTATTCCGGTGTTCATTAATTTATGTTCTTATGCGTGTTTTGTCGAATAAATTATTATTATTCTTTTTAGGTTATAGATACATCATTTACAGAATTTTATTACTATAATATATATCATATTTATTCATTAAATTAATTTATATAATCATTATTCAATTAAGATCATGTAAAATGAGTCGCATCACATCGTGGAGATGGTAGGCCATACGTACGCACGAGCGATGATATTGTTCCCATGATCGTGGAATTATATTGAAGTGTATGTATACTATTTCAGAATCAAAATAACTTCACAATAAAAATATATAGTTATTATTTACACCATTATACCCTTCCAAGTAAGGTGGTGGTGGAAAGCAGATTACACTACGACGTGGAGACGATATTCCGTACGTACGCACGCGTAGTGATTTCATTTTCCGTAGGATAGATAGAAGGTGAAATATGGTTGTTTCATATTTATAATAACATATAATTATATTAGTGATACTGATGTTATTACTTCATAATGAAACAACTAAATAAGAGGAAGTATAAGAAGAAATAAATTTGCAGGAATCGGTAATAGATATTACCTCTTCTTCGACACGCCTCTTTGAATCTTCCTCTTAGGGCACAAACATTTGTCTTTGAAGAAGACCAGGACATCTAGTATGTTTCTATGGATGTTGATATGGGATATGGGCAGGGTTTGTCCAATATTTGAGGCTCAAAATTGTGTGAGGAGGAGAGGGAGGAGGTGCACTTTTATAAGGGAGGAGAGGGGCACCTTTAGAAAAACATAAAATATTATTTTATAATAAATTCATATTTGGTTTTTAATAGCTCCAAATTGATTTATTTCAAATATATGGTGGATATGGGTAGATATACTCTCAACCAATAAGTTTGAGACAAGTATAGGTTACTATTTCAACCTTATCATTTAGATTTAACTCTATGCTAAATAATTTAACTTTTACTGTTTCTTCTTGTTTTCTTACAGTATATGGTTAATGAACTTACCATAACAAGAAACAAGAACCCAAAGTGGTTAATTATTAATATATATAACCTTATATAAGTAATTTGGCCCAGCCATATATTTTTAGGAATAAAATAACAATCAATAATATAATATTTGTTTTAAAAACTATTTTATGTCAATTTTGACAGTATTTGGTAATTTATATTTGTGAAAATCATAACAACATGATTAGTTCTAATAAAGTTAATTAAATAAATAATAACATGTCATATTAACCTATAAAATTATTGGAATTAATAAAAAGTCTCAAATTACTTTTATTTGGGTATTTATAATATCAATTATTTTAATATTTCATTAATTAGGTAATTACTGCATCACCATTGTGTCATAAATAAATTAAATTATTTAATATATAAAAAATATAAATAAATTAAAATTAGGTATAAATTGTTTTTATCTTTATAATGAATATTTATAATCGAATTTGTCTTATGTATAACCCTATATTAAAAATGTTTTAGTTATTAAACTTTGATTTTAACTATTTAAACTCTTCTTTAAATAAAATAATAAAAAGTGTCCCAACCTAATTAAAGTGGACCTAAATGGTCATATTTTATTTCTAAGTTTATTTTTGGTCGAATTAAACTTATCCAATAGAATTAGGACATGTGTTAGGGTAATAATAATATCATCTTTACCTTTAATTACCCTATTTACTTTTAACTGTGGTAAGTAAAAGTAAAAAGTTACTATTCACCAAAAAATATTTTTATCTTATTAAACTAAATTTTATTACTTGATATTAACCATGTCTCTTGGATTTTTTAAATTAAACTCACAGAAGCGGTAAAATTATGTTTTATGTACAATTGCAAATGCTCCTAGGAGGTCGGTAAAAGATGGTAAAAAGTTCAATAAAATTTTTATTTATCTATATTATTATAAAATTACTCCAATGAATTACATTGAACTTATATAGGTATTATGTATATATTTTGAACTAAAATAAATTTAAATAAAAAATGATTATTTAAATAAAGAGTCGGTTTTATCCAATAACTCAGTTTTTTCACTATTCATCAAAAATTGGAAGTTTTCGGAAAAATACCAAAAATTCACCCCAGGCTAATTTCGATAATCTGAATCAAAAAATTAAGTCCATTTTGAAAGGTAAAATTTATAAAATTTCAAAAAGTGGGTATTACTATACATAACTGCTAGTTTATATAATATTTTAATAACATATCGTTGTTTAGCGAAACTCGGCATTGCATACAACTTAAGTTGTCGAGGAAGGTAGATCTTGCGTGTAATGCAAGCCAAGAAAGTGTTGTGTGTAGTAAAAAATTCCTTTGGTTATGTATATTACATAAAAACAAAATATTTCTCATAAAATATCGGGTGTTACATTACTCATGCGTATGTATGGCATACCGTCTGCATGATTGTAACATAATTCATTTTTCATAACCCTATTAAATAGTTTGTTATAAAAGGTTAAATAATGTATAAAAATACTAAATATAACATTATTAATATTATTTAAATGTTATAATCATGATCAATTTAAAAAAATTCAACATACCTAAGCCATTTTGGACATTTGAACAAAACATCCTAAAAACATTAAAAGTAAATTTAACTAATTAAATAATTAATTATAAAAATGTTTTAATTGAAATAAAAGTAAAAATAAAAATGGAAAATGTGTTTGAAAAATTAAATAATTAACATAATCATACTACTAAAAAAGTGAAAAAATCTATGTAAAAACACAGACTCATGGTAAGGGACACATTATATTAAAACCATGCTTTAAAGATCTATTTCCTAAATCTCTATCTTCAATGTCCATATATATAAAATTATTTTATAAATGTATGTATATAGACATAAATAAATTAAAAATGATTTTTTTTTTATTTTTAAATTCTATAAATGGTTTTGAAGAGAAATATTTTTATGCATTTTATATAGAATGTTCTGACAAAAGAAAAAACGAATGTTTCATTTTAAATTATACGACGTCTTTTAATTTCAACATATCCATAATAATTATGTTAGGTTTTTATTTTTGTACAATAATAAATTTTTCATGAAATAAAAAAATTTATTCCATTTTTATTGGGTATTTTAGTTTATAAAATGGGTTTTTAAAGAAATGAGATAAATTAATATCTGAAAATGTTTTTCTTAATTTGTTCAATATTATATTTAATTGATTTTTATGATGTAAATGTAATATTTTATATGTTTTATATATTTTATAATCCTTTTAAATTGTTTATGATGATGTGTGATCCTCCTGTATCTCTCCAATACATTAGGTAAATATTTTCTCTCTCTCGATAATTATGTTTGAATTAACAGAGTGGGTTATTCCATTTGTAAGGGTTCTTGTAATCATTATATGGTGATGATGTCCCAAGGAACCTACATGAATTTTGTATGCACATTAATGAGTTTTAATGGAAATATTTTTAGTTCATAAGGTAATATAATAATAATTTTTTAAAGGAGTGATTATGATATTTAAGGGAAAAGTTATATTTTTAAGAAAATGTTATACACAGGTTCTCATGTTTTTTATGAAACCTTCAT
The DNA here is from genome assembly GCA_963277665.1 of Viscum album. NCBI lineage: Eukaryota > Viridiplantae > Streptophyta > Magnoliopsida > Santalales > Viscaceae > Viscum > Viscum album. The sequence continues at coordinate 1,391,219,163 of OY728130.1, read as the reverse complement.
GATTATGTTTCTTCATGTAAGATTTTTTATAAGGTGTTTTATGATAAAATTTGGGTAGTAAATATGATTTATTGTGTATGTAACTTACTATTTTATCTCATAGTTATCTTGTTAATGGAAAACTATGTTATATGATATCATGGTTTTCAAATAGACAAACAAGTTTCCCTATTATTTTTTATATGTAACTCAATAAGATTTTTGTGCTCATAAAATGTTTTCAAAATGTTATAATAGGTTTTAGTTATTAGTAGGAATAATTATGATGTCATGTTAAAAATAATGAATATTTTCCATGAAATAAAAATGTGTTTCATTTTAGAAGGATTGTATTGTGAAAAAATTGGTATTGAGTGGAAGAGTCCAATTTTTAATATATGGTTTTGTTATATAAGAGTTATGAACTAATTATATGATACTCTAAACCTAAATATATATTTGATAATTCAATAAAATTAATTATTATTTAAAAATGTGCTTATTGTTTAATAAGGATCGGGTCTTTATAAGTAGGCCCCCTTTAAGAAATATCATATGTTACACTTTTGTTCATAACCTGGGGAACATAAATATAAAAAGGGGTTTCCTAATATACATATTAATTCAAAAAATAGAGATAATAATAAAATATCATATGCGAGATTAATATAGACATGTGGTTATGGGAACATAATTAAGGTATATGAATATAACATAAGAAAATCATACCCAAAAAATTGAGATTATGAAACATGATTCATGACTTGAGGATTTCCGAAAAACATAATAAATGAGTCACATGAGTGTGGAAAAATGAATCAATAATCATGTAATAGGTACATTTGGTAAAATAATAATGTGGTATAAATACCGTAACACCCCAATCATTTATATTTATTTTCTTTGAATATATAATGTTTTTGATAGCTTGCTTTACATAGAACCTGGAGTCTTAATGACCCCATGATATATTATACTTTTATTACATAGGAATTAGATTAGAAGGTATGAATTGGATTAAAAATATTATTAAATATATGTATAAATGTTGTGAGAAGTACTTAGTTTTAATAAAATCAATAATGATTATAGGAGTAATTTTTCAAAGAAATGTATTTTTCTACATGTTATGTATTTTTTTCTAAAAAAGTATATAAATTTCTATTAAAAAACAATATAAAAAAATATATTCATAATTTATTTGAGTAAATTAATAATAATATGTACATTAGTTATCTAAATGTTTGGAATGAAGATAAAATCTTTAATAGGTAAAATATTTATTTTTCAGAAGATCTTTATTATGTGTACAATGTGATTTTATTACAATAAAATAAATAATTCATTTATGATTAATTTTTTTTATTATATATATATATATTATATTAAATAAAATATTTTGAAATTCACTTTATCATTTTTAATACACATGTAGTGGATGTAAATTCAGTTTTATGCTTAAAATTCATTTTTCTAAAAATTAGTTTTCATTACATTTTACTTGATTAATTTAAAATTAATATGTACCAATTATATAAATTTATTTTTTAAAATATATTCCATATTTTTAATAATAATTTCAATAATTGGTTGGGAGGGAACATATATATATTTTTATAATAAATAATAAAACATTAATTTTCTTTACCTATGTTCAGTTTAAAATGGGTAAACTGGGGTTGAGGGGTTAACTAAAACATAAGGGTAATGATACTACATAAAAATTTCTATTTATTATTTATTATAGCAATTTATACCCTATATTTTCTTCTCTTTGAATAAATTTCCATTTGGTTAAATTTTCAAATGAATGTCTCCCTATAATATTAAAATATTAAGTAATTCAATGTGTGTCAGACCTCCTCACTTATAAAATGGAACCTATTATCCTTCTTTATTTAAAATTTATTATCCATCTACATAAAAAACACCCACCCTAATGAATTTTGTGATTTCTTCCCTTCATCCATGATCCCATAGTCTTCTCCAAATACTAATTTTCAATTCTCAAGATGTAATCCAAAGACGGTCTCTCAAAGAAGAAGTATGAATCTTAATAGAGATCTTTCGATTTGATTTCTTCTTCAAAAATATTTTATATTATTTTATCCAACACAAAAATATGACTAATTTAGAATAAATATAACTATATTTTATTTTTAATATGTAAAAATCTTTTTCAACCTCTTTTCCACCAAATGATAAATGAAAGTATCCCTCATGCGTACGTGTGGACTACCGCCTCCCCGTAGCAATATGATTCATTTTCCCTTTACAACTATCTGTGCTAGTCATAATGATGGATTTAATGAATATATATTATAATTATTATATTATAATTATTTTTTAATTTTAAAATATTAATTAATGTTCTTTCCTTATTTCTGATAGAAAATGAAATCAAAATTCATGTGTATGTACAAACTACCATCTCTATGAAGGGTGTAATTAAGTTGTCTATATTTACCTTTTATGGATAGCTATAAATAATAATATATTGAATATATATGATATTTATATCATTAAAAACATTATTTATAATATAAAACTGTGATTAATATGAAAGGACTATAATAGCTGAATAAAAAAATACATGAAAAATTTAATAGTTATAACCTAGAGAAAAGAATTTAGTAAAGAATTATTAATTAATGGATCCTAATATGTTATAGGTAAACCCTATATCATATTATATTTATGAATATAGTTATTTTATAGGATTATAATAAATTCAAAATGATTACATACAAGGATAAATAACTTATAGAGAAAGTCAAACTTGAGGCAAGGGTTTGTCATCTCCACATCCTTTCTTTGAGATATAATTGAGGTTATGGAACTATTTATGTTTTTATGGGGAATATTTTACTAGTTTACGTTTTATATCATGTATCCTTCTATATAAATTTTATTTAATGTTACAATTCAAAATATTTCATCTAAGGGGGTTTTATTTGAATGCAATCAAAGTGGTAAGTTTTTATAGACTCAAATTATTTTCTTCGGGAAATATATTATATTATACATACATATTATTTAATGAGGTTTATTTAATACCCAATTGAAATTTTTTATAATTAATATTATTATTTTATTTTTATTTCGATTTCATTTGGAGTTATTTTTTATATGGGGATTATGAATAAAAAGTTAACAAAGCAGTAAGGGTTTTTATGCTACAATGTATTTTTGCAAGATTTTTTTTATGATTGAATTTTTTATAATAAAATTTTATGATATATCTTTAAAAAAGTATTTATTTTATTAGAATTTTTTATTTCTTAAATATAAATGTTTTCCATTTATTTAATTCTATATTTGTACTCAAAAGTCCAAAGTAATTATTTCAAGTAAAAAATAATTTTTTTTTCTATATAGTCAGGAATATTTTTATTACATGTACGTATTTTATTTACAATGTTTTAAATAATGTATTTAATTATGTATTATGTTTTTTAAAATTCATTTATACAACTGATTTAATTTATATAAATGTTTTAAAATATTAATTATTTTTTTCCAAATGAGATAATTTTTAACAAAGGTGTGAATGCAATATTTGTTTTAACGTACTCTACATGAAGACATTTTCCCTCCATCATGAATAATATCCAATTTGATGATTTATTAATAGGCTTACAAGGTCCTTTTGAAGGAAAATATCTTCCTTAATAATTTTAAATTTTCAATATTTTAAATAATTTTTTTTTAAAAATGAAAAGGAAACTTTCTTTATGAAATATTACAGTTACCTTTTAAATGAATTTTTCATCCATGATAACATCATTTTATTTTACTTATTTTTTAAATATAATGTGATAATATGATACCATAATTTTTTATTTCTCTATATGGATTATGATTAGGATTATTCCATAATTCATTCCACTTTTTATGGAATAATTTTCTGTTGATGTTATGCTCTCATAGATTGTATTCTTTGGTTTCTTTATGATTCATGCCTTATGAATTGAGAAGATTTATTCAATGAATCATTATTATGATCAATGAATTTATAGGTATGATTTTCAAATTCTAATATCATGTTATCATACCCTTATGCAAATTTTATGATTAAAACTGATCATTGATTGATATCTCCATTGTTTACAAATACAAAGAATTTTATTTCTCACATTATTATGTTTACTTTTCCTTAAGATATATATAATTGTTTTATCTATCACACCATTATGCTAATTTTATGATTAAAACTGATCATTGATTTATATCTCCCTTGTATACAAATACAAAGAATTTTATTTCTCACATTATTATGTTTACTCTTCCCTAGGATTTAAATAATTGTTTTATGTATCACAAGTCTTATAAGGGTTATAGTTATGATTAAATAAATGGGAGTTATGTTATATATTTGTATATACAAGTTTTTATGTGTCCATGTTTCCAAAGACTATTTATAAAAATGGTTCTGGTATAGATCATAATGATATGTAATGAATATTCATATAATAAGATGTAATAAATATATATGTAATGCTTAGGTCACCTCAATTGGTATTAAAGTAAGTTTTAATTATTTTTGGAATCTTGGATAAGGAAAATTTATGGAGGACCCTTAATAAATTTTTAAGAATAAGAGAACATCCATAATTATAGTAAATAAGGATGTGCAAGATTCCAATAAAATGAATCTTTTTCGAGATACTAGAAAATAGAGGTCAGTTTGGCATAAAAGAACCTAGTGGTAAATAATATGAAATGGGTGGATTGGGTGTTATCATGATCATCACCAGTGCATGATGAGTGGGGCTAATACTATACACCTAGCTAGAAACTCTCAAGGGATATGTTTGGGTTAATTACTATTTTCTTTATAAACCATTATAAAAGATTTCAATAGATGATTAATATGATTGGAATAGTTTAAATCTAAGGTGTCATATATTAAAGTACTAGTGTCATGATTTAGGAATCTTATATATTATTTTTATGATTAAATTATTTCAAACTATGATTAGCGATTCTCATATAATGGATTTTCATTTTAGTTAATGGTTGGAACTAGAATAAATAATTTTAACAATAAATGTGATGGAAAATGTAATTATTTTCTTCTAGATAAATAATATATTATGGTAGTTGTATTGAAAAACATAATTTTTATGCTTACACAAAATTCTCAATCCATGAATCATACTGATCTTCCATACAAGGAAAGAAGGTAACACTGTTCAATTTTTTCATTCAAGAGGATATATCCATATTATTTTGGTGGGTTCTCTAACCTAATTATTACTGATCAAAAGGCCAATAAAAATACAAAAATAGTTTATATTCTCCAGTATTCTAAGCATGAAAATGTTATTTTCACAATTAATCATTTTAAATGATAAGAAGATAAATATTTGAATCTTATTAAGAACACGAGAAAACATAAATATATTGTCTCTATAAAGTGGGATGAGTTTATAAGATTATTTTACAAAAGGAACATCTCTTATATTCTTTTTACAAAAATAGGGAAGGAATTAATAAAGTGAAAGTGTATGTATGATAAATCCATTAGTAAGAATGAGGAAAATTTTACTATACTTGAAAGGTACACTTATAGTATTATCATCCAACCTAAAAATAATTATTTATCCACTACTGATTAGCATTAAACTTAGTATTCAAATGGGGTTATTCATAAGAAACATAATTATTTATGTGTAATTAATTCAATGTTATCTCAATATAGAAATAGAAATCAAATTCACCCATCAATCTAATAGTTTTTATAAGAAAGAAAGACGGAATTCAATATAAATTATAACAAACAAATTCATGTAGGGAGCAAGACGAGTCCCCCTTTATTCCTGAAGTCTGGAAAGAAATATTGTGGAAATTATCTCAGGGTGAATAGAAAATTCATTGATTGTGGAAAGGAATGTCAACATGAAATAAAAAACAGATTTAGTGGGAAGAAATTAGAAGAGGATGTGAATGAAGAGAAAGATATAAAAAATTCACCTTTCACACTATAGTGCTTCAATTCCATGGAGTATGAGAATTTTTTTAACCAGTGCTCAAATCCATTGGTCAATGATGATGATTAACATAAAAAACTTATTAATAATTTTGAAAAAGGGAAATATATTCAGATCACTAATGAAGATGCGTGGAATGATAATAAATTGGTGAAAGGTATACTTACCATCCACTATAGAGAGCTACAAATGTTTTATTTGATTTTGGATATTCTTACTCTTTTATCTGATGAATTCTATAGGGGTATAACATTAATCCCTAAATGATTAGATTATAAATTATATTTAAAAACTATAAATGGTATAATTATCACATATAAAGTCAATGATTCATGTCTGGTTCAAGTTTATTGTAATGTTTTTACTCCAAATATCATTATTCTACCGCTATTTGAATTTAATAATATTTTGGGAATGGATTGGGTTTTTTTATATAAATCCTATATAAATTGGGAGTAAGGGAAGTCACATTTAAATTTTAAAACTAATTTATGACCACATATCGGTGTGAGGATAAATATGAACTTCAAATGGAAATTTCATCCATTTTTGGGTCTTTATTCTTAATAAAAGTGTGTATTTATATTAGAAGACTAATGAGAAACTCAAAATCAACGATATGCCTATTTTATAGCATTTTTTTGATATATTTCTAGAAGTCTTTCCCATTCTTCCTCTTAATAATTTTGTTTAGTTTTCATTAGAACACACACCTAGTGCTGCACAAATTTTTAACAATCTATATTGATTATATATGATTGATTTTCATGAATTTAAGAAAAACTCTATCCAAATCACGATAAATGATTCATTTGGCCATGTAAGACACCATGGGGTAAATATGATCACTTTTTAAAAATATAGATTGATCAAAGTGATATTGAATTGATTATTAGGAACATAAGAAGGCCAAATTCACTTATATATATATATATATATTTATCATATTCTTCATATTAGTTATTTGTTTGATAAATTATGGGAAGGTAAATATTTTTAAAAGATTGATCACTAATCTAGATACATTCAATTGAGGGTCAAAAGTTACTACATTCCCAATAAAAACTTCCTAATGAGGTATGAAAATAATAAAATTATATTGATTCCATTTGGTTATACTAATTACCCTAATATCTTCATGAATTTAATTAATTTAGTATTTAGTGAATACCTTGATCAGTTTGAGGCAGCTTTTATAGATGATATTATTATATATTCCAAGATCAAGGAAGAGCATAAATATTTTTTTGAGAATTTTACTAAATACTATAAGGATGAATAAGTTTTATGAAAAATTAACAGTGTGTGATTTTTTTATATATAGAGATTCATTTTTTGGTCATATAATCTCATGTGGGGGTACATTAATGGATCCATCAAAGAAAAAAGTTGTTGATCATTGGACCAGACCCACCACTATGATTGAGATCCATATTTTTCTTGAATATGATTTATATTAGTGATTCTTTGAGAAATATTTATCCTAGATATATAATACACTCACTATGTAAACATATAATGGATTCATGCTTACTTTAATTGATGAATATGAAGAAAATTTCGAGGTACTGAAGAGAAAGGTGGCTAGTGTGGTTATGATCACATTATCATGTTGTGGATTAGAGTTTTTGATTTACATGATGCATTAAAGAGGGGGATGGGATGTGTTTTTATACAGAATTATATGGTAATATTTTATTCCAAAATCCAATTAATGGTTTTTGAGAAGAATTACCAATCCCCTAAATTAGAGTTAGTATTGATAATCTTTACATTAATGATATAGAAGAATTATGTTTATATAGGAACATGTGACATAGATACAGATCAAAAAAGTTAAAAGTTTATATTCACTGAGAAAGAGTTAAATATGTGATATAGAATATTTTTGTAGCTGATTAATGATTTTTACCTCTCAATACATTACCACCATTGGAAATTGAACAAGGTGACTGATTATTTTAGTTGAAATGATCATGATTTATTATCCATGTTGGGGATCAAAAAATATCCAATATTTATAAATTTTCATAGGATGAGCCTTGAAATATTGAAGGCTGGGGGTACATATTAATATTTCAAGAATGTGTGTCAAACCATCTAACCATGTAAATATTTCAGAGGAAAAAATGGATGATATAGAGATGTTAAATAATATAAGGAATGATCATAAGTCAATATTGATTTTAATAGAATTATAAGGTTTACAAAATTAGTATGTGTCCTATCAATACCAGGACCAAAGAAGGAGATATTGGAATTTTCTCATAAGTCATCAATTTGAATTCATCATGGAATTAAACAATATTTATATAGATCTAAAATAGTATTTAGGGTGGGACAAAATGAAGAGATATATTGGAGAGTATGTATCTCAGTGCTTCGAATGTCATCAAGTTAATGTTGAGAGGTATAAGTCTAAGGGTATTTTACAACCAATACCTGTACCATAGTATAAATATGAAAATGTAACCATGTATTTCTTCATCAGACTCGCCAAAACATCTAATGTCCGCAATTCTATTGGAGTTATAGTCAACTTCCTTATAAGTCAGAACATTTCATTACTACTAGAGAACATTTACCTATTGTTCATATTCTCATGATCTACAATAAGTATATGGTATGATTTCATGGGGTACAACATTTCATTACATCTGATTGATATCAAAGGATTACCTAAATGTTTTGGAAATGTCCTAAATAGGCTTTGGATATAGAGTAGTGTTTCAATAATACTAATCATCCTCATAAAGATGGTTTGTCTAAGATAACTATTCAAATTATAGATATAAGATAAGATCCTTTTCTATTGATTTCAACAGTGGTTGGGATCAATAACTTCCTCTTGTTGAATTTTATTAAAATAATAACTTTAACTTGAGCATCCAAATGGATCCTTATGAAGCCCTCAATAGAAAGAAGCTTATAACTCCACTAATTTGGGATGAATTTTGAGAGAGAAATATATTGGGACCTGAGCTAGACAAGGATATGTAAGATAATGTTAGATCTATTTAGTATCACATCGAGGTAGCCTAGAGTCGATAGAAGAATATTGCTAACAATGAATGATGAGATAAACAATTAAATGTTAGTGAGAAATAATTACTATAAATCTCTCCATGTATGGAGGTTATGATATTCTGAATGAGGTGAATGTTTATCCCTAGAAATATTTGTCCCTTCCAGATTCTTGACAAAGTATGGACTATATCTTATCACATTGTGATTCCACCTCAACCCCTCTAAATTTCACAATTTTTTTCATGCATATATTTTGATGAACTACACAATTGATCCTTCACATGTAACACAATTATAATTTTTACCAATGAAGCATGATCTTTACTTTGATTAACACCCAGTAAAAATATTTTATAAAAGACAGAAAAATCTATGGATTAAGACAATAAATGTGGTTAGAGTTATCTTGAGGAGTCAAAAATTTATGGAAGCTTCATGGGAACATAAGGATGGGATGAAGCAGATATATCCAAATTTTTTAGTATCAGATTGGTTGAATTTTGAGGTAAATATTTATTTTATGTGTGGTTTAATGTTTCACCCCATGATTTTATATGTATTTCTTTTTAAATAATCCTGAAGTATTCGATATATTTTATTGTAGGAATTCTAAGGTCAAAATGATCCTATAAAATAATATACCTTTATAACCTAGATGTTAGATTAGTGGGTATGAATAAAATTAACCACCTAATGATACATATGTATAATGTTGAACATTATTTTATAAGAACTAAATTTTAATAATACTATTTAATGATTAAAATACCTATATTTTGAAGAAATGTATTTTTGGACTTGTTATATATTTTTATTTTTAAAAAGTATATTAATTACTATTTTAAAACAAGATTAACAAATATATTTATAATTTATATGAATTAATTAATAATCTTCAAAAATTGTTATATAAAGGTTAAGAATTATGATAAAATCATATAAAGTTAAACGAGTTATTTTTCATAAAACTATTTTTATGCGAACAATGTGTTTTTTTCAAAATAAAATAAATAAATATTTATTGACTAATGGATTTAATGAAATTTATATATTATATAATTAAAAAATATTTTATCATTCATTTTATGGTATAAACTATGTTAATAATGAATGTAAATTTCGTTTTATGCTAAAAAATATTTTTTTTAAATATGAGTTTTTATTATATTTTTGTGAATTTGTTTTAAAACTAATATGTAAAAATTAATTAAATAGAATTTTATAAAATGGATTAAATATTTTAAATCATCATTTATAATTTCTTTTAATGAGGAAACTTTCATTTTTTATTATAATAAATAGTAAAAATAATAAAAATGTGTTATAATCGTTAAGGTTTAAACGAGTTTACCAAGAGGTAATCAAAGGGGTAGGGGTAATAATACAACATAAAAGTGTATTATTATTATTATTATTTTAGAGATATTTAAATCCTAAAATAATATTATCTTCATATAATTTTCTATTTTTTCCACTTTCTAATGAAAGTGATTATATATTATTGAAATCTTTTATGCAATTCTATGTGTCCATCCACATCAATTATAAGGGGGAACTTATTATCATATCTTATTCAAAAAATTTGATATTATATATCATAAAATTTATAACCAAACACCTCATATATTCCTTCCCATCATTCTAGACCCCATAGTATTCCTCTAAGACCAGTATTTCAAGGCATAAGTTGTAATCCAAACGAGGACTCTCTAAAACATGGTATAATTCTAAACCAATATGTTTCAATTTTATTTCCACTTTTGACATATCTAATCCAATTATATAAATACTAAAATGATTAATATAGTTTAATTAAAATACTACGATGTTATTATTATGTTTTAAATACATTTTATATCTCTTTTACATCAAATGAGAAATGAAAGTATCACTTGTGCGTATGTGTGAACTAACACCTCCACATAGGAACATAATTCATTTCCACTGACCTCATCTCATTACTATTTATAATGATAGATTAAAGAAAAATATATGACATTTATGATATAAATATTATAATTTTATTAAAAAACCTTATTTGTATAGTTTTTTATTTTTTTCATTAGAAAATGAAAAAAACATTCATGCGTACATATAGGCTACTGTCTCTATAAAGGATATAATTCATTTTTCTATGAATAAATTTTATGGAAATGTAAAAATATGAATATAATGAATTTAATTAATATATATTTATATAATATTTATATCATGGTTAAAATTATTTATATTATTGAACCATGATCTAGATGCACGAACCATAATAACTAAATCCACACATACATGAAAAATTAAACAGTTATCACCCAAAACACTGATTGAAATAAAAAATTGTTAAAGAATATAAAATAATATGACATAGGTATACCATTTATGGAATTATAAATATAAATTAGGAAATATTATATAATAATAATTAATTAATAATAATTATATAGGAGGATACAATGATTACGATGCATGTCAAACATGAGGTAAGTGTTCTTCATCTCAATATTGTTATTTTGAGATAGGTTTGATGTTATGCCCCTATTTATGTTAATTTTTTCTATATAATTCCCCTTTTATATTTTATATAATTTATAATAATTAATACATGGTATTTAATGTTAAAATTAACAATATTACATTCATCGGGTTTTGATTTAAAAGCTGTCAATAATTTAAGGGTTTATCATCTAAGTTTTTTGGGATATATGTTATGTGATACACCCATATTCATTGATGAGCTGTATCTAATAACCCATGGAATTTTTATTTCATGAATATACTTATGTCTATATTATTTAATGTTTCATTTGAACTTATTTTATTTTTATGTTTTATGAATCAAAAGTTACCAAAGTGGTAAGAGTTTTTATGTTACAATATCATTTTTATTGGGATTGTTTATGATTAAATTTCCAAGGAAGAAATTATATGATCTATCTCATTAAAATATTATATATTTTATTATCATCATTATTTTTCTATAAATTTAAAATTTTCCATTCAATTTCATCTATCTAAGTACTCAAAAGTCGAAATGAATGTTTTTAAGGAAAACCCACACTATTTTTTCTTTTCAATTGGGATTATCATTCATACATGTCCATATTTTCATTAAAATATTTTCAATAATGAATTTAATATTATACTATGACTCTTTAATGTAATTTATACCCATGATTGTATTTCTATTAAGAGGTTTAAAATGAATCTTTTTGTCATTTTATGAATGCGATACATTTTACCAAAGGTGTGAACATATTTTTTTTAACACACACCACATGAACATCTTTTACGTATGTCAAGACAAATATTTATTTGATGAATAAATAATTAGATTGTGTGGTCATTTTAAAATAAATATTTTCCTCAACATTATTGAAATTTTTTGATTTTAAATTATATAATTCAAATGAACAAGTTTATTTTACTTCAGAAAAATTCCAGTTATCTATTAATGGAATTTTTAGGGATATTGACATCATTTGATGTTACTTATGCATTACCCTAGTTTATATATGAGGAACACATTCTTATTATTTTTATTGATAGTTTTTAATTATGATGATGAAATATTAATGAAGCAAGTTTTATTTTCCATATGTTATGATATGAAGAGATGAAAAATCTTTTTATGATCTTGTGGTATATATATCAATGTATTATGATTTGGAGACAAATGGTTCCATTATACCCATCAAATTAATTGGGTAATGATTGAATTTTTATGAAATCAAATGGTACATGTGAGGTTATACCAATCCCAAAAAATGGTACATGAGAGGTTATCCCAATCCCAGAGAAGGAAAAAAGGTGGTATGCCTAAGCCTAACACACAGAAAATATCTTGGTGGGTATCATAGACATAATAATTATTTGATTTTGATTATGAAACACCTTTATGACATGGAATTAGGAAAATGTTTTATTCTCATGGATTTTGTTATTTGATTTAATAATTATTCATGTATTATGAACGTCCAAAGTTTATTCCATGAATCATGATTATGATCTATGAATATTTTTTTCATGATTTTCAAATGTTAATCTTTGGTTCTCATACTCTTATATATATAGAACTTATCCAAATTGACCACTTATAGGGGTGGTCTGAATCAATGGTTTCTTTTTATGAATTAATTTTCTTTTTAACCAAACATCTCATAATTTTTAAGGTTCTTGATGCAGTAAATACTAACTCTAAATCTCACATTGTGTTTAGTTATAATAATAGACAGATAGAGTAGTATACAATATTTATATGTTTTGGAAAAGACTAGTCCTAGATGAAACTAGTTGTTCCCTATATTAATTAGTTTTCACTATAAAACATGTGATTAAACTAATCCTAGAACAAAATGAGAGACTTATATTTATTATAGATCTAACTAAATTACTTATGATCTGGATCCAACTGATAGAATCTTTTTGATTTCAGCTCCAACCAAAAAAATTCTTACTCTGACTCCAAAAAAGAGACTCCTTATTCTTCTAGATGCAACAAAAAGATTAAATTTTCTCCCAACCCCAACCTAAATACTTCACCTTTATTCAATTCTTGATCCACTATTGGGGGATCTCTTGATATTCCTCTATGAGCTTATATTATCTGAATTTCTCTTGTACCTATTCATGCATCTTTAGCAGCCTACAATAACGTTTCTCAGTCCTATGGAAAGATTCTGATTTCTTATAACTAGTCATTTTCCCTAGTAAAACTATTCTCAGGTAGTTATTACTTCCTTAGATAAATTATTGGGCTCAATTAATGTGTGAAAAGGGTTTATACACATAAATGTTTTATTTATGATTGAACATTCATAACTCAATTAACTTATTTTAAGAACACTTCATACATGGATATTTCTTGTAATTATCAATAAAAACACTATAACACAAATTTTTCTTCCTATTTATTTAGTTTTTTCACTTTTAATTTGTGTTTTGGATTTATTGTTATGTGAGTGTTATTTCACTTATGCATGAGCACATCCACTATCTTCCTTCAAGCTCCAGAAAACTCCTCAACCACACCTCATGCTTGTATATTTATAACATGCATGTATATTGCATTATAATAATTCATGGAACCATGTTATTATTCCCACCATCCCTTTATAAAAGGGTTGATGTTAACACATAAGGGTAATCACTACCTCATCTTTCTTAAATAGAGAATTTTGGGTGTATAAACTATCTCACGCTATCTCAAGTAGTTTTTACAAACTATAAGGTGTTTCTAAACCCTTATAGTCTTTCGTGTAATATGTATATGATCATGAGACTTTAGTTCTATCACAATAACCTTGAGTGCATGGTTTACATGTACAGAGTATTTGACTTTTCGTCCTCCTCACAGGGTATGAGCATCAAATTTTTCATGTCCATATTTGTGAATGCTAGGATATTTACAAGCTTCCTCTTATTTTTTGAAAATGATAATAACTTCATAGATTCTCATCCCTTTTTGAAATATATTCTCATGTAGAAATTGTTTCTTTAGAGAAAAAAATATCATCCCAAATATCATATATTCTCACCTCAACTCCAAAATCATACTTTTATAGGTGAGGATCACCATGACACACACTACCTTATCTATGATAAAATTTATATATCTATATTTCTTTAATGCTGCAAAAAAATATGATAAGTCAGTGTATTTTAATATACCAAATATTTTAGAAATTTCTTAAATATCCTATTTTGAAAATATTGGCAACTTTTATTATGTGTGTTCATAATTCATTCCCCATAGTGATTAACTCCAGTCATTCTTAGAATTATCAACACCTCCACATTTTAAAAGGGCCTATGTAACTTCATTTTCTTTTGAATAAGGCATGAATTCGATTTACCCAAATGTAGAAATGATGGAGATTGCATACATGTAGGTTTTAGGTCTAATTATCTCATAAAATCATTCACAAAACACCCATGTAGGCCTTGAGTTTTATCAATTGAGGTTTGGCCTGAACTTGACAAAATAGAGATCTCATATGAAGACTCATGGAAGAAGTTGATGAGTTTATTTAAACTCATGTTGTGTGGGAGATAAAATTATTGTGATAATATAGATCAGATGGCTTAATAAATGTCAATATCATTAAAGTGTGGAAAAACAATACACCACTAATCTATATCACACATGCACCTCCACTTTGTTATAGTGTTTCCTTATAATTCAATTAGAGTTGCAACACCCATGAGATGATAGTGGGGGATGAGAATCCACACACACAACACCCCATTCCACATAGGCCACGCCTACACGAACTAGACCATTTAAACCTTCTATCCCATACACATGTTCCACATTCACGCACTCCTATGGGACAATATGAGGACCACTCCTTTCCATCGTTCATTATAACAACACTGATTTTTATTACACACTTAAACCTGATTTATTACATAAAACATTCACATGATACAATATATAATATCTAAGGGTCTATTGTGTTTGGGGGTTAGGAAAATTACATAACATATTATAACCTAAAACACATAATATCTTTATTGAAAACATCCTTCACATGACCACTTCATTCCCTCATACTTAGCATTGCATGGGATAACCTAAGGATATGCATAAGAAAAGAGTGAGATATAAATCCCAGTAAGGGAATGAACATGGAATAACATGAGTAATACAATAAATTTTAGACAATAGGCATATAAATGGAGAAAAAGAGAAACATGAACATAAATGAATGATAAAGCATGATAATCATAACATGGAAATGTGGAAACAACACTTAACATGGAATTAGAATGAGCCAAGGCTCATTGCCCATGGAGCATGAGTAAACCCTAATTGCACATGAAGTATGAGTAAAACCTCGTTGCACTTGAATTACCATGATTCAAAACCCATTGCACATGACGTATCATGATACTATACTTTACCCAATGAATTGGAGCGCTATCAGGGAACACCCTTCTTAAACATTTCATTTCATGTGTTAGTGTACCACATGGATCATATAACATGGAATCAATCAACATCATAAGTTATTCCATGATTATGTAATGTGGAATAAATATAGGAATGTACCATTCAATATGTATATGTGCATAAAGGTGAATACCCTTAATAGAGTCATGGGTATGGTATTCACTACACAATGATCTTGGCTTGGAAAAACGCGGTGCAATTTCGACAGCATAACGACGTGACATAAGGATTCATGAAAATGGTTGATGAGAGATAAAAGGGTGTCTCATAATATTTAAAAGAAATGGAATGTTAGGGTGTCATATGAATACATTTCATGACAAACATAATGGAATTTAGATGCATAATACAAAAGAATTACTTGGATCTAAAAGAGGAGAGAGAAATCCCTCACGGAATTTCAGAATGGTAATGGGTGTAGATGAGAGGAATTAATGAGAGAGAAAGGGGTATCCCACTATCTAAACATAAAGAGGGATTCATGGTGAAAGATCTAAATCATACCCCAACATTTTTAATTCAAAATAAAAGGGTATAACAACTTAGAGAAAATTGGACAAAATGAGAAAGGAAGGAATCCCTTACTTGGAAGTTCGGTCCCAAAGGCTTGGAAGAGGATTGAGAGAGGCTTATTGGGAGCTTGGGGAACTTTGGGGGGATTATATAGAGAGGGGGTAATGGGTTTTTCTGACTCCAAATGCTTTTAGTGAAGAGGAAGTGGGAGCTTTGGTGGGTTTTTATAGGAAAGGAGAGGGAATTCTTTATTATTTAGGTATGAGACACCTCACATTAACTAATCAATATCGTAAACCATCCCATGGTTTTTTGAAAAGGGGAGTGTAAAACAATATATTATAAGTAAAATGGTATAACTTCTTAAAATAATAGGGTTTCTTATGTGGAGGTGAGTCACACACTCAAGGAAAACAATTTAAAAACACAAAATGTTTTATAAGTCTTGGAGGGTCCAAAAAAGATTTGTAAAATAAATAAAACAAATCTAAAATCTCATTATTTTAATTATAAAACATGTATTGGAGAAATTAATGTTTATAGTATTTTATTAAATCACTATTGAGTCATTATTATATCATAAAGCACTTTATATATTTAAACGGTATTTAATTTTTACACAAAACATCGACTGTCTCAGAAAATTATGAAAAATTCACCATTGGATAATTTCAGTGTCCTGATTCCAAAAATAATATTCATTCTATCTAAATAATTTTATAAATATGTGAATTTTTTACTTTAAATATAAAAACCAAAATTTATTGAAAATTCATGGGTTTTGAAAAAAATAGTTTTCAAACCTTAATAAAAATTAAATTTCATTCATAAAATTATATGATCATTTATATTTAATAAAAATAAATTTAATAATAATAATATTTTATTAAAAAATTATTTAATTCAAAAATCCATTAATTAATCAAAATAGATTTCTTATTTTAATATTAACTAAAAATACTATTTGTGCTTTAAAAACTATTTACAAAGTAACAATAATAAAATGAATGCACATTATTTATAAACAAATTACATACATATTCATAGTGCAAGGGTATTGTTAAATAACCCCTTATAACACCCTCATAGGACCGAAGGGTAAAGTGTTTTATGGTGACAGACTCTTGGGGTGGCTCGGATAACATCGCTCGGTTGGTAGTCTCTGTTAACTTCCACTTCTCCCATAGTCGGTTCCGCTCAAGCTTAACATGTTCAAGCCCGGATTGGGCTTGGTCAAGAGTGAAGCCCAATGATGCCACCTCCTTTCTGAGCTTGGAAAAATGGAATTTTTATGGGGAAAGTCTAATGGATGAGGCCATCACTACCTTCATCTAAGTAAATTGGATTTGTTAAAGCCCAATATTTATACTAATCATGTGATCATTGTTCAACGGATATATTAGCAACATTCATAATTCATAATGGTATTTAAAAATCCAGAGACACAAATCCAATTAAGTTCACATTTTATATTACCATAATAAGACATTTAATTAGATGAAGAGGAATTTCCATTAATGAATGTATGGGTCGTTACATGCATGCTCTTTCAGGAAGTCATCCCATGAGGTTTACCCTTGGGTCCCCCAAGTCTAGTTGACGGGATGGCCATGTGATATTTTAATGGGTTTGAATTTTTTTGTATAAGGAAAACATTGTATTCTAAGTATATAAAAAATATCTTCAATCTAATTATCATTAAATTCCAACCAAAGTGACAAAAGAGTCTTTAAATATTTTTCATGATTATATATATATATATATATATTTTCATGACCTTTATAATTCCCTTTCATGAAGTTAGTTTTATTTTTCATGGAAACATAAATATCATTATCAAATTAAATTTTAATTACATTTCCTTCTTCTTCTTCTTAGTCTTGTATTAAAAAAATTTCATTAATGATATAAGTCTTGGAACATTAAATAAATTCAACCCTCGTCACATTTACATGGATAATTGTCCAACTATGACATCCATTATCATAAATTCCATCAATACTAATTCACAAAGAATTGATAATTCATCCAACAACTCACTAATCACATATTGACACATCATTTCAAAAAAAAATGAAACACAGGGTCTAAATATCCTTCATTTTTATTTTTTTAAGCATCTATTCACATATTGAAAAATAAATATGTGTGATCAAACTTCCTCCTCACTATGGAGATAAAGTGAAAAGGGTAGGTTGTATTTTTGGACATGTTTTTCATGGTTATAAGAGAGGAATGATATGAAATGGTTCTCATAGAAAATATATTATAGTTTATTAACTCTATGTCTATATGGGATTTCATGATGTTAAAAACAATAGATATATAACCAAGATTTTCTAAGTTGTCCAAAGATATCATGTATGTTGAATCATTCTTAGAATTTATGAAATCTAATTTTATGTGGTTTCCAATAATCATATTTTTGAATTAAATTCAAAAACCTACAAAAAATTCAATAAAATCATTATAATGTTCTGGTGAAAAGAAATAAATCCACCTTTGTGTCATCTTATCATGAACCAAACACTCTGTCATAATTGATATGATTAATACTATTAATAATTATCGATGAAAGTGTGATTAGAATACCTCATCTTCTAATTATTAAAATCTATTCAGAAGTTTAGAATCCACTATTTAGTGAATATTTTATAGATTCATTTCATCAATTTCCCCACTTAAGATATGAATCTATCTCTATTAATTCACTAAATTCTATTACAATAGAAAATATAAAAAGTGGAATAAAGAGGGAACTTCCTGTTATTATGGAGTAACATGTAGGGTGTGAACTTCCTTTTATACTAGGACATTATATTCCCCCAATAATAGTGAAATTTTTCATTGAATTTGTGTAAAATAATTTTTTCCACCATAGTTTCTTCAATGAATTGATTTTTATAGATTTATCATGTTTTGTTAGATTAATCTAATTTCATATCTAGTATCAATTTATTTGAAATAAAACTATGCATTATTTATTGAAAATCATTTTATTCTCAACATCATTTATAAGGCCCCAACCTTAAACCTTACTTAATCTTGAGTTATTACAAGATTACACATTGAGGATCTTTTTGGGTTTAGATTTTTAGAGAATTAGATCATAAAACTAGCATTACATTCCACATATAAACAAAGTGGTTACATAAAGATAGTATTCTTCTTTCCCATCAATGGAAACATATTTAAAATAAAACACGGATTCTTTCTTGACACTTCCTTGACACTATAATCATATAATGTACCTTTCCCTTGACCTGTGAAAAACATTTCAAAAAAACTTGGGATGATCATAAAAAGCTTAGTAAGGGATATAAAAATATTTAAAGGAAACATGGGTACATATATACATAAGAATGAAATCATACTTTACCCATAAAACATAAGCACTATAACATACCTCATCAAATCATGAATAAATCATAGAAATCATAAGACATAAAGGTAACTTTAGGCATTCATAACATTCTTACGTAGGGATTAACCCTCTTTGTTACGTTTGGAATACCCATCACAGTATATTCCCTAAATCTCTTCGGAGAAACCATAACGTTTCACTCCTTCGCGTTACCCAATGCATTGGAGAGCTATATCAGGCTCACCCGCCCTTAGTCTATCACTGAACCACCCGTCTTCATAATAATACCCAAGAACCTCAACATAATCGTATCACATAAAACATGCATAAAGGAAACATAACATTTCCACCTTTCAATCACAAGATATCAATACAACACATTGATATAAAAACATTATGAAAACAATTTTCAATACCAAAATAAAAGAAAAGTAAAACATGGTATTTATTTTTCTTTTTAAAAAAAAGGTATGGCTTGTAGAGGAAACTGAAACTCAAATAATAGTCACGACGGCGGAGAAGTCGTTGTCGCCGCATACGTACGACAAAAACATTCCATTTTGTCGTTTAGTAAACACTTCGTATAAAAAAGATTCCTTTTGAATAAACATAAATGTCAGAGGGGTTTATACACCATATAAAAGAACGTTGTGTATAAAACAAAATATGCCTCAATGAAAAGAGATTGAGACGAAGTCCCATACCTCGGGTCCGACTTGACTCGGTCGTTCTTTAATCTCATGAATAATAAACTTGAGTTAATTTCTAATTTTTTAAGAACCTTTTTCAATTTCATTATTCCATTTATATCACTTATTTCCATGTCCTGAACACTATGTAATTATTTAAGTTAATAACGGTCGTTTTAACGATCGTTGGTACTTGAGTCAAAAACAATCCCTTTATAATTACAAGTTGTTCATGTATCCATTATATCCAGAATGGTATTCATGATGTAGATATCATATATGTCATATATATCCAGTACATGCATGCATTTATAATATTACATAATTATTTAGAGGTAAGAAAAGAAATGCACCGTTCATGGAGACGGTAAGCCGTACGTACGCATGAACGCTACTTTCATTTCTATTTCGTATTTTATAGAATCGAATCATAATGATATAAAGGTATATTATAATTCCAGTATAATATCATATATAATATCATAGATCCATCCTTTATACATCCCACATATGGTATTTAACGAATCAAATCACTTTGAGGGGGCGGTAGTCCGCACTTCCTTAAATGAAGATATCGCGTTTACCCATAATGGAAACCATAAAGGTATGCCCAAAATGAAAAATACAGAAGCTTAAGGAAAACAGAAACATATTATATATCATATATAAATATAGTGGCATCTTAATGGAAACCTTTGAAGGTGTTAAAAGAATGTTGAACAATCATCGTTTCGAGAGGCATAAATTCACCATCCACGGAAACAGTATGTTCTTTAACAATTAGATGTAGGTGTGTGTAAGTGTAGCTCGAATGCATCTTATAACAACATCCTAGTATATTGAAGACACTGGATTTGTTACAAAAGAAATGAATAAAAAGAGTTTAGGGTGTTAGAGAAGCAAAATAAAACAAAAGGACTCAAGTGAAGACATTACCTTAAAATCGGGTAACTCCCTTTGGTTTGAGCTCAAAGGCTTACTTGGGAAGACTTCTGAACAAAGTGAGGCTTCAAGGAGTAAGAGAGGGATGTGGAGAGACAAAATGGGCAGGGTTTGGCCGAGCAAAAGGCTTTGGGAGTGTGGTTAAGGAGGTAGAGGTGGGGGCCTTTTATAAGAGGAGAGGAGGGGCACTCTTGGAATGTAAAGAAATGTTACATTATTTTAAAATGAGTTTCGGATTCAAATGGTCCCAAATTGATATAATTCGAGGTTAAGGTGATAAGGGTTAGAAATACACCCATAAAATAGGTTTTGGACTTGTGTATTTCATAGATTTTACATTATCATTTCATTTTATTTAAATCCTTTATTAATGAGGTAATCACTGGATCATCATGATGTCATAAATAATTTAATTTATTTAAATTCTAAAAATTATAAAAAAATACTATGATATAGGAAATATTTTTATATTTCCAATGACTATTTATAATAAAACATCTGACTTGTATAACCCCATGTAAAAAATTATTTTAGTAAAACATCTCTTGTTTGTGTCATTTTTACTTTAACATTAAATAAAAAGTTATTTATGTCATTTCCCAACCAAAGTGGCTCCATGGGGTCCCCAAGTTGACCCATTGATTATAGTGGTCTGCCATGACACATCCAATGAGGGTAGGACTTGTGTCAAGCTCATCTCATATTATTAAAACATTATTTTTTACCTTAAACTACACTAATTACCACTAATCGCGATTAAGAACTTACAAGTTACTATTCACCAAAAAATTATTTTAATCTCATTGAACCATATTTTTCTTCTTAATGACAACCATGTATGTCAGATTTTTGAAAATCAAATCACAGAAGTGGCAATGTTTCATTTAAACGAAAAATTAGTTTCTTTAACAACCACTTAGTGGTTTCACTATTCATAAAAAATTGAAGTTTTTCAGAAAGATACCAAAACTTCACCCTAAGCTATATTTGATATTACGAATTCAAAAATGATTTCTATTTTACAAAATTAAAAACATGTAAGTTGCATTAATTAACTAATTCCTGCTGTCCTGGCAAATAGCGTGTTTTTATGAAACAATAAGTATCAAAAGATTGACACTAGTTTAAGTCCAATTTCAAAGTAAAATTGATTCCAATGACCACCATTGGATAAAATGGTAAAAATATATTCTAATTTCACTTAAAAACCAATTCAAAAGATAATCTAATAATATAAATAAATTAGATTAAAAAGAGGTTTTGAATTAAAATAAAACATTTTTCACTATTCCTTAAAAATGAACTTTATCGGAAAAATACCAAAAATTCACACAAAATAAATTTTGATGTCCCAATCATAAATAATAAGTTTATTTTGAAAAAAATAGATTATAAAATTGTAAAAATATAGATTTAATAAGGGTTTTCCATCAAAAGGAAGTAAAACAATCTTTTAAGATTATTAGTGTATTCCATGCATAAGATTGTATTTATTTTTATTTTAAGCCTCTAAAACACTATATTAATCATTAATAGACATAGATAAAAATATCTATTATTAATTACTTACTTGGGATGTTACATCCTTCCCCCATTTAAAAAATTTCATCCCCGCAATTTATTTACTTATCGAATAAATGGGGGTACTTATCCCTCATTGCATTTTCAGATTCCCATGTTGCCTCTTCCATCATGTGGTTTTTCCACAAAATCTTTACCTGATTAATCACCTTATTCTGTAACACTTGCTCCTTGTGGTCAAGAATCTGGACCGGTTGTTCCTCATAAGATAGGTTCTCTTCCAGCAGAACTACCTTTGGACTCAAAACATGATATGGATCTGGCATGTACTTTCTCAGCATCGAAACATGAAAAGCATTGTGTACCTGAGATAAACTCTGAGGTAAAGCCACTTGGTAAGCAACTGATCCAACTCTCTCCAAAATTTCATATGGTCTAATGAAAATTAGACTCAGCTTTCCTTTCTTACAAAATCGCATCACACTTTTCCATGGTGATACTTTGAGAAAACATGATCACCTACCTCAAAAGAGAGATCCTTCCTCCTGTTGTCCGCATAACTCTTCTGCCTACTCCGAGCTGTTCTCATGTGTTTCTGTATCAGCTGAACTTTTTCTGCCAACTCTTCTACCAATTCTGGTCCCATCAAATTCCTTTCACCCACTTCATCCCAGAAAGCTGGAGTTCGACACCGCTTCCCATATAATGCCTGGAATGGTGCCATCTGTATACTAGAATGAAAACTGTTATTATATGAAAATTCAACCAAAGAAAGATGTTGGTCCCAACTTCCCTGATAATCCATCGAACAAGCTCGTAGCATATCCTCCAAGGTCTGAATTGTTCGTTCTGACTGCCCATCTGATTGAGGGTGAAAAGATGTACAAAAATTTAATTCAGTACCCAACGACTTTTGAAGGCCTTTCCGAAAGTTAGAAGTGAACCTGGGATCACGGTTAGATACAATGGAGAGAAGAACTCCATGTAACCTGACTATCTCTTTAAGATACAAACGGGAAAGTTGACCAAGGGAAAAAGTATCTCGTATAGAAAGGAAATGAGCAGATTTAGTCAAGAGATCAACAATAACCCAGATTACATTATTACCTCGATATGTCTTCGGTAATCCCACAACAAAGTCCATGGATATATTCTCCCATTTCCACTCTGGCACTGGTAAAGGCTGAATCACCCCTTTCGGTAACTACTGCCCTGCTTTAACCTGTTGACATCTTAAACACTTCACAGTAAAATCAGCAATATCTCTTTTCATTCCATCCCACCAGTAATACTCCCGCAGATCTCTGTACATCTTAGTACTTCCAGGATGAACTGAAAACGGAGAACTATGAGATTCACATAACAACTCTCTCTTCAACTGTGAATCACAAGGAACACACAATATCTTCCCAAATCTCAAAAACACAATCATTATCAATGTTGAATTCAGGCAACTTACCTTTATGAACCAGCTCTACCTTTTTCTGCAACTCACTGTCTTGCTTCTGTGCTTGTTTGATTCTATCTGATAGAGATGATCTCACTGATACCTAAAACAAAACAGAAGAACATCCTACGCCAAAAACTTCTATGCCAAATTTCATCAAATCCTTAACTAAAGGATCATGTTCCAAACACAACATTTTTAATGAAGCATTACTTTTTCGACTCAAAGCATCAGCCACTTTATTTGTTTTTGTCGGAAGGTAATGAATTGTACAATAATATTCCTTGATTAATTCTAGCCATCTCCTATGTCTCATGTTTAACTCTTTCTGAGTGAATATATACTTTAAACTTTTGTGATCATTATATATTTCACACATTACTCCATACAAAGAGTGTCTCCAAATTTTTAAAGCGAAAAAAACAGCAGCTAATTCCAAATCATGTGTAGGGTAATTTACCTCATGAGTTTTCAACTGTCATGAAGCATAAGCAATTACCTGATCATTATGCATTAGGATGCAACCATGTCCTTTCATTGAAGCATCACTGTAGATAAAAAACTCACCATTCCTAGAAGGTAGTGCCAAAAATGGAGCTTTCACCAATATTCATTTCAATTCCTGAAAACAATCATCACATTCTTTTGTCCAGATAAACTTAACACCCTTCCGAGTTAGCTTAGTCATTGGTTTAGATAACCGTGAAAAATTTCAAACAAACCTTCGGTAATATCCTGCCAAACCATGGAAGCTACGAATCTTAGTTACATTTGTGGGTCTTGGCCAGTCTTCCACAACTTTTTTTTTGCAGGATCAACAGTTATCCCATCTTTAGAAACAATGTGACCAAGGAATGAAATTTGTTGCAACCAAATCTCACACTTTCTGAATTTCCCATACAATTTATTTTCATTTAAGGTTTTAAAGATAACCCTTAAATGTCTTTCATGTTCCTCTTTACTTTTAGAAAACAGAAAAATATCATCAATGAAAACCACCACAAAATTATCCAAGAACTCATGGAAAATTCTATTCATTAAGTCCATGAATACAGCAGGTGCATTGGTTAGCCCAAAAGGCATTACTACAAATTTATAATGTCCATATCTTGTACGAAATGAAGTCTTTGGAACGTTTGATTCCTTTACCTTTAGCTGATGGTACCCCGATCTCAAGTCAATCTTTGAAAAATACTGAGCTCCCTGGAGCTGATCAAACAAATCATCAATATGAGGCAAATGATATTTGTTCTTAACAGTGATGTTATTCAAGGCTCTATAATCAATGCAAAGTCTCATTGAACCATCTTTCTTTTTAACAAATAAAACAGGAGCACCCCATGGTGATGTGCTAAGTCGAATGAAACCTTTCTCTAATAAATCTTGCAATTGCTCCTTCAACTCTAAAAGTTCAATTTGAGCCATTCGATAAGGGAGTTTTGAAATTGGCTTAGCATCAGGAACTAAGTCAATAGTAAATTTAACTTCCCGATCTGGTATTATTCCAGGCAACTCATCAGGAAAAACATCAGGATACTCATTTACCACTGGCACATCATTAATCTGAACAGTTCCTTTATTTTCAAAAATGTGTGCAAGGTAACATTCATTTCCATCTTTTACAAGTTTCTCGGCCTCTTGATAAGTTATCAACAGTAAGGGTTCATTATTGTATACCAACTGAAAGTCTTTCTGAAAAGAAACTTCGTTAGCTCTACAGTCAATCTTAGTATGGTAAATAGAGAGACAATCCATACCCAGGATGACATCAAACTCTACTAGAGGTAGAACAATAAGGTTTTCAAGTAGGTTCTTTCCACAGATAAGGATTGGAAGATTCTTATAAATTCTTTTTGCCTCAACATTTCCCCCAGGTGTTTTTACCAAAAGTTCAGGAGTCATTTCTTGATATGGTATTCCCATTTTACTAGAAAAGTTTTCAGAGATGAAAGAATGTGTAGACCCCGAATCAAACAACACACTGGCATAATCTGAAAAAACAAAGTACCTGATACAACTTCATTTGATGGCCCGACATCTGCTGAAGTAGTTTCAAAGGATTTCACCACCCCTTTCAGCTTGTAGTCTAACTGCTTCCCATCACTCAAGCTCTTTTTCGGACACTCGTTTTCATAGTGACCCATCTCATTGCACATATAACATTTCACTAACTGTAAATCAAATTTGGTCTTACCTTCACCTTGATCTTTTTCAGTGCAATCACGAGCCTTATGTCCCATCTTACCACATCAGTAGCACCTTCCAGAATTCAGAAGACATTCCCCAGCATGCCTTTTTCCACATTTATCACAAACTGGAAACTTATTTTTCTTACCATCAGACTTTTTTGATGAATTCTTACCTTTCTCCTACCACCTCGGTCTCTTCTTCTATTGGTTGTTATCGAACACTTGATCATCGGAAAACTCCATTTCCACCTTCTCAGCACATCGAACAAGCTTTTCATAACTTTTAAACTCACGAGAAGCTAATTCCCTTTGATATTTTGTCTTTAATCCTGAGTAAAAATGATTGATTTTACTATCAAGGTCTCGGATAAAATTTGGAGCATATCTTTCCAATCGAGTGAACCTTTCATCATAGGTAGACACTGAGTCTTCCTCTTGCCTCAATTCCATGAATTGATTTTCCATCCTAAGTCGAACAGCCTTAGGAAAATACTTCTCAAGAAACATAACTTTGAATTCATCCCAGTCAAGAGAATCAATCTCATCGGCGTCCCTGATATTTTTAACCATAGACCACCACTGATCTGCCTCAACCTCCAAACGGTAAATAGCAAGACTAACCTTTTGATTGTATGAACACCCCATGACATAGAAAATATTCTCCAGTGCTTTAATCCACCCTTCAGCTAACACAAGGTTAGATGACCCTCTGAATGATGGGGGATGTTGCCTCATGAAATGTTCCACCACTGACATATTCCTCTACGGTTGATCTGGCTGATCTCGTGCACAGATACCACCACCATTTATCACTTAAGTCAACTGCGCCATTACTGCAGCAAACTGTTCAGTTCCAATTCCGCCCATCTCAGGATGCTGATTCAGAAGGTTATTTCCTTCTGTATGCCTTCCTAGCACTGCTTCCATATTTCCTCTGCGAAAAATTATTCTGAACAAACATGTCTTAGATGAAGAAACATGGTAATCTTCAAATACTATATCACTTCAATTTGACCATAAAAAAATATTTTTGGATAATCATTTAATATAATTCTAACTCATAAAGTTATCTAAACCAACCTCTGATACCAACTATAAGGCCCCAGCCTTAAACCTTACTTAATCATGAGTTATTACAAGATTACACATTGAGGATCTTTTCGGGTTTAGAGTTTTAGAGAATTAGATCATAAAACTTTCATTACCTTCCACATATAAACAAAGTGGTTACATAAAGATAGTATTATTCTTTCCCATCAATGGAAACATATTTAAAATAGAACATGGATTCTTTCATGACACTTTCTTGACACTATCATTATATCATGTACCTTTCCCTTGACCTGTGAAAAAAATTTCAAAAAAACTTGGTATGAGCATAAAAATCTCAGTAAGGGATATAAAAACATGGAAAGGAAACATGGGTTCATATATACATAAGAATGAAATCATACTTTACCCATAAAACATAATCACTATGACATACCTCATCAAATCATGAATAAATCATAGAAATCATAAGACATAAAGGTAACTTGAGGCATTCATAACATTCTTACGTAGGGAGTAACCCTCTTGGTTACGTTTGGAATACCCATCATAGTATATTCCCTAAATCTCTTCAGAGAAACCTTAACGTTTCACTCCTTCACATTACCCAATGCATTGGAGAGCTATATTAGGCTCACCTTCCCTTAGTCAATCATGGAACCACCCGTCTTCATAATAATTCCCAAGAACCTCAACATAATCGTATCACATAAAACATACATAAAGGAAACATAACATTTCCAC
This sequence comes from Viscum album, assembly GCA_963277665.1. Classification (NCBI taxonomy): domain Eukaryota; kingdom Viridiplantae; phylum Streptophyta; class Magnoliopsida; order Santalales; family Viscaceae; genus Viscum; species Viscum album. Next base: position 1,391,190,759 of record OY728130.1, on the reverse strand, counting down.
CTTTCAATCACAAGATATCTATACAACACATTGATATAAAAACATTATGAAAAAAAAATTCAATACCAAAATAAAAGAAAAGTAAAACATGGTATTTATTTTTCTTTTTTTTAAAAAGTATGGCTTGTAGAGGAATCCGAAACTCAAATAATGGTCACGGCGGTGGAAAAGTCGTTGTCGCCGCATACATACGACAAAAACATTCCCTTTTTTTGTTTAGTAAACGCTTCGTATAAAAAAGATTCCATTTGAATAAACGTAAAAGTCAAAGGGGTTTATACACCGTATAAAAGAAGGTTGTGTATAAAACAAAATATGCCGCAATGAATGGAGATTGAGACGAAGTCCCATACCTCGGGTCTGACTTGACTCGGGCGTTATTTAATCTCCTGAATAATAAAGTTGAGTTAATTTCTACTTGTTTAAGAACCTTTTTCAAGTTCATTATTCCTTTTATATCACTTATTTCCATGTCATTAACACTATGTAATTATTTAAGTTAATAACAGTCGTTTTAACGATCATTGTTACTTGAGTAAAAAATAAGCCCTTTATAATTACAAGTTGTTCACGTATCTATTATATCCAAAATGGTATTCATGATGTAGATATCATATATGTCATATATATCCAGTACATGCATGCATTTATAATATTACATAATCATTTAGAGGTAAGAAATGAAATGCACCGTTCATGGAGACGGTAAGCCGTACGTACACATGAACACTACTTTCATTTCTATTTTGTATTTTATAGAATGTAATCATAATTATATAAAGGTATATTATAATTCAAGTAAAATATCATATATAATATCATAGTTCCATCCTTTATCTATCTCACATATGGTATTTAACGAATCAAATCACTTTGAGGGGGCGGTAGTCCGCACTTCCTTAAATGAAGATATCACGTTTATCTATAATGGAAACCATAAAGGTATGCCCAAAATGAAAAATAAATAATCTTAAGGAAAAAATAAACATATTTTATATCATATATAAATATAGTGACATCTTAATGGCCTCCTTTGAAGGTGTTAAAAGAATGTTGAACAGTCATCGTTTCGAGAGGCATAAATTCACCATCCACAGAAACAGTATGTTCTTTAACCATTAGATGTAGGTGTGTGTAAGTGTATCTCGAATCCTTCTTATAACAACATCATAGTAAATTGAAGATACTTTAGTTGTTACAAAAGAAATGAATAAATAGAGTTTAGGGGGTCGGAGAAGAAAAATAAAACAAAAGGACTCAAGTGAAGACATTACCTTAAAATCGGGTAACTCCCTTTGGTTTGAGCTCAAAGGCTTCCTTGGGAAGACTTCTTCCCAAAGTGAGGCTTCAAGGAGTAATAGAGGGATGTGGAGAGACAAAATGGGCAGGGGTGTCCGATCCAAAGGATTTGGGAGTGTGGGTATGGAGGTAGAGGTGGGGGCCTTTTATAAGAGGAGAGGAGGGGCACTCTTGGAAAGTAATGAAATGTTACATTATTTTAAAATGAGTTTCGGATTCAAAAAGTCCCACATTGATATAATTAGAGTGTAAGGTGATAAGGGTTCGAAATAAACCCATCAAATAGGTTTTGGACATGTGTAGTTCATAAATTTTACATTATCATTTCATTTTATTTAAATCCTTTATTAATGAGGTAATCACTGCATCATCATGATGTCATAAATAATTTAATTTATTTAAAGTCTAAAAATTATAAAAAAAATACTATGATGTAGGAAATATTTTTAGATTTACCATGAATATTTATAATAAAAAATCTGACTTGTATAACCCCATGTAAAAAATTGTTTTAGTAAAACATCTCTTGTTTGTGTCATTTTTACTTTAACATTAAATAAAAATTTATTTATGTCATTTCCCAACCAAAGTGGCTCCATGGGGTCCCCAAGTTGACCCATGGATTGTCTTGGACGGACATGAAACATACAAGGAGGGTAGGACTTTTTTCAATATCATCTCTTATTATTAAAACATTATTTTTTACCTTAAACTACACTAAATACCACTAATCGCGATTAAGAACTTAAAAGTTACTATTCACCAAAAAATTATTTTAATCTCATTGAACAACATTTTACTTATTAATGAAAACCATGTATGTCAGATTTTTGAAAATCAAATCACAAAAGTGGCAAAGTTTCATTTAAACCAAAAATCAGTTTCTTTAACTACCACTTTGTGGTTTCACTATTCATCAAAAATTGAAGTTTTTTAGAAAGATACCAAAACATCACCCTAATCTATATTTGATATTCCGAATTCAAAAATGATGTCTATTTTAAAAAATTCAAAACATGTAAGTTTCCTTAATTAACTAATTCTCGCTGTCATGACAAATAGCGTGTTTTTATGAAACAATAAGTATCAAAAGATTGACACTAGTTTAAGTCCAATTTCAAAGTGAAATTGATTCCAATGACCACCATTGGATAAAATGGTAAAAATATATTCTAATTGAACATCAAAACCAATTCAAAATATAATCTAATCATATAAATAAATTAGATTAAAAAGAGGCTTTGAATTAAAATACAAAATTTTTCACTATTCAATAAAAAATGAACTTTATCAGAAAAATACGAAAAATTCACACAAAGTAAATTTTGATGTCCCAATCATAAATAATAAGTTTATTTTGACAAACATAGATTATAAAATTGTCAAAAGATATATTTAAAAAGGGTTTTCCATCAAAGGATAGTAAAACAATCTTTTAAGATTATTAGTTTATTCCATGCATAAGATTGTATTTATTTTTATTTTAAGCCTATAAAACACTATATTAATCATTAATAGACATAGATAAAAATATCTATTATTCATTACTTACTTGGGATGTCACATCATTACATTATTTTCCACTATTTTTCTATTGAATACTCTTCCCTTTATCTTAATAGAAAATATGTCATGGTAGTCTTGTCATTAATTTCTCATCTATGTGATCCTTGTTAACTTGTTCTACAAACTTATTCCAACAATCCATGTATGGTTTGATTTATAAAATTATATTGAGTTTTGGTGAATTTTTTTGATGAGAACTATTTCTCAGACATTCAATTTGACCCCCCATTGATTAATTCATGATTCTTTTAAATGACATATTATACCAGCAAGAGTAGGATTTGTGCCCATAACATTTAAAGCACCACAAAAACACTTTAAATTCAAATCTTTTAGTTTGACATGCATTCTATCAAGATACTTTTTATTATTCCACTTCATTAAACCTAACATTCATTTTCGAAGGGGAAATTCATTTCCTTGACACATTTAATTCCCCATTTTATATAGGATAGAATTTAACATTTTTCCTCATAAAAGTAGTTTTTATAACATTATTATTGTTTTTTGACATCCTAAGGACAGCTTTTCACCTTTCACTTACTAAGTATTTCTATTTTTTGGTGTAGGTATTAAATTTTCTTTAACCTTACTCCTATCATTAAATTAATTCAGTTATTTTCATGAATTGACATATTATTCCCAAATTCCAATTCATTGTGCCTAAAATTTTGGTAACACCAATAGTATCATGTGATCCTTATTCTATTATTTTATGATGTAGTCTATTTATATTTCACAAATTGTTAACATAGATTACTTTTAGTGGAACAAATACTCTTTTGGAATCTTATTGGGTAACAGATATTCATGATTCTTTTCACACACAACCATGATGTGGAGGGTTTATTATATTTTTTTACCATTTATAAATTCTAATAATTTGGTTTAAAACCTAAAACTACACTTGGAATAAAATTATTATGCATGATTGTTTCTAGGCTATGTTTTACCTTATTTATAGAGGATGTTTACATTTTATTAGAGTATGATCTCATAATTATTTTGTAATCATGGCCCTCAATGAAAATGTGAGTGGAATCATCTATAATATAAATTATTTGGTATTTTTTTATTATGGTTATTATTTATTTTTCAATATCACATCCATATCTTAGCACATCATGTTGAGTGGTTTCTTCTCATCCCCAAATGATCTTAGAATATCATCACAATCAACCTTTATATTTTCCGTTTCATCTTTATGAATGTTTCATGATTATTTCATAAAATTTTCAATCCTCTTTAACTTTTTATCTAAATACTTTAGCGGAGCATCTTTGAAAACTATAGAAACTTTGTTCTTTTTTCAAATACAAAGAAATATTATGCAAATACAATATCAAAGAACTCATTCTCAGAAAAACTTATTCACCAATCTTCAGTATATTAAACATTAATTTTATTTCAAATAGAAATTATTTCATCCTATTCATTCACATTATTTATGATATTGTTAGATACGGTAAACCTTTTATCCATTTCCACTTACATATCATCAGCTTCTTCTTCCAGCTATAATTTTTCAGCATGAAGACCCTTGATTCCTCTAATAGTATGTTTTACCACTTATTTGAAGATGTTATTAAGATTCTATTTGAATAAAGAATAAATATCACTAAGTGATCCACCATCATCATATCTTGACCAAGACTTGTCAGAAGAGTCATAATCAAAAGAATTGATACCACATATACCAGATTGATTACCTTTAGTTGATGGAATATTTGTATTTACTACAAGATTCTTGTTCAAAATACTTTCTTTTATAATCTTTCTATTACTCAAAGTCCTTGCAAAAATCTCTATAAATGTTTTCTAACTCATTTATATAAACATTCACTTCCTAAATAACATCATAGATCTTTATCGGGAACCATGGCTCTGAAACCAATTATATATCCCCAGGATGAGTTGACCAATGAGAGGGGAAGGGTGAATCAATTGATTATGTTTATGAATTAATTTATTTTCAATTAATACTCATGATACTATTATGGTTCTCAATCTACTCAATATTATTTATCAATTTATGATAATTTGAAGTTATAATAATATAAATTAAGAAGCACTTAATATTTAAAAGGTTCAAAAAACTATACTCTTTACTATAATTGTTAATTCCCCCTAGTTGTAGATTCATTACTATGAATCAAGTGATTACACTATAACCAGTATGAACTGAGATACTTACCTTGATTCCTACACCAAATTATTGAATTCTAATCCAACTACAAGCAAGAGACTATTTTTTCTTCCAGATCTAAATGAAATACTTCTTTCTCTAGATCTAACTGAGCTTCTCTATCTACTCCAAGATCCAATGATAGTAATTTTCATGCACTTGACACCAATCAGAAGACATTAAAATTTTTCAAGTATTGATCCAATATAGGATGATATCTTGATCTTACTCTCCAATCTTATAATATCTAACTTCATTGGGTACTTATTCGAGTATATCCAACAGTCTCTGATGAATTTTTTCGGTCATTCTAAAGAAATATAATAACCTATAATTGATTATTTACCTTAATGAAACTATTCTCAGGTATTCATTTCTTATTCAAATAATGTCCCATCCTAAATTAATGAATGAAAATAGTGAACACACTTTCATGAAAATTTTATTTAAGATAGTACTTGAACAACTCAAAAAACTTCTTTCAAGTTAACGTTACAGATATATGTTGAATGATTTTCTCAATCAAATCCCTAGAATAAAAAACTATTCTTCCTTGTTATTTTTATATGAACTTTAATGTTTTTTTAGGTTATAAATTTAAATGAGTATGATTTAACATGTCCATGTTCAATTGCACTGTATTTCTTCAAGATCCACTAAACCCATTACTTACACCTCACACATTAATGTTTATCACATGTTAATCCTGTATGAAACCAAGTTATTCTTCAAATTATCCCTTCATGCAAGTGTTTATGTTCATGTGAAAAGGTAATAACTACTTCTTCATTACTACTTTGAATAATGTAGGCGTATACATAGTCTCATTCTATCTCATGGAATTTATGCTTTCATAAAGGTTCTTTTAACCTCTTAAGTACCTTCATGTAACTGGTTTTTGTTCATTGGAAATTAGTTTCCTTGGGAGTCCCTAGAGCATGAGGTTCACATGTCAAGAGGCTTCGACTTATTTTCCTTTGCACAAGTTAAGAGCTTCATGGGTTTTATATTCTTAATTTCATAATCTTAGAGCTTCATGGGTTTCTTTTTCTTCTTCACACAAGATAAGAGCTTTGTGTATTCACTATCCTTCATGAAATATATGTCTATGATGCTCTAATTTTCTAGATAAAAATGAGAGCCTCTTAAATACCACAATGACTAACCTCAACTCAATAACCATTTTTTGATAAGTAATGATAACTATTCATAAACTCACCTTAGCTCCAATAAAAATTTCATGTATATATTTATTTAAATATCTAATAAATTTTCATTTTCAGAGTATTTTAATACATGTAATATTTCAGAAATATCTCAAATATCTTACCCCAGAAATGGTTGCATCATTTCTTATGCTAGTTCATGAGGCATTCCTCATATTGAGTAACTCTCATTATCCCTAGAATATTTATCTAAATCACATTTGAAAACATCCTTTTTAACTTAATTTTCATTCATCTGAGGGATTTATTCAAGTTATACATATGAATGGAAGTTGAATATTGCATACATAGAGGGTCAAGGTATCCTCCTCTCATAAACTCGGTCGTATAACACCCCTGGTGGCCTCAAATTTGATCATCAGGTGTTCATAATAAACTCTAGAATACTATATATATCATATGGTACTTCAAGGATAAATATGAATTATATATTTAAACTCACATGGTGTGGGATATCAACTGGTTGTGATCATATGGATTGGAATCCTAACAAATAGTTTATATTATTAAAGGGTGGATAAATACTAGGATGAAACTCAAATTCCCAAATTGACATTTTCTTTGTTATCATGAGTTATTATATAATAATTATCATCAAAACACCCTAGTGATAGTTGTGGGGGATCATTAACCACATACAATGCACTGCATGCCAACATGGTTGCACCTACACGCATTGTCCCACCAGTACCTTCTATCTTATATTCATGGAAAAAAGGCATATTCTATTCTGGGGCTATACATGGCCCACTCCCTACAACCATGTATGATCCTTGAGTTGGATCTCCCATGGGTTTTACCATCAGTTACCCCAAGTGAATTTGATGGGATGGTCATGTGCACTTGTAATGATTTGGCAATTTTTTGTGTAAAGACCAAATTATAATCTAATTATAGAATATAACTTTTTAATCCAATTATCAGAAAATTTCAAACCAAGGGACTCATGATTCTTCAAATCATTCACATGAATTATATATATATATATATATATATATATAATTTCTCAACCTTCATAATTCCATTACTTTCAATTAATTTTAATTTTCATGAAAACTGTCAAATCATCACGCAATAATATTTTAATTATATATACTTATTTTTATTAATATTATAGTAAATATTGTGTCATCAAAGAAACATGTATTTGAACATAATATCACATCATAAATAATTAAATGTACAAGGATAATTTTCCATGTTTTTTATACAATTTCATAAATTGAATCCATAACAATTCTCCAAACACCAACACTTCATCCAAAAACTCACCAAACTACTATTGAAACATAATTAGAAAAAAATAAAAAAATGGGCCCAATATTATACTCATGTTATGAATAATAAAGACCATTCATTGATATATCCTTTGTTTACCCTTTCTAAGTAGATGAGATACCCCTTTATATGTTTATTTCCCCTTAGGATATGAAGGAAGTTTTTATTATGATATTTCTATGAAGGGTAGTAGTTGTGAAGAAATTAATGTGATATTATGTAAATATTTTATATTCTAGTGGATTATGTGTCCAAGTTTCTAAATACATCAATAATTTATGGTTCTAGTATGTATCCTAATGATATGTAATTAATATCCATCTAATAAAATGTAATATTAATTTATGTAATGTTTGGGTCACCTCAAACAGAATCATATAAATCATAAAAAAAGTCATGGTTAATCACAATTACATTCATATAATAATAATCTAAGATAAAAAAATACCCATAACATAGTAGCCTTGGGATTAACACCCTTTCCCCACAACCATTATGACTTCAGGTAAACACCCATGTTATAAAGATTTTTGAACTTGGGGTAACAACCTATGTCCCATAACATTTTGAAAATGGTCTAACCACCCATGTCCTATATTCTTTTGTAGTTGGGATAACCACCCTTGTACCATAATGATATCATGAGATATATAGCTTCACATAATGTATTATATAGATAAAATGGATATAATTTCTACATAATGATAAACCATACATATGTAAACATTCATAATCCCATAATATCTTAATTTACCCTTGTGAAACAAATGGATTTCAAAAATATTTCCAAAAAATATAGTTACATTACATCTTAATTATGAAGATGGATGATATCATTAGAGAATATCCTTAGTGAAGCATAATAAATTTTTAATGGCATTTATATAGATCAAAAACACTTTTATAATTATTTTATAACATTTATTTGAAAAATATAAAGAAATGTTTTTTATTTATGACAAATTTTATTTTAAAAGTATGTTAATTATAAAACAAAGGGAATATAAATTAATTTAGAAAAACATGGAAAAATTGGATATGGATCTTCATTGGGAAAATATATGAAAATGTCATGAAATTCCAATCATGATGCATGTGTTAAAAAGTGATCCATTTCACACTTTAATACAGAAATTCTAAGTGAATAGAAAATGAACCATATGATAAATGTTAAAAATGGATTCCATAAAGTATTATGTAAATAAAGTAAATAATAATATTAAATAACCTCATGAAATTATATATTTAAATAGAATGAAATGTTTAAAACAATAACATTAATATGGACTTGGAGGAGAAATATTCTAGACCAAAAAAGAAGAGATAAGGTCTACTCTAATTATAGACAACCATTTAGTTTAGTTATGATCTAAATGGAGGTGAAATGATATAAATATATGTAAAACCTAGAAATAACTAATGTATTGGAAAATAGATTTTGTGTTATAGATCAATAACATTAAACTAATCCTAAAGGAATCTTAAACCTAAAAAATCTAAATTTAATAGTGGGAATTGAAATTAAACCCTTATGGATTTGGTTACATTAAAATAAAAAAGAACATGAATTATATATCTTTAAATAGAATTTTCAATCCCTTGAATTCTTAAATAAATATAGAAAAAAAATCTATGGGTAATTTTATACACTATTTAAATTAATATAAGTGGTTAATAGGAAACACATGTCAAAGAAAGGAAAATAGAGATGAGAAACCTTTACATTTAATATTGATATCCTCAATGGTATGTTATCCCCCTGATATAATAAACACGAACATATTAATCACTTGTTTATAGATGTCTCTAATATATATTATCTTATATATCATTAACTTATAATATTTTATTACACATATATTTGTTTGTTATTGTTAATTTTCATCAACATATGTAATCAATTTAGATTGTTTTGTATATGTTTCACAATGGTGATGCCAATACTCAATATTTTATAAAATGTTCATCATTAATATACCATTAAATGGAGTGGAATAATTATTATTCAATTAATTATTAATTTTAATATTAATTTTATGTAATTTATGGGTATGTTTTAAGAGAATGTAATCAATAGAGATCAAGTTTCATGTAATTTACTAACAACAACATGTTACTTTAAAATGATAATTCATTTTTTTGACATCCTTATATAATCATATACATGAAATATGTTGATCTTAAATATCATATATTACCATAATTAATGTATTTATACTTATTGATGATGAAAATAATGATTTTTTATAGAATCATTTATATAGATGGCTAAACCGACCAAAATAACAACATACTATAATTATGAATGATTAAGAGTTAAGATGAATATAATAATATTATAATTTTCATAGAATAATCACAATGTTAATAAAAAATAATTATAGTGTAAAATGATATTTAGAAATAGTAGATGTGAGAAGTTAATTTAAATAGATGGTGAAGAATAAGATACTTACTTTGATGAACTTATCATTCTCTAAACGAGTTCTTATGGAATAAAATAATTATAACCCCTTTAGAGGAACAAAAGTATCCTGACATCTAATATAGATTTATTAGATGTAAATTTCATTATGATTAAAGAGATATCTTAATTTAAAGAATATTTTGTGTGTGGGGGGGGAGATGGGGGGTCCTTTAATAGGTGAGTTTTGAGTGACAATTTTAAAAATAAAATTTCTTTAATATATGATGTTTTATTTTTTTAAATTCAATTAAGAAAGGGGAAATTAATATATTAGGGGTGAGGGTAGGTTGATAATTAAATAAATAATCATTTAAATGTTCCTTTTAATTATAATATAGGGGTTCAACCGTAGTTCCACTGATTTACCTTTATAGTGGTACTACCATTTTTACATAAGAATGTTATTTTAATTCCTAAAAATTATGTTAAAAATCTTAAATAATTCAAAAATTATTATTCAAAATATAAAATCCATTTTATTTCATTCAATTTTTAATGTCTCAACCCAACATACCATCGAACTAGTAGCCGTATCGGTCACCACATAACATCAATCTCATCTTTCTGTATGCTAGAGGATGCTGATTAGTGTGAGGGTGTAAAGGAAGTTTAGTCAGAGATACTGTACCCTCAATCTCATACTGCATAGTGGTAAATGGATAGTAAAACTCAAAAATCAGTGGAAGTAATGTATATAAATAACTAAAGCAGTGATGGAAAGTTATAATAACAAATGAATACATAAAAAGGACAACATAAATTTTACAATATATGAATGAGACATAGTGATACACATAAGAAATATGTAAACAAAATACATATGTTATAATACAATACAAAAATATGAAAACATAGCAATGACTAGCGGGCGATCTCCATGAGCATCCTGAGCTCTAACTTCGTCCCTTGATCCTAACTCCATAGTATAAGCTAGTACAACAATCAACATATATCCTGAAAATATATGGTCTACTCAGGTACCACGGGTACCTGAGTATGTTATGTGATAAAATCACAGTAGGCCGACACCCACCGTTTTCTAGCCTATACTAGGTAGTGCATAATAATTTAGAAGTTTGCAGGTAATAGACGTAATAACAAAATTGAATAGATAAACAACAACACTTCTAAATTCTTATGGGACACATGACAGTGATAAATTCTTTGGCTTGTAGCCAGAATAGGATTCTAAATAGTAAATACACATATACATATATATAATACATAAATAACTATTATCACATTTTCATTTAATTTTTATCTAATCATTTCTTTAATCTAGATTTCCTGTGGACACCCGTTCCTCAATACTAACTTCCTATTGTACTAGATCATGAATAATTTCCTAGGTATTACCATATATTAATACCTGCTTTGACTCGTGTTGGAGCTCAAATTATTCAAATGTGATATGATATCTCAACTCCATATTTGAATCGTGTTAGAGTTCAAAATTATTGTCATGTGAGGCCATATCATGGAGCACTCTATGGCATAGAATGTCTGAAGGATCACACAGTCACTTAGAAATAAATATTTCATGCATATCAAGGGTGTAGACTGTCGTGTCTATCCCCCAAAAATCCATTTGTGCACTCAAAATCACTTGTACCTACAAACATCTGGTGTAGAACTCCATGTATAACACCCAAAAATCTTTTGTCCGCACACAGTAACATTTGTGCACACATAGTAACCAGTGTAGAACATCATTTATAACACCCCAAAAATAATTTGTGGACATGCAGTCACATTTTTGCACATGTTGTCACTAGTGTAGAACATCATCTCTAACACCCCAATAATCAGAAAGATCTATCAGTAGAACAAAACTTTAGGTCTATCTCTCATTCAACCATGTATGTATATCATTATCGGACTAGAACGTCATGTCTAGAACCCAATCCATCACAAAAATTAATTAATTAAAAAAATTAATTAATACAATCCCAATAATTAATTCAACAATTAATTAAATAATCACATCAATTTTAACCTATTCAGAAATTGATTAACCATTCACATAATTAACATGTGATAATTATTCTACCAATTAATTATTACCAATTTTTAATTCCTCTTTTTATAATTAAAATGTCAAGTAATTATCCTAAATTTACAATTCTAAATATTCAATCACAACCACATTTCCCAAATTCAAACCTTAATAATCAATTCATCAATATATTCCCAAATCATATATTCCCATAAACCCATAATTAATTCTCAAATTAATTATCTTGTTCATTGGTTCCAAATTCTCTCAATTCCATAATGACCAATCATTAATTAATTCATCAAATTAGTTAATTATATTTGGAAATCCAATTGCTAAAAAATCTATAAATTCAATATTGCATATAAATAATCAATATCACGACAAGGAGAATTGAAGTTTAGGCTTACTACTTTTAAATATTATCATAAGGGTATACCCACCAATTTATTACCTTTCACTTTTATTTATCTTGCATGCGTATATCAACCCATTAATCCCATATATGTTCAATATAACTATTTAACACAAGAGAATCAGCATACAGGGGAGGCATACCATCTCTTAACTAAGAAGACCCCATTTCTTTATTTTAAAATAGCTTCCACTAACTCAGAAAGTGCATGAAAACCACATATCATCAAGCTAATAAAACATAAAATGTGAGTACCCAGCCCCCGAATGCTCGGAGCTGGTACCCATGAGACATGATGTACCAAAAATTATTACAATACATTACAATTCATTCACATACATCACATCATGTCCCATGATATAAAGGATCGTGGGGTTCAGGTTCTTGGAAAACTAGCAGCATTCTGAAAACTTCATTGAAGACATGACTGATACCTGAAAATAATTTCTTTAAAACGTAGGTGAGCATTGAAATAATCAGTAAGGGGTTTGAAAAATACTTAATACAACTTTTGAAAACTACTTTCAGAAATACTTTCTCTTACTTAAAATAATCCCTTTAAATAAAACAACAAGTTGTTTCAGAGGTTGATATAAGAACATTAATGAAATTCATAAATAAGTAATTGAACATTTAGCTAAATGCCACTAGATGAACAAAAAAATGCATTAATTCTAACAAGTAAAGTAGGCATAACATGCAAGGAATGCTAGTACTACTGAGAATTAACATTATCAGAGTTGTGTAGAAAGAATTTCACTACAACTTATAAAAATGCACAATATAAAATGATAAATGTAATTCTCGTATTTGCATTAAAATTAGGGAAAGGTAAACTGATCATGCATCATCACTGTCTCATCATATGCCATGTGAACTTTAATCTCATACTCATAGGTAATGGTTTTATAACCAAGGATATTTTTCTAGTCGAAATAATCACTTGGTTGGTCATATATAAAAAATAATGAGAACATGTATACTAAAGGACTCATGGTCTCTATGTTAAGGCCTTCTGCCATGACCTAGGGGTAATAACCAAATCTGACTCTCTCGAGAACTATCACTGAATCGAGGATCTTACATCTACCGATCTCCAACCCGGAGTGCTTACTTTTACCAGTCCCTAATATGGAGGGATTACATTAACTAGTCCCCAACCTGGAGGGATTTATTTTAACCGGTCCCTAGCCTAGCAGTCCAATACATTTTTCATATGTAAAAATGGTCTAATATTCAAGGTGTCCCATGCCACTTTGAATATTTAATTTTTATTTATCATTACCCAAGGTGTCCCATACCACTTTGGGTGATTTAGTTCTTAGTTCATTAACATGGTATGTCATATGCATGAATGATGTAAAATAATAAATAAAGTAAATACTGAAACAATTATACATTTAGCCTGCAAATACATGATATGACAGATAACATTGCAAATATGGAAATATCTAATCAAAGGCATACATGGTTTAGTAAACATTCTTTGCACAAAAGATAATTACTATAGCACATAAAATGATGGTTGAATAGGGTTTTCCACATGAGATGATAGATGATAACTCTTTAAAATTATTATTTCATGGAAATGAAACACTTTACGGAAACACTTTCCATTAGTTATGGTGATAAACATGACATCGAACTTGTGATTAAACCATATCTAGATTAACTACTAACATCCACTGTATCATGTTTGTCATAATAAATTAAATGAATACAACATGATAACATGATGCCATAAACCCTTAATTATCTGATACACTTTAATCAAGCGAAAAAATGCATTCTTTTAAATCCTAGAGCACATAAAGGGTAATTTTCAAAGAAATTTTTTTAATTAAAACAATATTACTTGTGTGTACTTATATACCAAGTACTTATTGGTATAGAAAACACCAAAATTATCATCTATTTTCTTTAAAATATTACATGTTATATAAACTAAGTTCTGAGAATTTGAAAATAGGGTTTTGGAAATTAAACTTATAAATACTTATAAACATAACCATATAAACACAAAGTGTATATATGGGTTTTTACACAATTTAAACAAGGTCCATTAAATTCCTAAGGTCTAAATACCACCAAACATTTATCAATTATTTGATTGAAACCCAAAACCATATAAGGTTTATTATTCATGTAACCATATGTCCATAACTATATATATAAACTATGGTTTTATACTATCACATAATTACAATTAAACCCAAAACCTAGTTCGCATCTAAAATATTATTCAAAGATGAGTATTCATCTCTTAAAAACCATAATTGATTTGTATTGAAATACATAAGTACATAGTTATATATATATATATATACAAAGTTTTACAAAAAGTATTTTTATGTTAAACATAGATTCAAAATAGCCATTATAAGTATATAATTCATAGAACATTATACTGGATTATTCGGAAATATTAAAAAAAATATTTAAATTGGGTTAATATATATATATATATACATACTTAACACTCGAATATACTTATAGTATATAGTGGGTTTGGTATAAATAAAAACATTTCAAAACTAAACTTACATAAATTACTTGAGTATATAAAACAGGAACAGCCCCGCCCCCCATGGGAGACTTTAAATGGGGAGTGTTTATGGTGTATAAATATATATACTATAAAATTATATATATACAAAATGTATCATACGGGTTTTAAAATAAAAACCGAATAGAAGAAAAACCCTTATCCCATCTAGGAAATACCATTTCAAAATTCTTACTCCCATTTTGAAAGAGGATGAGAATGATTCATGTACAAGAATGAGTCTATACACACACACACACACACATACACACACATATATATATATATAGTATATCCGATTATACACATGGTGTGTATAATCGGTTTTTCTTCATAGAAATAAATGGTTTAATCCCTTTACCTGCATCACTTCCGCCAGCTTGAATGCACAAGAACAATGAACATAAGAAATAATTCATCACAATGTTCAACCGTGTGTGCAGAAGGCATTATTGAAAATTCAACGGAGACTGAAGAAGAACGAGTCTGCAATTTATAGCATTCATAGAGCTTGTTGTCCAAGATTTAGTTATAAAAATATATATCAATTTTTTTATTAGAACAGAGAGATGGTGATATATTTAACTTCATTCAAAGAGGCTACAAAAATAAAATGCAGACAAACCTGGACTAAAGTAAGGAGGTGATATTATACACAATCATACAAACACTGTAATTAACCAGATCCAAACACGATTGGAGAAACACCAAAATAAAACTTATAAAACATCCTTACAAGATTCGTTGACATCAAACAGAAGACCCACCTCAGAACCATACCATTAGGAAACCCTAACCCACATAGCTCAGACCTGCGAATGCCCTTTTCCATTGACCACCACTCACGACACGACTCGACCTTAGCACTCGGCCTCTGCCTGGACCCCTTCGACGCACCCCATGGAAGCTCCTTGCGGATGATCAAAGCCACTCAACGCACTCCACCTCCTGATCATAACCCATGACTGCAACTCTCCCTTTGGTCAACCTTGGACCAGATATGCCCAGACACCCGGAAGAACCCACAAGCTCTTCTGAACCAGAATCGGACCAACCCTGCGCTCTTGCTCGAGATCCCCTGCTAGCGTCGCATGAAGACTCCCCAAACCCTAATCACCCTAATCCCACCTGTGAAAATCTTTTCTCCCATTACTATAATTTGTTTATCATTTCATGTTAATTATATATTTATTATTTTTATTTTTTTTAACCCACACAACACAACCCGTGAAAACTAGATTCACTTCCCCCCTTATGTTCATTTTTATTTTATTATTCTTATAAAAGTTGACCATGTTATTACCATTATATTAATATCATTATATTAATAATATTGAAAGTCAAAAGTTTAATTATTTAAACAATAATCTTAAAAGTAATGGTTTTATATGATAATCATTACTTCTTAAAAGCAAAGACTATAATATTTTTATTTATTAAATTTATAAACATATATTTTTATATATAAATCATAATATAGATAATTTTAAAAAACCAATTTTAATTAATCTTATTTGAAATAAATAAAATGTATTTATTATAAATCATTTACATATTATTATTATTAATTTCATTATTTAAAATGGTTATTAATTATTTATAAAGTAATAATTTTTATAATAAAAATTTATCCAATATATATTATATAACATATCATCTAAATTTAAAAGTTATAAAAAAAATAAGAATCTATTTATATAAAAAAATTGGTTAAATTAAATAGCTAAAATTTTATTAAACAAAATACATATTATTAATAATTTTATAAAAAATTAATCTAATCATAATTTTATAATGGTAATAATTGAAAACTAATATTTTGATTTATATCATTATAAACCTAATTAGGAAAAGTCTATATTTTAATAAACAATTACATATATAAATATAATACATCGCTTATTATTATTACTAAATATATTTTTATATGTAAACATATTACATACATTTATAACCTATTTACTTAAATTATAATATATTTAAAATTATTATTTTTACTACAACTCGGGGTGTTACAATATCCCCCCTTAACAGAATTGCATCCTAGCAATTCGATTGGCGTACTTCTACTGACTCGCTGACACAACCTCCCTTATATCCTTAGTGATGTCCCTACTCAAACACTCTATGATTTAGCAACTAAAAAGAAAATAACATAACAAAACTAGGTTGTACCTTTACAGAGCCCACCTCTGTAACCAGTTTGCTAATGTCCTAAACTCTATCCCCAGGGTGGTTCCCAGTTCCTCGATCTCTCATGACCAGATACACCTCGTGCAAGTGGGGTTAAACTCCAGCATAAAACAGTTGGAATTCCAGATAGAGGTATGACTAGTGAAAATCTCAACGATATCAAGATGGACTTTGTCCCTACAGATTTGTCGTACTACCTCAAAGCCAAGGGGATTGATGAAAAAGAGTATCCCGTACATACTAAAACTTAAGACTTGAAAAAGATAGGATGCACATAGATTTTCCTCCTCTACAGTTTCCCGGAAAACTTGTATAACCCGATAGTTTGTAGATAGGGTAAAACATAGTAAAAGACCTTCATAATATTTCCCCCTACGCGTATTGTATACAAGTTGTGAATAATTTACACGATAGTAAACATGGATTGTTCCTTGGAAATGTAGGAGAATATTTAAGTTGTTCGACACTTAGTGAAGGAACTTGTAGGATATTCAGAGGTTCCTAAAGGGTTAATAGTATTCCATACATGACATAACAATTATAGTCTCAAGTATTTCAGTGGGAAGGGACAAAATCTTGTTAGTGATCTTTCGTCTGCCATCTGAAATTTATAATAAAGTCACTGAGTAAGGTTTAGTTGCAGCTACATATTATTATATTACCTGGTTTTTCCATAATTGTCTGAACCTATCCTCTGATACCAACTGTGAGTACCCGGCCCCCGAATACCTGGAGCCGGTGCCCATGAGACATGATGTACCAAAAATTATTAAAATACATTACAATTCATTCACATACATCACATAATGTCCAATGCTATAGAGGATCATGAGGTTCCGGATCTGGGAAAACCAACTGCATTCTGAAAACTTCATTGAAGACATGACTGATACTTGAAAAAAAATTATTTAAAATGTAGGGTGTGCATTGAAATACTCAGTAAGGGGTTTGAAAAATACTTAATAAAGCTTTTTAAAACTACTTTCATAAATACTTTCTCTTACTTAAAATAATCCCTTTAAAGAAAACAACAAGACATTTCAATGGTTGATATAATACCATTAAATCACTTCATACTTAAGTAATTGAACATTTAGCTGAATTCCACTAGATGAACAAAAAAATGCATAAATTATTACAAGTAATGTAGGCATAGCATGTAAGGTATGAAAGTACTACTGATCATGGACATTATCAGAGTTGCGCATAAACAATTTCATTAAAACTTATAAAAATGAAAAATATAACATGATAAATGTAATGCTAGTATTTTTATTAAAATTATGGAATGATAAAATGATCATGCATCATCACTATCTCATCATATGCCATGTGCACTTTAATCTCATACTCATAGGTTATGGTTCTATAACCAAGGATATTCCTCTAGTCGAAATAATCACTTGGTTGGTCATATACTAAAACATAATGAGAAAATTTATAAAAAAGGACTCATGGTCTCTATGTAAATGCCTTGTGCAATGACATAGGGGTAATAACCCAATCTGACTGTCTTGAGAACTATCGATGCATCGAGGATCTCACTTTTACTGGTCTCCAACCCGGAGGGATTACTTTTACCAGTCCCTAACCTGGAGGGCTTACTATAACCAGTCCCAAACCTGGAGGGCTTTCTTTTAACTTGTCCCTAACCTGACAGTCCAATACATTTCTCATATGTCAAAATGGTTTAATATTCAACGTTTCCCATACCACTTTGAATATTTAATTTTTATTTCTCATTACCAAGGTGTCCCATACCGCTTTAGGAAATTTAGTTCTTAGTTCATTAACATGGCATGCCATATGTATGTATGATGTACAATAATAAATAAAATAATTAATGAAAGAATTATACATTTAGTCTGCAAATACATGATATGACATATAACATTGCAAATATGGCAATATCTAATGAAAGGCATACATGGTTTAGTAAAATTTTTTTGCACACAAGATAATTACTATATCCCATAAAATGATTGTTGAATGGGGTTTTCTAAATGCGATGATAGATGACAACTCTTTAAAATTCTTATTTCGTGGAAATGAAATTCTTTAAGAAAACACTTGCCATTAGTTATGGTGATAAACAAGACATAGAACATGTGATTAAACCATAACTAGATTAACTACTAACATCCACTGTAGCACGTTTATCATAAGACAATAAATGAATACAACATGATAACATGATCTCATAAACCCTTAATCCTCTGATAAACATTAATAAATCCAAAAAATGAATTCTTTTAAATCCTAGAACACATAATGGGTAATTTTCAAACAAACTTCTTTAAATAAAACAAGCTCACTTGTGTGTACTTATATACCAAGTACTTACTGGTTTAGGAAACACCAAAATTATCATCTCTTTTTTTTTAAATCTTACATGTAGCATAAACTAAGTTATGAGAATTTGAAAATATGGTTTTGGAAATTAAACATATAAATACTTATACACATAACCATATATAGAAAAAGTGTATATATGGGTTTTTACACAATTTAACAAAGGTCCATTAAATTCCTAAGGTCTGAATACCACCAACCATTTATCATTTGTTTTATTGAAACCCAAAACCATATAAGGTTTATTATTCATGTAACCGTATGTACATAACTATATATAAAAACAATGGTTTTATACTATCATAGAATTACACTTAAACCCAAAACCTAGTTGGCATCTAAAATATTATTCAAAGATGAGTATTCATCTATTACAAACCCTAATTGATTTGTATTGAAATACATAAGTACATAGTTATATATATAAATATATAATGTTTTACAAAAAGGATTTGTATGTTAAAGGTAGAGTCAAAATAGCCTTTATAAGTATATAATTCTTAGAACATTATGCTGTATTATTCAGAAATCTTAAAAAAATAGATTTAGATTGGGTTTATATATATATATATAATTAACACTCGAATATACATATATTATATAGTGGGTTTGGTATAAATAAAAACCTTTCAAAACTAAACTTACTTAAATTACTTGAGTACATAAAACAGAAACCCCCCCATGGGAGTCTTTAAATAGGGAGATTTTAAGGTGTATAAATATATATACTATAAAATTATAAATATACAAAATATATCATACGAGTTTTAAAATAAAAACCGAACAGAAGCAAAACCCTTATACAATTTAGGAAATACCATTTCAAAATTCTTATCCCCATTTTGAAAGAGGAAGAGAATGATTCCAGTATAGGAACGAGTCTAAACACACACACACACACACACACACACACACACACATATATATATATATATTGTATATCAGATTATACACATGGTGCGTATAATCGGTTTTGCTTCATAGAAATAAATGTTTTAATCCAGTAACCTACATCGCTTTCGCCATCTTGAATACATAATAACAAGGAACAAAAGAAAGAATTCATTATAGTGTTTAACCGTGTGTGCAGAAGGTATTGTAGAACATTCAATAGAGACTGAAGCATAATGAGTCTGCAATTTATAGCCTTCATAGAGCTTGTTGTGCATGATTGAGTTATAAAAATATATATTAATTTTTATATTAGAATAGATATATGGTGATATATTTAACTTCATTCAGAGAGGCTACAAAAAACAAATGCAGAAAAATCTGGACTAAAGTAAGGAGGTGAGAATATACACAATCAAACAAACACTGTAATTAACCAGATTCAAACATGATTGGAGAAACACCAAAATAAAACCTATCAAACATCCCTACAAGATCCGTTGACAACAAACAGAAGACCCACCTAAAAACCAGACCATTAGGAAACCCTATCCCGCATAGCTCGGACTGGAGAATTCCCTTCGGCCTTGACCACCACTCGTGACATGACTCAGCCTTAGTGCTCAGCCTCTGCCTGGACCCCTTCGACATACCCCATCGTAGTGCCTTTCGGATGGTCGAACCCTCTTGACGCACTCCACCTTCTGATCATAACCCATGGCCGCAACTCTCCCTTTGGTTGACCTCGGACCAAACACACACAGACACCCGAAAGAACCCACAAGCTTTCCTGAACCAGACTCAGACCAACCTCGCGCGCCTGCTCGAGATCCCCTACTAGCGCCACATGAAGACTCCCCAAACCCTAATCACCATAATCTCACTCGTGAACCTCTTTTCTCCCATTATTATAATTTATTTATCATTTCATATTTGTTATATATTTATTATTATTATTTTTTAACCCACACAACACAACCCGTGAAAACCAGATTCCTTTCCCCCCTTATGTTCATTTTTATTTAATTATTCTTATAAAAGTTAACAATGTTATTACCATTATATTCATATCATTATATTAATAATTTTGAAATTTAAAAGTTAAATTATTTAAACAATACTTTAAAAAGTAAAAGTTCTATATAATAATCATTACTTTTTAAAAGAAAATACTATAATATTTTTATTTATTAAATTTATAAACATATACATTTTATATATAAATCATAATATAAATAATTTTATAATTTTTTTAATTATTCTTATTTGAAACAAATAAAATGTATTTATTATAAAACATTTACATATATTTATTATTAATTTCATTATTTAAATTGATTATTAATTATTTATAAATTAATAATTTTTATAATAAAATTTTATCCAATATATATTATATAACATATCGTCTAAATTTAAAAGTTATAAAAAAATAAGAATTTATTTATATAACAAAATTGGTTAAATTAAGTAGCTATAATTTTATTAAAATAAATACATATTATTAATAATTTATAACAAATTAATCTAATCATAATTGTATAATGGTAATAACTGATAACTAATATTTTGATTTATATCATTATCAACCTAATTAGGATAAGTCTATATTTTAATAAACAATTACATATATAAATAAAATAAATCACTTATTATTATTACTAAATATATTTTTATATGTAAAAATATTAAATACATTTATAACTTATTTACTTAAATTATAATTTATTTAAAATTATTTTTTTTACTGCAACTCGGGGTATTATATAATATTTACTCACTACATTTTTAGCTTGATGGAAACACACCCCAGATGGAGGGGATTTATTAAAAAAATATGATTTTGTACTCTAATAATAAATTTGCACAAATAGATAGTTAATTCTAAAAATACAGTCCAATTTATAAAGGCATTAAATAAAAAAATACAACAATTTTTTAATTAAAATCAATGTTGAGGAACCAAACTCAAATAATGTCTAGGAAAACACTTTCTTACTCAAATATTCTCCCACTCGAAATCATGCACTTCCATATATTTATATATGCATCCTTAATCCAATTCACATATTCCCCATGCCATTAGAGAATATGTACATAGAGGACATATAAATATTATATATACAGATACACCTTTTGTACAAGCGTGGACAACCTCAATCATTGAATAAACTCTATTATAACATCAATAGGAACCCAAAATTAATGTGGTAAGTATCAACATACCTAAAATAATTTATTATGGAATCATATATCACAAAACCATAAAATATAATCTAAGAGGTGTCGAAGAAGGATGGAAGAATCCACTAAAATATTTGGAGGAAAACCAAATCAAGTCGAACAACATTTCCTTTGGTGACAGTTGACAGAATCCAAAATAATTGGTCCTGGGAGACCATTTTCGCAACCCTAAACTAAAAGAAAATTGAAATCCGGTAAACTAATCAATCCCTAGGTTCATTCATACTCTGTAAGGTGATAAAGAGACCAAATCATGGTGGTAAATTAGAAGGAGAAGGAAGAGAGGACCGTATCTCGTCGATTCAGTGAGAAATCGTGAAGAATTATAGGAAGAACATCGACTGAAGAGGGAGATATGGATAGGGGGTTGCGCGCTGTAGGGTTTTATCCATAGGGGTACTTCGTGCCTACTAACGATCATGGCTTAGAGGGGCGCACTATAGATAGGTCACGTCCAGGAGGGGTTCAACCATGGAGAAGAACATGGAGCTGGGGTCATGCCTTCTGAGGGAGAAGGGGGAGCTGGGGGTCACACCTTGTAGGGAGGAAAGGGAGGGATTCCCTTAGGTTTTCTTAAAATCCCAAATTAAATTCATAAAATAATAATAATAATAATAATAATAATAATAATAATATAACAGTAATATTATTATTCTTATTATAATTTATGAAAATCGTTCTTTATTATTATTTTACCACTTAATTATCATTTAATTTGTTTTAAATTTTAGTTTTTAATTCAATTATTTAAATTTGTTTAAATAAAAAAACACATTGCAATGTTTTGACTCTCAAATTAAATATGTTTTGATTATCAGTTTTAAATTTGGCCAATTAATTAATTACCAAAAGTTCGAAAACCCTCATAAAAAATTACTCGGTCCAAAAACATAGGTTTCTACAATATAACCACCTTAAAACATCTCATCCCTAAGAAGCCTTTCCGAACAAAAAATACAACACCCAACCTACCACATCTATGAAGTCTCATTTGAATGATCACATTGCGTTTCCAAATGCCAATCACACCCTTGATCATTGCACAAGGCCATGGTCTTATGACTTTAAAACCTGATCCAAATATCAAAATCCAACCCAAATATCAATGTGGAGTTTATCCTAGCCCACATAATAAGAGACAAAATCCTTCCATCATCTCTTTAACCATTCGCTTGCTGGTGCTTTCAACCAAGGGAATTATCTTTTTGTGGACAATTCTAAACCATGGTTCTTTCAAAATTGAAATTTCCAAAGACGGAATTTTATAAGAGTCGGAGTGATGCTTCTCACATGACTTATTTAACTGGAGATCATTATTACATTTGATTCTATAACAGGGACCTCATCTAAAGAATGTTCTAGTCTCAATCAGCCAACAAAAACTGGTCATAGATTCTTTCCTCAAACACATTGTTGACTCATAGACCACACTCTCCCTTAAACCATAGACATCCCTTTAAAACAATTCCATCACCAACCATATACCAAAAGAATGAGGGGAAACAAACCAAGACATGTCATGATAAACATTCTAAAAGATACCAAGATTAAACACTCGACACATCCCAAACTAAACCACAAAGCCTTCCTCCCCAAGGCATTCATCAGGTAACAAAATCACAAACACCAAAGTCCTTACCTAAAATCAGATGAAATTCCTAGGTCAATCCATCACTAGGATATTTTTAATTTTTTTTCCTCAACATGAATAAAGGCGTAACCCAAAGAACCATACATCAATCCCAAAATCTTTTAAAACATTAGCGGGGCATATGACCGCTGCTCTCTTAGTGTATCCAGGACGACATCAAGATAAGGAACATGATCATCTAATTAAAAAGAGCACAATAATCATAAACCAATGAACACCAGGAAGACTAGGAAAACTATTTATGGTCAACTGTTGAAAAAACTCTTAGCTTCACCTACCAATGCATCATCAACCGAACCCCGAAGCCTATCCCACCCAAGGTAATCATGTTATTTATAACCCTACCACCAAACCTCTTCCCCAAGTAAAAGTATTTATAAAGGGTTTAACATACCACCAAACTCATCAAAGTATCATTTCCAAGCATGCACTAACACATATACAAGAAATGACATGATTTTATCCACCTTAGGAGTGTCCATGTCATCGAAAGGAAAGAACAACTAGTCTCCATAAAGCTATTTTAGAAACACCATAAATGCCCGCGTGACGTCCCATGGACCACAATCACCATATGAAAACATCGAGCATGAAAGACAAAATTTAAACCGATTGGAACGTCAAAACACCTGAATCCTGAAAATTCCTCCCAAATAGTGGGACATACAAAACTTAACGCCCCAGTCACTCCACTTAAGAGTTGACCTAAGAACTCCATCAACTTCACAAAGTTACATGATAACATCAGACTCAGCTGTTTCATTATATAACTTAGCACTCAGAGAGTAGCACATATATCAACAAATATAACCCCGAGGTCACAAAATACAATGACACATCATCTTTTATAACCATTAACTCAGATGAAGACACACCAGGTCATCCAACACTAATGAAAAAAGAGGTTCACGCAACCTCTTAAATAGAAGACTATACACGAGGCATGTATGACCTACTGAACCAAGAATTCCTAAATGGTTATTCTAGTATCAAGTGTTAATAAACAAAGACCACCCATTTAAACAAGGGAGACGTTTTAAAACCCAAAATTCATACTAGGGGAAATGACACCCAAACAAAACAGACATAAGAAAATCTCACAGTGTAAGAAAGGCATCTCAAGCTCTAAAGGTGCTACCTGCCACAGCCTAGCCCCTTACAAAGAAGACGTGTCAACCCTATCACTAGGTCATGAAAAATAGATTAACTAGGCTCAAGAGACCCTTTTTTATTTAATCCATTTCTAAAAGAAGTAGCCTATAGATAAATGCTCACATCTCTCTTCCAAGGCATACTTCAAGAAATATTTAAAACTACTCTTCCTAGAGGGTTTAATCAAAGGACACCAACTCAGGTTCCGATTTTAATCCATTTAATTAATTCATTTAAAACATTAAATATTTTAATGAATCAACCCAGAAGTACCATTTCAAAACAAGGCACATGGTTTTTAATCAACACCCCATGGGAAAAATAGGAAATCTATATCAAACTTCCTCTTTAAAAATTTAAAATCTCGTGAAATTCCTTCATATGCAGGCATTTTAGAATTTAAAGTCATTTTAAGTAAAAAGTCAACCTCTAAGGGTCCCATTAATCCAGTTAGGTTTATTTATAAAGTAAAACCACTATAAGTTTTCAAACTTCAAAAGTTTTGAAACACTCTCAAAGGGTTATACCATAGAACATGCTCATATACTTTAAAATCCAGTGATATGAGTGGCCATTTACAAATCCAAAAAGTACTCACACTTTACAGGTGGAATTTGAATCCCATTTAATCAAAACCATTAATTTTTAACATTTTAAGATTAACATCCCTTTTTCATTGGATAAAATAACTAA
The DNA here is from genome assembly GCA_963277665.1 of Viscum album. Taxonomy (NCBI): domain Eukaryota; kingdom Viridiplantae; phylum Streptophyta; class Magnoliopsida; order Santalales; family Viscaceae; genus Viscum; species Viscum album. Next base: position 1,391,164,606 of record OY728130.1, on the reverse strand, counting down.
GATAATCTTATCCCACTTATAAGGATCTCATAAACCATACAACTAATACTAGCTCCCGTCGTAAACGCAACAAATCAATTTCCACCCATGCATCCATTTACACATAAAAAAATATCTAGGTTTTTATCGTAAGTAGTAATACAATGGAATATAATTATCTAAACATGTTATACATGTAGACATTCCAATGAAAATAATAACATGGCATTACACCAAAGGCGGACAATAAAAATTTGAAATCATCTTACTAATGCAACAACATGGCATGCCATATGCATGGCATGTGAATTTATAAGTTCCTAATATGATGCATGTAATGATCCATCCCATATATTCCTATTTAAGGAAAAATTTATGAAATTTTTATAATCAATATGCAGTTGAAAAATACACCAGTCTCCCAAAGTGAAATCACATCAACTGTAACATCGAACAATATAAACAGTAATTCCCAACCCTTGACACATGGTCATTTCTTGTATGTGGGGTGATCAGTACCAAGAAATAATATTAACCAAGAACCAATACATTAATAATATCTTGTATATTGACCCAAATAGTAAGAAAAAGGAAAAATTACTTTTTGATTCCACATTGTAATTTCCACACCCGGCTTAACATCAAACCAATAGCTAGACTAGTCTCTACATGAACTCAAATGCATCTCCCCATATGACAGAGGCTACCGACTATCAGATAGGGTGTAAAGGTTGTTCATTGGGAATACTATACCCTCAATCTCAGAGTGAATAGTGGTAAATGGATTGTAAAACTCATAAATAAATGGAATCACTATAAAGCAATAACTAACAAGTGGAGTGAAATTGTAATAACAAATAAATATAGAAAAAGGCCAACAACAATTTAAGAATTCATGAATTTAATATGGTGATACCTATATGATATTAGTAAACAAAAAAAAGGAATTAAATTACAATACAGAAATAAGAAAAGACAACAAATCCCCACGGTAAATCTCCATGATCATCCTGAGCCCCAACTCAGTCCTTTGATCCTAACTCCCCAGCACAAGATAATATATCAATCAACCTAAATCCGAAAAATATATGGTCTACTCAGGTACCAAGGGTACCCAAGATTGGTGCGAGATAAATTCTTAGTAGGCCAAAAACCATCAATGTCTAGCCTAAACTAGGAAGTGAACTATAATTAACCAGTGTGCACATATAGTGAAGTAAAAAATAGAGTTTTATAAATGTAAAAACCCATCTAGGATATTAGGGGACCCCTAACAATGATACATACTTTGGCTCGTAGATGAAAAAATATTGTTAATAGGAACTATATAAACACATATATATAACTCATAAATAAACTTTATCACATTTTCATTTATTGTTTATTTAATCATTTCTAAACTCCAGGGTTCCTGTGGAAACCCATACCTCACTGCCAACTTCTTCTAATATCATATCTTTCCGCGTTACCTAGGTAATATCATATCTTAATACCTACTTCAACTCATGCCAGAGCTCAATGTATTCTAAGGTTATCCGATTTATCATCACTTGATTCAACTCATGTTGGAGTTCAAAATTATTCTCATGTGAGTCCAGATTCTGAAGTACTATATGGATTATAGTGTCATAAGTCTCAAACAGTCCCTTATAAATAAATTTTACATGCATATAATGGGTGTTGAACATCATTTATATCACCCCAGAATCCATTTTTGTGAACATAGTCACTAGTGTATACATACATATGGTGTATACCCAAAAATCATTTCCGCACATGAATTAAAATTTTTTCACATGCAGTAACCAATGTAGAATGTCATGTATAACACCCCAAGAATCATTTGTGCACACACAGTCATAGTTCTATACATGAATTCACCACTATAGAACATCATTTCTAACACCACAAACCTGATAGATCTATCACTGGAACAGAATGTCAGGTTGATCCCTAAATCAACCATGTATGAATATCATCACTAGTCTAGAATCTCATATCTGGCACCCAATCCATCACAACCATTAAATAATTCACAAAATAATTAATCCAATCCCAATAATTAATTCAAAAATTAATTATTTAATAACATCCATTTTAACTAATTCAGCAATAGATTAACCATTTACATAATTAACATATAAAAACTAATCTACCAATTAATTATTACCAATTTTTAATTCAATTTTCGATAATTAACATGTCATGTAATTATCCTAAATTCACAATTCACAATATTCAATCACAACCACATTTCTCCAATTCGTGCCTTGATAATCAATTCGTCAATTAATTTCCAAATCATCAATTCCCAAAATCTCATAATTAATTCACAAATTAATTATACTTTTCATCGTTTCCAAAGTCCCACAATTCAATAACGATACTTCATTAATTAATTCATAAAATTAATTAATTCTATTTGTAAATAGAATTCCAAACCAAATCTATCAAATCTATATTGAATATTCCTATTCAAAATCGTGACTATGGGAATTGAATTTTAGAACAACTATATTTAAATCATATCACATTGGTATACCCACCCATTTATTACCGTTTACCTTTATTTATGTCACATGGGTACAACCACTCATTAATCCCATCTATGTTCAATAGAACTATTTAACACAAGAGAATCAATATGCATGGGAGGAAAGACATCTCTTAACTAGACAGACCACATTCCATCATTTTAAAGCATTATACTATAACTAGGAAGTGTAGGAAAACCGCATATCCTCAATCTAAGAAAACATAATAGTCTAGTCACTATGTTTTTAGCCTAATGAAAGCACACCTACAATGGAGGGGTTTTATTACAAAAACATGATTTTTCACTCTAATAATCATTATGCACAAATAGATAGTTCATAACTGAATTACAATCTAATTTATCAAATTAAATAAACAAATACTATAATTCTTAATTTAAAGGCATGGTTTAGGACCCTACCTGAAAGAATAACCAAGTCAACAATTTCTTTCTCAAACAACTACCCACTCATATGCACACACTTCCATATATATATATATACACACACATATTTAATCCAATGCAATTATTCCACTAACCATGATAGAATATGCACATGGAGGACACATATATAATATATATATATACACACCTTTAGTACATGCGTGTTCACCCATAATCATTGATCAAAACCCACTATAACATCAATAGGAACCCAAAATTAATGCATCAAGGGCCAACACACCTCTAATAATTTATCAGGGACTCATATATCAGAAAACCACTAAATATAATCAATGTGGTATTGAAGAACGAAGGATAAACTCACCTTAAACCATTGGAAAAGAACCAAATCAAGATGAACCACATCAAATTTAGCAGAAGTTGACGGAATCCACATGAATTGGTAATGTGACACCATCCACACAACCGCATATCAATAGAAAACAAAAATTGGGTCAACCTATCAAACCCTAGGTTCGACCGTACTCCGTAATATGATGGAGAAACCTAATCAAAGTAAAAAAATTGTATTGATAAGGGATATAAGACCATAACTCATTGATTCGGTGAGAAATCATGAAGAAATTTGGGATGGAGATCGTCTAGAGAGGGAGCCGCAGAGAGGGGATCACATGCTACTGTGTTTTAGCTAGGGGTGCTTTGCACCAACTAGAGATCAAAACCAAGATGGATGCTCTACAGGTAGGTCATATCCAAGAGGGGTGTGGCCATGAAGAGTGAGAGGGAGATTATTTCACACCTTGTGAGGGAGAAGGGGGAACTAGGTGTTGCTCTTGGTTGGGAGGAAAGGGAAGGATTCCCTTAGGTTTTCTTAAAACCGAAAATTAAACTCATAAAATAATAATAATATTATTATTATTATTTTTATCATATATTAAAACATTTATTTACTATTATTTCCCACTTAATAATCATTTAATTTATTTTAATTTTTAGTTTTTAATATAAATAATTTAATTTCATTAAAAAAAGACACAGATCCTAGTGTTTTGTATCTTGAAAAAATATGTTATGATGCTCAATTTCAAATTCATCCCATTCAGTAATTTATGAAATTTTAAAAACAATCATAATAAAATCAACCAGTTCAAAACATAGTTTTCTACACAATTTCTAAAATTGGTAAAAATTAATTTTAATATAATAAATGCATAAATTATATAAATATTTTTCAGAAAAAAATATTTTAATCCCATAAATAGATTTATTCATATTCCATAAAAAGTTATTGTCTTTAAATGAGTGGTTATTAAATATATATATGCACACACACACACACATAGAAAATTTATTCCTTTAAAATCATTCTTCAATATAGGACATCTTAATTTATTAAAATTAAAATATACAACATACCGAAAATATTGTTTTAAAAATTAATTATTTTAATAAAAAATGATTTCATCATTATTAGTGACAAATTAATAATCAATGGCTGAATTTTTATTCATCTGTTTTTATATATAAAAAATAAATTTAATTAAATTTCATAATAAAATTATTTTAAATAAAACCTTTCAATAAAATTATAGAAACATATCATAAATATTTTCTTAAAGAAAAACATTTTGGTTTATCCATGAATAATTAAATTAGTATTATTTATAGTTTCTAAGTTATTTCTTGAATTTTTTATTTTAATAATTGTTTATATAAAATATTCAAAACATTTTATTATTATAGTTCTTTAAAAACTAATAAAATTAACAAAAATATAAAATAATTTCTTTAAAATCAATGGTATTTACCATGTAAATTTGTATTTATTAATTAAATTTAAAAATAATTTATCATATTTCAAATAAATTATATATAATGAAAATGTATATTTTTATTGGATAAATAATATTTAGGTATATTTACCACATACCAGTAATTCTAAACTGGTAACATATTTACTAGTATTATACCTAAGGACTATATAAACTATTATAATGGTCATATAATGTATAAATTACCCCCATTACATCCAATAAATTAATCCCATTATAACTTCACCAAAAACACATCCCATTCTTCTACTTTTGATTATTTCCCCTTTCATGACATTTTTTTTCTCATTATAGGTATTGTTCTACTAATGTTGACTCTCAATGGTGAAGATGACCCAATAGAGTTCCTTCTTGTAAAAAATTAATCTTTTTTTTATTTCCCTCTTTAAAATTTATACACTTTTAAGGGATGTAATCATCTATGGTCTGTAATACATAGTTTCATTTACTTTTGTTGTAATATTCCAATATAAATAAATAAAGTGACAAATTGACTTATATAATGTATGAATTATTTTATAATATAGTTCAATTATTTCAATACAATTAATTTTTGTTAATGATTTATAGAAAAATAGTACGTGAAATGGAAATTCATCTTAAAAACTTGGGTTTTTACACCCCCCCTAAATAAGTTTTATACTCACAATTTTAATTATCACTCACTAATAAAAATTGAAATGGGAATCTATAAGATTAAAAAACCAGAATACAATTTCTAAGGAGATATTAACATAAAACTTTAGGTAAGATTAGGAATATTATATTTTCATTTATAATATGAATATGACAAAATTTTCAATTGTCACAACAATTTTTCCAAAATATCCCCCCATTTCATTACTGAAATTATTATAGTGGATAGATACAATTCATGTGTCTGGTAATTTTTACTAGTAATATTTAATTATCACCAGTCATATACTATGCCCATGTCATTTTTTATTATGACTCATCACAATACAATCTTTAATGCATCACTGTATATTATAGACACATATCCATTATAGGGTAGTGTGATTATAGGTGTAGTAACTAACATTCTCTTAAGGTTCTTGAAATATTATTCACATTCATATTTCAAAAGAAACTTCACTTTATTCTATGCTATATTTGTTAGTGAATTTTACATTCATGAGTAAATTCTCCCCAAAAATCAATAGTATCCATCCAATAAAAGAAATATATAGATCTCTCTTATATTTGTTGGTTTAGGACATTATTTAATTACCTATATATTTTATGGATTAATACATATTCCATCACTTATAATTAATATATAAAAGAATGATACATTATTTAGGTAGAAGTCACACTTGCAAAATTTAGAATTTAAGTCTCCACCACAGTCATCATGAGATGTTCATTCTCTTCCTATAACACTGAATACATAAGAATGTTATCTAAAAATACCAACCAAAATTGATTGAGGAAATATCTAATGACTGTATTACTCAAATCCATGAAGATAACACATAGTATTTATATGTCCAAAACGAATCACCATGACTTCAAAATGTCTATATATCGTCTAAAGGGTGTCCTGGGTGTATCCTCTCTTTTCCCCCTTAATTGATGATATTAAGACTTGGGGTCTATTTTTGAAATGTTTTGAGCTTTTCAATGTTGGTAAAAAAAACAACAATATGGGATAAAGTATATTTTTTCTTGATTTGAATATTTTAATGTTCCCTATAATTAATATAATGATTCATTTAACCATTTATCTTTTAAACAAGAACAATTGTGCGCCCCATAGTGCAACAGTTGGGTACGTAGATACATATTTTGGATTCTCTTATATTCACTTCTTAAATTCAACTAATTCAATTGAAAATATTTTATAAATATTATTTTATAAAATCATAAAAGCTGGTATGTGTTCTATAGAGAATTCAATCTCACAATATTAGGGAAGATCAACTAAATCCTGAGAAAAAACATCATTGTTTCATACACAATCATCAAATATTAAATATTGATATTTTCCCTAACCATTTGAGATAAATACTCCTCATTATTGGGTATTAAATCCCATATAATGGATGTATTTTCTATAATGAATTCATAGTTTTTAGTTAATTTATATTTGTTCATATTTTGAATTAGGATATGAATTTTTATTTCATTATTCTTGAAATTGATTTGGGATATATGTAGAGGGATAAAATCTATGACCTAAATTTATCTAATTTATCTAATAGAGAATAATAATATCTCTAGAGAGAAAATTTTCATAAAATTCTATTATATTAGAGTTATAGACATGGGAAATAATAATCACACCACATTAATTTTTCACAAATAATTAAATATCATTCTATTGGGGTGGTGAATTGATTCTCATTGAAAACATTTGAGATATGAAGGAGTGGGTAGAACAAATATCAAATAATATATTTTCCTTTATTTAGTGGATGATGAGTGTTCCTTATATCACATTATTTTTGTGACCTACTTTAGATATTATTGTTGAATAAGGCTTCCCATTTCCCCTATATTAAGAGGGTTTTGATATTAATTTTCATTATTAACCCTTGGATTGGTCCACAGGTCTTCATTGCACCGAAATTATTCACATTAAAAAAATTAATTATTAGTGGTTCATAGGAATAAATTTATTCTCCTCTACATTTTTAGCGCACATTGTCATTTTACATCATGAGTTTTTCCCCAATTAACTGATTTACAACACAAAAAATATATTTTAGTTCCCTTAAAACCTTTCCCTGGTAGTTTTTCACATTTTTGAAATGTAGAAAGTTGAATCTATATTCCAAAAGGTCTCTATCACATGAACCTCCACATATCTCCATGTTTCTCTTTTTTGTTGTATTTGGGTGATCTAAAAGGTTGAGGTTGTTAATTATAAAAATATATTGTTAAGTGTGCACAACAATAAGATTTTATACTCTAGTTCCCATCCCATTTGGTTTCTTATTGAGATATTCATTACACTATCCATCACAATCATTGTTTACCCAATTCTTCATAGTTCCATACATTGAATAAAACAAAAAATTTACTGTGATAATCAAGAATTAATAATCATATAAAGACATCATATAATAGGGAAAATCAATCCTATTATGTAAATATTTTTGATTCCTCTATTTCAATCTATTTTATTTTTGGTTATTTAAAATTTTACCTAGGTTCATATTTTGTTTTTTAACTTCTATATACTTATTAATAATAACTTAATCCTAAAAAACTTAACCCCACTCTGATACATACTGAGATAATTTGATCATATCATGAATTTATATTACATCATTTTATAATAATATTCATAGCATATAAAAATAAATTGTACCTTAAAAACTATAGGATATGTTTATTTTGGGAATAGATACATATGTTTTTCACAATACATTGAATATTTATCTATAGTCTCACCACACTAGTTCCATTAATATAAATATAATATTGTTTACTTTTATTCATAACTTATGGAATGGAAATAAAAGAAAGGTTTGGGATGAAATTATCACTAATAGTAACCAAAAAAGAAAAAAAATATTTAAGAAAATAGGTGAGTATAAGATAGACATTTGGGTATGTGAATATAATCAAAATATTTTAACATAACATAAGGACAACATACTAACAAAAACATATATCATAAAACATGATGACATGAGGATTTTGGAATAACATAGGAAATGATTCATATTATTATGGAAATATGATACAATAATCATGTAATAGTTAAGTTTCATAATATTATAATGTTCTATTAAAATATGAATATATATCATATTATATATATTGGTTAACCACAATTAAATTCATATCATAATGGACTATTATTAACACCTAACCATTATATAGTGGACTTTTCATAAACATCCAACAACATAATTGATTGGAATTGGGTTAACCACTAGTGTACCAAAACATTTTATATTTGGGATAACTACCCATTTTCTATATCCTATTGGACTTGGGTTAACCACCCATGTCTAATTAACATTTGGAGATGGGTTAGCCAACCATTTTCCATACCATTCTGAAGATATATAAATCTTTTAACAATTCATTTTCAGGATTTAATGGACCCACTCATCATCTAATCATAAAATACACATATGTAAACATTCATAATCTCATAATATCTTAATGAACCCATGAGAAATAAATGAGTTTCATAATTATTTCCACAAAACAAGGTCACTAGACATAAAAAGTAATAAGGTGGTTTATATTGTCATATTATTTACCAAGTGAATCATAAGAAATATAAAATTATGTTTAAATAGATAAGAAATTATTTTATAAGATCATTAGAATGTTTTACTTGAAAATAAGAATAAATATCCTTTAATTTTGATAAATTTTATTTTTAAAGGAAATAATTTATAACACTAAGGGAATATAAATTACTCTAGAAAACCATAAAAATGTAGAGAGAAATATTCTTATAAAAAATGATAACAATAATAGGAAAATGAGATCACCTGTAATATGTTAAAAAAGAGTTATTCCATCACTATTTTGTAAATAATGTATTTGTTGATAGAAAATAACCCATGAAAACATGTCAAAAATATATTACTTTTATTATTTTGTAATAAAATCCATGTATATTTTGAAAAAACATAATTAATAATTAATTTATAGATAATTACATCCATAAAGAATATATAGAATATGTAAATTGAGTAAAATATTTCTTGACTAAAAAAGAATATCTAAATTCATCATTACCTATAAGAATAATTTCGATCCAAATGTGTACCAAAGGGTGGTAAAATGGTAAGATGGATTATAAAGTGAAAACATAACTATGGATGATGAGAATATATGGTTTTTTATAGGTAATAATTTAAAGATACCCCTAATGGAAGCTTAAACATACATAATCCTGAGTTCAAAGTAAGATAAAAAAATAAAAACTTATGGATTCAGTAAATTTTTATTCAAAATATCTTGAAATAATGTTCCTTATACGGATTTTTAAATACATTTAATTTCATAGTAAATATAATATAATACATATATGGGGTATTATATATTAAATAATAATAATATAAATGGTGATTACGGAGGGTATCTCAACAAAAGGAAAAGTGAGACGAGAAACACTTACATTTACTCCCAACTTCCACAATAGTGATTTAGCTCCCTATATATTAAACATTACCAAATTAATTACTTATTTAAAACACTAATAATATATATATATACATTTCCTTTTATAATTTTTAATTATAAATATTTATTACACTTGTAATTGTTATTTATTGTTTATTTTTATCATATAATGTTAGTAATATTAAATATTTCATACCAGTTTCATAATAGTGATGTTGTTCCTCAGTCCTTGATAACAAGTTCAAAATTATTAAGGTATTTAAGGTTTTGGAATCATTATTCAACAATTATTTTTTTAATTACATGTTTATTTAATGAATGTTATGGGTATGGCTCATTAGAATGGAATCCATGATGGGACTATTTTAGGTAATTTATAGATAACAACAAGTTACTTCACAATGAAAGTTAATTTTTTTAATCATTAAATAATAATATTAATGGCATATATTATCCATTAATGTCATATATTATCACTATTAATTTAGTCATAGTTATTAATGGTAAAAATTATAATGTTTTCTTCCATTGTTCATGTATGTTGTCGGACCAACCAATCCAAGAACATGCTATACAAATGAATGATTAAAAGTTTAGAATTATATAATGGGAATATCATTTTTACAGAATAATAAAAAAATTTATATAAAATATTTACAGTTTAGATTGATATTTACAATAATTTGATAATATAATTTAATTGAAAAAGTTGGTATAGAATCTGATACTTTGAAGAACTCACTCATTCTTAAAGCAGGTTCATTCATAATGAAGGAATTATACCACTTTATAATGACCAAAAGATACCCAAAGTCCAATATGTTCTTAGTATTATAAAAATAGTCAAGGATTAAAGATAATAATTAAGGAAAATAGTGATTTGAAGTGGGTATAAAAGGGGTACTGTTTAGTTGAATCATCAGTTGAATTCTCATAAATAACCATTCTTTATTGTATAAGGTTTTCATTTAAAAATTGAAAGTGGAAAAAGGAAAAAATAGATGAGGAGTGAATAGATATTTGTCATTCTTGTATAATTCCATTTATATATAATGTTTTATTATATTTAATGTATTTACCCTTAGTTAAACCCAATTACCATTACCATGGTAACTCAATTTTTACCTATATAACATCTTTTTATAACTAAAAATGAACTTGAAAAAATTACCTCATTTAGAAATTATGATCAAAAATAATAATTCCAATTTTATTTGAATATAATCCTTTAATTAGTTTAATGAAATTTTAAAAAAATAAATTTATAATGAATAAAAGTGGTTTTTAGAAAAATGTCTTATTATGCCCTAAAATAGATTTATTATTATTAATTACCTAATAATAATCATTAGACGAATGGTAATTTGTTTGAATATATATACATATAACCAATTAATTTCAATAAAATAATTCATTAATGGTGATATTTTTAATTATTTAAAATTAAAATACACATTATATAGGGATAAATATCTTTCAAAAAAGAGTCCTTATTAATATTAAATGATTTTAGTATTATTTAAAACTAATTAATAATAAATTCAGGAATTATTATTAATTTATATATATATATTAAACACATTTATTTAAATAAAAATCATAAAATTTGATTAATTTCACTTTTATTTTAACAAATATAATGCATAACAAAAATAAAGTTTTTATGAAAAATATTTTTTCAGTTGTCTTTATTTATATTAGTATTCCTTATAGTTAAGTAATTATTTTTTAGATTATATTAATTTATTTTAATAGTAATTCATTGAATCTTTTAATATATTTTATTTATATCTATTTCTGATGCTTTTGATAGGGCCCACCTCCATGTCAACACAAATGCACGCACTGATTTCTTCTATTTCCCCACTTCCCATTTTCCAAAGGCCATAAAATATCATCACATTCATCAGTGATGAATTATTATTGATCTAAATGGATTGATTGGATATTGGTTCCTCCTTCTATGAATTTCTCCTTGGAAATCATCACCTAATCTAGGTCTCCCTCATAGATTTGAGTCATGTTTCTGGAATCCATTCCTGACATCATATCTTTTTGAATTAGAGTTAATTAAACTATTTTTTTCTTGATATAATTCTTTTTACTTGAGAGGGATGAAACCATCAGTTAGAAGTGTAGTCACTTTGTGAATATCTAGGAATCTTTGGACACTGGTATCATTTTTCTCCTATATTCATCATTTTAAGAGGGAATTCCATATAATTTATCTTAAGGGGAGAAACCCAATGAAACCCATGACGATCATAATGTAACAAAATTAGAGTCATATGTATTCCTATGATTTTTACCATAGGAATACCAAACGTTTTCCCAGAGTTGTTATTTTAGGTTAGGTCACAAGTTATACATCAAGTGGAGATGGATCATTACGTTTAGTTGAGAAAAATTAGGGAATGAGTTTAACATCCTCTGGAGATGGGCACACGGTTATTGTCTTGTGGGGACATGATGGAAATATAATAATTACATGTGGTGGTATATACAAGAGGTGTTTCCATAGGAGGAAATATTTCACACCCAAATAGTTTACCAATGGATTAAAATACCCCATGAAGGTGGATGTAGAGTTGTGTATTGGAACACTCAATGGAGGCAGATCTAGGAGGTGTGTCCCTAAGAGGGTATATATCACACAAGGATTGATTGTCTATAGATCTGAAATCCCCATAGAGGTGGATATAAAGTTATTGATTAGAACACCCCATGGAGATAGATTTTGGAGGTGTGTCCCTAGGAGGGAATATTTCACACCTCGATAGTTTACCAATGGATCACAACTCCCCATGGAGGTGATTCAGAGTTTTCAATTAGAACACCTCATAGAGAAGGATCTAGGAGGTGTGTCCAAATGAGGGAAGATGTAACACATGTATAGATTACATATGAAACAAAATTCCATAAGGAGTGATATATGGTTTTGTGGATTAGAATTCCCCATGGAGCCGGATCAAGGAGGTGTGTACCTAGGAGGGATAACCTACATTTAAAATTGTTTATGAGTGAACCTTAGGGAGCTTTATTATGTACCATATTTATAAGTTAGGGATAAAAAACCACATAGTTAGATTCCTCAATTAAAGGTTCTGTGATAGGAACTATTCTAATAGTTTAGCATCATGTAATAGGGAAAATTATGTTGTGAATGGAGCATCGAATAGGGATGGGTTGGTCTATACATGTAAAAGTTTTCCATCACAATGGGGTTTCTCTGGGATGTAATGGTATGGATATTATGAATTGAGCTTCTTGAGTGATGCTAGGAGCTACAATGATGTGGATGGGGTTACACATTGATTTTCATGAGTTATTCTAGAATCATCAATGATGTGTATTGGTATTACATGTGTAATATTCCTAGAGGATATAATACAATGTGATTTTTACATGAGGCATCCTATTGGTAGGAGGTGTGGGGTTTCATTCCATGAAACTCATTCATGGGGAATATTATGCTTGTTGTTCAGGGTAATAATACCATTTTATATCATTTGTTGAGAAATTTTCGGGCAGCTTAACTTCATGTGACTATGAAATAGAACTAGGAAGTTTTACATCATGAGAATTGGATGTGTATGGACTCACTCCTCACCTGTTGGGCTAATGTGACCATCGCTTCTGAACCGTTGTGCGAGGCATGGTATTGGCACTACCATGGAGGAGTGGCCAATCATGAGGTCGATGTTAGATTACCCATAATTAGAAGGAAAAAAGGTTATATTTACCATTGTTAGAATCAATGGGATGTTTGGAAGCTTAATTAAAACTTGTGATTAATTGGATAGACCCAGGAGTAGGTGGAACTGGTCACATGGGGACTCGAGGTGTAGCCAAACTTGACCTAGATTGGTGTGGGGGGACTGGGAACTCAACCTTTACCAAGAGGAGTTAGTAGTAGGGAGGATCTAGGGGAGTACTAGGATAGATTTTTTTGTGGATTTGAGGTTTTATAAGGAGGTTTCATGATGGATGGGTGTCCTTATAGTGGTTAGGGGATTCAAAACTGAGTATTCTCCAAGAAATAGGGTGACCCTACCTCCGGATAAAGTCTTAATTCATAGGGGAAGTTCTTTGCGAAGGATGAGTTTTTCATGAAGACCCATGTGACATATAAGGGCCTTATAACTTAAATAAGGGTGTAAAACCTCTCAAAAGGAATCCCCAGTTGTGGTGGAGGCTCTGAAAAACACATTGGAGGAGGTTCCATGACGCTATGGTACCTTGGGTGATCCATTTAACATATTTTTAGAAGCATCTGAGGTTTTCTAATCAGGATTCATTTTGAAATGTGTAAGTGAATAATCCATTCTTAAAATTTTAGACTAAAGGGGTAATTTATAGGAATGGGGTTTCATGAATATTGAAGGAAATCCTGAAGACTTACGTTCTTTGCAAATGGGTGTAGCATTGCTATCTTGAATGTTGTTTGCCCGAAGTCATCGTTAACCCTTCACAAATTCCCAAAGAACTTCATGACTACAAATTTCATTGTGAAGATGTATCATAACACATTCACACATTTTCAAATTAAACTCGTATCCAGGGTGATTCATAAGCTCCAGCCATTTTTGAAGGATATTTGCTTCACGAAAAGGATCCCTTAGAGAGATTTATGGATTTTTTGGCTTGGATTCACATGGACACAGCCACAAATTTCTATTCTATTCACATGGTATGAGTATTTTGGCACATACAAAATCCACACCCCCCTCAAAATGAGATATTAATAGAAGAATGAGGATCATATTATGAGGGAGAATCGTCATAAATGGAAATCTACTTGTTTTTATTAAATCCACTCATGAATCACATTTGGGATGATCGCTTCAAGAAACTCAATTATATGAGACCATCATAAACATGGGGCCTTATGTATTCCTATAAAAATTGGGTTGGTAGGGTCTGAAAACCACCATAACATTGGATGGATCGAATATTGTTATATATTTTTATGAAGCTTGAACACTTTATGTGATCTTTATGATTTTGACCCCATCCACTCATGATTCTCTCTGTCTATGTGATACTAACTCTATGAAAAATTATTATAAAATATGATTATAAATAATTTATCTTTATAATGTTTCCTCCATGATCAAGATCTCATTGAGTGACCTACAAGAATGACCTATGAAAAATAGACTAAAAATATCTATGTCTTGAATCAAATGGGCTCTCAGGGATTCAATGTTGCTGCTACTTTCAAGATAGAAATGGAAAGGGATATCATGATCAGGGAGATCGTTCAAAGGAAATAAGAACATGAATCACTTATTGAACTACTTAACAAGTCTCAAAGGGAGTATCCACTCTGTAATATGCTGCCTCTTTAAAACTTTTGGCTAAGGGACTATGTTTTCAACCCTACAATGAGCCAAGATGAACATTACGATTGTTTCAAGAGTTCTCCTAAAATTTACAGATGGAATAAAACCACTTTGGGGAATATATGGAATGATCACACATATCTCAGGTAAGATACTACCTTGAAAACTTTCATCAATATTGATGAGGAGAAGCTAGAGGATGAGGCATCCCCACCATAGTTTTTGAGTATCCTCAAGGAGGGGTTGGTTATCCTATGAAGGGATGGAATGATAATTAGAAACTATGAAATGGTGGAAAAAATATATATTAATTTCCACGGGCCTATTTGGAAGGTGAATCATTCCCTAAGTTCATGCTATATTTGAAGTGAGTAGGACTTTATGAGGTGTAATGGGATTTTCATTTTCACGACTATCGTCATCAGAACAACATGCCGGATTTTCAGAGTAGGTGGTTGCTTGGAAACAACATGTTTCATTTACATCATAAAGAGGTTGTTCTAAGACCATGGGACCTATTCCATATTTCTAGTATGCATATTCAAGGAACTATTTTTGATGAATTCCTCCACATATAGAACATGTGTGGGAACCAAGAAAAACTTTTAGTCTTAGAGAAGGCATATATGGATCTGGTGTAGGGACCTAGAAACACGATGGTAGGGATGGGGGATATTCTATTAAATAAATGGTAAGGGTATTTTTCAAACAGACCTTTGGAAAGAATACAGGGAAGGATGCACCCATGCCCAGGGGTATTCCAATAGGTCAAAGAGTATACTGATAGGAGAATTTTGGAGGAGAGCCAATGATCATTTTTGGAATACAATATCAAGCTTGAGGCTCCAGTAGCCAGGCTGACTGGATTCATTTCTATGTGTATCTATGGATGGATTCATTATATATGACATCACACATGGGGGTGCAACAAAACACCATCATTATGGTGGTGCTATTGGTGATGGGGAAGCATATTAATTTGGATATTCTAGTACCAGAGAATGTGTACCAAGTGCTCCATCACACCTGTTAGGGGAGACACCGCTTATTTTATGTGTTTCCATAACCTTTCTATATAGTTTTGTGGAAACACTCATGTGGGGAAATAATTAACCAAACCCCATATTTCCTCCTACTACAAACTTCTAGCCTGTGATCTTGAAAATCACACGGAGTCACCCACTCAAGTTGGGTTTAGTAGACGTGATATAATAGTTTGTGTTAGAAGATCACTTTTCATTCACCAATTCCCCCTTCCAAATGAGACGAATAATGATGATGGTACATGGAACATCAAGAAGTAATCATACCTCCTAGACTTTTGAGGTCGAGTAATAGTGGTGATGGTCGACTATGACTCGATTTGCGAGCAATAAAACCCTTATTGGTTGGAAATAAAGTATAGATGTCTACGGTTGATGAAACAGAAGGTGTACACATAGGGGAACCATGAGTGTTAACCATCAGTTTTAAGATAGACCTAGCACATGTTAATGCGTGAGGAATTTTTTTGGAATTATATACTACAACCTACCACCGCATATAGACTCATCCATGAATATTTACTAAGTTAGGAGAGTGCATATCCTGAGGATATGTTTAGGGAGTGGACCACTCAATCCATTTAAGGGTAGACCTTTCAACCATGGGGAATTGTCGAGTGGTTGTTGGTGCAACCCATGGAGTAAGAGTTAAACTAGTAGATAGGGCATCCATAATGGTTCTGATATTTTATGGCCCCAAACAGGTGACAAACGTATAGAGAAGAGCATCATCAGGATCGATGATCCAAGGAAAGTGGTATCATAAATAAGGTGTGCATTAGGGGGTGATCCTGAGGAAATTTATCCATATTCCTCAGAAGAAGTTGCATCACATCGATATTCATAGTTATTCCATATTTCTCAAATCCTAGGAAAAAATGGGAAGTCTTCAAGTAGTTCACTAGTGTTCGAAAAATACCAGAGCATAATAACAGAGAGGGGATGTATCTCACTAGTATTAGTCATGTGAAGGTTGGATTTCCTATGTCCTATGATATAGAAGAGTGATATATAGTGGACCTAGAGTACCTGGTCCATCTGTGGGTCACTTCCCACCCTCTAAATGAATGGGTAAAGGTTTTGTTTAACATGAATTATCCCCCTTAGATGTTTCCAAATGAGTTGGATGTACAAACACCTTTTCCCGAATAGTTCAATGATTCTTGGGGAATTAACACCTACCAAGGATCTGCCACACTGATGATGAATAGTAAAATATCTGGATCTTATATGCCTTAGATATAACATATTCTTTGAATTTTTACATAATTCATTTTTTATATTTGAAGGAATCAATCATAGAGGATTGATAGGTTTATGAATGAAATTAAAAGGAGGGAAGTGATACCTAAAAACATCAAGGAGAAAGAGTGGGGCCCCTTATTGGTGTTGTGGAAATGAGTGGCTAACCATCGACATCTTCCCCTAAGGCAGTTGCAACAGAGGGATCCATACTCGGGGAACCACCTATGTACCTCTAGGATCTCCTCACAGGACTACACAATTCATGTAAGTATATTCCTACTCTACACCTTTGTCCATTTTTTCATGTATTCCTATTCTTGACTATTGCATTTTGGAAAGGTTATTCCACCAGTTCTGGGGAACTATCCCGCAAAATAAATGCTCACGTAAACTATGTGTGGGGATGAGTTGGTGATGGAGGATGCCACTATCCCTATAAGAATGGATGAGGAGACTATGGCAGTTAGGCCAACAATAAATATTCCATTAGAGGGGACTACTAAGACTATGTCCTAGATTTATGGGGGTGAGGTGAATCCCATGACGGGACTAGATGAAAGAGATTTGGTTGTAGAGCCGACTATAGAGGCTCCACCACAGGTGTCCATTAGAGTTAAAGTTGAAACAAAAGAGGCCTAAATTATATAGGTATTTGAAGTAAATTTAGAGGATAAATTTAATGAACCAATCTCATAATCGACGACGGTGAAAGATTCAAGGGATAAGGCCGAGGTTGTACCACCAACATGGGAAGCTGAGGGAGATGGTACAGTTGCATCAACATCAATGATGCCACAAACTATAGTGGAGGATTCATTCATAGATGTAAAGGATAACGAGGGGCTCCTTCGTGGAGCAGATCTCCATCATCTCACACATGAAAACCATCTCCAACATGATCCATGCAATGATGAATTATAATTATTCACAGCCTACGAGTCTACGATGCTAGAATATTTAAAGGATTCAGGCCTAGATGACACCATGTATAACTGGATTTCCTATCACAAAGAATGGATTTGTATTTAGAACATCATTTCCCACACCTAGATAAGTGATTATACAAACTGGTTGGGATCTCTTTGCCACTGGCTAGTCAGACTAGTAAAAGGTGGGGTAGACTCCAGTATCATCCATGTGAAGGCATTTGGCTCTTTATTGAGAGTGGACATGTGGAATGGAAATAGAGTGACCTCTATTAGAAGAAATGCAAGGCTACAGGTTCTAATTTTCCTGAGGAGGCTAAAGGATAGATCAAATTCTAGTAGGGGCTATCACAGGAGCATGTGATGGTCGTAGGTACAAAGGCTAAGATCATCAACTGTCTAAAGGCTTAGTTGGTAGCCGTCAAGGTCAAAGAGATAGAGAGAATTCCACTAGTGGATGCGTGCTGAGATGAGTGAACTAGTATTGGATTAGATTTTAATGCATCCTTTCAATGACTTTCAAAGAGAAAGAAGATCTGATTGAGTGGTTGCAGATCCTAGAGACCACTCAGCAAAGGCTGGATGAGATCGAGCGCTCTATCAATGGGGGTGATCATTGATGAATTTTTTCAAAGGAGAGGCTCAAAAATGTGTATGTCCCTTTTAAAAATTAAATTTATATATTTTTCATGCATAATAATTCTTCTTTGTTTTCACATCAATAATATTTATTGGATAACCAACAACCAATCCCTAAGCTCACATGATCAATACTCAATGTGAGAAAAAACATATGACCATTTGATTGATCATTCATATGATAGTGTTATAAAATTGTTAAACACTTGGGATCTTCTATTGATAATTGATCACTAGGAGTTCTTTGGATGAGAGGGGAAAAGTCTAGAGAAAGAGGCTCTATGGATAAGAAACTTTTTTTCCAATGTCCCTTAGTGCATGAGTGGGGTAATTCTAGGTTCATTGAATATTTCCCGAACAAAGGGGAATGGGGAGTTTAAATAAAAATTCCCAAAATATAGAATGAAAGGAGGGTGGAGGGAAGATACATGATAACTCCTATCCATGTTTTAAACACATAAACTTTACCTTTATCTAGGAAGAGGGAAACACCAATGAGGGTTGACCCATAAAAATGTAGAAACATGGAACTTACCATGGAATGTCATCCAAATTCCATTGGGATGTTGTCCTAGGATAGTAGATAATCCATTTTGGCTATATACGTTGTATTTAAGATGTCCCTTAATACATGTAGGAGGATAAGGATCCAAATAAGGGGCATGAAAATAATTAAAATGAAATGATGGAATTTTCAAATGGATTCCATCACTTATGGAATTATGCCACTATAACATATAGCACATTGAGGTGGGTGTATCTATCTAAACAAAATTCAAACTCATCTTCTAGGGGAGAAGCATATTAAATTACAAATGACGATCAAAGAATGTGAACTATGACATTGGTGATCAGAACTTGAGGAAAGGGACCCTCAAGAAAGTGTCTATGATTCAATGTAGCTTTATGTCATGTAACGAGGATGTTGGACACCCATTAGTGACATCGTGTGGTTAGGATTTTATAAACATTTTTTAAAAACATTTGGTGAAGATGTTGAATTTTACATATAAAATTTTTTCAATCATGATGCATTATACAATTCAACATCATGTGACCCAGGGATGTACAGTATATGTTACTTATGAGCTGAGTATCCCACAATGTTTTCTTAATGTTTGTTCATGAGGTAATCTTGTGTGCATTTCATGGGGATAGAATCATTGTTTTTCATTATGAAAAAATGGATCTATTGAATCTATATGAATTATATCCCCCCATCCATGAGAGTTGAGAGAAAAAGAGAGTAGCATGAAGGGATACCTCATAGCAGCAAACAAAATATCGTGAGGGTCTCATATAGTTTAAGGTCATGTTTCATTGACCATTGATTTAAATTTAATGTTACAAATATCAGATCTATTAGAAATAGTTTAAGGTAGTGTTGTATTGTCTATGGAGAGGGTGTATCAAAATAATGTATGCAACATTGTTGGAATGTTATCAGTTGTGAAAGAAGGGGAAAAGTAGGTTACATAATTCCATATAAAACACTATAGTTTACTCAAGTTATACTATTAGTATAAGTTAATAGAGTTTGTAAAATAGGGTTCCCAAAAGTGTTTGATGTGGAATGAAGTGGTATTGACATGATGATAATGGATTCTGGGTAGGCATGCATTCCATGTGAAATGTGAGTATGTGGAAAATAGTTTAAGGCTGTACTTATTGGAACATGAAACATGACATGATAGAAGACTGATGTCGGTAGGGGGATAACCTCTGGAATTATATTAAGTAATCTTCTCGTACATGGATAATAGGAATACCATATTTATATAGGTAAGGGATATAGTTTTTCACTGTGAAATGTGGATTTTAGTGTTTTTTCATCTCGTATTTATCATATGTGGCATCTTGGATTGATACTGGGTTAGATAATATCTTATTTAGATGTATCCTGAAGTTGTTTGGGGTAAGACTACAATTAAATGAAATATGATGAGGAAATTCCTTCCACATATACAACTATGAGGGAATCCTAACACATAGGTGGATCAAGTTAAATGAATGGGGATTATAATTGGAAGGATACCCATGGTATATTTTGGGGTGGTTACACCTTATGTAACAAATGGTTTTTGGTCAATATGCTTGTAGACTTATAGAAATAAATCCTAGGAATCACTATATATCCAATAAATATGGGATTCAATCTTGAAATATTTATAGAGGTGATACCTATAATTTGTGGTCAAATGGTCTGGAACATGGAAAACATTTAGAGTCATGTTGCTAAAACAAGGGGAATTTAGTTTAAGGTCATAATATATGGAATATAAAAGTGTTTGTTTCATGGGTACTTGTATGGAATGAATGATGTACAACCTAGTTTGTATGGATGGGCCTAGGAGGGATATTTATGACCCAAATATAAAGAGACAAACAAAAAATAGTTTTAGGATATAATGCTTGGACCATGGATATAAGGAAAATAGTTTAATGTTGTGATTCTTTTACTTGAGAATGGTTTGTTTCAATGGAATTTGTTTATAATGAGATAGATTTAACCAAATGTGAATAAGGCCAATGAGTTTCACATAAAACATACATAAATTTATAGGAACGTCATAAAGTTTAAATTCATAATTCCTAGACTGTGACAGGGGCCAAGGGGCCGAATGGTTAACAAATATTTGGTTAGTCCCGGAGATGAGAACTCCAGGAATCCTTACATATCCCATGAGGATGAGAATAAATCAAATCATAGTTATAGACCATGATGTGGTATGAGACCAACACTAGTGGGGGAATTGAGTAATCCCATATTTTTCATGGGGCATCCCATGTTCAGAGCATGGGGTAATTCTTATTGACAATCCCATACTTATCATATGAGGAATCCCAATTTTAGATGTGGTAGAGACAATCTCCAATAGATTGGAATCCTGGTTTTACGTAGAGTAACGACATAGTTCCATGTCATTCATTTAGAACAACATGTTTTTTGGTTCAAAGTCAAAAGCTAATACTTGGTGATATAAATAGTACAAGGTCATAATGATTTGGACATTTTTTGATCATTTTAAAGGAATGTTTCATGGACTATATGGTGGCTATTTGTTTATGATATTATTTCTTGTTTCAAGGGATTTTCGTATATGGTCATAGAGTCTAAACCATGGGGTTGGTGTCTCAAATAGATTTGGGTGGTGTAGTGGAATGAAAAACCCAAAATTAATGAGGACCCAGAAGGCCCACAACCATCCAAAACATTCATGAGAACACTAAAAAATAGTTCAATGTAATGATGTTTAGACATGTAATCCCTATTTGAAGCCATAGCGTTCATATCCAGATAAGGGAGTAAAACATTTTACATTATGATGCTTGGACTGGGGTGATTTTAGACCTAGGGGAACCTATGTGGAATCAATAGAGGGAATACCCAATGTAAATGGATCCAAAAGAGGCACACACATCACAAATGGATCCAGAGGCTTAAGGATTAAAGAATTTTTGGATGGGACCAGAGATGTGATGTTTGTGTGTTACTATGTATTCCAAAAGGATGGGAATCAATCCATACATAGCTCTGAAACATGACATGATAGAAGACCAATGCATGTAAGATAGATCCTCTCTAGAAAGGTAGTTTGGGGAATCCCACAATTATTGTGGGGTGACCCATGATTTGGGCATAGGGTAAAGATCATCTATTATTTAAAGACATCCTAGTTTAATATGGGGTAAGAATTCAGTTTAACATCATGTTTTGAGGATGTTGAGAATCCCAAATGGATATGTGTGGTGCAGTAGAGTGAAAAAAACAATGTGAATGAAGGAAAATGAGGCCCATCACTACATAACATATTTCAAAGAATAAAATCAAACAGTTTAAATTTTTGATGCTTAGTCTTGAACTCCTTGTCTAAGGTAGTAGTGTTTTGGACCCTGGTCTCTTTGTTTATGGTCATAGAGTTTGGATCCTTAAATCTTAGTTTAAGTTTGTAGAGTTTAAAACCTAGGGTCCCCTAATGTGACGTACTACTTGAGAAACGTGGATTTGGTAGAAGGTGTGATATGGTCTCCATCAATCATGGTCAAATATTTTGAACCATTTGAATATAACTTGTGAATGATGTAAGTTACTCCACAATTATGATCCATATTTAGTGGATTCATACCAGGTATCATTGTAATTATAAGAACTGGTAACATATCACCCTAGAGATAGAATAAGAGGTGAAACTTCTTGTCAAACACTCTCACTATCCTGTTCCGGTGCCTCTCCAAATTGTGAAAGGTCTATAACCTTATCTCCTCAAGGGATTCAAGATTATAAACAAAAAAATATCCTATTTTTTATAGAATATTATGTTTATATAAATCTATTTGGAGTGATGAAAAAAACATCAATGGGAATATCTAAATCTGTTTCAAACATCAAAGAGTATGGGGTCACAGGGTAATAATTATGAGTCATTTTCCACTAATTTTAGATAGAACTAGGAGCTTCTTCGAAAAATTTATCTTATTCTCTACCACCATATTTTAAATAATGTTAGAGATTATTTTATTGAATGAATCTATTTTTCAATTTTATTGGACATGATAGTGGGAAGTGTAGTTTGAATAGATATTTTATTTGGTTTAAAATCACTTCAACTCGGTAGGTTGGATGTTAGTACCATTGTTTGTAAAATTTGTATGATGGAATCTAAATTGATTAAAGATGTGGGAGCTCACGATGTCAATAATAGATTAAGACTTTACTTCTTTGAGGACAATCACTTCTACCCCCTTCAGAGAAGAAATAAATCTCATTTAGAATAAATATGTACTAATGAGCTGTTGCTGGTGGATATGGGCCTACAACATCAAGTACCCATATTACAATGGGCCATGAATACTTGGTGGTGTAGAGAAGCTATGATGGTGGATGCAGAAATTTGGAATATATTTAACTTGAGTGACACCTTTTAGAATACTTAATATAGGCATGGAACATAGTGGTCCATATGTAGCCCAACCTCAGAATTTGGTGGGAGAGTTTCATTACCGCTTGATGGGCACCATTGGACCCCACAAGAAATTATTGTGTAACTTTTTGAATCTTGTCTCTTTGGATGAAATGGATGTGAATTCAATCAAACTCACATCTGTAGAGAGTCATATTAATGATAGGATTTCTCTAGAGTGTGAACTGAACTACATGGATGTGGATTCACTCATTCTTAGCATGGTCTCAAGGGATAATTACATGAAAAATATTCCCAATGAAAGGAGTCATCAAATTTAGAGTTTTCTCTACTTTAGGGGAACTTAAGGGTCATGATACGGATTCATGGGAAGTCAGATAGTTTACATACTACCAATCATCATTGAGATAATTGATGAATATACAATGTGCCACATGAATGAACAATCTATCCAACCCATGATCTACAAGATACATGGCCAAACTAGACGTGGAATCAACTCATCCATTCTATGAACAATAGACATGAGTAACTTCTAGATGAGAATATAATTGGTCCTTTAAAATAAGTGTGTGTTCCAAAAGGGGAAAAATATTTTTATTTCTGATGTTTTAATCACTATTAGTCCCTTATATGATTATATTAGAGTTTCCCTTCACATTCAAGCTTGGAAAATTATTCTCAAGGGCCAGATTGAGAATAATAATGACAGCCTGATACTCGTCCCTCTTATTGGTGCAACGTTTTGATTACAGTATCATGCATATAAGGATAACCTATATTAGTGTGATAAAGAAAATACAGAGACCAAATCTTTTTAGATTGGTATCATTAAGATTCATAAAACTTAGGCTATGGGAGGCACAATCGATGTGAATCTTCTAACACAACATGTCTGGGTCTATTGAGAGGATGAAATCATTTAGGAAATAAACATCTATGGTTAATTATACATGGGATAGAAATGAACCCAAGATGTCTACCATTTCCAGAACATTGATGGATTTATGCGGAATGAACCTGATGTCAAACATCTAAAGTATCATATTCTAACTTTCCATCCCTCCAATCAACATGGGGCAATTCAGTATATACTTTAGTAGGTCTATTGGATCAACCAGTTGTATCTCATGATGGTACAAATAATTCTTCAATTTTTTTAATGAAAAAACTAACATGTGGTTTCTTTTTTTGATAGGGGGTATCTGGTATCCATGTCGAGGAGCATGTGATTGAGATAGTATACACTATTCTCCTTACCTTCCCTATTCTTCTGGGAGAGAATGGCACTGAAAGACCCTTCAATAGTGGTCATGTAGAGGACTAGTGGCTTTCTTGAGATGGGAAGCATCAAAATTGGAGGCTATATACGATACTACATTATTTACTCAATGGAGGTCTGGAATTCATCACCCCACTGGTAGGCAGTGCCTTTCATCATGAGAATCAAAAAGGTATTACACTTGTTTTCTAGATTCATGATGAAGTAGTATATATAGGCTAAGTGAACATGAAATCCTTAGAGATATTGATGGTTTCTCGGGGGGGGGGGGGTTATTTTTTGTTGGAAATGATCTTCTCTCGATCAATATCAATTCCTCATTATCTAATGATGAAGATGGGAAACTACACAAAGGTAAACCTAAATGCAATATTCAGGATGATCATCTATTTGTTTTGGGAGGTGGGGATGCCAAACACTTTCATAGGTTCTCTAAGATGGTCCTGACGCTTGCAGGATTTGACCACCAAGTCATCAAAAAAGCATTCCCCAACATAATTTTTTTTAAGATTTGGTGAATGTTCCACTCATTAGTGGCATATAAATTCTTCAGGATGAAGGGAATCACCTGATAGAAGAAGATCTCTTGAGGTGACATGAGGAAGGTAGAATCATCATCATTTGGGGTTATCCAGATTTGATTTTACCCTAAGTATCCATCTAGAAAGAAGAGGTCATAGAAACTGTATATTGTATTAATCAACAAACTTTTCACTATAAGGGGAAAATAATCCTTTAGAAAGTGTCGGTTGAGATGTTGGAATTTGATACAACCACTGATATGCCTATTCATCATCTTGATCAAGACAATTTTGGCTTGCCACATGGGGTACTCGACATCCCGAGTGAAGTAGACATTGATAATATTATCAAAATCGGCCTCAACCATGGAACCTTAAGAGGGATTAATATTTCATGGAGGCTGGTTGAACCCATGTTGACTCCTCTGAAGACCAGGATAGTGGACGATAACCCAATGGTGTAGTCCAGGAATCTCTTCATAGCTCCATGGGAAGACATCATGGTGTTGCTTTGGGAAAACCACATACTTTTTTCTTCCCATATGGAGGAATACCTAAAGTAATCATTGTTAGAATAAGATCATCCATAGTGCTAATATTTACCTAAACCAAATCATTGAAGTTGGTGGAGACACCCTCTTCTAATATGCAGGGGACTCCTTCAAATCCTCTTCATCATATAAGGTAGAAGAATCAGTAAGAGGAGGTTCGTCCATTCTAGCTAACTCATCAGGGGCACTAGTGCCTACTTGGGTGGACATAGAATCTAACCTGAAGGGTTACTTCTCTATCAAAACAATGATGTAGATATTTTCAATACAATTCCATTTGGACAATAATCACAAGGCCCATGCATGATTTTAAAAAAATGTTAAGGAGTCAGCTTCCGGTGATTCAACCCTGATTCGTGGAACATAAGATAATGTTGTGAAATGGTGGCCATAGGTTAAACCTCCCTGAATAATACCGTATTGGGGGATTTTGGTATCACCCAAGACTATCCTACGTGATAATATGAGGTAATCTAGGAATGTTCTTTACTTTTATGAATGTAAAAAATCTTTTTTCTAGGAGATGACAAAGAAATCTTCCATATTCAATAATGTGGCCTCCAACCAAGGGATCATGAAGATTAAATAATCATTTAAGTCTCCACATGGATTTACCATGGTGGTTTTTAGATCATGGGTTCACTCTACCACATTGTTCTAAACCTTCTTCACCTATCTCTTATAGAAGTTGATATCCATATAGAGGGATTCACAGTAGTTGAAGGGAGAAAAATCATCCAATAGAATCCCTACTCAACCATTAATGGTTTACTTAAGGTACTAGTGATACTTGGAGGGGATAACCACATTTAGATGAATCTAGGGAATTCCCAATAGTTCATTTTTATTGGTGTCCAATTAGACTACCATAAACTATGTTCTTGAAATCAAGACTCTAAATTGGTTCTTCTTCCAGATCATTCCACACAATTTCTTTTTAGTCTTATCATAACCCAAGATGGATAGTTCAGAGTGAGTCAGATATGATTTGGTTAGTCCCATTATATAGAGTGTACTGGTTGGAATAAGATTAATCCCAGAAACTATGTCCACTATGTAGAAGTGGAATTCCATGCCAATAAACCAGCCTTTAATGTACAATTATAATGTGTTCTCCTATTTGAGGGAACCCTCATCTTCCATGGATAAATAGATTATGGGTTTTCATTCCTCTTCTCAACCTCCTTAGCATATTAGACCTCTACAATAGATACCACTATTTCAAACTAGAGGGTTCTTTTCATGGATTCAAAAAGGGCCACACACATATTTATCCACATGAAGTTGTCCTTATAGATAGATATCCTTTGGGGGTATGTTTTCAAGGCGCTTCATCACATCATACTTCCATGATAATTGCATGGTTTTTTCTTGTAGGGGCGTGTTCTTGGGTATGAGGTATAATGGGTTCTTCTAGGTACATTAATGGTTTATGAATAGTTCTAGAAATATCCTGCTGGTGACTAGTTTACCCACTCTAAACCACTTTCAGATGATTGTCAGTTCACTGAGACTATACTCGGGATAGACATGGTCGATCATAATGTAGTTTTAGCTTGTCTTTCTAGTCAGTTAACATGTCAGATTTGGTGGAATTTATGAAAGAGTGAGATAGGAGGTCTATACCTACTAATCTCTATAAATAACCTACTGTATAGTCTCAGTGTCTTTCCAAACATAGTTTGAGACACTCGTCTAAGAATTCTGGCAGTTATCATATCCCACTCATGTCATTTGATTGTGTCAGTCAAAGGAATTATGGGGATTTGATTGACATTCCTCACCGTGGGGCACCATGAAGTAGTCTACCAGTTTGATGACATTCACAATGGCATACTTCTACCTATCATCATACGGGTCTTCCAAAATTGGGTAGACCCTAGGGGAAATTCCCCACTCTGGAGGCATAAACACACTGAGCGTACATGATGGATTTGATAATATTGGGGTACTCTGATTTCTCTTGCATCATCAGCATATCATCTTCTAGGGATTCTAATATTGTGTTGTAGATATAGAAGAGGAATCTGAAGAAGGTTCTTTGACTACATGAGTCTATGGTCTTTCTATGAGGGAAAAAATGAAACCATGGGTGTTTGTGAATTCTTTTCGAGATAGTCATTCGTCAATATTTTGGGATTGAAAGCTAGAAGCTTTATTCCTTTAACCAGAACCCTCACTGTCACTGCCATGTTTGGTGAAGATATGTGTTACGTATTCTGAGAAATCACCCAAATTTAACAAACAATGATCCACCTAGTCCGAGATCCAATCATTGAATACATATAATTCCTTTATGGTATATATGAGGATTTTGTGGTACTTTATATGGTTGGGGAGATTAGTGTGTCCAACTTATTGAGGCCTCATGTTCTATGTAATATTTATACTTCTCTTATCTAGAGAATATATGAAATATCTAGGTACATGTGCATCCATGAAAGTATAGATAAGGTTCCTTCTATCATGTAAGGGTTCCCTGGGAGCTTGGACATGATAATGCAATGGATCCAGATGAGGGGCTGGATTAACTCTATCCTATATAGGTGACTACACATGTTCTGGAAGTACCTTAAAGTTATTCATTAGGAATGTTTGTGTTTGAGAGAGTTTCACCAGGTGAATCTCTGATTGAAAATAAGCCAAAATCTCCACCAGATCAAGGGCCTATACCTATATAGCGACAACAATATCTTATTAAGAATAACTCCTTGTAGAATCTAGAAGAGGAAACCAATGAAAATGTTTATAATACAACAAGGATTAACCTAGACAATGGTGTTTATTAAAAAAAATCATGGAACCCACCAAGAAAGATATGGGTGATAGGGGTAGGGACCAACCCAATCTTGACATTCTGCACAAAAATTGTTAACATCTTAACATGAGTTTGGGTATGTTGAGTGAGTAAATGTATACTTTGATCAAGTGAAAAAATATGTGACCCACTCATTTTTCCAATTCAGGCACTTTAATAGGTTAAAAATTATTGTCTTATGAATGGTAGAGATGAAATATTAGAGAATATATATGTGAAGGTCTTCCAAACCAGTAATGGACCCTACAAGTGGCTGGCTATACCTGATGAATGCAGGTCCTTCCAATGTTTGGTTGAAATACTAGATCTTTTCTACCTCTTACTACACTAGGGTTCCCAACATGGGTCCACACCTTGATATAAAGTGGGCCAAATGATTCAGTGGGTTACCCATCCCGTTTAAAAATTCAAATAAAGGGTTTAAAAACACTAAGGATGCTCATATGTTGTCCATCCATGCTGGGTATGAATTTTTGTCAGGTGGGATCACCACCTACTGCATCTCCAGGTCCTTAAGGTGTTTAGTGAGAGTGGATATCAAGTAATTGAGGTGAGGAAATATATATTAAAGAAGGTTCATGACCACCAATTCATTTAATGACTCGAAAAAATTTGTATGTAGGCTTAGAGGCTTACAGAGTGGCATAACATGGATCCCAAGGGGAGTAATTACATTGCTCAAAAGGGTTAGACCAATCACATCTTCGCCTCTTTTTAAAAAATTCTAACAATAATATGTATGTATTCTAGGGATTTTTGAGCTAGAATGGTGTTAATCAGACAAGGAGTACTTTTTGTCTAGCTAGAGGAGAAATGGGATCCCATTAGCTAGTGACCTAATCAGGGCACTGACCATTCCTAAGTTCAGTGGTGAAACATTTATACTCATCAAGATTCTATAGAAGGGTGAAAACCATGGGGTTTTCCTCTATTATTGTTTCCACACTAGATATATAGGAGGTAACAAGAATATCTTTAAACTTGTTGATGTTTCGACAGGAAAAAAATTTCTCAATGGAGGGATCCTTGAGGTTCATTTCTAGCCTTTTCTAGAGGGTGTGGACATCTATTTGTGGGTCAATTTTGTACTAAGATACCCCTTAGGGTGGATCATACCTTTCAAACCCTACATTGGTGCCCCTATACCATGGATCATATTGAATAATGGAGTTGAAAATGTTTGTGATAACTATACCAGGAGTAGAATTGTCATCGTTGATGGGTAAGTCAAGTTGTCGCTGAATATGGTAGAAATAGAGAGAATTACAATATACCGAGACCTTGAATTTCATATACAAAGATGACAGATACAGAATTTGGTAGATAATTATGAGGCTCTTGACATAACATTGCTGGAGGGTTTGACGTTAGTCGAGCGAGTCGGGGCAATGAGCCACTAAGAGTACTTCCAACTTCACCCCTCAACATTACTAATTGATGTCCTCATGTTTCCCCTAGAATCCGAGATTAGACAATTGAAGATCATGGTGATAGTGAAGCATCTCTATAAGTTTCGAAAGAAATGAACATCTTATACCTTAGTGAGGGAGTTATGGATTTCAATGTTTGGAGCTGTTGGTGGCTAGAACACTACAGACAACTAGTCAACAACTATAACCTACCACATGCCCTTTTTCTCAGAGTCATGTTCATAGTCCTACCATGACCTGATCAACTCTATCCATGAGATATGTGGTGAAATTATTTGGATAAGCACTATTGTAGGTTGACCAATAGGTGAGCCACTACACGAGTGAATTGTTCACTACTTGTTGGGGTGTCTTTTGGGGGTGGTACCAACTTCTTGAACACGTCCCTGTAGGATGGGGTGTCCACCACTGCTACTTCTAAAAGAGAAGAAACACTCATCTGTGGACAAACATATTTTACACTATATAGAGGTGTCATACCACAATTTATAGATATCCAACATCTTGGATAGAGTTAGAATAGAAGTAAACTGGTGGTAACTGAGGTGGATGCATTGTTATCACATTGAAGGGGGCTAGAACATCCCCCACCTTCATATAACTATTGAGGGATCTAGGGACCCTATAGATCTTGATAGCTAGAATAGAAAATATCATCTATCAGGATACTACCAAAAAATCTATAATTCATGGTGGAAATTAAATTATTGAGTGTTTTGTGTCTTCATAATAAGATTTTTCAATGAGGATGATGATGACTCAACATTTCCAGGATTTCACCTTGGACTGCAAGTATTCTCCCTTCTAACTCGGGATGGTTCTTCATGGTTGGGTACCTATTTAGCATGGGGATAATTTAATCCTTATAAGTATAATTGAGAAGAGAAACTTATCTATATTCAATTCAAACACATGAAGGACACCCACATAAATTGGTGGTGACATGGGTAGGAACTCCATGTTCAGAATCAAGAGTACGGGTAGGACCTACATACTGGTTGTGAAAATTGTAGGGAGGAACTCTGCTCTAATTTTCAATTATGTGGATTGGACCTTCAATAATTTGGGGGGTATAATAGAGATGAACTTCTCTTGGGATGATGACGGTGCTAGGAGGACCTCCACACTAGTTTTCCTTGTCACAGGTTGGCTCATAATGACTGTTGGTGGTGTCAGAAACTGATTCAACTCGGCCTACTAATGATATAGTTGGGGTCACAATTAAAATTGTGTGAATATAGATCCCTATAAAACTATTTTAGGGATATAGATGGATGACCTGGTGGTTATAGGGGCCACTGGAGCCCTTGAATATGATTCCCATTATCGATAATTCTTCTGAGACTATCTCGACATTAGCATCAAGTGCTTTAGATAGGTGATAGTGGAGTTGAGGTAAATACCTACAGTTCTTAGGCTATAGGGACTGGTCATTATGGGTGTTGACATAACCAGGTGGTGGAAATCCTTAGCGGATCCCAAGAATTATTTGTTACTAGGGTGACACAAGAAATCCACACCACTTCATCACACGGGAGTGATTCATAGGATAACTCCAAGGAGAGATTTCTAAAGAGGTTTTTCATCACAACGATGGTTGGTTTCCTCCTACATGGCCCTTACAGGTGGTGGTTTTGGAAAGATGTTGATTCCTCTTGGTCTTGGTGGACCATGTAAATTATGGGAATTATCCCTTATTATTCATACCGTTGCACTAGGGTATCAATCACCCTTCGCTAGATGATCTATGAGGGTGAGACGGGTTTTGGGAACCCAATATCCAAAATTGTGGCATAAGGTGTGGAAGGGTTGGAGTCTTCTGGGGTTTTCGTATCCATATTTCCCCATCCCTAGTTCCTCTGAGGCCTTGGTTTCTATTTTTTCTATGTGAATATAGAAAGGAATGTGGATTCATCCTTCAGTACAAGAACTTCGAAATAGATGTCCAATTCTCCAAAGTCATCCAATATTTTTGAAGATAGAGACAGATCCACAATGAAAATGTTGATAACTGAATATGAAAAATGCTAACTATCCCAATATGTATCAGAGCTCCATGTTTGTCCCATATTTCTCTCGGTGGGACAAACTATGAGATTCTTGAATCTAGTGACATTTTAATCTTCTGATTCCCCACCGCTACTCATCCCCATGTTGAGGAGAATAGTTTCACATAAGGTTCGCCATTTGTATTTTTTATTCTTTTTTAGTGGATTGCCTATGTGTTGGAATGGAGGCACATGCTGTATTTTTTCATTTCCCCTCATTGTAACATTCCAAATGTGGGTGATATTTATCACATTCATCAGGGATGTATTATACTTGATCAAAACAAGATGATGAGATATGGAATCCTCCTTCCATGGATTCCTCCTTTGAGATCTTCACTTAGTCCATATTTCACTCATAGGTTTAAGCCATGTTTGGGGAAATAATTCTTGGTTCCATCTATTTTTGTATGTCAGTTAATTACACTACTTTTATCATGACATATTTTGTTCATAATAGGGAAACAACCTTCGGTCAAGAAAGTCCTCATGCTAGGCATTATTGGGCATTTCTGAACATTGGGAACATTGGTCACCTATATTATTCTTCTTAGGAGGGAATATCGTATGTGGAATATTAAGGCATAAAACCCAAGGAATTGTATTGGATCATGAGTTAATGACACTAGAGGCATGATTATTAAAAGTCGTTTTACCTCATACATCCCACACATATACATGGGGTAGGTATTTTGGGTCAGTTCAAAAGTTCTACCTCATGAGGAGACATATTAGGACATCTGGTTGAGGCAGATTGTGGTATGAGTTTAACATCATGTGGATATGATCACATGGTTAATTTCTTATAGGTACATGATGGATGGATTAGAACACCCCATGGAGGCAGAACTGAGAGGTGTTTGTCACACATGGATAGTTTACCGATGGATCAGAATGCCACATGGAGGTGGATATGGTTTTTCAGTTTTGAATTCCTAAGAAGGTGAATCCAGAATTTGTGTACCTATGGGGGAAGTTGTAAAACATGGATTGTTTACAGATTAACCAAAACATCCCTTGTAAGAGAATCTAGAGTTGTGGATTATAATTCCCCATGGAGGTGGATCCGAGAGGTCTGTCCCTAAGAGGGAAGATGTCACACATAGACAGTTTACCAATTCATCAGAACACCCCATAGAGGTGGATCCAGAGTTGTGGATCAGAACATGATGCAGAGGTGGATCTGGGGGGTGTGTCCCTAGAGGGAATATGTCACACCTTCATAGTTTACCGAGGGATAAAAACACCCTAGGGATCCAGATCTATTTTTGTGGATTATAAAACCACATAGAGACAAATCTATGTGTTTTATCCCAATGAGGGAGAACCTATGTTTACTATTGGTGTCCTAAATACTGAGTTTAGAAGATACAGAGAAAAACCTATGTAGTTTGATTCCATAGTTTCTGGTCGTGTGATAGGATTGATCCATGTAGTTTGACATCATTTGGAAAGAATTCTCATGTAATGAATGGAGTGCCGATGAGGGTTGATGTGGGGAGTACATGTAGAAGTTTCCATATGAAATTGGACTTAAATTTATGGCAATGGTGTGAAGATTATTCATTGATATTCCCAAATAATTCTAAGAGAATTGATAATGTGGTTAGGGCTTATGCTTTTAATTCTCCTAAATGATCTCATCCCATGTGAGTTGTGCAAGGGGAATCCTTTTTGTAAGAGGGGTGGGGTCATCCCATGCCACCCATACATGGAGTATCCTGTACTTATTTCATTGGCTAAGAATTCAGTTTTACATCATATATGGTGGAATTTTTAATGAAGTTTGACATTTTATGAATAGGATGTAGAAGTAGAAACTCTTACGTTATACAGATCAGATGTGGGTGGACACACTCCTCACCCCTTGGGCTAACATGATCGCCTCTCATGCACCGTTGGGTGGGGTAAGGTGTTGGCACTATTTTGGATGAGATTTCAATAAATATTTCCACGTTAGAGAACCCATGCTTAGAATTAAATGGGATTATAATACATATTATTAGAATAAATAGGTCGGTGGGAAGCTCGATCCATAATTGGGGTGAAGTGGGTAGGCATAGGAGTAGGTGAAAATGGTCACAAGGGGACTTGAGGTCCAGTTGAACCGACACTGGATTGGTGTGGGTGCCCTGGGAACTCATCCATTATGAAGTGGAGACAAAAAATAGAGGAACCATAGAGAGGTCAACTAGAGTTGATCTGTGAAGATTGGAGGATCGTGAAGGGGGTCATGCAAGTATTGGGGACCTTTTATAGTTCAAGGGATTGGAGAAGGATTATTCTTCATGATTCAAGGTGACCCTACCTCAGGATGAAATCCCAATTCTCATGGGGAGAGCATCCTGAAGGTGGAATTCTTCACAAACCTCAAGTTCTATATAGGTTCTTCTTCCTTTACAAAAGGCATAATAATTCATCAATTGAATCTCCACTTTTCGTGGAGGCCGACAATAACATATGGGAGGATTTTTCATGAATCTTAGGTACCTTGTGTGATATAATTTCCTATTGTTCACTAATCTTTGAAGGTGTGAGAATTTGGAGTTATTTCAGAAGTAAAAAGGTCGAGAATAATTCAAGAAATGTTGAACGAAGGATGGATTTATAAGAAAGGGGCTTCACAAATATTAGAGGTGATCATAAAGACCAATGTGCTTCATGAATGGGAGCAGCTCTTGGATTATGAATGTCATCCTCATGAAGACACCTTCAACCCATAGTGCACTCGTAAATCACTCCATGACTTTGAATGTCATTCCATTGAGGTATCGTCATGCCTTCATGCGATATTAATAAAAACTAATATCAAGGGAGTTTTTTTGATCTCCATACATTATAAAACGAGATGGGCTTCCAAAACAGAACCCTTATAAAAATTTTGGTCCATTTTGGATTAGATTCAATTTGAAACTGTCATTTTTTCCTTTACCATTATCGTGGTATGCATATTTAGGCATCACCAATATCATTCTTTAAAAAGTAATATATTTAACAAAAATATAATATAGTGTTTTAAAAATCAATGGCAGTTTCCAAAGTGAATTATTATTTTTTGATTACATTTAAAAAAATTATCTTATTCAAAAAAACTATATATATTGAAATTTTATATTTTTTATAACTAAATAATGTTTACATATGTTAGCTGTGTTCTAGTAAATCCAAATAGGTAGCATGTTTACTTGTATTATTTCCAACAACTATACACCATTTTATAATTTTTATATAAGGGATACATTACACCCATTACGTCATATAAATTTATTCCTTTCTAAAATTACATAGAACAATTATCATTTATAAAATATATTACATCCTTACCATTTTATTATCATCCATTAATGAAAATAGCTAATGGTATATATATTACAACCATTAAATCATGAAATAAGATTTAAGGTGATCCGGATGATTTACTACATTTAAAAATATTATTATTTACTATTTATGTTCCTTGTTTTGTTTATGCACGTTTATGGGATGTAATAATCCATGGTTTTTAATACCTAGTTTAATGTACTTTTGATTTAGTGCTTTATTATGAATGAATAAATTTTTGTTAGTTAAATTCATAACTTATATGAAATATTTTCCTTTATAGTACAACTATATGGAAAAAATTGAAGTTTTTAGATTGATAGACATATAGTTTAAGGAAAGAAAATTTTTCCAATATCCTTAGGAGTTACATTATTATCCCTTAAATAAATTAAATCCTCATAATTTTATTATCACTTCTAATAAAAATAGATAAGGTTACCTATAAGATAAACATGACTCAAGATAAAATTTTAATAATAGATCAACCTCAATGTCTTAGGTAAGAATGTGGAACTCATATTTTTATTTATAATATTTATTTTTTTAGATTTTCAATTTTCACTAAAATTTTCTCTAAATATAACTTCATATGTATAATGAAATTTTTAATATTATTATCTACAATTAATAATTATAGTAATTTTTATCGTCAATCTTTAATTGATGTGAGGTATATAATAACTCCATGAAAATTTTCATGAGAAAACATCCACATTCATTATTTCATTAAAAAATATAAATCACAAATCCTTCCCCACTATAGGGTAGTGTGATTTAAGGTGTATAAACTAATATTCTATTATGATCCTTTAATTTTTCTTCACATTTATTTTTACAAAGGATGTTGAATCCATTCCATGTTAACTATGCTAGTGTATTTTACATCCCTAAGAAAACTATCACAAAGCATTGATAGTATCCAATGAATTTTAAAAAACTATAGATCTCATTTATAGTAGTAGTTATGATCCATTATGATATTACTTATTCCTGTTAATGATGAAAATTTTCCCTCACTTATGATTACATTATCTAATAATAAAAATTTTAATTGACAAAATTAATACATAATAAATTTGGCTTACAAGTATTCAACACAATCATTAAACGATCTTCGTCACTTACATCCTCTTAGATTATATAAAAAAACATCTATAAAAGGCCAATAAAGACTCATTAGGAAATATCAAAATAATTCATTTATCAGATACATGAAGATAATTCATGAATTTTTAAGTATGAATGACAGAACTACGAATTTATTGTTTATATACAATTTATGAAAGTCTGTATTGGGTATATCCTTAATTTTCAACCTTAATTGATAATATAAAAATTGAAGATTAATATTTTGGTAGTATTCTGGGCCTCTTAGTTGATCAAATAAGTCACCAATAGAAGGTATACTATATTTTTTTTCCTATTATAATCTTATTAATTTCATGATAATCCATGTAGATATATAGTGAACGATATTTCTTCATCATTAAAAGATTAATTAAACCTCGTTGTGATGAACAAGTGTTTATAAGACCCTTATAAAAATTCTTTTGGAGTTTCTTCATCAAATCATCTAATTTCTTAGAGGTCATTATATAAGTAGTATTTGATATAGAAAAAAACATGGTATGAATTTTATGGAAACAATTATCCTCATGATCTTTGATAAGATTATTAAAGTATGAAAAAAATCAATATATTCATTCAAATCTACATATGCCCAATATTTCATTTCCCACCTACTATTTCAACTTAATACCAATAATGACTAGTCATTAAAATCTATATAATGAATGTCATTTCAATATAGAGTTAATAGTTATGCATGAACTAATATACAATCATAGGTTGATTTGGGAATAAAATAGCGATTTCCATATTCTAATAATCGATATGGGGTCTATTTAAAGGGATAATCCATGAAAAAAACATCTAATTTGAATAAAGAGAGAATAAATTTCTTTGTAGGAATCACATTCCAACAAACATCTATCGATGTTGACTTGAAGACATAGGTTGTAATCATCACACCCCGATGATTTTCACCAATAATTTAATATCTATCCACTAGGGTGTAAATTTATACTCTTAGAATAAATTTCAGATATGAAAGTGTGGTTAAAACTTGAATCATATAATATATTTTTTGTTATTGAGTGGATTATGAGTGTAACTTACACTAATTCAATTTCATGTCCCACTTAAGTAGTTATATATTCATAATTTCTCCCTTTATACCTTTGATTAAGAGGCTTCTCATATTTTCTTTCATCATTAACCCTTAGATTAGTGTATTGGTTTTCATGGTTCTCATATTACTAAAATTTTAAACATTAAAATATTTGTGTTACCTTAGGAATAACATTATCTTCCTCTATTAACCCTTTCATTTTACAAATCATTTTTTACAAGATGAATTTCTTAACCACACATAAAAATCATCCAGTTCCTTTGTAACATTTCTCTAGGACTTGTTTCTATATTTTTAAGACATAGGATGTTGAATAACCATTATTATATAGTACATAAAACTAAAATTTCATGAAACTCAATTTTGGTCTTTTTTTGGTGTGTTTTAGGGCTTTAAAAGGTACATGTTTTTAATAATAACTCAAGATAGTTGGGTGCGCATATACATGTGACTTTTACACTCGAGATCACATCCTTATTAGTTAGTCACTGTGATATTTATTGTAATATCAATCACGATAGTTCTTAGCTAAATTACGCATGGTTTTATCCATTTACTAGAAGTAAAATTTTATTATAAGAATTAAGAAAAATAATCAAAAAAGTATTCATATGGTAAGGAAAATAAATTTAAATATATTCAAAATCAAGACACCTTTATTTAAATATAAAAAAATTTTGTTCATCCTATATAACTCTTGTTTCAACATATGTTGTTATAAGTTCTATTCTCTTATTCTTCATAAAATAATTCCCAAAAAATCACACTATGATAGTAATTGAGACTACTAAAGAACAAAAAATATACATATTACATCATTTTACATTAATATTCATTAATTGTTATTATAAATCCCACCTTAGAAACTATAAGTTAGTGTATTTAGAGATCAGATGCCTAGAAATTTTATTTTAAAACACTATGAACATTTCTTCATATTCACACCACACTAAACACCCTTTTAGATATATCATATCTTATTCTCTTGTTCATAACTCAGGGAATAGAGAAAAAATTGGTGACCTCATATTCTAAGAAATGGTAAGCATAAGAGATAAAAATGGATGTGAATAAGTTATAATAAGATGAACATGTGGGTATGAGGACCATATAAAATTATATGAGTATAATATAATGAAATCATACCAAAAAATAGAGATTATAAAACATAATTCATAATTTGAGGCTTTTTAAAAACATTTAAATTATTAATAGTTGTGTTAAAACATGAGTCAATAATAAATTCATAGGTATATTTCCTAACCTAATAATGTGGTATAAACATTAAAAATCCCAATGATTTTATATTTATTAAATTTTAAACAATCAATAAGTATTTGATAACACTATTTACACAGAACCCTAAGTCTAAATTATCCTATGACATAGTTTACCTTCATAAATTATCCATTGGATTAGAATGTATAAATAAAATTAACCAAAATTTTAAATATATGTATAATGGTTAAAATTTCATGGCAATTAATGAGTTTTATTAAAATCATTAATTGATTAAAAAACCTATTTTCCAAAGAAGTGTATTTTTCTACATGTTATCTATTATTATCTAAAAAATTATATTGATTACAATTGAAAACATAGTTTAATAAAATATATTAATAATTTTTATTGATAAATGAGTAATCACATATATATATTAGTTATATAAATTTTAAAAATGATGATACAATATTTTAAAGGTAAAAAGAAATATTTTTCATAAAGAAATTTTTATGTGTGCAATGTGTTCTTATCATAATAAATTAAATAAATAAGTATAGATAAATTATATTAATTATATTTAATGATTATATTCAATAGAATAATTTGAAAATCATATTATAAATTTTACATGGAAAGAAATATAAGTAAATTTTTCTTTATGCTTAAAAATTTATTTGTATAAAAATAGATTTTCAGTTCATTTTATACAACTATTTTAAAATAAATTTATTCCAATTATATATATATTTTTTTATAAAATGGATTCCAAATTTTTAATTATACTTTCCAAATATGGTAATGGTTCTACAATCATTTTTTTCATGATGAATAGTATAAATAGAATTGTTTTACCATGGTTGAGGTTAAAATGGGTTTTCCCGGGGGTATAAACTATGAGATAAGGGTATGAATTCCACATTAAATTGTATAATTATTCTTCATTGAAGATATTTAGATCCAATATTGTCTTATCTCCAATGACTTTGATATTTTAGGAAATTTTCTCTTGATGTTTCCTTATATTATTGAAATCATTTAAGTAATTCCACTTTTCTCCCTCACCATAAATTATAAAAGGGAATGTATTCTCCTCCCTTATTCAAAAAATTTGATCCTTCTAGATGATACAATTATTTTTTCAAATCTATCATGTATTCATTATCTTTAACCTAGATCCCCTAGTCTTCTCTTAAGACCAATCTTTCATGGATTAAGGTATATGCCAAAAGAGTTCTATCAAAGAAGAGGTATAACTCAAAATCGAGCTATTTAAATTTTATTTCATCTTCCAAATTATTTAATCATATTTTTTCCATCATTAAATTACTTCTATAGTTCCATATTTATACTTATTTTTTATTATGATTATGTAACACTCATTTTCACCACATTTCTATCAAATTGTAAATGAAGGTATCATTCATTCGTATGTGTGGAATTCCACCTCCACATAGGGATATGATTATTGCTCTCCCACCCGTTGCTCCAGTGCCTACGGGGGGTCTCTCTTCTGTAGTGCTTGGATCTCCAGAAATCAGAGATGGCTTGGATCATTTTCCAGGGCTCTCTTTCAACGAAGCTCTTCTGCGGAATCATCCTAGTTTTGATGAGGTTTAGAACAGCTCGTCGGCAGGCCCTAAGGTTGCCTCTTATTTTATGGAGAAAGGCTCCCCGGTTCTCAAGGTTTCAGTGGAATCCTTCGCGATGGCGTCCTTGGATCTTCAGTGGACTCTTGTTGTGAGATTTGGATCGGAAAATCCTCCCCTCACGCTCATTCAATATTTTGTCAGACGTTAGGATCTAGATCTGTCGGTTTCGGTGTCTATTTTGGATCGTAAATCCTTCTACATCATCTTGGCCTCTAGGGTAGATTTCGTTACTTCTTGGTGCAGGAGGGCATGTTCTATTGGGAGTTAGAGGTTCTCCCTATCCCGGTGGTCGATGGATTCTCATTATGGAAGAGAATTCTCTAGTGCAGCGGTTTGGGTTTCACTTCTGGGGTTTCCCATTACCCTCATGAAAGAATCATTCCTCAAGGTTATTGGGGATTTGATGGGGAGTTTCTTATGTGTGGATGATAGTATTATTTTTTTGGCGGAGGCTTTGGTAGCTAGGATTTGCGTTGATATGGAACTCTCTCGGCCGCTTCAGCTACATCTTTTGATCAGAATTGAAGGGATGATGGATTTCCATCAACCCCTGATTTATCCCGCCTATCCCAGGTTCTGTTCCTTTTTCCATATTTCAAGGCATACCTTGCAAGTATGTCATAATGTTCGTATGAAGAGTGTCATTCAACAGGATTCTCTGAGGTTCTTTGATCATCTCCATCATGCGTATCACCATGATCCTGAAAGTAATGTTCGTGGTGAATGTGGTTCTTCTATTTTCCTCGTGTAGGGTTTAGAGGCATCCTCATCCAACTCTGATTGTGCTGGGTGTGCACCTCTTAGTCGCGACTTCTTTCCTGTTCTCCAAGGCATCAGTGGGGATTCTCTGGTGTGGTTTTTAGAAGAAGGCTTACCTCCCATAGGGTTGATATTTATTTTTTTTCTTAGTCTGCAGAAGCTGGTTTAACTGAATTGGGCTCCCTCACAAGTATTGATCACACACATCACTTTGTTGGATTCAGACTCGTGTTCTATTTAGGTCTTTGTGGCTTTCTAGTCTAGGGGGACCCCTCTTCTGTCTAGGGACTACAGTCCAGTGGTGTCCTCGCCCCCATACTTTCCAACACCATCTTTTCCCCCTCTGTGTTCCCCCCAGAGCTCCAGAATTCGGATCAGAGTAGGAAGGGGGGCATATGTTTTTTCTCTCCAGAAGTTCCTTGCAGGGCACGGGATAGGAAAGGGGCTTCTCCAGTGGTTTTTTCCTCACAGGTGCACTATGGTGTCCACACTCTTTCAAAATCTAAACTAGATGTTTCTGTAAATGCACTCTTGGTGCTACATGATAAAGGTCAGGAGTCTGGGGCCAAATCCAGGCGAGATCAGGTTAATATTTAGAGTCCTAATTTGGAATGGATGAGTCATGGGAGCCAGGGTCAATTCAGATTTCATTACCAATGAAAAAAGTAATAGGCAAGTCTCTTTGGTGGCTATCGTGGAACCAAAGCAATCTTTTAGTAGAATTAAGGATTATTCTCAAAGGCTTAAGGTTTGTGGTTCATGCATGGGGATCCCCTCAATCCACATATATGTATTTTTTGGAAGGATCATGTTTGTGTTGATCTTTTGAGCGCATTGGATCAAGTTCTGAATACCAAGATTACAATGGGGATCTATGTGTTCTTTTTCTCCTTCATTTACGCGAAGTGTACTGACCAGGGCAGGGAATCTTTGTGGAGTGTTTTGGAAAGATTTAATCCAGATAATGATCTGTGGATTGTTTGTGCTGATTTCAACATCATTACGTGTCCAGAGGAGAAGAA
Source organism: Viscum album (assembly GCA_963277665.1). Lineage (NCBI taxonomy): Eukaryota > Viridiplantae > Streptophyta > Magnoliopsida > Santalales > Viscaceae > Viscum > Viscum album. The sequence continues at coordinate 1,391,121,818 of OY728130.1, read as the reverse complement.
AGGGGGTGGGGTTTTCCCAGGAATGCTAGCCAAGATTTTGTTTCATTCATGGAAAGGAATGGCCTTTTGGATGCTGGTTATGAGGGAAGTACCTTTACCTAGTTCAATAATCATCGTGGGGGGAGACGTTCCTATAGATGGCTCGACCAGTGCCTTATGAATAGTGTTTCCTTTTCCATGTTCCCAGATTCCAAAGCAGTGCATTTGCCAAGATGTTTGTCTTATCACTCTCTGCTCTGTATATCTCTTGGTGAAGGGTCGATGAGGGAGGAGTTTGTTCATTTCTCAAAATCATGGAAGGAGGAACCTGGTTTCTTCTTGGTGGTTAGGGAATCTTGGGACCTACAACTCTAGGGGAATTCGTGGAATTATTTTCACAACAATCATAAGCGGTTACAAACTCTTATGCGTTTCTGGAGAAGGACGATCCCGACTTCTGATCAGGATTTGTCCAAGATCAGTGTGGAGGTTGAACGCATGGAGAATTGTTTATAATAGGTGTGTGGTGACTCTATGTTTTCTAAATTGAGAAATAAAAATGATAAGTTATCTAGTAGTATCCGGAGGAAGGAGAGGATTGCCAGAGAAAAATCACGGGTTAAATGGCTTCTTGAGGGGGATCAGAATTCAAGATAATTTCATGCTTACATCAAAGAACGTCGGCGTATTCAAAGGCCCAACATTCACATGGATGATGGATCCTTTTCCAATTACCGAGAGGAGGTGGGGCTCATGTCCAATGGGGATTTACAGTCTTTATTGGTTTCTCCCAATCCTTGCTAGGCAGGGGGATACCCGAGGGGTGGGGCTCAGATTTTTGACAGTCTTTAAAACACTATTTCAGAGAACATTGATTAGGCCAACCAAAAAACTCTAGATGAGGATGAGGTGCATGAGGCGGTGTGGTCTTTGAACCCGGATAGTGCACCAAGGCCTGATAGGTTCCCTGGTTCGTTTTACAGGGCAACTTGAGAAATTATTAATGGGGATCTTGTACATGTTGTCCATGATTTCTTTCAGGGAGGGGATCTGCCTCGAATTTCTTGTGCAACCAAAATGGTTCTTATTCTTAAGGTGAGAAACCCTCAGTACATTGAGAAATATCGGCCCATCAGCATGTGAAACTTTCCATACAAGGTCTTGGCTAGCATATTCAACAAGAGACTGGGCGTTCACATAGATTCTTGGATGAATCCTGTGAAGCATGGATTCATTAAAGGGAGATCAATTCAGGGTGCGATTGGAGTGGTCTAAGAAATGGTAAGTGGAATCAATAATAAGTCCTTTGGGGTAAATTTGGTGGTTAAATTAGACATGAGCAAGGCCTATGATAGGTTTGAATGGGGATTTTTCCTAAAAGTATTGGCTTGCAGGGGGTTCTCTAATTGGACCAGTGACCTTATTTTCCATTGCTTCAGCTTGACGTGGATCTATACATTGTTCATGGGTAAACAATTTGTATTTTTCAAGGCTTGAAGTGGTCTCAGGAAAGGGGATCCTCTATCCCATAATCTTTTTATTCTTGATCAAAATTCTCTAAGTTGTTACATAAATCAAGGCCTCTACATGGGTAAAATTTTACCTTATCATAACAGGAATTCCACTAGGGGTATCACTCACATGATGTTTACAGATGATACAATCCTTTTTATCAATGGTAGTAGAAGGTCAGTGCAGGGGCTGAATGGAATTTTAGGGGAATATTGCAAGTGGAGTGGCCAGGTGGTGAACAAAGAGAAAAGCCTCTTCCTTACTTCTATGAGGTCTTCTGTGAGGAGGGAGAGGGTTTTGGGGTCTAGTCTGAATATGGACAAGGGTTATTTTCCCATGGAATACCTTGGGGAACTAGTCAATCCCTCTTCCCTTGGGTGCATCATTTTGATAATCTTATTAGTAATATAACTGGGTGCATCTATAATTGGAAGAACATATTTTTATCCTTTAGAGGTTGTATTAATCTGGTGAACAATGTATTAGTATCCATTTCCATGCACATCATTTCCACTCTAAATTTTCCTAAGATTGTGGTCTCCAACATTGAAAGGATTATGGTATCCTTCATATGGGATGGGAAAATGGAAGGCATACATCACTGGGCTTCGGGGAAATGGTTAGGAAAACCTCTATCTGAAGGGGGAATCAATTTGGGAAGTGTGTCTACAACCATGCAAGGGATTCATGCTAGGCTTGCATGGGAGTCCTTGGAAGGCAGGTATGTTTGGGGTAGAATAGTTCAGGACTTATATGGCTTGAATGCGAATGTTCATAGGATGCATTCTTCTAGGATATGGAATCTGATTCACCCATACTTGGAGGACTTACATTAGCATTCTCGAGGGATAGTGGGAAGAGGAAATATCAACTTCTAGTAGCTTGATTGGGGGGAGGTAGGCTGTGGTTCCCGGGCTACCCCACCCCAGATTTATCTTTCAAATAGGCAAGCAGTCACCCTCGATTTCTTTAGGCCATCCATGATGAAAGCCAAATGGTATTTTTCAACAACATAGTTGTAAGTGATGAGCATGATAGGCTTATTTTCATTGCTTCTACATTGGGTGCCTTTTCCATCAAGGATTATGCTTGGGTGACGATGAATATGTCCAATAATGATATGTGGGGGAGGCTTTGTGGTGAAATGAAATTCCTTCCAAATTTAATTTTCTATTGTGGCGTATGCGGAAAAGGGCACTACCAATAGACGACATCTTACAACGTATAGGAATTAACATGGCTACGAGATATTGGTGATGTAGGTCTTTCAACCAGGAAACAGTGGGGTATCTATTCTGTGACAGTGAATGGGACAGGAATATATGGTGGACTTTCGAAGCCTTCATCAGTTGGGACGGGTATGACGGGGTGCATGGTAACTTCCTAAATTCATAGTTTATAGGCTCTGGGAATCAAGGGGATGGAAGGAAAGCTTGTATGGTCATTCTAATTAGTGGGTGCTGTAAATTCAAAAGGCAATAAATGATAGTCGCCACAATAAACGTTCAGGAAACTAGGTTGGTATAATTTTTAAAATGAAAAACTCTTTCTTGGATCTGGTTAGGCTGTGCCCCGATTTCCATTCTTCCCCATCAGTGATATCCATCGCCTCCAACCTTTTTACTGATCATCAAGTCGACACCTCAGGGCAGGGACAGTGGGTTCGCTAGAGGCCTCCAAGCTAGGGATTAAAACTAAACACGGATGGATCGATGATCATGGGGGAGATGCGTGGGGGGGTGTAGTGAGAGACCCTACGAGGTCTGTGTCTTCTGCGTTCACTGGAATGTTTGGGAGAGGTGACTCACTCTAGGTGGAGGCACAATCCTTGGCTGCAGGTCTAGAAATGTGTTCTCGGAGGAGGATTTTTCTGACAACTATGGAGACATACTCCACGCTTTTGTGAAATGCACTGCTAGGCAAAGGCAAGGTTCCTTAGACTATTTCTTACACTGTTAGGAGATGAAAAATGGATATTGGGCCGCACATGGAGGTCTATCACACTTGGAGGGAGGAAAATATGGTTGCTGATTTTTTTTCTCTCTGGAAACCCCTGTCTGCTGTATGTTTTCTTTTTCTAATTTGGGGTCATTTCCTAATGATAGGATTAAGTTTGTTGTCAATGATGCTCTGGGTTTGTAGTTCTTTAGACCACCATGACGATATTTTGTGTATTGTTTTTTCAAATCAATAAAAAACCTAAAATTAAATCATAGGGATAGGATTTATTTTCTATAAATACCATCATGATATGTTATTATGATTGCTTTTTTAGTATTTTAATGTTACTAAATACTCTAAAAGTATTACTTGTTTTTATAAATTACTCTTTTTAACATTTTTTTAAATTTCTAAGATTATTGAATTACCAAGTGTTAATTAGAAGTTAATAACTTTGTAGTTATACATTTTAATAATGTTAATTGTTTATGTAAATGTTTTAATTTGGTTATTCTTGTTATTTTTTTATTTACCTAATTTTAAATTTTTAAATTAAAAATTGGTTGTCCTTTATGTTCCAGTTAGACAACCCTCAACCACTTAGGGGACCCATTACGTCAAACTTGTGGAAAGGCCTTCACGAAAAATCCAAAAAGGAAGATTTAATTTTAGAGGTTCATAGTTCGTTCATATTGAATGTGATATTGAGTATAAGGCCCCCAATTAGTGCTTTTTGACACATGGGTTGGGTATAGGTCACTCACTAGGACATGGCCCGTGTGCGTGCATTGTGTTTTAATCTGAACAGAGAATCATTAATCCTTTCATTATATACCTATAATTCCAACATTCTATTTTCAACGTAGGAAATGATTTTTATATTCATTATTCATCCAATATTAAAATATCAGTTACACATATTGCCATCTGATCTTATTTATGAAATCCATATGATTTTTCACTTTTATCCCTTGTGTTCACTTTTGAACTCCCCACCTTATGTTTTCAAATCTTTGTCATATTCCTCAGAACCCAGTTGTTCTCCTGTTCTCTATAGTTCTTACCAGCATGACCTTTGACTCTAACTAATTTTCATCAAGATTTTAGTTTTATCAAGTTTGTTTTTGATGCTTCTTCCAACGAGTGAACTATTAGTTGACATCATCTTCAAGATTCCCACTACTCTCCTAAATTATTGTTTCATTGTATAGTTCAATGATTTCTCTATATTAGTTTCCTGATGATTCACCATCATAAAATAGTGAATCTTCAGTCATGAGTCACCATTAGATACCAACATTGATTCATGAGTAACCATTAGATACCAACCTTGTGTCATGACTGACTATTGCATACCAATAGTAGGTCAATGATCCACCGCAAAATTATCAACATTGGGTCATATTACTCACCATTGTAAATCAATAATGGGTCATATTACTCCCCATTAGATGTAAATAGTGGGTTAATTTTTTAACTATCAGTTGTTTGTTTCTGATGTACAAATATTGAAAGATGTTTTTAAATGTTATAATAAGAGTTAATTTTATTTATTCAATAAATTTTTTTAGTGAATATTTATTGTTTTATTTTATTTTTATTTATATTAAAAAACTATTATTCTATTTATCAACATATTCTTTAGTTTTATCTCTATTTTCAACCCCTTTATGACACAGAGATGATGGGAAGGTCCCACTTCTATTTTCTTCAATTAGTTTTCATTATGTATGAAAATGATTTCTTTCTTTGTAACCACGAATTTTTATTTTACATATTATTCATATATTATTTAATTATATTCTTTTGAAATTAATATCAATGATCCACTATTGGTCATATTAAATGATAGGTCATGAGCCACTGTTGGATTTATGCAATAGTGATTCATGAATCATCTTTGGACATCCAATTGTTGATTTTTTTATTTCTTATACTGAAAACATTTATTATAATGTTGCATGGAATAATTTCTTTTGTCTTTCTACTTTAATTTTTTTTCTATAAATTTCAATGGTACCTTATGATTGGTTGGTCCACTGTTTGAATTTTCTAATTTCAGGACATAAGCCACCACACTTTGTTTTCAGGGGTAGAAAATCTAAGCCACCATTAGTAAATTTTTTTATATTTTTAATTAATGTTCTTAAAATAAATTTCCATCTTAGATGTTTTATTATTTTATGTAGATATTTAATTGTTATAGTGTATAAAAATTAATTATTGAATTATTTTATATATATTTGTTCATACAGTTTGATACTCATGCAATGATCCTCTTTACAACATTCTACTCTGTTTATAATCTAGATTATTATATTTTTATTTCAATTTGTTTAAAATTTTGATTTGTTTATAATTATTACACATAAAATATTAAATGTTTTATTTTAATATTTACTGATTAAATAATAAGACATATCTTGTTTTTTTTTCAACATGATTTTAACAGTTAAAGGTAACTATCATATTATTATATTTTTATTGACTAACATGTTTTTGGAAAATATTGGACATAGATATGATTCTCAAGGATCTTTTTTTATTGATCCAAACATGTACTGGTGTAGATGATTGATTCGATGATAATATGATGAAACAATTTTTGTTGCACTGAATTTATCAAGAAACCTCTTTGACTTCTATTATTCTACAATGAGCACTAAAATATTTTTTTCTTTCATCATCCACCGTTGGAGTGATTAATATAATTGAGATGCACCGAATATCAACTACATATTCCCACATATTGTTTTATATTGTTTTTGTTATTTATCTATTGTAATTATTCCTAAAACCTATCTATACAATAATGTTTTGTTTATGATTTTCCCATGAAAAAGATGTCACATTGGGTAATTCCTCCCATCTAAAAGAAATGTCAAGTTATTCCTCCTAGATGAATGGAAGGTAGTTTGTGACTACTTCAAATGTCCTGGGTTATAAAAATAGGTTAAAAATGGAAGGTTTCATTTGTATTGAATTGAGTTATCACTCCCACTAAGAAGTGAGAATATAGTTAAAACCAATATCCTCATAGAGTATAGAAAGTTGATGAGATGGATAGTATCCTAGGGATCCAAACCTCTATAAAAACATCATGGGTTATCTGTTTTATTTCTATTCATTTTTAACACCATTCTCACTCTGATAATATATTATTAGTCTTTTATTAATTCAAAAAGAACTATTCACCCACCCCCATTAGTGACTAATGACATAAGAAAGGACCTAAAAACTAGTATTAGAGTGTCGTTCCTTTGTAAGGATTTGGTTTTAGTTGTTTCATTAAGTGATTCTGAACTAACCAAAAACCTAGACTGAAAAGTATATAGAAAAGCTCCACTATATTGTTACAGAATGTCTTGATTTTGATATATTTAATCCCATCAGAAAACCACACATCAATAGAAGTGGATATGTTTACGGGAAGGATATAATGTACATATATATAAACATGTTGGTCTTGATTATTGGGAAATAATTTGAAAATCATATAAACTTTCTAATGTTGACTTAGAAACTCTCACCGGAAATGATGCTTCAAAATGGGTTTTAAATTACAATGTTATGAATTTATTTTAATACTCTATATGTATAAATATCTATAGTCTTATTTCATCATTAAAAAAACTTTTTACATATAGAGGACAACCAAATTAACTCATTAAGGAACTGATAAGATATAGAGAACCAATCTAGGTTTACATAGAGATGAATTTCAAGAATTCAGAATGATTGATAAATAAATACTAAATGAGATGTACAATAGATTCACTAAAATTTTCTACAGCATTATTTTACTCAGAGAGACCATGAATAATAAAGATCAGAATGATATATTACTATAAGATCGACCTAAGAGACAACACTCAGAGAATGATTCTATTGAGTAAAGTAAGGATTTTACTGAATATTCAATAGATGAATTGATAGAATCACTTATTCTATATGTGATAGAAATGAAGAATGACAATACAGGTGACCATGATAAAAGTAAAGGTATAACATTTAAGTCAAATATATTTAATATTGCTAATTCCTCTGATTTTGAGTTACAAAAAAGTGAGAAGGATGAAATTTCAAATTTCACCAATGGAGTTTACATGTTTAGGAATGGAAAGAGAGAATTTGAGAAGCATCCCCAAAGAGATCATAAAAATGATGAAAATTGGTGTAGTTAAAGAGATAAAAGTAGTAAATAACATGTTTTTCAATAAATATTTTTAAATGCATGAAAAAAGGGGCATATAAAACCAGGTTTTCCCAACTTAAAACAAGATGTAAAATAGAAAAAAATTAGAAGTATCTAAGAAAGTCATATCATGTAGTATGGAGTTGTATAAAAGAGTTAGACTCATGTATTTTTTGGTCTTGAAAGTTAAAAACAATCTACCAATCTATGTTTGATGGCTAAAATTGTAAATGAGGTACACTATGATTATAATTATAGTTCTTGATAGAAATATGATACTGAAAATGAAGTGAAATAATTTTATATTCAAAATGAGAAATTTCAAAAGGATATCATAACAACAGATCAAATATATAAGAAATTGAGAATTGAAACTTTGAATATTAAATAACAAAATAAAAAATGCATGATTCTATTTTAAGTAATATAGAAATTTTTTATAGATTACAAACTATTCAATTATAAATATGATAATATTAGAATAAAATATTTCATATCAAAAAATTATGAAGATGAAGACAAAGTATTTAAATGATTTACTAATGATTTGGATAAAATTGAAAAGGAATGTATGAATCTTAAACATGAAAAATAAGAAATTGATTTTTTTTGGATCATGATCAAATGTAAAGATATATGATGACCCAAAAGTTATTCTAAAAGAGGATGAAACCTTAAACGGAAATTACTTGTTTAAAATAATCCATATTTTTTTAAAGGTCAAGAGAAATTTTATTAGATAATGGATACGTATGAACCCAAATATGATAAAAAAAGTTGCCGATATAATAATCAGGTTCCCAAAATATATAGAACAAATTTTTTAAGGAATAAATTAGAATATTTCAAATGTTACATTATTTAGAAATAATTTGAAAGGGAATTATTAAAAAAAATATTCATTAAATTTTACTCAATCATTTGGCTATAATAAATATTTAATATATAAAAATTCTCCTTTTACATTACCTTAAAAAAATATCTTAAAATATATATGTTTTTCTAAAGGGTTTTTACTAATCCAATGTGACATAAACTTGTATGGGTTCCAAAACAATCATGTACTTGATTTTTTTCTAGGAATCCTACCTGATGTGTTCTAAAGTGACATGGTATATGAAGATTTGGTGCTCAATTCACATGACTAGTGAAATATTTAACTTCTTATATTTTAAAACTTGTGATGGAGGTACTTTCACATTCCGTTATAACTCTAAGGTCATGGTAAAATGTTTTGGATAAGTATTTATATTATCTTATGTTATAATTTCTAAAGTACTATTTATAGTGGGATTAAAAAATAATTTAATTAACATATCACAGCTTTGGGATGATGGTTTGAGTGTAAAATTTTAAGATAAAAAATTTCTTGTTTATAAATATTATACGGTCTTATTTTATAATAACAAAAATGAAAATAAATATTCTGTTAATTTTTTAAAACTAACCCATTTTAATGTAAAATACTTAAATGTTATAAATATCGATCAAATTCTATGGAATAGATGGTTGGGACATGTTTATATTCGATAATTTCACCTACTAGCCAAATATGAACAAGTTATGAAACTTCTTAAATTCAGTTTGTGTAAGTATTATGTATGTGATTGTTATCTAAAAGGTAAGTAGTAAAAATAGACATTTCGATTTGATAATGTGGTTAATATGACTAGATTATCAAAGCTTCTTCATATTAATATTTTTGAACCCATGAAAACTACTATATTAGGTTCAAAAAGATATGTTTCAGTAATTGTAGATGATTTAAGTATATTTACATAGAAAATTTTCTTATTTAAAAAAATTGAATCTTCAAACATGATTGTTAAATTTTTTTATTGTAAATTAGAAATAAAAATGTTTATTTAATTTCTAATATTAGAAGTTATAAAAGAGCATATTTTGTCACCATAGAATTTGAAGACTTCAATGAAACTAATAATCCTTTTAGTATATTTTATTCCCCTAAAACACAACTCCGGCACAATGTTTTAAAGTGAAAAAAATCAATCTATTCAAGAAATGGAAGTAAAAATGCTTAATGAATTCAACCTTACTAAATATTTTAATGCTGAATTTGTTAACACTACTTAATATTTCTTAAATAGAGTATATATTAGACCCTTGTTAAAGAAAACTCGCTATGAACTATTTAAGAATCTGAAACCAAAAAGTGGTTATTTTAATGCATTTAGATGTACAGTGTATATTTTAAATACTAATAAAAATATAGAAAATTAGATTCTAAAAGTAATGAATGTATCTTTTTAGGACACTATAACAATAGTAAGATTTAGGGTATTTAACAGGAGAACTATGACAATGGAAGGATCCTTGGTAGTTTAATACAATGAAAATAATGAAAAACAGATTAATTATTCTGCTGATAATGTTGTAGATTTTAATGAATTCAAATTTTATAAATAAAAACCAGGAAATTATATTTCTTCTGGTGTAGGGGAGAATATATCAACTCAATCTGATCCTTAAATTTTGAAAAATAACAAAGATCTATCTTTAGAAAAATATATAGTAAATTGTGAATCTCGAATTAGGAAAATAAAATATGTTTTAAATTTCTATTCTAATTCTGGATTTGTACATAATTTTGGGCCTATTAATATTAGATAAGCTGTGAAATATTATAACTGGATTCATTCCGCGCATAATGAACTTGACTGGTTTAATAGAAATAATGTATTGAATCTTGTTGAGTTACGTAAAGATATAATGTCTACAAGAACCAATTTATTTTTAAAAATAAATTCGATGAGTCTAGAAATATAATTAGAAATAAGGAAATATTTTTTACCCAAGGTTATATTCTAGAATGAAGAATTGATTTTGAAGAATCATTTGCATCATTTTATAAAGTTGAATCCATTAAGATATTACTATCTTTTGAGAGCTTTAAATTTTTTTAATCTATTTCAAATGGGTATAAAAGTTTCATTTTTATATAATATAATTTCCGAAAGGGTTTAAGTTAAACAACCACATGATTTCAAAAATAATTAACTTCCAAATCATGTATTCATACTTTATGAAGCTTTATATGGGCTTAGGAAAGTTCATCATGATTTTTATGAAAGAATAAATATATTCTTAATTCAAAATGTTTGTGTTAAAGGTAATGTTCATCCAACCACATTTATAAAAAAGGGTTTCAAATGATATAATGATTATAAAAAAATTATGTCGACGAAATTATTTTTGGATCAACAAGTGAAAATAAAAGTATTAATTTTACCAAATTAATGAGAAATGAATTCTATATTAGTGTAATGGTAGAATTATAAATTCTTAATGCTAAAAACTTTTATGTCATGACTATGGTAAAAACCATATTATGAACTCAAAGGTTCCCTCATATTTGTGGTCCAGATTCCCATTTGTGATTTATTCAACTTTTTCTTAAAAACTACACCTGCATGATATTAATATATTTAATATATTATAAAAAACTATTCTGGCACACTGAACCTCATAATAGCACAACATCTAAGTGAATGGATCTAAAAATAATTCACATATTATCCAAAAGAAATACATGGAAAATTTTAAGTTTTACATTCTATCCAACATAGATATTTTATTCCCAAAAATAGAAAAACATTTAAAAATATAATGGAACAAATCCCATATATGTGTTTCCCGTTCCTAGTTTATCACTCAATGATTCTTGTTCTGCCACCCAACACACACTTGGGTAATCAATCACCAACAGAGAGTCCTCTCATACTAATCCACTATCTCCACAAGGTACTTAACAATTTCAAATTCATCCTCAAGGTCCATCTCACCATAGTCAATAACATGGAACATGTCATGAACATACTACCTCAGTTGCCACATAAAAATGACGTAATGTACCTGGTATAATGGTGGTGGTATAGCTAAGTGGTACACCACCTCAGAAACTATATATACTATTTTTAATGGGATAATGAATCTTTAAGTTAACTTTCCACCATGGAAAAATATTTGTAATCCATGTCAAGGTGAGACCCTTAGAAACCCATGGTCTCCCCCTTATACTATAGTGGTCTTCATAATTGGTCTAAGGAAGATTTATGATGGCTCTTGGTAGTCCTCATCTGCTATAGGATGATCTCAACCATCTCAGTATCACCACACAACAACTCTAGGCCCATAAGTGATGACATTCCCAGATCAGTCCATGGATATTCGATCCCACTTCCACTCTGGTTCCTCAAGGGGTTGATTTAAACCTATTATAACTTGGTGCTTATCCTTCAGTTGTTGGAAATTGTGTATGTGATATAAAAACTCAAAATCACAATGCTTTATGCCTAGTCACCAAAACTGAAGTCGGTGGTCCTAATACATATTTTCTACACATGTATGTCACACTAAATGGGATGTATGAAACACCCACATCACCTCCTCCCACAACATAAATGAAACCAATGTTTTTCTTTTGAAAATAATAATGTGCTCCCCACCTTTATAGTATCCCTCAGGTGCTCATCTAGTGGATATTTCAGTATATAGGGTCTCACAGTCGATATCCCAAGCTATTACTCTATGAATCATAGTAAAAGAGTATTGGAAATGGGAAAATACTAAAGATACGATGAACCATCCTTTTACACTTGGGAAAATTAAATGAGGGTAACTACTCTGATACCTTGACTAACAATTAAGATCAATATCTCCTGATGAGAGCATATGCCACCAAATTCCCTTTTCCATGAGTATCGATTATCTCAAATTCATATTCTTGGGGGAACTCTAGCCATCACCTCTATCATAAGTTAATCTCCATCTAAGAGAGTATATATTTGAAACTTTAGTGGTTAGAGTAGATGATAAATTGATTTCCCACAAGGGAGTGTCTCCACAACATTAGTGAGAAGACTACGACTACTATCTCAAGATTGTCGGTTATGTAGTCCTACTTATGTGTGCTCAAATAATGTAAACTAAACAGAATCACTTCTTTCCTATACGTCAAATTAAAACCAAGCCCATTCTACAATGCATCACAAAACCCTTTGTACTTAACACCCTCATATCGTAATCTTAATATAGGAGAACCATCCAATCTCTAGATTAAATTCTAAAAGAACTATTGGAACCTTTCCATCAATATTATAGGGTACCCCTTTTAGGTCAAAACTATCAAGGGTGATACAAATCTAGAAAAATCGGTTACATACCTTTGATAATACCCTTATAACCTAAGGAAACTCTGTGCATCAATAACACTCTTGGGTTGCCCCAAAGATTGAACTTTCCAATAAAAAATGACACGTAATTTGCTTCCCACATATTTGGTGTCTCAGAATTTGTCTAAGACTATCCTCAAGTGTCTCGTGTGCTCCTCCTTAGGATCCTAGTACACTAGGATATTATTGATAAATACCACCAAAAACATTCTATGAAAGGATGAATGATTCATTTCATGAGTCCCATGAACACTACTGAGGTGTTTTTTAAACCAAATGGCATCACTATATATTCATAGTTATTATAGAGGCATCAGAATTCCATCTTTGGTATATCCTCATCTCATACTTGTAGTTCGAGATTTCCTGATTTGTGGTCAATATTATAGAACCATTACATCCCTCTCCACTACATTAAGAGTTCATAAATCCTCAGTAGTGGATACTTATCATTCATGGTAACCTAGTTCAAGAAATATTAATCCACACATAAAACCAAATTATTATACGCCTTCTAGTTGAACAACATTGGGTATGCCCATGGGAAACACTGGGTCTCGAAAATCCCATCTCATTCAAGTCCTCTAACTGTACATTCATCTCTTAAAGATGTACATGAGTCATATAATATGATTTTACTTATTTGAGGGTATTCATGGGGTTTAATTCAATGAATAAGTCTAGATCTCAGTGGGAAGGTAAGTATGAGATGTATTTATGAAATACTTTCTCGAAATCCACCACTACCATAGGGAACTGGTAGTCCATAACATCTACTACTTCAAAAATCATTATTTCCAATAGGTGGGTAATCAACTCCACCCTTCTAGGCCAAATCTCATCCTCATATTAAAATTATTCATTTTCATCCATAATGTAAAACCCCATCCCATCATTGTAGACACTACACATCGTCTTCCAAAAAAAGTCAATCTAGGAATGAACTGTGGATAACCACTCCATACCAAATATGACATCATATGGAATCATAAATGATACAAAGAGATACCATATAAATATATTTCATCCATGTATCAGATTAAACTGTCATAAAATGTGTAAAATTGATGAGTCTCCTCTTATTACAGTCTCGAAAAGAGAGTGTGAATCCAAAGGCTGAAGCAGAATCTCAAATCGTCGAACCAAAGAAGTGTAAATAAAAGAATAACTCACAGATGTTCCTATAAATACTAAATATAAGGTATAAAATACATAGATATTCCCTTGTATCATCCCATAACCTTTTGGTTATTAGCCTCTACAACCACTAGCTTTCCTCATCCTTACCACTAGGTCTCTGAGCTTGGCATGGACCACTTGAGGGTAGTGGTGGTAATAGGTCAAACCCATGTCCGATCCTTGCTGATCTACTGGTACCTATGCCATTTATTCCACCATATGGACCACCATGGTCCTACCTCTGTCTCTATCTCAGTTGTACCTCTACCATCTCCTGGATAGCTATATGATGTCTCCGACAATTCCATGAAAGAGTTTCTTGATCATCACATGAGAAACACTTCCTATATGGTGGCTAAATTGATACATCTCGAGAGCCTTTCACCACTAGTTCTCAATAACGGGATCACCTAAAAAAACATATGGCATGCCTTAATCCCATGATAATCATAGAATAACTGATTCACAGGTATCATCTCTTGGGATTCGACTATCCGCACACACAATTATTGATTGATCAACCTGGAAGCTCTCCAACAATTAGGCCTGCACAAGAACACTAGAATAGGTGGGAATGTATAGAGATATCACTAAAAACATGATATCCTAGGGTAAGACCTTATCAAGATTATGTGTTTTGAAGAACATACCTCACACCATATCCATGAATTATTGCAATAGATTACTAAAAATAATTGAATACCATTCCACGGTCAAGCTTCCCTACTATAGATGCATATGCACTTAGATGAACTCTAATGAAAATTTGGATAGATAAATATCCACTGTGAAGATACATTCAATTTATGACCATGATAGATCTATCTCATCATGTGACTAAGTCACTAAAAACTACTATAACCTAGTAGATCCCAGAATAAAACCCACTTCATGGAACACCATATGATCTATAAGAGCCCTAATCATGTGGAAAACTAAAGTGAATACCACTATCCAGTCCTCTACCATCTGTGGGTTTGGCTCTACTTGAAACCCAAGTGGTCACTACTTGTGAAACTCATGGAGTGCACTTAATATATATGAATCATATTATGGGACCTCCACCACTATATTATTCTTAATGGTTGGTATTATAGTTGGTGAACCACTTATAGGTATTATCTCTTGTAAAATCCCCTTTATTAAATCATCTTCACATTGAGGATTATCCTCATGATCACACTGTAGAATCCTGGCCATCTGTCTTCATGAAGGAATCCAAAATTAAACAAGATATACCGTTTTCATAAAGTATATTTGGGGAGATAACTCAATAGGGTCATAGAAACCACAAACCAACCCTCTATGATTCATGTACCAATTGTTTTCTCACAAAAAATATCTACATGTACAGAGTCAAAAGGTATAAGATTATATTCATGGTGTGTGGATACATCAGTCACTACACCAATTCTGGATTCCTTGGCCGGAAAGCTAAAATCAAAATACATAACAATATTTACTAATACAAAACTCATAGTCTCCAGTCCTAAGGTTGAACTAACTCCTTTGACACCACTTTTTCATGAACTAGAACAATGGCTTCCAACATGTGACTACCCTAATTCTTCCTAAAAAAGGCCAGGGTCTAGTGTGTAGTTCTGAGTAGACATATCACACACATGGTAGGAATTATTCTAATGTACCTACTCACAGACACACACACACACTTATATCTAATCCAATATAATGATTTAATGAAAAACAACTAAAACATATTCCTACCTATATCTATGATCCCACAATCATAGTATAATAATAATGTATTTAAAGTGATAAAGATATAAAAATAAAAGACCAAAAAAATAATAGAGTGTTAGACCTACTCCAAGGGAAAGGACTACAATTAAATGAAACCACCGAGAAAACACATCGATCATTCAAGATCAATCTATGATAAAATAACCCCATTTCATCCTAGGAAACCTTCTATTGGGCAATCTTTTTCATATGACACAATACATGTAGAAAGATCCCATGTAGGGGTGAGTATACAAATATCTAGTAAGAAAACCCGAAAAAATAAATAAAAAAAGAATCAAGAATAGTCATATCATAATATTAATATAACACTTAATAGAAAAATTAAACCAAGATATAGTACAAAAGGACATCGTTCCTCCAATAGGTCACAAAAAAATTCTAAAGATGAGATTTTGGTCGAAGAAATTATCATATTGAGAGAATTTACTCTACGAGTCATACCAAAATTGGTACAATCATCAATGTTTTTATGATAAATTTCCCCCATGCTAGAAACCTCACCGATCTCGGAAGGATCGAATACTCAGAATGGGCTTCACACCCAAGACCACTAGGGGGTACATGAACCCAAAATCGATCAACCTAATATGTGGGGGATAATACTCCAATGATACTATGATACCAAATGGAATGATCCTCTATAGGTAGGATCACCACCTTGCTCAAGGAGGTCACACTAATTCTAAAAACCCTACCAAGGGTATAAAATGATAAAGGATCAAAATTTGAAATCATGGAGGGACGCCAAACACTCAATCTAAGATTGATCCTTTAGAGGGGGTAAAAATATTGTGATGTGGAAATAATTCCACACTATAACCTCATGGGGAAAGACTAAGGGGAAAAAATAATGCAATACTAGTAAAAAATAAAGAAGTTATGGGCTCCAAAAACCCTTAAATGGGGTACGAAGCGTGTTATGAAGGTATAAGACGTGTCCAGCAAACCCATGATCTTCCCCTGTGGTGACACCTCACATGACATGTAAATCTAAATATAAACTATATGAAGGAATAGTACACTATATGTTAAGATTGCCTGTAACCTTTCCTGTTCCATCATCCCATGCCCATATAGAACTCATTGTGCCTATGTATATACAACTGTACACCTAGTTGTGCTCATGTACACCTAGCCATGTCTATATCAGTGTGCTTTGGACTTACTGTATATATTTAACCTCTATTTTAGATGATGATCTACCTAGAATGAGTCACATATGGTTTGTGAGTGTCACATGTCATATGATATTTAACATTCCATGGAAAACCTAGTTCCACATCCTTGGGGGTGATACATAATGTGTAACATAGTATTACTCACTTTGTAACCTTGGATTTACAAATCCCATGGGTTTCCTCATTCAGTTCATCATACATATCTTCATAACCACCAAACTAAACAGAAAATGTAGATCTTGGGTCTTCCAAACTTCCCCTCATCGGAGAGCAAAATTTCACACTTCGAATCTGCTTGGGAAATGATCACATTTTTCCTACGTTGTAACACAGTCAAACCCATGTTGAATAGGAACCTCAGATCTATTCTGATCCAACTTCAACCTTGATCTATCACCATTACACCTCAATCACAACTTCATTCATGAACCACACCCATAGTATTGATTTGTTTCACTAATGACTAACCATGGAATATTCAAATATTGGCTAATTATTAAACCACGTGCCAAAAAAATTATTGTGATAAAAATTTTAAGAAAAGGGGGGAGAAATCAATAATTTACAAGACGTGGGAAAACGTCATCCTTATTCTCATTTTTTCCTCAATCCATTTTTTTATATTTAGAATAATGGAAATGAAAAATAATCAACAAATAGAATCATTCGACAAAAATTAAATCTATTATCGATGGGCTGATCAATTATTGTTCATGGAATTGATTCGTGTTAGAATGTGATAAAAAATAGGATACAATGTAAAAAATCAAATTAGCTACCAAGAGTTTAGATTGATCACTGATAAAGAATGGTTCAATGTTATCATCATTTCCGAGAACCACAAAATTTATTGGTGCATGATCCTTAATCAGTTGTGAACCGATGTCGTATGCCGATGATCCTCAATGTGCTCATCGCTAATGGATCCTCTTAATCTCTAGGATTTGAATCTAACCCTAGGGATTGAGGAATATATTTGAATTCACAGAGGATCTTTTCCTCCATATCAAATTAAATACAGTAATTCATCTAATTAATTTGATTTATTAATTCTTCACATGTGGAGAATGTTTCACAAATGCTTAACTCTGAAAATGGTTGTGTTGTTTCATGGGTAAAAATGATGTTTTAAACTCAATGGTGTCATCATATTTTTCTTTTGGTCCCCTTTCTAATGATATTCAATTTTTTTAGGAAAGATACATGTTCATGATATAAATATATTTAATATATTTCAAAAAATAATTATGGGCACACTGGGCCTTAGAATCTCGCATTGTCTTAGCACCAGGATCTTAAAATATTATATATAATATATAAAAAATAAATACATGGAAAAATAAGATTTTTTAAAGAGTAATAAGACTTAGTTTATTCAATTACCATTTTCCACACAATAATGGATATGTGAAAACAACACCATGTATTTAGTCTCCAAACTCTATAAAAAATATAAAGGAAAAAACTATTATAAAGAATCCCCAAAAATTACATTGAAGTATTTTTAGGTTGGATATAGTTTTTTACTATGAAGGGTAAAATGTTAGTCATTAAGTTACATGGATATTCTTAACAAATTATGCGGACAATGCTACAAGGTAGAGGAATTGATTCTATGGAAGTGGAACATAAAGTTGTGTATAAATAGTGGTAGTGTTTCCTAAATTTTTCCAAATTTTATGGTATAAAAATTTGTGAAAGTGAAAAGCTTAAAAAATATAGAGATCCAGAATCACCTCAAGAAAAATGTAATGTTCATAAAATTTGTGAAATATTGTGTTGTTTTGTGAATGTATGTTACATGAAGTCAGAACGATTCATAAAGACTATGAATTACATGAAGGCATTTTAGTTTTTTGAAGTATACACAAATTGAAGTTATTACCATAATTTTCATTAAGATAGAAAGTTTTATGAAAAAATTAATAATTATAATTAAATTTTTATTGTGAGTGTGGATATTTGGGGAAGGAGGGGTAACAACTATAAATAAGAGGCCAACCAAGGCATTGAATTCATGAAAGAGTTTTTAAAGTATTTTCTTACACGAAGCATTTATAAGAACATCACTTATGTGAGGAAAAAACATGTGTTAATCTAACTAAGGTATTTTTGAGATATTTTGGAGAGAGACATAAATTTCTATGACTTTCATAAAAGAGAAACTTTTTGAGAGGAATTTGAATGTTTCATAAAATTTGATAACAGTTATCATAGAAGTGAATATTACGTGAACTGAAATGAATTTCCTAGAAATTATTTGGTAAATTGGTTTTCATAAAGTGGTTGTGTGTTCTGATTAATGATAAAGAAAATGATGTATAAATAATATTGACACAAGTGATTAATAAAAGAATCTTCTAAAGTATCATTGATCAAAAGTTAGTTGAGATAGAAATGATATTTCAAAGTATTATTAGTAGTGAATGTGGAGTGATAGTGAGTCTACTTTAAATATTGTAATATTAGTGAATGTATGTGTATTTTTTACATTGAAACATTTCCTTTTCATGATCCTAGGACTTGGATAGTTATGGGAGAACCATGTAGAAATGTTTTATCCCATGCATGTTTTTATTTCTTCTCATATATTTCTTTAGGAAGAGAAGAGAATTGTGTTTTTTACTTGTAAAAAAATAAAAAAGGGGAAATATTTTAATATGTAATCCCCTGATTCATTACCTCATAGAGAGTACTAGAAATAGAAGATCCAAGAATTGGTATTAAAGGCAAGGGTTAAAATCAGTGTTTCTCTCTCGATGGATAAAATTGAGGTCATTAATCTCAAAGGGATTCTGATATTAGATGGGAATTGTTTTAAATTTCTGAGGAATCTAATGAAAATCTACTTCTGACCAATAGAAGTGTATCTATTTATAGAAACTATAAATGGTATTTTCACCAGTATTGATAAAAGAGCTTTATCATAAGTAGACTGAAGAAAATTGGATTATGATACAAGAGGAATAAATTATTAAAGGGGAGCCATATCCAACACAATATAAACAAAGTTGATTTCATGTAAGTTGTCGTACGACCTATAAGAAAATATTATAAGTATCCTTGAGGTTAATTAAAATTATGGTAATATATGTTTAAGGTTCTTTCGTAAAAGTGTGAGGACCTAATAATGAGGCCTAATGATTTATTTGAGGCATTCTTAGACAAGGGGAATTTTATTGTGGAGGATATGTGTGGTCCCAAAGAAGTCCTTTATGATAAAAATATTTTCAAGTGAATATTTAGATTAATTTCACTCAGTTCAATCCAAATATATTATTACTAGAGGTTAAATATCCAAAGGAGATATCATCAAGTAGTGTACACAACATTCTTGTCAAATATGTTATGATAAATAATGACAATGATGTTATGTAAAAAGGAAAATCCAAAAAGTTTCAATTTATGACGATGAAGAATTTCACCATATAGAATTTCTAGGAAGAATTAGATGTCACTAAACTCGTAAAATTCCTTTCCTAAAATATGAAAATGGGAAAATGGAATTTTAAATGGAAACTTACACATGCATGATTTTTATTTAGAGAAGTTACACATCTTGGAGAAAGGTTCCCAAAAAAGTTTCAAGATAATGAAGAGGATGATGATGAAAATCCCATAAATATTTATCCAACCAGTTCTAAAGATTACAAAGGATTTTAGAGAAATTTATTTAGGAAGAATAAACTAATTTCTTAAGATAATGTAAGATATGAAGAAAAAAATGAAAAAATAAATTAAAGACTAAAAAACAATAATGAAAATTCAATATTGGAGGTTGTATGAAATTCTTATATAAGTGAAGAGAGAGAAAATGATGAAGGATTAGTGGAATGAATATTTTATCTTCAGGTTGAATTATTTTCCTCTCTTGGGGAGAAGAATGTTTAGAGATATAAAACAAGGAAATCCAATGGCACATTTCATGATTCCAAACACTATATACAATACCAGAATGATGAGAAGTATGAACCAGATGTTGAAATTGAAAACCTCAAATAAAAAAACCAAGAAATATAAAAGAAAATGATTGGGGACAAGATCAACATTGTAGTATAGAATTGTGTAATCAATATTTGACTAATATAGTGAATGGTATGGTGAAACATATTGAAGAGATGGAGGAAGAATCTTTCAACCTGTAATGAAAATTTGAATATCAAGATATATTCTTGACTCATGGTATAAAATTATTAACAAAGGCCATAAATTTAATAGAAAAGGGAATTTAGAACATGGATGGCCAGAAAAACAGTCAAATAATTTCTAGGAGAAGAAAATGACATTTTAAAATGACACTACTCGTATGGTGATTGATAAAAATTAAATACCATTGATGATTGATCCAGGCCATAACAAACCACTCTAAGGCCTAAAATTAATTTTGGTATGAATAAGAATTTTAATTTTCAAAAAAAAAATGTAATAATAGGTATTGAAGAAACAAAACACATGAATTAACCACATATCTTGTGTTATTATTGTGGACATATGGGACATTCCATAAATATATATTCCATAGAAAAGAGAAACCAATTGCTACATGAGTAACAAAGGAATCCACACAAAGTTCAATATTCCATTAATAATTGTCTGTCTACCATTTATAGTTTGGATGATTAGGTCAAATGGAAAGATATTTATCATCATCAATATAGAGTAATTTATAGAAGTAGGACCAATGTACTCATAATATTCATATTAATGACTCATTAAATGAACTAGTAATAAAAAATGTATTTTCATATTTAGAATATGACATTGGTCCATAACACTCTAGTAGCAATCAAGATTATTAGTCCATAATAAGCTGGAAGTAAATGAAATATATCAAAAAGAAAATTCCATTGAAATAAGTTATTACTAATATTTCCATCAAATAATCAAATTATTATTTTGGATGGATCGTTAATTGTGTATGAACTTCCAATATAGTGGGAAATTAAAATATTGTTACCTGTATCAAATATGACTAGGGAGGTGTCTTAATATTCAGAAATGATGAAGGCCAAAAGAATATTTGTTCATGAAATGACAGGTCTGGGGTAAAAATTATGAGGCATGTAGATGAATTAGTTGTTAAAGTTCATAGTCATAATAGGCTAAGTGTCATTCAATTATGAGACTCAAGTAATTCTGTAAGATTTACCAAGAAGTTTTGTATCATAAATTAGAAATATTTTTTAGTTTTATTGTACATAAATAACAAAATTGGGAATATATATCTTGTGAGTGGAGAAGAAGTTATTCACCTTTTATCCAAATAAGAAGAAAATTGCTTGTTTCACAAATAAATTTTCTATCTGTGCCAAAAATCCCTAGAAATCTTGTGAAATGTGACCTAGATAGAGACATCTCCAAGCTATCATGTTATCATAATTACACATGTGTTTTTTTCCAACAAGGTAATATCATATTAAAGGAATACTAGGAAATAAAATAGAATTCAAAAAGTGTTCTTGAACTACTGAATGAAAATAAGTGTGGACCCATATCACTTTGTGTAATTAATGAAAACATGTATTGTGTTATTTCTTTTTGATTAAATCATGATCGAATTGATATTTATCATTTAAAATATGAATGAGGTTTTCATTTTAATAAGAAAATATTATAGGGAAGAATAACGGATTATTAAATAAATGATTTAAACTAACAATGATACATAATTCAAAAATAGACAAGTACAATATTATTTAATAAATATGAGATAATGAACCAGGTTTCTATTGTGAGAACCCCTAAAATATTGAGTGGTTGGGAGGAGAATTAAAATCATAAAAAATAGATATAGAAAAGTGTTTATTAAAAAGGACATATCTGAGAAATTTTAGAAGGAAGATGTATTAACATCAGTCTACATATCCAATAGAATTATTTTTGAATAATGAAAAGACATTATATGAGTTGTGTGATGGAAAAAAACTACCATTTAAATACCTTTTAATATTTATAAGTAAGTGTATTATTATCAATAAGTAAAAAACTAATAATTTTTAAACCCATGGAGATGAGGGGATATTCTTTGTCTACTCAGAAAGGAATAAAGAATATGAATTATTCAATAGGTGCCTCAGTAAGGTGGTTAAATGAAATGATGTCACTAAAGTAAAGAATTAATTGAATCCTCAATAACTTCGTGAATATTTCCTTTATTATAGGGATGAGGAGGTAATAAAAATAAGGGGTCATAAGAGGAAAATACTAATTCAAAAGAATAAAATTTGGATGAACAATATTGTGCGATACATATTTATAAACAATATCCAATGATTCAATCTAAAATTGAGAGGAGGAATATCATCGGTGACCAGGAAGTGATGGTTTGAACAATGTGAAAAAAGTTTAGATAATAATAATCCTTAATATATTAGGTAGAGGTGAAATGTTTTAAGGAAATGGATGAAGATGAAAATAGGGTTTAGGCAGTAAATGAAGAGCTTGATCAAATCAATAAAAACTAGACATGGGGATGTATTTTTGAGGCTGATTGAAAAAAATGTTGTTGGGACTAAATGGGAATTTCAGAAAAAATTTATTGACTATGGAATGGTAATTGAAAAACAATTATTACTGGTGTATACAAGATACTCCCATACCGAAGTAAATAATGTAGATAATGTATTTTATCTTGTATCAAGACATGAGAGAATTATATTATTCTTGACCATAACATAGAAATGGAAATTTAATGTTTTCCATATTGATATCGAATATACATATTTTAATGTTATCATTGAGGTATTGGTGTATCTAAATTAGATATAAGGTTTGATTTTCCATGAATATGTGATCCAAGTTAATCATATGAAGAAGGATTAATAAGCATTGAAGTTGGAACTAAGAGCATGGTATTCAGTACACGATTTATATCTTGACAATATTAGATTCCAACATGGGGGAATTTATTAAAATATATATATCAATAATTATAGTAATAATTTGATGATTAAACTTGTTTATTTTGATGATACATTATTTAGTATAACAAATGAAGCATAGTGTAAATAGAGCTAAAAATTCATGAAAAGTGTGTTCAAAATGTCAATTATTATATTTTTTATGTTTTCCTTGTTTTATAGGGGAAAAAGGAAGTTAAGGAATGTTTATATCTCAATCCAAATATTCTATGGATGATTGAACTTAATTTATAATTGGGAATTCAATGGAGATGGATACTCTAGTGAAAAAATGGATGGAGCTCTCATGAGATTTTGAATGAAAATAAGTGAATTTTAGAGAATACATGCAGATCATTGGAATCTTTTTCTACTTAAAATATATATGTCCTGATATATTTTTAGGAATTATAAGAGTTTAAATATCAATGAAATGAAAAGTAATGATACTTACTTGGGCAGAAAATAATAATTCTCTATATCAAGGTTACGATGCATTTAATTTTTCTATACAATGAATAATCTTAGAAACATTTGTTGGGTTATAAAAATATATATTTGGATTATATAACAGATGATATAAAATCATCATCAGGTGGTACATTATCTCTTGGAAGATTGTTTATTTATTATCAAATAAACAAATAATATTTCATTTCATTGAGTATTGTAGAAGATTAAATTATTTTTGTTAGTCAAACATTAACAAATTTGTTGTGGATGAAGAAAAATATTGAAGATGTGAGGGTTGAAGTAAGTCTTCAATTACAATCTATTTTAACAATTCATGTTCAATAAATATTTGAAAAAATCTAGTATAACACTCAAAAATATATCATTGAAATCGGTTATATATTTTTCACAGAGAAGGTGGAGTAAGTTCTTACAGAACATTAGGTTACAAAATTTTTAACAATGTCCTTTCCCAAAGAAACATTTGAAAGGAATCGTCTATATCTTGATGTTCGATCAAGTCCCCACACTTTTAAATAATGGTTGGGGAACCCCTTTTCTTATGGTATGGTGTGTTTTTAGTTTTTTATTTTTGTTTTGGGTTCTTTACATTATTATAGTATAAAAGGAGAGACCTTCAGTTTCATTGAAAATGGGGGAGAATTAGTGATCCCTAAAGAAGGTGAAGCTGATAGGGGGAGTAGGCAAGCATGAATAGTTTTTAAATCTGGCGATGCTAAAGAAATTTGTTCAAAGTGAACATTTCATGATAGTTAACCTATGGGGTTCATGATGAATGCATTATCCCAAAGGGGTTTGAGTGTTTTTCTTCTTGATTTTCATTATTCTTGTTGAGATATAGTGTAATTATTCTTCTAGAAAGGGTGTGTTTTGTGAATTGGTTTGTTAATAATGAAATGATACATTAATGAAATTTTCATGATAATATTATTTATCACAATAGGTATGGATCATTGTGGGATTAGATTTTCTGTTGAGTAAATTATTGATCACTCTATGGAGTCACATGACGATATTTTTGGTTAAATATGGAGGAGCACCAAATTTTTTAAACAATTTAGAAAGAGAAGGATTAAAGTAGTATCAAATGGTGAAGAGTTTTAAATATACCCATAGGGGGATATTTTTGGGGAAAATATTCTACGCGACTTCACAATATTTTTGGGTTGGTTGTGTTTAATGACAAAATAGATTGAGAAGGTCTGTTGGGATGTTCTGGCATGGTTGTTTACATGATATGTTGATGAAGCTTTATGATTGAGGTATGGAAGCTCTAAAGGTGGTTTATAATTATGTGCATACATGGTGGTATTTTTTTTATAATGTGTTGAAAATTCTAGTGACTAGAAGTTAGAAAAAGTTAAACATTTCATTAATATAGAGTTTTAGGACTACCAAAATTAAAAATGAAAATTTAATGAAAGTCTCAAAAATTGGGGTATTTTTATGAAAGAAAGATTCATGAAGGATACATTATCATGAAGACGATGAGATATGAGAAGGCATGTTTTTCAAAATAATAGAAAAATAGAATTTTTTCTTTTGAATTTCCTAAACATGGAATGTTTAATGAATAATGTATAGTGTTTCATGAAAATTCAATGCTATGTTTGGATATTTCTTAAAGGGCTGTAAATTTCTATAAATATCCAGCTACACTAGAAGAAAAATATATTTCGATGTTTAATTTTTATTTTTTTTAATTTAGGTTTTAATGTTGATTATGCAGGAGATGTTATAAATATTAGTTTTGACATTGGTTTTTATTAAACTAACATCTAAAAATTAAATAAAAGAAAATTTCATAGGTCACTCAACATTGATTTTTAAAAATTGATGCCTATAATATATTTACACATTTTATTAATATAAAAACTACAAGTAAAATAAAATATGGAAATTTCAACGTCAGTTTTTTTTGTAAACCTAAAATTAAAAGTGATGTTATTTTTAACAATAGAAAATTTTCCTAAGACTTGAAACATCTGTTTTTTCTAAACAATGATATTGAAGGTACACCCAGATAAAATCCCTTAATACATTAAACATCTGTTTTTGGTAGAAACCAACATTAAATGTAACACCTCAATGATTTAAAAATAAATTGAAATGAACGAAACACTTATTTTAGTCTTAGTGACACTTTATTTTATGGAGATAGTTATAAACTAGCTAATAAACATAATTTTTTCTTTTCTATGATTAGAATTTCAAAAAACGGACATACACGGTTTCAATCTGTATGTTATTTGGATTCAGATATAATAAAATTAATTTTTGGTGAATAGTAATCTACCCTCATGAAAAGTAATGTTACTCTTCTGAATAGTAATATGACCCTTATATAAATTAAAATGGATAAATGAGTTGTAACCACACCAATGAATGTATAATAAAATTTCATCTTATAAGTGACTATATGATCAATATATATGTGTTGGAATTTTTGTAAGTCATAAATATTAAATTACAATTTTATAATTAATTTAATATTTTAAATGAAAATTTATTTTCATAAAATGAAATCATACATTATTTTTTTATTTCATTATAGTTATAAGATAATTTTATGAGACCTTAATTAATTTCTTAAGGAGATATAAAATCACTTATATTTTTTGAATTGTTTTTTACAAATAAAATATTATTTTAATTTAAATATAAATTTATCATATTTATAAAATTATTTTCAAATAATTGTTTCCATTTTTTAATTATACATGTCGAAAATTGGCGGGGTAAATTTTTGATATTTTTTCTAAAATAATTGAATTTTTGATGAATAGTGAAATACCATAATTTACCATATATATACATTATATGTTAAATACACTATTTTAAGAATCATGGATTATGTAATAAAAATTGTTTGAAACTCAATGATCTTTTTACTATTTTGGTCACAACAATCAAGACTATTCATAGTATTGAACAAAAATATTAATCTAATGATTAAAATAATAGAAAACCCCACTACTCATCCACTATAAATACCACCCTCACACTCACTTCCTCTCAAATATCTAATGATTTGTGAATTTTATTAATTATTCCCAAAAACCTTCCAAAGTCTCATACCCACGTCCAAGACCTTTTTGTCTCACCAAAAATCGAATACTAAAGGCCTTAATGAGGATCTCAAGGAGAAGAGATCAAGAGGTAAAAATCTTCTTTGATATTGTTTCATTTTATTTTAAATTATTTTTAGTTTATTATACAATCCTCTAGTCCCATTATATAAGAGGCATTAATGCTTTATAATCATATATATTATGTATCTTATTATGTTGATGAAAAAATTCATCAACTTACTTATAACAACCCTTCTTTTTAAAACACACTTAAACCTGATTTATTACATAAAATATTCAATTGATAAAACATAGAAGATTTAGAGGTATAGTGTCTTTGGGGCTTAGGAACATTACATAATAGCTTATAACATAAAACACACAATATATTTATTGAAAACATCATTTACATGACCATTAAATTCCCTTGTACTTAGAATTACATGGGGTAAGCTGAGGACATGCATAAGAAAAGGGTGAGCTATAAATCCCAGTAAGGGAATAAACATGGAATAACATGAGTAATACAATACATGTTAGAAAATAGGCATATCAATGGACCACAAGAGAAACATGAACATAAAGGCATGATAATGCATGATAATCATAACCTGGAAATGTGGCAACAACACTTAACATGGAATTAGCATGAGCCAAGGATTATTGTACATGGAGCATGAGTAATCCATCATTTCCCATGAAGCATGAGTAAAACCTTGTTACACATAAATTATCATGATTAAAAACCCATTTCACATGACTTATCATGATACATTACTTTACCAAATGCATTGGAGCGCTATCAGGGCACACCCTTCTTAAACATTTCATTTCATGCATAAGTGTGCCACAGGGATAATATAACATGGAATTAATCTACATCATAAGTTATTCCACAATTAAGTAATGTGGAATAAATACAGGAATGTTCCATTCAATATGTAAATGTCCATAAAGGAGAATACCCTTGATAGTGACATGGGTATGGTATTCACTAAACAATGATCTTGGCTTGAAAAAACGTGGTGCAATTTCAGTAGCATAACGACGTGACATATGGATTAATAAAAATGGTTGATGATAGATAAAAGTGTATCTTATCATATGTACATAATATATACAGTAAGGGGGTCATATAGGTACATGTCCCAACAAACTTAATGGAATTTAGATGCATAATACAAAATAATTACTTTGATGTAAAAGAGGAGAGAGAAATCTCTCACAGAATTTCAGCATGGTAACGAGTGTACATGGGAGGCATTAATGAGAGAGAAATGGGTCTCACATTATCAAAACATAAATAGGGGAGTATGGAGAAGGTGTGAAATCATACCCCAACATTTTTAATTGAAAACAATAGGGCATAACAACTTAAATAAAATTGGACAAAATGAGAAAGGGAAAAATCTCTTACTTGGAAGTGTGATCCCAAAGGATTAGGTGAGGCTTGAGAGAGGCTTCTTGGGAGCTTGGGTATAATGCTCCGACCCCAGTTACCCAAAGTCGCTGCATTATTTTATAGCAATGACATGATCACAAGGAAATCATGTCCAGAAAGACTGATCAGTTTTGTATTATTGGAAACAAGATTCATACATAGGTTCAACTTTAGAACGTGAAAAGAAATACAACACTAATTTATTCTATTAGAAACAACCAAGCCTCCAAGATTATGCTAGAAAGTCACTCATAACTAATTCCTTCATATCCTGGTAAAATGAAACATAATAAATGGGTTAGCTCAAATGCTCAGTAAGGGTAAGTAATATAACAGAAGATATCATAAATATTAAGCATGGTGAACAATTGAAAACACATGTCTTTACAAATAATAAACATGAACACTTTTATTTCAGGAATATGAGATGAGTAAATAATTCCATAATAAAACATAATAAAAGGTAATATAATAGTAAAATGACCACATGAACCATCAATGTTATTTTCATAACGAGGGAATGTAAAATGCCCGACATTCTGGAACATTTTGTCAAGGCCTCAGCCAGGACATCTAAAAATAATTAAGGCCTTAGAAAAAACCTTATATATCAAATTGGGAAAGTCCTCGGCCAATTCCACATCTAGTTGTCTCATGAAACCTACAGATGCATTGTGGAGATACAGCGGGATCCACCCATCACATACTAAGTCCAATATATTCCTCATATGAAAATTAGGAAATATAACATAAATATTCGTATTATAACTAGCATATGAAATGTCAATACTTTAACAATAAACCATTAATGGAATAAAAATAACACATCCACAGTCAAACATATCAAAAAACCTTAAATACAATATGGAAGATTTGTATCATAATGAATCGACATCAAACAAGTATAAAACTCATTAAAGGAAATTAACATAGATGAAATCAAAACTATTTGAGAGAAATATCTCTTTATTTTTTTGAAATCATTTAAAGTTACATAATTATAAAGGAAAACATTTTTTTTGAAAATATTTTTAAAATATTGTAAGGGAAGCTTCGACGATGTTATAATGGATGAGAATAACCACAATCACTGTATAAGTTAAAAACACATTCTTACATTAATTTTTTCGAAAAGGCTATAAAGTACCTTGTTTGGAAAATGACTAAAAGATTCCTTTCAAAAAATATAAGTCAAAATAAGGGTATAAATGACTTTAACACATTTTCTAGTAAATAGAAAAAAACGTTTTGAAATACATTTTTAATAAATATGGATGTGGATGATAAAAAGGTCCCAGTAGATACTTACATAAAAACAACTTTGGATAATAAAGAGATTATTAAATTAGCCCTTACGTAGTAATTTTACTTGGTTGAGGGTATGTTAAATTCCTCTATAATAGTTAAATAATTGTTACTAAATTTTACAAGAACCATATACATAAATATGATATCATATATGATCGTCTAATATTGATTTGTTAATAATATTTTAGTATTATCGTCGTTCCTGGTGTTACCTGATTTGTTTTCCTTTATATGTTTTGTTACATAAGAAGTGTTTGTTGTGGATAAGATGTATTTGATTAATATAAAGAATGATATTGAGTTATTTAACATTACTTTTAATCATCAATTGAAGATTATTCTTGAATTATTTTGAATGGGAAATAAATCTCATCACGTTCATGGAGACAGTAATCCATACGTACGCACGAGCGACAATATCATTATTTTGATTTAAAATAATATTTAAATAGATGGTATATAATATATAAAGAATAATTAATATGTTTTATTTATTATTTACATCAATTATACATCATTATTATACCCATACAAATAATAATGTATTGAATAACAACTACACCATGACGTGGAGACGGTAAGCCGTACGTACGCACGTATGGTAATATTTCATTAATAGGATGGATAAAATAATGAATATGGTTGTAAAATTTTTATAATAACATCATAGTATATAGAGGATACATGCGTTATTATTTTAGAATGGAACCAACAAGGAAAGAAGAAGTGGAAGAAGAAAATAAATTAGAAGAGGTAATGAAATATTTGCCTCTTCTTCGGGTTCTTCCTTTTGATTTGATCAAAAGGGCTCTTTAGGTTGGCTTTATGACTAAATGAAGGCCTATAGGATAAAAGGAAGATAGTTTAGAGGATATTTGTGTAGGGTTTGGCCATGCCAAAAGGCTTTTGTGGTGTAAATTTGAGATAAGGGGGAGTTCCCTTTTATAAGAGGAGTGAGGGGCACCTTAGGAAAAGATTGAAATATTATTTTATAATAAATTAATATTCGGATTATATTGTCTCAAAAATGATTTATTTCTAGGATAATGTTGTGATGGGTCGAAATATTCTCAACCAATAGGTTTTATACAGTTTTGGGTCACTAGATTAACCATATCTTTTAGATTTAACTCTTAGTTAATTAGTTTGACATTTACCATGTCTCTTTGACTTTTTATATTATATGGTCAATAAACTTACAATAACAATACAAGAAAACCCCAAGTGGTTCATTATTAATACATATAACCTTATAAATTTCATTTGGAAGAACCTTTTTTTTATTATTATATCAATTAATAATATATTAATTTTTTTAAAAGCCTTTTATGTCAATTTGACACTATTTGGTATTTTGTTATTGGTAAATTTAAAAAAACATTATTACTTTGAAAAAAATTCATTTAATCAATACTAAAATGTCATATTAACCTAAAAAATTATTTTAATTCATTAAAAGTCTCAAATTACATTTATTTGGGTATTTATAATATCAATTATATTAATATTTCATTAATAAGGTAATTACTGCATCATCATTGTGTCATAAATAAATCAAATTATTTAATGTCTAAGAATTATAAATAAAATACCATTATGTAGGAAATTTTTTTATATTTCTAATTAATATTTATAGTCGAATTTATCTTATGTGTAGCCCTATATTATAAATGGTTTAGTTATTAAACATTGAATTTAACACTTTTAACTCTTCTTTGAATTAAAAAATAATAAATGTCCTAATCTAATCCAAGTGGACCTAAAGGTTCGTATTTTATTCCTAAGATTGTTTTTGGTCTAATTACACTTATCCAATAGAATTAGGACATGTGTTAGGGTAATAATAATATCAATTTTACCCTTAATTACCCTATTTACGTTTAACCGTGGTAAATAAAAGTCAAAAGTTACTATTCAGAAAAAAATTATTTTTATATTATTAAACCACATTTTACTTACTGATATCAACCGTGTCTCTTGGATTTTTTAAATTCAATTCAATGAAGCAGTAAAATTAAGTTTTATACAAATTTTCAAATGCAACTAGGAGGTAGGTACAAGATGTTAAAAAGATTGATAAAATTTTTATATATTAAAAATTATTATAAACTGACTCCAATGAATTACATTGAAATTATATAGGTATTATATATATATTTTTACATAAAATAAATATAAATAAAGTAAATAATTATTTAAATAAAAATTTGTGTTTAAACAATAACTCAATGTTTTTCACTATTCATAAAAAAATGAATGTTTTTAGAAAAATAGCAAAAATTCACCCTAAGCTAATTTTGATATTTTTAATCTAAAAATTAAGCCCATTTTAAAAGTTAAAATTTATATAATTTCCAAAAGTGGGTATTACAATTCATAATGGATAGTTTGATTTGTTGTGGTGTGTTTGAACTTGAAGTTGCGTACAACACAAGCTATTGTATTATTTAAAGGGAAACATACTGTAGAAGCTTGGGGTGTTACATTCTCCCCTCCTTCAAATCATTTTGTCCTCGAAATTTCTAGAATATTACTCCATTAATAGATTTAGGTGGTACTTCATCATAAGTTCCTCTGGTTCCCACGTTGCCTCTTCCATTTTATGTTTTATCCAAGAACTTTTACCAGACGAGTTGTTCTGTTTCTCAACACTTGTTCTCTTGTATCAAAAATCTTGACAGGCTATTCGAAATAAGACAGATCGGGTTCCACTTCTAATTCCTCATAGGTGAGCACAACTGTTGGGTTAGGCATGTATTTTCTCAACAGTGATACATGGAACACATCATGAACTTTGGATAGACTTGGCGTCATTTCCAAATGGTAATCTACACCCCCAATTTTTTCTACAATTTCGAAAGCTCTTGCGTACCTGGGACTTAATTTACACTTATTACTAAATAGTATAACTCCCTTCCATGGAGATACCTTTAAGAAAACGTGATCTACTACTTGAAATTCCAAATCCTTCCTTCAATTATAGGTATATCTCTTCTGAATACATTGAGATACTTTGATGTGGTTTTGGATAACCTTAACCTTCTCCATCGTTTCCTCCATAAGTTCAGGGCCTACGAGTTTTCTTTCACCAACATCATCCCAACAGGTTGGTGTGCGATATCTCTTTCTGTATAACGCTTCATATAGTGCCATCTGAATACTTGAATGGAAGATATTGTTATATGAAAATTCTTCCAGAGGTAAATATTGATCCCGCATACCTTGAATTTCAAGTGATAAAGATATAAACACGTCTTCTAAGGTTGTAATAGTATGTTCTGATTGTCCATCAGTTTGAGGGTGGTAGGCAGTGCTCAAAATAAGTTCAGTATCCATGGATTTCTGAATACCTTTTTAGAATCTTGATGTAAAATGTGGATCACGATCATAAACAATACATAGGGGTACTCTATAAGGACTTACAGCTTCATTAATATACTGTCTTGATAAACGTTCAAGTGGTAAATCTTCTCTTATAGCATGAAAATGTGCTGACTTGGTAAGAAGATCAACAATGAATCATATTGGATCATTCCTTCTAGGAGTCTTTGGTAGTCCCATGAAAATTCCATCGTAATATTATCCCATTTCCACTCTGGTATGGGAAGCGGTGGCATGACTCCTCGAGGCTGTTGCCTTCTAGCATTCACTTGTTGACAAAGCATACATCATGACACAAAATCAGCAATCTCCCTCTTCATGTTGTCCCACAAAAAATGTTCTTTCAAATCTCTATACATCTTAGTGCTACCAGGGTGTATAGAGAAATTGGAGATAGGAGCATCAGCTAACAATTCCCATTTCAGATCTGTTATATTGGGAACACAAAGTCTCTTCCCCAATTTCAAAATCTCATCTTCATATATGAAGTCACACAATCTCCCATCATTCACAGATTTAATCTTATTTTGAAACTCCTCATCATCAGTCTGAGAACACGTTATCCTTTCTAGTAAATATGGTTTGGCAACCATTTGAAAAAGCATTGATGTTTCACCTTCCATGGTTAATCCCATATCCATACTTACTAGATCCATGTATATATGATCCTTTTCAACTCTCATCTTGTTAAAAACTCCATGATCCTTTCAACTCAAGCATCTGCCACCTTATTTGCCTTCACTGGGTGGTAGTGTATAGTGAAATCAAAATCCATGAGTAGTTCAAGCCATTGACTTTTCCTCATGTTGAGTTCTTTTTGTGAGAAAATATACTTCAAAATCTTGTGATCAGTATAAATCTCACATTTTTTACCCTATAGATTGTGTCTCCATATTTTCAAAGAAAAGATTACAGCTACAAACTCAAGATCATGAGTAGTATAGTTTTGTTCATGAATTTTTAGCTGTCGTGATGCATATTCAACAACTCTATCATTCTGCATAAGGACACAACTGAGTCCGTTTTTTGAGGCATCACTATAAATATCAAACCCATCATTCCCAGATGGTGGAGTCAATATTAGAGAATTGAATAATCTTCTCTTCAGTTATCCAAGACATTCTTTATACTCTTTTTTCCAAAAAAATTTAACCCCTTTACATGTGAGCTTAGTTAATGGGTTATCCAATCGGGAAAAATTCTGGATGAAACGTCGATAATAACATGTTAAACCAATAAAACTGCGGACCTCAGTTATACTTGTTAGTGCTGTCCATTCTTTGATTTCCTTTGTATTAGAAGGATCAACATAGATTTCATTCTTAAAGACAATATGGCTAAGAAAAGAAATCTCCTGAAGCCAAAATTCACACTTTCAGAACATCCCGTGTAATTCATTTCTTCTAAGGGTTTTTAGAATGGTGCACAAGTGATTTTCATGATCTTCATAGATTTTGGTTTATACCAGAATAAAATCAATAAATACCACTACAAAGTCATAAAGATATTCCTTGAAAACATTATTCATTAGATCCATGAAAATAAAGGTTGCATTAGTCAGCCTAATAGGCATTACTGTAAACTCATAATTCTCGTACCTAGTTCGAAATGCTGTTTTCGGAATGTCTTCCTTCTTCACACATGAATGATGATATCTTGATCAAAGGTACGTCTTTGAAAAATATTGAGCTCCATGGTGTTGGTTGATTAAATCCTCAATGCGAGGTAGGGGATAATTTTTCTTTATTGTTATAACATTTATCTCCCTGTATTAAATGCACAACCTCATAGATCCATCTTTCTTATTAACAAAAAAAATATGGGCTTCCCATGGAGAAAAACTAGGGTGAATAAGTCCCTTATTACTTAATTCATCTAGTTTTTTTAGTTCCACTAATTCCACAGTGACCATTCTATAAGGGGTCTTTGATATGGGCCTTGAACTAGAAATTAAATCAATGGAAAACTCATTTTCTCATTCTATAGGATGTCCAGGTAAATCCTCTGGAAACACATCCACATATTCTTACACAATAGTTGCATCCTCTATTTGAACATTATTTTCCTCACCCAGAGTTATTTCATTCTCTTCCTCCCCAATAATTGAATTTAGTTGAGCTACTATGGGTGGATATAGAAAATAATGAGGTAGTGAAGTTTCTTCTCTAAAGATAAGGTACTCCTTATCATCATCGAAAATTGTAATCTCTTTCTTCTTACAATAAATTTTTGCACCATGGTATGAAAGCCAATCCATTCCGAAGACTATATCAAATTCAATCATGGGTATGATGATGAGATCAACAGATAAAGAACATTTATATACCCTAATGGGAACTGATTCACAAAACTTTGTTGCAATGATACTTCCCATAGGAGTTTTAACTAACAAAACCGTTGTTAAATCAAATTGAAAATATATAATTTTCTTACCAATCTGGGAAGATATGAAACAACGGGATGATCCAGAATCAAATAAATGATTGGATAAACTTGAGGAAACCATTAAATTACCTACCTCCACGTCTTTAGGAGAGCATTAGTGATTGCATAAGCTTGGCCTTGATCCCTTGGCCTTTTCTGAGGTAAGTTTCCCTGACGCTTAGGACTTTCATTTTTATAATGTTCCATCTCCCTGAAATTGTCGCATTAAACATTGGTAGCATATTTCTTTCCCTTACAATCACAAGAAACATGGACTTTCTTTCCACATTTTTAGCATACTCCTTTTCATTTTAGACAGGCACCAAGGTGCTTCCTTCCACAATTATCACTGGGTGGAAATTAAATTCTTTCCTTCTTCCCAATTTCCTTATTTCCTTTCCCAGAGTCTTCAGAAGATCTATTCATCTCTTACTTTTCTTTAAAGTCATATGAATTAGAGTGTTCCTTTTCTATCTTGATAGCACATGAGATAATATCTTCATACGATGAGAAGGATTGTGATACTAATTCTCAACGGAGAAATGGTTTTAACTCATCAAAGAAACGGTCAATCATACTTCTTGGATTACGAATATAATATACAGCATGCCTTGATAATCTTGTAATGTTGGCCTCAAACTTTGCAACATTCTCTTCCTCCTTTTTCATCAGACATAGAAATTTCTTTTCCATATACACTCAGTGGTCACGAAGAAAGTATTTTTCTAAGAAAAGTTATTTAAACTCCCTCCATTACATACTTGATACTTCTTCATCCAAATTTGTGTTTTGAATTAATGACCACCATTGATCTGCATCTCCTGTGAGGTGATAAACTTTGATGAAAACGTTTTCCCTTTCGCTACTCCCTAAAGAATGAGATATTTTATCTAAAGAAATTATCCATTGATAAATTATGAATGTTTTTGTATTCCCATTAAATGTTGGTGGTTGTTGTCTCCTAAAGAGGTCTAACATTGATCCTCCATGTTCTGGATTAGGGTTCTCTATACGGGTAAGGTTATTACTCATAACTTGTGTGAGTTGTCCCATTATGGTGATAAGCTTATCAACACCATTTTCATCACCAGCTCTGCTATAATTATCATGAGTAGAAGGGAAATCCCTACATGGATTATGTGCATTGATATGGTTTTTATTCCTTCCAGTAGGCTCCATTTCTAAACAATAGTATAAACTAGATTAGTTTATGAATTGAAATACATAATTCCATACTTGTAAAAAACTTAACATAAATTGAACAGTTTATAGATATAATCCATAATCATAAAAATGTTTTCTTTGAAGAAGTATATAATCATAAACCCTTCAAAATGGTTTTTAAAGAAAATTAGAATTATCATAAGCATATCCCCAGGGAGTGTCAAAACCAAGAATGCAACAAGGCCCGTTGTCGTGCACCAGTTCCCATTCGAGTCTAGCTCGAAGCGGTGTTTTAAGGTTTTACCCCTAGGCACATCTCTACCAGAGCCACCTCTACCTGCTCATATCTAGACAAGGATGTATTTTTGGAAAACTCACAAAATCTCTAAAATAACAAAATTCTTGGTAGTTCTTCTATACTAATCCTCAAAGTCTATCTCAGGATAATGTACTCTAATCGAAGTTTATCTAAATCTATTTTCCATGGTTTGTACTAAAATTACTCTAATACCAACTATAACTCCCTGACCCTAGATACCCAGAGTCGATGCATTATTACATAGCATTCTCATGATCATAAGGAAATAATGTCTCGAAAGACTGATTAGTTTAGTATTATTGGAAACAAGATTCATACATAAGTTAAACATTACGACTTGAACAGAAATACAACACTAATTTATTCTAATAGAAAAATCCAAGCCTCCTAGATTATTCCTATAAGTCACTCATATCTAACTTCTTCATATCCTAGGAAAATGAAACAGAAGAAAGGGTTGATCTCAAATGCTCAGTAAGGGTCAGTAATACAACAGAAGATAACATAAATATTAAGCATGGTGAATAATTGAAAACACCTGCCTTTACCAATAATAAACATGAACACTTTTATGGAAGGAATATGATTTGAGTAAATAATGCCATATTAAAACATAATCATGGGTATTCTACTAGTCGAATGACCACATGAACAATGAATATTATTTTCATAATGAGGGAATGTATAATGCCGGACATTCTTAAACTTTTTGTCAAGTCCTTGTCCAAGATGTCTAAAAATGATTAAGGATTTGGAAAAAACCATATATCAAATTGGGAAATACCTCGACCAATTCCCTGGATAGTTTTCTCTTGAGACCTACTAATGCATCGAGGGGTTATAGCCATCTCCACCCATCACTTACTAAAACCAATACATTCCTTATATGAAAAGGGTGAAATATGACATAAACATTTGTATGAAAACTAGCATACAAATTATCAATAATTTAACCATAAACCATGAATGGTATAAAAATAACACATCCATAGTCAGACATATGACAGAACCTTCAATAAAAAATGGAAGATTTGTATCATAATGAATTGACTTCAAACAAGTATAAAATCCATCAAAGGATGTTGACATATATTAAATCAAAACTATTTGAGACAAATATCTATTTCCTTTTTTGAAATAATTTAAAGTTACATAATTATAAAAGAAAACATTTATTTTGAAAATATTCTTATAATCTTGTAAGGGAAGCTTCAGCGATGTTATAATGGTAGATAATAACCTCACCCACCGTATAAGTTTAAAAATACATTCTTACATTAATTTTGTCGAAAAGGTCATAATGTACCTTGTTTGGAAGATGCCTGAAAGATTCCTTTCAAAACATATAAGTTAAAATACGGTTATAAATTACTTCAACTCATTGTCTAGTAAATAAAAAAAATGTTTTGAAATACATTTTTAAGAAACATGGTTGTGGATGATGAAGAGGTCCGAGTAGATACTTACATAAAAACAACCTTGGATAATAAAGAGATTGTAGAATTAACCCTTAACTTGTACTTTTACTTGGTTGGGGGTACATTAAACTCCTTTAAAATAGTTAAATAATTGTTATTAAATTATATAAGAACCATATACATAAATATGATATCATATGTGATCTTCTAATATTGATTTGTTAATAATATTTTAGTATTATCGTCGTTTTGGGTGTTAACTGATTTATTTTCCTTTCTATGTTTGATTACATAAGACTTTTTTTATGGATAGGATGTATTTTATTAATATAAAAAATGATATTTAGTTCATAAACATTATTTTTAATCATAAAATTAAAATTATTCTTGAATGATTATGATGGGGAAATGAATATAATCGCGTTCGTGGAAATGGTAATCCGTACATACGCACGAGCGACAGTATCATTATTTTGATTTAAAATTGTATGTAAATAGATGGTATATCATATATACAGAGTCATTAACATGATATATTTATTATTTACTTCAATTACAAATCAATATTATACCCAGCCAAATAATAATGTATTGGATAACAACTACACCATGACGTGGAGACGATAAGCCGTACGTACACACGCATGGTGATATGTAATTCATAGGATGGATAAATTAATTAATATGGATATAAATTATTTATAATAACATTAAAGTATATATAAGATACTATAGTTATTATTTTAGAATGGAAAGAACATGGAATGAAGAATTGGAAGAAGAAAAGAACTTGGAAGAGGTGATGAAATATTTACCTCTTCTTCGGGTTCTTCCTTTTGATTTGATAAAAAGAGCTCCATAGGAACACTTTTTGACTAAAGGAAGGCCTTTAAGATGAAGGGAGGAAAGTTGAGAGGGTATTTGGGTAGGGTTTGTCTGATCTAAAAGGCTTTTGAGATGTGAATTTGAGAGAAGGGGGAGTACCCTTTTATAAGAGGAGTAAGGGGCACCTTAGGAAAATATTGAAATATTATTTTATAATAAATTAATATTAAGTTTATAATGGCCCCAAAATGATTTATTTCGAGGATAAGGTAGGTATGGGTTGAAATATTTTCAAACAATAGGTTTTAGACAGGTTTGGGTCACTAGATTAACCTTATCTTTTAGATTTAACTCTTAGTTAATTAGTTTGACATTATCATGTCTCTTTGTATTTTTATATTATATGGTTAACAAAATTACTATAACATTCCAAGAGAACCCCAAGTGGTTCATTATTAATATATATAACCTTATCTAATTCATTTTTCTGATCCTTATATTTTCAGTAATATTATATCAATTAACATTATAATATTTGTTTTAAAAACACTTTTAGGTCAATTTGAAACTATTTGGTAGTTTGTTTTTGCTAAATTTATAAAAACATTATTACATCGAAAAAATTTATTTAATCAACCCTAAAATATCATATTAACCTATAAAATTAGTGGAAATCATTAAAAGTCTCAAATTACTTTTATTTGTGTATTTATAATATCAATTATTTTAATATTTTATTAATAAGGTAATTACTGCCTCATCATTGTGTCATAAATAAATTAAATTATATAATGTATAAAAATTATAAATAAAATTCTATTATGTAGTAAATAGTTTTATATTTCTATTTAATATTTATAGTCAAATTTATCCTATGTGTAACCCTATATTATAAATGTTTTAGTTATTAAACATTGAATTTAACACTTTTAACTCTTTTTTGAATTAAATAATAATAAATGTCATAATCAAATCCAAGTGGACCTAAAGGATCATATTTTACTCTAAGGTTGTTTTTGGTAGAATTACACTAATCCAATCGAATTAGGACATGTGTTAGGGTTATAATAATATCATTTTCCCCCTTAATTACCCTATTTACATTTAAACGTGGTAAATAAAAGTCAAAAATTACTATTCACAAAAAATTATTTTTATCTTATTAGACCACATTTTACTTATTGATATCAACTATATATCTCAGATTTTTGAAATTCAATTCACAGAGGTGGTAAAATTAAGTTTTATGCAAATTTTCAAATGCTCCTAGGAGGTGTGTAAAAAACGGTAACAAGTTCGATAAAATTTTTATATATCCATAATTATTATAAACTTACTCAAATGAATTAGATTAAAATTTATAGGTATTATGTATCTATTTTCACCTAAAATAAATTTAAATAAAATAAATATTTATTTAAAAAAATTCGGTTTTAAACAATAACTTAATGTTTTTCACTATTCATAAAAAATTGAACGTTTTCAGAAAAATACCAAAAATTCACCCTAAGCTAATTTTGATATTCAAAATCCGAAAATGATGTCAATTTTGAATGATAAAATTTATAAAATTTCAAAAACTAGGTATTAATTTTCATAACGGCTAGTTTGATTGGTTGTGGTGTGTTTGAACTCGAAGTTGCGTACAACAAAAGATACTGTATTATTTAAATGGAAACGTACTGTGGAAGCTTGGGGTTTTATATTGGGGAAAATTGGGAGGATTATAGACAGAGGAAGGCAGGGCTTGGTCAAAATCCAAATTCTTTTAGTGAAGAGGAAGTGAGCGCTTGGGTGGGTTTATATAGGAAATGAGAGGTAATTCTTTATTATTTAGGTTTGGGACATCTCACATTAAACAAATCAATACCACAAACCAACCCATGGTTTATGCCTATGGATTTTTCCAAAGGAAAGTGGAAAAAAATATTTTTTAATACCAATGGACGAACTTCTAAAAATAATAGGGTTGCTTATGCGGAGGTGAGTCACACTCTCAAGGAAATGATTTTAAAAAGACAAAAAGTTTTATATGTCTTGGAGGGCCCAAAAAAAGCATTGTAAAATAAATTAAACAAATCTAA
Source organism: Viscum album (assembly GCA_963277665.1). Lineage (NCBI taxonomy): Eukaryota > Viridiplantae > Streptophyta > Magnoliopsida > Santalales > Viscaceae > Viscum > Viscum album. The sequence goes on along the minus strand of OY728130.1, from coordinate 1,391,080,070 downwards.
AATCAAATTATTTTAATGATAGAACAAATATTGTCCGAACATTGTTTTTATTGTATTTTATTATATAACTATTGGGTCATTATGATGTCATAAAACACATTATATATTTAAATGGAATTTAAATTTTTCCAAAAAATCGACAGTCTTGGAAAATTATAAAAGATTCACCATTGGATAATTTCGATGTCCTGATTCCAAAAATAATATTCATTTTATCTAAATAATTTTATAAATATGTGAATTTTTACTTTAAAAAAACCCAAAATTTACCGAAAATTCATGGGTTTTGACAAAAATAGTTTTCAAACCTTAATAAAAATTACAATTGCATTCATAAAATTATATGATCATTTATATTTACTAAAATTAATTTAATAAAAATATTTTATTAAAATATTATTTAATTCATAAATCCTTTAATTCATCATAATAGATTTCTTAGTTGAATATTATCTAAAAATACTATTTTTGATTAAAAACTATTTACAAAGTAACAATAATAAAATGAATGAACATTATTTATAGAAAAATAATGTACATAGTCCTAGTGCTAGGTTCTTATTACATAACCCCTTATAACACCCGCATAAGACCGAAGGGTAAGGTGTGCGATGGTGACAGACTCTTGGGGTGGCTCAGAAACATCGCTCGGGTGGTAATATCTATTAACTTTAACTTCTCCCGTAGTTGGATTGTCTCAAGATTAAAGTGTTCAACCTCGTATTGGGATTGGTCAAGAGAGAATACCAATGAATCCGCCTTCTTTACAAGCTTCGACAAATGGGATTCATACGATGCATGTCTACTGGATGAGTCCATCACTTTCTTTGTCTGAGTAAATTGGATTTGTTAAAGCTCTATATTTATACTAATCATGTTATCATAGTTCAAAGACTATATTAGAAATGGTAACAATTCATAACAGTATTTTAAAATCCAGAAACATAAAACCAAATAAGTTCACATTATATATAACGATAATATGGCATTTAATTAGATCAAGATGAATTACCATTATTGAATATTTTGGTCGTTTCAATCTTCCCCCGTTAAGAATTTTTTCCCTCGAAATTTCTTTTTCCCACACTAAAATAGATGTGGGTAACTTTTCTTAATAACTTACTCTAATTACCATGTTTTTCTTCAAACATGTGGTTTCTCTACAACACCTTGACGAGGGGTATTGTCTTATTTCATAGAAATTTTTCTCTACGATCTACGATCTTCAATGATTTCTACTTGTATGAATGATCATCCTCTAGTTGTACTACCTCTGAAGAGAGTACATGTGAAGGGTATGGTATGTGCTTTATTAAAAGGGATGCATGAAAGACATCATGTACTTTGGCCATGGTAGGTGGAAGTGCTAGTTGATAGGCCACAACCCCAACATTATCAAGAATCTTGAAGGGGACAATGTACCTTGGACTTAACTTCCCTTTCTTTCCAAACCTCATGAACTTCTTCCATGGAGATATGTGAAGAAATACCATGTCTCCAAATTTAAACTCACGGTCTCATCAAAGGTTATCTACATAACCTTTCTGTTGACTATGGGCTGGCACGATATGCTACTGAATGGTTTTCACCTTCTCCACCATTTCTTCGACCATTTATGGTCCTAGTAGGTTAAGCTCAACGACTTCATCCCAACATGCCGCTGTTCTACACCTCTTCCCTTACATGGCTTCATAAGGTGCCATCCGGATGCTCGAGTGGAAACTGTTATTAAAGGAGAATTAAACCTGTGGAAGATTTTGGTCCCACCCTCCTTTGAAGTCCATAGAACACACTCTCAACATGACCTCAAGTGTTTGGATAGTCTTCTCAGATTTTCCATTAGATTGAAAATGATTAGTCATACTAAAGTTTAGCTCAGTATTTAAAGAATGTTGAAGACTCTTCCAAAACATAGAGGTGAATCGTGGATCTCGATTGGATACAATAGATAATTGTACTCCATGCAGCCTTACCACTTCCCGGATATATATCTATGCTAGCTGATCCAATAAGAAATCCTACAGAATTTCAATGAAGTGTGAATACATTGTAAGATGATCCACAACAACCCAAATATCATTGTTGCCTTCGGATGTCTTTAGAAGTCTGATGACAAAGTCCATGGTGATGTTCTCCCATTTTGATGCTGGTATGGGGAATGGTTACATCATCCCCTTAGACTTCTTCCTCTCTGCCTTCACTTACTGGCACACTAGACACTTTGATGTATACTCAGTGATCTCCTTATTCATATTATCCCACTAATAATCCTCTCAGAGATCTCAATACACCTTTGTGTTTCCTAGGTGAATAGAGAAATTTGAACTATGCACATCATCCCAAAGTTCCTTCTTCAACTCCAGACTTGATGGAACACATAGTCTTTTCCCAAATATCACATTTCCTTCTTCATTAACACTGAGATCCGAGTATTTCCATTTTTTGATAGATTCCACTCTCTTCTGAATTCACACATCGTCCATTTGTGCATCCATTAACCTTTCCAAAAGATACAGTTGAGAAATCATTTGTGAAATGATTGATGATGTTACCTTCTTTGTGATTCCCATGTCTATATTCATCAAATCTAAGAAGATTTTGTCCTTCTAAATTATCATCTATGATATAATTGTTGGTTCCTTTCTACTTGGAGCATCTTCCACCTTGTTCGCTTTCCCAGGGTGGTCATGGATTGAGCAGTCATAGTATTTCATCAGATCTAACCATCTTCATTGGCGCATGTTCAACAATTTCTGTGTGAATATATAGTTGAGGCTTTTGTGGTCCGTATATATTTCACACTTCTACCAAAAGAGATAATACCGCAAAATTTTTAAAGTGAAGATCACCGTAGCCAACTCCAAATCATGTGTTGGATAATTACGCACATGAACTTTCAATTACCTTGATTCATAGGCAATGACTATGTCATTTTTCGTCAACATATATCCCAGACCCTTCTTTAAAGCATCACTAAATACCACAACACGTTATCCACTTTTCGGTAAAGTGAGAACATGTACAGTGATACGCCTCCTTTTAACTCCTTGAATCTTTCTTCACATTCATTAATGCAATAAAACATTACCCCCTTCTGAGTTATCTTGGTAAAAGGGTTGGAAAATCATTGGAAATTTCTCACAAATAATTGATAGTATCCAGCTAACCCCAAGAAGCTACAGATATCCATTACTGATGTTGACCTCGGCCATCCCTCAATTACAACTGTTTCGGAGGGATCCATAGATATCCCATTTCTTATGATGATATAACCCAAGAATGAGACATCCTTCAACTAGAACTCACACTTGCTGTACTTTTCATAGAGATTATCCTTCCGCAACGTCTCTAGTATAGTTATTAGGTGCTCCTAATGATCCTCCTTGGTTCTAGAGTATATCAGAATATCATCTATAAAGACTACCACAATTTTTTCGAGGTAATCCCTAAAGACTCTATTCATCAATTCCATGAAGATTACTGGAGAATTAGTGAGTCTGAAAGGAATTACTATGAATTCATAATGCCTATATCTTGATGAAAAACAGTCTTGGGGATATCTTCCTTCTTCATCCTTACATGATAATATCTCAAACACAAATCCACCTTGGAGAATTATTGTTCTCTACGCATCTGATAGAACAATAAATCAATTCATGGGAGAGGATACTTGTTCTTTATCGTGATTTTGTTAATCTCACGATAATTGATGGAAATGTGCATTGACTAATCCTTCTTCTTTATGAAGAGGACTGGTGTATCCCATGGGGAAGCACTTGGGTGTATAAACACTTTATCCAGATTCTTCTGTAGTTGTTTTTTCAGCTCCTCAATCCCTACAACAGCCATTATATATATAGTCTTAGATATTGGCAACACCCCAGGTATAAGATCAATTTAGAATTCAACATCTCTTCAAGGAGGAAGAATAGACAATTTCTCAGGAAACACATCAGCAAATTACCTCACAATAGGCATGTATTCAAGGATGGTTGTCTCCTTAGACTCAATCATCTAAGTCAGATACACATGCACATAGGTAAGAAATATCCACACATGAGATTATGGAGATAAAGAAGATTAATCTTTATGCTTTAACTTGTATCGAATCGGGGGTCGATTCTCGACATGGAGAGTGATTTCCCTCTCACAGCAAATTATGTTGGCTCTATATAAGTAATGCCAATCCATTTAAATAATTGCATCAAATTCCACTAGAGGGAGTATGACAAGGTTATCTGGGAAATTCAATCAACAAATTATAACAGGGGAGGAGATATATTCTTGAGATGCAATGATTTCCCTATTTTCCGTACTCACCAACATCTTTACTTCCATGATTTTTGGTGGTGCTGGGATTGTTCTACTAAACTTTTATGATATAAAAGAATTCATATAACCTGAATAAAAAAGTATGTTCGCTATTCTTGAATGAATAACTAGTGTACTTTTCACCACCTCATTGTCGGGATTTACTTCGGCAGTAGTGATGGAAAAATCTATCCCTTGTTGCCTTGGAGGTTTTTGGTTTCCTCTGAAAACCCTTAGCTTAGGGAAATGATTTGCAAGATACCCTGGTTCTTTGTCGTTGTAGCAATGAACAACATGTTAAGGTTCGAATGGAGTGTTCCTCTACTCTTTTACAGTTGTAGGGTTTTCTTGTTAGCAGTTAACAGCTAGGTTCCATTCTCATTCACACCTAATGCATTTCCTCATCCCCTTCAGGCAATTTCCAAGGTGCTTCTTTCTGCACCTTTGGAAAGAGGGGTGTTAAATCTTCTTTGCACCGTTGGATTTATCCATTAGACCAACAACATTGAAGTCCACCTTACACTTCTTATCCTCATGATACCCCTGAAATTCATCGATCTCCATTTCTACCTTGAGGGCACATCATACAATTTCCTCAGATCTGTTGAAGTCATGGATCACCAGCTCTTTCTGTAGGCTCAGTTTCAGCCCACCAAAGAAGCTATCAACCTTGCATTCCGGGGAAATGAAAAAGCTAGAGGCGTATCGTGCAAGCCTTGTGATGTTTCCCTCATATGCTCTGACATATTCATTGTCTTTTTTTAAGGGCAAGGAAGTCCCTTTCTATCTTAAGCCGGAGGGTGCGTAGAAAATTTTTATCAAAAAACATCTTCTGGAAATCCTTCCATTCCAACACCTCGATCTCCTCCTTAGGCTTTTTATTTTTGATCAACGACCACCATTGATCAGCTTCATCCTCCATATAATAATTAGCCAGGATAACCTTCTCTTATCCAGAACATTGAAGGATGGAGAAGATCTTTTCAATGGAGTTGATCCATTGTTTGGTTATTGAGGGATCAAATGATCCATTAAAAGGAGGAGGCATTTTTATCATGAAGATATCAATATTGTCTTGTTCTTTATTGAGGGGGGGGGGGGGGGGTTGAATTTTCTTCTTGACCCATGTTTCTATTCAAATCTTGATTTAACTAAGAGGGAAGCAAGACAACGTTCGTGATTCCCACTCCCATCAGATTGGGCATCTCATTATCACAGTCATCGCATTGATCTTCACATTGGTTGTTATCCCAAGTCCTCCTATTACGAGCCATTGGCTGGAATAAAAGGAAAGTTAGGGGTATCACATAAAGTGTAATCCAAGGACAAAACTGATGAATTACAAATAACTTTTATTTCCTTAAAATATGAATCCATAGGCTTCAATCTATGTTATTCATGATATACATTCTAACATATATTCATTGGGGTATTTTTTTAATTCCCTTAATAAGGGTTCATAATAAGCTTTTGAATATACCCAAGAATATCCCTTGGGAGTGGCATAACTATGATTGTAGCAAGGCCCATTTTCATGCACCAGTTTCGGTTTGAGTCTAGCTCAAAGTGGTGTTTTCAGGTTTTAACCCTAGGATACATTTGTGCCAGGGTCGCCCTTACCTGGTTGTATCCAGAAAGGGATTTATTTGATTCACAGACCACTTACTCCATACTGAACAATACATAGGGATGTTTTTATTATACTAATTCTTGTCTCTAAGTCTTCACTAGGGTTTTCTAATCCTAATCCCAAAAAATAACTAAAACTATCCTCTAATACCAGCTATAACAACCCTGCTTTTATTACACACTTAAACCTGATTTATTACATAAAATATTCACTTGGTACAACATAGAAGAGCAAGAGATCTAGTGTATATGGATCTTAGGAACATTTCATAACATCTTAGAACATAAAACACACAACATAGTTTTTGAAAACGTCATTTACATGCTACATTCCCTCGTACTTAGCATTGCAAGGGACGACCTGAGGAAATGCATAAGAAAAGGGTGACCTACAAATCCTAGTAAGGGAATAAAAATGTAATAACATGAGGACTACAATACATGTTAGAAAATAGGAATATCAATTGAGCACAAGAGAAACATGAACATAAAGGCATGATAAATCATGATAATCATAACATCGAAATGTGGCAACAACACTTAACATGGAATTAACATGAGTTGAGGCTCATTGCACAAGGAGCATGAGTAAAACCTCATTGCAAATGAAGAATGAGTAAAACCTCACTGCACATGAATTAGAACGAGTCAAAACTCATTTAACATGATGTATCATTATACTATACTTTACATAATGCATTGGAGCGCTATCTGGGAGAACCCTTCTTAAGCATTTCATTTCATGCATAAGTGTTCCACATGGATCATATAACATGGAATCAATCATCATAATAAGTTATTCCAGGATTATGTAATGTGGAATAAATACATTAAAGTACCATTAAATATTTATATGTTAATAAAGTTGAATACCCTTGATAGAGACATGGGTATGGTATTCACTACACAATGATCTTGGCTTGGAAAAACGCGATGCAATTTCGGCAGCATAACGGCGTGACATAAGGTTCCATGAAAACGGTTGATGAGAGAGAAAAGGTTCTCTCATAATATGCAAATGAAATGGAAATTAAGGTGTAACATAGGTACATTTTCTAACAATATTAATTGAAATTAGATTCATAATACAAAAGAACTACTTGGACGTAAAAGAGGAGAGAGAAATACCTGACGGAATTTCATCATGGAAACAGGTGTACATGGGAGGCATTAATGGTGGAGAAAGGGGTCTCACATTATCCAAACATAAAGAGGGCAGTATGGGGAAGGTGAAAAATCATATCCCAACATTTGTAATTGAAAAAAAGGGCATAACAACTTAAAGAAATTGGACAAAATGAGAAAGGAAGAAATCCCTTACATGGAAGTGTGATCCCAAAGGCTTGGGAGAGCTTGAGAGAGGCTTCTTAGGAGATTGGGGAACCATGGGAGGATTCTAGAGAAAGGAGGGAAGAGGTTGGTCGAACCCCAAAGGCTTTGAGTGAAGAGGAAGTGTGAGTTTGGTTGGGTTTATATTGGAAAGGAGAGGGAATTCTTTATTATTTAGGTTTGGGACACCTCACATACACCTAATCAATACCACAGACCAGTTCATAGTTTTTTCCCAAGGTTTTTTCCAAATGAGAGTGGAAAAAAATATTTTATAAGGACAATGTCAAAACTTCTTAAAATAATTGGATTACTTATGTGGAGGTGAGTCGCACTGTCAAGGAAAACAATTTAAAAGGACAAAATGTTTTATAAGTCTTGGAGGGTCCACAAAAACTTTGTAAAATAAATAAAACCAATATAAAATCACATTACATTGATGGTAAATCATATATTGGCCGCATAATGTTTATAGTATTTTATTACATCACTATTAGGTCATTATGATGTCATAAAACACATTATATATTTAAACAATATTTAATTTTTACCCAAACATTCGACTGTCATAGAAAATTATGAAAAATTCACCGTTGGATATTTTAGACATCTTGATTCCAAAAATAATATTCATTTTATCTGAATAAGTTTATAATATGTTAATTTTTATTTTAAAATAAAAACCAACATTTATCGAAAATTAATGGGTTTTGAAAAAAACAGTTTTCAAACCTTAAGAAAAATTACAATTGTATTCATAAAATTAAATGATCATTTATATTTAATAAAAAGTAATGTAATAATAATATTTTATTAAAATATTATTTAATTCAAAAATCAATTAATTCATCAAAAAATATGTGTTCGTTGAATATTAACTAAAAATACTATTTGTGCTTTAAAAAATATTTACAAAGTTACAATAATAAAATGGATGCACATTATTTATACAAAAATAATGTACATAATCATAGTGCTAGGGTCTTGTTACATAACCTCTTATAACACCCACATAATAATGATGTTTACGGTGTGCAATGGTGACCGACTCTTGGGGTGATAATCTCTATTAACATGCACTTTTCAAGTAGTCAGTTCCACTCAAGGTTAACATGTTCAAGCTCTGCTTGGGCTTGGTCAAGAGCGAAGATCAATGACGACACCTCATTTACAAGCTCCAAAAAATGTACTTTGTATGGGAAAAGTCTGCTCGATGAGACCATCACATCCTTTGTCTGATTATATTTGATTTGTTAAAGCCCTATATTTATACTAATCATCTGATCATTGTTCAACGACTATATTAGCAATGATCAAAATTCATTACGGTATTTTAAAATCCAGAAACATAAAACCAAAGAAGTTCTCATTATATATAACCATAATAAGACATTTAATTATATTAAGAGGAATTTCCATTAATGAAAGTTTGGGTTGTTACATTACTTCTTCTCCTCCACACTCTTTTTCTATAAACAAAAGCACTGTCTGTGATGTGTCGATTTACCAACATCATGGATTGCGTGTCTTCAATTTACTTAAATTCATTCAAATATATCATTAAAACAATTTTAATGGTTAAAACATATTTTAATATTTATTATATGACCTCTATTATGCTCTGTAATTAACTTATACTCATAATATTAAACGTATATGCTGAAATAAGTTCGTGGTTATCGAAGAACCACCAAAATGGTCTAAACATCATTAATGTTTTATCTAACGATTCATCATCATATATGATAACAAAATGATTTATAGAATCATTTAATAATATAGAAACATATTAATAACAACTCATTATTCTTCTGGATGTTCGCTTCATTTTAACACGAAAACCCATTAGGAACCAACCATGGAAACCATGTAAAGAATGCACAAGAAACATTATAAATAAGAAAATATTATTATTCAATGGGTGGAATAATGTTGTAAAATGATCATATAAGGTGTTATAAACATGAATATGTTGTTTTAAGATATTAATATCACTCGTTTAACCATTATAAATTTGGTTTAAACACATTTGATGTTAGACGAACCTAAGGTAAGGTAATTCAAAACCTAATTTCCTATATTTGGGTTAAACTTATACTTCTTTGATTATGTGGTACTAGGATTATTATTTTATTTTATTTAATTTATATTATGGTTTATTATTTTTATTTAAAGTGTATAAACATATTTTTTTAATTCAATTAATTCTCACATCAATTATATGATATTTGTAAAGGAATTTCCTTAAAAATCCTCTTTCAAAATTCTATTTATCAAAATTAAAGAGGAATGTTTTTATGAAAGTATTCACATTTTATGATTATGTTCTGATTCTTGGATATTATTTATGATTTTGGGTGGGACCTCAATATCCTTCCAATGCATTGGTTATGTGTATTTTTTTTGTCAGCCATAAGGTTATTCCAAGTGTAACTACAATGGTCTCACCATAAGTTAGTCATGAGGGTTATATTGTAAGGTAGGTAGCTGTGAGAGTTAAAATATAAGTAAGAAATTCACTTGTATAAATTTATGGTTTTATAAATGCTATATAATGTTTTATTGTAATATCATGTTTCACAAAGTAATTATATATGTGTGATAAGTATGTATTTGTGAAAATGATTTCATATGTTTATAAGTACTCATAGACTAATGGTTTCCTTCCGTATTTTTATATACCTTACTGAAGTTATTATTATTATAAACTATTTTTAAATGTTTTTCATAGGTTATAAGGATGTGTAAGATTAATATGTGTGTGAAGTTAAATGTTATGATGATTTTTCAAAGAAATCATGCTATTGTTTTATATTAAAAACATTAAGTTATGAATGAAATGGATACTATTTTAGTTGTACCCACTTCGAATGCTTGCGGGTTCATATGAATGAGTTATGTCCTAACATTATTAAAACCTAAACCTAAAATATCTTTGGAAATGCAACAAATTGATATCAAGTTTAATTAGTAAGATTATGCAATGTTTAATGATGGGTCCTTATAGTTGGTATCATATCATAGTTTAGATAACATTATGGTCTAAGAAACTCATAATAGATTGTCATAAATTATTTTTACCTTATTTTTATGATATAGAATTTAAAGATCATCATGTTTCTTCATCTAAGATATGTTTGTTCAAAATGGTTTTCTAGAGAATAAACAGGGAAGCTGAAGTTGACAGGAATCAAGAGGCTGATATCTTTCTGAATCCATAAAAATGAATGGTAGAGATTGGAACTGAGTAATTTTTGAAACTAATGGATAAAATGACATAGGTAATAAATGTAAATGGAATTAATGATTTAAAACAACTATATATACCACAAAAAACATGATTATATTGAAACATTTTACGAGGTAAAATCATTATGCTTTTAGTGGATCTTCTGACCCACTGGCGGCTGAGGGATGGATTAGTGAGCTTGAAAAGATATTCGATATCATGTGGTGTTTAAATAATCAAACTCATAGCCTTTCTATTTATTATTTTTATGTTTAATATGAACAATTGTGGTCAATGGCCTAGAATATTAGGGATTGTGAAGAGATTTATGTCTTGGAATGGGATGAATATAAGAATATTTTCATTGAAAAATATTTTCCTAAGGTGGTTAGACTTAGGATAGAAAATAATTTCCTTAAATTGAAGTAAAAGGAGGAATATTCAGTGGTCGTATATGAAGAAAACATCACCCAACTGATGAGGTATGCTCCAATTCTTATTCAAGGTATTCATTAAAAAATCATTGGTTTTTACTCAGGATTGATGCCTTGATATCGAACAGAATTGGATTCCAATGAGTTTAAAAGTAATGAAAAACTTATATGATGTTTTGAGAGGGTATAAATGGAGTTCACTATTGGTCACGTGTAATTTGAGAAAAAAATATAAGAAGAGATCTATAAAGAAAATAATGGGTAAGAATCAATCAATGAAATCTGTTAATAAGAAAGTTTAGTTTCCAGTTTGCGATAAGTGTGGTAAAAGGTGACCTGGTAAGGACTTACTAAAATTGGTAAGTGTTTTAAATATGGAATGTTTTGACATATGTATCAATATTCTAATTAAAATAATCCTATGATTAATCTGGATAATAAAATTGTAAAGTGTTTGACATGTGGTGAGATAGGTCATGATGCAAATAGCTACCAGAAGATTGATCTGAATGATGGGAAGTGTCCAGACTATAAGGAGAAGGGTGTAGTAAGATCCTTTGATATTACACCATTAGATGTCAAGACATCCAATTAACTGGTATTAGGTAGCTTTTAAACACCTCAAACTATCCATTTTCATGTTCTTGGTATCGAGAAGTGTGTTTGGAATAGATGTTGTACTTAGCGAACAGTTTCTTTAGCTCATCTGCTTGAAAATTTGAGTCGTAATCAGTGAGGAAGTCATGGGGGACTTCTAATCTATGGATGATGTTAGAGCTCATGAAATTAATTATATAATGGGCATTTAACTCCATGAGTGAAGTATATTTTTTCCACATTAAGAAGAAATATGTGGCAGTCAGAATGAATATGCACTGGTGATCTTTTGCTGGTGGGTATGGTCCCATGACTTCGAGTGCCCAGACCACATAGGGTTGAGAGTTATTGGTAGTATAGAGGGGCTCTGGCAGATGATGCACAGAATTTTCATATATGTAACATGCGTGAAACCACTTGGAGAACTCTATACAGTCATGGACCACGATGGGAAAGAATTAACTCAACCGTCAAATCTGTTGCTAGAGACTTGACCCGGTCTCATGAGCTATTCAAGAACTAGCATTGGAAACCCGCATAACCTAGGGAACCATATCTCCATGAATGAAATGAATGAGGATTCCCTCAATCCCATGTATATAGAGGATATTCTCATGGTTGAGACCACTTTGGATGGTAAATTGCACTACACACCGATGTATTCTCTCACATTCTACTCAATGTGTCGAGATATTTCACTGTCGAAGGTTCTAAAAAAATAATTTTTCTTACCAAGGGTCTCTTCTATTATAGAAGGGAGACCTTGATGTCCTGATTTGGAAGAATCGGTGGTACCATGGCCTACTTACTGGCTGTCATCATCGTCCAAAGTGATGGGGGTGATGAGACTTTGATGAACCACATGGATAATATAATCATCATGTTCATGCTCTATGAGAGACATGGAAAGGATATACAAGGAATGATCTTGACCATTATATGATCTTGGAACATGATTGATTTCTGGTTGATAAGGAAACTAAGCTATCAACCTGCGAGTGTGATTTAACAGGGGCCCATGTTTTGAGTCTGTGATGATATATTCCCCATTGATCTTCTTGATGACTTGCTCAAAATCCCCATTCACATTTTGGTTGGGAATATAAATATTGAGGTCTAGATAGAAACCTATGATAATATCCTGATACTCTACCTTATTGTTGGTGCAACCTTACGACACTACGAATGAATTGGGTAAAACAGCATGTGTAGGCATGATGAAGATGATGCCCATGCCTTTTCTGTTGATCCTAGGATCCTTAATTATCCTTCCAGTTGGAATTCATTAGGAACTATCAAAGTGAATCTTCCTACATGACATGAACTGATCTATTGGAAGGATATCCTCATTTGGAAAATCAAGATCTAGAGACTTCTTTGCAGGGGCCGAATGGGCAGCTAGAAAATCTTCCATCACCTAAACCTCGACAGATTTCTATAAAAATAACCTGATTTCAAACTACAATTAGATCACCACCCACCGATCAAGATGACATTTCGACATAGGGTGGATTATAATATACCTCAACATATCCACATGAGACACCAACTATATCTCATGATGCAATAGATAATATGAAAACCTATTGAATACAAAAATTAGCATGAAAAATCTCTTCTTGATATAGTAATATCTAGCCTCAGTGTCGAGGATCATGTGTTTGAGATAATATAAACTATTATTTATCCCCTCATTATTCTTCTGGGTGATAAGGGCGATAAGGGATCATTTTAGGGAGGTTACATAAAGTACCATCATCATGCCGAATATGGGAGGCATCCGAATTGATTTCTACAGAAGATACTACTTAATTTCCTCAAAATAAGTATAGTATCCCTCATACCAATCATAAACTACATCATTATTCAAAAGTCTAGAAAATGGATTCCAATTTCCAGCTAGATTCTCAATGGATCGGCGTATATAGGATAAGTGGCCTTGGAAACCTCAGAGCTCTCATTGTTTTATTTGATGAGGCATCTGATTGATATCGTTGATCTTTTATGTATCGATCTCAATGACTCTATATTTGATGAAAAACCTAAGAAACATTCTAATGGAAACCATGAAGGCACACTTTAAAGGGTTCATCTTCAGACGCTAGGATTGGAGGAAGATAAAACTAATCTCAAGGTCTCTCAGATCGTCCTGATGCTAGAAGTATTTTACCACCAAATCATATACATATCATTCCACCAAAATCCCAAGGATATTACTGAATATGCATTGCATAGCATAGTGATAGGTGGAATATTCATTCTTCAGACTAAAGGGCATTACCAGATAACAAAAAGTACCTTCTGATTCCATGAAGGTGGTGGATTCATCATCATATGTGGTCATTCAGATCTGGTTATATCTGGAATGTCCATCCATGAAGGATAGAGCCTAAAATCTATTAGTATCTTCAATCAACCACTCTTTAATAGGAATGTGAGATCATCCATTGGACTATGAAGTTTGAGATCATGTAATTCAATACAGACTTTGATATGTCCATTCTTATTCCTGATGGGAATGATTTTGGCTAACCATAGATGATTTTGGACTTCCTTGATGATGTTGTCTTTGATGATATTATCAATTTCATCCCCAACCATAGCACCATGGGAAGGGTCCATCTTCCTGACTCGATTCTTGAACCCATGATGACTTTTTAGGAGACCATGGTGTTGGGTGAAGAAATGAGGATCCATTCCAATAATTTCTTCATAGCTCCAAGAAATTAGATCATGATACTTATTCAGGAATTCCACACACTATTTTTCTCTCAGTTTTTATAGATGTAATAATAAGTATTAGACTAGGATCTATCTCAATACCGAGATTCACCTATACCAACTCTTCGATTGTGGTGGAGACACCTTCTTCGAATGTGGGAGAAGTGTCTTCCAAATCTTATTCATCGTACAACGTGAGATGATCATTAGAAGGAGTAAATTTTTCTATGTTATATGAAGAGAGAGAAATGTGGGGACCGACCTAAGCGGTGGTGGAATATTCACTAGGTGACCACTTCACTAATGATACCATGGAGACAATAGCTGTCAAACCAATCCCATTAGGCCATCAAACCAAGGGTACAGACATAATAATATCAAAGAAGTTGTGTTTTGTTGCCTTGATTTAGTTAAATTTATCCCAGAAGAATAAGAATGTATGGCGTATTACTATTTCCCTGGGGATAACGTCCTAATATCTTATAGTTTTAATGGGATTTTGTAAAAAAATCTTGATTACTATTGGATTACAAAGTGATGTTCTAGAAATCATTGTACATGGGAAAATTATTCCTTATTTTCTTGAAAATAACAATGATGTGTACCATGTCCGTGGTTGTGTCCTTGAACTGATGAATCACCAGGATGAAAGCATCATCCATGTTTTCCAACGAATCTTCTAAAGGAGTAGGGAACTCAATATCATTAGTTTAAACCTTATTTTACTTTCTATTGTCGTATTCAACATCTAAATAATAGGCTTCACAAGAGGAATCAGAAGACGCATCACCCTAGAGAACACCCACTCGACCATTAAGGGTGTACATAAGGTATTGGTAATATGAGGAGGGAACTGATTTATGTTAATGGAGTAAGATCCCCCCATTAGTGCATTATAGTTACTGTATTGTGAGGCTACCATGAATTAAATTCTAGAAATCAGGCCACTGAAATGGATCTTCAAATTTTTCTTGTCACAGAACCTCTATTCTATCCATTCATAACTTTGAATCTTTAGTTCAAAGGGACGCAGATCTTCTTCAGACATCCATATATTATGGAACATCCAAGTTCAGATAAGATTAATCCCAGAATCTGTGGCGAAAAGACAATGTAAGACCTCTACTTCATTGATCTGGCCTATAATGTACAATGGAAGAAGGATACCCTTTACTGTATAACCTTCATCTTCCCCTGAGAACGATAGGATGTCTAGGAATTCTGCTTACTCAAATTCCTGAGCATCAATGGAATCCATGACCGGTACCTCTGATTTCAACTAGAGGGAGATTTTTAGAGCCTCTGTAATAGCATTATGAATATATTAGGATAGGTGGAGAGATTCTAAGATTGGGATATTTTTTGGAATGTTGATAGGGTTCTTGATTACATTATACATCCATGCTAGATGCACATTCCTATCAGCATGGAGTTTCTCCACGGAAGGTGGTATGATGAGTGCTGCTGGTTGAGCTGATGGATTTTGGATGGTGTTTAAGATATCTCGATTCTCACTAGTTGAATCAAGGAAAATGACTATCGACTGACTATCATATGACTTAGGTTTGGCCACAACTGGATGCGGATGATCGTGGCGAAACCACGATGGTTCTTTCTGATCGAGTAACACGAACAATGGTGGTGGTAATCATGAAGAGTCAGGATGAGAGGGTTGTTCATGATGAACACTATACAAATCATGTTGTCTTATTTTAGTGGCATCCATGACATTGATGGAAGCACTAGAAAATTATTTTTTATGGTTCACGTAGCCCCGACTACACCGACGATGGCACCGACTGGGGACACCCGGAGGGCCAGCCTGGCTCTCTTTGTCACCGAGAACCATGTAAGTGTCCACCAGTCCGACGATATTCACTAAGCAATACTCCTAACCATCAATTTAGTAATCCTCTAATTTTGGGAGAATTATGGAGGTTACCCCCCATCTTTGGAGGCCTAAAGTCACCACGAGTATGGGATGGCTTCAACACCGATGAGGGACTTCAGGTTCCTTTGCACTAACGCCCCTTCTTCTCTGAAAAGAAGGCTAATACATAGAAAAAGAAGTGGAAGTGATAGAAATCATGGTGGATTCAGAAGGATTAGGCTGATTCAAATGGAAATAGATGATACCATGGGTGTGACTAACTTCACTGTGGGACAACTAGTTGTAATAATTTTCAGACACCCGTTTAAGGATCTCCTACCATTCACCATCACAATCACAATATCACTCTACAAAGATACATTCCACCTATTCCAAGGTAGGGCCCAACCTAACTATATTGCTTTCGACATGGTCCTAGATCCAACCCTGGAACACATATTACTACTTCAAAGTATGTCCAAGGAATTGGGGATACAAGAAGTAGTGGGGGTGATCAATGAGATTAGCCTCCTACAGTCTAGTAACCTCAATATTACTTGATCTAAGGTGATTTAAAAATAATAGGAGACCTTAGAATATTTGAATGAGTATGTCCAGTTTCTCTTATCAGAGAGAGGAGCTCTGGGGCATGGCCTTGACAATGGGCTGGATCCTTGCAAAGATGTGGTACCTAATTATCTCACCTGGGCGGTGGTGGTGCATTATAAAGAAAAATCAATCGATTCAGTGGTGGGTGATACTAAGCCGAAGGCTATGTACCTTGATCAGTATATGGGTGTAGCTATGTCGGTAACAACTCTAGTAGTTTGGGGTCCTCTACCTCTATGATGGTATAAGCCTCATCTTTGGTGGATCTTCTTACAGAATATTTAGAAGGCAACATATGTTCCTATTTTTATAGATGCAAGGATTCATCTAGGTAATTAACCATGTCAAAGAAATCCCAAAATCCACATAGGAAATCTGGAGTGATGATTTATGGGATCAGCTCAGTCTTTACGTTTCCCACGCACATCGTCCACAACTGTTCTTGAGTTAGCAACATGGTGTGTGAATACTTGAGGCCTTTCCACATGGTCAGAAAGTATAAAATGTTTCCATCTGGCCATTTTTTCACATTAAAAGGTCAAAAGTACTAGTCTTGTGAGTGGTTGAGGTGAACAAATAAATAAAATACCTATACAGATCCTCCGAACCAGCTATGGACCTAATGAGAAATCAATTGTACCAGAAAAAATGCATTACCATCTAGTGTCTATACGGAGCATCAGAGCTTGGTGGCCTCTTACTATGCTAATGTTCCTAGAATGGGTAAAAAACATGAGTTGAAGTGGTCCCTATGATGTAGAGGCTCCCCAATCCAATTAAATGGGGATAAATGAGGATTCCCAAAGTCTGGGGGTGTTGTTATACCATCTACCCATTCGAGACATGGCTTTACATCTGGAGAGATCCCCACCTATCACACTTCAAGATCCTTGAGGTGAGAAATAAAAGCGTACATAAGATCATATATGCCAGGGTTCCTGTCTTTTCAAGGATCCCTAAACACCAGTGCATTTTCAGGTTGTTAAACGTGTTATTTCTGTTTAGTGTATCATGTAGTGATTGAAGGGACAACCCAAGGAATCGCTGGAAGAAGGAATTACATAGCATCTAGGGGAATAACATGAAGAGAGACATAAGGAGGTGCTAGAGGAATGACTTGTAGATCCGAGTCTTAGAGAATATTCTACTGTAGATTGGGAAGATTAGGTGATGCATAATGATGTCATTTTACATATACTTGGCATCCTCCCAATCAGGATGTGTAGGGTTTCTGGGATTTATGAAAGGAAAATCACCGAGAAGAACCTATAGTTTCCCCTGATTCCCCAGTGGTGGGTGGATGGGATCATACTGAGGATCATCGTAGTATGAGAACTATACTACAAGTCACTGAGCAATAAGATCATCAATGACTTTATTCATCTCCACAAGATATTTAAGTAGTACGACCTTCTCAGAATCATATTTATAACGACCCATACTTTACATACATTTTTAATACTTCAAAAATTGGAGCACACTTATTACAACATATGATAAAACCACAAAGGACCGTATAGGTATAGTGTCTTTAGAAACTGGGAAACATAAACAACTGGTTCATAAGTCTTCTACAGTGTCTCCCATTTATTTCATCATATCTAGGGTCCCTTTTAGCATATTCTACTTAATATCCATCCTCCTGACCTGGGGAAAAGAAAACATAAAAGGGTGAGCTCAAATGCTCAGCAAGGGAAAATAAAGGAAATAAAAATCATATCATATCTTTTTGAAAATCAAAACCTGCAAAAGAGATCATAATATCTTAACATGGAATAAATCATAGAAGTGAAAATGAGATCCCCATAATCATAACATAAAACTTGAAACTTTGTGGCATGCACACATAATCATGGAAAATAATTTCTTGTTAGTCATGACTCATTGCCAAGACTATCTTAGTGGACAAAGTCCCTTTCTGAACCGAGTTCACTCCTCGTTTCAGTCCTGTATCACTGAACCGAAATAACCTTCCGTTCCAGCCATGTCTATCTCATGAGATATAAAATCATTACCCAATGCATTGGAGGGAGATATAGGTCCCACCCATCTTATAATGAATCCTTTCTTATGTGTGCCACATAATCATAAATCATACATCATCGTATAACACATGTAACAAAAATGGGATTCTTGAAACATCATGACATCATAAATCAATTCATATAAGATAAAGGAATTCATAAAAATAATTCCATCACAACATGATCAAATAAATTTAATAACAGGGATAAAACAGAACCCTTTATTATCTTAGATGGAAAATAATTTTGATAAAACACTTGAACTCCATTCTTGAGGAAAATATCCTTTCTTCTTCAAAAACATTTTTCCTTTCATAACATGTCATACAACTTTAAAATAAAAGAAGTTGATTAAAAATAAACTTGAAAACTTGTAAAGGAAGCTTCTTTGAAGTAATGTTTTAAAAATCCATTAATGCCGTATAAGTTAAAAAAAACAATCTTCGTACTTTTGTCGGAAAAGTCAAAAAGTACCTCGTACGGAAAAACGACAAAAGATTCCTTTCATATTCTTTACTAAAAACTCACCTAAGGGTAAAATTGGATTTAAACTATTTCAAGTGGATGGAAACAATATTACATATTGAGGGAACATGGATGTGGATGATAAAATACACCCCAGTAAATACTTACGAATAAACAATCTCGGATAAAAATGAGATTGTGATATTTCCCTTACCTTAGGTCCGATTTTCATTGTTCGTGTCCGAAGCTCCTGTATAATGGTTTAAATAATGTAATTGACTTATTCCAGAATCATACATATTGATATGAGATCATATATGGTCATATTATTAGCTTCTTGTTAGTAATATTTCATTGTTACTTGTTACTCGGGTCTTTATAACTTTTTGTTCTTATGCGTGTTTTGTCGAATAAATTCTTATTCTTATCTTTAGGTTATAGATAA
Source organism: Viscum album (assembly GCA_963277665.1). NCBI lineage: Eukaryota > Viridiplantae > Streptophyta > Magnoliopsida > Santalales > Viscaceae > Viscum > Viscum album. The sequence goes on along the minus strand of OY728130.1, from coordinate 1,391,060,407 downwards.
TTCATTTCCAGAATGGTATTAGTGTAGTATATACCATATTCATTCATTCAATTCATTTATATAATCATTATGAAATGAAGATCATGTAGAACGAGTCGCATCACATCGTGGAGACGGTATTCCGTACGTACGCACGAGTGATGATATCGTTCCTATGATTGTGGAATTGTATTGGAGTATATATATATATATTATTTCAGTATCAATATTACTTAATAATAATCATATATAGTTACTGATTACACCATTATACCCATCCTTGTAAGGTGATGGTGGAAAATAGATCACACCACGGCGTGGAGACGGTATTCCGTACGTACGCACGCGCGGTGATTTCATTTTTCCGTAGGATGGATAGAAGGTGAATTAGGGTTGTTTCATATTTATAATAACATATCAGTATGTAAGTAATACTGATGTTATTACTTTATCATGAAACAACTAAAGAAGAAGAAGTTGAAGAAGAAAGAAATTGAAAAGATCGGTAATGGATATTACCTCTTCTTTGGAACGCCTTTTTGAATCCTCCACTTAAGGAACTAAGATTGGTCTTTGGAGAAGACCAGGACCTCTAGGATTATTCTAGGGAAGTGGAGAAGGGAAAATGGCAGGGGTTGGCCGAGCTTGAGTGCTCAAATTGGTGTGAGGAGGAGGGGGAGGAGGTGCCCTTTTATAAGGGAGGAGAGGGGCACCTTAGGAATATCTCAAAATATTATTTTATATTAAAGTCAAAATCGGATTATAATGGTTCCAAAGGGTCTTATTTCGAAGCTAAAGTGGGTATGAGTCTCAATCATATCAACCAATAGGATTTAGACAAGTTTAGGGTATTATTTTAACCTTATCAATTAGATTTAACTCTAAGTTAATTAATTTAACTTTTACCGTGTCTTTTTGTTTTCTTTCAATATATGGTTAATACACTTACTATAAAATTCCAAACGAACCCCAAATTGTTTATTATTAATATATATATCCTTATCTAAGTCATTTGGCCGAACCTTAGATTTTTAGGAATAAAATAACAATTAATAATATAATATTTGATTTAAAAACTATTTTGTGTCAATTTTGACACTATTTGATATATGATTTTTGTGAAAGTCATAACAGAATTATATGTTCGAACCAAGTTAATTAAACCAACACTAATATATCATAGTAACCTATAAAATTAGTGGAATTCATAAAAAGTCTTAAATTACATTTATTTTGGTATTTATATTATCAATTATGTCAATATTTCATTAATAAGATAATTACTGTATCATCATTGTGTCATAAATAAATTACATTATTTGATGTCTAAAAATTACAAATAAAATATCATCATGTAGAAAATCTTTTTAGCTTTCTAATGAATATTTACAATTGAATTTATCTTATGTATAACCCCATATTAAAAATGATTTACTTATTAAACTTTGATTTTAACTATTTTAACCCTTCTTTAAATAAATTAATAATAAATGTCCTAATCTAATCCAAGTGGGCCTAAATGGTCATATTGTATTCCTAAGTTTGTTTTTGGTCGAATTACACTTGTACAATAGAATTAGGACATGTGTTAGGGTAATATTAATATCATATTTACCCTTAGTTACCCTATTTACTATTAACCGCGGTAAAAAAAGTAAAAAGTTACTATTCACCAAAAAATTATTTTCATCTCATTGAACCACATTTTAGTCCTTGATATTAACCGTGTCTCTCGGATTTTCGAAATTCCAATCACAGAAGCGGTAAAATTAAGTTTTATGCAAAATTCAGTTTTTAACCTACCACTTAGTGGTTTCACTATTCATCAAAAATTGAAAGTTTTCAGAAAAATACCAAAATTTCACCCTAGGCTAATTTCGATATTCTGAGTCCAAAAATGAAGTCCATTTTGAAAAATAAAATTTATAAAATTTCAAAAAGTGGTTATTACTATTCATAACGGCTAGTTTTAATAGCATATTGTTGTTTAGTGAAACTCGGTATTGCGTACGACGCAAGCTATCGAGGAAGGTCGCGATTGCGTGTAAAGAAAGCCAAGCAAGTGTTGTGTAGAAAAAAAAAATTTCCTTTGATGATTTATATAACATAAAAGTCTCGGGTGTTACATTCTACCCCCCTTAAAAAGAATTTCGCCCTCGAAATTCGTCACTTTGTAACAAACAGATGAGGATACTTCTCCCTCATCATATCCTCAAGCTTCCATGTAGCTTCTTCAAGTTGGTGGTTCCTCCATAAAACTTTCACCAAGCGAGTGGTCTTGTTTCGTAGGACTTTTTCGCTACGATCCAGAATCTCTATCGGTTGTTCTTCATAAGAAAGATCTTGCTCCAGCGGTACAACTTCTGAGCTGAGTACATGTGAAGGATCTGGTATGTACTTTCTCAGGAGAGATACGTGGAACACATCGTGAACTTGAGAGAGATTCGGTGGAAGCGCCAATCGGTAAGCTACCTTCCCAACACGATCCAGTATTTCAAAAGGACTGATATATCTAGGGCTCAACTTCCCCTTCTTTCCAAATCTCATAACCCTCTTCCAGGGAGATATTCGTAAGAACACTTTATCGCCCACTTCAAACTCTAGGTCTTTTCTTCGGTTGTCGGCATAACTTTTCTGTCGACTCTGAGCTGCTCTTATGTGTTGTTGAATAGATCTAACCTTTTCTGCCATTTCATCAACGAGATCAGGTCCTAATAGCTTTCTTTCCCCAACTTCATCCCAGCAAGTTGGAGTCCTGCATTTCTTTCCATAGAGAGCTTTATAAGGAGCCATCTGAATACTGGAGTGAAAGCTATTATTATAAGAAAATTCCACCAAAGGTAGGTGTTGATCCCAACCTCCTTTGAAATCCATAGAGAAAGCTCTCAACATATCTTCTAGGGTTTGAATTGTTCTCTCAGACTGACCGTCTGTCTGGGGATGATAAGCAGTGCTGAAACTCAACTCTGTATCCAGAGTATGCTGAAGACTTCGCCAGAACTTCGAGGTAAATCTCGGATCTCGATCAGATATAATTGAAAGTGGTACTCCATGCAATCTTACCACTTCCTTTACATATATCCTGGCAAGCTGATCTAGAGAAAAATCCTCTCTAATAGCAATGAAGTGTGCAGACTTTGTAAGACGATCAACTATGACCCAGATAGCATTATTGCCTTTGGATGTTTTAGGAAGTCCTGTGACAAAGTCCATAGTGATGTTTTCCCATTTCCATTCGGGTATGGGTAATGGTTGTAACATCCCCTTAGACTTCTGTCTCTCAGCTTTAACTTGTTGACAAACCAAGCATCGAGAGACATATTCAGCAACATCTCTTTTCATGCCATCCCACCAGAAGTACTCTTTCAGGTCCCTATACATCTTCGTGCTTCCAGGATGAATAGAGAATGAAGAACTATGAGCCTCATCCAGCAGCTCCTTCTTTAATTCGGGGATGGGAGGAACACAGACCCGATTCCTGAACTTTATTATCCCATCACAATCAAGGTTGAATTCAGGAACATTTCTCACCTTCTTTTGTAACTCGACATCTTCTTTCTGTGCCTCTTTAATATTCACATGTATAGATGGTTGAACATTCATTTGAGAAAGATAAGATTTTTCCCCTTCCATTATAATTCCATGATCCATCCTTTGTAAATCCATAAATATTGGATCTTTTGTGATACTCATCATGGATAAACTAGCATGGTCTTGTCGACTTAATGCATCTGCCACCTTGTTTGCTTTCCCAGGGTGGTAATGGATTGAGCAGTCATAATACTTAATCATCTCCAACCATCTTCTTTGACGCATATTCAACTCCTTTTGTGTGAAAATATACTTTAAACAATTATGATCAGTATAAATATCACACCTTTCACCATAAAGGTAATGCCTCCAAATCTTTAATGCAAAGATTACCGCAGCCAACTCCAAATCATGTGTTGGGTAATTTTGCTCATGGATTTTCAACTGTCGTGAGGCATAAGCTATCACCATATCATTTTGCATAAGAACACACCCCAATCCCTTCTTGGATGCATCACTGTAGATCACAAACCTTTCTCCACTACAAGGCAGTGTGAGCACAGGTGCACTGGATAACCTTCTTTTCAACTCCTTGAAATTCTTTTCACATTCCTCTGTCCAGACAAACTTAACTCCTTTCCGAGTCAACTTAGTGAGTGGATTAGATAATCATGAAAAATCTTTTACAAAACGTCGATAATATCCAGCCAAACCAAGAAAACTTCGAATCTCAGTTACTGTTGTTGGTCTCGACCATCTTTCGATAACCTCTATTTTTGCTGGATCCACAGATATCCCCTCTTTTGAGATTATGTGACCCAAAAATGCAACTTTTTGAAGCCAAAATTCACACTTGGTAAATTTGGCATAAAGCTTCTCCTTTCTCAGGGTCTTCAATATAATTCCCAAGTGATCTTCATGCTCTTCCTTTCTCTTTGAATAGACAAGAATATCGTCTATAAAGACTACCACAAATTGATCAAGATAGTCTCTAAAGACTCTATTCATTAGATCCATGAAGATAGCAGGGGCATTAGTAAGACCAATTGGAATCACTATAAATTCATAGTGTCCATACCTTGTACGGAAAGCCGTCTTTGGTATATCCTCCCTTTTGACCCTTAATTGATGATACCCCGAACGAAGATCAATCTTGGAAGAGTATTGATCTTCGCGTAGTTGGTCAAATAAGTCATCAATGCGTGGGAGAGGATATTTGTTCTTGATAGTGATCTTGTTAAGTTCTCGATAATCAATGCAAAGTCTCATTGATCCATCTTTCTTCTTAACAAATAGAACAGGTGCTCCCCAAGGTGACGCACTAGGGCGTATGAATCCCTTATCAATATTCTCTTGGAGTTGCTTCTTCAATTCCTGCAACTCAATTGGGGCCATTCTATAAGGTGTCTTTGAAATAGGCAAAGCACCCGGTACGAGTTCTATTGAAAACTCAACTTCACGATTTGGTGGAAGACCCGACAATTCCTCTGGAAAGACATCATCAAACTCCCGTACAATGGGCATATTCTTAATCGTGAGTTTCTCACCAACCATTTGAGATAAATAACCTTCATTTAGTGGTATCAAGACACATAAGATGGAAGAAATTTCCACTGGAAGGTTATATTCATCCTTGCATCGATAGACGATCGTAGATTGATCTGGAATATGAAATGTGACTTCCCTTCTTTGGCAATTGATATGAGCTCCATGTAGAGAAAGCCAATCCATGCCAAGAATCACATCAAATTCCACTAAAGGAATGATCACAAGATTTGCAGGAAGCACTTTCCCACAAACTTCGATCGGAGAAGAATTATATACTTCTGATGCGATTGATGTGCCATTAGGTGTTGTCACAGCTAACTCAACATCTAATTGTTGAGGTAATACGGTGATACCCTTAGAAAATTTTTCAGAAATAAAAGAGTGGGTGGATCCAGAATCAAATAAAACATTTTCTACTTTATAGTGGATGGTAAGTGTACCTTTCACCACTTCGTTATCGTACTCCACATCGCTGATAGAAATTGCATGTGACTTTCCTTTGTCTTTAGCCTTAAGATTTTGTTGACGTCGACCATCATCATCAACCCTTGGATTTGGGAATTGATTTACATAATCTCCCATCTCCTTGCACTTGAAACATTGAAGTGTAGCAGGTTCATTCTGTGTATCCCTTCCTTTGTTTGCATCATTAGACATCTTCTTCCCATTATCACGGCATTCAAATGCCCGATGGCCTTCCTTTCCACATTTAAAACATTTACTTGTCCCTTTAAGACAACTCCCTCCATGTTTCTTTCCACACTTTGAGCATAAGGAAAAGCTCATCTTCTTTTCCGTGTGCTCTTTAGATTTTTCTTTGAATTCCATCTTCCTCTTCTTATCAAACCCATGTGACTGATGGGTTACTCCAATCTCCATCTCGACTATGAGAGCACATCGAACGATTTCCTCATAGCTATTGAAGTCCCTTATGGCTAACGCCCTTCGAAGACTTGGTTTTAAGCCACTAAAGAATCGACCGATCTTACTCTCAGGTTGGATAATAATACCAGAAGCGTACCTTGCAAGTCTTGTAAAATTTGCTTCATAGGTACTAACAGATTCATCATCCCTTTGCTTCAGTTCAAGGAACTCTTTCTCCATCTTTGTTCGGAGAATACGAGGGAAGTACTTATTGAAAAATAAGTTCTTGAACTCGTCCCATTCCATAGACTCAATTTCATCTCTTTGCCTTGTATTCTTAACAAGATTCCACCATTGATCCGCATCTCCTTCCAAACGATACACTGCTAGGATGACTTTATCATGCTCAGAACATTGAAGAACTGAAAATATCTTTTCAGTAGTACTAATCCATTGTTCAGCAACTAATGGATCAGTAGACCCGCTGAAAGATGGTGGACGCTGCCTCATGAAGGATTCAACAGAATGTTGCTCCCTCCTTTGTTCGTTTGGAAATCCTGCATGATTCATAGCTTGAGAAAGTTGTGTGAGCATGGCTACAAGATTTTGCATTCCAGCTCCCATATCGTTTGGTTTCTCAGGGGGACAATCATTGCATTTCCCATCGCATTCCGCATTAACACGGTTCCTTCGGGTTCCAGCCATTGACTAAAACCAAGAAGAATAGTGTGAGAAACACTAATTATAATAGGAAACCACATAATTCAAGAATAAAATTTTCATGCTTAAGGTCTTATCCTAGGTTATTCAAGGCCATTTCTAAAACACTAAGATTGTGTTCTATGCTTAGACTTATCCTTAGGGTTCTTACTAAGGCTTTCACATCCTAGTTTCCAAAGGTTGACTATAACCTCCCTCTGATACCAACTATAACGACCCATACTTTACATACATTTTTAATACTTCAAAAATTGGAGCACACTTATTACAACATATGATAAAACCACAAAGGACCGTATAGGTATAGTGTCTTTAGAAACTGGGAAACATAAACAACTGGTTCATAAGTCTTCTACAGTGTCTCCCATTTATTTCATCATATCTAGGGTCCCTTTTAGCATATTCTACTTAATATCCATCCTCCTGACCTGGGGAAAAGAAAACATAAAAGGGTGAGCTCAAATGCTCAGCAAGGGAAAATAAAGGAAATAAAAATCATATCATATCTTTTTGAAAATCAAAACCTGCAAAAGAGATCATAATATCTTAACATGGAATAAATCATAGAAGTGAAAATGAGATCCCCATAATCATAACATAAAACTTGAAACTTTGTGTCATGCACACATAATCATGGAAAATCATTTCTTGTTAGTCATGACTCATTGCCAAGACTATCTTAGTGGACAAAGTCCCTTTCTGAACCGAGTTCACTCCTCGTTTCAGTCCTGTATCACTGAACCGAAATAACCTTCCGTTCCAGCCATGTCTATCTCATGAGATATAAAATCATTACCCAATGCATTGGAGGGAGATATAGGTCCCACCCATCTTATAATGAATCCTTTCTTATGTGTGCCACATAATCATAAATCATACATCATCGTATAACACATGTAACAAAAATGGGATTCTTGAAACATCATGACATCATAAATAAATTCATATAAGATAAAGGAATTCATAAAAATAATTCCATCACAACATGATCAAATCAATTTAATAACAGGGATAAAACAGAACCCTTTATTATCTTAGATGGAAAATAATTTTGATAAAACACTTGAACTCCATTCTTGAGGAAAATATTCTTTCTTCTTCAAAAACATTTTTCCTTTCATAACATGTCATACAACTTTAAAATAAAAGAAGTTGATTAAAAATAAACTTGAAAACTTGTAAAGGAAGCTTCTTTGAAGTAATGTTTTAAAAATCCATTCATGCCGTATAAGTTAAAAAAAACATTCTTCGTACTTTTGTCGGAAAAGTCAAAAAGTACCTCGTACGGAAAAACGACAAAAGATTCCTTTCATATTCTTTACTAAAAACTCACCTAAGGGTAAAATTGGATTTAAACTATTTCAAGTGGATGGAAACAATATTACATATTGAGGGAACATGGATGTGGATGATAAAATACACACCAGTAAATACTTACGAATAAACAATCTCGGATAAAAATGAGATTGTGATATTTCCCTTAACTTAGGTCCGATTTGCTTTGTTCGTGTCCGAAGCTACTGTATAATGGTTTAAATAATGTTATTGACTTATTCCAGAATCATACATATTGATATGAGATCATATATGGTCATATTATTAGCTTCTTGTTAGTAATATTTCATTGTTACTTGTTACTCGGGTCTTTATAACTTTTTGTTCTTATGCGTGTTTTGTCGAATAAATTCTTATTCTTATCTTTAGGTTATAGATAATTCATTTCCAGAATGGTATTAGTGTAGTATATACCATATTCATTCATTCAATTCATTTATATAATCATTATGAAATGAAGATCATGTAGAACGAGTCGTATCACATCGTGGAGACGGTATTCCGTACGTACGCACGAGTGATGATATCGTTCCTATGATTGTGGAATTGTATTGGAGTATATATATATATTATTTCAGTATCAATATTACTTAATAATAATCATATATAGTTACTGATTACACCATTATACCCATCCATTTAAGGTGATGGTGGAAAATAGATCACACCACGGCGTGGAGACGGTATTCCGTACGTACGCACGCGCGGTGATTTCATTTTTCCGAAGGATGGATAGAAGGTGAATTAGGGTTGTTTAATATTTATAATAACATATCAGTATGTAAGTAATACTGATGTTATTACTTTTTCATGAAACAACTAAAGAAGAAGAAGTTGAAGAAGAAAGAAATTGAAAAGATCGGTAATGGATATTACCTCTTCTTTGGAACGCCTTTTTCAATCCTCCACTTAAGGAACTAAGATTTGTCTTTGGAGAAGACCAGGACCTCTAGGATTATTCTAGGAAGTGGAGAAGGGAAAATGGCAGGGGTTGGCCGAGCTTGAGTGCTCAAATTGGTGTGAGGAGGAGGGGGAGGAGGTGCCCTTTTATAAGGGAGGAGAGGGGCACCTTAGGAATATCTCAAAATATTATTTTATATTAAAGTCAAAATCGGTTTATAATGGTTCCAAAGGGTCTTATTTCGAAGCTAAAGTGGGTATGAGTCGCAATCCTATCAACCAATAGGATTTAGACAAGTTTAGGGTATTATTTTAACCTTATCAATTAGATTTAACTCTAAGTTAATTAATTTAACTTTTACCGTGTCTTTTTGTTTTCTTTCACTATATGGTTAATACACTTACTATAAAATGCCAAACGAACCCCAAATTGTTTATTATTAATATATATATCCTTATCTAAGTCATTTGGCCGAACCTTAGATTTTTAGGAATAAAATAACAATTAATAATATAATATTTGATTTAAAAACTATTTTGTGTCAATTTTGCCACTATTTGATATATGATTTTTGTGAAAGTCATAACAGAATTATATGTTCGAACCAAGTTAATTAAACCAACACTAATATATCATAGGAACCTATAAAATTAGTGGAATTCATAAAAAGTCTTAAATTACATTTATTTTGGTATTTATATTATCAATTATTTCAATATTTCATTAATAAGATAATTACTGTATCATCTTTGTGTCATAAATAAATTACATTATTTGATGTCTAAAAATTACAAATAAAATATCATCATGTAGGAAATCTTTTTATCTTTCTAATTAATATTTACAATTGAATTTATCTTATGTATAAACCCATATTAAAAATGATTTACTTATTAAACTTTGATTTTAACTATTTTAACCCTTCTTTAAATAAATTAATAATAAATGTCCTAATCTAATCCAAGTGGGCCTAAATGGTCATATTGTATTCCTAAGTTTGTTTTTGGTCGAATTACACTTGTCCAATAGAATTAGGACATGTGTTTGGGTAATATTAATATCATATTTACCATTAGTTACCCTATTTACTATTAACCGCGGTAAAAAAAGTAAAAAGTTACTCTTCACCAAAAAATTATTTTCATCTCATTGAACCACATTTTAGTCCTTGATATTAACTGTGTCTCTCGGATTTTCGAAATTCCAATCACAGAAGCGGTAAAATTAAGTTTTATGCAAAATTCAGTTTTTAACCTGCCACTTAGTGGTTTCACTATTCATCAAAAATTGAAAGTTTTCAGAAAAATACCAAAATTTCACCCTAGGCTAATTTCGATATTCTGAGTCCAAAAATGAAGTCCATTTTGAAAAATAAAATTTATAAAATTTCAAAAAGTGGTTATTACTATTCATAACTGCTAGTTTTAATAGCATATTTTTGTTTAGTGAAACTCGGTATTGCGTACGACGCAAGCTATCGAGGAAGGTCGCGATTGCGTGTAAAGAAAGCCAAGCAAGTGTTGTGTAGAAAAAAAAATTCCTTTGATGATTTATATAACATAAAAGTCTCGGGTGTTACAATATTCCATATTCGGTATTTCTCTAGGTGGGTCAGAGGGATTAATGGTCCAAATGTGTCCTTTCCCCTTATTGGGACCCCAACCAAGAGGAAATGAATTAGTAGGATCATCAAGTCCAAGAATGTCTCTTTTCTTGTGAATGATAATTCTAGAGGGATCTTGCAGATGTGTCACTATTTCTAGAGGTAGGTTCTCTTCAATGATACCTCTCTCAGTATACTTCTCCTTAAGAGATTTGAGTTCATCCATATGAAATATGTCTACACCTAGAAGCATATCCTTGATATCATTTGATAATTGAAGATGGCTTAGGATATTAATGAAGTGGAGAGCTTCATATTGTCCCCAACCAAGGATCTAGACATGTGGAAATTCCTCGACAATAATTTTTCGGACCATTATAAAGCTCTAAATGCATCACTGATTGAGGGTTTGGTGATTATTGGGTGATGCATGATGCTGAGCAATGGGAAGCACAACTAGGTCAACCATGTGATGCTATTAAATGATATCATCATATTTCTCCTGGATCCTCAAATAAATCAACTGATAATGATGATGGTGGAATTGCATCACCTATAGAGTCTGGTGGAAACACATGACCCCATCCTCGTTGAGGGACTCTAGGATTTTAAATTCTAGAGTCACGATTAGCCATAAAATCTCAGGGAAATGGTCCTCTATGAGGAAGTACCAAAAGATTATCCATTTAAAAGTAGGATCCAACATATGGTTTCCATATTCCTTGAAAAGGGGCAGTTGGGTAACTAATTTTGGTAGTGAAGTGGACTATTGTGGCAGTGGAATTGTCAATGGAAAGAATGGTCCGCGAGCTAACATGACGATGCACAGTAGTCTTTCCCTTAGAGATGGTGAAAAATGTTTCATCCCATCCCAATAGGATGAATTGAAAACCACCACATTCTGTGTAAAGGTGGAGGTCATTGGTGGTTGATCAGGATGGTTCCTATCATCTACTAGTCCCCAGAACAATTCTTAGTGATCTTGTATCGAGGTAGAGAATGATCCTGGTGATGATAGAGTTGACTACATGACAATACCCTATAAAGTATACAAATATTTCTCCTCTTGTATAAACATATAGAGGTTAAGGGGATCTGAGGAATTTCACTTTCTTGGAGGACTAATATGACATATTGGGTTCCTACCCCAGAACCTGAAATAGAGGACCAGATGAAGGATCTATCATAGAGTTTCATTATTCTTCTAAATCTGAAAATAAAATGTGATTGAGAACAACATGACAATTTTCAGGACTCTTCCTTTGGCAGAGACGGTTCTCCCTCCTTCGCCTGGACAATTCATTAGGGTAAGTATGAGTTTCGATATAGGGAGGACCTCCATGTGGGTTGATTCTAGAGTTGGGAGGACCTATTCATAGGTGATCTATGGTGTGAGGATAACCCAAGTATATGTTGAAATAAACATGAGGAAGACCCCTATGTCTAGTTCCTGACATGCGGGGAGGACCTCCATGGTTGGGAATGCTAGAGTGGGGAGGTCATTCACTAGATCCAGTGAGAACATAGGGATGACCACCATTATCATAGTGATGATGTGATGAGGACATTCATTAATGTTGATGCTACACTAGGGAGGAACTCTACTGGATGTCAACAATACATGGAGGACCACCACTTGGACTGATGATGGTGACATCAGAAGAACCTCCATGCTGAGTGTGGGAGTGGGAGAACCTCCACTCTGGATGTAGATAATGTGAGGAGAACATTCATACTGAACATCATCGTCATGGGTTAAACCATGATGGTTACTGCTCATTCTAGAAGGAGGAGGGGTCAACACATCCGGTCTCTGGGGTAGTGGGGGTCTCAATCTTGATCAGGCATAAACATGCCCAAATCCCGCAATTATAGGGAGCTGATAGTATCTATTAGTGGTGGAACAATATAATGATGTTGTGGAATATGATGCCCCCTAACAGGAATCTTCATAAGAATGCACCTAACATTGACATTGGGTATGTAGAGCTAGGGCTAGTAGGCCAGCAGTGTAGACCATTTACTCCTTTGTTTGAAGGACTGAATATTGGTGGCGCTGATGTGGCCTGGGGGGATCCCTCCCTAGAAGCTCCTAGGTTGTGGTCATTTATGAGATGACTCTCATGTACCATACTTTATCAGAATAGGGAGATGATTCATAAGAGCATTCCAGGGAGAGGCTACTGAAACCATTTCACATTGGAGTGGGGATTAGTGGTTCCCTATGTAGATCTTGGGGCCAGTTAGGATGGAGAGGCATTAAAGTCTCCAAATATTGGTGGGACATATCCCTCATTGGGATGACCCCAAATCCTTGTATTGTCGTATAAGAGTGTTAATTACCTTTATTTGGATAAATTATGTGGGTGAGATGGGGTGTGGGTGCCCGATATTCAGGGTTTTGGATCACATCATGGTGGAGGTAGAGCCATGCAGGATTACTGCATTGGCATTTCCCTACCCCTACGTCTGTTGGAGGTAGGTGACTAGTTTCCTATAACCTAGGTCCTGCATGGAATGAAGAATTAGCTATCAGTATAAATAGTAGGAAACTAGTTCCTAGTTCTCCAACATCATTTTGTCTTCCATGAACAAATAGAGATATCTGCACTAAAAATGTTGTATAATAGAGTGACCAAGGATTAATATTCCCCAATCCTAGTGAGTTCTATGGTAGTCCCACTACATTATCAGTGGGACTTGGTTCCGGATAGCTGGACCTGGTGACATACTTATCTGCTGATGTCTCAAATTCTACTAATACCCATGGTTTAAGGGGAAAAGATTCAAATTCGGTTCACCATTTCTATTTATGACGCTTTCCACTGGGGCCTGCCACCTGCATGAACATGTGTTTTAAAGACATCAACCACTGCATTTTACCCTGCATAACCACTTTAAAAAGTTAGGAAACATTCACAAAAAATTCAATGATGTTTTCTCCTTGATCGAAACGTGATAATGGGATATCGGTCTCTCCTTCCATGGATTCCTCGTTGGAATTCGTCTCCTAGTCTAGGTCTCGCATAGAGATTAGGACATTGTTCGTGAAAATCCTCCTAGTGCCATATCTTTGTGGATACTTGTTAATTATGATGCTTCTATCAGGAAATTTTAATGTGTCAAGTTAGGGTATCTACCTTCAGTTAGGAAAGTAGTCTCATTGGGCATTGCTGGAATGTCTGGACATTGGAACCATAGTACACTAGAATTATCCATTATTTGAGGGCTTCTCGAGGGTTAAGAAGCCCAACCCACCCCACATAGATCAAATGGATGTTATACCAAAGGCATGTCTCTAAGGTTTTTCTTGGATTCCAATGTTTAACATGGGGTATTCCACAAGTTTAACATCCATCGAAGACAGATTAGACTGATCGAAACACTTACAAGAGTTGATCAAGGTGGTACATCCCTAAGAGAGAGAACATGGATGGTTTACTAGATGAATGGATTGAAATTCCAAATAATTATGGACCTAAGATGGTGTGTTGTAACACCCCAAGATTTCATAGTTTGTTATTTCTTCAAAGTAATTCAACAACTTGCACTACACGCAACACTGAGTTCAAGCGCACCACGACTTACCAAACTTGCCGTTCAAAAGCGGTTATGAATAGTATTAACTGAATTTTGAACTTTATATAATCCTTATAATTTTAGAATGCATATTATGAGTTTCTTAGACATAATATAAGAACAAATAATTTTTTTTAGATAAAAGAAGTATTTTTCTAAAAATGAAATTTTACCGCCTTTTAATGGCAAACATTTTGTTAAATTTAATATTTGAAAATTTTATATATTCAATTTGACAAAATAAACTTCTTATTTAGAATCGGGACATAATAATTTAGTTTCAATAAAATTTTGGTGTTTTCTGATAACTTTCATATTTGGGTGAATAGTGAAAAATACAATATTTTAACTGAAAAACACTTTTTTAATCAAAATAATTTATATTCTTAAATTATAAATTTTAATGGTTTGAAAGTATAAATTGATTATATTTTTACCATTTAATCCAATTCTGGTAATTTTAAGTAATTTTACATTGAAATTGGACATCAACAAGTGTCAATCTTTTGATAGTTATTATTTTTTAAAAAATACGGCTTTTGGTTTTGACAATGGGAATTAATTTTAAATTAATAAATGAAACTTATATGTTTTTAATTTGGTAAAATAGACATCATTTTTGGATTCAGTGTATCAAAATTAGCCTTGGGTGAATTTTTGTTATTTTTCTGAAAACATTCAATTTTTGATGAATTGTGAAAAACACTGAGTTATTGTTTAAAACAGACTTTTTATTTAAATTTATTTTAGGTCAGAATAAGTACATAATACCAATAAAAATTCAATTTAATTCATTGGAGTCAGTTTATAATAATTTTGGATATATAATAATTTTATTGAACTTTTCACCGTCTTTTACCCACCTCCTAGGAGAATTTACAAATTCACATAAAACATAATTTTACCGCTTCTATGAGTGGAATTTCAGAAATACGAGGCACACAGTTAACCATAGTAAGTAAAATGTGGTTCTATAAGATGAAAATAATGTTTGGTGAATAGTAACTTTGGACTTTTATTTACCACAGTTAAAGGTAAATAGGGTAATTCAAAGAAAAAAGAATATTATAATTATTCAAAATTACCTTAACACATGTCCTAACATTATTGGATGAGTAATGGCCAACCATGGGAATCCTTGGGTCGATTATGGGACCCCATGGAGCCACTTATGAATGATAATGACACTTTTGATTAATTAATTTAAAGTAAAGACAAAATTGAAATAAACAAAAATATTTTAGTAATTAATTTTTATATTGTGTTATACAAGTAATATTTTTGACTATAATTATTCGTTTAAAAAAATCCTATATCCTGGTATTTTTTTATAATTTTTATAAATTAAATAATTAAATTTATTTAGGACAAAATGATGATGCAGTAATAACTTTATTAATGAAAGAATAAAATAAATGGTATTATAAGTATTAAAATAAATATAATTTCAAAGTTTTTATGACATCCACGAATTTTCAAGGTGAATATGACATGTTAGGGCTGATTCAATGTATCTTGTTCAAAGTAATCATGTTGTGATGACTTTCACAAAAACAAAATACAAATAGTGTCAAAATTGACATAAATTAATATTTAAAACAAATACTATATTATTGGTTGATATAATATTCCTAAAAATGTATGGTTTGTCCAAAGATCATAAATAAAATTATATATGTCATTAATGAGCCACTTGATGTTCTCTTGGATGTTTAGAGTATGTTTATTAACCATATAGAGTAAGAATACAAGAAGACACAGTAAAAGTTAAACTATTTAACTAAGAGTTAAATATAAAAGATAAGGTTAAAATAGTAATCTAAACTTGTATAAAACCTATTGGTTGAGATTATTTTGACCCATAACCACCATAGGCTCGAAATAAATTCATTTGGAACCATTATAAACCGAATATTATTGTATTATAAATTAATACTTTAATATTTTCCTAGAGTGACCCTCACCCCTCTTATAAAAGGGAACTTCCCGTTATCTCAAAATCACACCTCTAAAGCCATTTGGATCAGCCAAACCCTACCCAAATGTCTTTCCAAATATCCAACCATCATCCTAGATGCCTCCCTTTTGTCAGAAAGCCTACTGAAGGATTATTTTTTATCAAATAAAAAGGAAGAACCCGAAGAAGAGGTAATGATTTCTCCACCCTCTTTCAATTTCTCTTATTCTTCCACTTACTCTTTCTTTGTTGTTTATATTATAAAATAATAACTTTAGTATCATCTATATATTGTGATTTTATTATAAATATGGAAAAAATATATTCATTATTCTACCCATCTTATGAATGATAATGGCACCATGCGTGTGTGCGTACGACTTACGGTCTCCACGCCGTGGTGTAATTTTTTATTCAACAATATGTTATTTGGATTGATATAATGATGAATAATATGTATATAAATAATGAAAATAACATGTTAATGTCTCTGTAAAATTAATATACCATCCAATTCCACACTTTAATGTAAATGATATTGTCGCTCGTGCGTATGTACAGATTACCATCTCCACGACGCAATTAGATTCATTTCCACGATCACCATTCATCGACGATTATAAAAATATATATTACTAATAAGTATGAAATATATGAAATAATAATTATACAAGATATATATATGTGTGTGTGTGTGTGTTTACTTACATATATGTTATTCACTTAGTTCTGTTCAATACGATATGAAAACGGAAATAGCGTTTATGCGTACGTACTGACTACCATCTCCATAAACGGTGTTTTTCATTTCATATATATGTATATTATACATATTTATATTCTAAATATATATGATATATAAATCATTTTTTATATTCTTGAAGTATTTAAATCTTGGTCTAAGTGATACAATCAAGAGTAACAAGTTAAAACACGTACGATAAAGAAAGAGATTATTACCCGAAATGATAATTTAACATGGAAATTATTATTAAATGGGTATTATAATGTAATTAATGAATCATGTATGATATAATAAATACTAATATGGTTCTATTATATGTTAATAACACACTATGATCTTCATACAGGAGGTTAAACGTACCCTCAACTGAAGGAAAGTGCAAGGGAAGGGGTTTTCTACTCACTCCTTATTCCCATGAGATTCATGCCATATTGCAACTATTACCATTTGTGTGGTGTATGTACTGCACATAATTTTATTTTTTGGGTAATAAACTTTAATTTATTTGTATTTACATATTCATTGTATGATACTTCTTTCATAGGGTGTATGTTTTGTGAGTTACCAAATTGGTAAGGGTTAATTTCACAATCTATTTATTATCCGAGGTTATTTTTACATAAGTATGTAATGGGACATATTTATTATCCATGTCCATGTTTCATAAAATAGTATTCTAAGGGATTATTTTAAGTTACTTTTTACTAAAACTTCTATTTAAATGTTTTAATGATTTATTCTTCTAAACCATTCTCATTATTGTCCATGTTTTCAAAATGGTTTTAAGGATTTATTTAAATAGACATGAATGTTTTAAAATGTTAGTTACTTTAAAAAGATTCAATGTTGTATGGGACAATTTTATTAAAAAATGTATATAAATGTATTCATTTCTAAATTTTGTGACTTTTAAATTTTTTCATGAAAAAGGGATATTTCTCTCAAAATGTTTTACAAATCATTTTAATCTATGTCAAAATCCATTAATGGATTTTAAACTTGTTTGAAGTTGATTTTTTATGATACAAATATTCTGTATTGTATTGAAGGTTTTGTGATATGATTGACTGTGCATGTGTCATTTTTATACCATTCATGGTTTATGGGTAATTTATTGACATTTCATATGCCAGTTTTAATACAAATTTTTATGTTATGTTTAAACCTTTTCATATGAGGAATGTAATGGACTTAGTAAGCGACGTGGGATCCCGATATAGCTCCTCGATGCATATGTAGGTCTCATGATACAAACTAGTGTCTTGACACAAGGCCTTGAAAAAATATTATTTATAGTCTTGGAACAAGGCCTTGACTATGTGGTTATGATAGTCTGACATTATGCATTACGTCATTATGAAAGTGGCTATTGATATTTCATGTAAATATTCGACTAGTAGAATATCCATGTGAATAAGTAAATGGAATTATTTTACTGTATATTTTCCATATTATGCATAATTTTATGTTTAAAAAGTATTTTGTTTTATTCTTATACATTGTCTTAAATGTTTATGCTTATTTATGAAAGTTTTCTCTATATTGTTATTCATAATGAGCATCTGAGCTCACCCATTTCTATGTTTTAATTTTCTAAGGATTCCAAGAAGTGTTTTAGGATTGATAAGCAGGGTTAAGCTAGAGGATTAATGGCATTCTCAAAGGATCATTTATGTTGTGATTTATTTCCTAAAGTGTAATGTAACGTCCATGTATGTAATCTATTATCCAAGAATGCTAAACTGATCGGTCTTTCGGGACATGATTCCTTTAATCATGCCAATGTATTAAAATAATGCACTGACTCTGGGTAACTGGGGTCGGGGCATTACATGTGTCCTAAAATAGCATGTTTTCACACTGTTAAGGGTTATCTGGACATAAAAAAGGATGGATCGAGGAAGCTCACCCATGAAAGGGTAATTCCAAGGCTTACCATTGTTTAGGATTGAACCTCATTGAGGCTTTATATGTACCCTATTTATAAAATATGGATCAAAACCCTTGTAGTTCGAAGGAATGATTTGGGAATTATGCCTGGATAAATTCCCATTATAGGAGGGTAACTCAAGGATGGTTGGGTATGATGTGTGGTACATATGCATGGTTATCATCCCATGTGTTTCTAAGAGTGGAAAGTAAGTGGATGACATGATCTAACTAGGATGGGGTGGTCTGAGAAAGAATTAGTATGGGTGATACAGGATTCACTAAAGTGGATGGAATGAACAATATAGAACTAACATGAATATAGACGTTTTCGATTGAACCTCTAGGAGGTTTTATACACATCCTATGGGTGTGGAATCAACGTCCATGTAGTTTATTTGGGTGATAAGACACCTAGGGAGGTATCCCATGATAAATTGATCACACGGGTAAGGACCTGAAGAAATTAGAACCTTCTAGATGGGTCATGATCTTCACGAGACACAATGGATCAATGGAAAGACTGGGATGGGAAATGGGTGATGGGATTGAACCATGGGGAGGCTTCATATGTACTATGTTATGAAATACAGTGATCAAATTCCATGTAGTTTTGGATGGGGGCATAGAATTGAGGTGTACACAATGGAACGAAACATAGAGATGTGTGATGGGGTTATTCATGGTTAGAAGCCCATCGCAAGAGGGGAACTCTTGTTTGGAGGATTACGGTGAAGTGTGGGGATTATGCATGGTTAACCACCCTAGAAGATTGATTAGAACACCTCAAAGGGTGGATCCATGATATTTTTGCAAAAAAAATGATGATTTCACATAAGGAGTTTACATCACAAAAGGGAGCACCAGTCTATACCATTTGTTGGGATTGAACCTCAGAGAGGCTACATACGTACCCGAAAATGATCAAAACCTATGTAGTTTGGTAGGATAAATTTAATTTCATGTAAGACAAAGGTTAAATGACATGAAGTATTCAAGAAATAATGGTTGTAGGGAGTGATGGTATTGAACCTCATAGAGGCTTTGTATATACCCTATTTAAAATATAGGGATCAAAGTCCACATAGTTCATAAGGTGTAGTTTACCATCATAAAACATGAAGGGTTTGGTCATGAGGCTTATTCATTCCTAGTTTTGAAAATCCATACTAGGGATTATGCATAGCTAGAGGACCAAAAAGTATGTGATGACTTAATATTACTCTAAACCCACTTTATTAATGCTCTATGTGGGAAATAATAGGTAATAGTAAACATTACAATCATGTCGAAAATGGTGCAACCATGAGGGATGTGGTGGGGCTTATGCATGGATAATGGATAAGGGAGATAGATATTTGGAATTACTCTAGATAAGAAGATTGAGGAGGATTTACCAATGTATGGGGAGGATATGTCTCAATGTATAAGGTACACCATATCAAGGTTGTTGCGACTTATGTGGATACTTCCCAAGGAACACATGAAGAAAATCCCAAATGGAGGGAGTGAGAGAGAGAGATGATCAGGAAAAGGGGAAGAAAAACATTCCCAGTCCCATCCCCTATCTAGTCATCTCAGACTTACCATGCATGAAAAAACTTACATTTTAACATCATGTGTTGAGGATGTGGGTGCTTGTATTTTTAATGTTCTACAACATGGATAATGAGGACTCACTCCTTATCCCTTGGAATTACATAAATTATACCAACCCCCATATGGTAAAGGGAAGTCATAATCAATTCTCATGGGGAGTGAGGTGGATGAGTGGTTAATTTTTGGGTCCATGTTAGCTTAGTTATGAGAAGAAGCAATATCAATTAGCATAAAAATTTGAAGAATAATAAGGTAGGGAAATGCGATATAAAACATCACTTGAGGGAATATAAAATCACTTAATACCAACATAGAGGGCTGTACGAGAGAGGAGTTCATTTCGATAGAGGGAATGCTAGGAGGGGATTCACAAAATAATGGATCTTCGCAATGGAATGGTTCTTCGCGAAGGAAGAGTGATTTGTGAAAAAAGACTTTGGGGGAGAAGGGATTCACCACAGCAATGAGTTCATTATTTAGAGTGTTATTAATGAAGGATATTAAATTTAAATAATTTCATATTTACAATAAATTCTCTTATGAAATCCAATAAATATAATTGTAATCCATAAATGAGCAACGGATTTATAAGATCCAAGGATAATCTAGTAGTGGAATGTTTCTATACACAAAAATCCGAAAAAGTAGGCATATTCCATTGAATCCATAAGGGTTATAGCCCCAACACATCGATGTATGATGAATCAACATCTGTATTTACACATTGGAATCAATACATTCCATAATATAATACAGGAAGCCTCGTAATCCATATAATTAGTGATGGATTGTGGGGAGGAAAATTTCCTTGGTGGCCACATGAAACCAATTCAAGAGTGTCTCCTTAGATCATATCATCATATTCCTATCATATTTTTTATAGATAGTGGAGAAAATAAATTATGTCTATTTGAAAGTCAAAGAGCTACGTAGGATGGATTTTTCATTCCATCTTTGTCACCAAATAATTATAATACTAACCACTCATGAATACAAGGAGGGATACATCTTAGGGATATCACCTCGATTTTCCAAACCATGTCACTAAGGAGGAGATAATTTTGGGGGAGAAAAACTATTCAAACGTAGTAACATAATCATATTGCTATTCCCAAATTCACATATCAAGCCCATTAGAAAATTCCGTTAACAACTGAATAGTATGGTTATATTTTTTACCACTGTCAAGAAGCTCACCAAAATATTATGACGATGATTGATGATTTGAACTACATTCTTGATAATGCCTTTTATGTCCTATGTAATACTCTAGTGGAAACATAGGAGTAGGCTAATAACACCACTTTAAATGAAACTCAATAGGGGTATCATATTCTATATCCGATAAAAATAATGTAGAGGGATCGTATCTGGGGTCCTATTCCTAGAGGTTATTAGAATATTTTTCTAGAAACATAAGAGAAGGTTCATATCCTATGTCCCTTACATAAGACTCATTAACATATTTGTTGGAAACCAAAGAGCTACCAATGAACGTTCTCACTTATGGTGGTCTCTGTATACACATCAAGAATCCGATTATGGTTGACATTCTATCCATTATCTCCCTATAGAGAATATTTAGAATAATGTAACATCATGTGAAATATGTGATCTAGGATTATGTAAATGTATATTTAGAATAATATATTCTTAAAAAATTTCATCATATTTCGATAGTAACCAAAGAATCCCTTAGTTTCTCAATAAAAGGGGAAGGTAGATTTGTCATTACCTAAAAAACGGGGTTGAACCATGAATCCCCAAGACCATGTCCAATAAATTGTCATGTTTTCACAAATGGCATGTAAAACAGATGCCCAGTTTAGAAGTCATAGGGGGTTGAAGTCTCTTTACCGTGACCCGACCCATTCCAGCTGGACCAGCTCGCTCCGGCCGGTCTAATTGTCCTGGGCTAGACTACTTCGGTTGGCCCGACTCACCACTCCCCTAACCATGACCCAACTACTCTCGACCCAACCTACTGCCACTTGCTCACTCCGACCGAATCCACACTATGTGTGCCCCGTGCCTCCTCAGCCCACTTTCTATCTCCCATGCTCGTGCTCCGCACTTTCATGCCGCCCAGTGGCCTCTGTCACCCGGACTTATGGCACCACATCTTTCTCATGGACAAACTTCTATTCCCCCATTGTCCTTCATCAGACCACCAAGAACACATGAGTGGTGGAAAATTATTATAATACCAAATCCAAAAACCTCGGGATGATATCTACATTGACTCAGGCTCCGTGTGAAGGTTCGTTGATGATTTAAAAAATGATGAATAAACAATTGAATTTGGATTAAAACATTAAACCACCTACCTCGTGGCGAAACGCTAAAGCTTCGATGTTAGATCTCTGTTCCAAATCTACTGTTTCATGATCCGGGAGTGATCTCTATCTTGATCAAAGTATGACGACACCTCGTTTCATTGATTGGGCCTTTGGGTTATTATCACCATAGAGGGAGGAGAGGGGATTTAGATCCAGTGTGGTTAACACCAAACGAGGATGGGAGGTGTTGATTTAATTCATATTAAATAAATCCTCCAATTTAACTCCCCATCCACACACACCCCACAAAAACTCCTCTTACCCAACACCTGATACCAACTGTGGTCTTAAAAATATGATCTGATACTCTTCTTAGGAGTTATTCTACCTAACATCAAAATAACCAAATTTAATTTATGGTTACGTCCTCTATAACGTTTTTAATAGAAGGCATGCACCCAGAAAGGTTAAACCCCAACTCGGGTGAAAGACATACTTCAATCACAAAATTGTCCACAGTTTTCTGATATGAGCTATATTTTAAGAGATAACCCATTTTCTCTGTATTAATAGTATAAAAATAATAAATATTTTTATTAAATATATTCCGGGCACATAGTGCCATGTAATCGAACGCCGTCTCTGATCATAGATCTGGAAATATATACAAAAATAGTCCAAAGTCTTACAAGGAAAATCCTAAGTCATTAAACCCTCCCCACCTTAACTATTTTCATCCTCAAAAAGAAAAGGCTATGCATGAGGGAAAAAAACTGGTTCTCAACTAGGTCTCCCTCAACAACGAGATCACCGAAAACCACCACAATGCCACCATGGGTTCCCATGATACCAACATAAACACACTCAGGAGAACCACAAGGGATAACACACCATGGTCCAGCTCATCCCAGGTTGACATTGTGGTACTGGGAACATGTCTACTCTGCTACGACAGGTGGAAAACACCAAACACCTAGTCTCTTGTGGTCATAGGGTCTAGCGGTACACTATCTCACTAACCAAGGATAAAGACCAAAAAACCTACTCAAAACACACATGTTAAATGGAATAATCCGCCAAATCTGGATACTATCTACTTTGGGTGGTAGTGAATCACCTGCACAATGTTCCATCATGTCTCAAGAATGCATCTCATTGGGGAAAGTGTCCTTCATTAATATGATTCCAAAGCCACATAAAACACACCACAACCTCCTCAAGCGACTCATGTACCAAACTGATGCCAAACACATAAGGGTAAAAAAAATGGGGCTTCCCAAGAACACACCTTCAGTTTAAATATGACCTTTGAAATAAATTCCCCACACACAACCCAACCCCGAACACACAAGTTAGAGGGACTCATCCACCACACCTCGATAATGTTCATTTTGGGCAAAACAAACTCACTCGCATGATATTATTCACATCACAAAAAAATAATCTCGTTGGGGGAAGTATCCCTCTTCCTCATGAATTGGAAGATATTTTGAAAAGCATCGACACAAGGTCTTACTAATTCCCTGTGTCACTCTAAACAATCTTGAAGAAAAAATTGGAAAGAAAAGCATGCCTCTAAACTACTGTAAAATGTATAAAGAACACAGAGTGTACCTCTATCCATATTCATAACCTCTAGGTCAATGACCTTTATATACTATCATTTTCGCCACCCCTGTACTCTAGATCTCTAAGCTTGGAGTGGAACACCTGGGGGTGGTGGTTGAAACTCATACCATCTTCCACCTACAACTACTAAAACCATTCCTCTATCACATCAGCCTCCCTACAGACCTCTGTTATCGAAACACTACCTCTACCAAGGCTGCCCATCGACTGTAACCATCTTAGTAGCACAATAAGCCATAAAATCTCTAGTAAAATGTCTCTAACCATCATAATTTTAACACTTTCACTCCTGTAGTTGACTAAAACCGGCCTAACAACCCTGAGCCTCAGATCCTCCATGCTGGGGTCACCTCCTGAAAAGTCGCACACACCCAGACCCATGTGGCTACTATAGACTACCAGCTACCGAGCCAGATATCGAAGTCTCATATCTCACATGCTCACTACTGAAAGCTGCAGTATTCTCTTCTAGAAATATCTCCACCACTAAGGCTCACTCCAACACTCCAACATAGTTGGGAATGAAAAAAGACACCACCAACACTCAGATCTATGGGTGTAACCCTTGCTCGATGGTCTATGCTCAGAAGAACAGATCCAAAATATTATACAAGGAGTTACGAGATAGGTCTGTTAACCTTTTCAAGTACTCTACCACGGTACTTGTCTCATGTTAATGTTGTAGAAGCTCCTGGATATTCACTGAACTCTGCATAGTCGGATAAAAAACCTCCAAGCATATCCACTCAAAATCTTCCCATGAGAGCTTCTCTAGGTCACAGTTCTTCTTAACAAGGCTTCACTAACACTCGAACAGACCCAGAAAGGCTCCAATCTAAAACCACCATCCGATCGTGAGCTATACTCATATGGAGGAAAAATCATGTGACTGCTGGGAGCAAGGCATTAGATGCATGGGGGTCAGGGTCACATCAGAACCTTAGATGTCACTAACTTATAAAATAATGCAGTTCACTCAACATGTGTGCATCCTATCCTTCATAGCCAATAGAACAAGCTCTTTGAAAGGTGGTGGCTCAATTAGAGGACCACCACGAGCTCAAGCATCATATCTCATGCCTTACACTGAAGCTTCACCACATGGAAGATCATTACAAGAATCTTTATGTATAACCCTGTTTGGATATCGTCATATAGGCATCCTGAAAGTGTATCAAGATGCACCATGGTCAAAGAGTATATCTGAGGAGCTGATTTAAGAAAGGCAAGGAAAACCCAAAACATAGTCCTATATGATACATGTAAAATTATTTCCTTGCAACTAGTGTCCTAATTTCTTATGTCTAAAGGTAGGTTATCAGAGTCCTAGTGAATGGATATGTTGGTCGCCACACCAACACTGCAGTCCCTGTACTGAAATCTAAACATGAAACTCTCTATAACTGTCTCTATACAACTAAAACCAACCTCAAGACTATAGTCCCAAAGTGGAACTTACACCCTCTGATACCACTCTATCACAACCCGACCCAACATGGCTCATGCTATGACTCCCCAAGACCACATACAAGAAAGGGTCATGTTGCCGAAGATGGCGTATAAAATGGTTGATCAGTATAGATGTTAAGGGGGAATAAAGTCCCCTAGACCCGACCCAGCCCATTCCAGCTAGACTGATCCGCTCTGGCTAGTCCCCTCCACCTGGGCCAGTCCGATCCGACCAACCTGACTCACCGATCCACTGGCCATGAACAAGCTGTGCTCGACCCATCCCACCACCGCCATCCTGCTTTGGTCAGCTTCACACCCCACACACCCCACATTGCCTTGGCCCACCGACCGTCCGTCACGCCCGTGCTCCGCACCTCCATGCTACCCAGAAGCCTCCGCCACCTCCTCATGGATCGACCATCGCCTTTAATAGCCAGACGACCACTAGACCGTCGTACACAGGTAGTGTAACACCCCAGGTAAATAAAGAATATGACATTTTCATATTTATCCATTTTTGTGAATAAAATATTAATATGAATTTAAAGGGGACGTTATGCTCGATGGCGTACCCAACACGCAACAACGAGTTTCTTGGGAATCTTACGTTGCACTCTAATAATAAAATAATATTATTTTAAATGGTAGTTAACATGTAGGTGTTGTATTGGTGGGAATGGATAGAAATAACTAAAATATGATTATATATGTTTTAAATGATTTTACATTTATCCAATAAAAGATAAAGTCTTAAGATACGGAAAGAATTTAATTTTAGGCGTATATGCCCTAGTTTTCACTAAAGGTTCACTTATCACCTTTTGATGGTGAACCGTCATTAAATATAGTTTGGTTCACTCTTATAAATTCTATTGGACCAAATAAAACTCTTCTTTTGAATCGGGACATCAAAATTTACTTTGTGTAAATTTTTGGTATCTTTCCGATAAAGTTCATTTTTTTAATGAATAGTGTAAAATGATGTATTTTAATTCAAAACCTCTTTTTAATATAATTTATTTATATGACCAGATTATCTTTTGAATTGGTTTTAAAGTGAAATTAGAATATATTTTTACCATTAAATCCAATAGTGGTCATTGGAATTAATTTCACATTGAAATCAGACTTAAACTAGTGTCAATCTATTGATACTTGTTGTTTCATAACAACACACTATTTGCTCTGACCACGAGAATTAATTATTAAATTAACTAATGTGACTTATATGTTTTTAATTTTGTAAAATAGGCTTCATTTCTGAATTCGGAATATCAAATATATCTTATGGTGAATTTTTGGTATTTTTCTGAAAAACTTCAATTTTTTATGAATAGTGAAACCACTAAGTGATACTTATAAAAAATGATTTTTCATTTAAATGAAATTTTACCACTTCTGTGTTTCGAATTTCAAAAATCTGACATATATGGTTTTCATTAAGAAGTAAAATGTGGTTCAATGAGATTTAAAGAATTTTTTGGTGAATAGTAACTTTTAAGTTCTTAATCGCGATTCGAAGTAATTAGTGTAGTTTAAGGTAAGAATAATGTTTTAATAAAATGAAATGACCTAGACACATGTCCTACCCTAAATGGATGTGTCATGGCATACCAAGACAATCCATGGGTCAACTTGGGGACCCCATGGATCCTCTTTGGTTGTAAGATGACATAAATACCTTTTTATTTAATGTTAAAGTAAAAATGACACAAACATGAGATTTTTTACTAAAAAAATTTTTACATGGGGTTATACAAGTCATATTTTTGACTATAATTAGTAATTGGAAATATAAAAAGATTTCCTACATCATAGTATTTTTTTAATAATTTTTAGACGTTAAATAAATTAAATTATTTATGACATCATGATGACGCAGCGAGGACCTCATTATTTAACGATTTAAATAAAATGGAAAGATAATGTAATATCTAAGACCTACACATGTCCAAAACCTATTGGATGAGTTGATGTCGAACCCTTATAAACTTATCCTCGAATTATATCAATGTGGGACCTCTTAAATCCGAATATCATTTTAAAATAAAGTGACTTTTCTTTACTTTCCAAGAGTGCCCCTCCTCTCCTCTTATAAAAGGCCCCCACCTCTACCTCCTTACCCACACTCACAAAGCCTTTGGCTCGGACAAAAGCTGCCCATTTTGTCTCTCCACTTTTCTCTATTACTCCTTGAAGCCTCACTTTGGGAAGAAGTCTTCCCAAGGAAGCCTTTGAGCTCAAACCAAAGGGAGTTACCCGATTTTCAGGTAATGTCTTCACTTGAGTCCTTTTGTTTTATTTTTCCTCTACAACCCCCTAAACTCTTTTTATTAATTTCTTTTGTAACAAATACAGTATCTTCAATATAATAGGATGTTTTTTATAAGAATTATTCGAGCTACACTTACACACACCTATATCTAATGGTTAAAGAACATACTCTTTCCGTGGATGGCGAATTTCTGCCTCACGAAATGATGATTGTTCAAAACTCATATAACACTTTAAAAGGTGGCCATTAAGATGTAACTATATTTATATATGATATATAATATGTTTATGTTTTACTAAAGCTTCTTTATTTTTCATTTGTGGCTTAACTTTATGGCTTCCATTATGGGTATACGCGATATCTTCATTTTAGGAAGTGCGGACTACCGCCCCCTCAAGGTGATGTGATTCGTTAATGCCATACGTGGGACGTATAAAGGATGGATTTAATGTTATCATATATGTTGTTATACTTGAATTATAATATACCTCTATATCATTATTATTTCTTTCCATTAAATTATGAGATAGAAATGAAAGTAGCGTTCATGCGTACGTACGGCTTACCGTCTCCATAAACGGTGCATTTCATTTCTTTTCCCCAAATGTAATGTACTATTATAAGTACATGTATATAATGGATATATATAATGAATGATACATCTAAATGATGAATATAATTCTGGAATTAAAATATACATACCTCTCATTTAATTTTAATTCCATTAATATGACAAAGAAATGAAATTAGCGTTCATGCGTACGTACGGCTTACCATCTCCATGAACGGTGCATTTCATTTATTACCTCTAAATGATTATGTGATATTATAAATACATGTATATTCTAGATATATATCTGATATATATGATATCCAAATCAGGAATGTCATTCTGGATATAAAGAACCTTTGACCACACGAACAACATGTAATTGTAAGAAGTCCACTTTCGACTAAAGAACCAAATATCGACAAAACCAACATTATTAACTTAAATGATTAAATAATGTTTATAACATGGAAATAAGTGATATAAAAGGAATAATGAACTTTAAAAAGGTTCTTAATCAAATATAAATTAACTCAAGTTTATTATTCAGAACGTAAAAGAACGATCGAGTCACGTCTGACCCAAGGTAAGGGATCCTACTCCTCTCTTTCTTTTTAAGTACACTCTTTTATGTCATTCCTTTTAAAGCTCATATTTCTTGTTATTGGGATGTTATTTTATATTAATCTTACTGTAATTTTTATGTTCATATGATGAGAGACCCTATTCTATCTCATCAATCTATTTTGGAAGTTTTGAGTGGCGCCGTTAGGCTGCCGAATTTTCGTAAGAGATCTAACCTCTCTCTTTCTTTACAAGTACTCTCCTTTATGTCACTTCTTTTAAGATCCTATTTGTTATGTTGGGGGATGTCTTTAATATTCCTCTTTCTGCAAACTTTATGTTAATATGATGAGAGACCCTATTTGATCTCATCAATCCATTTTTGTAAGTTTTATGTGGCGCCATTAGGCTGCCATGTTTTCGTAAGGGATTTTTCATCTCACTTTTATTCCCGTGAGATTTATGCTAGATTTTCCACAATTTCCTTTGAGTGGTGTATGTACTGACCATTATTTTACTCATTGTGTAATATACTCTCATTTATGAGTATTTACATCAATGTTTTATTGTCCTTCTTTCACGGGGTGCATGTCTCGAAAGATACCCATGTCGGTAAGGGAACCTTTCACCCTCCCCTTTTTAAAAGACTTCTTTTGTTGGGTCTTTTAATTCACATATTGTTATGTTGGGATATGTCCTCATATATCCTTTTTGATGTAAATTTTATGTCCAAGTGATGAGATAACCTTTTATCTCTCATCAACTCATTTTCTGAATTTTGTAGTGACGTCGTTAGGCTGTGATATTTTTGCAAGAGAACTTCTTAACCCAAATTTGATTCTTTGGGATAATCTTGTACTCCTTGAATATGTCATTCTATGAATATGTGTGAATAAACTCTGATTGTTTTACACTTAATATCCACTTATATTGGGTTTATTCATTTGTCAAACATAATTATGTAATTGATTTATCCTTAAACCAAGGATACCGTCTTTGTAAGGGACTTCGTCTCAATATCCATTCATTGAGGCATATTTTGTTTTATACACAACCTACTTTTATATGGTGTATAAACCCCTTTGACTTTTACGTTTATTCAAAAAGAATATTTTATCTACGATGCATTTTACTATACGACAAAAAGGAATGTTTCTTTTTACGTACGCGGTGACAGCGACCTTTTCCGCTGCCGCGAGTATTATTTGATCTTTGGCTTCCTCAACAAGCCGTAATGTTTTTAAAATCAAATAAATACCATATACTTTTTTTGTATTTTCGTATAGAAAATGGTTTTGATAAAAGATTATATTATGTCAATATATTTAAATGATATATTGTGATTGAAATGTGGAAATGTTATCATTCCTTTATGTTGGTTTTATGTGTTACAATTTTATAATGGTGCTTGGACATTTTACGGGTGGTTACGTGATAAACCATATGAATGGTGGTGCCGTGAATACCAGGACGGGTGGTTACGTTATAACCTCCAATGCATTGGGTATGGAAGTCGGCTGTATGGATATTCCATTAAGTATGTATGGAAGTTGGCCGAATGGCTATTCCATTAAGTGATATGTTTGGAAGTCGACCATATGGTTATTCCACTTAAATATGTTTATGTCCCAAGTTACCTTTATATGTTATGTGATATTTATATGAGATTTATGGTAATCGTTTGGTTACATAAGGGTAAGTATTGAACTTTTATTCAGCGAAGAGTTTTTACTACTTCGAAAAGGTGAAAAGTATTACTTTGATAAAGTATACATGGTTTACTTGTTGTTTTGAAAAACTAACAGTTTTAATTCTTTGTGTATCCCTTACTGAGATTTTTATGCTCATCCCAAGTTTTTGAAATGTTTTTCACATGACTTAGCGTGGAATAGGTTCAAGGATGGGATCAAGGGAAAGTCATGCTGCCTAAAAAATGGAACTAGACATGTTTCTTTTTAAGAGTTTTTATTTTATGGAAATTTAGTAGAAGCGACTACTTTGTAATCTTTTGAGATGTAATAGTTATGTCCTAATTCTCTAAAACTCTAAACCTGAAAAGATCCTCAATGTGAATTACTCATTTAATTCAATATTAAGTAAGGTTTAAGGCTGAGGCCTTATAGTTGGTATCAAAGGTCGGTTTAGATAACTTTAGAGGTTAGGGTATTCATTAAGCATAAGTGACATTACCATAATGGTTAGGATTTCAGAAAGAGTCATAATTTTTAGATAAAGTGAATGAGTAAGTATATCTTCCTCATTAGTACATGATGGTTCTGTTGATATACTCACACTGACATTTCTGTTTTTAGTGAATGGATGGATCTAGCAGGCACCAAAGAGACAACATGTTTGAAGGAAACTGTGGTGGTTCTCTAATTAAGATACTAGATAAAATGGAGGATTCAATGAGGAAACTTGTGGTTGTTCTAAACCAACTATCAAGGATTCATGACCAACCACTTGAACCTTGGTACGTTCTGTAATGCATCATGTACGAGATGACCAATTGATGTGGAAGTTCAGGTAATAATTATAAAGGTAACCATTAGAGTTTATATGATCCTTACTTTTGAGGTAATTATGGGTTACTTTATGATATGATGGAAAATGAAAGGCATGAGATAAACTTGAGGTTAAAATATTTTATGTTTTTTTTTGAATATTTTATCTCATTTTGGGGAATGTTTTAAGAGTTACATAGTTTTGGAAAAAGGACAACACGCAGACCGTGTGACAACCCGTCGCGTCGGACAAAGCTGCTGGAATTAAACCCACAACCAAAGTGCAACTGGTATTTATCGCCTACCACTGGACTACGTGAAGTCCCTCGTTAGTTTGACTGATTCTTTTTAGTTAGATGATTTTAGGAATCAAGAGTAAGTTTATTTTGGGTTATCTATGGAAATGATTAACCTATCATGGAGGATATGTGATTAGGTTAATTACTTTTCAATATGAGAATTTAAGAGCAACTGATGTTATTTAGAGATAAAAGTTAATTTTTACCTTGGAAGAATATGTGATTAAATCATTCAAATATTTGGTTTTCAATCTTAGTTTGGTTTACTTTTGAATAATTTTATGGACAAATTGTTTATCGGATGGTCCTCATTGAACTTTTGGTTTTGTTGGACAAATTTTGGAGATTAAGCATATATTTTATTTTTAAAGGGTTATCCTTTTCTGGATTATCTGATCTTGTAATAACCTTTTTGGTTTTGGTTTTGGTTAAAGCCTAAATACATGGGATGTATATATTTCTCTTTGGTGGATTAGGTGATTCTCTAGAAGTTGATTATAGTACTCTTAATATGAACAAGTTTTCCTAAATACTCGTCTTTTGGAGAAAATATGAGATTGTGTAAGGAATCTAATAAATGTTGAAAGTCAACATGATAAGTGATTATGTTTCCTTATGAATAAATTCATCAATAAAAAGTAACTTAAAACAAAAATGTTGTCTATTAACATTTCCTACTGGGGAATCAAATACCGTTTAACCCATCACAAGTTTGGGATTTTCTTATGGTTAACTTTCTCCTAGACATGTTTACTATCACTATCCCTCAAGAACATGGACCTTTTCTTTTTCTTCCATGTCCATGTCTTCCTACATAGAATCCTATTATGGGTTAACTCGGGTGACCTCTGTACTTATATTTCTTTATTTTAAAGTGATTGTTTTACCGACTCTTGTTCCGATGTGGGACTTTCAATGATGTTTCCAAGCTCAATTTTAAAAATTGCAAGGACGAAATTCCCAAAAGGGGGGAAGGATGTAACACCCCAGGTAAATAAAGAAAATGAAATTTTCATATTTATCCATATTTGTGAATAAAATATTAATATGACTTTAAAGGGGACACTATGCTCGATGGCGTACCCAACATGCAACAACGAGTTTCTTAGGAATCTTACATTGCACTCTAAAAATAAAATAATATTATTTTAAATGGTAGTTAACATGTAGCTGTTGTATTGGTGGGAATGGATAGAAATAACTAAAATATGATTATATATGTTTTTAAATGATTTTACATTTATCCAATAAAAGATAAAGTCTTAAAATACGGAAAGAATTCAATTTTAGGCGTATGTGCCCTAGTTTTCACTAAAGGTTCACTTATCGCCTTTTGATGGAGAACCGTCATTAGATATAGTTTTGTTCACTCTTATACATTCTATTGGACCAAATAAAACTCTTCTTTAGAATCAGGACATCAAAATTTACTTTGTGTAAATTTTTGGTATCTTTCCGATAAAGTTTATTTTTTTAATGAATAATGTAAAATGTTGTATTTTAATTCAAAACCACTTTTTAATCTAATTTATTTATATTATTGGATTATCTTTTCAATTGGTTTTAAAGTGAAATTAGAATATATTTTTAACACTAAATCCAATAG
This sequence comes from Viscum album, assembly GCA_963277665.1. Taxonomy (NCBI): domain Eukaryota; kingdom Viridiplantae; phylum Streptophyta; class Magnoliopsida; order Santalales; family Viscaceae; genus Viscum; species Viscum album. The sequence goes on along the minus strand of OY728130.1, from coordinate 1,391,026,959 downwards.
TGGTCATTGGAATTAAGTTCACTTTGAAAGCAGACTTAAACTAGTGTCAATCTTTTGATACTTATTGTTTCATAAAAACACGCTATTTGCTCTGATCACGGGAATTAATTATTAAATTAATTAATGTGACTTATATGTTTGGAATTTTGTAAAATAGACTTCATTTCTGAATTCGGAATATCAAATATAGCTTAGGGTTAATTTTTGGGATTTTTCTGAAAAACTTCAATTTTTTATGAATAGTGAAACCACTAAGTGGTACTTATAAAAACTGATTTTTCGTTTAAATGAAATTTTACCACTTCTGTGTTTTAATTTCAAAAATTCAACATACATGGTTGTAATTAAGAAGTAAAATGTGGTTCAATGAGATTAAAATAATTTTTTGGTGAATAGTAACTTTTAAGTTCTTAATCGCAATTAGAAGTAATTAGTGTAGTTTAAGGTAAGAATAATGTTTTAAAAAAATGAAATGACCTAGACACATGTTTTACCCTCATTGGATGTGTCATGGCCGACCAAGACAATCCATGGGTCGACTTGGGAACCCCATGGAGCCACATTGGTTGGAAAATGACATAAATACCTTTTTATTTATTGTTAAAGTAAAAATGACACAAACATGAGATGTTTTACTAAAACAATTTTTACACGGGGTTATACAAGTCATATTTTTGACTATAAATAGTAATTGTAAAGCTAAAAAGATTTCCTACATCATAGTACTTTTTTATAATTTTTAGACGTTAAATAAATTAAATTATTTATGACATCATGATGATGCAGCGATGACCTCATTATTTAACGATTTAAATAAAATGGAAAGATAATGTAATATCTAAGACCTACACATGTCCAAAACTTATTGTATGAGTGGATTTAGAACCCTTATCACCGTATCCTTGAATTATATCATTTTGGGACCTCTTAAATCCGAATATTATATTAAAATAAAGTGACTTTTCTTTACATTCCAAGAGTACCCCTCCTCTCCTCTTATAAAAGGCCCCCACCTCTACCTCCTTACCCACACTCCCAAAGCCTTTTTCTCGGCCATCCCCTGACCATTTGGTCTATACACTTCCCTCTCTTACTCCTTGAAGCCTCACTTTGGGTAGAAGTCTTCCCAAGGAAGCCTTTGATCTCAAACCAAAGGGAGTTACCCGATTTTAAGGTAATGTCTTCACTTGAGTCCTTTCGTTTTATTTTGCCTCTCCAACCCCCTAAAATCTTTTTATTCATTTTTTTTGTAACAACTCCAGTATCATCAATATACTCGGATGTTGTTAGAAGAAGTATTAGAGCTATACTTACACACACCTACATCTAATGGTTAAAGAACATTCTATTTCCGTGGATGACGAATTTCTGCCTCACGAAACGATGATTGTTCAACACTCATATAACACCTTCAAAGGTGGCCATTAAGATGCCACTATATTTATATGTTATATATAATATGTTTATGTTTTACTTATGCTTCTGTATTTTTCATTTGTGGCTTACCTTTATGGCTTTCATTATGGGTATACGCGATATCTTCATTTTAGGAAGTGCGGACTACCGCCCCCTCAAAGTGATGTGATTCGTTAATGCCATACATGAGACGTATAAAGGATGGATTTAATGTTATTATATATGATGTTATACTTGAATTATAATATACCTCTATATAATTATTATTTCTTTCCATTAAAGTATGATATAGAAATGAAAGTAGCGTTCATGTGTACGTACGGCTTACCGTCTCCATGAACGGTGCATTTCATTTCTTTTCCCCAAATGTAATGTACTATTATAAGTACATGTATATAATGGATATATATGATTAATGATACATCTAAATGATGAATATAATTATGGAATTAAAATATACATACCTCTCATTTTGTTTTAATTACATTAATATGACAAAGAAATGAAAGTAGCGTTCATGCGTACGTACGGATTACCATCTCCATGAACGATGCATTTCATTTCTTACCTATAAATGATTATGTGATATTATAAATACATGTATATTCTAGATATATATATGATATATATGATATCCAAATCAGGAATGTCATTCTGGATATAAAGAACCTTTGACCACACGAACAACATGTAATTGTAAGAAGTCCACTTTCGACTTAAGATCCAAATATCGACAAAACAAACATTATTAACTTAAATGATTACGTAATGTTTATAACATGGAAATAAGTGATATAAAAGGAATAATGAACTTGAAAAAGGTTCTTAATCAAATATAAATTAACTCAAGTTTATTATTCAGGACGTTAAAGAACGATCGAGTCAAGTCGGGCCCGAGGTAAGGGATCCTACTCCTCTCTTTCTTTTTAAGTACGCTCTCATATGTCATTCCTTTTAAAGCTCATATTTCTTGTTATTGGGATGTTATTTTATATTAATATTACTGAAATTTTTATGTTTATATTATGAGATACCCTATTCAATCTCATCAATCCATTTTGGAAGTTTTGAGTGGTGCTGTTAGGCTGCCGAATTTTCGTAAGAGATCTAACCCCTCTCTTTCTTTACAAGTACTCTCCTTTATGTCACTTCTTTTAAGCTCCTCTTTGTTATGTTGGGGGATGTTCTTTTATATTATTATTTCTATAAACTTTATGTTAATATGATGAGATACCCTATTTGATCTCATCAATCCATTTTTGTAAGTTTTATGTGGTGCCATTAGGCTGCCGAGTTTTCGTAAGGGATTTTTCATCTCACTTTTATTCCCGTGAGATTTATGCTACATTTGCCACAATTTCCTTTGAGTGGTGTATGTACTGCCCATTATTTTACTCATTGTGTAATATACTCTCATTTATGAGTATTTACATCAATGTTGTATTGTCCTTCTTTCACGGGGTGCATGTCTAGAAAGATACCCATGTCGGTAAGGGAACCTTTCACCCTCCTCTTTTTAAAAGACATCTTTTGTTGGGTCTTTTAATTCACATATTGTTATGTTGAGATATGTCCTCATATATCCTTATTGATGTAAATTTTATGTCCAAGTGATGAGATACCCTTTTTATCTCTAATCAACTCATTTTATGAATTTTGTAGTGACACCGTTAGGCTGTCATATTTTTGTAAGAGAACTTCTTAACCCAAATTTGATTCTATGGGATAATCTTGTACTCTTTGAATATGTCATTCTATGAATATGTGTGAATAACATCCGATTGTTTTAAACTTAATATCCACTTATATTGGGTGTATTCGTTTGTCACACATAATTATGTAATTGATTTATCCTTAAACCAAGGATACAGTCTTTGTAAGGGACTTCGTCTCAATCTCCATTTATTGAGGCATATTTTGTTTTATACTTAACCTGCTATTATACGGTGTATAAAACTCTTTGACTTTTATGTTTATTCAAAATGAATATTTTATCTATGAAGCATTTTACTAAACGACAAAAAGGAATGTTTCTTTTTACGTACGCGGTGACAACGACCTTTTCCGCCGCCGCGAGTATTATTTGATCTTTGGCTTCCTCAACAAGCCGTAATGTTTTTAAAATAAAATAAATACCATATACTTTTTTTTTGTATTTTGGTATTGAAAATGGTTTTGATAAAAGATTCTATTATGTCAATATATTTAAATGATATATTGTGATTGAAATGTGGAAATGTTATCATTCCTTTATATTGGTTTTATGTGTTATAATTTTATAATGGTACTTGGACATTTTACGGGTGGTTACGTGATAAACCATATGACGGGTGGTGCCATGAATACCAGGACGGGTGGTTACGTTATAACCTCCAATGCATTGGGTATGGAAGTCGGCCGTATGGCTATTCCATTAAGTATGTATGGAATTTGGACGAATGGCTATTCCATTAAGTGATATGTGTGGAAGTCGACCTTATGGTTATTCCACTTAAGTATGTTTATGTCACAAGTTACCTTTATATGTTATGTGATCATTATATGGGTTTTATGGTAATCTTTTGGTTACAGAAGGGTAAGTAATGAACTTTTATATAGCGAAGAGTTTTTACTACTTAGAAAAGGTGAAAATTATTACTTTGATAAATTATACATGGTTTACTTGTTGTTTTAAAAAACTAACAGTTTTCATTCTTTGTGTATCCCTTACTAAGCTTTTTATGCTCATCCCATGTTTTTGAAATGTTTTTCACAGGACTTAGCGTGGAATAGGGTCAAATATGGGATCAAGGGAAAGTCATGCTGCCTAAAAAATGAAACTAGACATGTTTCTTTTTAAGAGTTTTTATTTTATGGAAATTTAGTAGAAGCGACAACTTTGAAATCTTTTGAGATGTAATAGTTATGTCCTAATTCTCTAAAACTCTAAACCTGAAAAGATCCGCAATGTGAATTACTCATTTAATTCAATATTAAGTAAGGTTTAAGGCTGGGGCCTTATAGGTAGCCCTTCTGCGGACTACTAGGAACACCCTAGTGATTAGAAAATTATTGCAAGATGAGATCTGGAATCCTCGAGACCTGATGTACACTGACTAATTCTCCTCTTGATGGTTCATCGATGATTCAAGAAAAAACGATGCATATAAATGGGGATCAAGATTAAAATGTGAAGCCACCTACCATGGGGTGAAACAACAAATAATCAGGATTAGATCTGTGATCTGAATTTGCTACTGCATGATCCAAGAGAGGTGGGTCTCAAAATCCGAGTCTAATGACACATCATTTTGTCGATTCGTCCTCAAAGTCATTCTTCGACAATTAGGGGGAATAGGGGTTACGACCCCTCGGTCGTGTGAAAAAAAGGGTGTAGTGGTGGGTTTGATTCAATTTTTATTAAATTAGTTCCCCCATTTAAATTCATTTCCACATGCTCCCCACCAAAAATTATCCGGCCTAACACCATACACTGATGAATTTTATTTTCCACCTAGGTTTAAAATGACGTTATGAACTCAACCGCAGTCTATGAAACTCAACCCGAGACTCCGTTTAGGAGTTAGTTGAACTGAATTAAAAATAAAATAATTTTATTTAATAATTTTATTTATGGTTACCTCCATGATAACTTTTTCCATATAAGGCATTCATCCACAAGATTTATACCACCTAGGGTAAACGAAAAGCTCCAAACTCAACTGTGGCATTAGTTTTATGATCGGAGCTACCATTTAAACGATATACTATTTATTTTGTGTGAATTAAATAAAAATAATTAATATTTTTATTAAATTTATTCTGGGAACACTAGGCTATGGAATCACACACCGTCTCGGTGTCTATATATGGAAATATATGTTCAAATGTTCCAAAGTCTTACAAGGAAAAGCCCGAGTCGTTACAATATATTACAAAAAATGTCCTCCATACAGTACCATGATCAGAATATATAGTTTTACTCCTATGATTATCAATAATAGAGGTCCAACTAATGGTAATATAATTATCAATTCACAAGGCCCTCCTCATGAAACAAGTTTCTGAGGCCCCCATGATGAATGAAGATTAAACTGCAAGGATGAACTCATATTCAATTTATCTTCAATTACTGAATATAGAGGCCTTAATTTTGAGAAAAAATCCAATAAATCTTGATTTACAACCCATGGAATATGTTTTAGTTTTCCTCTATATTATAAAATAGATATTTAATGTAACAAATTGACATTTTTTTAAAATAATAACATTTTAGTTGATTGCGTATATTACATGAAATACAGAGTTATCGTGCATTACCCAAAATGTTGAGTTTATCTTACATTACAGAAAAAAAATTATTTTATCTTGTAGTATGTGAAAAATTTATTTTACCTTTCATTATACACAAATACAAGTTCCTTAGATAACTTTTGTTACATGAAGGACCATGTTTTACAGAACAACCATATACTTTTAATATTATTTAGTATTATAGTTATCACCTAGTCATTGGAATGGAAGAAATAAAATGGATTAACTAAAATATGAAAATATATATATATTACACACAATTATTGGTTATTTATTGATTAATAATAATAATAATAACCATTTATAAGAAAAAACAAGTTTTTGTAAAATTGAATTTTCCTAAAACATGGGTTTTCCACACATTGCACACTTAATTTAAAATTATTTTTTACACTTTTAGAAAAAAATTAAACAATAAACATAATTTATGAAATATTATTACAAAACATATCTTAGTGGAAATTATCAAGATTTTTTGAGAAGTTTTATTTTTTGATGAATAATGAAAATGATGAAATTTAATTGACAACAAACTTTTTCCCTAAATAATAAATATGATTCAATTATATTTTGAATAGGTTATAAAGTAACAATATATAAATTTTATATCAATTATACATATTTATTTTATTCTAATATTTTTAATCTTTAATTTAGATATAAAAAACATGGAAACTTTTGAAAAAAATTTCTTTAGAAACCAGCTTTCTCATCCCATCCACGTGATTAATTTTAAACTGATTTTTTCCACTTCATTGAATTAAATTTTTGAAAATAGAATCCATATTTTGAAATATAAAAATTTAACATTTCAAATGAGGTAAATATAAATTTTAACCAAAATTATTAGTGAGAAGAGTTAAAAGTAATTATAGTGTTATGGCAAAAATAGGTTTACTTAGTGGTGAACAGAGAATATAATGTGTAAAAATGGACCAAAACATGACCAAAACAAATTTTATGGATATATTTAGACCTTATATCTTGTATTATTTAGTTTTATATATTATGGGACCTTGTGGGTATATAAAATCATTGGTACACCTAACTTCTTTAAAAAAAATACCAACTGTGTCATCTCCCCCACTTATAAAAGGACAACCCCTATGCTCTCTTATTCACGCATTCAATCTTGTTAAATTTGGAAAAAATACCAAAAAATTAAAACAATCCCTACCACCATCCTATAATCCATATTTTGGGAATAAATGAAACATTGGAATGTTTGAGTGAAAACATAAGGAAGATACCTGATGTAGAGGCAATGTTCTTCCAAAATAACTTTTATTTTATTTCCTTTTCCTCCTACATAAATTATTATCATACACTAGTTATATAATATACTAAGTATATTATATATACTAATTCATTTTTATGTTATGGTTATGACCTAAAACTCTACATAGTTCAATCAACTGGGTTACCAAATAATCATTCATTTGTACGACAAACTACAACCTCTAGAACCAATGTCATTTGTTTTTCCATATCCACCTTTCAAGGATAGTAATAATGATGAATTTATAGTTTATATGGGATATATATATATATAATTAATGGTTTTAATATGTTTTTAACTATTATAACACACAAACCTTCTGGATTTCCATTTTTTTGGAATACGATAATGCCACCCATATGTATGGTGGACTACCTCCTCCAAAAGTGATGTGATTCAGTCACAAAATAAATAAAATTCACTGAGAATGAGTTTAATAAAAATATATTATATATATTAAAGAAAACTTATATTGAAATTATAATATATAAATATATAATTTAATTTTCTTTCATTCAATATGAATAGAAAATGGAAGCAATGTTCATGCCTACGTATGACTCATCGTTTCCATGAACGATGTATTTCATTTAATTTCAACAATTTTTTTGGGTTACTATAAATAAATATATACTATATATATGTTATATTTTCATCATGTTTTACATTCCATAGATTATAAAACCATGATTGGGATATGAGGAGAAAAAAAGAGAAAGTGGAAATATACTTGAAAAAAGTAGTTACTACCTGAATTGAAGAAAATAACCAAAGAATATTAGCCATCAGGTAATAATATGTTATAAAAGATTAATATATGATAAAATAAATATTAATATTATTCTTTTATAATTAAATAAAATTCTTAAAACCACTATACATGAGGTTTAAGCATGTACATCCTAAAGGAAATTACGAGGTAAGGGATTTCATTTCAATTCACATTTCACTGATACTTATTTGTTATTATGACCCAATTCACCTTTGTGGTGTATTTACGTCTTCATTAATATTAAATATCACGAATAATTAATTATTTAGGTAATTTTTAGATTCAATTTGAAGTATTTCATCCAAGGGGATTTGACATAAAAATTATCAAATGGTAGAAGTTATTATGCAATATCACTTTATTTTATGATTGTTAACATTACCTTGAAAAAATCACTTTATTGAAATCATTTTTCATTAGGAATTAAATTTAATCTATATATTCATATTCTTGTGTGATGGATATAAAAATTTCAAAAAATTTATACCATTTTTACGTATAGTGTTTAATTTAAATGCTATTTTTTTATCAGGGGAAATATTGATAAATTTATACCCTTTACTCAATATGGATATTTGATGATATAGAATATTGTTCATGATTAAAATTTATTATTAAAAAATTAGAAAATATTTAGACCAATAGCCATAGGTTTACCCCAATTAATTATATCCCCTCAATGAATTTTTAGCCACATGAGACAAATCAGTTGGCTAAATCAGATGGGGTTTTACCCTATAGTTTTAAACACCCTTGAGAAAAGATCATGAGGGTAAATTTATCATGTGAACGGGAAGCATGATGTCCAATAGTTAATAATTTCATGCATGAAGATTTTAGTTATTACAATCCCTGATATTTTGATAATAAAAAAAAAATCAATGGATGCATTCAGCGTCAATTTATTCATTAAATGTCATGTGTGCTCTGTTATTTACCTTGACATATTGATTATGCCTTGTCTAGTTATTTAAATGAAATGTGTGTTTATTTATTTACCTTTATATATTGATTATTCATTATTGATTGTTAATATCTTCCATAGTACTTAAACCTTACTAAGAATTTGAGATCACCATTATTTTTTTCCATTCCACAATTTATGAAGAAGATATCATTGAATGAGTTTTAAATGATGCAGTTCATTAGATTTTGTTATCTATTAGTTTTATTTTCCATTACCAATGTTAAATGGTAACCATGTATGAATCTAGTTATCAAAAAATGCTAAAATAATCGGTCCTTTGGTATTTGATCTATGGAATCTATTTCAATGAAATAATGTACGACACTGGCTCTAGGCTACTTGGGTCTAGGTAATTATAGTTTGTATCAGAGTGATTTTAGTAAAAAAAATTGGAACTAGATTTATGAAAACATAAATTAGGGACCATAACCTAATGTTAATATTTTTTATATGTATAGAAAAACATATTAATGTTTTGTTAAAATAGATAATATGTGGCTTTTAGTTGAAATAAGTCCCTTTATGGATAATATAAATAGATGTGGTTCTAAAAAAATGTATTGATAAGTAGTTACTAAGAAAAGGAATCATCATGATTATCTCAAGCATACATTGGTATATGAATATAGCCTCACTGTACACTTAGTTTGACACTCTTAGGGGATATTCATAGGTTAATTCACATTGTCTATCCAAAGAGTTATAATATATTTGAAAATAAAGATGTCCCCAAAGGACCATTTCTTAAGAATTTTGAGATTAAAAATAAATAGATTTTCATTTATGAAAAGTGTTATTACATATATGGAATTATAAATTGTTTATAATCTTATATTTTAATTTCATAAATGTAATTTTTTATAAATGGATACTAGAAGGAAGAAGGGATTCTATACTCTAAGACAATGTAAACATTTCCCTGCTAAGAAAGACAATATATCTAGTACTGGAACAAAGTATGTTATGAATATATTAGGTATCCATTATCATGTAATGAACCTTTCCTAGAGGGATAAACATGTTCCACCATAATATTATTCTATATTGGATCACTTTATGTGACTTATCCCCCCATAATTTAGTGATATTACTAATCCAATGGAGGATGATCAGTGGATTACATATCTAGAGAATATATTTATCGCCAAAGAATGTGGTGAAAAGGAAAAGGTTACACTTGAAATAAATTGTATTAAATGTGATGCTAATCAATGGTGTCCACTGATCCAAAATAGTAGGGAGGATGTAGAAATTGAACTCATCGAAGGGAAAACTTTTAAGGATACATTATTTGATTAATATTTCATCTATGAGATAGAATTTTAGTTAAATAGAAAGTTACTTAACTTAAATAAAAAGGATGAATAATGTGTTGTGGAGTATGAATCTACCTTTAAAAGGTTGTATTGTTATTATAAAGAATATATATGAAGAAATAGTGCAATATTGACCACTTATTTTAAACTCTTAAGGTAAGTATCTAAAGGGAACTAGTCACCCAAAAATTTTCATCTTATCATGGAATAATTTTTTGTTCCATAAAAATAGAGAATAGTTTTTATAGAATCCATATATTCAACTGTAAGATTTAGAAGAATAAGTCATCTGAACACAAATAGTAAGTAAATGTCTTAAGGAATAATATGAATAAATTTTTATTGTGTGAGAACTGTGGAATGAATCACCCTGATGAATTTCTAAAAGGCATGGTATTTTGTTATAAGTGGTTAGAAAAGGGTCATCATGTTAAATAATTAAAGGGAAAGAATGAAAAAAATTGATATTTAGTGTTACAATATCAACTATATGGGTCACTGAGAAAATAAATACCCTAAGCATCAAGGGATTATTCCACAGAAGAGGCCATGGGGAGAAGGACAAGCTTATGATATTGATAAAGTTGAAGTGTAATGATTACATTTTTGGTGTATCTGAATATTATAAAGATGTATTAAATGTATTTTATTTATGATATTATGAAATATTGAAGGCTTTAACTATAGTACCTTTTCATTTATGAATCATTTGTATGTTGAACTATACAGATAAGCAAGAAAAAAAATTACTAGAAAGTTTAACATCTGGAAAAGAACATGATTTAAGGAAATATAACACTTAATATGTTTCTTATATGGTGGTAATGATGATTGGATGAAGATGTGGCAGTTATGGATAAAGAAAATTAGATTGTACTGACAACCTTGGAACTGATTAATTATTAAATGATAAAAATGGTTTCTGCTATAACTGATTAAGTATAATTTTTTTAAGAACTTAAATAATTTATATAACAATTTGTATTTTATTTAAGGAATAATTAATAATTCATTTTCTAAAAAGGTTTTATAGTAAATCATGTTACTACCAAGTCTTAAGAAAATAAATGATGAAGGTATTCACATGTTTGGTATGAGATGACTAAGAGAAATTTTATTTTTTTAATTCTAATGAAAATATTATTTTTTAAATTTAGTTACCTTCTTTATTAAGTTCTAGATCTTGATCTTTCAGAATTTTAATATGGTTCACCATTTATTAAATGGTTTATGCTGAATGTTGGATGAGGTTTAGATATTAATCCATTACATCACAATATGATGAAACATATTATAAGAGTTGAAGTAGGAATAGTTCAAGGAACAAACAAAGGGTCTGATTGTGCATATGAATTAGAATTAATGAAATTATATCATCTCATAAAATTTCATCAAATTTATGAAAAATGTCCTTGAAAAAAATATTTTCCTAATAAATTCAAATATAAGGAATCATATAGTCATTTAAATCATAATTGACTTATGATTTTGGGGGACATAACATTCCATTAATAATTAAAATGATTGTGATAAATTATCTCTATCAATGTCTATAATTATTTATGATTTTATTCCATGTTCACATCATCGCTTGACACCACTGTTCTCATACTCGGAAACCTATCTATTTGATTATTCTTTATGAGCATCATACTACCATTTTTTATTAAGAGGATATTTTATTAACTTTTTTTATGATGTGGTTTTTTTAACATTATTATTTCCAAATTTAAAATCCTTGATTACTGAGATCAAGTACAATTATGTGGACATAATTTTTTTAGGGTGGGGGGAATGTAACACCCCAAAAATTCAAAAATAATAAAATTTTATTCTATAGAATATATTACATGAGATATCAAGTTATATTGAATTACACACAACACTGATTTGATCATTATTTTTAAAAAACATCTATTTTATCTTATGTTACCTGATAAATTTATTTTATAATTCATCACAAACAAAAAATATTTCATTTGATAGTTTTAATTACATGCAAGGATGAGTTTTACCAAATAACAATTTACAATTAATATTATCTAATATGATATTTATCACCTAGCCATGGGATTGGATGGAATAAATATGATTAAATAACATATGAAAATATATACTTTAAACACATTTATTGGTTATATATTGATTATAAATAATAATAAAAATCATTTAAAAGAATAAGAAATGTTTTAAAAAAAATTGTATCTTCATAAAAGTTGGTTTAGTCATGTTTTATGCACGTTATTTAAAATTTATTTGTAACACAAATAAAAAATATTTGAAAAATTCACTCTTTTTTGAAATTGGAATAAAAGCATTAGTTTAGGGTGATTTTTTTGGATTTTTTGAGAACATTCATTTTTTGATTAATATTGAAAAATAGTGAAATTTATTTGAAAACTTCCTTTTTTGTCAAAATAATTTATAAAGATAACATATATTTTTAATTGATATTAAAGTAAAATTAGCTATATTTTATATCAATTAACCCAATTTAGGTCATTGGAATCATTTTTATATTGAATATAGGTATAAAAGAATTGTAAACTTTTGAACATTTTATCTTTAAAAACTCATTTTCTTGTCCCATATACATTATTAATTTTCAATTGAATTTTTAAAATTTTGAGACAGAATTCATAAAAATGGATTCCATAGATAAAAAACAATAATTTATAATTTTTAATGAGATCAACTTAATTTTTCACTAAAATTATTAGTGAAAATAATTAAAAGTAATTATTGTGATTAAGGTAAAAAATGAGTTTACTTAGTGGTTAAAAATATAATATATGATGTAAAAATGACCAAAAAATTTTCAAAAACCCACCGTATTAATATATTTCGTTCTTATCCCTTATATCCTGAATTTATATCATTATGGGATCTTAGAGTTAGGCCTATATGTGGGTATACCTAACATCTTTTCTTAAATTCCACATGTGTCATCTCCCCCACTAATAAAAGGACACCATGTTTAATCTCTACATCACACCATCAAACCACATGTATTAATCCAATAAATACAAAAATAAATCCCGGATATCTCTCCCCTAACCGTATAATCCATATTGTATTCATGAAGAAAACCTTTAATGATTTCAGTGAAAACCTAGGGACGATACCCGAATAAGAGGTATTATTCTTCCAAAAGCATTTTTATATTATTTCGTTATCCTCACCCTTCAATTAATATTATAACATGATTATATAATAACCTTAGTATCATCCATATAAATATATTATTTAGTTAATTTTATGAAATAAAACTTTATAGACTTCCATCAATTGGGTTATGAAATCATTCCTCGTGTGTATGACGAACTACCATCTCATGAACTGATGTCGTTCGTTTTTCTATTAATAGTTATTAATTTTGAGAATAATTATTTATATAATTATTAGATATGATATATATGATATTTATGTTATTATTATGGTTATTTAACTATTATATATCATATACATTCAAGTTTTCCATTTTGGGAGTATATGATTACGTCACTTGTGTGTACGACGAACTACCACATTACAATGTGACGTGATTCATTCACACATTACATAGAATGTATTAAGGATGGGTTTAAAAATATTTTGTGATATATATGGGATAAAAATTATACTTAAATGATACAATATATATATAATTTATTTTTCTTTCTATCAATGCGATATGAAAATGGAAACAACGTTCATGCCGACGTATGGACTACTAAATCCATAAACGGTGTATTTAATTTCCTGTAACAAAATTTTATGGATTTATCTAAATAAATACATACTAAAAATAGGTGATATATAAATAATGTTTTTAATTCTATGGATTATGAAATCATGATCTTTATAACAGGAACAACAAAATAAAAATTCAATATATACATAACAAAGTAGTTATTACTAGAAATAATTAAAATAATGAATGATTATTAGAAAATGGGTAATAATATGTTATAAAAGTTTAATATATAATAGAATAAATATAAATATGTTTATTTAATAATATAATAACATGTTTAAATCCACTATAAAATAGTTTAAAGTAAGTACAATGGAAATTAAATCACGAGGTAAGGGATTCCATCTCAATTTACATTCCATTGATAATTATTTGATATTATGCACAAATTCACCTTAATGTGGTGTATATAATTCTCCTTTCATATTTCATATTGTTTATTCCTTCCAAATGAGAAATGGAAAAATCAAAAAAGAAGGAATACATGAATATGGGTATTATTTTCCAACAAAATAAAATAAAAGAGAATGTAACCAAAGCTCACAGATCACATGAGCCTCCAATAGACGTGCGATCATGTGACCAATGATGGGTCATGTGAAGGAACCAAGTGTCTCAGATATACTACATAGGTTCTAAAAACCCACTTTTACAAGTCCTTACGGTCTTGTGATGGTGCCTCATTCAACCAATGGATACACGACGACAACCGTATAAGTACCCCTAGGCCACACAACATGTCATTGGGAAGCCGCTAACAATCCAAAAAAATACCTGTACAACAAGAAGGAATATATCTAAAAGGTGGAGGCACCTAGTGGTCAAAATGATCATGTAACACATCCCTAATGGGATGAATGATTTACTATATAAACATTCAAAAAAATTTTGTGATACCCCAATGGTTTTGTAAAATAAAATGCAGGAAATAAAAGGAGTGGATAGAGGAGCCTCTCGCGGTCGATGAACATCATGCAACACACCACCGGTAGCCTAAAAGACTCCATGAGACCCTAATAAAATTCCATCCTTATCTTTAGAAACAATGTTTTCTTTTCAACCTCATTACTTGAAAGGCACATGTATTTCTAAGAAACCATGCACTCCCCATTTGGATACCTAAGGATAAAAATATGTATTTTCCATAAAACTCTTTCAAATCCTTATGAGACCCCAATTGGTAATTTGATGCATCATTAATAGGTATGGTAATTTTCATTTAGTTTACTCATGTAATTGTGCATGACCCCCAACCATTGAAAAATAAAACAATGGAAATAAAATATGGAGGAGGTGGAAGCCTCTCAGGTTCATATAAATCTTGAGATGTGATAAGATAGTCCACAATGTGGTCCCATTGGACCCCCAGGGAAGCCACCCTTGCCTCATGAAATGACCCAGGAAAGGAATCAAGAATCTCATAAAAGAGTTTCAATAGGAATTCTGATATCATCAATTCCCTTAGACATGTCAATATTATAATATGGAAGTCTTTCAGTAAAACTTATATGATCAAACTGGTTCCCATTAATTTTATGTAATCTAATAATATATGAATTGATGAGAAAGGATGATATTTTCTAAAAATTAGGCAACATCCTCAAAGCGATCCATGGTAAAGGCTCGTGAAGATGTGTAGGGCCATAGCCCTTGGCTGACTCTTACCTGGATCCATGCTAGATACACCATGAAAACAAAAAAATAGCCAAGGTGGTGAGGCCTATAAATTCACTACCCTAACTTGAAAAACAGACCGATCATCTACCTATCATGAAGAAGAGATTTTTTTTGGAATTTCGGACTAATGTTAGAGAGGATTACTCAGATCAACTAATTTTGTGACAGAACATATTCTGTTAGGTATAATACTGGATAAATTATAAAGATATCATGTTCCATGTATAAAGCCTATTGTGAGATCATTTAAAGATAACATGGGAGAGTTTTGAAAAAATATGCGTAGAACATCACGTATGTTTTCTAGATCACGCGAGACATAAAATAAACTAACACTCATTAAATCCAAGGAATTCACAATAAAATGGATATAATGAAGTCAAAAATAAAAATAATTAAATAATAAAAAGTTCACTGGCCCTCATAGTGTTTGAGTGATCCATCCAAGACACAAGAAAACACAAGGCAGTATCATCCAGATCTGAGGATGGTCATTCAGAATGTTATTTCAGACACATGAAACCGATTAGAAATTTTAGAGAAAGTCACACTGACCCCAAAGGTGTACGAATTTAGTATTTTGAATCCCTCTGGGATTATCGACCAAGCCTTGAAATGTCATCCAAATACATTGCATGAATCATACAATTATGCCAGGTCATATCAGCCATGTCTCACAATCACATCTAGGCTTGGTGACTAGATCATGAAATTCCCTCTGGGGATGTCATCCAAGACTGTCAAAACACACAAGAATTGTTGGTAAGGTCTCACGATACCCTCTGAGAGTTCCAAATAATATATGAAACACCTTATAAGACATGATATATTGGCTTTCACGAAACCCTCCATATATTTCAACCATGTCTTGCGAATGAAACCCTAGAAAGTTGGATACATCATGCAACACCCTAAAGACATGTCATCTAGGTTATGTGATGGATTTTAGAGAAAACCATCTAGATATTGTAAGGTATTTTGGACAATTCATCCTTGATCATGCAACAACCATAATATATGCCACCTGGGTAACACAAGTTCATATAGAAAGACCAACCAGATCATGTATTTATCTTTGGATATTCCAGAATGATAATCTCCTACATATCAGGAAAAGAGGAAAATCAGTGCATGATAGTTAGGAAAGATTTTAGGATCCAAAATGTCATCCTCAGTGTGTAAGACCTGACAAAGGAAACTATGATGACTCTGATTCCTTCTATAACCAGGATATATAAGACACTTCTAGACTTTTGAGATCCATAGTACATACTTATGGAGATCATAGTATATACGTCCCATATTAAAAAGATATGAATATGATTATTTTCCATCCCTTGTTTCTCATAACTAGCATAGATCAAATGGGATTAGGTAGGGGAAATAATCATGTCATTCACATCATGAGTCTCCTCAATCTAGGGAATCCTAATTATGCAAGCACCAATGAGTGGAAAGGAATACCCATCTCTACACAGGGTCATCTACCTTAGGGCCATTCCAAAAAGTGAGATTAAACTAGGAGAACATTTATTCCTATAATAATCAGGACACATTGGAACCTCCTTAACACTCGGGATCAAATAAACATCCATTTTTGTGCTAGTCCCAAGAGAGAGATTGAACTTTGAGAACTCTAATTACTATAATAATAATGATACATAGGGTGCCTCTCTATGTACCAAGATCACATAAAAATACATTTCAATATAAGACATTTTATTATCCCATTTCAACCAATAGTAACCAACCAATCCCATGGGCATATCACTCTACCTCATCTATCACCATACCGAGGAATCAGCTAAACCTTAATGAATCTGATTCCTACCACAACTAGAAAACATAGGACATCTCCTTGAGGAATGATCTCTATAATAAATCATTTTAGGCCACTACTAGAAAATAATTCCCACATCATGAGAAATTAAAAAATGATCATTTTCCACCCCTTATTTGTCATATCGAGCATAGATCACATGGGATTAGGGAGCTATAATAATTATAGCATCTACACCATAAGTCTCATTAATTAATAGGGAAACCTTAGTGTATAATATCTGATCAAATGAAATATGTCATCTTTGATTCTCTCTATAAATAGGCTATGTTGGATGTCACTCTAGAACATGAGCTTGAGGACCTGGTTCCCTAGAGAACTTATATGTGTTCTTTCCACATGATGTTAAACTAAATGGGTCCAAAAAACTATGTGTGGTTCTGATTCATGGAATAACCTATATATGTAAGACACATCATAATGGATCAATCCCATCCTTATAATTTTTACAACCTACATGGGTGGAAACAAATTCTGAATCTCTTGGTTATACGGATTCATCACACAAGAGACCCTCCACTGTTGGAAAATAATAGAGTACCTCAGATACATACAGATAGATTCATTAAAGAGACCCGTGTATTTCACGCTCGAATGAGAATTATACGACGATTATTTTTTAGGGTAACAGTTCCCATATCAGGATTAGGAAGAGATTATCAAACATATCTCATATCTATAAGAGAGTATTAGATTAGGAAAAAATTCCACCTGCCCCCCAAAGGGAACGATGTGCCCAACCTCCCTTGCTGTCATCAAATGTGAGTTTCTAAGAGTCATCGGGCCTAAAAACCTAGATTAACAATAGGCTTTGGAAAGTATGTATATACCTAGATAAAATTCAGGAACCATTGGGGGATTATAGTGTATATTGGAAAAATGTAAAAACTAATGCAATTGATTGAACAAGGCTTTACACCCACGTAATGAATCAAACCCCTAGGAGCAATCTCATTCCACATCCCCCAAAATATCGAAGAAACAAAAATGGTGAACCCAATTTGAATATCTATTATAAAAAAATTAATAGGTTATCATCCATCAATCCATTTTATTCTGAATATATGAAAAAAAATGGTGAACCTGATGTAAACCACTCTAATGGAAAAATTATTGGGTTGTAATCCTTCGATCCATTTTGTTTTCACCCCATATGCAATGAAAATTGACATGCCCAATGTGACTATATCAAATGATATGATGATTGAATAATCATGTGTCATGCCACTTTTTTTCATGCCCTATAGAAACAAATAAGTATGACTAGTATGATCCTATCGATGTTCCTCTATAACTAGGGTCCTCACAGAATAAGTCCATCCTCGCATTGTTAATTCCAAGTTAGATGAATGTTCAAATAAGGAATAGTAGAGCAATTATGTTAACCATGCATATCTGATTGAGAATATTATGACTATGATATTCCAATAATTAACAAGATTTATTTTTCATTATCACAACTGCAGATACTTCTCTCAACAACTAGATTTGAGATAATGTCTTCATCATCTAGTGCTTAGTCAGTTAAATCATCTACAGCCGCCAACCCATTCGGTCGCAAAGTGATCTCACCTTCCCAAAAACATCATCTTCATGTGGATAAAGTGATGGAAAGAGAGAACCGCTAATTATTTATGATCCTGACAATGCAAGCTACCCATGATGTTCTCTATGCATGGAAAATAGTGAGTTTGCATTGCCTAGGAATGCATACTGCTTAGCCAACATCTTTTTTCACTACAACCAACAAATTTGGGAGATTATCCATAGAGAGTGAAAAATTTCACTATCAATCTCATATGAAGGTGGAAAAGGAAGCCAAAAATGTATTCCTTTAGATTCATGTGCCGTTGAGGAGGGAAAAATTTACCACCGTCACCAACATCATCCCACCAGTACTGACAGGTCTCATGCTAAGGGTACCTCCTGACTAGATTCCTTATTTGATTTCCGTGAATGCTAAACAAGGAAGGCTCATTATAGGTAGAATAAATTAAATACCTAGGAGAAGGCTCATATCCACACTCCTAATGATGATTCATGCTAGCATATTCTGGCAGGAACTAGCGAACAAACTCATATTACTTCTCACTCGGATCAAGTATATGGAAATATTCCCACTACAGGAATGGGGGAGGAACATATCTATACCCCATGCATGAATTCCATTGGAATATTATTTTTTCACAAGGAGGGAAGAATTACGCACATATACCCACTTCAATAAAAGAAATATGTAAGTGTTTAATGGATAAAAAATGTGTATACTTATATCCCAGTAGACACTTTCATAAAATACCAATATATTTTAGCAACAGTTGAAGAAATCTACTATCATATTTTGACACTATTATTGATAAAGGTATATGTGCATACTCATATCACTATATCCAGGGAAACTAAATAATATGATCATTCTGAACAAGTGGTTCTACTAGAGAAAGTGAACATTATTTCTCCCGTCGAAGATGATTGTCGATGTTTTTGATAAAGGATGAGGGGTCTGACAATGATTGTACTACCGTTCCAAAAATGGATCACCCAGTGAGAGAACCATTTTCCTCTCTATATTGGCACATTCCATTAAAAAAGGTTTTGGATTCATATCAAAAGGCACATGATCAATCTCATATCACTGTTCTAGTCATGTCTCACCATGTGAGATTAGAACATGCCTTGGGATAGGCTCATATTCTTATAAAAGAAGCTTAGAGACATACTTAAAAGGCCTACGATCACACATATATCCCCGTTTTGGATGAGGATGACCATGTGAGAATGTCACAGGGATCGAGACATGATCATATTCTAATCAGTGAATCTAAATAGAATATTATCTTAAGTCTGATAATCTAGATTCATATTCGCACATCCACTGATGAACAACTACATCAACATCATTCCAAGGAAATACAAAAGGAGGATCATATTCTTTCACCCGTTTTGGTGTTCCATCCGAATATTCTGGTAGGGAATGGATATTCAGGCCAAGATCATATTCCTATTCTGAATGGGGCACACAAAGTGAGAGAGGCACATGGCTCATGGTAGGCTCATACACATTCTAGGAAAGAACATTGGTATATATTAAAGGCTACGGATCAGGATCATACTCTCATCTTGACTGATGCTCACCAATTGAGAATGGAACAGGTCTATGGATGGTCTCATATTACTATCAATAAGAATAAATATCCATGGAATATTCTATTAGCTTCTCAATAGTGGGAACATAAAAATTCAACATCAGATAGTTTTATTCAAGTTCTTCTGACCATCATACATCAGGCTCAAATCCCGGTACAATTTTGAAAGCCTGATCAACATATTCTGACCATGACATAGAACATGGGACATATTCATAATATGATAAATATGAGTTTCCTTGAGGTTACTCGAGATATATTATCAACAACATGATTGTTCGTCGAATCTTTCTTTGAAGCAGAATTAGAATATATTTATTACAATGACTTTCCTCCCTATAGTAGTGTAGAGATGTATCGCATGTACTATACTCCTGACATCCAACATTGTCAATCCCCACCCACATAGGGATATCTCCCATTTATAAGTATATAATCCTCTTTCCTAGACACCTCTATATAGAGAGGTGTACCAAACATCAATACCTTGGTATAGATTGGTGCTCAGAACATCAAGTTCAACTGTTTATGATTCCACATCAATTTCAAGTAACACTCAACTACCATTAGATGGTGACACTCATAGCAATATTCTATGATCTAACTAGGCGGTCACCCGTATTTATGATGAGGAGGAGTCTGATGTTGATATATAGAGAGAGTTAGCTGGAAACAACCCCCCATTATTTTCTGGCTCCTAGCTACTGATGACTATGTGATTACAGATAAGATAGAAAAGAAGTTCATGCCTCATATAACCCATAATATGTGGGAAAAAAACATTTTATGAAGGTTCTACATCTCCCTTATCTAGAATACGAATGTCACCATTAGAAAATAAATATAATATATTTTCATTTAGACCTAGATTCTATCTCCATGTCATGGGATCCAAAAATGAAAAATAAAAGAGAAAATATGAAAGATGTTTACCACCATTTCATCATGACACATCAGTTACTGATCTTCTAATCCAATTCATCCATTTTTATTTTAGGATGGGGATATTATGAATCATTGTACTTTTTTAAACCCTTGGAACTAATGAACACCTCATATTTGGAATCGTGTAATGTTATATCCTCAGGCGAAATAATGGGACCAGATAATGCTCTGGTTAGTTAGTCACTACAATGAAATTCCCCTTCTTAAATTGTGTATAGAAATTATGAATGGAGAGAGATTATATCCAATAATATTCCAAAATTTTCCCTTAAAACAAATGAGAATGAATTTCAAACATAGAGACTGAAGTTGCGATCACCGATAAAAATTCCCATGAAGAATGTTTCTCCTCCGGTGTTTCCATCACACCTAGATCTTACATGAGAACAAATGTGCTACATCAAATGGGTCATAGTAGCATCTTTCATAAAGGACATAAAGTAAAGGACATAGCCCCATGGTTCAGGGGAATAACTTCAACCACCTCCACCCCTCGGATTTTCAATTCCAAAGAGGATTTAGAACATATCCCTTGCAGCTGTAACCGAACCACAACCCTATGGTTTGGGGGAATTTATATTTCAGTCACTATCTATATGTTCCTCATCCCTTGAGAGGGTCTTGGGAGGATCAATATAGATTCTATATCATCACCACCCCACTAGGATATAGGAAATTGTATCTGTGTGTACATCCTTGGAATCATCATGTCCCTGACTCGAATGATTGGATCCTCAACAACTGGACCAATTCATGACAATTGCGGCCCAGATGACCCCACCACATAGAGCTTGGGGAATTTTCATCATCATTACCACTGATATAATCCATATACTCTATGTTGGTAAGAAAAAACTATGTGTCCCATTGATCCCTCCCACAGTGATACAAACCTCTAATGGTCAGAGCTCATATGAAAACCAGAACTAGAAAATATCTTAGAGTGGTTGTTCAAAGGCCCAAATGGGAGGAATGTACAACAAATGCGATCATACCCCCCATGGCCGCAATCCAAAATTACCTAATTTGTCCAAGGGTTCAAATAAAAACCCTAATGAACATAGCATAGAATCATCTTGTTGCATTGAAAGAAATGGAACAACCACCATTGCCTAAGATGACTATATGAATTTCATCACTTTCAGCATGGACAACATTGGTCATGTAGAAAATGTAATGGGTTTCTACACAGAAAACGTACCCCTAGAAGAGGGTGATTTGGATGCCCCAACCAAGGCTGCATGAACCTGGAACTAAAGAAGGATCCAAAATCTAGAACCTACTAACAATAAGGTGAAACCTCTCTAGAGGAACCCTCTAAAAGAAAAAGAGAAATGTGGAAATACACCCTGATAACTATCCAGAACAGTTTATTTTCCATCCACATAGGAAAAACTATCACTGTATGATAGTGAAATAAAAACTATTTGGAA
Source organism: Viscum album (assembly GCA_963277665.1). NCBI lineage: Eukaryota > Viridiplantae > Streptophyta > Magnoliopsida > Santalales > Viscaceae > Viscum > Viscum album. The sequence goes on along the minus strand of OY728130.1, from coordinate 1,391,004,139 downwards.
AATTAATTAGGAGAAAATCATGGGAAATATTCCCACTGGGTATCATCTTCAAGAAGAGAAAAATATTTTCCCTCTCAAAGCCGATCTGCCAGTAATATCTATGTCTAAGCATCAAACCGACTCTAGATCTAGGAAGTCATTCTATATAAATGAGGATGTTGAAAATGATAGTGACTTCCCTCTATTGTGGTGAAAACCTCTCCTTCACAAGGTAAATTATCCAATCATAAGTGGAATCAAGAATTAGTGGGAGATGAAGGTGGGACCTCGTCATCAGCCCCTCCCACTCCTTGTAGATGGTATAGGGCTAGAAAATAGTGACCCATGAGTTATATAATGTAATTGAGTCTATATATACTCAAATGGGAGCCATAGAAAGTTGAATGACACTTGTGTAGACAAAGAGGTATCCATATACCGACTGGGAGGATGATACTCTTCCTCCACCCAACATTGGAAATCCAACCTTCTATACCTATGATGGTGTAGGAGAACCTGAAGAAAGTCTCACACACATCGCATCCCGATGCAGACCGATTATGGGCCCTCAAGAACAATAGAAGTAATCAATGTTGATGTGTTTGAAACAGACTCTGACAAGGCCAACTATTTTTGATATAGTAACCTCCCAGTAGGATCCATTGTGGGATGGGAAGACCATAGTCATTATTTCCTTGATCAATTGAGCTCCATGTTAAGGGTAATAATAATAATCGATTAGGTGAAATAAAAACAATGAAATAATGAGATGGTGTATGACTTTATTGCATGGTGGAACGACTTAACCTATTATATGAGAATCCCTCTATAATAGTAGAATATTTTTGGACCTTTTTGCTAAAAATCACAATGATTAGTTCTAGATACCTCTAAAACCCACAAATTATTTTGGTGGGTTCCATGCATTAATTGAAATAAAACAACATCCTAAGTATTATATTTAATGAACCCGGTCCAAAACATAATTATTCCCACATCGTAAGGGAAAAGGCTAGGTAGATCAGAATATGATGATATTACTCTCAAGCCAACAACTGTTTCCATCCATGAAACATGGAAGGCACTGAACCACCCATCACCTCTTATCATGTGGTGACAACCACAAAATATCCCTCGAATAGAGGAAGATAGAAATAAAAGTCTCCACAGATTTTAGGAATAAGTGAAAAATTATACTCTTTCATAATTGAAAAAGTCCCTGATTATTTGTTGGTACACATGGAAAATAAGCAACTCAAGCTTCTACAACATAGTAATCATGTTGAGAAAAACCTCACCGACCATCCCAAATACTTCCCATACCATTGAAGGCTTGGTCAAAAATTACAAGACTACTTCATCTTCAAATATGTCCTTCAAGGCATGGTCAATTATGCATTTGTGTTGTTACACAACTCCCCAGAATAAGTGGCATGCATAAAAATCATCTGGTCAAAAGAATAAGATGTATTAAAGAATATTCAGTCTAGGAGTGTGAATTTTTTTGTAAATTAGATGAATAAAAAATAGTTGATCGAGCCCATGTAAATCTGAAATCATTATTGTGAAGACCTGTAATATCTTCAGCAAATATTAAGGAGAAATCAGAAGTGTCTCCCCAAGGAGGGTGTGACCATCGATTGTTGGAAGAAGTAATCATATTCTTCTCTAATAAAAGCCTTAAATATTATAGATTTATTCCTTGTAACATCTTTAGTATGGACACCACCCCCCAAACAGAATCCTCATTGTATGGAGAGACCATCTTTGGTTCCTTCAATAAGATACACTCGAACGACCCCTTCTACGATGATGAAACTTCCCCAGGATACAAGTTCCCAATATATATTAGGGGAATGAGAGGCCACATGCACCAAAATCAAGAATACGGGCACAATACAGATGTGTTTAGAACTAATATTCAGATCATATCCCCTTGTATGACATATATGCAGCTGATACTCGATGAAAAGTGCTCCAACATGCCTAACAGAAGTAGTGAGGTGCCCAGATCCCTATAGATGTTTCCAGAATCAGATGGTATTACATTAGCACCTAAAAGGAGTTCATTCTGATCAACCAATGAAACAAGGAAGGTAAGGATGAACTGCACCATTAGATAATGATATTCCATCAAGTTTTTCATAATCTCTATTCCTTTCCTCCTCAAATTCCTCGGCACCTGAACCATGTGCCTAGGAGAATCCCTATATTAGGAAGCTTCGACCCTAGTAAAAAAAGTATGATGTTCTGAAATAACAGTCTATTGTCCCAACCAAGACATCAATACTACATGTGCTCTATCATTCAAAAGAATATAGGGAAGAACTTTTTGAAGCCCTCAAAATTAAATATGAATAAGAGATATAATTCACTATAGCTGTGGTCTATTTTTTGGAGACTATATTCTCAGAATTTTAATTTTTTATGTTGCTCAGGGATCAGGACCATGAAGAGGCCATCCTAGGTCACATGCGACCCCTATATTTCTAAGGAAGACTCAATAATGTCCATGTTCAAAGGGATCTGATTGATTCAACATTATACATAGAAAAAAAATACATAATACAATTTGCAATTCAGGATGTTCATCAATAACATGTAATTACAATTCTGGAGAATTATTCCTATTTTACAAGAACTCCATTACCTATAATCAAGAAAACCGATGATGAAAATAATGTAAATAAACACTCCAAAATGACATTATTCAATATTATAACCTGTTAGAAAGAACATAAATAAACTTAATGAATCTATAATAAATCTAATAAGTGTATAAATGGTTATGAATTAATTAATTAATGGGTTTTTTCAAATTATAAATCACATTATGGTCATGTGAAGAACTCATTCAGACATAAGGTAACTAGTGAATAAATGGTTTCACATCAGGTTTTTATGATTTTCACATCTATATTTAGTGGATGTTATTGTTGGGGGCATAGTAAATAAAAATGTCACATCGGTTAATTAAAAATGAAGTTAAAAATAATATATTCAATTGGTTTTTGATGTAGTATATTGGAAAAATTATGTGATAAGCCATTTATCATGTCGGTTATTTAAAATATATGACGTGAATAAAATTTCATAATTTTTTATAGTGGTTATTGGATAACATATTTGAAGAAAATTATCTATTCTTCATCACGTTGGTTATTTTAAATAAATGACATGATAAATTATTTTTCTTGTCAGTTATTGAATAACTAAAGTGAAAACAGTGAATAATTTATTTTCACATTAGTTATCCAATAACCGACCTGAAAAACATACACAACATATGTCCCATCAATTATTTAAAATAATTGATGTTGTAAATGGTTTCACATAGATTATTGGATAACTGATGAGAAAACAATGTGTAATTTGTTTTCCCCATTAGTTATCTAATCACTGATGTGAATTTTTTTAGAAAAATACATTCATTAAGCATCCAAAAGAACAACATCCAGAAAATTGCAGAAAAGGATATAGAAAAGGAAGTAGAAAACCCAAAAAAAGACACATATGATTGAAATTTCAAATTAAATAAAAACCAATAAAACATGAAAAAATTATTTTCCCATTCAATTTGTAAATGATTCAACTACTCTACAGTATATGACAATTAATCATAAAAAATATACAAATATAATAGACAAATAACATAACTTGAATGTTCAATAAAAAATATTAAATATTTTGGAATGCTTTATAAGGAAATATAACCTTATGAATCTTTTTAACTGTCCTGGTTGAAATTATTTCATACGTGAATATAAAAATATAATATCAAAATTAAGTTTCACCTTGTTTTTTATGAAACTATTTCAAATAGATTTTAATTCAAAATAATGTTTTTAATTAATTAATCCATAATGTATTAATTATAAATGAAAATTTACTTTAGATTTTACAAATTTGATCTTGGTGCGCTACTTATTTTTCATCTCTTTGAAGAAATTCTATGCCCTAATTGAACTGAATATGAATATAATAAATTTTATTTACTATAATTAAACAATTATTAAAATAATAAATCATAAATGTTCAATAAATTCTTAAAATTTTCTCTCACTTTATTATAGACAGATCATAGACAATATAATGTTTTCTTTCTTGGAAAAAAAATACCCAACATTCAATGACCAATAATATAAAAGAAAATTTAACATGATATTTTAATATTTTAAGTGATATATAACACATTTTGAGAAAAAAATATTTCATAACTTGTCATGACCCGTCCCTCAGGGCCCATGTCGTGACTACCCCAAGCCCGTCTTCCATAGACCAGGGGCTGGCGACTAGCGCCAAATGCGTAAATCCCTAAATTGGGAAGGAATTAACTTTATAAAAAGTAAACACACAAAACAGAGTATGAGATGGAAGAAAAACACTATGTAAAACCGTATACAGAAGAGTGCTGAAAGTAAAAGGGGCCAAAAATAAAAGCCCAACTATAAATTATAAGGGAACTAAAGAAAAGTAAAACATCTGCTGGATCTTCCTTCAGAAAATACTACCTGAAAGGTAGGTACAGATAGCCTCTACAGCGCTCCATGTCCATCTGTCTCCCCCATGTACCGTCACGCTGTGTGGTCCACCTCCAGGTACATTCTAGTCCTGGTAAACTCAGTCTTGGTCAGCGCTGCCTGTCGTTTGCAACCAACACAATGAGGTGCGAGCATAGCTCGTGCATGGGTGATTATAACTCTACTTAGTAGGGACCTCAAGACCACCAAGGTCTCTCAGAATCCACCAAGGGAAAACCACCGAGTATGAAATCAATAGATAGCCATTACATAGGTATATGCCCATACATATACCCTAGTTATCAAGTAACCAATCTCAAACATGAGGAAAACTCAGAAGTCACTGAGTCAGCTCACACAGGTATACAACATTTATAGAGAGATAGAGATGATCAAATGTTGTCACTAAATCATCTAAGCTGTCAGACCCACACAGGATCTAGGACCAATAGTTAGAACTATCGGACCCACACATGATCTAGGAACAGTAGTCAGTGCTGTCGGACCCACACATGATCCAGGACCAGCTGTTAGAAATGTCATACCCACATAGGATCCAGGAAGAGTAGTCAATGCTGTCAGACCCACACAGGCTCCAGGACACGCAGTTAGAACTGCCAGACCCACATAGGATCCAGGAACAGTAATCAGTGCTATCAGACCCACATAGGATTAAGGACCAATAGTTAGAACTATCAGACCCACACAGGATCCAGGAATAGTAATCAGTGATGTTAGACCCACACATGATCCAGGATTAGTGGTTAGAGCACAGTCAGCCACAGGGTTCTTCACGAAGCATGCTTTACTCTAGGAGGGTCCTCTCCTCAAACCATGTGTCGATACATCAACTACCATGAACTCCCAAGAAGATGTAACCCAAAGGTCCTCCACGTCATAGGGGTCTAAATGCAACAGACGACGCGTCGATCAGATGCCCGATCTGTGAGTAATTAGCCTTTTAGTTCCGGGGGCCCGGTTGGATTCGTGTACGATCTGAACTGACCGTATCTCAAATATACCCTGAAATCCAGTGGGGTATTCTCAAAGGGACCATAACGTTCCAAGAATACCATCGTCGCTGACGGTTCATCAAACGGACATCCTGTGCCAAAGATATGGTCAACGAAAGTGAAGGGTCGGTAGTGGGCCTGGGTCCGGTCCGGCCCGATCGGACTGACTCGACCCAACCAAGGCTGGGCCGACCCGGTCAGACCCGCTGGGTATGACTCGGCCTGTTGGGTAGGTCAGCTTGCTTGGTTTGGCCCAGTCCTCTAGGCCCGGCCGAGTGGACTGCAGGGGCTGTTCGGTCCCGAGGTCGCCACGTAGGTGGCTGGACCCGAAGGCCGGGGCCGGTTCGGCCAGCGCCACAATGGTGAGTGTCAGGCGACTCGTCTCGGAAGTTCAATCCGGTTCGGCCAGCGACGCCACGAGGGATGTCACGGACCAGCTCGGGAGACCGGCGCGACTCAGTCGGTTCGGCCGGAATCCGGGGTGCAGCCTGGGTAGGCTGGCGAGGCGGCCAAGCAAGGCGGGTGGCAGCCTGGGCTGGCCAGCAGGTGGCCAAGAAAGCACCGGGCAGGACGCGAGCAGGCCAGCGGGGTGCGGGCAGGCTTGTGGGGTGCGGGCAGGCCGTCAGGGTGCGTGGGTAGGCCAGTGGTGCGCGCAGAAGCCCGCGGGCAGGCTGGTGGGGCACGGACAGGCAGTCCAGTGGCCAGGACGTGGCCGGGCTGGCCGGTTCACTGCATTTCGAGCTGGCGTGGGCCAGCTGTGTTCTGCCGGGAGCCCCGGTGCGCTGCGGGGGTGGCAAGATTCGTAGAGGCCACGAGCAACAAGACCTTTGTCATTGCTTCCTTCATCGTTTCGTCACCTCATCGCCATGATTAGGATCATCTCAAACAAGAACGACGGAGGGGTCGAGCCATGTTAGATTGACCCGCGCCCTTCGCGTTTAGAGAGATCAAGAGGATTGAAAGTATGAAGCACAACAACCCTCATTATTCATTTCGAGAGGAAGGAAGAACTTGGGAAAAGATCATACTTAGATAAAATTAAACCTATACCTTTGATTTTTGATCCACGATGTTTGAAGGAGTCACAGAAAGTAGACAAAGAAGGTTGTCATTCGTCACGTCCGCCAAGTACTTCCAAAATCGAGCTACGTCGGCTCATTGATGAAGATGCTGAAATCGGTCGTCGAAGACATCTCACGATGGTTGAAGCTCTGAGGAAGAAGTTGAATAAGGTCTTTGCCGGCATTCTTCTTTGGAAGAATGCATTCTTCGTTCTTCATTAAAAGAGGAGGTTCTTCATTGGAGAACTCCTTTTCTCCCAAGATCTTCTCAAAAAATGAATAGATGTGCCAACCCAAAAATAATAAGAGATTGTGATATCTTATTATTTCATTGGATCAATATTCAAAAAAAAATTAAATTAAATGGCTCCACCTAATTAATGTGAAGGTTCAAGCATAATAAATTATGCGTTGGCCCAATTAATTAAAGGGGATGTGGTGGAACCATAAATGGTAGAGGATGTCAAGGGACTTCCCCTCATTAAATAGGGGAGTTGAGAGGTTTTCCAATCATCCCATTAATTGGGGAGTTTAGTCTCGTGTGGTCCACACGTCATAACCTCTCGTGGGAGGTTATGTTCTGGGGGGGCCCACTACTATAACCTCTCAAGGGAGGTTAAGGTGTGGTGGCCCCACCTCCAACATTCATGAGGAGGTTTTAACCACCCAAAACTCACATGGAGTCTCAAATTAAATAACGTGAAGCTCACATTATTTTATTACATTCCACAAAAACCCAAAAACTATTTTCTAATCTCGACTCACTGCCGTCGAAGTGAATGTATCCTTAAGAGAATATTGGCACTGAAAGATCAAAGGTGGAATTGGATTTCAATTTTGAGCACCGGCTTAAAAGTTATAAAAACTCGCTCATACGTTTACTGAACGTACCAGAACAAAACTTTATAAATTGATTCCGGGCACACCGAGGCTCAGAATCAAGCACCGTAAATTTTCACAGACTTGTATAATTACCGTGTATTTAAGAAAAAAATTTCCATGGAAGTTTTGGGTTTTTACATTCTCTTCTCCTCAGGGATTTATGTCCCCATAAGCTACAACCCGAACTAAGGGAACAAATGGGGGTACTGAGCATGCATCTAAGCCTCCCACTCCCATGTGCTCTCCTGGAGGTTCCAATGATACCAAAGAATGTGCACCAGAGGTATCGTCTTTCCACATAGTACCCACTCCTGTTGATCCTCAATCTCCACCGGAACCTCTGTGATTGTCGACTTATCGTTGAAATCTATCTCTCCATGGTCGACGATGTGGGACGGGTCATGCACGTATCTCCTCTGTTGGGATACGTGGAAGTCTTCGTGCACCTGGTGTAACTGAGGTGGATGATATGGGTAGTATGAAACCTCGAAAACTAATTTGAGGACACAAAAAGGTCGAATGAATCTCAGAGATAACTTTCCGCCTCGACCAAATCTCCATAGACCTCGTCATGGTGAGACTCGTAGGAAGAAGTAGCCGCCATCCTCGAACTCCAGAGGCCTCCATCTCCTATCAGTATATGACTTCTTTCCTACTCTGTGTAGTCTTCATCCACTCTTGGATGATCTGCACTTTCTCTATGGTAGCTCATACCATCTCTGGTCCCACTAGTGCTGACTCACCTAGGTCAGTCCAACACAAGGGTGATCTGCAAGGTCGGCCATATAACGCCTCAAAAGGTGCCATCCCTATGGTGGAGTGATATCTGTTTTTGTATGAAAAACCCACCAAGGTAAAATGATCCTCCCAGCTACGACCGAAGTCGAGGACACAAGCAAGTAGCATATCCTCAAGGGTCTGAATGGTCCACTCAGTTTGACCATCAATCTGAGGATGGAAGGCGATGCTGAAGTGAAGCTATGTCTCGAAAGCCTCCTGTAACCCCTTCCGAAGCCAGGAAGTAAATCATGAGTCATGATTGAAGACATTCGTCGAAGGAATACCATGTAAATGCACAATCTCTTATACAAAGAGGAGTCCTAAGATCTCTACTGATCTCTGCTCACTGATCGGTAAAAAGTGGGTTGACTTGGTGAATCGGTCAACGATCGCCCAAATTGAATCATGAATCTTGGATGTACGTGGATGCCCCGTCACGAAATCCATGGATATCCCATCCCACTTCCACTGTGGAACCTGTAAAGGTTGTACCAAGCCTAATTATACCTGATGCTCTGCCTTCACTTGCTGATAAGTGAGGCATCAAGAAACAAACTCTGCAACTGCTTTCATTATACCATGCCACCAATGCTATCATCGGAGGTCCTGATACATCTTTTCCACTCCTGGATGTACCACTAGAGGGGATATGTGGAACTCCCTCAACACTTCCTCTTGAATTGACATTGGCACTATAGTACGTCCTATGAAGAGGATGACATGCACCCCACCTTCAGAAAATTCGTTAGGTGCCTGCCTTGTGGATATCTGAGCACGTTGTATCTCGTAGTCAGCGTCTCCATGCTGTGCTTCCCTGACTTGATAAATGAGTGGGGGAGTGACCGTGAGAGATTGAAGAAAAACTTCTCCATCTCCATCCACAGAGGATATCTGTAATGTAGCCACCTGCTCTGTCACCTCTCCTAGCGGTTGTATACCTTATCTCCTGCTGATCACATCCGCAACAACCTTCCACTTCCCATAAGTAGAGACTATTTCGAAGTCATAGTCTTGGAAGAACTCTAGACCTCAATGCTATCTCAGGTTCCGGTTCTTCTTTGATAAAATATACCTGAGACTCTTGTAGTCAGAGTACATGGTAAAACATTCACCCATCAGATAGTTTCACCAATTATTCAAGGCGAAGACCACTGATGCTAACTCAAGGTCTTGGGTAGCATAATACTTATTGTGCTTTATCAGCTGCCGAGAACCATATGCGATCACTACTCGATCCTGCATCAGGAAGCACCCGAGTCTTGTCCCTGATGCGTCATAGTAGACTACGTACCCTACGCCTTCCTATGGAAGCCTCAAGATGCGGGCACTAATCAGCCTCTGCCTCATCTTTTGAATGATCTTCTGGAATATCTCCAACCACATGAAGGGTTTCCCCTTCTTCGTCATGGCTGATAGGGGTGATATAACTCTGGAGAAGTCTGGAACGAATCTTCAAAAATAACCATCCAATCCTAGGAAACTTCGTACCTCCGTCACACTCTTGGGAAGCTCCAAAGAATGAAAAAACACAATCTTCACTGGATCCACTAAAACTCCAGCCTCCGAGATGACATGTCCTAGAAAGTGAACCTCTCAGATCCAGAACTGGAACTTCAAGAGCTTACCGTAAAGCTGGTGCTCTTGAAGTGTGTCTACTAATACGTGTAAGTGGTAGGAATGCTCCTCCTCAGTAGTCAAGTAGACAAGAATGTCGTCGATAAAGACAATGACGAAGTGATCAAGGTATGGCTGGATGATCATGTTCATGAGTCCCATGAACACTGCTGGAGCATTGGATATGCCGAATGGCATAACAAAGAACTCACAGTGGTCGTACTGACATCTGAAGGCCGTCTTCTGCACATCCTCATCTCAAACTCAGAGCTGGTGATAACCTAATCTGAGGTCTATCTTAGAGAACCATCGAGCTCCCTTTAGCTGATCAAATAGGTCATCAATCCTCAAGAGTGGGTACTTGTTCTTCACGGTCACCTTATCCCGGAGACGGTAGTCAACACAAAGCCTCAGGCTCCAATCCGCCTTCTTGGCGAACAGAATCAGGTCTGCCCAGGGAGAAACACTAGGCCAGATGAATCCCTTCCCCTGAAAGTCCCCTAGCGGTACCTGCATCTCACGTAGCTCTGCAGTTTCCATCCAATATGCTGGTGAAGATATCAGTGTTGTCTCGGGGTATAGGTCAATGTAGAAGTCCACATCTATGTGAGGAGGTAGACCTGGGGCATCATCAGGAAATACATCTACATACTGGTCCACTACTACATGATAATCCGGTATCTCCACATCCATCGATTTGAGGGTAAGGATAGACAACTGATGAGTGATCGGTTGCACCCTCCTCTGGGTAAGTCCATCCTGTGCTGCAAATGCTCCCTTTTCACCGCTAAAGGTGAACCTCGTCCCATCCGTGCAGACACACCACACATTATGCCTAATATAGTCGATATGATCATGGACTGTAGAAAACCAGTCCATACCGAAGATTACATCGTAAGGCCTCGACGCCACTACGAGGAGATCCCAGCCGAAGTGCTGGACTCCTAGAGTAAACTCACATTGCTGACACCGGTGCATAATCATCGGGTCGACTTTCGTAAGATTCTCTAGCCATAAGGATCGAGCCAACGGCTCCATCAGAATCTCCAAGCTCCGAATGAGGGTAGTGGAAATGAAAGAGTGACTGGAACATGTGTCTATAAGTACTATAGCTAAGGTGGATTAGACACATATCATACCTCAAATCATCTTCAGAGCGCCATTGTCCTTTGCTTCAGCTGCCTAAAGTTGATCTCTCTCCTATCCACCTGCTCCATGTGGTTGGGGTGGACCTCTTGGTGGTGGTGGTGGTAACACCTAGAATCATTTTCCATCACCAGAAGCACGACCAGATCCTCTACCATGTCCTCATGCTCCCTGCGGTCCACCTCGATCGAATATATGTCTCTTCCTGGGCGGTCCTTCGACCATATGCTGATCATCAGTACGGCAGGTTATATAGTCTCGAGCCATGTGACCCTGCCTGCCTCAAGAGTAACATGGCCCACACCTAGCATGACTGGCTCTATCTTTTGTTCCCCGCACAACTGAACTTGTATCATGAGGTCATCCACCGGATGGCCTGGTCCGCTTGGACCTCTGAGACATCTCTCTACTACCAGCTACATAAGACTCTGCTGCAAGTCGACTAGTGATGGGCCTCGCTGCTAGTGACTACTCAGAAAGGAAACTATCCACTATGAGGGCTCTCTATAACACCCCCGCCTGTGTCGAGATGCTGAGTGATATCATAGACACTCTGATCTCCAGTCTGAACCCCTGATCGAAGGCCCGAGACCTGAAGAAAGGGTCCCTCACCATATCAGGGGAGTAGCATGAGAGGTTAGTGAACCTTGTTGAGTATTGTGCCACTGTCATGCTGTCCTACTACAGATGAAGTATCTCTTGTATCTGCACTGCATGTAGGGTGGATGGGACAAACTCTGCCCGAAACAGGCTCTCGAAGTCTTCCCAGAGTGGTGTCGCCTTGTCATACACTTGGAGCATCAGGCTCCACCATCTGCCTCATACTTCCAGTATAAAGCTACCTGGACGAATCACCATGAAGTCTTCTGGTGTCCCTACCTATCTGAAGACACTCACCACAACCTCGAGCCAATATTCAACAACCTTCAGGTCCGTATCTCTCATGTACTGGGGTGGCCTCTGGTGTTGGACCTCGTGCAACTCGATCAAGTGGTGTGCATCGTCTGCAACTGAGGCTGGTGGCATCAGTGGACCAATGGGAAGTGGTACCGCTGGTGCCTCCGTTGTGATGGGGCCCTACACCGAGGCCTCGTCTCTTAGTGGGATGCCATCTTGTACATCTTTCGGAATCCTGGTTGGCAGTATTCTTGGGGACATCATGAAAAGATATAGGTTCTCCATGGTCAATAAGTTATACCTGGTGAGATGACTCAGAGAAATCACCAAGAAAACTCTTGAAACATACATGCAATCAATGTTTTTATGCACTGAGTCAGAAATCAGAAGTCAGGGTCCTGGTGTATGGATACGTCGGCCGCTGCACCAACACTGGACTCCCTGAACTGAAAATATTCACTCATTACCCTTAACACTATTTCATCATAGAAAATATCAGAGTCCAAAGTTTTGTGGTATAACCAACTCCTCTGATACAAATTTTTCATGACCTGTCACCCGGGGCCCATGCCGTGACTACCCCAAGCCTGCCTTCTATAGACTAGGGGCTGGCGACTAGCACCAAAGGCATAAATCCCCAAACTGGGAAGACATTGCCTTTATAAAAAGTAAACACACACAACAGAGTACAAGATAGAAGCAAAAGACTATGTAAAACCATATACAAAAGAGTTCTGAAAGTAAAAGGGACCGGAACTATAAGCCAAACTGTAAAGTACAAGGAAACTGAAGAAAAGTAAAACAGATGCTAGATCGTACTTCAGAAAATCCTACCTGAAGTGCAGGTACAGATATCCTCCATAGTGCTCCACGTCCGTCCGTCTCCTCTGTGTACCGTCACACCATGTGGTCCACCCCCTGGTACCGTCCAGTCCTGGTACACTTAGGGTTAGTCAGCGTTGTCCGTCGTCTACATCCAACACAACGAGGTGCGGGCATAGTCCATGTAGGGGTGAGTATAACGATACTCAGTAAGGACCCCGAGACCACAAAGGTCTCTCCAAATCCACCATGGACAAACCATAGAGTATGAAATCAACAGATAGCTATTACATAGGTATATGCCCATACATATACCTATGTTATCTAGTAACCCATCTCAAATATGAGGAAATCCCCGAAGTCACCGACTCAGCTCACACATGTATACAACTTTTGTAGAGAGATAGAGATGATCAGATGTAGTCACTGAATCATCTAAGTTTTCAGACCCACACAAGATCCAGGACCAGCAATTAGAACTGTCAGACCCAAATAGGATCCAGGAACATTAGTTAGTGCTGTCGAACCCACACAGGATCCATGACCAGTAGTTAGAACTGTCATACCCACACTGGATCCAGGAATAGTAGTCAGTGTTGCCATACCCACACAGGATCTAGGAACAGTAGTTAGAACTGTCAGACACACATATGATCCCGGAATAGTAGTCAGTGCTGTCGGACCCACACAGGATCCAAGACCAGCAATTATAACTGTCGGACCCACACAGGATCTGAGAACAGTAGTCAGTACTATCGGAACCACATAGGATCCAGGACTATCAGTTAGAGAACATCCATCCACATGGATCTACATGAATCATTCTTGATTCCGGGAGGGTCCGCTCCTAAAGCCGACTGTCGATATATCAACTTCCATGAAGTCCCAAGAAGAAATATCTCAATGGTCGGCCACGTCATAGGGTTCTTAATGTAACAGACGACGCGTCGATCAGATGCCCGGTCAGTGAGTTATTTGCCTTTTAGTCCCGGGGTCCCAGTTGGATTCGTGTACGATCCAACCTGACCGTATCTCAAATATTTCTTGAACTCCCGTGGGGTATTCTCAAATGGAATGTTGCGTTCCAATAATACCAGCACCACTGATGGTTTATCAAACGGACGTCTGTCACCAAATATATGGCCAAAGAATGCAAAGGGTCAGTAGTGGGCCCAGGTCTGGTGCGAACCCGTCGGACCGACTCGCCCCAACCTAGTCTGGGCCGATCCAGTCTGGGTCGACCCGGTCATCCTGCTAGGTTCGTCCTAGTTCACTGGGCTTGTCCTAGCAGACTACGGGGGCGTTTAGGCCCAAAGGTCACCGCGTAGGCAGCTCGACCTCGAGGATGGCGCCGGTTCAGCCAGCGCTGCAAGGGCGTGACTTAGGTGACTCGGCCCGGAAGGCCGAGCTGGTTTAGCGACCGACGCCACGAGGGATGTTGTGGGCTGGCTCGGGGGGCCGGCGCAGCTCAGCTGGTTCGGTCGGGAGCCGAGGTTCGACCTGGGTGGGCTGGCGGGCATCCAAGCAGGCCGCACTCAGGCCGACGGGGCACAGGTTGGTCGGTGGGGCGCGGGCATGCTCGGGCAGGCCGGCGGGGCACGCAGGTAGGTCTGGGGCAGGCCAGAAGGGCACGCCGGAGGCTACGGGCAGGCTGGGCTGGGCCCGTGGGAGGTTGCGGGTAGGCTGGGTAGGGCGTGCAGGAGGCCGAAGGCAGGCCGAGCAGGGTGGGCGGGAGGTAGCGGGTAGGCCGGTGGGGCGTGACTAGGTGGGCCGATGGCTGGGTGGGCCGGTTCGGCACAGCTCGGGCTGGCGCGGGCCGACAGTGTTCTTCCGGGAGCACCGATGCACCATGGGGGCAACACGGTTCACAAAGGCCATGGTTAGCGTGACCTTTATTGTCACTGCCTTCATCATTACCTCGCCTCATCGCCATTCTGAGGATCATCTCAAAAAAGATCGGCGGAGGGGTCATGCCATGTTGGTTTGGTCTGCACCCTCCACTTTTAGGGTGATATCAAGAGTCTCACAAGTATGAAGCGCAACAACTGTCATTTTTTATTTTGAGAGGAAGGAAGAACAAGGGAAAATATCATACATAGTTAAAATTAACCCCTACCTTTGATTGTTGATTATCAACATTTGAAGGAGTCATGGAAAGTAGACGAAGAAGGTCATCATTCGTCGCGTCTGCCAAGCACTTCCAAACCCGAGCTATGTCAGCTCGTTGACGACGATGCAGAAGTTGGTCGTCAAAGACATCTCAGGACGGTTGAAACTTCGAGGAAGAAGGTGAAGAAGTTCGTTGCCGGTGTTCTTCATTGGAAGAACGCGTTCTTCATTCTTTGTTGGAAGAGGAGGTTCTTCGTTGGAGAACTCATTTTCTCCCAACCTCTCCTCAAAAAATGAATAGATGTGCCAACCCAAAAATAATAAGATATTGTGATATCTTATTATTTCGTTGGCATAATATTCAAAAAAAAAATTTAAATGGCTCCACCTAATTAATGTGAAGGATCAAGCATAATAAATTATGTGTTGGACCAATTAAGTAAAGGGGAGGTGGTGGCACCATAAATGATAGAGGAGGTCAAGGTACTTCCCCCTCATTAAAGAGGGGAGTTGAGAGATTTTTCACTTCTCCAATTATTTGGGGGGTTTAGTCTCGTGTGGTCCCCACATCGTAACCTCTCGCGAGAGGTCTTATTCGGGTGGACCCACCATCACAACCCCTCACGGGAGGTTAAGGTGCGGTGGCCCCACCTCCAACTTCCATGAGGAGGTTTTAACAACCCAACACTCACATGGAGGCTCAAATTAAATAAATTGAAGCTCACGTTATTTTATTACATTCCATGAAAACCCAAAAACTATTTTGTAATCATAAATCACTACCGTCGTAGTGAAAGTCTCCTTTAGCGAATATCGGCGCTGTGAGTTCAATGGTGCCCTTAGATTTCAATTCCTAGAACCGGTTCCAAAGTTATAAAAACCCACTCGTATGTTTACTAAATGTGCCTGAACAAAACTTCAAAAATTGATTCCGGGTACACCAGGCCTCAAAATCATGTGGTGTAAATTTTCGTGGACTCGTATAATTCCCAGGTAATTAAGAATAAAATTTCTATAGAAATTCTGGGTCATTACATACCTCTAAATATATAGAACATCCAACACTGAATGATGACATTCTTTTAAAACCTTTCAGTGATATATACTATTCTTTCAGAATCAGTCATTGTCAAACCCAAAAGAAA
Organism: Viscum album; assembly: GCA_963277665.1. NCBI lineage: Eukaryota > Viridiplantae > Streptophyta > Magnoliopsida > Santalales > Viscaceae > Viscum > Viscum album. The sequence continues at coordinate 1,390,988,171 of OY728130.1, read as the reverse complement.
AATAAAGTATTGGTACATAAATCCATATACATCTACCATTTGTTTCTTTTTACACATTTTATATTGATAGATAATACAAAATAGAAATAATTATAAATTTTTAATAAATTAATGGAACAAATTTTTTAATTGACTCAATTGAAAAAAAACATTCATCGTGTTAATGAACAATTTATCTACAACTACTAGCTATGGGATATCATTTTCAAAATCCCCATAACCATTGTGTGTCCACAAATAGAAGCATAAAATTAAATGTCATATACTCACAATAAGAATCTTGATATTGTTGATAATTGATCAAGACTATAATAATCTATATCTGAAGTCATGGCACTTTGAATTTTTTAAGGTATATAAAATATATTTTTTACTGTTAATGTAATCCTATAAAAAATTATAGAAATATATAAACATTAAAATGAAAAAAATATTCCTAAAAAATCAAATAAAATATAACATATATACATACCTCTATGGTAATATGTTGATGTAGTCTAGATGGAAAAACTAAAAAATGACCGATAATTTTTCCAACTATAATCACTTCATCTATAGGAAATGATATTTTTTCTTATCTATTAATAATATACCTTACAGTGACCCGACAATGCTCTATCTCAATCTGGTGATGATGAATGGTATCACTGATATAATATATCATCCCATATTCAACAATATGATGAGGATCATTAACGTATAACTCACCGTAACTTGGAAGTTATGGTGGAGGGGGTGTTGGGGTAGGATATTAAGGATTGTAGTATGAAAACATAGATGATTGAGTAGGACAAGAAGGGGGAGAGGCATATTATAGATGAGGTGGATGAGTCAGATTATCATGCTAAAATATCCTTGCATGTTTACAAACATCACCTGTACTAAATATTTGATAATGTCCTCTATTTTCACTCGATTATCCTGAACTTTGGCTTCAAAAGGATCTATTTTTTTTATAAAAATTCTCATATGAATAAGCATACAAACATTGAAACATTTTTCTTACTGATACACCTACCAGGTATCCTCGTACATGACCTGGGTGTTTGAGATTTCCCAATGTTGTAGTTATAATATCATGTCTACCCTCAACAATAAATACCCCCTGCGTGCTCTTATCCTCAAGAGAATCATCTATGGAATATTTGAAAAATTCTATAAAGGATCATAATATATAAAGCGTTTATTTATCTTCAATAAATAAATAATCATCCTACGATCATATCATCAACAAATCTTGTCTCTTTCGTATGATATTTTCCTCTTCCCCATTCGGTCCCTCTTCCATTTTTCATGTCTTGCAGGGGGGATAGAGGGGAGACCTCCCCAGATCCTGATGACTCAACTCTAATCATTTCAAGTTTTTCTTCTGTCATATGTTCTTCCAATAAAATATACCCTCCCCAAGGTAACATATGAGACTATACATTTCTATCTTGATTCTTCTAATGATATCTCATTGATTGATATATAATATGAATTAAGAATAATGTAATCATTAACATGGTCATTAATATAAACAATCATAAAAAATGTAACATTGAACACACTAAAAATTATTCTTGTCATATAATTTCAAAAAATTGTTTCCATGTATCTTCATCTTGATAGATAGATACATATATATATATATATATATATCACATGGATTTCCATGCTTTCTATTCATAAAAATGAACTGTGATGTGAGGGATAATTTAAAATCCCTCCATATCCTATCCACCAATGATAAACATTTTCTCCCAACTCATTTAGTGTTAGGTATATCATATGTCTTTGGATAAGAAGGTACAAACATATATTACTAAAATAATTTCATGATAAATAAAATAATAACAAAAAATATTACAAAAATGGTCTCCCACAATAGATATAATGTCACTTTGTCAACACTTCGTCTATCTCCAATCAAAATACTAACTTTTCTTTTGTCCTATACAGATATAAAAGTATTGATTTTTTTTTTGATTTTGGACCTATTGAGAATTTATTATCATCAAATTCTAATGGTATCCTCTATTCCTGGGCACAAGCAACTGAAAAATTTGGTTAAGGTTTGGTGCCACTTTTAGCAACCCTTGAACTCTTTTTTCACCTCGTGGGAGTAGTTGACTTGTGTCAAAAAGGATGGGGAGGCTCCTCAAAATGAGCATGTGTAAGTTTTATCCCCATAGGTATGAGTATGAACATATCTAGAAATATGTGGTGGTTCAGAGGATTGATTGGTTATTTTCCTACAAATAAAAGCAACATCAATTAGTACAAAATATATAAATCCAACTATTACATAAAAATGTAAATAAAAAATTAACAATTATGAGAAAGTAGAAAATGAAGATAAATGAAACACATTTTTATTCCTATTTATTATAGATAAATAAACGGATAACAATATTAATGAGATATGAAATTACAGAAATCAATTAAAACTACATAATATTAATGAGAGAATAAATGACTAAAAAAATTCACCAACCTGATAAATATTTTTTTTTAAAAATAACTCATTTATATTATAATCTTAAACAATATATATTTTTTTATTTAAAATTTTAAATTTAAAATAATTTGTTTTGAGAAAAACTAAATAATATATATGTTACATAAGTGTAAACATGGAAAAATTGAAAAAACAAATCGAACTTATTATTTTCAATAAATGATTTAATAAATAAAATCAAATTAAAATATCTAACATATGAAATTTAAAAAGTAAACCATAATTAAACATATGTTACCTGTAATATTAGGAATGTACTACATATTGTGTTTCTAAATTCCTTCCACATGATCCTTCCATATGGAACAACTCATATCTTGGACTTGTTCATCAATATTACTTATTAATCATTCTAGGGATGTAGGGATCTCACATAACTTAACATCTTCATCAATTTTTTCATAAATGACAAACAATATTTTTCTTATAAAACAATAGACTACGACATATCAGATTGATCAAGAACATATAATTTTTCTTGCATGACTTTCCATGGTAAAAGTATCATTTTTTATTCCAATTTATTTAGATTAACTTGTTTCATTCCAAATACATCATGTCAGATAATATTGTTACCAATATACCATTTACACATAAAAACTAGAAAATAAAATTTATTGTATCAAACCACCCATATTTCTCCAATAACTCCATAATATGAAGTTGATATGAATATAGGGGTTTTGTCTTTAGAACTTGAAAAATTAATTTCTTCTGTGAAGACTGACACACTACTATTCTAATGTTTACTTCAATTGTCTTGATCTTTCATATGGAAAGCATAGCCATTAATGTCATGTCCAGACCATGTTATCAAATTTAAACATAGACTACCCACTAACCATCTAAATGTTTCTGATGCATCTGGTATCACTGTCTCTTTAAACCATCACAATTTTATTTTTCATGTTCATTCAAAATCCACATATATTTATTCTTTGGATAACTTTTTTTTGAACTCATTAATATTAAATATTATATATTGTTGAGCATCATATATGTTATTCAAGATGTATAATTGTTCATTTTTTATATGGTCATCTGTAAAAAACGTGACTTTGAATCCATGAATAACCTTTCCCCCATCATCAACTTGTTCATCATGAGATGATGTAAATCTAATGTTCTCCATGTAAGGCAAATAGCTTGTAAATAAATATGCAACCTCTTTATAAATATACATTACAAAAATGAATGCTTCATGTCAATAAGGATTATTAACATACACCTTTAATATATTCATATAACTTTCAAAAGGACACATCCAACATAGATATACAGGTCTGAAAAGAATAATTTATCACACCAAATGAACCATTAAATATACCATGATATACAAAAAAGATGGAGAAAAATACATTTCCAATTGACAGAGTATAGAAACCACTTTGTTCTCCAAAATGTTAAAAGTTTTAAATTCAATCACCTTATAAAAAATTGAATCAATAAAATAACACATATTCATGATAGACATTATGACATGGGAGGGAAATTTTCTATGCAATGTAACTAGTTGTAGCTATTTCATCATGATGTGACCGTCCTAATATTGCATACCAATTAACTTCAAATCCATTAAAGACAATTTTTTTACATTTGGAGAATTACTATGTGGAACTTTGATATCAGGATGAAATTGAAAAAATATTGTTTTTCCTTCTTAGATAATATATGAAAAGAGGGGTAAGAATGTTCACCTTCCATCAGGAGTGGGAGAAAAATATAATTGTAATCCTATTAATATTAAATCCATTCTTTTATTCAACTAATCTTTAGTATTTCCTTTAATATCTAACAATGTTCCATTCAAATGTTCACAGATACTCGTATCCACATTAATGACATAAAATTCATTCTTCACCTTATGATATGTCCAATTTGGTAGCTTAAAAATATTAACTATTTCTACCAAAATTTCTATCATTACCAGATTTATGTGTCTTTTTGGATGTCACATTCATGTATTTCACCCTATTAAAATAATAATTATTTGATAAAGGTTTTAGATAAATATAAAATTCTTTTGAGATGTTGAACTCATTTTTAAATCTTCTATAAGACTAATCCATAGGCAAAATATTTTGATGTCCCATGTATACTATTTTTCTCCCGTGATGAAATTGATCGTATGGTGTCTGTTGATCACAAATTGGACAAGATTTATTCCACTTAATAATATATCTAGATGAATATCTATATACAAGGAAGTCATTTATAGATAACATACTCATTGCATTTAGTTGAAAATATTTGATTTTATAATAATTATACACCCTTATTCCATCCTCCCGTAGTAGTTTCAAATCACAAATTAATGGTTAAAAAAACATCAATATCCTTTATAGGTATTTTCGGTCAACATATCATTAATCTCAACATGACATATTTTCTCTTCATTAAAAATTCAGGAGATATTTTGTAAATTACAAATAAAATAGGCCATAAACTATGTGTGCTACTAAGGCTTCGATATGAATTCATTATATATGTGCACAATCCATGTTTGAGATTTCAAAATTTATTTCTGAATGTAGGAAATTAGTGATCAATTTTCTTTCACTATTGAAAATTAGCTAGATGATGTATTTTTCTATCCCATATCTTTTCATTAGAATGCTATCTTAATATTTTGTCATCATTTGAATTAGAAAAAACTGTTTCAAATGAGGAATTATAGGAAGAACCCAAAATTCATTGGTAGGGGTCTCTGAAACATATAAATAAGACTGTGATTTTTCATTCAACTTACACTATGATGTCCCACATTTAGGATACTTTATTTTTTTTATTCTTTCCTATATAGCACACAACCATTCGGGAAGACATTTATTTTCTTATACCCCAATCCCATCGGGAATAATATTTTATTGGCCTTATAATTTTAATATGGTAGATCATTTTCTTTTGGAAGATCGTATTTCAAAAATTGTAGCAGCATTGTAAAACTCTTATCATTCCATCCATGTTTTACCTTTAGGTTTATCAACCTTAACACCATTGATAAATTGTATATTCCATACAACCTCAATATAATGGTTTTTTGACATCACCATATAAATGATCCATTATTGGTTGTTTTTGAATTGCCTCTACTTCAATATCACAAATCATTTCATGATGTTTTTTAGATTTATTATCTTACAAAGTACCATCATCAATTGATATTGAATTATACCTGGTTTCACCATAACAAATCCAAGGGTGGTACCTCAAATTAAAACCATGGAAAATTAAATGATCTTTGATATCTCTACTTATCTAATTCCTCAAATTTAAACATTCTAGGCATGGAAAGAAAAACATGTCGTTGTTTGGAACATTTCATTTAACAAATTCCAAAAAACCATCTGACACCTTCATCATATTGAGCACATATTTTAGGTGAATTAATCCTTCTTTGATTCATTATCTATTATAAAATATCAAAAATAATTCTTAAAATTTATAAAATATTGATATTTTAAATGACATAAAAATATATAGAAAACCATGAATGGAAATATTTGAAGGAAAATTGAAAATGTTTATGAAGAAATTCATTCATGTGGATGGAATTAAAAGATATATATTCCGTTAAAAAATGTCTCAAGTAAAAATAAATGAATATAAACATATGAAATTATTTGAAAATATGTACAATGGAATCCATAAAACAATATCTATACAAAATATATATAATTAGAATGATTAATCTGTAGTTGATTATTTCTAAAAATAAAAAATTTATTCTATATTGTAATTAACAATATAATCTAATCATAAATTGAGTCTTAGTTTAAAAAATGTCTCATTAAATGAAAACAGAATATAATTAAGGCATTGTAAAATATATTTTAGAATATACAGTCTTAGTCATATGAGTCGTGCACTAATAATTTGACTTTAACTTGTTCCAACAAGCTTCCGACCAAAAAAATAGCTATCATGTTTTATTTTCATATTTTTTTACATTCTTATAATTGAATTAATCAACTGGGAAAGAAAAAAAGGGAATTATAATTTAAAGTATAATTTATATTCCACTTCCAACAATGTAAGGGATAAACTATTACACTAAAACATTGATGCCATCATAAATTAAAAGCTTCGGATCCCAAACCAAGATAAAAGTATGTCACCTAGATTTATTTACAATTCATTATATTATTTTATTCAAAAAATGGAATAGTATGAATATTTTAACTATTACATAGGAACATAAAGGGAAATGTGTTGTTCTATTTGGTTCAAAAAATACACTCTCCAAGAAAATATTACACTGTGCACCCATGTCGAAGGTGTTAACTCATTTAGATTTACCAGAACAATGTTCTGTGAAATAGATTTTTCACTATTAAAAAAAGTAAATTCCATTCAATATTAAACCAATAAAGCTTCATATTTTTCAACAATCATCGAAACTAAACCACCATCATCTGAAAACCCCATTATTAATACTAAATTTAACTTGAATGTAGAGGTTTTGAAGGTTTACTAGTCTATAGTTGTAACATTGGGTTAAATTCCCAAGAAAACAAAAGAAAATAATTGATCAATGCGATAATGTCAAAAAATAATACCTTGTTGAACATGAAATGATGAACCTAAAAAAACTCGAATGTATGAAGATGGTAATGTGAAAATGAAGAATACCTGGTTGGAAAATCATTGGTTAGAGATTATAAGCCATTGAATGTATGAAGGGGTAGAATTTTTTTTAATGCTTAATTTTGATCTATTTTCGATGTGTGACTCGAGGAAGATGAAACACTATGGCTCAATTTAGATTATAAGGTGAGATTTGGACCACCAGATCAAAGATACCAGAAATTTAGGGCTTTAGTGAGAGAGGAATGAGAGCTCTATCATGCTAATGGAAGGCTGCATAATAAAACCCATAGGTGATACATAAATGTTTTAATGATTTTTGACATTTGTTTTATTTTAACCAAGGTGAAAAATTGATTTCATGTGAGTTATACTATGTCCGATGTCGAAAAACTAATCTTTCACATCGGTCATATTATAGAACTGATGTGAAAAATCCCTAAATACTCAGGTTTTCAAGTCGGGTTTTTTTTGAAAAATGATGTGGAATGTTAATACACCAATATTTTCATATCGTTTACAAATAACCGATGTGAAAACTACGCTGTAATTTTTTTTTCTTCTACTAGTTCATCATCTCACTTCCATTTTTCTGATTATTCTTTATTCACCACTATTTATTTTGTATGGTGTATGTATACTACCCGTGGATGTTTCATATCACGAATCTCTTTATTATCATGGAATTAAATGAATCATTTTATTATTATTAATTTAGGGTCATATGATTCAATTGATGACAAATTGATATGGGATTCTACACAAACCCTCGTTTTTCATTTGGGTAACTCTTTCACTATCATTACTCTAATGTAATGGTTATTTATTTATATATATTTCTTATTCATTTTATATATACATTCCAAACTCATATATCCATATTAGTTCATTATTATTTGACTAGGATATATATGTTTAAAAAATTATTCATTCTCAATTATTCCCAATAAACAGGCTTGATTAAAGGGAAAATCCCAAATTAATTTCCATTTTAAATTGTACTATATAATCTATTTTAAGACATATTTAATTTTCTAAAATAAAAAAATTTACCATGAAAATAAATCTTGGTTAATTTATGGTTTTATGAAAACAAACATTCCATTCCTATTTAAAATCTCCTTAATATTTTTTGCAAACCACTCTAAAATGATTTATTTTTAAAATTTCATAAAAACTATTTTTACATTATTTCACTTCAGAGAGACATCATTTCTACCTCAAATATAATTTCATTATCCTTCACCTCATATTTTTTTGTAGATACATGTATACAACCTTATTTTATGAAAAATATAATTAATTTTCTAAAAGAACTCTTCTTTCCAAGGTTAAAAAGAATTTTTCTCAATTAACTTTTTATTTTAGGAGATATATTCCTTGTTCGCCACTTATTCCTTGCATGTGGTGTATGTAATTTCCTTTGATATATCATATGAAGAGTCTCCTTATACTCTTGATATGGTAATTGATTATTATTTGAATGATTTAAAGGGGTATGTGACTCTTTGGAATGTTTAATTATTATTTCCTCTTGAAATTTACAATGGTCTCATTTAAAAGTATCTTCATCTATGTCAACATAATGTTTTAAATATTGTACTTCATTAATGTTTATATATTTTTAAACCATATACCATATGTTTTTTAAGGGTTTATTTTTAGTTTGACCATGGATGTACCAATTTGATACCATTAATGGGTTATAATTTAATTATTCCCATTTCGTATGCTAGTTTTTTAATATGAATGATTATGTTGTTTATGTTTCAATGTTTTCATATGAGGAATGTATTGAACTTAGTATGTGATGGACATGTCCCACTATAGTCACTAGATGCATCAGTAGGTGTCATAAGATAAACTAGTATAGTTTTTACCCATTATGTATGGGGTCTTGGATGATGCCTTGATAGTACCAGTATGATGTCCAACATTATGAATTTCCATATAATGAAAATAGTAATTAATATTTCATGTGATTATTCAACTAGTAGAATATCCATGGCTATGTATTATGGAATTATTTATTCGGATTTCATTTCTACCGTATAATTCTCAAGTATATTTTGAATGAATTTTTTTAGTTACTCCCTATTCAAAGTGTTTATGTTTATGAATTCTTTCACTAAATCATTTATCCTTAACAAAAATCTGAGCTCACCCCATTATTATGCTTTATATTTACAAGGATGCGAAGAAGTATATTATGAACGACCTAGTGGGATAATATTGATGTTTATTCATTTTTATAATGAAATTTTCAAATTATTTTTCCTTTCATGTTTTAATGTTGACCTTTTGTATGTATCTTTTTTCCCAAGTTACTAAACTATTTGGTCCTTTGGAATGAAATTCCTTGTGTTCATACCAATTTAATGAAGTATGTCAAAGGGATTGGGAAACTAGATTCATGGTCTATAAAATTGGTATCCAAGGATTTTTAGAAGCAACCTCGGAGAGTAGATTTAGAAAACATAGATAAGAGAACAAAACCATAATATTGACTTTGAGGATAAGAATACAAGAACATCCTATAATTTTGGTAAGGAAAATATTATGTGGATATTACTAGAAAATATATCCCTATCTGGGTTCTTCAAGTGGATGTGTTTTTGCCATAGATGTACCTAAAAGTAACAACTCTGAAAAGGTGTTCTCATCCAGACTCGAGGAAACATGGTACACAACAACAACCCTTACAATGCACCTGGTTTTACACTCTTGGGGGATATTCTTAGGATAATTCACATTTTCCTTATAAAAAATTATTAATTATTTGAATATATAATTAAAATGTATAACCCTGGTTAAAACTTAGGTGTTTTATGTCAAAAAAGGTGTCATGATATTCTATAAATGATTATATGTTTTTATCACTATGACTATTGTTACTCACACAATGCTTTCTAGTTTTATTCAATGGATAAAACCTGGAGGATTCATGTTAACATTTAACATGGTGTACAAGGTGGTGATGATGAGAATCCAAATTGGATGTCGATAGGAGTGAATGATATCATGTTCAGGCTTAATCAATTTTACAAAAATGTTATTAACAACATAACCTTAACCCACTCCCGAACCCACCAAAGAAGAGAAGGATGGAATTTAATAATAGATATATTAGTGGATTTCAGGGAGAAATGAATGATTGATTTCCATCATGAATGAAATGTTGAAGGACACAACTAGGAAATTATCTCGAAGGAAAAGAGAAATTCTTTATGTCTGTCAAATAAATACATAAAGAAAATAACTGCTAAGGAAAAATGAAGAGTACTGATAAAGATAATAAAACTGATCCCAAGAAACCATTTACAGTTATTTTACTTAAATTTAAGGGACCGGGGAATTACCAAAGTCAATTAACTATTTTATAGGATATCCAAAAGACCGAGTAAGGACCTATGTGGAAAAAATGTACAATGTATTTATGTATTGCGGTTATATTGAAAATCTTATTTGAAATAATTTTTAGTTATTTACCATATTTAAATAATGTCAATCATATTTATTTAGGAATATATACTGCTTTAGAGAAAGGAAAACACACATTTGGTGTGACAAGCCATTGCGTATGGCAAGGCCATGAGGTTTTTAACCCACAACTGAAGGGCGACAAGGGTGAAATGCTAACCACTAGCCTAAAAGATGTCCTGGTTATCATGAATTTTAGTCAAAACATCTAATGGATAAATTTTATTTATATTTAAGGGACTTTTTTATTAGGGAGTGGAAAATGATTTTGGGATTAAGTGAATAATGTTACTTTATAAGGTGTTCACAATTTTAGGAATCCCATGAAATTTTAGGAGATATAATATGTTGGGGAATAAATGTTGAAATGTATTCTGGAGTCAAATATTATATTATTTTTGAGTTATAGTGATCTAGGTTATTTATGAAAATTGATATAATATGTAGAGATTATGTGATAGGGGAAATTAAAGTTTTGTTATAATAAATTAAGATTTATCGACGCAATTTGAAAGACTATATTAAAAAATCTTTCTGATATTAGATTCATAATCAAGAATATTTCATTGAATAATGAATGTAATTTGAAAAATGATCTATGTTGAACATTTAGTTTTACATGTTAACTATGGATATTAATGGGTTATTAAACATATAAAAGATTATTATTTTTTGGGGGAATTATCTTATACATCCTAACAATTTTTGGATTTGGTTTATACATGATTATACTTTTGTGGAATTTATGATCCATAGAATTCGATTTTAATTCTTTAAGCATCAAAAAACATCTTGAAATTCATTTCTATGTATAAAGAATAAAGTGAAAATAGATCAAATCACAATCAAATGATTATATTATTCTTATGATAAGGGAAGTAATCAAATATGTTTAATTTCTCAAGTTCGTATATTGATAGGAAAGGACTCCCTCAATTCTAGGAAAAATAGTTTGTTTCAAAAAAATTATGTGTGATGTTTTATTTTGGTAAAATCTATGGTGTTTCTTAATATATCATAAAATTTACAGTTTTGTGAGGGTTCACATTATAATAACCATGTTATCTATCAGTATTCCTTAGAACATGATGGTTAGTTTATTCTTCAATATACATATTTTTCACTTCACACTAATATTATCTTATTAGAATTCATAGGTCTGTAGTAACATATAAATTTCCCTTTCCCTCTTATTAAGATGATATTTTATTAACAACATTTTTATGTCTGTTTCCCAAAAGGGAATTTTTATATATCAACCATTAACATTCAATTTTTAATTTCAAATTGTGAAGGAACAATTTTTTGAAAGAGGTGATAATGTAATACCCCAAGGATTTACAAATAAATTTAACATAAAATGTAATGCATGAAACATTGAGTCTCTGAGAAAGAAGTTTTTTTTAATATACCTACATTTACAAGATAGTTATAACCTAGTTGTTAAACATAGTAATTTTAATAGTTATAACTATAATTAAATATTTTTATACTATTTTCACCTAAATGAAACATATTTATATATAAATATATAATTATTGGTAAAATAAACATCGTTTTTAATTTGGAATGTCAAAATTAAATTATGGTGAATTTTTAGTATTTTTCTAGGACATTTATTTTTTAGTAAGTAGTGAAAAATACAACATTGTAGTAAAAACCTGTGTTTTTATTTTAAATAAAAATTATAATTGACCCTTATTGTGACAATATTTAAATTATAAATATATTAATCCAATATAGATCATTGGAATATTTTTTATATTTAAAATTAGATATAAAAACCTATTGAACATGTGAATGTCCTTTTTTACCCCCCTTTTTCCCACACATGCGGGATTAGAATAAAACATAATTTTTCATCTTTTTTAATTGAATTTCAATATATATAAATACATATTTTATATTAGTAAGATATTTATAATATGATAAGTCCAACTTAATTTTGTGGTGAATAGTAACTTGATCCTTTTGAATTGTAATGTACCCCTATGAATTATAATGTCACCCTTATGAATATTAATATGACCCTAATGAAAATTATCCTCACCCCTAAATGTATAAATAAGATGTAATAACCTTCTAAAAGAAAGATAATATTTTAATGATTAATAATTAAGTTTCTGTATTTTCTGAGTAATAAATATTTAACTAAAATTTGATAATTAATAAATTTATTTGAATGAAAATTAATTTAAATAAAATATACTCAAAAACCTATTTTTTTTGTCCTATTATTTTAGGATAACTTAATGAAACATTAGTTAATTTTCGGGGTTTTATAAAATGAGTTTTAATATTACAAAACCATATTCATAGAGTAAATGATGATTTTAATAAAATTTATATTTAAAATATTTAGAAATTTATTTTCATAAAATGAAGTCTAGATTTTAATTCTATATGATGAAAAAAAATTATAGTGAATTTTTGGGATTTTTCTAGAATTCATGAATTTTTGGTGAGTAGAAAAATACGATAATTTATGATAAATACTAAATACATGATTTATTGAGTCACATGTGATGTATGGATGATGTGAGAACAATTGGTTTGAACTAACATGCACTTATTTCTGTTTTTTTCATATGAATCATTACTATTTCTTGTCTTGAGCAAGATAATAAAATAATGAATAAGATATTCAAAAATGACCCCTCTCCACCAATATAAAATCCACCCTCGTCCCCTATTATATTTACTCATATAAGAATTAAATCCTTTTAATGTTTTAACCAAAATTATATTCTCTAGTCATTACCAACGTCTAAGATCTCTTGGACTTTCCAAAAGACCAAATCCATTTCCCTTAAGAAGATTTTAAAGGAGGATATTTCAAGAAGTAAATCCTCTTACTTTTTAATTAATATCATAACAATTTATATTTTTTTATCTTCGCCACAAATACTATACTAAAATGATCATGATAACATTATTATCATTTTATACTAGAATTTTATCATGTTAATGGAATATTTATCCTCAAACTACTATCTCTCTCTCACTCTATCTTATTTTAAAAATGAAATCATTGTGTGTGAGGTGTTGATTTACAACCTTCATGGATGACGAACCTTTGTTCTTTGATTTCTCTTTCAAGGATGGTCATGAAACCATTTCTACAATTACTACAAATTATTAAATATTTATTAAAACATATGTAATGTTCTAGAATCATCATATATGCATGGTATTAAATAATATAACTAAATTAATTCGTTGTGATTGAAAAAAAATTATAATCAAGCTAAAGGATTATCATTAACATATTATCTAATGATTCATTTTCATAAATAGAAACCAAATAATACCAAATACCATTTAATTTTTTTATCTTCATAATAACATTTAATTAAAATTCTGGAGAATTATACACATTTGACATGAACTCCATTACTTAAATTCAGGAGAACCGATCATGAATATAATGTAAAAAAACACTCTTAAAAGATTTAATTCACTCTTATAACTTCTCAAAAGGCCATAAATGAACATAATAAAACTATAATTAATCTAATACACGTATAATTTTTTTTAATTAATTAATTAACGGATTTATTTTGATTATCCAAGACAATAAGGTCATGTGCATAAATCATTCAGAAATAGGTTATGGGTTTCCTAATCTCACATCCACTTTTATGAGATATTCTCCATATGTGTATGGTGTATGTATACTATGAATTTATGTATAATATCATGAATCTATTTATTTTTATGGAATTAAATGTATCATTTCATTTTTTTTAATTTTGGGGAATATGATTCGATTGATGACAAAGTGATAGGGGATTTTACCCGAAGCCTCATTTTTCTTTTGGGTTACTCTTTCACTATCATTTCTCTAATGTAATACTTAATTATTTTTGTATATTTATTTTACATTTTTTCTATATCTTCAAAAAAAAATATACAGATTAATCCATCCATAATTGACTTGGATATACATGTTTTAAAAATGTTTCTTTCTCAAATCTTTCTGATAAAAAGACCGATAAAATGAAAATTATGGAATTATTACCCATTTTCAAGTTCACAATATAATATATTTTATGTAATAATAATTATTTTTTAAATCACACATTTTATCATGAAAAACTATCTTTTTTTAGTTCTGGTTTTATGAAAACATACATTCCTTTCTTCTTTGAAATACCTTTAATATTTTCTTTAAATCTCACTAAAATGTTTTAGTTATAATGTTTTTTAATAATTATTTTTACATGATTTGACTTTAGCCGGACATAATTTATTCACCATATATAATTTAAATTTACTTACATTTTATTTTGTGCGATATATATGTTTAAAATCTTATTTTATAAAAAATATATATAATTTTTAAAAAGAACTCGTATTTCCAATGTAAAAAAGAATTTTTATCGGCTTACTTTTTCTTTTATGAGATATATGCCTTGTTCCCCACTTATTACATGAATTTGGTGTATGTAATTAACTTTTATATATCATATCACGAGTCTCCTTATTCTCTTGTGGTTATGAGGGATTAGGATTTGAATGTTTCAAATTGGAATGGGACAGTTTAGAATGTTTAAAGACTATTTCCTCAGGAACATTTCAACAATATAATTTAAAATTATCTTCATCTATGTCAACATTTAATGTTTAAACTTATACTTCATTGAGCTATATCATATATGATACCATCTAACATATGTTTCTGAAGGGTTGATGATCAGTTTGATTATGTATGTGCTAATTTTATACCATTCATGGGTTATAATAAAATATTCAAATTTCATATACTAGTTTTTCAATATGATTTTTGTTTGTTTATGTTTCACTATTTTCATATGTGTAATGTATTGGATTTATTATGTGATGGGTGGGGCCCTTTGTAGCCCTTCAATGCATCAGTAGGTGTCATAAGACAAACTTGACTGGGCTTTTACCCATTATTTATGGTGTATCGGATGAGGCCTTGACGATATGATTATGTTATCCGACATTATACATTCCCGTGTTATTAAACTAGTAATTGATATTACATGTGATTATTAAACTATTATAATATATATGGTTTTGTTTTAGGGAAATATTTATTCAGATTTCATTTCTACCATATTAGTCTCATGTATATTTTAAAGGCATGTGTTTTTAGTTGATGACCATGCCTAGTGTTTATGTTTATGATTAATTACACTATTTTATATACCATTATTAGGAATCTAATATCAACCCTTTATTATGTTTTTTATTTCCACGATATGTTCTGAAATACATTATTAATGACTTTTAGGGATAATGTAGAAGTTATGGATGTTAACCATGGAATTTATATATTGTTTTTCCTTTAAAGTTGAAATGTTGAACTAATACAAGTATCTTATTTTCCAAATATAATAAAAAATTTGGTCCTTATAGATATTATTCCCTATAATAATACAAATTTAATTAGTTAAGTCATCATATCTGGTCAATTGGGGTCAGGGTCTTTACATATGATGAAAAACCATATTTTTTAGAAGTTTATTTTTTAAGCACCAAATGATTTTATATTAACTATGTGTCTAATAATAATAATTGTATACATGTAAATTAAAATTTATTAACATGAAATATATAAATTTCAGTCAAAAATGATTTCATTATGGATTATTTTAATAAAATAAAATTGAGAAAATTTATGTACTTTAAAATCTTTTGAGAAGAACCTAGTTTAAACCCAAAAATAATTTTATACTATAATTCAATATATTTTGAACTAGAAATAAATTAAGAGGATTAAAAATTATTAAATGATAAATATTTTAATTTTAAACATTATTTGGAAGTTAAATAACTTCATTTATTGGTAAAATTTAGGTTTTAAAAAAAATCAGCATTTTCAATATTTACTGAAAAATCATTATTTTCTGAAAAATCTGAAATTTCACCATACATTAATTTTTATATGTTGATTTAAAAAATAAATTTTATTTTATAAAATAAATAATGTACAATATCTCTGAATTAATTATAATATTTTTTCCTAAAATGCAATATAATTATTTTTTTGGAAGAAAATATATTTTTTATGAATATAATTACATTACTAAAAATTGATTGATCATAACACCCTTAGGTTTTATTATATGTATCTTTTAAAATTTAACATCTCTGATAATTTATGATTTACCCAACACCAAATTTAATACCATAATATACTATTAAATATGACTATTGGAATTGTGATGCCACCATTAGAATGATATAAGGACCAATATAACAATAACGTCTCTTATTAAAGTATACATAATATTTAGGTATCTTATGCATTAAAATATTTTTTAAATTTTTGCAATGAAATATGAAAATAAATGTTTTAAAAATGATAAATTACGTTTAAGTATTTTTCTAAAACAAAAATTTTTATTTACAACTTCATAACTGATATAACTATTTAATGTAAAATTTAGTCCCATAAAATACATTCATGAAATTAACTTTTTGTTGTCTTATGATTATAAGATAATTATTTGAGACATTAGTTAATTTTCAAAGTGTTACAAAATCAGTAATAAATTTTAAATTGATATTTTTTTGAATAAGTGATTATTTTAATTAATTTTTTTATCATACATAGATAGTTATTTTCGTGAAATTAAAACCATTTTTTTAATTTTACACATCAATATATGGTTATGGTTAATTTTTGGTAATTTTCTAACATAATTATTTTTTTGGTGAATAGTGAAATACATTAATTAAGGAATATATACATTATACATTAAATAAAATATTTCTTGAGTCATATATGATGTAAGTACTATAATATAAAACTAACCACCTCTATTAAATTTATTTAGTAATGGGAATCAAAACTATTCATAGTCTTAAGAAAAAAAATAAAAAACCAATGAATAAAATAAATAAAAAACGCCCTTCTTCTCCACTATAAATACCATCCAACACCACCTCTTCTAATCATACATAGAAATAAATAAATCATGTGAAATTTATACCCAATAACTCTCCTAAAAAGATACCCCATTTTATGGTGATTATAGTATCAAAAAAAAGACCATTTCAATGTTCCTTAGGAAGGTTCTCAAGGAGAGGAATTCAAGATGTAAAATCCCCTTTAATTTATTAATTTTATTTCATTTTATATTCTTTTCACATCCTTTTATTTCATCATCTATACAAAAATTCATGAAAACTACGATATCTTATATATACTATAATTTTTTAATGTTAATTTAATATCAACTATCAATTATATTCACTTCCAAATTTTATTATAAAAATGAAATCATCGTCTGTAAGGTGCTGATTTACCACCTTTGTGGACGAAGAGTTTCTATTTTTCAATTCTGACTTCAAGAATGGTCATAAAAAAAATTTATAGTTAAAAGAATACGTCAAACTATTATATAAACCTTATTTAATGTTTTATAACTAGTACATATACATAATATTAATTCATAAGAAAAAAAGTTTGTGATGATCTAAAAACTTCCAAAATAATCTAAATAGTTATCATTAGTTTTTTATCTAATTATTCATCCTCACATATGAAAAACAAATTATATATAATATCATTGAGTGCACTATAGATTTATTAATAACATACAATTTATATTCTAGGTAACAATTTGTATTTTACATGATCTTTTGTACATGTATTCAAGTCAACCAATAAGGGAAACCAAGGAAACAAACTCTGTTGAACGAAGAAATTCAATACTATGACTCATCAAAAAGGAAATAAATGATCATAATAAAATTATAATAAATTAAATAAACTTTTAATATGTTATGAATAAATTATTATTAAATCTAATTTCATTATCCAGTATATTATGTTCAAGTGAAAAAAACTTTTAGACATATGGTAAGGGTTTTATCATCTCACTTTTATTTTCATGACATATTCTTTATTCTCTACTATTTCATATGTGTGGTGTATGTATACATCCAATTTATTTATAATATTGTATCATTCTTGGTTTTCGGTCATTAAATGACCAACGACTCCATATCCAATGATTGATGGACCTGCTTTCCAAAGGCAGGCATTCGCTGGATGGTCTGACCAGCGACTCTTAAGAACTCACATTGGTCGAGAGGATGGGAATTCGGGCTCATCGCACCCTTTTGAGGGGGATTTATTTCCTATTCTGTGATTCTTTTATAGATTTAAGACGTATTCATATGTTCGCGAATCTTTGGTTTATACCCAAACATAGTATCCTCGGATTCAACCTTGGTGGGAAATGATCAACTGGACGCAGGGGAAAGGAATAATTCCCTCATTGGATTTATGACCCAGAAGGGCTAGAACTCGCTTGAGGCGGCACTAGGAGTGGCGCAGTGAACTGACGTGGAGATGGTCGGATCAACTGGTTGTTGGGATTGAACCTCTGGGAGGCTTCCTACGTACCCTGCGTAGCAAGTAGGGATCAAAGTCCACGTAGTTCGGATAGGTGTCGGGGAACCGATGTGAAGAGAGACCAGGTAGTCTGATGATGGGTGGTGGGATTGAACCTCATGGAGGCTTCCTACATACCCTATCTAGGAGGCAGGGATCAAAGTCCACATAGTTCGCATTGGATTGGTGTTTACGCTCTGGGGCAGTCCAGAACGATGGGTTGGGGTTTACACTCTGAGGAGGCCCAGAAGGTGTTGGTAAACCGACATGAAAGTGGGTCGGAATGACCTGCTGTTGGGATTGAACCTCGAAGAGGCTTCCCACGTACCCCGCCTAGGAAACAGGTATCGAATTCCACGTAGTTCGGATAATATTGGGGCTTACACTCTGAGGATTCCCATATGAGGATTTCATGGTCGATGCTTACACTAATTCCATGTGAGTCATTCTCGGTGTGAGAAACAAGAGGCAGCAGGGACCAGAGGATCACGTCTCGAAAGGTGCATCCGTGAGAAGCGGAGTGGGGCTTACACATGAAGGCAGCCTAGGGCGATGAAATGGGGCTTACACTCTGAGGTGGCCCAGAATGATGGATCGAGGATTACACTCTGGGGAGGCCCAGAAGGTCAGGGCTTACTCCGAGATGGACGCCTGGGTGCCTTACTCATGTCAGGAAATGAGAGAATCCCAACCCATTGGTGGTTTGAGGAATATAATGAGGGTAAACGCCTATGCACAAGTACACAAGTGGGATAATGCCAAGGGTGTTAAAACCAGTCCAAACAAAGGGAGATGAAAAATGTGAATTACATGCCCTACATTCGAAACACAAAAACGGTGGCATGGTGATGGAGGGTAAATTTTGACCATGTTCGAAACACAGCAACCATATCGCGTTAGACTGAAATGGGGATGAACAAATGAGGGTTGACTAATGACTATGTTCGAAACATAGGAACAATCTCGAAGTGCTATACAAAGTCTTCCAGGGCGTTGGCCCAGGACGGTAGGTGAGCCGATGCGGCAAGAGGCTAGGCCGTTAGGGTGTCCCTTCAGACGTGGAATTGGATGAGGATCTGAATGAAGGACACGGAAAGCGTGGGGTAGAGTGATGGAATGTTTGAACGGATTCCAACACTCTTGAAATTATTCCACTATAAACATGTCATGAGGCATATTATGCTTGGAGCAAAGGGAATCTTTTGTATGGATCAAGAGGCATCCTGTGTCTGGAATATAGGGAGAACTACAGTTTATAGTCATGTAGAGAGGACTATTTCCATATAGTTTAATGTCATATGGATAGGACAAGGGCCATACAGTTTAAGGTCATGTGGTTAGGACGAGGGCCATACAGTTTAACGTCATGTGGTCGGGACGACTAGGTAGGAGATACCTAACAATGGTTGGGGTGGGACTTATGCAAGGGTGTCCCTTTCTGGATGAACCTAGAAAAGGAGCCAGGAAATAGGGTTATAGGAGAGTCATGATGAGTAGCTTGACTCATGAAATGTATAGGATGGATGTTGGGGCGGCATAAGGATGCAATAGAAAATATTGTTGACCAGGGCTGAAAAGTTCACGGTGCGACTCTCCATTTTTCAAGGGGTTAATGACGGTGGCAAAGGGACTGGGCTAGAGGGCTGGGACTGTATCCCGACAGTGATCCCGAGCATGGGGGCGGGGCACATCCCTTGCGATATGGGCCACTGGGTGCATGGGGTTTTCCGTATGGGGCTAGCCGCGAAGGAGCTGTCTGCCAGGTGTCGGCCGCGAGGGACCGGCCGCGGAGGAGATGTCCGTGAAGGACTGGCTGCGAGGGACTGGACGCATGTGGTTCGCGGTTTAGTTGTCCATGAAGGGTGTCCATGGAGGAGCAGGCTGCAGAGGAAGCTGGCCGCGAAGGACTAGGCCGCGAAGGAAGTTTTCCATGAAAGAGGCTGGTCCGCGAAGGAAATTGCCGTATGGGGGATCTGCAAAGGTACTGGCGCCAGTCCTACATCGCGCCCTCGGATAATCTCCACCTCTGTTTCACGAACGACAATGGTCCTCAGAGGGGGCGGTTCGCTGAGGGACTATCCGTGAATGAAATGGCCGCAATGGGCTGGCCGCGGAGGAACTGGCCGCATGTGGTTCGCGGACGGGTTTCTCCTCTCTGCGGAAGAGTTCATCCGCAGACGATATGGGGTCCGCGGATGGTCGCGGAGTGATTTTTCTAGCATCTCCCCACGGGTTTTTACCCGTACTTTCTCTCCTCCTTCCTCTTTCTAGTGCCTCTCGATGAAAATTTATAGAGCCACGAATAAGATGGGAACACGGCCTTTGCGGAAGCCCATGAAGGAATTCCCACCTGCGGATGACTCGGTCAACAGGGATATTTGATGAGTCGCGATGGGGTTGCTTCATGGAGGCACTCCAATCCGCCTCTATTCCATGGATGACAGTGGTCTGCGGACGCATAAGCGCTCCGCCTCCATTTCACGAAGGACGGCGCACGCGATATGAGCTGGTCGACACGGTCCGCGGTTGGGGCGGTTCGTGATGGTGAACCAGACTGGCGTCCATCTTGCTTCGTGACCGCGAAGGCTCTCCGCCTCCATTTCACAAACGACCAAGGTTTGCGGAGTGGGGTTCCTCGCGGTGCCTGGCCATGTTGTGCTTCCATGGACCGGTTCGCGGACTAGTCCTTTGTGTCTCCTCTTTGATTATTTTCCCCAATTCTTTGGGGAATTTCGGTAAAATTTCCTTTGCAGATTTTTCAGGACCCCACAAATATCATGAATCTATTTATAATTATTGTATTAAATATTTTATTTTATGATTATAAATTTTGGGGGAATATGATTTGATTGATTACAAAGTCATACTGGTTTCTCCCCAAACCTCTATTTTTCATCCAGTTCACACATAATCTATCGTTTACCTAATGTTATTATTATTTATTTTTATATATTTATTATTAATTTTTGTGTATATTTCCAAACTCCTGTATCCCAGAATTTTCATCTTTCATTGATGGGAAATAAATGTTTTATTGGTTCCCATTTCAATTCCTCCTGATAAGCAAGACCGATTAAAGGGTAATAACACATTTCATACCCATTTTGGAGTACACTGCATAATATATTTTGAAGAAAAAATTTTATTTTTAATTCCACTATTTTATAATGAAAAACTATGTTATTTTATTTATAGATTTATGTATGCAAATAAGCATTTTTCCACATTAAAGACGAATATTTTCTCTTAAACTGCACTGAAGTGGCCCATTTTTAATGTTTCTGAAAAATTATTTTTAAATGTTTTCACTTTAGTTGGAAATAATTTGTGCCTCGAATATAATTTAATCTTCCATCCCATTTATTTTCTATGATATATATTTAAAATATTATTTTATGAAAAATACAAATGATTTTTCCAAATTAACTCTTCTTTATAAAATGAAAAGGGTATTTCTCTCAGAAATTCCTAAATGATATTAGTAGGGTAATATATTTAAAACACATATGTTAAATAATACGATTATTTGGGATTGATATTTTATGATATCATGCACCATATTTTATTAAATGGTTTATGATCAGTTTAATTGTGGTTGCACTATCTTGGTACCATTAACCATATTACTCAAAATCATTTGTGATTAGGTTTACTGATTAGAGAAGGTTGTGTATATATTTTGTATGTCTCACACCACTCATATATGAAATTAATTGGACTTAATAAATGATAGGGGGTACCTCTATATCCCCTTGATGAATTATTAGGTATCATGAGACAAAATACATACGGATTTGTCTGTGGCCTTAAACATTTATTTTCATATGCCTTGGTTGGGGCCTCGAAGGTATATTTCAATTGTCCAGTATTATGATTTCCATCATTATGATATTAGTAATTGATAATACACCTAGTTATTCTACTATTATAATATCCATGGTAATGTTTTATTTTCATGCGTTTATTTATATGGTTTTAGGTTTATCAATTTTTTTATATTATATTATGTTAATGTTTACGTTTTAATGAAAATTCTTTTTATACATTAACCTTTCCTTATGGATAAATTAAAATATATTTCATACCCTTACTCAAAATCCTAGCTCACCCATTCATATGTTTTATTTTTCCCTAGGATGTGAAGATGTATATTATGAATTACCTGTAGGGATAATCAAGGAGTCCCAGGATACTTTGAATGAATTTTCAATGTGTTTTTCATTTCAATTTGTATTGAAAAACATATGTTTGAATTTTTTCTTCCAATGATAATAAACTATTCAGTCATTCGGGATTTTAATTACATATTTAATATACCATTGTAATAATGTAGGGAACTAGCTCTAGGTTACTAGGGTCGGGGCTGTTGTAGTTGGTACAAGAAGATATTGAGTACAATCCAAGAAAACTAGTTTTAGAAACCATATATTTCAGAACATAATCCTAATATAAAATATAATAGTAATAATACAAGAAAATCGTAGAATTTTGGGAAGGTATATATTATGTTGATATTCTTAGGAATACATACCTGTCTGGATACTGCATGTGGACGTGGTTCTAGCAAAGATGTACCAAGGGGTAACAACACCGACAAGGTCCATTAGGCATTCCTCGACATAACATGGTACATGAAAATGGGCTTTACTATGGACCTATTTTGAAACTGAAGGGGAATATTATTAAGATAATTCATATTTTCTTTATAAAACATCATGAAGAATTTGAGAGTAAATATATATCTGAAGAAACAATATGAATGATTATGAGATTATCATGGAATAAATTTTTATTTCTTGTTAAGTGTTTCACTAGTTTGAAATTATGATTTTTTAATTCACAACCAAATTTAGTGCATTTCGTTGCATATATATGGTTCCTAGTGGTAGGAATTGACACCATATCTTTAAATATGTTTCATATAGGTATTTCCCTACTATCCAAGACAATTCCTTTAGAGGTGGAGCTATAACTAGAGCTGAGAAACTTATAACTATACTAGGTCAATTGACTCAAGTTATGAGAAATAACCTTACTCGAATTGAATAAAAGGATCCATGACATAGAGGAAATATCTTAGGCCACTTCATGAGACAAAAACTTCAATCATTTTATAGTACAATAAATCCATTTTTAAGTGAGTAATGGATAAGTTCCTCGGAAAAGAAATTTCTTATATTTGGTAAGTAATCAAATGGAGAAGGTTATCAGGGAAGGTTATCATCTCTTAGGAGATTATAATAAATGCTGTTAATTGATTTAAAAAACAATGTAGGAGGAATAAATTGAAAATATGTAATGAAATTATTTTAAGTTAATTTTCTTGGAAAAATATTTCCCTCAGAAACTGGGAGCAGATATGGAGAGAAAATTCTTGAGTCTGAGAAAAAAAGAGGTTAAAAACACTGTTAATTATAAATCCAAATTTTTATGGTTACAAATCATGTTGTGGATTATGTTCATATCCAAAGGGAAATATTGGATGATTCTTTTATGGGTTAAAACCATTCCTAAAAATGGAACGAGTCTCTAAAACTTTCTCATAATACGAAGATATATTTTCATGTGTTATCAAGACAGAAAAAAATCTCTAAGTATTATGAATTTAAGGAAATACAAGAGAATAAGAGGGTGGAAGAGAATATAATGGATAAAGGGAAGAATAAAAAATGTAAATATCTATTTTTAATATCTGTTGAAGGAAACACATAGATGCCTTTTTAAAATGAAAAATATTTTTGTTCAGGTGTGGCGATAAATTCTATCATACTCACTATTTCAATGGGATGAAATAATCTACCAATGTTTAATTCTATATTTATAAGGATATGGGACACTGTGAAAATTAATACATGAAGAATTAAGGAAAATTCACTCAGAAAAGTATATGATATCAAGGATAATATTATGTGATCACAAAAACTGAGGTTGAAGTTTTTAATAATATGGTGGAAGGAACATTAATACTCTCCTCAAATATAGCTTAAGAATTATTGGAATATGGATAATATGAATCCTTTATATCTTTCCAATTTTATTTAAAAATTATATATTTTTAATTAACCATAAAAATAATTTTTTAATTACTAATTGTGGAAAACTTATTGAAACAAAAATGTGTCAATTAGTTCTTATTATGACACATAAACATTCTATATTTCCTAATTTTATCATTATACCTCTGTTTTATTTTTATATAATCCTTGGTATGGACTAGATATTGAAATATAATGAAAAAAATTACTTCAAAGAAAAAGTAAATATGATTTGTGATGAATTTATAGAATTTATCATCTTTAGAGGGGAGATTTCATCATCTGAGGCATATCTGGATCCACCTCTAGTAACTCTTTAAAATAAAATTCTTGGGGAAGACGTGAAAATATCATTTATGGATGAGGATATAAATCTTTAAATATAAGATATAAATATTTTATTGAAATACATTGATGTATTTATAAAGGATTTACCTAGACATCCTCCTTAGACCAATTTTAATGTCATATGAATTTAATCCTTGAGGAAAGGTTATTATCAATTAATCCTTATAGAATGACCACTATGGAATTAGTTGGCATGAATAAAAAACTAGTTTATTTTATTAATAAGTGATTTATTCACCCCTAGTGTTCCTCCATGGGGAGATTCTATTCTCATTGTCAAGAATAATGATGTGTCCATGAGTTTTTTCATCCACTACAGAGAAATCAGTGCTATTATAATAAAGGAAAAGTATTATATGCCTCACATTGATGATTTATTTGATCAACACCGTGGAGTTTAATATTTTTCAATTGATTGACCTTCTTTCAGGATATCATCAATTGTATATAAAGAATAATAATATAGTAAATATAACCGTTCAAATAAGGTATGAACAATATAAATTTAAAATAAGGTATTTTGAAATTTGAATTTGTGGATTGGGTGGTGTTTCATGTTGTGGCCTTTTTTGTGTTATTATAATTGGTATCCAATAATTTGTGAGGTTCCCACTAACCAAAAAAGTGGATTATTTAGAAAATAAAAAAAGGGATTTAGAGTAATGAAATTTGGACTGATTAATATGCCCTCCATTTTTAGGGTTCTAACAAATATATTATTCTTGTAATATCTGGACAATTTTTTTGTGGAATTTATTGATGATATCATGGTGTACTAAAAAATATATATGGTCCATGATAAAAATTTACAGATTGAACGGGATACTCATAGAAAAGAAATTTATAAGGAAGGTTTATCAAGGGGGAATTATAGCTTAAAATAGTTTTTTTTATCCATATGGTCTCTATGTATGTAATCTTAGCTAATACTATGCGACAAAGACAATATAGAAATGTTCTACAAAAAAGAACATGAATGATGTGCATAGTTTCATTGTTTTAGTGGGTTACTATCAGCATTTTGTTAAGAATATTTCTTTATTATCTAACCCATTAAACAAATTTACACATAAATGGGTTATATTTTTATGGAAAAAAGAATGTGAATAACGTTTTTAAAAATTTAAGAGGAGATTTGAAAATGATCTAAACGTGACTCTGCAATATGGTAACAATGGATTTTTGATTGAGAGTGTTTCATCAAAGAAATGAATTTGTTGTTTAATTATGTAGAAAGAAATAGTTATTTAATTTTCTTCAAGGTAGTTAAAAACTTATGAACATAACTATCCAACTCATGAACTTGAATAAGAAAGTGTAATCATTTCACCAAAGATATGGAGACCCTATCTCTATAGTGAATGATATGAGACATATATAGATCCAAATATAATGAAATATGTATTCTTATAAAAATAACTCAACATGAGGAAAATGATATGGATTGAGATATTGAGGGATTATAATTTTTTCAATACAGTACCACCTAGGAAAGGAATGGAAGGTAGCAGATGTATTGAGCATTCCAAATCATAGAGTTCTAGAAAAATAAGGATTAACAAGGATCATGTGTACATAGATCTCTAAAATATGTATATGGAATTTATCAAGGTTGGTGAAACATCTCTACTTTTCCAAATTGATTCCAAACTAAACATATAGTAAAATAAAAAGCATTCTCTATTTGATGAAGAGAATTTTATAATTAAAATTGAAACTGTGAATGATTGGAAGTTGGTAGAATTTGTGTATGAGGATGAAATTATGATATTTGGGAAATGGTTTTATGTTCCATCAATACTTGAGATAAAAACAGAATAATGTGATGATTCTCACAACTCTAATTTCTATATACACCATGGTGGCACAAAGTTGAATAGAGATTTTAAGGAACATTTCTTTTGGGATAATATGAATTGAGAAATTTCTGACTATGTATCAAAGTGTTTAGTTTATCAATAGGTAAAGGATTAAAGAAAATATCCTAGAGGATTCATTCAATCTCTTCCTATTCCTATATAGAAATGGAATGAAATTACTATGCATTTTGTCACAGGATTACCAAAAACTGAAAGAAAGAATGATGAAATATGGGTAATTGTCAATTAACGGACCAAATAAACACATTTCCTCACACTATGTGAGGATTTTCCATTGGATCGCCTTGAATGACAGTGTATTAATGATGTTTTGAGACTTCATGGAGAAATTTTATCAATTTTTTCTGATCATGATCAATGATTTAGATCAAAAATATTGAAATGTATTCAGAAGGATTTCAATACTAAGCTTCATTTGAGTACTGTTTATGAATATGAAACTGATGGCCAATCATAAAGGACGATCCAACCATTATAAGACATTTTGAGATCATTATCACTAAACTTTTATGGCGTGTGGGATCAGTATTTACCTTTTTTAGATTTTTCCTAAAAAAATAGTTTCCATTAAAGTATTCAGATGAAAGTAGATTAAGAATTATTTGGAAGGAGATGTCATACAAAAACTTGTTGGGATGAAGTTGGTATAATAATATTTTAGGACTTGAACTTATGAAGTAAACAAGGACTAAGGCAAAGAATAATCAAACACATTTAAATGTAGAAAAATGTAGTAAAAAGATCAATCCCAATAACCAGAGGAAAGATTTGTAGTTTCAAGTGGGTGATCATGTCTTTTTGAAGGTATCTCTATGAAAGGGTGTTATAATATTTGGAAAGGGAAACTGACCACTAGTTACATTTGACCTTTTTAAATCCTAGAGGGAATTGGATCCCTAGTTAGCATTTTTCAATTCCATGTATCCCTTATAATTTATAAAATGTGTTCTAAATCTCTTTGTTATGGATGTACATACCATACCTTAAGCATGTCCTCACTTACAAAGTGATAGAATATTAACATTTTTTTATCTTAGTATGAATATCCTATCCATATTGTGGACACTAATAAACATTTGTTGAGGAATAGGATGACTCGTCTTATAATGGTACTTTGGAAAAATCATAAAATTGAAGCGGCGATATGGGAACAAGAGGAAATTATGATGATGAACCACCCAAATATATTTTTATGTGGCACTAAATAAATTTCAATTGGATTTTTGTTTTATGATTACACAATGTAAAACCCCAAGAATTTATGGTATGTGTATTTATAAATTTAACATATTTGATAGTTTATGCTTCAGGCAACACCATGTTTAAAACTGTAGTATGATATTAAATATGATTGTTGGAATAGTGATTTAACAATTAGGAATAGTAGTATGACTAATAGAATAATAACACCACCTATTAAAGTATACATAAATTTTAAATATCATATGAATGAACATAATGTATATTTATATTCGTGAATTAGTAAATAACTATTTCAAAAAGGATAAATTAATTATTGGAATTTTCTTTAAAAAAATGTTTATTTACAATTTTATAATGAATATAATTATTTAATGGAAAGTTTATCGTTATAAAATAGATAAATTAAATAATATTTTGTTGTTATATGATTATAATATAATTTAATGATATGTTAATTAATGTTTAAAAGTGTTATAAAATAAGTTATAATTCAAAAATTGGTATTTTCAAATAAAATATGGTTTTAATTTAAAAATTTATTCAATCATATTTATAAAAAAAAATTCATTAGAGGAGTACATTTTTTAATTTTAATAATTGAATAATTCTTAGGGTGAATGTTTTGGTTATTTCTAAAATAGTTGAATTTTTCAAGGATAGTGAAATATGATAAATTACAATATATATGCATTTTAGGTCAAATAAACTATTTCTTGAGTAATTTATTATGTATGTACCATAATATCAAACTTTTCATCTCTATCTTATGTATTTATTAATGGGAATTAATAGTAATCTCCATCTAGAGCCAAAATAATAAAATAATGAATAAAAAAAATAAAAAATACCCCTCCATTATAAGTACCACCCCTCACCACCTCTTCTCATCACATCTCCAAATCCATGAAACATATAAATTCATATCCAAATAACTCTTCCAAAACTATCATAAAAATATTATTCTTTTTGGTCTCAACCAAAAGTCCACTTCAATGTTTCTTAAGTAAGGTTTAAAGGAGCAGAATTCAAGAGGTAAAATCCTATTTCATTCTTTTAATTTTCACTCATTTTCATTAGTTTTCTTATCTATTACTTAACTCCTCTATCTGAACATGTATTATCACTAAAATATCCTATATATACAATGATTTATCTATGGTATATAAACCTTATATTATATTCTCTTTACATTTTTATTCTAAAAATGAAAACATCATCCGTAATGTAGTGATTTACCGCATTCGTGGATGATGAGTTTTTGTTTTTCAATTACTCTTTCTTGGATAGTCATAAAACCATTTTTATCATTAAAATATAATTTAATATATGTAATAAAACATATTTAATGATCTAGAACCAGTATATATATATATATAATATTAATTCATATGACAAACCTAGTTCGTGATGATAAAAAAAATCCAAAATAATATAAATGGTTATCATTAAAGTTATATCTAGTGAATACTAATCATATAATAATAATGATATATGAGACCATAATATATAATAAAAATTTTTTTAATGCCATATAATTTCAATTTTGGATAAATATTTCTATTTTATATGATCTTTAGTTCATGTATAAAGGTGAGGAAATTATGAAAACCAAGGAAACGAACACCCCTAAACGACACAATTGAATTTTATAACTCATCCAAAAGGCTATAAGTGAACATAATAAAATTATAATAAATAAAAAATATATTGAGTATGTTAATAGTTAAATTATTAATGAATCTAAATTCATTATAAAAAACATTATGTTCAAGTGCATAACACTTTTGGACATAAGGAAAGGATTCTCTCATCTCACTTATATTTCCCTGAGATATACTCCATTCACTACTATTTCACGTGTGTGTTGTATGTATACTAAAAATCGATGTATCATATAATGAATTTATTTATCTTAATTTTAATAAAAGTTTCATTTTATTATTATTAATTTTTTGGGCATATGATTCGATCAATTCCAAAGTCGTAAGGGTTCCTCCCTAGACCTCCATTTTCCATTCTGGTTATATTTCCTCTCTCTTTAACCAAATTTAATTATTATTTATATTTATATAATTCTTATAAATTAGGTTTATATGTTCCAAACTAACTAATCTATATCATTTCATCTTTATCTTATGGTAAATACATGTTTTATAAGGTTCATTTTTTAATTCATCCCGATAAAAAAGCCATATTAAATGGTATTTCCCAATTTTCCCCTTTTTCAAAGACACCACACAATCTATTTTAAGCCACAAATATTTTCCTAAAATCATTATATTTTTCATTAAATAATATCATATTTTATATTTTGTTTATTTAAACATGTAATAAAATTTTCACTTTAAAGGCATATATTTTCTCTTAAACCACACTGAAGTTGCCCATTTTTAATGTTTTTTAAAAACTATTTTTACAAGTTTTCAATTCAGCTAGAAATATTTTTTCCTAAAAAATAATTTCATTTTAATTACCTTTTATTTTTTAGAATATAAATATTTCAAATCATATTTTCTGAAATGTTAAAATTATTATTCCGAAAGAACACATCTTTTCAAAGTAAAAAGTGTATTTCTATCATGAATTCTTCGAGGATTTTATATATGTATTTTCATCCATTTAAACACCCTATATTAAATATTATTCATACTTAGGTTTTATATTTTATGATATAATCTACCAAATTTCATTAAATGGTTTATGGTCCGTTTGACTGTGGATGTGCTTTCCTAATACCATTCATAATATTACTCAGAATGGTTAGTAATTATCTTTACTGATTAAGGAAAGTCATATATACATTTTATGTTTCACCAAATATATATATGGAATGAATTGGAAATAGTAATTTATAGGAGGATCCCACTATAGCCCCTTGATACATCTGTAGATGTAATGAGACAAATCATATATGGATTTGGCTGAGGCCTTAACTATTTATTTTCAGATGTCTTGGTCAATGCCTCGATGGTATTTTTCAAATGTCTAGAATTATGCATTCCATAACTGTGATATTAGTAATTTACAATCGATGGGATTATAATACTTGTATAATATTCATAGTTATGTTTTATTCTCAAATTATTATTTATATGGCACTATTTTGATCATCTTTTATTCCTTCCGTATTGTGTTTTACTATATGTCTTAATGATATGTGTTGTTATAAATTCACCATTCCTTATTGATAGGTTCCTCTATATTTCTTACCCTTAATTATAATCTTATATCACCCCTTTATTATGTTTTATTAACCCCAATGATGTGAAGATATATATTTCGAATGGCATGCATGGTTAATCAAGGAGTTTAAGTTTGTTTCGAAGAAGTTGCTGTGTTTTTTTCCTTTCAAGTTGCAATGTTAATATTATATTTGTATATGGTTATTACAAAGCTACTAAAATATTCAGTCCTCCATGAAGCAACTTACTTGTTTATTATAACAATATAACAAATTAAGGTATTGGCTCCAAGATACTAGGGTATGAGCCTATACATTGACCATTTACTAAAAATATGTAAATTTATTTATATTGAGTAGGTAATTTACATGTATATTTCACAATTAATTTTATACTATCCATACACATTTATTTAATGGATATTTTATAATGTACATATTTAAAATAATATTATTTCTTTGTTTGATGATGCTTGGTGTTGTGTGTCAATCACACTATCAGTGTTGCAAGTAACAGAAGATAAACTCATTGTTTCTTATAAAAATGATATCTTCATTATTATGTGTAATGAAAGATAAAATTCCTGAGTATTTTAATGAAAGAGATACTCAATAGCATAAATTTAATTATTTTCTTTACTAAAATATTTTTGTGTTACATTCAACCACCCTTAAAATGGATTTCATTATAAAAAATCTTATTGGTCATAAATTTTTTCACTTTTATAAATTCTTCCATAGAAACCCCCATCATAAAAAGTTTTAATAATAAATCACCTTGAAAAATATAAAGGGCTTTGAAAATTAAATATGGAATAATGAATACATTGTTTCTAAATGGGAGAATAAAGTAGGGAAGATAAATCATGGACATAAAAGATAAAACGAACAACTAAGTACTAATGGAGAGTGATTAAGAACATGGTTAATGGGAATTTAGTGGCCACAATTACACAAAACTAAGAGGTGTAAAAAATATCATTGATTTCATAAAAAATGATCATAATAGGACATAATTTTATTTCAGTATCCCTTAACAAATATTGATGAATATTCACGAGAAAATATACATACCGGATTTTATTTCATTTCATACGTACAATCTTCTAAATTATTTATTCCATGATCAATTTACACATCACCTATTACATCATGAAATAATAGTGACTTTATGTACATGAAGAATTAACATAACATAAGATCCAAGAATATAATTATAATTCATTCCATCTATCTTTTAGTTATCATATATTAGAAATGGAAAACAGATGTTATAAAACATGGATAAATATTTATATAGTGATAAAATAGATTAATATCAAATTCCTTATTCAAAGATCAATGGAAACCATTTAATAAATGTTTAGCCTTATGAACCTTAGAATGTTTTAATATAAAAAACATTAGAAATAAGGGAACCAAATTTCTTAAAATTAAATTTACATTAATCCCCTACATATTATAAAGATTCTATTTATTTCCATTTAGAAAACATGTGAATAACTTCACCATGTATTCTACTGAATCATGGTAATAACCTGAATGACCATAAAACCTTATTAAAAAGATGCAACATTCATCATTCCTTGGATAAAACCATCTATTATTTAACATATTCCATAGATACAATAATTTTATATACTGTATCAAGGATAACATAAAAGACTTATTCAAAAAATACTATATCAGTTATGAAGTCATTAATGCTATGAAATTTACATTATCCAAATCAATTATATCTATATCCAAAGCAGGCACCAAATTTTCAAACCCATGAACATATTAATGGTTATCTTCACTTTATCAAATTATTACGGTATCATTTAATCCATTTTCTAGTCCATCACTACCCTTTAAAATATTCTTTAATCTAATTAATGAAAAAATTCTATGGAATATATCATTGATGACTCATGGTTCAAATAACCCAAATACCACAAATAAAAAATATAACTCTTTAGATCCCAATGCATAAATAAATCAATCATTCCATGTTCCTTACACACCATTAATCAGGCTTTTTCATCATAGTCATTAACACTTATTTTATTCATAGTTCAATTTTTGTTTCTTTATTATCATAAATATATCTTTTACTCAAGCAACTATTCTTATTTTCTTCATGAGATTTTCCCTTAGGACATTAATTTTCATAATACACATACATACTACATTTAAATAATTCAATAATCTATTATATCTTTAGGATACCATTATTATCATTCTTTGAATTAAAAAATATTTTCATTTTTTCATTGATGTTACTTTCTTTGTTTCCTTTTTTCAATAGTCAAAACATATTCTTATTCCATTATGATATCATCATGGGTATTTCTTCACACATTCTAAACATGAAGGAAATTAGATCATATTTTCTCCACAGTATCCACTATGAAAACACTTAGAAAAATATTTTATTATCTTCTTTGCTGAGTCTTAGAGAAAATTATGTTACCCATTGTTAATAAATTTACCTGAAAACTAATAAGGGATAATCACAACATCCTTCACTCTAGTCATCATATAATTTGGTTATTCATTATCACGGAATTTTACATTATATTCATTGTTAACATGATTCTTTTTATTCTATCCATTGACTAAAATGAGAAATCATAGTGTTAGAAACAATAATCATATTGAGAAACGAAATGACCAAGAAAATAACCTATAGGATGTATAAATTTCGAAACCTTTATTAATATATGAAAACATAGGTTTATTCTTGTTCATTCATAATAATAACCTATTTAATTCCTTTTTTATTTTCTATGAAGAGTTTGTGAATTTACAAATAATATTCCCTAGGTATGGAAAACCATGTGTCCTGCATTGCCTATTTTAATGCATCATGTAATGATTGTGTTCATATCAATAATAAATTTTTAGAGTTATTACCCCTAGGTACCTATATACTAGAGCCACATCCACTTGTACTATCCTGATTGGGATGAAATTTCTTGCAATGAAATTTCTCTATTCATCAACAAAATTGTAAAACAATTCCAGAAATTTGACTCATCGTTAGACTTATACATTTATTTATTCCTAGACATATCCTTATAAACAACCCTTGTTATTTCTCTAATTTTTTATCATCCTTGTCTGTAAAGTTTTACGAAAACATTCCTCTAATACCATGTATAGAGACCCAGGATACCCATAACTAATTATTAAAACATTTTAGTTAAATATTCATTGCATTATAGAAACACACTACTGTGTGTTGTAATTGTGTAGTTCCTTTAGAAGAATAAAACATAATGTTTTTCATTACAGAAAGATAATCAAATTTTACAAAAAAATATATTCCAATTTAGTACACATCATATCGATACCCAAATTGAAATTTTTATTCATATCATGAGGAATGTAAACATAATAAAGGGAGATATTTGATTCTCAGTAATGGTTGAAAAAGAAGATACATAAGAAAATCACGGGAATGAGGGTTTGAGAACATAATCAGACCAATTTAAAATAATACCATGCATCACTAGACCATATTAATGATTCATGAAATAAATATTTGATGTCTATAGGATATGAATCATAAGATAATCAAATAACATGAGCCATGATAGAATAAAATTGGCATAAGAAAATAATTTGTTTCATTCATAAGAAGCATTGGAAATCATTTCCATATTAGTCGAGTCTTATTTCTATGGCTATCATAGTGGGATGAGATAACTACCAACACATTCATAGTAATCGAGGTTCACACTCAAGACCCCCATGGAGTACAAAGTCCCTTAATGAACTTGGTTCACTTCATATTCATGTTATTTATATCTCATGATAAATAAATCTTTACCTAATGCATTATAGGGATATATAGGCCCTACCCATAACATTATTAAAATCATATATTTTTATGCCGCAATATCTTAAGAAAAAATCATATAATATCCCATGAAATTTAATAGTCCACATTAATAGTTCATCATATAATAACCTGTGTAAGAGAGACATGTTTAATAATCATTTAATTATTTCATTAATGAATGAATTCTAGATAAAGAGTCTGGTTTCATAATAATACTATGATGGTATAACCTATGGAAGAGAAACAACTTTCATAAACATCATTCCATCATAAAAATAGGCCACTTAGAGAAAAAATAGTAATGATATTATAGTTTCACATTTTCAAAAGTCATAAGTTGTTTTAAATGATTTCCTATTAAGAAAAAAGTTATTTAAAGATAAATTACATGGATCATTTATTAAAAAAGATAAATATTCTTTGAAAATAACTTTTTATATCATAAAACTTTTTTTAAAACAATTTCTCTAAAAATAAACATGAAAACACTTAAATGAATCTTCATAGATCTTTAAAAAAATTCTTGAGAAAAATACTCTTTACCTTCAAATTTTTTTTAAGCACATAAATCATTTTAAAAATATTTTTCTATTTTAAATCATTGAAAAAAATTTCCCATAGAAATAGTTAAAAAAAATTTCTTACAAAAACATTTAAAAAATATAACGGCGGATTGTAATCATTGATCAGTCATGATAGTGGGAAATTCAATTTACATTATGAAGGTTATAAAAAGACATTATTTTAAAAATTTTGTAAAATACCAATGTGAATTGATTGAAAATAAATTGAATATCCCTTTTATTTTTTTTAAAAATGTATAAATTTGTTAAAAATATCATTAATAATTTATTTTAATAATGATAAAAACATTTTTTTAAACATTTTTAGAAAACATGTTTTTGGAGGAAAAAATGATTTCGACCAAAATGATGAATTTTTCTAGAAACATTATTTTTGAACTGTTTTGTACATAAAGAGAAGAAAATGAATGGAAAAAACTATATTATCATTAAATAAGATTAGTATAATAAAATTAATAAATTTCATGAGACATGGATCATCGGATTTTTAATCAGAAATGTATTCATAAACAATCTGAATAATTGATGATTTTGTAACATAAAATCATTTCTACATTGTTATCATTCAATTGTAATCCCAATGATGAAATAAAGTAAATAATATCATAAAATATAAAAAGGATAAATAAATTCATGAAATTATATGTCAATGCCAACATATTTATACCTCAAGAATGAATATTGGTGCATAACATTATGTATATTTCAAAGAAAAAAATAGACAAAAATATCTCATCGATTTGGTTTTTTTTGAACTATAAACCCCAAAAAATTGAGATCCTAAAATAGATATTTGGAAACCAATAATTTTAAATATAGTAATTAAAAAATACATTCATGAAATGTATATACACCACATAAATGAAACATGAGGTGAATATGGAATTTTCACAAGAGAAAATAAAAGTGTGTTCAAATTCCTTTGGAGTATGTATTGACTTCCTTCGAACTCATTTGAACCTCATATATAATAAATATAAGTTTGTTATAAAATATTATGGATCCATAGTTGTATATATAATATCATATATGATTTAATTATTTCATTTTATTAATTAATTATTAAAAACTATATATTCATGTCATGTTTTAGGTAATAACTTTTTTTTTTCATATATATTATGATTTTCTATTTCCTATCTTCTTAGTTTGATCATGGTTTCCTAATATCCATAATGTTTAACCTTATATAAATTTCATATATATTCAGTTTATATGTATTTATTGATGTTTATAAATGATTGATATAGAAAATGTAATTCACCGTTCATGGTGGCGGGAGGCCATACGTAGCCATGAATGTTGTTTCAATTTCCCTGCTGTTTTGAAAGAAATAATTTTAAATGATAAATATCATTCAAATTTTTTATTCACTAAATATTATATATTTTCATTAAACCCATCATTATTACATTACACGTAAAACATGAACAAATAACGTTATTTCTTGAGGTAGTAGTCCTCCAAACACAAGATCGATGTTATTTTATTCCCAAAAATGGAAAGAATTGTGTAATGTATAATACAAAAATTATTGGATAATAATAATATAAAAAATATCATATATAAAAAAATATATACATCATTATAACCATCCTTGATATGAGGTAATGGTAAATCAAATATCATTGGTTCATGAGGCGATATTCCATCGTACAAACGAATGATGATTTCATAACCCATTTTATGGAAGTGGATATGGTTTTAGATCATACCATTAACATAAAAACATAAAAAATATAGAATATATATATATATATATATCATTAAATAATCATTATATAATAATAATTTAATGATGTGGAGGAATAAAAAAATGCTCATTAGTGAATATTACCTTTTCTTTGAGTGTCCTCCTTAAGTATGCACTAATAATATTATTAGGTTGAATTAATGACTAGAATAATGAAATTAGAATGATAAGATTTTATTTTATAGTTTATTTAGGAAGGTTTTCTATGAATAAAATGGTTTTAAGGTGTAAATAAGAGAGAAGATGGTGTGACCTTTTTTCGGCGAGGGAGTGGGCATACTTGGTATTTCTCAAAAGAAATTGGGTCTCCCATGGATTTCATATGTCCAATGGGTAAAACAATTCGAAAACCATATAGGTTTAATGGTAAAAATATGAACATTAATTAGTTTTAGATAATATTATAGGTTGTTTTAACCCTTAGATTTCTAGTTTAACCCCATAGAAAAACAATTATAACATTAACCATGAAAATTAATTTTTATTGTTTTCACCATTCATTTTGGTTAAAAATTAAGTTGAAATTATTAGATAATATAAATTATTATCATTCCAAATATCGAAAACATTTTTTCATTTTCAATTCACATATGTAGTAAAATGTAATTTAGAATTTATCGCATAGAATCAATAAGGAAGCAAGTTTTCAAAAATAAATTTTTTAAATGTTTACAAAGATTTTATATCTAATTTATATATGAAAGTTATTAAAATAGAAAAAATTGGATTAATATATATATATACATGAACTTATTTTTTCTAAAATTAAATTAAATTATAATTTAAATTTATATATAATTTAAACAAAATGGAATCCTTTAATGAAAATATAGTAATTTTCACTATTCCTAAAGAATTATACTTTTGAAAAAATTATAAAAAATTTACCACAATATTATTTTGACATTATGATTTCAAAAATTATTTTTTTGATCTTAATTTTCTAAAATTGGGGGAAATTAAATTAAAAAAATGTAAGATAAGACGAAGAAGAGGGTTTTCAAAAAGTGTATTTTCAGCACAAGATGATTTTATAGTAACTCTATGTAAATAATAATTAATGTATAACTATAACTTTAATTTTATTTATATGTAGTCTATAAAATTATTTTAAAACCTAAAAAATTAGGTATTATTTAATTTAATTAAAATATAGGAACTTTATTCACTTTAAAATAGTTTTATGAAAAAACACTATATAAACCAAAAAATAAACTTATAATAAAATAAATTATAAATTTGATTCAAATGTAAATATGTAGATTATATATTAATAATAAATACATATGTTACTTTAAAGAAAAGTTGTTCATTTTAATTACTTAATTTATGGAAAATATATTGATGTTTTACAAAAATTTGTAATTTTCATTATTCACTAAAAATCTGTATATTCCGAAAAATCCCAAATATTATTAAAAACGTTGATTTTGATATGATAATTTAAAAAATGTAATTTTATTATATAAAATAAATTTTATAAAATATATATAAATTATTGATAATATTTTGTCATAAAATGAAATAAAAATCATTTTGGAAGAAAAAATATTCTTAAAGAATATATATACTTTGCTAAAAATTTGTTGATTATTTATGATGAATATATCAAAAAACTTATATTGAATAATAAATTTATATATATATTTAAAAATTTATTTTATATTATTCATACCCTCAAATTTCATAGAAAAGTCATAATGATCATGTTTAAAATAAAACTATTTCATGGTTTGAAGAATCTGAGTGACTCATTTCATGAACACCATCATCTATTGGAGTAATACAAGATACACTATATGATTCATATAATGATACAAATATATTCATTATTCTATGTTACATAATTAAAAATCATTATTGAGTTTAATGAAAAAGATATATAAAAATTTAATTTAGTTGCAAAAAATTCATAAAATATCGTGGTGTTATATTGAGTCATGAGGTAAACCCAGGATGTGAATGATATAG
This sequence comes from Viscum album, assembly GCA_963277665.1. Taxonomy (NCBI): domain Eukaryota; kingdom Viridiplantae; phylum Streptophyta; class Magnoliopsida; order Santalales; family Viscaceae; genus Viscum; species Viscum album. The sequence continues at coordinate 1,390,948,446 of OY728130.1, read as the reverse complement.
TAGGAATAATTAAGAAAATTTTGATATTTCATTGAAACACTTTATGGGAAAACATTTATCTGGTATAAAACCTTATTGGTTAGGTTTATTACTAATTGGTATGATCTTAAATGGTAGTTCCTTTATCAATTAATCTCTATAATGGGGAAGAAAACCTTCATTGGACTCTAGCATTGTAAGGAATATGAGAATGATAGGGTTTTGGCCTTAATCACATGGTAGAAGTGCCTAAACTAATAACAGTATTTGGGGATTTCATACAAGAAACTATTGGAAATATTTATAGAAATCATTAAGATTCATTATAAACACTGTTTATTCCCTCAATGTACCATTATAGTTTCTAGGAGTTGTAGTATCTAAAAACATACATAATATGATATTAGGTACTCTAATGTAAAATACTGTAAGTTTTCACAACCACAAGGATTGGTGCCTAGAAGGGTGGAGAGTTAGACCATCTCAATGACAGCAGTACTGATTCCCTCTCCAATTCCTAAGCCCATTCAGTACAATGCAATTCCTCATATTGAAAATAAAAAGAAAAATAAACCCTAACTAAGTGATAGTGGAGAAGAAAAACCAACCAAATTTTGTGGATCAAAATATTAAATCATATTACATTAAAAGAGAATAAGTCTTAGGGTTTATTAAAATAGACTAGGGTATGGAAATAGTCAAATTGCCAGAGGCTAGGAAACCCAATGAGATTTTCCTGAATAATCTCCCAGACTATTTTTACTACCACAAAATGATGGGGAACAACATATAAAAATACTTTATTTTCACATATATAATATAGAATGTGGTTGACTCTAGGTCAGTCAAGATGGGTAAACAACATGCATTAGTTAATTTTGTTTACATTGGTCAGTTAGAAGAAAAATGTGTGAGTAAAAATATTATGATTAGATATCATGGAAAATGATCAGCTGGACACACTCTATAATTATCCAAAAACTAAATTAGAATATTGTGACCCAATTTTATTTTAAAAAATATATATAGAATCACTATCATCATATTTTTCTATTATCCAACAAAACTAACATTACTTGAATATGGTGAATAATTAAGAGTCCTTGTCGATAGTCATTCCTTTACAGACTCTCAAGGACCTCTTACCCTGTCACAGGGAGGATGGGAACCACCCTAGAAAATGTGAGCTTAATCGAATTAGTATTCACAATATTTCACTATCAATTTCATTCACTTTAATATCCCCTTCAATGATGAGGACGACTCATTGGAATCTAAATTTTCAATCCATAATTGGTGAATAATCCCTATTGGATAAGAGTAATAAAATCATAGTGGACATGGGTGATATAACATTATATCCACTAAAGATATATAAATGGATGAAACATGAAAAAATGAACTGTAATGATATCAATTGGAACAATAATATGATATTAAATCCACTTGGAATCATTAGGATCAAATCATAATAGAAGAGTGACTATAAGATATATAGTATTCTAGTCAACATTAGTGTGTGGGAAGTTTGGTTCATCCCAAATACCACCCCACAATGATGTCCCCAAATTTCATCCATGGCAATGAGCCATCAACATAACTTGAATAAACCTATAAGACCCAATTTAGGGAGAATTTTCATGGATAGATTCGTAGGCACTTAGTTAAGAAATATGGTATTTTAAAACAGCTTTTTCGTAATCCAAGATATTATCTCAATATTGGATACCCCTCAAAAGGAAATTATTGAATCACTTACTGATGCCCTCTTAAGAATCAATGAGATCAATATTAATATTTTTATATTAGAAACATAGCCTGGAGAGAAAGTGTCTGATAAATTCCACATAATCATTTCTTTCATATAAAAATATTATGAAAATTTCAAATATAGATATATTATACCCTTAAACGTGTCTCTCAAGATTGATTATATCATCATCTATATGGACCCAATTAAAAAATGTTTTTGGTATAAATATCATACCAATAAGAACCCTCATTCATATTTTCAACAATACAATTGAATTTTATCCTTCTAACTAAAAAATCTAGGTGTATTGAAAAGTGAGAAATGTCCTCTAAGATGGATTAATCACAATGTCTAATTCAAGGACCATATTTTCACTCTAAATACTTAGAGGTCCATAAATACTAGACTATAAACATCCTTATAGGGATGATATGGTTTTATATGCATGTAGGAGTGGCCTCATCATATCATCAATTCCTAAAGTAAATTATTAAGGAGTACTTTAGAGTATATTATGATGATTTTTTCTCATTTAATACATTTAAATTTTATTATATTTGTGAAGGATAGAATAAAATGCAGGGGTGGTATCCAATATAAAATTATTCCATTTGAATTACTACTCTTAATAAGATAGAAATATCCCAATTAATCTACAGATAAAACTCAGTAAGGGATACATGTTTCCCATTATCCAAATTGTGGGAAAATATAGATCCTGTCTATTTTTATGTCATATGGGATAGAATAGAAAACAATAATACTACATCATCACATATCTCTTATACATTTTAAAGTATATTCTTCTATTGAGAAGCTGGCACAAAAAAACTAATAAGGACATAGAATAATCATCTTTTATCAATCATTCCCCTAAGAATATTTATGTGAGTGTGAAAATGACTGATAATTGAATAATGTTACCAAGTATCTTCAATCATATAGTCATGAATCATTGGATAAGAGATTGAGTTTTAGAAACATTATATTTCCTTGTATTGGAGTTAGCTACCCCAAGAGAACAAGATCATTTAAAATATTTTTTTGATCACAATTAAGGTAACAATTCCCCTATATTTTCCCTCAGATAACAAGATGAAACTCTATATTCTACTCTAGATAAATTCAAAGAGAAATATATTAGGGATGGACCTCCAGTATTCAAGGAAGTTATCTTGAATATCACTGATGAGAAGAGGTATGTGAATCTGGGAGTAAAATAATAATTGTATCTTATGTTAATTTGTGAATATATAACCCCTAAATAATATAAGATACATATATCCATACAAAATATGAATTGATATATATTCACATGAAACTATATGTAGATCTCTGAGTTTGAGCCTCATTTAGCTACCCATTATTTGGGGTCCTCCAGATGACCACGATAGTTATAAGTACCCAGTAATAAGAATTCATATGACTAATGATAGAATGGTGGAACACAATATTAATAAGACCAAAAAATAAAAAATTACTATGGGAAATCCAATGCCTATAATAGATTGAGAACATCATCATAGTATAGAAAATTAATTAGAATACCAGGATCTATGTCAACATTAAATACCTTATCATGAAAAATATAATTGATGATTTTCCAGTATTGATAACTGTTATACTATTCTATATGATGAAACTTATTCAAGGACCTTTATTTTATGGATGTTTATTCTTACTACAAACATATATTAATAGTCCTTAAAGATAAGAATGATTTTTTTTATAAATCAGCACAAGGGATATACTTCTGTTATGTGATTTTCATTACCTTAAAGAAGGCTGGTTCTACTTATTGACGTACCATACATCATATCATTAAGTTATTTTTTCTGGATGACCATTGAGTCCTATGTTGTTGATATGGTGGTAAAATATGAATAATGTTGTTATTATCTTGCTGATCAAGAGTTAATTTTCGAAATACCATGACAATATAGATTGAAGATGAATCCCCTAAAATAAACCTTCAAGATATCATTAGGGAAACTCATTATCATCACTATATTCCATCCAAACATTAATTTAAACACTAAAAATTATAATATTTTTATTTAACATGCCACCTACTTGAAATCTCAAAGAGTTGATAGAATTACTTTGATGTACTGTTTATATCTAATGTCTCATAGGAAACCTTACTGGAAAATGAATTCCCTTCACAATTATCATGAAAAAATGAGGTACTAATCATTATGGTGAGTTTATTAAGAAGGCATTTGAATATCTAAAATAATACCATCCACATACATCAATATTGATGTCTCTATAATAATTGAAGAAAATCATCTCATATGTGGAAACCCTAAAGCGATCTATTGGAACCCCATTTTTTAGAAGAATACTGTGAAGAAGGAAACCAACGTATATTATAATAGTAGAAAAATTATTGACACTAAGACCCAATAATTTTACATTAATATAAACTTTATTTTTTATAGTTTAGAAACCAAAAAATTATACATATCACTAGGAGGTATCACTAATCATTCATATTGATCGAATCAAATATATCCTCATCATTTCAATGAATACTAGATATCCAATTAGATAAAAATCATTATTCAATAGTTTGAAATCCAATTTTTATTTTAGAAGGTGATCAAAGGGAAATAATTATTAAATATTATTATAGTGAATCATGTCATCAAAAGTAACCATTGGACAATGAAGTCCCTGATGAAGATGTTTTATCCATCAATAAAGTGTCACAGACCTAAGTGATTTAAATCAGCAGTTCTTCAAGAATAAAAATAGGTGAATAAATTGATAACCTAAATCTAAAAAAGGTTATATAATGTATTTTTTATCTCTCCACTGAATGATGTTGTCAATTATCCTTCTAATTTTTGTACGGATTCAAAAAATGTTGCAAGATACTAGACCACTATTGCTGTCTTGGAACAAACCTTATAGATTCCAATAACTATATTGAATATAAAATGAGATTCTAAAATGGTGATTTGGAAAATCATTGGTGAATATGCAATTTATAAGAGAAATATGATTCTATTACTTTTTTATAGGGTTTGATGGTTATATCGCCCCCAGAACTAACACATTCTTACATCCCATGTTCATAGAATTCCCATGAGAATACATTAGACAATCTATCTACAAACATAGTAGATCCTTATAAGAATAAAATAGACATTCACATAATTAATTACATAGTGGTATATCCATTCATAATTAATGAAATATAATAAAACAGATAATTAAACACCACCCTTGATCAAGGTGAGGCTATATTCTTTTTTGTTGATTCTATAATTGGATAGATGTCTCCTCTTATAGACCACATAAAACATGGAATTCTTCAACTAGATTGAGCTAATAATGAACATATAAATCATTTATTTATTTTTTTAACATTATTATGGCTCAAATTCACAAAAGATACTCTACAAATAATCCTTTATTGTATTCTACCATAGATGCATTCATGGAAGGGAAACCCTCACCATTATACTAAAATTACATTTTGGTGCCAACAGAACCCTCCAATTAGGACAAAATAACTCCCATAAAATCATAAGGCATTTATATTTTTAGACATAATTGATGAAATAATTCATAGAGTTCACAATGAAATTCCATTATTTTCAGAAACCTACCAAATTTACTTATCAACCCTTAAAGTTGATTCAGACTACCGAAGAATCCTATCCCTTTTCCATCTGGGGGATTGATATCATGATTAAAAACCTCCAACCATAGGTAGGCCACTCATGTAAATCATTACTAACACTTTTTGCTTCTCCAAATAAGATAATGTGGTTCCCCTAACTGAATAAAAAATTATGTCTATCATGAATTTCTTATAGCCTACCATTTTTTCCATTTTTTGTGTCCTTCATAAAATATAAATGAAAAATGAAACCAATTTCCATACTTCTGAATTTACATGGCCATTTTAAGAGTATAATATCTAGTCAAACCACTAGCATAACAATCATTCAGTGACAAATTGATAGTTAAACACTATCCACAAAACCTTATAAAATATGATATAGAAGATGGTGGAGAAATACAAGATATCTTGGATAGATAAAGTCCTACATGAACTATAGTATTATCCCATCATAACATGTTCTACAACATTAGAATCCACATACTCTATTTTATATGGTTCAAAGATAGTATCAATTATTTTGGTTCAACTACCCTCACTTTGCATCACCATATAAAATTAGTTAACAAATGTTGATCATTATTAGATATAGCAAGATGAGTTAGAGAAAGATGACGTGAAATGGAAAATTACATTGAAAAACCTATATATTCATCATATTCACGTCAAAAAACATTCAATAATAGGTTTCACCTCCACTTGTTCATTTAAGGAGGATCATTATTGGCCCTGAGAACCCATAAGTTACATGGGATGAAACCACTAAATCCAGAACCAAAATTAGAAGGAAAATACACTATGCATAAGGTCTACTCCAAAAGCGATGACTCCTTGATCACAATGGGAAAATATCCAATAAAATCTCATATCAAGGAAAGGTTTCTTCATAAATAATCTTTATGATTACATAAAAACTTCAAAAAGGACTAGCTATAGGGCTATTAAAATGTATTACACAAAGGTATTATCATAGGATTTCAAATTGTATGCTATTTAAATCCATTACACATGAATTCAAACTAGTTGGAATACTAATTATATCATGACCCAAAACTTCTTGTAGAGTTATACTTCCTGAGAATTTAATTCAAAAATACTCCTCATGTAAGTGCTCGATCTACATGGGATTTTTTGTTCCTAATGGATAAATTGAAAAACCATATGTAATAGTTTTGTTAACCTAGGAAAAAACAACCCTTTCCAAAACTACGTGTGTCTAGATTCCTGTTACCATAGTATATGAATTTATGCATGGATTCTTTACCCTAGGCCCAGCCATAACCATAATTTTCATACCTGATTCTTCTCTAGAGACAAGTCCTTTCTTAATTAAATATAGGTTTTACACTTTTCTCTTAATAGGCAATTCATAAAATTATATATTTATCACCTATATATGAGTCAAATTTTTTACATGGATACCCATTTCCAAGACTGCTTGTGGCATGATTATTGTTACCATAGTATATGTGTGATTCATGGATCCCATATCCCAAGATAATATAAAAATTCAATCTTCATGCCCAACCGTTCCCATAGGAAAATAATTGTACCATCTCATGTGAGTTCTTCCTATTATTTTCTATTAGGATGGAACTATTTTAGTTTTTATTGCTACTGGGAATGGATTGATATTGGGTTTCCTCCAATATTTCACTAGGATGACTGTCTATCCCATTTCCCCCAATGTATGTTTTAAAAATTCACAAGGATAATGCCTCAAATCAAGAACTACTCGTTGAATGATAACTTTTCATATTGTATATGTTATGATGTTTGGATCACATAACTAAATAACAACAAAAAATATAGTTTTCATTCAAATTCCCCTAGTGTAGGGTCTCCATATTCATTCTAGGATTTATATATAATCCATACACTATGAAACCATATATAGAAACCTAAATATCCAATCATGGTTACAACGATAGATACTATTTGGATCCAATACCTATCAATAATAAATAATTCTTCATCATAGAAGTATGTGTGGATTTATTCTTATTACCTCTGGATAGGTAGTGAAAATCGAGAGTCTTGGCCCAAGTTTAATCATGAACCACACAAACATTAATCATACTGACCATACTCTTACTTATTTATATATAGTCTATCGATATCGATCGATATTGGGATGAATCCATTATTCATATTGTTCATGATCAAGATATACCAAAAACCGTCAATGTAAAGGTCCTTATCATACAACCGTAAACTACAAAACATAGGAGCCCTAGTTACATTTCATTAAACCAGAAATCATAAAGTACACACCACATGAACCAAAAACTACTCAAAGTGGTGTAATTTATATGTTCTTGTATTAATAATTGGAAATCAGATCCATGTGAGTTCCCATGTTCTATGGTTAATTTCTTATAAACCTCTTTTAGGATCATTTTACCCCACTCTTAGTATATTCATCCCAGAGTTTAGGTCATCATAATATATATTAATATTTTTCCTTCTCTATCTCTACCATAGGATGGAATCCATATAAAACTCCCCTATATATGAGTTAGCTCTATGAAGATAGGTTTTATATAATAACTATGTATGTATTGATTCCTATTATTTTAGGATATATAGTGATGTCTCATTTTCGAATAATTTATCCAGCTTCAAAACTGAAATTAATTTAAGATCTTAGTGTGTTGAAACCTCAATTTTTTTGGGTTATATGAATTAACCATAAAATAAGACTGTATATTATAAAACTTTTATTTCCAATCTCAGGGATTAGTATAAGCCTCACCTCTAGTTTTGACCTTCGATTAGATTTGAAAAATTCACCTCACAATGAACTCTATATGGATTGATTACATTTATTTTATAATAAATTGTGATTACTAGATACCTTATACCAATCCCAGAAATAAAATTCAATCAATTTCAATTATTTATACCAGTGTTTGGACCTCTTAGTTCCTATCAGGACTTTACTTCTCAAATCCTACTCTGGTATGATATATCCACAATAAAAACTATTTATTTATTATTACCAACTTTTATAAGACACTTATCTTTTACCCCCACGGGGTTCCCTACAATGTTGTAACACCCTTAGAATTTGTGATTTTTATTTTCGAATTAATTTAAACTTTTTGATATCTTTCATTTCACACAACATTGTATATTGATTGTGTTATATGAAAGAACTATGTTTGGTTTGGCTTTACACAACTTCAAGTTAATATTGTTCTATGTGAAAAATGTATATTATCTTTCATTTCAAATAAACCTGTCTTTTCTTTCTGTTAAACACAATTCCATGTTCCTTTGATATCTTTCACTACACGCAAGACCTAGTTATACCAAAAAAATGTACAATTAAATTTATTATTAAAATTTTATTATAGTTTTCAACTGACTAATGAAATGGTGGTCACGAATAAGATTAATTAAATTATGAATTTTTCTACCAATTTCTATAATAAGAATTATTTTTGTGACCAATGAACATGAAATGAAAACATTACCCTTTTGAAAATGTATGAATTCATTGGCAGGAAAACAATATTTATGAAATCAATCAAATTTTACATTAGTAATTTAATTAAACCAATATTGATAAATATTTTTAATGATATATATATATATATATATTAATTATACTATTTAACATTCATCTTAATTATTTTAAATATAATATATAATAATAAATCCAATTTTAAACATAATGATATATATTTTTTGTAAAGGGTACTTTGTATTACTTTTTAGGGGGTGCCTATTTGATTAATAATTTTTGCGATTTTATAAATTGTATTTTTAAAAAATAGACCCCACATTTTAAATCAAATTCTCATGATTTTATTAGGGTAAAGTTTTTGGTATTTTTACGAGAAGATTCATTTTTTGATGATTAGTGAAAATTATTTATTATTTATTGAAAAATGAATTATTTTATATTTTATTTATATAAATAAATTATATTTTTATTTTTTTAAAAGAAAATTTAGATCATTTATAAAATTATTTACAAAATTTAGTTCATTCTAATCAATTTCACATTGAAATTGGATATAGAAACATTTCAACATTTTGAACAATTTTATTTTAAAAACACATTGCCTCATCCCATTTTGAAGATTAATTTTAAATTAATTTATGACACTTATGTGTTTATAATTTATATAAATTGATTACATATTTTTAATTAGAATAATTTAAAATTTATAATAATATAATTTTTTTTACCACATATATTATTGAATGTATTTAAAATTATTTATATTGATTTCGGTAAAAACGAGGATAGATAGTGGCTAAACATTATCTTAAGGAGAGAAAAAACCTAGAAACATGTAAAAAATAAATTTTGTAGACGTATTAATATTATATCATGAATTTCATAGAAAATGGACCATTATTTAATGCACATTTTTGAAGGGAGACATCTCAATAGAATTTACCTTTTTATATTTATAAGAATGCCACTCCTCCACTATAAAAGGGCACTCACCAACCCCAATTATTCACAACACAAATTTACATTAAATTAGAAAAACCTGGTTAAATATCTAATAAAATTTAATACCATTATACTAGATGCATTACCTAGGGCATAAATCCTACCTAGGAGCCCTTCGGTTCAAACCAAAGGAAGATACCCAATGACTGGGTAACATCTCCAACAAGATCATTTATTTTATTTATTTATCCACCAATTCAATTATTCTTATTAAATGATTATATAATAACCCCAATATCCTAAATATAATATTTTTTTTGTTAATGGTACAACCTACACTCACACACACTTCCATCAAATGGGATATACAATCATCATTCCTGTGTACGGTAGAATACCGCCCTGTGAAATGACGACGTTTGTTGTTTTATCCATTAGTAACATTCATGGTTTGGAATAATGATAGAATTACTATTTTGATATGATATTTATGATATTTATGATGCAATTATTCAAATGGAATTATTGTATAACACATCACTTCATGATTTACATTTAGTGGGAATACTATAACTTCATTTGAGGAAGTGTGGACTGCAACCTCCTAAAAGTGATATGATTTTTTCAAAATTTACATGGATCTCATTAAAGATGGGTTTAGTAAAATTATATGATATATATGACATAATAATTATACTGGCATGATATTATATATATATAAACATATATTTGACTTACTTTCTTTCTTTCAACATGATAACAAAATGGAAACAATGTTCATGCATATGTATAACCTAACATCTACTTGAATGAAACATTTCTTTTAATATTTATATAATTTATATATTAATATAAATACATATATGATGAATCTATATGATATTTAAATATTTTTTTAAATTATCGAAATAATTAAATCACTATCAAAGTAATAGGATATATAAAAACAACTCCGAACATAAACAAAAAAATAATGCAGTTATCATCAGAAATATAACTTTAATAAGAAATTTGATAAAAATGGGTAATATAAAGTCGTAATAAAATAAATTATTGTATTATATACACTAATTTTTATATTTGGTAGATTTAATACACACTTATATTTATTAAAAATGAGGTTTCAATGTGTACGTAGAAAGTAAAGAATTAAAGTAAGGGTTTTATCGTTTCACTTTTATTTCTGTGATATATATAGTATATTCTCCTATTATTATTTATGTGTGGTGAATATGCATCCTTAATACATGTTATATTATGAATATAATATAATTTATTATTTCCAATGTTTCATTTTGTGTTATTCTTTCAGGTATTACAAGATTCAAAATTTACTCAAGTAGTAAGGGGATTTATAGTATCATTTTTTTATGAAAGACTAATTCCATATTCACCATTAATATTCTTTGTGTAGAGAATTTTATGCCCATTAATATATTATATGTTTATTATCCATAAATTTATTAGTCTTTACATATCCATTTTTTGAACTATATTTCACGGTGTTTTATAATTCAAATGTTACCAAATCGATAAGGTAATTTTGTCCCAATTTTCATTCTTTGAGACACCTATTATGTTATGCACAAATATTATTTTATGAAGTGTATTTTTTTACATTTGAAAAAATTATCATGAATATGTGTCTTTTGGAAATATTTTTTTCTTTTAATAATTTAATTATCTCATGGGGATTATGATTTGATGTTACAAATGCGGTAATAGGTTATTCTTACAATCTCATCATTATTGGGATTATATATAATTATGCTTGAATTTATGCATTATTATGTTCCATATCTCTATAAATCTCATTAATTGTCTTCTCCTATGGTTATGTAGAATATATTGTTGTATTGGTACCATTATACACTCTTTTGTACTTAATATAATTATTAAAATATTTTTATTAAAATCTATCTTAATTTCTCTCTTTAATCGATATTATATGTTATTTCAAAGGAATGATTTATAAAAATGTTTTGAAAATGATTTAAAATTAACTTTTAAGTTCATTTTCAAGGAATATGATTTAAAAAATGTTTTATGATATTAAAATATTCATTTATATGTTTTCGAATTTATTTTTGAAGAAAAATATTTTCAAAAGTGTTTTAGGATTCCATTATAATTTTTCAAGGAATAAGGTTTTCAAATGGTTTTCAAAATTAATTTATAGGTTTTAAAATAAGTTTATTTTTTCAGAAAATATTTTTTAAAAAACGTTTTTAAATTACTTTTATGATTCCATTATATGTTATCATGTTTATCTTCAGTAGAAATGGTTTTAGAATGTTTTTATGTTTTGAAAATAATTTGTAAAATCAAAAAGGAAGTGTTTCTCAATAAATATTTTAAAAATACATTAAAAAATTATATTCCATGTTATATGACATCCTTTAGAGTTACTCATGACTTACTAGGGATTTGATCCAAAGGTTTCATTCATATTCTATCCTTAAATTGTTTATGTTTTGAAAAGATGATGTTTGTAAAACTCATTTATCTTTATAATGTTTTGTGTTTATGAAACCCTTTTCTCTTTTTCGGTTTATATTCTTACGAAAACCCCTTCTTTTAATGGGTTATACATTAATGAAATTATTATTAAAAACTTATCTATTCTATAGTTTATGATATGATTACATGATTATGATACCCATTTCTTTTCATTGGTTATGATATTATTTTTTATGATCTTTTGTATCTTGTATGTATTATCTTATTATGATATCATAAACAAATGAAAAGAGAAAGGTTTCATAAATATTTTAGAAAATAAAAACCCATGAACTGAAGTGGGTTTCAAAAGAATATATTCTGTGAAAGGGAAACAGGTTTCAAAAACTAATAACCAATGTAAGATAAATTAGTTTCATAAAAATAATTTCATAAAAACATAAACCATTCAAATAAATAATATTAATGGAACCCTAAGATTATATTCCTAGTAAATAATTAATAATACCAAAATATTTTCTCTTTATTGTAAGATAATTTTTCTATATCTTTTAATTTTTTTGATGATAATATCCATTTTTAATTGGAAATTATTTTTATGATAAAAAACCTTTTGAAAACCATTTTCTTTTAAAATTAAATTGAAAAATTATTAATGAATCATGAAAATAATTTTAAGAATATTCTTAACATATTTTTTAAAACTATTTTCTATAAAAAAATTTAATAGAAGCTTGAAAATTGATTGAAAACCAGTTTCTTTGAAAATAGATTGTAATACATATATGATAATATTTTAAAAATAGAAAACATTTTTAAAATACTTTTTCTTAAAATGGAACTTAAATATAATTTTAATTTTTTTTGATAATATTGTTAGAAAACCATGTATTGAAAGAACGTAGATATTCGAGTGAAGGAAGAAATAAGTTCGAATTATCATAGTAAACTTTGCATAATTATATTATGTACCAAAGAGTGATAAAATGGTACCAATACATGAATATATAATGAATAGAAAGAGTATAAAAAATAGTGAGAGTTATTGAGATATTGATCATAATATTTCATCAATATTTTTATAATCGTATACAATCCTGATTATGAAGAGATTGTAACAATAATCATTTACAACATTGGTAACATTTAATAATATCCTCATGATAAAATGAATATAATAGATGATTTCAATATCATTAAAATTTTTATATTCATGATAATAAATTTCAATTTATAGTATATACACTTTATAAAAGAATATATGTGCATAAAATAACATCTGTGTCAATGAAGGAAAATTGAGAGAAAAACTACCTTAACGATTTGGTAGCATTTTAAACAAAAACATATTGAAATGGAGATAAAAAATAGTTATGTAAATAACCATAAATTTAATGATAATAATAATTTAATATATTCATGGTAAGTATATACACCACACAAAAGATAAAAGTACTGAATATGGGATAATTCTCTCAGGAATAAATGTGAGACTATCAATCTTATTACTAATTCAGTAACATTTGAATCATGATATTTGGGAAATAATAACATTAATTTAAACTTTTAATATCTTGAAATAAATTATTTTCCTAATATAACATTTCATAGAGTTATATATAACCCACACACAAATAATAATTGGTGAATATATCAAATATCTCATAGAAAGAAAAGTGGGATAATAAAACCCATACATTGACTATTGAATTCTTTCATACACATTCCGAAATGTTGTACAATAAATATAAGTTTATTATACCTCTACCAAAGAACCATATTATTACATATAATACCATATTTAATTTTATTATTCCTTAATATTACTGTTTTATTAATTATTTCATGTTAAAGTTACATTTCTCGTAATAACAAAAATGTTTTTTGTATTGGTTTTCACTTTTCATTCTTAGTACTATTACGTAGATCATGATTTCCTAATATATAGAATGTAAACAAAGATATAACTATCATATACATAAAATATATGTGTTTATAACAATAAACACATTAGAATAATAGAAATTAATTACACCATTCATTTAGACGGAAGGCCATACACACTGATGAATGATGTTTTCATTTTCTTTTCAATTTGTTTATTGAATAAATAGTAAATGATATATATAAATAGGATGAGGACTGGTGTATTGTTTTTTTTTGATCATGCGTAATTAGTTTTAATGGAAAAATATTAAAAAATAATTCCTTAACCAACTTCCAAACTCACCAAAGATGATAAAAAAGGAGTTCATTGAGGGTTCATATAGTGGAGACCATGTAGGAAAGAAGATCTGGTTCCCTTTATGTCAAGAATGTGGAAATAAGCACCCAAGTAAATGAATTGAAGTATTGGGATAATTTTTTGAGTATGGAATAGATGGACACAAAGTGAGTAATTTAAAAGGGAAAATGAAATTTTCAGTTCACATAATTCATGATAATAATGGACAGCTTAAGACATCATCAACACTTAAATGGATTAAATGTGGAAATAATGGGAATTATATAGATATATGGCTTTATGGAAAGCTCATAAAGTGAACCATCATAGCGGTATGAGTAATGTTATGTAGCTGCTGATGACGAGACTATAGGTAAAATGTGAATGGAAAGTGGTATTAAGTAATAGGATGAGGTAGAATTTTAAATTTTTTAAGGATGAAGTGGGATAGTCGAACTTTTAATGTATTTGGATTCATTAATTTTGTTATATGATGTCTAAAATATATAATGATTTTCATTTTATTTTTTCACTAAAGATTTTAAGGAATATGTGGAATCATTCTGAAGGAATATAAAAGTGATTTAATGAGAGGGAGATATTCAAGGAAAACACATGATTAAGGGACAAATAACCCCTAATATGTTATTGATTTTGAGATAATGATGTTAGAATAATGATATTTTGTACATGAATCCGTAAATATGATGGTAATTATTACCTATTAACAAATAAATATTTTGTTGAAAAAGTTTTTTATGCCATAATGGTTGGTATTTATGACATATTTGGATTTAAGAGATATATCCATTGATATTTGAAAAAAAATAAATCATGCATGTTTTTAGTAAGGATTTATAGTAATTCAGGAATTTAACATGTTTCGTGAGACTACAAGATGATGTTATTAACATGTTGGTAACATGACAACCAATAGATACTTTATGATATATTGGGGGATCAATGTGTTAGCTGATTTTGAGAAGTTTAGTGATATCCTTTCTAAATTTGTATACATTCATTTTTTGGAAGGGTTACACGGTTAACCATTTATGTAACGGTTTATGTTGAACATTAGATAATGTTTTAGATATCAAATTATTATCCCTCTATATTAGGATTTAATCATATTAGATAACATTATCTAACCATTTTGTTATGATAAATATATATATAATGAACTATCATTCTATTTTGGGATCTCATGATCTGGTAATGCTTTAATAATGAAAAATTCAACTTCATTTCTCAGAATACAAGATGAAGTGGGAATTGATCAATGAACAACCAATGGTGACATTATGCTGAATTATTGTCAATATATTTTCTCATGGAAATTATTAAATATTATAAAAAGGGTCTTGAAATAAAATGTTGTCCCTGTAGGAACCCAGAACACCCTGAGAAGTGAGGGGTGAATCAGGGGATAAAAATTTTCATTAAAAATAATAGATCTCATTCCCATTTTCAATGGAAATAAATAAACTAGAAGGATGGATTCGATCAACAATCAAACAATTATATAAAGAAATACTGAACAACATTTTTACTTGGTTCAATACAAAGGGATAGTTTAAGTAGCATACACCGACTGTTTTTCAGTCATACATAAATCCTCTAATCATTGCTATTTTTGGAATACATAAGTTCATTTATAGTCACTATATACAAGACACATTTACTTTACAATATTTTCGGGATAACACACTACATCCCTTGGGAAACTTTTGTTGACTCCCCCATGCTCACTTCTTTGATAGTATTCTAACTGATTTTTTTCGACCTGAAGGTCTCTTAATTGGATTGAAATTAAAGACATTTTCCCTAATATATCATGGGACTCTACGTTCACTATAGATAGGAGTTTATTCACTCTAATATCCCTATCCTCTCAAACATGATATTCAATACAATCTTTCACGAATCTTCTTCTTGAAGCTCACTACCTTCATGAAGCTCCCTACCTTATCAGAACAAACTGCCTTCATGAAGCATCCATGCCTTAATGGACCAAACCCCATTTCAAATATCACAAATTCAACATGGAACACCCTATCATCATGAAGTACCATTTAATGAAAAACATTGTAATTAGTCAACAATTATAGACCTTTCATGATGATTAAGATCACATATAAATATGGATTCATGAAGATCCCTTATCTTCAAAAAATTAGTGCGTTTTCAGATTTTACTTAAAAAACTCATTTTAAGTGAAAGGGGGTATACCCACAATTATAGACCTGACTGTTCATGATGCTCTACTAGCACATCATAGATTTTAATGATTTTTCAAAAAAAATTGTGTAGCTCCTTCTATCACGAAGATATATAGAGATTCCCAATTTTCCATACTCATTGTAATCATTGTTCTTTCCATAAAAAACTTTTCACCAATATGTAGCTCATATTATCACAATCATAGATATCACCATCACCATTCGTGATGATCCAATTCTTCGATGATCACAATACTCATAAATGTAATATAAGTCACCATAATATTTGTTTGATCCTTCACAAAACAAAATTCACAAATCCAGTATTCATGAAACTCATGCCTATATCTTTCTAAGACCTTCATGAAAATACAATTTTCATGAATAAAATACATCTTCCAAATTTTGGACCCCATAAATTTGGGAAATACTAAGAAATGATACCACATTCAGTATTGCTATCAGATTGAACTGTAATATACATTTCCTTGAAAACTCTATATACTCCGATATAAGGATTGACCACAAAAAAAAGCATACTACATTTCTAGAAATGGCTAGCCTTGGTTCCAATAGTCCCACTATAATCATTTTTATTATATAGATAACATTTTTTGGGCCTCTTTGTGTTATAGTTTTTTCATCTTTAACTTTCATTGGGTTACCCACTTCTGTCGGTCAGTGATCTCTATCACTTTACACCAAATTTTGATAGTTATATTACTCATCCATTTCCATTATTTGAATTTCCACATATTTTATTCTATATGGATACATAGTAATGAGTGACATTGGGTAACAATTATGTTTCCATATTTCAATTTTTAAAAGAAGTTTTCATATTCATTTTTACGATGTGGGTTTTAATTGACGGAACTTCCAAGTATTAAAACACTGATAACACAAAATAATTTTGAGGAAAAATTAATTTTATATGGGATAATATTGTAACACCCTAATATTTTTTAAAAAATATTTTTTGAACTAATTAAATTTTTTGAATATTTTTCATTTCACACAACATTGAATATAGCTTGTGTAATATGAAATAACTTTTTTTGGATTGAATTGTACTTAACACCAAGTGAATATTTTCATACATGAAAAATATAGAGTAGCTTTCGATACATGAAACACTTTGTTTCTCTTCTGTTTCACACAATTTAGAGTTCCTTCGATATCTTGGATTACATTCAAGACCTTGCTTTACCAAAATAAAATATACTATTAATATTATAATTACTCTATTTTTATAGATTTCAACAATCCATTGGAATGGTTGTTTTGAATAATATTATTTAAATTATGAAAATATAGATTAAACAGGTATATATGATGATTTTTTGGGTGATCAAATAAATAGAAATTATAATAAAACCACTCTGAAAATATAAGAAATATTTTGATGGAGAACAATATTTATGCAATCAAAGACGTTTTACCATAATAAATTAATTAAAAAAGTTTTTATAAATTATTTAATGATATATATATATAATACATTATTTAAACTATTTAATAGTAATATTATGTTTTTTCTAGATAGGAGATGAGTATAAATCCAATTTTACGCATAAATATATAAATTTTTATAAAGGGAAATTTTACCACCTTTTAAGGGAATTACATTTTTAATTATAATTTATGAAAATTTTATAAACTAAATTTTATAAAAGAAATAACATTTTTTAAATTTTAACTTCACAAATCACATAGGGTTGTTTTTTGAAATTTTTATGAGAAGTTTCATTTTTTGAATAATATTGAAAAATATTGAATTTTAATTGAAAACAAAATTTTCTTATAATTTATTTTTTTATATAAATAAAATATTAATTTGGATTGAAATTATATTTCGATTATTTATACAGCTATTTATACAATTCAGTTTATTGGAATCAATTTCAAATTTAAATTCGATATAAAAACACTTCAAACTTGTGATCATTTGTACTCTACAAACCAGTTTTATCCTCCCATTGATGGGGTTAATTTTAATTTTATTTTGTCCACTTATTTGTTTAAAATATGTAAGAAATGGTTTCCATAATTTTATTTAGGCTAATTTATAATTTATAGTATGGTAAACTTATTTTGTGACAAAAAAATTAGTTAATGTAATTAAAATTAATTATAATGATTAAGGTAAAAACAGATTTATTTAGTAGTTAAACTTTAACATAAGGGTAAAAACAACATCAACACATCCAAAAAAGAAATATTATTCAAATATATTCTCTATTTTATTGAAAATTGATAGTTATTTGGAAAAATTATGTTATTTATACCTCTCAATGATTTTTACCTTTTTATAATTACAAGAATGTCGCTCCTCCTCCACTATAAAATGGAACTCACCCCCACCCCTCACATATTCACAACAATCAAGATATTTTGATTAGACAATCTTGGAAACAATATTGTCTAAAATTCCCTCCCTTCATCCTAGAGTATTAAAATTTGGTAGAATTCCTCCCATGGAATCCATTTTCAGAAAACCAAATGGTGTTACCCAATGAAGAGGTAACATATTTTAACCTGCACTTTTATTTTATTTCTTTCTAAACCCCTTAAATTATTATTATTCCATACTTATATAAAACCCAATTTATATTAAATATACTTATTTCATTTTTTATATTCACTACCTACAGTCACACACATTCCCATCAAACGGAGTACACAATCATCGTTCGTGTGTACGGTGATCTACCACCTTGTAAACTGATGCCATTCATTTCTTCCATTACACATTTTGTGTTTGAGAATAATGATGGAATTAAAATTTTATATGAAATTAATGATATAAATCATTTATTTATGATTATTTAATAATTAAATTATGCATACCTTCATGATTTCATTTTTTGGGAATACGATAAATTCGTTTGTGGACATGTGGACTACCGTCTCCACTAATTGATGTGATTCATTCACAATTTTAATGGAATATATTAAGGATGATTTTAGTAATTTTAAATGATAAATTTTAAATATATGAAATAATAATTCAATTGTAATGATAATATATATAAATTTATGTAACTTACATTATTTTTTGCAACATGATATGATAACTGAAAAAAAGTCCATGTGTATGTACAACCTACCGCCTATATGAACTGTGTATTAGATTTAATATTTGCATCTCTTACAGATTATGATAAATAATTATTTATATTTATAATATTATATTGAAAACAATTTTTATGTTCCGGAAATATCAAAATCATGATCTATTTAAGTGTATTTAAATAACATATCAAAACAGATACAAAAAACCAGTTATTACCCGAAACATAAAGTTAAAATTAAATAATTAATAAATTGGCAATATAAAGTCACAATAAAATATAATATGGAATTATATAAAATTATAAAGCTCTACGAAAGATTTATAACAAACCTATATTTTTTTTGTAGGAGGTTTTAATTTGTATGATGAAATTTAATATATAAGGTAAGGGTTTTCCCATCTAACTTTTATTTCTAAGAGATATATTATATACACACCACTTATTATGTTTTCCTACTACATATAATCCCAAAAGACATGATACATCAGGAATACATTTTATTTCATGATATGCAAAGTTTCAAATTATTTTATTCCTTCATGGATCTCATGATTCAAAAGTTACTCAAGTAGTAAGGGGTTTTTTAGTCTCAATTTTATTCATCTGAGACTTATTCCATATTCACAAGTTGTTTCTTTTCTGGGGTGTATATACTACCGATGAATTTATTATATGATTATTATCATTATATTTTGGGTATTTAAATATCTATTTTTGATCCATATTTCATGGGGTTTTATTGATAAAATGTTACAAAATTGGTAATGTAATATTTTCTCAATTGTTTTTATTTTTGAAAAATGTTATATTATACACCAATAATATTTGACATGGTTCATATGATATAATTTGACATGTTTTATCATGAATAAACTTATGTTTGTAATATTTTATGCTTTTATTAATGTTATTATCTCATTATTATTATCATTATATGTTACCTAAGTGGTAAGGATTTATTGTTATAATCTCTCCATTATTGTTATTGTATATGATTATTGTACAATTGATTAAATATTATGATCCATATATCAAGAACAATAATTTATTTTCTTATTTTATTATTATTCATGATATATTCATATTTTGGTACCATTTGTCTACTCTTTGGAAGTTATGATAATTAATAAAATTTTACTAATACAAATATAATCGTATTTCTATCTTCAGTCAAGAATCTATATTCTTTTAGAACAATATTGTCTAAAAATATTTTAAAATGTTTTTAAATGTTCATCTAAGATCATTGTTAAAGGAAAATATTTTAAATTTTTAATGATTATTAAAGAAAATTTTATGATTTGAAATCGATTTTCTATGAATGTTTTTTTTCAAAATGTGTTCATGTTTCATTTATATGTTTTAAAATAATTTGGTTTACAAAAACGTTTTATTTTTAAAAAGTTCCATAAATTAGTTTCAAGGTTCCATTATAATTTTCAAGGTTATTTTAGAAGAAAATATTTTTCAAAAGTTTTAATGCTTGAGAAATAATTTTTCAAATAAGAAAGGATATTTTTATCAAGAAATGTTTTTAAAAGATATCTCAAAATTATTTTCATTATATGATGAAATCTATTAGAGTTACTCATGCCTTACAGGGGATATAATCTCGGGGTTCCATTCATATTCTTCCTTTGAATGGTTTATGTTATGAATACATGATGTTTATGAAACCTATTTCTCTTTCACATGTTATATAATTGTAAAACATGTTTCTCTCACATAGGTTATATGCTTATGAAACCCACTTCTTTCCATAGGTTATTCTTTGATTAAATGATTATGAAACCCATCTATTATCTATATGTTATGATGTGATGACATGTTTATAAAACCCATTTCATTTCCTGGGTTATGATATGATTTTTGGTGATCTTGTGGAACAAATATGTATGATCTAATTAGAATGTGGGTTGGACCTATATACCATTCAATGTCATTTGGTAATAATTTAAATCACATGATATATACATGGATGGAAAAGAGAGTGAAATATGTTTAGTAAAGAATGTTTTCGACTAATTTGGTATTGGGAGTGAATATTTACTACTAATATTGTCATGGGAGTGAACTGTTACAACCACAATGGTTTGGGTAGTAAACCAATTCAGTTAATATGACAATAGAATGAAGACTTGACCATTATGGAAATAATTTTTATAAGCTTACCTGTCTGCCAAAATTCTATATATTATTCTTATGTTAAAAATTCATGGATTATGATCTTGTTACCTTTTCATTTATGTCTTATGATCCTCAAATATTTATCTCGCGATTCATGTTTATGTTCATTGATATGTAGGGTATTATTTTATAATTTAATTCTAAAATTTTCATAACCTTATACTTATGTTATGCTTATGTATCTCCTTTATTTACCCAGACTGAGCACATGAGCTTAACCATTATTGTGTTTCCTTTCCCTAGATTATGCAGAATGTTTTTATGTATGAGTACTATAGGGGCCCATATTTAAGGTATATGTATAATATCTTTCACAAAATTAGAATAATGTGTTATACATTTCGAAAGACACTAAAATATTATACTCCTTTGGAATTTAAATTTGGAATGTACTGAATTTTAATAAAAAATGATAAAATATCCATATATGTAAATCCAAGGTCTCTATGATTTCAGTATTTTATATCATTAATATTATGTTATTTATTATAGTTTATCCATATTTCTTTTCCATTATTGGTGTTCACATTGATGATGACCTGATTTTTACTATATCACTGTACATGTCATATCACATTTAGTCAATGCTATAAGAATTTAAAATTTATCCCGCCATGGTGAAAATTATATGACCTTTAATCTAAAATTGAAATATCTACAATGTCTTTCAAACATAAAAAACAATAAGGGGTGGAATAGGAAAAATTTAACTCTATTCTTTCATAGACCTTCCAATTCTAGAATTTGAAAAAAATCATAGTGAAAAAAATCAAAAAATCCTTTAGTATATAAAACCTAGAATGGAAAAAGTAAATTCATGATCACTATTACCACTGGTCTAGGAAAAATTTATATAATACCTCATATTCCTCCCACAAAAAATCTAAAACTATTATAACTATAAATTACAGCTTGAAACATTCTCATTTTATCAGAAGGAGATGATGCTACAATTTAGGTGGCCAAATACTCAATACATCTTCCATAATAACCCTTAACCCTGATATTATTTTCAATATATAGTGGAGTGAACATTATTTTTCTCTTACCATAATTGAATATTATTTTCTTCATATAACATGCATCATTAATTTAGTGTTTTAATGATCATAAAACATTGGTGGTTTTTGGTAATCAATGAATATAATTCCAAATTATACACCTCTAATTGTAGTGAAAAATGTGTCACATATCCAGACTACTAACGAGATTCATATTTTCATTTTTCAGAGAAGGTACTCTAACCTTAGATTCACTTTAGTGTCCTACTATGAAACTCATCATTAAAATTTAGTCAGTGGTCATCCTTGACATACATATTCCATCCAATGATTTCTTGATTCAAATGTGTCAAGTTATGATTTACACATTCAAACAGTGGACTATTTATGTGGATTCAAACGCCCTATATGTCTTACACATATGCATCACAACCCTTTTTAATAAAGTATTATAACATCAAATTAATTTTTTATTTCATATATAGGAATTAATTTCTTGTGATGAAAAATATTCCTTGTGTTTGGACTCACCTCATGGAATAAACTAGAAACATATAAAACTATATTATTTGTGTTCAAGGATACTTAGTGTTTCCCAGATCTCTAATTTTGGGTCATACTATTATTTATTATTCCCACTCTCTTATAGTGTAGGGGTTAACCACATTTAGATAGAGACTTTTGTACTGGCCCAATAATAGGATATAATCGTTCCATTTTCTTATAGGAAGGAGAAAGATGTGACTATAGAAATTAGACATAAACTATTTGTGGATTTATTCTTATTATCACAAAATATATAGATAAAAATATTATATAGTAGACACATATAAATATTATCATTCACTTTCATACCCTCTTTAAATCCCATAATATCCAAAAAAATAGCTTATTCTTGACAAGAGTATTCTAATTGATTTTTAATATCTTCTTCCCTAATAATAAATTTTCATCCTTATGAGGTTTTATAACCATAAGTATCTCACAGTTTTTGGTAATGAGTCCATTCAACTCTAAAATGATAGCATTTCTTGGTAACGATATACCTTCCTCCATATCTAGTATACCTTATAGAGTAATTATTTGTCATAAGAAGAAGGTCCTCTACCCCATGTTCAGATAAAAAACCACACCTGAACCTATGATTTAAATTAGGTCAATAATAATCCTCAACGTGCTTATTCCATTCAATAACTTCATTTCATAATACCATAGGTTATGAATTATATATATATATATATATTTATTTACCTTGTTCATTAATTTTATGGAAATACAGATCCCTGATATCCATAGGTGTTTTTACATCACACCACTTCATGAGATGTTCTGTATTCATAGTGGCATCTCCATTCACATCATTTCTATGTTTCACTTTCTCTATAGAATATCCCACATTTTTTAAATAAGTATGAATCTTAAATCTCAAAAACTATTGGCCTTATCATTATGAACATAAATTATGTACAAATTTTCCAAGGATTTTTCTACTGATAGAGGCCCTCACTAATTCAGGTTAGTTTACCCACATATATAAATCAGACACTCAACCTTAACTCACATCTTTTGGCTAATTTATTCTAACCTATAACCCAAAAAACTCTTATCCCAAGGAATATATCTGAAATCTACCTACACCTACCCCCAAGGATATATATATACAAGACCTAATATCATAATTCATATTTGGTTTGCCTCACCCATTTACAATTTGGAAAACATTTTCTACTAGTCAAAGCTAGCTTACCTTAATCTTAATACGTAGTTGTCTGAAATAAAAGATCATACATTTATAAAGGAATGAGACACAATATTTTATAATTTGAAGACCGAAAATGGATTGATAATAAAAATATGAGTCTCCAATTTCAATGATTCAATCTCATTGAACATAAGAACTTTTTTATGTTTTTATAAAAATTAAAAAACGCATAAAAGTGTTCAGTTCAAAAAACTGTAAAAGGAGGTCTGGATAAAAGCTGGTCTCCTTAAAACAACGTATTTCACTAGGAAAAATTTAGGGAGGAAATATGGAAATATAAGAATCATAGGGGTTCTACCATCTAACCCAAAAAAATATCATTCTAAGCTCTCTTGGTTCATAGATCAAGGAAAATATTAGACCACTATAATTATCCTTACATATATTAGTTCAGATGATCCATGAGAAATAAATATATATTTAATTTTAGTGTACCTAAACTTTTTTGAGCATTCAAATATTAACTCAAAAATTAAATTTCTTAATTTTCATAATTCTTTTCAACCCTCCCATATCATAATGTACTGACCATTTATTATTGTAATGGTTTATGATCCATTTTATTGGGCCCACATATACAATTCTAAGAGATTATGTTTAGGAGTAAGTCAACCAAATATACTAACCTCAAATTACAATGATAGTATATCTACTTCCATATTTTCCCAAATATATATATACAAGAGAACATGTTCTGAAGTAAATATAATCTTTATGTCCTTTATCCCTTATATATTCATTAGTTTATAGTGATGGTATGTGTGCCACCATATTTAGACCATTTATATCCTTCCAAATTCATCTATTTAAATGAATATTGATTGATTCATTCATGCCATATTTGACTAAAGATTATTAATGTTATGATTTACTAATTCCATTCCCAAGAAATTTTCACATGGATTCAGTTATTTTGAAATCAATTTTTGTGAGTTTCATAGATCATCATGTGTTGATAGTCGAAGGAATATGGAACATTGGGGAATTTATAATGATAAAACATAGGATACTATTTCCTTAATAATTTATAATTTAGATGGGTATATAAAATTTTTAGTCTCTATATTTAATCATATATAGAAAGGAAGATAAATTTGAAATATTATGACATGGTGTGATTAATAGACTCTTGATTTCGGGTCATTACTATGTCTAGGTATTTGATAACATGACCTAGATTTTTCAATATTTCAGATCATTCATTTTCATTAGGTCTCAACACCTATACCCTTGCCACACAATCCATTCATTACATTTAATCTCTCTCAAAATTAATTTTATTTTCCACTAACACTTTCTCAATAGTGGAAAAACATTGGTGACATTGGTTCATAAGAACATTTCCTTCCATGAATTTGTGTTGTCACGTTACTACCATTGGAACATGTTTAAAATATTTATAAAGTGATGATATTATTTTTCTTACGGAATAGTATGTAGATTCAATAGTTATGATATTTGAAAAGTGTTACATCGCTTACTACTATGATCTAATCACATCCTTTATGCCTAAATATATTACACAATAGTCATATCCACTATATACTAGAGCAAAAAACATGTGATGAATGGGGGGTGGTTGGCCTTTGAGAAAACCTAGGGGTCATATGAATCAACCTTTGAATATTACGCCATGCTGACTACAATATCCTATGTTGGACACTGGTACCTTATAGGTCTGAGTTAGAGTAAATCATAGGATTTGACACACAATATAGATCTAAATCACAAAGATAAGTTTCATTTGAAATATGTCGAATATATGTTGGAAATAAATGAATCTATATCCCAAAACATTATGTCGATTGAATTAAGGAAACAAAAATATCATGAGATATTGTAGTCTATATAAGGGTTTATGAAATTAATATCCAGAATATATTAGATAGAAAAATTTAGGAAATATTAGAAAAAAGTTGGCATGGATACCCACCTTCATTCATTGGATTTAAAAATTATTAAACCACCAAAAACTAATCAAAAGGCTAAATAAGAAGAAATTCCCACATCAGTACACCATCAAGTGAAGACACATGATTAGGATGAATATATAACACAATTTATTCATTAGAAAAAGGAAAATATTGGAAACAAATAAAAATTGAATACCACAAATGAAAAAGAAGTGAAAATTCCTCATCATATTTTAATAATTCACTAAAAAGAACAACTTATGAATTAGGATAACTGGGTAGGTCATAAACATCAATGGGTGTATACTATTATACTGTATAAGAATATATTTTGTTTGATTCATTTATGTTAAGATATTATAGTGTACCCCCTTGGGAATCTCCTGCCATTGTATTAGTGGGAGTGTTTTCTAGGAGTACAAAATATACATGATCTTCAATAGCTTCCATACATTAGTCTGACAAACTTAACAAGATATTTGGAATTGTTAATGTATTAGTATGGAATAAAAATTAAATCAAAGATATAAATATGAAAATACACCATTTACCTGCCAATATCGAATAGAGTTAGAGTTCCAATAACAACTCTCACTCCTTCCAATATATTTACTAATGCCACATATTTATTAGGGTGACTACCAACAACAACCTTGGAAGACCCCTAGAATATCAAAAACCACTAACAAGAGTTTTGACATTAGAGTGAGGGAAGCTTCTTATTATTTAACCATATTTCTCAAATAAATTATAGGTTTTTCAAAGGTTTATATAGAAAAATATTTAGAATATTTCATAAATAACGGAGACCATTCATATTTATATAAGGATTAAAAAGGGAATATAAGGAGTCATATAAAAAAATATGGTAATCTGTGATGTGAATATATCCATAATTTTTCTTTAGAATAGATTTAACTAGCCTAATAATTTTCAATTGTGTTATTTAACACATGAGGACCCTAAACAACATCATTACCCTCACTATTCAATATGATATCTATTTTATTGAGTCATAAGTTCGTATAGGGAGGTTTAAAATTCCATAAGTGGACAATTGATTCAATATATTAAGTATTATCTCCCACTTATTCGACCTAGATCCTATATGAGAAGTTGAAATGTATGGTCACTTTACTAATCCTATCATAAAAAAATATTCAATTTTTATAAAATAAAAAATATACATTACATAGGAGGTTATCCTTAAAGTGTTCCACTACCTCTATGATTTTTGGAATTTAACATCTGTAGGGAAATATTAAAAAATAAAAACACCCCTATCAAATAGGTTGTGTCCAAATGCCTCACCCATTTCCCATGAATTTGGTCCACATGAGGATATCTTTGTCTGAACCTTTTATAAAGAATTATTTCCTTCATCATCTACCCATGATCTTATTAATGATTAGATGTGGTTGGATATTTAATTTAGGCAATGAGTCACCCAATTTATTATTAGGGTATGAACAGTTCTAGTTCACAACATAATAAGTCAAGAGTCAAATGGAAACATTAACTGGTGGGGGTAGGATCAATATACATATGTCCTCATATGTATGAATCGACTAGAACATTCATGTGAATATATAATTCCAATGGGATTACACATTTTGAGGATAGGTGAGGAACATCTACACATAATGAAATTGTTGTACAAAACATCATTTTGAATATACGTCATATATAATACCCGCATAATTTTAGATCCCAACACACTCTCTCTTGAGATATCAGTCATACATCTTGAAAATGGGTTTTAGTGGTATTATCGTCGATTACAAAAAAATTTCCTATATATAATGAGAATATAAATGTGTTATCGAAATTTATTATTCTTCAACAATCCATGTTATCAAGTAATAATGGACTTAATCTTCATACGATTTAGATTAATGTCTTGAAATGATCATTGGAATTTATTTTGTAATTGATAAATTCATATTCTCCCATGATTGATATAATCTAGCACCATAAAACATATACAAAAATAATGATTATAAATAGTTATTTCCCATTGATGATATTTAAAAAGAGGTGGTAAATATTAGCTGACATCAATACTTTCAGAATGATTATCCTACCACTCTCCAGCTGATCCACCAATAAAAATTCCTAAATACTTACTATTATGTATAACTCACACACCACAAATAGGTATATAATGATAAATATTTCAAGTAATCTAAATATATGGATCTCTTGATTTTTATAGGGGTTAACTTCCATCTCAATTCATTATAGAGAAATTCCTCCATTATCATCCAATACACAACAAAAAATCTACAATTTTT
This sequence comes from Viscum album, assembly GCA_963277665.1. Classification (NCBI taxonomy): domain Eukaryota; kingdom Viridiplantae; phylum Streptophyta; class Magnoliopsida; order Santalales; family Viscaceae; genus Viscum; species Viscum album. The sequence continues at coordinate 1,390,919,526 of OY728130.1, read as the reverse complement.
GTGATTTGTAGGGATATGAGGACAACATTTTTTAGGTTCTCATCCATCTAAAGTGGTAAAAATTTTGAGCTTGATGATGAGTGGGATATTAATTTATGGGTGAAGATCCTCACTTATAACTCCTCATAAGTTATAGAATATCCCTCATCTTTAGATGGATACAATTTAAATTTTCCAATATAATTGAGAGGGGAATAAATAAACCATACATATCCCCCAAAATTGGAGTCCCATGGAGCATGTAACCATCATAGATGGTTATTACAACCCTTTTTTCATCATGTAGTATTTTATCATATTAGGGATCCAATTAATAATTATGTATGGGATGATTTTTCTTCTACAAGATGAGAATCTCTATTATACCCGTAATGATTCATATTACCATAATTCCATGAGTTTTTTTCAAAAATCTATGTATATATTGCACACTGATAAGGGATAAGGCTAGTACATGATAAACATGACTATAAAATTAATATCCCAACTCAATTCCCAACCCAATATATTGTTAGGAGTAAATTTTTTAGGGATAGAGGAAAAAAATTAGTGCAAGATATGGAATATAAATTAATTATTTTGGGGACAGAGGATAATACATAATAACATATCTGACTACCAGGTCGGCCACAATGATGAATAATATTTCCATAGAAATAATTATTGGGGTAAACTCTTTGTGGTGGTTGTCCAAATTCCGTAATTGATTCCTTGGTCTAGGAGTAAGAGTTGGTACATTACTCCATTACCTAAATCCATAAATCGGACACATACCTGACATCATGTAGTCTCATAGGTTTGTTTCCATATATTTTCTGAAAGGAACATTTATTAGTACAATAATATAATGAATATTGGTGTCAAAATTATTGGTTATTTTCATTATTCTTATGGAATAAGATCTGTAATTCTATTAAATATTCATTTTTGACAAATACAAAGACAATTAGATTTTTTATATAATTAGATAATATAAAATTGAAGAGATAGAATGGTGAAAAAAATCTCATTTAAATTATGGGATGAGCATTTGAGAAAAAAAATATTTGGTCCACATAAATAATTAATATTGGAGAATTTTTTCATAAGAACTATGCATCCAACTTAGGATTTTTTCTCATGAGGAGTTTGGTTTAGGATGAGTTTCATTAGAAAAGCACTTCATTTGTAAAGTAGTATGTTTGTAGATTATATATGAAAAGACGCATCATAAACATAAAATAATCATTGACATATCAAAAAGTATATATAATTTAACCCACTTAACCTATATATAGAAGGTAGAAGATATTATGCACACCACATAATACTTATACAATCTATGCAGTTATCCATAAAAATAGTTCCACTTCATTTCAACCAGATTTAATTTTGATGGGGAAAATATTGACACACAAAAAATATAAAAAAACAATATTATAAATATTGTAAAGAAACAATGGAAAAAGAAATTTTCCCATGAATAAATTTTATTATATATGGTGAATATTATCATTCATGAAAGTTCAATTTTTCCATGGAAGGATTATCCTTTGTAGTGTCGCCATTATTTTTACAGTGTTCTATTAAATATACTTTGAAATTATAACAAATACTCATGGTCAACCATATTTTGTGACAATTACATGATCCATATTCATAGTTTTCTTACATATTTGTGATTATAAACTTCTTTAAATTAATTTGATGATATTTATTAATGGCCACAAAACAACGTCACAAGGAAGAATTACATAGAAAAGTTTATATGTTGATAATTTTTGTTTGTGTAACACTTATAGGAATTTACCATTATTGGTGAAAACATATTCTAAAAATTTGACTATGATGTTTTTCCTATAAATACCTAACATACACTTCCATAGGTAATAAATGAGGATAGAATTTATTAGAGGTAAATACCTTGCGATGATGTTTTCATCTGTAGAAAATACAATGAACAAGAAATTTGATCATTTATAATAATATTAATTTATGTGTTTATTTGAGAAAATATATCAGGTACCTCTCATGTTTAAATTAGAGATAGGGGTGGAGCATCATGTGAGATATTGGGGAAGATGATCCACCCATATATAATCCTCATGAATACTTCCTCAAGTAATTTTATGTGAAGGAATCTAAAAAAATCATTCAAGGAGGTAAATTCTCATAATCCTTTCACAAACCACAAATTTTAAAACCCATGTCTTTATAAAATTTCTTCCCTCAAATAAATCCCCAATACTATGTAATAATATAACTCAAACATCTTATAATAGATCCCTCCAGAAAAATCCTACATAACCGATATGACCACCTTACTGATAAGAATCATGTATTTCCTTGATAATGAGGGTGTATATCATTAGGTGACTAATAAAACCTTCCATGGTTTATAATTATTATCCTAACAATCCAATGATTTGGTTGGCCTCCATAGTCCACAAAATTATACAGATACCTCTATTTGTGTCCCTAACTAGGTATAGTCCCCAACATCATTCTGATTGAGAACCTTATCATTTTTCCACTAAAATAGAATTATATAAAATAAAATGGGCCTTTTATTCATTATAATCCCTAACCGATATTCACATGGATATATTACCTGTGATTGTCATTGTGAAAACAGGGCCCCAGCCACCAGTTTCCCCGCAGACACGTGGGCCCCACCCTAGGTCCCACCCACGTGCTCGAACGGGTTGTCTGAATAATGACAGTCCCCACAGGCGAACACATGTCCTTTCCAGTGTGCTTTTTCCTCACTCGCACACACCCTGAGAAACTTCACAAGAGGTTACCCATCCAGATCACTACACCAGGCCAAGCACGTTTAACTGTGAAGTTCTAATCAGAAAGGCTCCCGAAAAGGAAGGTGCACCTTGCTGACATGAGTCATATCATTTAGTCATTTAACCCTTTATCATTTGGGGATGTTACAATCACCCCCCCCCCCCCAATTAGAGAACAACATCCTCATTGTGGGCCCTACATCTCATCCCAGGCAGTGCACCACACTTAAGGCTGGGAACCTCCCTCTGATACCAAATGTGACAACTGGGCCCCGCCCAACAGTTGCCCCGCAGACACATGGGCCCCACCCTAGGTCCCACCCATGTGCACAAACGGGTTATCGGAATAATGACAGTCCCCACAGGCCAACACATGTCCTTTCCAGTGTGCTTTTTCCTCACTCACACACACCCTCAGAAACATCCCAGGAGGTCACCCGTCCTGATCACTACTCCAGGCCAAACACGCTTAACTCTGGAGTTCAAATCAGAAAGGCTCCTGAAAAGGAAGGTGCACCTTGTTGACATGAGTCATATCATTTAGTCATTTAACCTTTTATCATTTGGGGATGTTACAGTCAAACCCCATCATGTTTAGCTACTAACAAATAAGATGAAACTGAATGGGTTTCCCAAGTGTAATAACCACACCATCTATTTCTAGGAGCCATTCCTCAAGTATTTCAAGATTCATGAAAATAAACTGAATAGAACTAATACATATTTCATGTCATTAAACAATATGGTATGGTATTATCAATTGAAACAAAACAAGGGAACTAAAAATATATGTGTTTTGATTCATATTAGTTAGAATTTGTAAGATTACTATGTCTAACCAAGTAGTAAATATTTTCAGTATTGAAGAAAATTAATTTCATATTAATATAATGATAGAGAAATTCATGGAGGATATTTCAAAATTTCCCATGTTCTTATTATTAAATAAGATGATTATGAGGATTTCTATCTAGTCATAAGGAAGCAATGAATTAATATGATGAGGTTAAAAAAAGAAGATGTTACTGGATGTCTTGTTTATTATGTTTAGCATGCATTTTGTCATTTTAAAAATGAAGTCTTATTGTATTTGGGGGAAAAATATATCTATTTAATGACAGACAAAACCTAATAATCATATTTATCACAGATAATAACATGATCATACTCAAAAGTCATGAAAACCTTGTTAATCCATGAATATGAATATATGGGGTAGAGGAAAACCATGAAGAGAATTGGGTATGTGTGTCCATGTGAATGTAGGTGAGGGTGGTTATCATCACCTGTGTGGGTTGGTATAGATGATTGTAAAAGACAACAGAATCTATTCATATTTAACTGTCTGACTAATGGTGTGCTATGGGTAATATTAAATAAGTACTCCAAACAGAGTTCTGATGTGGTAAAATCATAATCATATCACTGCTCATCTCCCTAAAATTTATGGATACATGTGTAAAAAAGCGTAATGATGTCGTATTAAAAATATTAAACATTTCCCCATGTAATAATTTTATTCTACTAGATGCAAGTTGTGTCACCATCAGTTTCAGACATTAAATAGATAAAATAATTTCTATAAAATATAATGAAAATCTTGAATAAATTATGATACAAAATTGAAGTTGAGTTTAATTTTATACACGCATCTAATGAATATGGAATAGAAGCACAAAGTGTTTAGAAATATGGGAATAAAAGAAGTGGTGTATATTTATGAACAAATTATTTGAATTATTATACAAAATAGAAAATATAAGTTATAAATTCAATGGGAGAAGGTTATACACATGTCTATTGGGTTATAGTGAATCACATAAATATTTTAAATTATAGAAAATTTAATTAATTCAGATAAATGTGAAGAAAATATGCACATTTCATAAATGTTATTTTATATGATATAGATGATGTGATATAATGGAGGAAATAACACTGTGGTAATGAGCTATGAATCATGCTCAGATGAACTCAATGGTGAGATTGTACATGGATGATATAACTGGAGAAGATAAAGTTTCATGAAGAGTTACACACCAAATGAAATAGGACCATGGTATAAATAAACACATGGTAATTTAAAATTGGGATCATGATTGAGAAAACTATATAGGAAAAACCTTAGTGGGACCTGAGGTCAAAAAATTGTGTACATATAATCTCTACACCACAATGATAAACAGAAAGTCTGGGTGACAATGACGAAGAAAATGAAAAAAAGGATTGATATAGGCTACGTTCATAGATTTCATTTGATAAACTTTATAAATTTTTATACTATAAATCTTGAAAAACATAAATTATAGAAGATAACAATTTTTTGAGTTGGTAAATTGAAATAATCATCTTATGACTTATATAATATCATATGTATTTTATCATAAGTATTTTCATCATAATCCATTAAAGATATACTCTATAAATTCAGTTAGTAATCTTTTTAAAGACATATGATATCAAATGTATTGATGAAAATGAAAGGGTTCAACACTGTTGTATGTATGTTCCTCCTGAAAAATTGATGTATTCAAATATTCATATGTTCCTAGATGAAGATGTTAATTATGTTAATGAATTGGATCTATATATGAAAAAATAAAGAGATAAACCATGTCAACATGCTAATTTTAAATAAAATATTCATGCATATAAAGGGATATATCTCATGAGATTTAAATTATATGAATTAACTAAATTGAGTTACAAATCATTAACAATTAAAAGATTAAATCGATGTTAGATTTTTAGTATTTTTGAATTCCAAGATTTATAGTTATTTTAACTTTGATTATTCAAAGTAATATTTATATATAGTGAATATTATATTAATGATAATGATGATTAATAGGATTAAAAATGTCTTATTATAAATTTTGGAATTCAAAAGGAGAGTGAAGAGAAACATTATAATATATCATGTTGACTCACTCTGTCAAAATAAGAGAGTCCTGAAAGTACATGGAGAACTCATTACATTCACACTAATAAAGAAAAGTTAAAGAAATCCAAATACAATAGTCATATTTAATATTCTCTATATTGATGAATAATAGAAAGAAACAAAGATAAACCCAACCATATATTACTTTTGATTATCCCCATATGAAAGAAATTGAGAAAAACGGTGATATATAAAAAAATATTTCATGTGAACTCTATAAAAGAATTTGAAGAGTAAGACAGTTGTTTCTGTCCGACCTATGTTCTATTCTATTTGGTCCAAGTTGATGAATTATCAATCCAATTCTATTCACATGAAATATAAGCCAAAAAAAGCTTGAGGAATCCTTATCTGATTTCTATAATTGATGAAGTAAATCAATCCAAGTAGTTTAGGAGGGACACAAGTAAATAATGATGATCTGAAATCAAAAAAGTTAAATTCCATTCCCTTTTAAAATGGAAAATAATCCCTCACATTCTTTGTACATGGATAGTACAATGAAAACGAGTCCAAGGCCATACCCTATAACTTTATTTTTTTTATAGTAAGAAGGATTTTTCCGATGTGTGACAATAACCATAATGTAATGTGGACATATTAATCCTTAAGGTGGTGAACTACATTATCAAATCACAATGTTCCCTTTTTATACTTTATATTTCTACATCTATAAACCAAATGAAGAAGATGAAGAGTGTTCTTCCCATTATAAGATTATTGAGGTAATTACTTGATAATAATTAAATAGTAATAAAAGGATAAAAACATTGATTCACTCCCTATCAGTATCAGACACCTCCTTATGGGATCCTAACATTTAGTATATGATCTTGGCCCACTCCTACTGTATTATCAATGTTTTTAATTTTTTTTGAGTTTATCTTCCAAATGAAACATCAAATGCAATCTTGGTGGAATTATATCAACTAATGATTAAATTTATATCTTATGTAAGAGTTAAATAAAATGGAAAAAAAGAGTTTAAAAAGACATGGAATGTGTCCTTCTTATGAAAGGAGTAATATGAGATTGTTTTCCCGTGATGTGACACTATTTAAGAAAATTTTATCATGGGAGAAGAAGAACATTTATTTACATCTCATTCCATGGAGATGTAAATTCTTTTACCTTGAATGCCTAAAATCATATCAATGATGAAAAATATTCTTAAAAATATTATCTTCAATATAAACCAATCTTATGTGGTAATGATCACATATTAGATGATTCAAAAGATGAATCCATCACCCATATAAAGAACAACCTATATAATTATCCAAAATATACAATCACTTATACTTGAGTATATTTTTTAATTCTACCTACGGGAAATTTATTATAATTGTAAGAATAATGGAAAATTGAAAGAGATACAATATAAATGGTATGTATGTGTATTTATCTCACCAAATAGTGTAATGTTAAAGTTGAAAAATTACATTTCTTGAAGAAAAATGATCTCATGTTGGAAAGTATTAGTTTGAATTAGTCCTAAAAAAATATAAAGTTCCTAAAATATATGAAGATATGTCTGATGAATTATAAAAAATGAAAAATATATCATTGAGGTCAAGAATTATCAACTTGATATGAACAAGGTTTACAATTCAGTATAAAAGAAGAATAAGATTCATGATGGTCAAGAGAAGTCTAATTAAAATATCATATAAAAATGTGAATAAAAATAAAATCGTTAATGGAAGTGAACACTTCCTAAATATGATGTTTCTTGAATTATAATTAAAATTTAAAAATCTAAAATTTTCTCAAGATAAGTATTCACATAATGCTAAAAAGGAAGCTTTATACATAAACTATTCTAAGGGGTATATTAGTTAAAATACCAATATATCATGTTAATAATACAACATGATTATCATATGATATTCTCATAATAGCATCAATGAAATTAGAAACATAATTTTAAAATTGTATTTCTCATACTATATTTTTTTTGTAAAATAGTGAAATATTTAATTTTAATCATGTACAAAAACGGGTGAGGAAAATTTATGATAATACTATAAACATCTCAAGTGTTTATTTGAAAAACGATTAATATAAATGTTCTAATAATAAGATCCAAACCAATCATGAAAAATACTCAAAAACAATATTCCCTTTAATATCAATGTTCTGAATAGAAGGTTTTACAAAGAATATTAACTAGTTTTATTAGTACATGATAGTGTTTCCAAAAAAAAATTAAATATGGAATTATATTGTTAGTATAGTTCACCAAGTGATAAAGTTTAATGAAATTCTATAGTTATGGGGAAAATTATACATTGAATAAACATCATCATAATATAAATAATTATTTTTATAAAAACATAATTGAGGAAAGTGGAACCATCAATGGTGGTTGAAATATCTGTGGTCACAATAATGGACCATGCTCAGTACATGGTGTACAAAAACTATATGGAGAGAGAATACCTATCACACCTGAGTTTTTCTCTTTCCATGTCATGGTTTCGATAGGGTTCATTGAATATATTGATCTTTTTTCTTAGGAATTGGGTGAGATTAATTTTGAGTTTTGAACTACGATATAATTCTAATCACTCAAATTTGGGTTTCCCATTTACTGTTTAGGAGTTTTGGAGAAAGGGTGGTTACTTCAAGATTTGGGCCAAATGTGAGCTCATTTTCTGTTTAAAAAAAAAGTTTTTTATAACTATTTTTTTAAAATTTTTCACCCATTCTACTTCATACGTTTCTGAAACGGACATATTCATACCACCATATCCTTTTGTAACCCTTATGAAATAATAATCATGGTGAATTTGGGTTACTTATTTAGGTATTAGGCCATCCCATGGGCCCATTTCTAATTTTAAGGAAATAATTTGTTTCTTTTATATATTTTTTATTTTTTTAGTATTTATTAGTTATTCCATATCCCATGTGAGTCCAAAATACGAAGCCTCACCCCCATTATCGTTTTGAACTCTTTAGAGCTCATATGCATCACATATTAGGGAGAAAATTATCAGGTTTCCTCAAATCATTTATAATTGAGATGGTAAATTGTTTCATACATAAATCATTAAATTCATACTCTTCTTCCAAAAAATATTATTTACCAGGTTATTCCATACCTTAATATCATCTAAAAAATGTTCCATTACATTCCCATTTCTCTATGGTTTCAGATCTAATGGAAGACGATGAGTTTTCTAATTGAAAAGGTGATATTCTTTCTCCTTTCTCCTCCCTCTTCTTCATCCTTTTATTATTTCATGGTTCTATAATATATCCTAGTCCTGATAGACCTAGGGTTATGTTATCTCATTATTTTTATGGGGTTTTTGTTCATTTGGGGCTGGTCATCATAGGTTTAGGGTTTGCAAACATTCAGATGGTGATATTGGATGTGTGTTTCCATTACAGTAAGGATTTGAGGTAGGATATCTGATGCACATTCGTTTATCATTTATGATTCATCATTTTATTATTTTTTTCATATGATATATTTGTTTGTTATTATTTTTTCATCATTTGGATATTTTTTGTGTGTGAAAAAATGGTTGTTTAAGCATTGTTTTGTGGATGGTAGTGTTGTTTTGTCATATAAGTTCACACCAAGTGTTTGTTTAATTGTTCCACTATATTTAGAAACAATTTTCAGAGTTTTAGAACCTGTTTTATTGTAATTTGAATATGTTCACATATCTTTTATAAAATATGGAATAAAATTGGTGCTTTATTCATTGTCAAGTGATTAAAATAAATTGTTTCATTTAAAAGGGCATGTCATGTGTTTGGTAAATTGACCAGTTGGATTTTATGTGTCATGTTTGATTTAAAACTTATTTGTTTGGATTTATAAATGCATTGGAAGAATTAAAAATGGTTTTTTTGTTTCCCTATATGTCTTTCTAATTTGTATTTGTTTTTACAAAAAAATGGATTTCAGTTCACAACATGTTTTGGGATGAGTTGCTAGAAAATGGCCCGTTTCACATACTTATAAAATTGGTTGTGTTATGAAAATGTATGCTGAGTGTATTAAGGGATTTATGAAAGAGGGTTTCTTCATTAAATTGTTTATATACTCCTACTTAATAAAATCTAAATTCATACCTTTTTCAAATTTTAGTTTGGGGAAAGGCTTAAAGGACTGTTTGGCATTTGTTTTTCTTATAAAAGTTGTTTCTATGTGTATTTCATGTTCAATATTTCGGGATAATTTTATGTTTTATGAAATTGATTTATTAATTGGTTTTAGGGATTCCAAATCTGGGTTAGTAGGGTAATTATGGGGTTTTTCCTTAAAAGATCATTTTGGAATGGATTTTCTGTGCAAGGCCTTGTTATACTTCATGAAACTGTTTTATGAAAACATAGGTTGTTTATTGATCTATGAAACAAATGCGAGACATGTGTGTGGACTATTTGATGTGTGTATGATTTTTAATTTCAATATTCATGATAAAATATTATTTTATTGATGTTTACCTAGTTTGAGCACAAAAAGGGAAAACCTGGGTATCTGGGTGGGTAGACGTGTACTAGTATGCTAGTGATCCCATGAGGTTTGTCCCCTATTTCACGTAGAAAGTTTGACGATAAAAAACTAACTAAAATATGATGATGATGTTGTTGTAGGACCAATAGGTTATGTGTATTCTCCAAAATAGTGGCTCTTGCGAATGAAAATGAATATTTATTATGGTTACTTTCACCGACATATGAGGTACCTAGGGCTCACAATTTACTATTAACTAGGGGTGTTTTAGTGACTTGTTCTCATTGGCTATTTTGAACTCACTGTCAGTATATGGTGTGTTTGATTTCTAAATTCAGTAGTGTGTGTGATTTATTTAAAATTTTACATCTTTAAAGCAGCCCTCTGGAAAACTATTTTCATTTTGAAGTTGCACATCTTTGAAAATTGTTACTAGCATTCTTGTTTATAAAAATGAAAGTTTTTATCTGGTAATTATTTTATAGCATGGGTCCTCCTTCAGAAAACATACCATTATATCTTTTATTTAAAACATGAAATTGATGTTTATTATATTTTAAAGGATGTGCATCGGGAATAGAATATCGGGCTAACCTACCGAGTTTTAATACTCCTGCTTATAGTCTTATTCTTTTTTTAGCCCTTGTGCAGGTTTTAGATTGAGTTTGATTTCTTGGGGTGAAATGTGATAATTGTGTTGGAGAGTTACCAGAGGGTTCACATAGAGTTAGTTGGTTATCAGGTTTGGTCAGTTCAGTTGTTGGTTTAGTTATACTATTAGTTTCTTGTACAAATAATGTTCATTTCAATTTTTATATAAATGTATTTTGGCCTGTCCATTTCTTTCTGATATTTATTTTATTAATTATATTTGGAAACAATACATCCCTAGTGTATTCTATTTATTCCCTTGGTGATTTTCGCCATTCCCGGAGGATTAGGAACGCCTCTCGGGACTTATCGTGGGCTGGCCTACGTGACCGGTTCAGGGTCGACTCCAGCAGGTTCCTGATAAAACGGTATCAAAGAAGGTCAGCTCTTAGTAGAACTTTGTTTTTAAAGCACCCATTTTATTTAGGGGATGGAATGATATATGGAGTAGTATTTTTGGAACTTTAGGGGTAATTGCGGGAAGAGCGTCACAAACACTTTCTCATTCTGATCCTGGGGTTTCTATGGGATTTTCAGTTTTATTAGTGCCTTCTATTCATGTTGATTGTTTGGTGTTGGGATATAATAAATGGGGTCTGAGTAATGGCCTCCTGAGCATACAGGGCCTGGAAAGTCATGTGGATCCTTGGCATGGTTTTAATAAGTCTCTTCGTTTTGGTTTTGTGTTTGACATATGGTCACCAACCATATCATCAAGTCACCCACCAACACTAGTTCATTTTTTTGGTCTCTTGGAACTTTCTTGAATTCTGAATTTCTGTTTTGAAAATCCTTGTGTGAGAATTATTAAAATTATATTTAAAGGAGTGGTTGGTTTTTGAAAAGTGGAAAAGGGGGTTTCAAAAATTAAATATAATAATGTTTTTCGAAGGTTGTTCTTTTTGTGAAACAATGTTTTGGGAGGAAGTGGAAATGATTTAACGAGATTAGATTTTCCCTAATCTAAACTTGTGGTTTTTTGAGATAAAATGATTTAAATGTGTGAATCATTTTAAGGATATTATGAATATTTTCATTAAATGGGGTGTTTTGGTATGTTGAAATGTTTTTGAATATGATAAATTAGTTTTGTATATTGGTTTTGAACAGTCGGTGTTTTCCTAGAAAGGGTATTTATCTCAATGGAAATCAGATTATGTAATGATACCATGCTGAATTTCCAAAAATGTGAAGTAGTTGTTTGGAGTTGCTTGGTTGTATTAATAGTTGATAAAAATAAAAAGGGTTATTTTTTTAAGGTAATTTTTCTTGATGATGTTTTGTTAGTTTTGTGAAATCTGAAAACGGTTTTTGAATTGGTTGTTAGTGTTCCTTTGGAGGGAATATGATTTTTCGGAATGATTTTGTTTTGTTTTAGCCTTTTGTGTTTTCATGGGTGCTCAAATGCATGGTTTTACTGATATCTGGAAGGATTATGGGATGGTGGTTGGGTGCCTGGGTGGCATAGAAATTTTCATGTGGGTGAGACATGATGAAACACCATTGGTGAATGTGGAAACCTACCAAATTAGTTTTTTTTTTCAAAAGTGTTTTGAGCTGAAAAATTATGGCCTCTATTTATAAAACAATGGTAATGTGGATAGTTTTTTCTATGTCTCAGACGATTTGTTTATTCAGTAATATTTATTGTGATCTAGAAGCCATACTATTGTTTTAACTTGAGATGATATCTTGTTGGTGGCTCGGTTTTGGATTAATGTTCATTAGGTTTCTAAAGATGTGTTGGATATTTGATGTGGCCATGGATAGTTCCCTGTTGGAAATATTTCCTATTGATCAATGTAAGGATTTATTTAAAATGTTAAATAGACCACATAGGATTATGACTCATACTATTTTTTGGAATAGAGAGCTGTTTGGGATCGACTTAAAGTGCTTATCGGTTGTGATAATTCTTTTGGACATAACAGTTGTGTTCAGTGATGTTGATTTGTTTCACTATAATAATTTTCAATTCAGCTCCCTGTTTGGAGTGAAACATAATTTTGATATGTATATATGATTTTCTATTTAGATTATTGGGTTTTTTGAGTGGTGTGATCCATAGAACCTGACTGTGATGCAACAGATGCATCATGAATCAGGGCTCCAGTCATAGGCCTTGTAGTGAAGCTTTTCACACAGTTAGGACATCTCCCTAGGTGTGGGGAGCTTGACTAGGATCTTTCCTCCACCATTATCATATGGTAGTTTTAATTTATCTATTTTGGTTCCTCATTACTGTGATTTTCCCTTTTTCACAACAAGCATGGTGGACTTACCCCCTCACACAGTGTCTATGGTTATTCCTTCATGGATGTGGGTTTTTGATCTATGTCCCTATGTGGACTACCTGTGAACATCGAGTGTGGTCTTGGTGTAACCACATTATAGGTGGATAGTGTTGGGTAGTTCCCTTTTTTCATTTGTGGTTTTATTGGCTTAATTATTGGGTCCGCTTCTCTTCCCTCCCTAAGTGCTGGGGGGGGGGGTCCAGATCCATGCTGAAAGTGTTGGCCCAGTTCTTGTCCCCTCCATTCGATATTGTGTGGTTTAGATGTTCATGTTGTAACCGTATTTACTTGGGGTTTTTGGGTGTTGTGGGTGATTATTGGTGGTACTGTGCAGGTGAGTCCCAATTGTCATTCATTTTTATTTTTGTTCATTTCTAGTTGTTCTCTAATGGCGGGGAAACCCACTACGGGTCTCGAAGATATTTCCATCAGGATTTTTCAGAAGGTAGTTTTGATTTAATGGTGGGGATCCCATTCTGGCCACAGCCCCAATTAATTGGATATTTTTAATGAACTATGGTTTGTGTGATCATTGGGTCAATTGGGAGACAGACCAACAATCTAGTTCATGGCTTGGTTGTGGAGGTAGTGGCTTGATATTTCCATTGATTCTCTGGAAGTGGTTGTGAGTTGGTGCTTTGTTTGGGAAGAGTATTAAGTTACATTGTTGGTAAATGATATTTACATATCTTAAGAGGCTTTATTATGTTGATAAACAATCCTTAGGTTTTGTTCTGTCAGTTGAAAATCATTATGGCTTTTCGGGGGTGGAAAGCTTTATAGGTGGGGAGAATTGTCACACCCTGTTTTTTTCTTTTCAAGTCATGGTTTTGATCAAGTTGATCGAGAACCTCGATCATTTTTTGGGTATTGTGTTAGATTAATTTTGAGTATTTAACTACCATATATGTACAATCACACTAATTTTTGGCCTCCATTTCTTGTTTAGGAGTTTTGGAGAAATGGGTTTTACTTCATGATTGGGGCCAACCGTGAGCTCATTTCTAGTTTTAAAAACCAAATATCATTTTTTTATAACTCCTTTTTTCAACATTTTTCACCTATTAAACATCATAAATTGCCTCAAATTACATATTAATACCCCCATATCATGTTGGTCCCCAAAAGAATTAATAATCATGCTGAATTTGGTTTACTTATTTAGGTATTGGGCCAGCTCGTGGGCCCTTTCCAGTTTTATATAAATAATTTTATCTCTTATATAATTTCCATTTTTTCATATTTTTTACTAATTAAATATCACACTCTAATCCACAATACCTAGCCTCATCTCCATTATCATTTCACCTCTTTGTATATCATATGAATTTCATATTAGGGTGAAAGTTCTCAGGTTTCCTCAAATCATCCAGAATTGAGAGGGTAAATTGTTTCAAACATAAATCATTCAATTTGTACTATTTTCCCCCAAAATCCACTTTCTATAGTTCTTCACGACCTAATGAGACTATACAAGAAGTTCCAAGTGACTCCCTTTTCACTATAGGTGCAAATCTAATGGAATACGAAAAGTTTTCTAGTTGAAAAGGTGAGATTCTTTCTCCATTCTCCTCCCTCTTCTTCCTCCCTTCATTATTTCTTGGATTTATAATATCCCCTAGTCATGATCAACCTAGGTTTTTGTTATCCTGTTATTTTTATGGTGGGTTTTGTTGTTTTGGGGCTGGTCATCATAGTTTTAGGGTTTGTAAACCCTTTGATGGTGATATTCGAAGTGCATTTCCATTACGCCAAGGATTTGAGGTAGGATATCCCTTTCACATGCCCTTATCATTTAATATTCATCATTTTATTATTTTTTATATATTATATATAGGTTTATTTTTATTTTTCAGCCTTTTGATGTTTTTTTGGTGTGAAAAAATGGTTGCTTAAGCCTTGTTTTTTGAAAGGTAGTGTTGTTTTGTCATAAAAGCGCACACCAAGTGTTTGTTTAAATGTTCTACTATGTTTCACAACTACTTTGTGAGGTCTAGAACATGTTATATGGTATTTTTAATATTTTCTAGTATCTTGTATAAATTATGGAATGAAATTGCTTTTTTATTTCTTGTCAAGTGATTAAAATACATTGTTTTTTTTTAAAAGGGCATGTCATGTGTCGGTAAATTACCCGGATTGCTTTTATGTGTTAAGTTTCATTAAAAATTATTTTTTTTGGATTTATAAATGAATTTTAAGGAAGTTTTTTTTATTTTCGGTTCCATATATGTCTTTCCAATTTTGATTTTTTTACAAACAAATGGGTTTCATTTTACAACATGTTTTATCCCGAGTTGCCAGAAAATGGCCTATTTCACATCCTTATGAAAATTGTTGTGTTTTGAATATGTAAGCTGAGTGTTTTAAGGGATTATAAAAGTGGTTTTCTGATTTAAATGTTTTTTATACACCCACTTAATAAATTTTAAATGAATACCTTTGTCAAATTTTAGCTTTGAGAAAGGCATAAAGGCCCGTTTGGCATTTGTTTTTCTTATAAAAATGGTTTGCATGTGTATTTGATGTTCTATATTTTTGGGAAATTTTATGGTTCATGAAATTAAATTACTAATTGTTTATAGGGATTCCAAATCTGGTTTAATATGGTATTTATGGGTTTTTGTCATTAAAAAACATTTGGGAATGGATTTTATGTACAAGGCCTCGTTATACTTCTTGAAATTGTTTTATGAAAAATTAGGTGGTTAATTGATCTGTAAAATAAATATGAGAAATATAAGTGGGATGTTTGATATGTGTATGATTTTAAATGGAATATTCATGATAAAATGGTATTTTATTTATGTGTAAAAGTTTTACGAAAAAAGGGAAAACCTGGGTATCTAGGTGGGAGGACGTGTACTAGTTTGCTTATGATCCTATGGGGTTTGGACCCTGTTTCACGTAGCATGTTTGACAATGAAAAAAAAATAACTAAAATATGATGATGAGGTTGTTGAGGGACCACTATGTTGGGATTATTCTCCCTACTAGTGGCTCATGTGCACTAGAAGAGATATTTATTATAGTTAATTTCACCGAGATACGAGGTACCTAGTGATCACAACTAACTAGTACCTAGGGGTGTTCCCATAATTTGTGCTCATTGGATATTTTGTACTCACCATCAGCATAAGGTGTGTTTGTTTCAAAAATTATGTGGTGTGTGTGATTTATTTAAAAGTGTACATTATTTAAAGCATCCCTCTTGAAAACTATTTTCATTTTCATGTGGCACCTCTTTGAAAATTGTTACTAGCATTCATGTTTATAAAACATTCAAGTTTTTTTGTAAAATTTTTATAGCATGGAACCTCATTTAGAAAACATACCTTTTTGAATTGTATTTAAAACTTGAAAGTGATTTTTACTTTATTTAAAAGTATGTTCTTTGGGAATAGAATATTTGGATAACATACGGAGTTTTAATACTCACACCTATAGTCTTATTCTGTTTTGAGCCCTTGTGTGGGTTTCAGCTCGAGTTCGATCACCTTGGGAGATGTGTGATCATTGTATTGGAGAGTGAACAGAGAGGTCACATGGAGTTAGTCGGTTATCATGTTTTATTAGTTTAGTTTTTGGTTTTGTTATAATTTCGGTTTCTTGAACATATAATGTTGAGTTCAATTTTTATGTAAATGTATTTTGGGCTTTCCATTTCGTTCTGCTGTTATTGGGCATAAATTGTTCCCTTGTGTACTCTATTGATGCACTTGGTCCTTATAGCCACCCCCAGACGTTTGGGAACACCTCTAAGGACTTGTTGCGGGCTGGCCAACGTTAGCCATTCCGGTTCGACTCAGGCTGGTTAATGGCAATACCTCAGATGATGATGAATAATGGATAGACACCATATGTAAATGAACGAATGATAATTGAATATCTGGATACATCTAAGAAAATACAAAATAATATAGACAGTTTTATATTGGATAACCAAACAAAGAAGTTAATGATAATTGAAACATTAAAAGGGCCTATATGTATAAATTCATTCAAAATAGCTGTTGTGAAATCTCAAAATAATGAGTTAATTTACCCACTGAATTCTTAGTTATTTTGGAAGATGATTTAGAATGAGAATTTAAGATGGAGGATGTAAAAGATAAATCTAGTACTATAGGAAAAGAAGAAAATGAACATGAAGATATCAAATTTAATGATATATTATCAATAGGTTATAAACATTTATCTACAAAGGGGAATTATGGGAGGTTCAAGTGGGTTTAACACAATTTAGAGGATTTAATAACAATCAAAAAATCTCATGAATGGTTCTTGAATTATTTGATAACTTCACATGGAAATAAATATCCTATAATTGAATATATCAAAGGGAATATCCTAAAAAATTAAGTTGTTACGAAGAATTTAACAATCCTTCTTTTGAAGAATCATATGAAATATAATGGTTTCATCATGAAAACTTTTACTAGAAATGAAGCTTGGATAGAAAGAGTATCATTGATGAAAAAATTTTCTCATCATTTTGCTCCAATTAAAGAGATAAAAAGGTTCCTCTTTATTCAATTATAATTTTTGGTATATATTTTCTTCTAAAGATGTAGAGAAATGAAGGTGTTACTTGTTATAATGTGAATAAATAATGAAGTGAAGTATGTTGGACTGCACATTAGAGATATGAAAATGGAATTATATTGGTATGATTTATCAATTGGTATAAACAAATAATCTATAGAATATTTCTTGCTTGATTAATTAATGAAGATGATCATCCCTTTAGGGGGATTTAATCATATGTCGAGTCCACATTTAATCATTCTACACAAATCTACAATTCATGGAATGTGACAGAAAAATTCCATTGAAATGGAACGAGTTCCTATTCAGTCATCCTTAATTTCCCAAGAATCAATAAACATATTAAATCTGTGACATTCATTTAATCAAGGATATAATGTTAAAAAAATTAGGATATTTCATAGATGATTGCATAAACTATATACATGTGATTTAATGTTTGTAATATACGATTTAATATGACTATAGTATCTTAGGTTGTAATTAAAAAATGGAATCAATCATCAACTGAAATCTTTTAGTTTCAACCTAATTACATTTGAACAACATCTGAATGAGTTGTGCTAACATGTATGAGTTGATATAAAATTCATGGAGTCTTGGATTACTTTTTTTAATAATTCTATCCCATATTTTTTCTTCACATAGCATTGATCACATAAGATTTTTGTGGGATAAATTATGGAATATTATAAAAAATTGAGGAGACAAGAAATATGAGATATGTTTATGATCAAAAGGGAGAGAAGAAAACCAAATAACATATTGGTATACAAGTTCTCTATTATTGGTGATGAAAATTATTTCAATAGTTGATAATATTAAACCACATTGTATTGGTGTTGTATTTTTTTCAATATGAAAGTCAATTAAATTCAGGTACATACATTGATAGAGATGTTCTTGAAATCTATTTTGGTAGTTACCAAACAAATATTATTAATTTAGTTTAGTTTTATGAGTTTAAAACATTTTTATAAGATGTATTGAATATCATTGACGTGGTTGAAAATATTAAGATAAGTCATTGAAAGGATTGGTTATTGTGTGAGGCATTCTTCCTAAAAAACTAATAAGGAAGATTACTGTATTTATGTATTGTATTGTTTTGTCAATGAAATATCAAAGAAGGAGAAATCACCTCACTTTGTGTTTGGTGAATATTAGTCTTACCATCATATTTAGAAAATCAAACTCACAATTCCTTATAAAGTCCATTGGAATGGAAATATGTTTTTTGTCAGAATAGGTTCATCGGACTCACACTGGATTTGAAAAGAGGTTCTGATCATATTGAGGGGAAGAATCAGTTTTTTGATGGATCTAATATTGAATCCAATAACAATTTGATGTTTTGTTATTCAATAAATTCATAAGGTGTATGAGAAACTTGTGATGTGAGCATGATGAAAGTAAGGGATAATAGGTTTTGACAATAGTATTGAGCATAAGATTGGGAGAAAAGGTGATTCCAATCATATTCAGACCAATTATATTCAACACAATTTTTTTTCGGTTCATATTAGAAAGAAGATGCTGGGAAGTTATAATACATTCCGTGGTAAATCAAATGATGCTAAATCTTATCTTCAACATTTTCAAATTCAAAAAGAAATCATGATACAATAAAGAGTTTGTGCGAGATGGTTTTCTTGTTCGTAATGATAGAAGTAAAATGTACTAGTTTTAATTCAGAAAAAAATACAAAAGATTTAAATATTCATATAATGATCCTCATATGTATTGTAATCATAAAATAGAAATAAGTTGAATTATTAATGTTATTTGTTATCATATTCATAACAGAAAATGTAGAAGTAGTTGGAGAATATTGAAATAATCTATTTTCTTCATCATAGTGAAGAAATTTGAATGAGATTTTGTTTTAA
This sequence comes from Viscum album, assembly GCA_963277665.1. NCBI lineage: Eukaryota > Viridiplantae > Streptophyta > Magnoliopsida > Santalales > Viscaceae > Viscum > Viscum album. The sequence continues at coordinate 1,390,899,949 of OY728130.1, read as the reverse complement.
GAATAATAAAAAATACATATGATTTCTTTCCATCATTTGGTGTAGAAAAACATAATGAAGAAACTATTGTTTATCATATTCTTCTATTATAATGAGGAAATTAGAATGGGAAAATATTCGTTCAGGTGGTGGAGTGCAATGTGATGAAATTTTTTCAGTTCTATGTTTCTTGCTAGTTGATCAAGAAAATAGGAGTGAAAAAATGTCCTTATTATAATGAATAAATCATATGAAGAAACCATAATAGATATCAGAATTAGATTGAAAGTATTTAGTTCTAGATTTATAAGTGGTTCAAGAAATTACTATGACCAATGTAATGTGGAATCGTAACAGAAAGAAATGGATTGAAAAATCAGAATCAAGATTTGTTAGAAACAATGAATGGAGAAAAATTCCAGTGTATATCTAAAAGTCAAGGACAATTGAAGAAGTCAAATACTGATAAAAATTTCAAGGTGAATTGAATGAGTCATGGAACAATCTGATATTTAGGAAGATTGAAGGTTTTATATTTTTGTTTATATGGGAGCACCTTTTCAGGATCCCTCTTATACAATTATTTAAAGCCTATAAATAAGAATATATCACCTTGTGTATTCCATGAATTGCATTGTTTGTAATAGTGGAGAAATATAATCTAAAATTTCAGCAAGATAAGGATTTTAGTTTTTTTATTGAAGAAGGGTTTCTAGATAGAAGAAAGGATAAGAGAGAATATCATTGTTATAGTTTTTTTATTGGGAAACCAGCTTTGGATTTTCAAACCGAAGAAGAAGTAATTTAATATTTGTTTGAAATGATATTATGAAAAATTTATATTTCCATATAGTGAAATAATAAATGGGAATTAGACTAGGTAATCACACTTAGTATCATTGCAAAGTCAAGAACATTCTTACCAGCTTCTGGGTAAGAATGTGAAGAATGTTTTTAAAGGCCATATTTGTTAAAGATGATCAATAATCACCGTAACATTCTTGTTACAAAAACATTGTATTAAATTTTCTTTCTATATGAATTAAATGCACTATTTTATATAACATAGTTCTAAACGTGTGTAAGGGAATATCCTATTCATTTTATTCCACAAAAAAAGTATTGTATTATAGGGGATTGTGTGGTATTAGATTATTTTCTAACCATACCACAGAAAAGAAACTCATTTTGAGTAGTGAATCTTGTAAATTGTTCTGTTCATGTGGTTTTGTGTTTTATTTAATTTTAGTAGATAATAAAATACTAAAAAAGAGGTGAACGATGTTTTTAATTTAAGGAAACATAAATGAAATATTATATCATGGATTCAACCCCTCGCTTCCCAGTTAGAATTGAATCTTTGCTAGATAATCTCAATTGGTATCAGAGGGAAACTACCCTTCGTTTACTCTTTACAGATGTTTTTGAATGTTCATTTGTGATGTTAAATTTGAATTGTTTTAATATTAAAGTTATTATAATATTTGAGGGTTATAACTATCATATATGGAATGGTAAAATGCTCCCTTTTCTTATGTCTCTTGGTTATGATGTTCTTCATGTTACAAGAGACAGATAATACCCTATTGATGAATAGGATCCTCTAACACGTATTGATAATAATAATCATGATAATGGTAGAATAGATAAAAATGATTTAATCTAATCACTTTATAAAAGTAATTTTTTAAGAGTTAAAGGTGTTTATATATCCACTGTTATTTGGGATAAGTTGAAAAATCATTTATGAAGGAAATTCGAAAATCAAAATGGAAAATAAATAAATATAAAGGCTGAAGTATGAGGATTTGAAAATGGGTAACTATGAATCAATTGGAGAATTATTTACCTAGGTGAATGAAATCTTCATATCTATTAAATGTATTAGTAAAATGTTAGAAGATTTTACAGTTTCTATAAAAATATTAATAATCCTTATTGAAATGTTTGATGTAAAAGTATCATCATTAGAAGATAGAGATCTTGAAACTCTATCTATGGATGATATCCATAGTACTCTCATTACTTATGAAATTCGAAGTGAAAACTTTATCAAGTGAAAAAGGTGATTAAGAAATTTATTTCAAGCACAACAATAAAGAATGGTATAAGATGTTTTTTGAGTAAGTTGATGTTGATGACTCTGACTGAAAAAAAAAGGTATGTAAAAACCATGATAAATTTTTATAAATTTTTACTAAAATGTAAGAAGTTTTATAAGAAAATATAAAAGGAAACATCTCTTGAAGTGTTTTGAATATGGAGTTGTTGGGAACATTGTAGCGAATTTCCCTCAATGAATAAAAGAAGAGGATGGTCTTGAAGAAGAAAGAATTCCAAGAAGGTTGTGGAATAAAAAGGATGATAATCATAAATCGTTTTCCAGAAGAAAGATAAAACATACTTTAAAACAAAAATAAGAATCTTTTTATATAATGACGAAGAATAAGAATATAGTGACGTTGAATATGAAAGATATTTTCTGATAAATTTAGAGATAATAATTATATTGAAATAGTAAATAATGAAACGTTTAGAATTAGAGTTTCTTGAAAAGAATATAAAATTAAATTTTAATTTAATCTTAAAGAAGAATTGAAATATTTTCTGAGAAATATTGGAAGGAGAAAGAATAAAATTAAGAAAATGAAGAATTAGACATATTCAAAAAATAATCACAAATGATTTTATAATGAGAAAATAAATTATGTGAAATAGATTGACAATTTTAGGAAATATATTCACAAAAAAATGTCAATAATCATACGGATGTAATGATGAAGGAAACATAAGAATAGTTGTAAATTTTCCATAAAAAACATTCTAAATATTAACAGAGAGGTACATGGTTTAAAAACTCAATCTCTAAATTGGTTAAATTTATCAAAAGTATAAAACTGATAAGGATCAACACAATTTACATTCATAGGATAGTTAGTCATTTAAAATTGTCCCTATGAAGAAGAAATATGGGATTGTAATATATGTCTCTAAACATAACAAAGATGAAAAATCAGATGTTTCTAAAAAACCTCTTTCTAAAAATGATTCTAATCATTATGAATATTGAATATTTCTTACATATTATGGTTTTGATAGGGTTCAAAAGAAACCTAATATGAGAATGATGATTTTGGATAAAAATAGAACGGTTGGGGGTCAAAAAAGTTTTGTTAATTTGGATGCTAAAAAAACATACTCACAACACCAGCCAATCCGAACGTTTCTGAAGAAAACACTATTTTATTGAACATTTCTGGTATTGTGGTAGATTCAAACATACAAAAAATATTTATTGGTTTTAATAATAACATTACTATGATTCCATAGCTTATGAAATTAATGCATTGAGGGGGATTCAATACTCTCAAAAGAATAATTCTGGGAAGAAAGTTTGGAAGAAACCTGTGAATTTTGTTGTGGGAATTGAAAATAGGTTCCAACCCCTACAAAATAGTTGTGAAATATGTGAAAACACATATAAATATGGCAAAGGGTTGTCTTGTTTTGTGATTGAGACCACAAAAGTTTCCTTATAATTCTTAGAAGCAAGAGGTGAAGAATGAAAAGGGATAATAAAGATCTATTGTTATTAAAAACACTTTGAAGACTATAAAAGTATAAGGATCTTAGATTCATGTTAGTGGGTGTTATTATCATATGATAAGAGACAAAAACTTTTTTAATAATGGGAAATATTTTGAAGTAGGAATAAATAATTTTTTTAATGAACAATCTATAAGAATTAAAGGCCTTGGATCAGCAATAATTGGGATAGAAAATGTGAAATCCAAGAAAGATTTATATATTGATGGGTTGAAACACAACCCAATGAGTGTTTCAAAACATTATGATGAGGGTAAAAAAGTTATCTTTAAGAAATTTTGGATTTTTTAAAAAATTGAGGAATATGGAAAGCTAGTTACATGAGGCCAACACATCGAAAGAAACTTGATCCAAGTTGGTGAAATAAAAATCTCTTTTTAATTATTTCTGGTGGAAGAAAATATGTTTGTGGAATAAAAGATAGTGACACATGTGTCAAATAAAAATGAGTAAGTTATCAAAGAGTGAATGTTTCCATGACATTAATGATATGTCAAGAAGAAGATATAGGTGTTTCAGTATTTGACAGAAATGTTATATTACAAACTCATTGAAAAAGAAATTTGATATTTTTTCAAAATTACCCTTAGAACATGTTCACTTTGATATCTGTGAGCCAGTGAGGATAAAAATAAACTAATAGAGGTATTTACATAATTACATTCATTAATGACTTTCTCACATAAATTGTGTTTTTTATATGAATCCTAAGTCAGATGATCTAAAAATGTATAATTGTTTCAGGAAGAAAGATGAAATGGAATTCGACTATTAAATGAATAATTTGAGAACTGATAATGGTGGTGATTATAAAAATAAGAATTTGAAATTTATCTTCAGATCCATGGATTTAATCATGAGTTAAGTTCACTATACACTACTCCGGAAAATGGGGTTTCTAAAAGGAATAATTTAAGTCTAGACGAAATGGGATGAACTATGTTACTTGAACATGGTCTCTCTAATTACTATTGGAGGAAATCCATGAGTACTGCTGTGTATATTAAAAACTAATGTTTCTGTAGGAATAGTTTTGATATGACTCAAAATGAAGTTATTGATGTAAAAACACTATGTTTGGAATACATCATAGATTATGGGTGTTCATGCATTATAAATAAAAACGGTGGAAACCTTGGAATATTTGGGTAGAGAGGTGAAGATGGAAATTTTCTTAGCTATGATCAAGAATGAAGATGATACAAGTTTTTTAACAAATAAAAAGAAATAATTTTTTATTCTTTTTATGTGAATGTCATTGAAAATGATGAGGAGGATAAATAAACACATGCTGATAAAGATGTCGAGCAAAAAAAAGAAGGTTTTGTTAACATTTGTGATAAGGATATAAAAAATTGTAATCATAATCATGATGAATAATCAGACTCTGATATTTAAAGTGATGATGATTAAACTTAAATAACTCATAATAGGCTGAGAATCCATTAGCAGATCAAAACATTATTGGTAATGAACATCAAAAGGTTCAAACAAGAATGACTTCATAAATTGTTACACACACTTGTTTGTATTCAAAAGATAACCCAACTGATGTGAATGAAGCATAAGTATTCTGAATGGGATCAAACTATGAATTAAGAGCTTGATCAGATAGTGACTAATGATACTTGGGATCTCGTTCCCAAATCGGATAACAAAAATTTCATTGGTATTAAGTGGGTTTTATAGAATTAGATGAATGAATAAGGTGAAGTGATATGAAATAGAGAAATATTAGTGTGTGAAGGTTACTCACAAATTGAAGATGTTGATTTTTATGAGGATTTTTCTAGTGGAATGTTTAGGAACAATATGAATATTCCTTGTTCTTTCTGTACAATGAATTTAAAATATATTTCAAATGGACATGAAGTATTACTTCTTTAATGGTGATCTTGATAAGAATATTTACATTGAAAAGCATTATAGTGTTTTTTAGAGAGATGAATGTTATGTTGGTAAGTTTAAGGATGATTTTTATGGATTAAAACGCACAATAAGGGAATGTTATTCCAAATTGGATAATTTCATAAGGATGCTATGTTTCAAGAAAGGAAGAGTTGATGGAAATTATTACATTAAATAATGTCTATAGTTTTCCCTCATCATAAATGTTTATTTTTATAACACTATATTTGATAGGAATGATAAAAGAACTTGTGAACGATTTTCTAAAGAGTTGAAAATGATTTTTGATATGTCCATATTGGTAGAAATAAAACAGATTCTTGGGATACAAATTTTATAAAAGATGAATACCATTTTTCTTTATCAAGAAAAGTATGATAAGGAACTTCTCAAGAAGTTTTTCATAGAATATTTGAAACAATTTTTTACAATGATTTCATAGGGAACAATGTTTTATATTGATTTATAAGCCAAGGAAGTTGATCAAAATGTGTTTCAAATGAAAATTAGAAGGATTATATATTTAAATTCCTTAAGATCTGGCATTGTTCTTGTTGTTACATTATGTGGAAGATTTTGGACTACTCATAAAGATTCAAATTTACATTCAATAAAAATAATTTCTAGATATATAAAAGGGAAAAAAATTCTTAATCATGTATGATAGTTGAGGAAGTATTGATTTGTTTGGGTATTCAGATGATAATTAGGAAGGAAATGTTGATGATAAAAGATCCACATCTTATGGTGAATTATTTCTAGGAAATTTTTTTTAAGTTGGTATACAATGAAACAAAATTAAATAACTATTAGTGTAGATTAAGGTATGTATATTTCTTATACTCACACCACTACCAAACATATGTGGATAGAAACTCAGTTAAAATACCTACTTGTTGAAGTTAAGTTACCCTTGGTCTTGGGATGTGATAATCAATGTATATTCATCCTTATAAGAAATATGATAAAATATTATCATTCAAAACATATTTATATAAAGTATCACTTCATCAATATGCACATGGAGAAGAATAGATTGAAGAAGTAGTATTTTTTTACATCAGAATAAGTTGCTGACATATTCAAAAAACCATTACCAAATGAATCTTTTTATAAATTAAGGTTCAACATGGGTGTCCAAACTCTTTATCATCAAGGTTGAAGTATGTGTTTTTGTGACCTCTCTCATCATACCTTTGTATTTTTAAATAGAGGAGGATTTTTTTTTATAAATATATTCCTATAGAAGCATACTCAGTGGGAGAGCTGTGGGTAAGCTATGTATCTATCATGTATTTGTGTGAAATATTATAACAATTTTTTGGTGTTATGATTGGTATTTTTTTATATTGTAGGGAATTTGAAGAAGTGGATACATAATGAGGAAGAAAATATAAGGAAGAATGCTGAGGAAGAATAGATGGGGATATTTTTCATGATTCCCTAATTTTATACATCATGGTTTTGTTGTTAATGATTATTTTTTTCATCTAATGTGTTATATCGCATAGGATTAGTTTTTTTGATATTCAATCCATGGACTAAGGTTTCAAAGAGCATTGATTTTTGAAGATTGGTTGAAAAACAATAAAAAGGGGGATATTGTTAGGAATAAGACGATGAATAATATTATCATATTTTTGCATTTTTTGTTTCTAGGAAATATCAAAGGAGAAGTCACCTCAATTTTATTTTGGTCAAAATCAGACTGACAATCATATTCAGAAAATTGGGCCCAAAATACCTATGAAATTCCATCATAGTAATTTTTTTCTATTAGAAAAGTATCAACAGACTCACCTTGGGTCCAAAATGTGGTTTTGATCATAATAATAAATAAATTTTGATTATTCTTGAGTCCAACAATGAAATTTGATAATGCATTATTGTTTTGTAATTCAAAAAAGTCATAAGTTATCTAAGAAACCTGTGAAGGGGTCTTGATTAATGAAAGGGGGAGTTCATTTTCTGACATCCATATTAAGCATCGAAATTGGAGAAAAGGTTCTTTTAATCTTATTCAAGACAATTATATTGAGGTTCAGATTCAAAATAAGATTTTTGGAAGTTACAATAATTTCCATAATACATTAGGTGATGCTAAATATTATCCTAAATATTTTCAAGGTCATGAAGGATTCATGATACAAGAAAGAGTTTGTGGATGATGATTAACATGATCTTAATGATAGAAACTGAAGGTGTTGGTTTTTAATTAGACCCAAATAAAAATATATAAATATTAAAATAATGATGTTGATAAGTATCATAATTAAAATAATGAAGTAATTTGAGTTCTAAAATAACTTTGTTATCATATTCTGGAATAAAGAATTAAAAGTGGTTGAATAAGTTTTAAAGAATCTATTATCTTCATCATAACAAGGAAATCAAAATGGGATTTGGTTCCAAGAATCGTCACAAGAATAACTATCTTCCCTACATTTGGTGGAGAGAAACATAATGAAGAAATTATTTTTAAAAATATGCTTCCATCATAATGATGAAATCAAAATTTGAAGTTAATATTTCTGGTTATAAAGATAAATGTAATGAAATATCCTGAGTTCTGATTTAATTGAAAGTGGTTCATGAAAATTGGAGTGACCAAATTCCTTTACTGTAATGAAGAAATTTCATTCGGTAATAAGAATTTGAATATAAACCATATTGAAGGTATTCAGTTCTAGATTTACAAGTGGGTCGAGAAAGCAGGATGACCATTGTAATAGAGAATCGTAATGGGAAAATTCGAATGAAAAATCAGAATTTAGATTTTTTAAAAATACTGAATAGATATAATTTCATGAGAGGATCTGAAATTCAAGCAAGGTTAAAGAAGTTAATTAGACATCCAGATTTCAAGATGAATTGAATGATCCATACAATGATATGATATTGAAAGAGAAATTAGGATTCAATAGTTTTGGTGTTTTAGGAAAACCTTTTCAAGACCCCACTTAAACCATCATTGTGAGCCTATAAATATTTGGAGAGTACTTCGTATATTATGGGATGTGGATTTCTCATTGAAGAGGGAGATAAGCTCCAAAATTTTATCTAGAAGAAGTTTCTTCTACGTTGTATTGTGAAGAGGGGTTTTTAGACAAAAAAATAAATATAATAAGAGAGAATATCATAATCAGAGTCTCTATTTTTTGAAACTAGACTGGGATTTTTTTACGGAAGAATAAGTAGGTTTATATTTTTATCAAATAGTATTTTGACAAAGTTATTTTTCTGTTTTGAGAAATCAGGATTGGGAATCAGAATAGGGAAACAAAATGAGTATCACTACAAAGTATATGAAGTTTTTATCAGCTTCTGTGTAAGAAAGTGAATAATTATTTTGAAGGATCATATTTTTGAAATCTGATCAACTAACACCTCAATATTTTTGTTACATATACTTTGTATTACATTTTCATGTTTCTTGAATCACATGCTATATTTTATTTAACATTGTACTACACTAGTGTAACAACATATCCTACTTGTGGTATTCCACAAAAGGGTTTCTTTCTAGTTGATTGTGTGGTATTGGATTATTTATGAACCATACCATCGACTAGGTAATATTATTGAGTAGTGGACCATCTATATACTTGTGTTATGGTGGTTGTGTGTTTGATTTGTTTTAAGAAAATAAATAAATATATAAAAGGAAGTGAAGGTTATTTTTAATGTAAGGAAACATAAAAGAAATAATATATCATTGACTCACCCTCTCCCCCATTAAGTGAAACATGAATCCTATTGGTAATCATAGGTATTCACACTATTATTTAACAAAGGAAATCTTAATGGAGTTGGGAAAATATTTTTACCAGTACTATTTATTTCAAGACCCAAGTAGTCGGGCCATCATAAAGGATATTATGTCCAGGCTAAATGATATCCATCCTTGAGAAACCTTGATAGTGAATAGTTGAGGAAGACTCGATGCCTAAAGAGCATAGATAACATAATTCAGTGTGTTGGTTGGAAAGGGTGATTATCTTCACAAACGCACATTTTAACAAATGACCATAAAAGACCACATAATCTCGTTAGATTTCACTTCCCAAATAATGGATAATAGAGGTACAATTAGAATCATCCTTTCCAATAGAGTTATGATACAGGAAAATAATGTGTTCAACACTATTAATGTACTTATAAAGTTATATAGAAATTCAAATTTAAGAGGAATGAAGCCATATTACTCATATTCATTCATTAAACTATAATAAAATCACTTTACACTAGATGAAGGCTTTGTATCTATACGTTTGATACCTTAAATATTTTTAGTGATTTCTACACAATGTCATGAAAATATCAAGAACATTTTCCATTACATCAATGTTGTGTAAAATAAAATCCATGTTACTAAAAGTGAAGGTAGAGAATATCTACATGTATCCAAATATGAGAATAAAGGTTTTAGTGTTCATAATTCTATAAGATATTTCAATTATTAGATGAAATAAAGAATACCATGTATAAATTCACTAGAAAGAGTGTATACACATTTCCAATGAGTTATTGAGAATAAAAATAAATTTGAGTAGTACAAGATTTCAAATATCTTCAAATATATATTAAAGTAATATTCTCTCAATAAAGTGGATAAATTATCTGATGAAAATGTTGTGCAATCAAGGTGGAATCATCATGATTCCAATGAGTTGTGATTCATGATGAAAGGAACTAGCTGGTCGATAATGATGATGGAAGTTATAATTAGAGATGATATGGTTTCTTAAGGAGTTACCAAGTCAATGGATTGGGGACCATTCCATAGAAAAACTAGAAGTCACTAAAATTTGGAAGAAAACTGAGACTATTCTTTAAGAAAAATAATGGTGACATTTGTGGTTACAAAATTACATGACAATACTCTCTATACCACGGTGATAATTAGGATGTCTGTTTGAAATGATGTAGAAGATGATCATTAATATTGATAATAGATGTGTTCGTAGTTTTCATGAAATGAAGTTAAGAATTGTTAATATGTGAATCATGATAAACATAGGTTGAGGAAGATAGAGGTCTGAGTTTATTTTTTAAATTCAAAACATCATCTTATGATTTTCTTAATAAGATCTTATGTTGTTAAGCATAAGTATTTCCATCATAATTCTGTGAATATGGATCACATGAATTCTATTTGTATTCCTGTTAAAGACATACAATATTAAATATGTTGATGAAAATGAAATGGTTACATGACAGAGTTGGTATGTCCTACATCATAGATCAATTAATTTGAATATGCATCCGTACAAGTATAAATATATTAAGACTATTAAAGAAGTTTATTATATTAGAGAAAACCCAAAAAAAAATAAACTAAGCCAATAAGTAGGTTTAAAATATAATTTTAGTGAATTTAGTGTTTGAAATTTCATGAGATTAAAATGTTTGGAATTATGGAAACTATATTCCCTGACATTAGTACTGAAATGAATAAACAAATGTCATATTTTTAGGATTTTTGGATACTAAGATTTATGGGAATTAAAATTTAGAATACTAAAATTAATATTCATATATATTAAAAAAATGGATGAATAAAAATTATGTTGAGGGGGTTTGAAAACATGTTACAAATTCTTGATGTCAGGAAAAGAGGGGAGATAACCTATATACGATATGATGTAGAGTCATTTTATTTAAGTGAGAGAATGCTCCAATGAATCAAAAAGTACTCATTCCTAGCACACTAAGGTATAATATGTTAGAGGATCATAGTATTGTGATCATCATGGATATTATGTTTTTTTAGAATAAGATGATGAATAAGAATAAGAAGGGTACAAAAACCCAACCATCTAATAGTTCTAATTATTCCCATGACCAAGAGATTTTTAAAAATAATGTTGTATGAAAAGAGGTATATTGTGTAATAAATAATTGAAGATGAATGGGAGGAGATGTGTTTCTATCAAACCCAACTAGTATTATATTTAAAAAATTTAGTGGATGAATCTAGTATACTTCATCCACATGCTATATAATTCTGAATAATCTCCATTAAGCACTATCTGATTGATATATGTGAGGAATAAGATCAACCCAAAAAATTTAAGAGGTATTTGAGCTACCAATGGTGATATTTATTCATGGGCATGAAATTCAATTGTCCTACACAAAGGCACAAGAATCACTAACTTTATTGTTACCTAGTCTAATCTAGGATAATGAGTCATATGTCATACACTTTATCATCATTTAATTGATAATTATTAATATATAGTGCACATAGTATAATTATGATGACATACTATTGATGTATTCATACGTACGGAGGATAACCTAATTATTAAAACCTAATGTTTTCTAGTTCATAATTATGTTCCTACATCTGCATGCTGGCCATATGAGAGATAAAGAAAGAGATATCTTTCCACTATGTATGTGAAAGGGTTAATAAGGGAAAAAAGTAAAATTAGAATAAATGTTTACTAATTATGATTCACCCCTCTAAATGATAGTCATATCCCTATGTCATCATAACATCCTCTATGGGGTTTAATCATAATTATGCCGAACATTGAGAAATTCACATGGGGTTAAACTACCTAGAGTAGGTCCTAGATAAACTGCCTTAAAATGAAAACCATTGGGCTATGTGGGTGATGGATATCTTTATATGGGTACATATGAATCCACTATTATGGGCCCAATCCGATCATTACAACTCATAACACCTCCCTAAATAGAGATAAATTTTATATTTGAAAACAAAAAAATTTAACCATTGTATTATAAGACTGATAGAGAACCCATTATATATATTTATATGTGTGTGTGTGACTATCTGTGTTCACAAAAATGCATGTCTACAATTAATCACATTCATGTTATTTAACATTATTATTACTAGGGATGGTAAGGGTTTTAAAAAATGAATTAAATCTATAATAGAGTCATATAATTACCATAAAAAATCAATAAGGGATGAGTTTCCCTCCTACCCTCTTGAATAATGTATAACCTCATGTGTTAATCATATATCCTAGTAACCTAATAACTTTATAAAGTATGTCTACATAGGAAAAAAAATATTTGGTGAAAGGGACAATAAAAAATTCTAACCAATTGTAATTACACATGTTGTATTTGTCACTGGATATTATTAACTACCCACAAATAAAATAGTCCTTCGAGTTGAAATTAGATTTAATTTGTTTCATTAATTATTTAGTTTGGTGTAGAAGAAAACCATGATGATATATGATCATGATGAGGTAGTATAAATTGGGTGTTTCATAAGTGATATGAGATTAGATGAATAAGACAAAAAAAATATTTTCCCCCTCTATGTTAATGGAATATGTTAAATCATTACTTTGGATTGAAATGGAAATTTATGACTAAATTGATGATTGTAGTAATTTTTCTATGGGTTCATTTTAAAAATTCAATGAAATATAAACCATGAATATATGGTGATGATATATGTATGTATACAACTTGATGAGATACCAAGACAAAAGTAGTATATTATAACATAGAATTCGTAAAACGGGTTTTTCAATGAGGCATTAACATCATTATCTATGGGTTCAATGATGTGTTTCTAGACACTGATCATGGACTTTTGGTAAGACCATCTACTATCACTAAGAAAGATACCTATATGTCCATACACTATGCATGTCCAAAAATATCATTAAATTATTAAAAAATATATATTAAGAATAAATATTATTCAATTCTTATGGAATAATAATTATTTGAGTATAGTTGATCTCATAAATTCAATCACTATAAATTTTAGTTTTGATTACACAAAATGAGTTTATCTCTTGTTTATTATTCAGAAGGTAATAAATAAATAAATATTTATTCACCATATTAGTGAATATATTAATATAATATCTATTTAGTTATATCAATATTAAAATAAATATTTATTCACTATTTTAGAGGATATAATATTTATTTATTTATTTATTGAATGATATGTATGTAAATAAATATATTAATATTTACAATTCGATAAATATCATAGTTAATTTTGGGGTTGAATTAAGGGATCGATGAAAATAATATATTTTATTTAATATTATTTGAATATGTAATAGTATATTAATTCAACAGATGATATTTAAAAATGAAATTTTTAATTCATATAATTATAATAGTATTATTATTATTAGACAATGGTAAAAACATAGATGGAATATTTTTTAGAGGGGCCTTTTTCAATTATCAAATATTAAGAGTAGGTATACATTCCATCTTATATCGTTATTGATAAAAAGAGTTATTGTTCCCAATGAAAATAATATAGATATTTTTTCTATCCCTTCATCTTAAGAACAAGAGAGAACAAAATAATTCACTAATTTGGATAAATGAAGAAGGATACAAAGATTTGAGTTTTTTTATGACATCACTTGAAATAACAAGATAATTTATTTAATATTAGTAGTGAATGTGTGGATATAAAAAGATAATATCCACCAAAATTATGATTTGAAAATAGAAGAATAAAAATTTACCCAAAATAATTACCACATTTTTGGTACTAATTGTTTTAAATTAATTATATGTTACATATTAATGATCAGATTTGGAAGATTTTGGGGATTCCCTCATCAGGTTCTTTAGATATTATCCATTGTAATCACTAAAAAACCATTTTGGGAACCGTCCTAATGCTGTTGATGTTCCCCAAATATTAAATTTGTCGAAAAGCAGTCACATTATTATTAATAAAAATTTAATATTTGATTGATCAATTCCATATATTAGATTACCATATTTCATTTCTTATTTTTAATTATCAATCAAAAAGATGAGATGATTGAGTTTTTAAAATAATTTGACCATAAATAGAATAAATAAAAAAGAAGATACTTCTATGATCCCATCAAGAGGTGTCATGTTTTCTTACTTCATGGCATGAATACACAATGTGTGACGATAAATTACATGCCATGCACTCTTTCTCAACCATAGAATGCTCATTCCAAAATAGTCATAGTACACCATATGGTTTGTTACATAGTGTCAATACATATCTCATATTAATAACCAGTGCACTATGGATCCTGATAGGGAAAAAATGGTGTGCATCTATTGTAAATATTATGTATCCCCCCATAACTATAACCCCACATAAATCATATATTGACATTTGGTTAAATATGTGACATTAGAACATAATTTTGATTGAAATAAACTTAAGTGATTAATTATATAATGACCCATACTTTATATACATTGATATTACTTCAAAGAAGAAAAATATTCATTAAAAAATAAAACAAATCCACAAAAGGACTGTATAAGTATAGTTTATTTAGAAACTAAAAAGCATAAAAAACGGGTTCACAAGACATCTTCATTGCCTCTCACTTATTTCACCATAACTGGACCCCCTATAGAAATATCTTACTTAATACCCTTTTTCATGACATGAGAAAAACATATGAAGGGGTGTGGTCAGATGATTAGTAAGTGTAAAAAAGGTAGATATCAATCATAACATAATCATAAGAAAGAAGAACATAACATTTGAAAATCCAATGAAGAATATGAAAGATCATTATATCATTCCATGAGATAAATCATGAAAGTTAAAAAAAATCAATGAAAATAATCCCATAATTCATAACATAGGAAATGAAGTTTTGTAGAATACAAATAATAATAAAAAATAATTTCATATTAGTCAAGACTCATTTCCAAGACCATTATAGTAGAAATAAAGTCCATTACTAGAGTTAACTCTTTGTTTCAACCCTATATTACTTAACCGAGATCTTTTCCCATTCCATCCATGTCTATCTCACGAGATATAAAAATTTACCCAATTAATTTTAGGAAGATATTGGTACCATCCATATCATAATTAAATCATTCTTACATGTGACACAAAAACATAAATAAATTATCCTAACCCAAGAAATAAAATGGGTGTAACATCCCAGGAAAATAATGAAATAATACATTTTTATAATTATTCATATTTGTGAATTAAATATTAATTTTACTTTAAAGGGGTTGATATTCTTGATGGCATACCCGATACGCAACAACGGGTTTCTTTGAAATTTTACGTTGCACAATAATAATATATTATTATATATTAAATTGTAGTTAACACCTAGTTGTTGTGTTGTGGGGAATGAATTGAACTAACTATTATATGATTATACATGTCCGTTAAATGTTTTTACATTTATCCAATAATATTTAGAGGCATAAAATTTTAATGAATCTAATTTAAAGCATACTTTACTTTAAAAGGTTGATTTACTGCCTTTTGATATCAAAACCTCTTTAAATTTAGTTATTTTCACTTTTATATGTTCTATTTTACCAAAAAAATTATTATTTAGAATCAAGACATGTAAATTTTCTTTGGGTAAATTTTTGGTATTTTTCTAATAAAATATTTTTTTCTGAATAGTGAAAAATACTGTATTTTAATTCAATAGTTCCTTTTAATCTAATTTATTTATATGCTTATATTAACTTATTAATTGGTTTAAAAGATTAATTATATTTTGTTTTTACCATTTAATAGTATTTTTGTCATTAGAATTAATTTCACTTTGAAATTGGACTTAAACAAGTATTAGTCTTTTGATAGTTAATATTTTTAAAAACACGCTTTTTTTGTTTTGACAAAGAGAATTAATTTTAAATTAATTAATACAAATTCTATGTTTTAAATTTGGTAAAATAGACATCATTTTTGAATTTGGAATATCAAATATAGATTAGGCTAAATTTTTGGTAGTTTTCTAAAAAACATCAATTTTTGATGAATAGTGAAACCACTAAGTAATAGTTGAAAACTGACATTTTCATTTAAATAAAATTTTACCGATTCTGTGGATTGAATTTCCAAAATCAGACATACATTGTTGTTATTAGTATGTAAAATTTTGTTTAATAATATGGAAAAAAATTCCAGTCAATAGTAACTTTTGACTTTTATTTACCACGGTTAAAGGTAAATAGGGTAATTCTAGGTAAAAAAATATTATATTAATAAAAAATTACTTTAATACTTGTCATAAACTTATTTTTGAGTCATTTATGACTATGGTCATATTTGGGTCGATTTTGGGACCCCATGGAGCCACATGGGAGTTATAATGACACATTAGATTAATTAATTTAAAGTAAAGACAAAAATGACATAAACAAATATATTTTAGTAAATTAATTTTTACAAGGAGTTATATAATTTCTCTTTTCGGCTCTAAGTATTAATTGGAAAGATAAAAATATTTCCAATATTTTGGTATTTATTTTATAATTTTTAGACATCAATTAAATTAAATTATTATGACACAATAATGATGCAGTATTTACCTCATTAATAAATGATTTAAATAAATAAATTTTATATATTAAAATAATATCCAAAACCTATCCAATTTTTATTGGATGAATTTATTTCGAACATGAGTCATATTATCTTCTACTTTAACGAGTTTCAGATCTTTAGAAACCAAATATAAGTTTATAATAAAATAATATTTGCAAACCATCCTATAGAGACCCTCCTCCCCATTCTAAAAAGCCCTCACTTATAACCCATTCCTCACACCTATAAAGCCTCTTGAATCATCCAACCCCTGACAAAATTATCTCTCAAGATCCCTCTTCTCGTCTTATAATCCTTACCATAGGCATAAGGCACTACAAGAAGTCAATTTGGTTCAAACCAATGGGAGTTACCCAAATTAATGTTAACAATTTCTCTTAAGTTTTTTTTATTTTACTTCTACAACCCATAAACTATTTTTATTACTTTATTTTATAAAAAAAAAAGTATCCTAAATATACTAGGATGTTCTTATGAGATTTATTCTAACTACACTTACACACACCTCCATCTAGTGGGTGAAGAACATGCTATTTTTGTGAATGGAAAACTAACGCCTCACGAAACGATGATTGTTCGATTATCCTCTACCACCTCTCATGGTGGCCATTAATATGAAACTATATTTATATATGATATATATTATGTTTATGTTTTCTTTATTCTTGTGTATTTTTCTTTTATAGAATATATTTATGGTTTCTAATATGGGTAAATGCGATAATTTCATTTGAGGAAGTGCGGACTACCGCCCCCTCAAAGTGATATGACTCGTTAATGCCATATGTGGGACATATGAACGATAAAGTTAATGATATTATATATGATATTATACTGGAATTATAATATATTTATGTATCATTATGTTTTAATTTAATTAAAATATAGAATAGAAATGAAGTTAGGGTTCATGTGTATGTACGGCTTACCATCTCTATTTACTGTGCATTTCATTTCTTACCTCAAAATGTTATGTACTATTATAAATACATGTATATTAGGGATATATATGATATATATGATATCTAAATCAAGAATATCATTCTGGATATAATGAAATTATGACCACATGAACAACATGTAATTATAAGAAGTCCATTTTTGGCTCAAGAACCAAATATCAACAAAACAAATGTTATTAACTTAAATGATTACATAATGTTTATAACATGGTAGTAAGTGATATAAACAGAATAATAAACTTGAAAAAGGTTATTAAGTAAGTATAAATTAACTTTAGTTTATTATTCAGGAAATTAATGAACGAACGAGTCAAGTCAGACACGAGGTAAGGGACTTCGTCTCAATCTCATTTTATTGAGGCATATTCTATTTTAATACACAACTTTATTTAATACCCTATATAAACTCCTTTGACTTTTCTATCAAATGGAATATTTTTCTATGAATAATTTTACTAAATGACAAAAACAAATGTTTCCTTTTAACACAAGCAGCGACAACGACCCTTTCTGCCTCTGTGAGTATTATTTGATCTTTGGATTCTTTAATAAGACATAATGTTTTAAAAGGAAAATAACATACCATATACTATTTTATGTATTTTGGTATTGAAAAGGGATTTGATAATGTATTTTTTATGTCAATATTTTGAATGATATATTGTGATTGAAATATGGAAATGATATCTTCCCTTTATGTTTGTTTTATGTGTTATGAATATATTATGGTTCTTGGGCATGTTTACATATACGGATGGTTCCATGATAATCCTAGGGTGGGTGAGACCAAGATGTCTCTCCAATTCATTGGGTAACATTACAGAGGTAAATGTGAATGTTTCTCTTAAGAGATTTAGGGAATATAATGTGATTAGTATTCCAATGTAACTCTCTATATAGCTGTGACAGCTACAATATTAGTAGGATATGAATGTCACTAGTTACCTTTAAGATTTATTTTTCTATGTGTTATTCATAAATCTTATGATTTCATGTGGTATGTTATAGAGATTATGTTATGTATGTAATGATGAAATAATGTTTTCTTTCTTTGTTTTATAACCCTTACTGAGATTTTTATGCTCATCCCATGTTTTGAAATATTCTTCACAGGACCTAAAGATGAATAGGGTCAAGGATGGGATCACGGAAAAGTCATTTTGTCTAAAACATGGGAGTAGACATCACACTTTTTTACAAGAGTTTTTATTTTATAAAAAAATGGAAACTGAGTAGAAGTATCTACCTTGTAATTTTAGGGATGTAATGTAATAGTTATAGCCTAATTCTCTAAAACTCTAAACCTGAAATGATTCTCAATGTGAATTATTCATTTAATTCAAGATTATGTAATGTTTAAGGCCGGGTCCTTATAGTTGGTATAAAATGTTGGTTTAAATAATTTTAGGAGTTAGGGTATTGTTAAATTAATATCCATAAATTAATTTATGTTAATATTTAAATGATATAGAATTTACAGATTACCATGTTGCATCGCCTAAGATATTTTTGTCTTCAGAATGGTTTTCTGTAGAGGAAACATGGTAGCTATGTTAGGATGACATCAGAAGGAAGACAACCTTCCAAATCACCAACCGAATATGGTTGGAATCAGAATTGAATAGTTTGTTGCAGTGATGGAACAATTGAATGAGGTTATAAATGGTGTTTGTATCTATGCAAGAGATCAGCTAGATCAACCACAGAGGAACATTTAAGTCGTGGTGCATTTCATGAGGCAAAATCCCCCATCATTCAGAGGATCATCTGACCCTATTCAAGTAGAAGGGTGGATTAGATCATTGGAGAAAATTTGTATGTCATGGGGTGTTCAGACCATAAAAATGTTAGTCTTGATGTTTACTATTTTGAAGGTGAATATGATTAGTGGTGGTTGATGGTGAAAAATAATAGGGATAGTAAGAATATTAATTCTCTTGATTGGGATAAATTCAAAAGGTTTGTTTCTTGAGAAATATTTTCCTAAGGTGGTTCATCTTAGGATGGAAAAAAATTCCTAGAATTGAGACAGGAGGATGGCTCATTGGCTGCTTATGATGAAAAATTCACTCGATTGGAAAGGTAAGCTTCAATTTTCATATGAGATCTTGATTGTAAAACAAACAATTTTTACTCAGGATTAAAGACAAATTATCGAAGGGATTTAGCTTCTTGTGAGTTAAAAGGTTATGAAAAACCTGTTCATTGTTCAGAGAAGGTGTAAATGGAGTTTTCCAATGATCTAGTGTTCTTTAAAAAACACTAGAATAAGTGGTGAAGGTGACAGGAAAAAGGGAAGAACTCTTCAAAAAAGTCTGATGGTAAGAAACATAAGTTTTTAGTTTGTGAAAATTGTGATAAAAAGCATGATGGGGAATGTATTTTGAATTTTGGTAAGTGCTACTGATGTGGTAAAGTGAGATATAACGCTCATAATTTCACTAAAAAAGATCAAGGTAATGGTAAGACAAAATAAAATTTACACTTAGTAAAAAGTTTTATGTGAAATTAAATGGGTCATTATGAAAATGAGTGTCCAACAAAGAACTCAACTGGGGAAAAGCAGCAAGGCTACAAGCAGAAATGGGTGGTGAAGTCCTTTGAAACTACTTCAGTAGATGTTGGGCGATCAAATGAAGTTGTATAAGGTACACTATTTATTTATTCAGATTATTCCAATGTGTTGTTTGATTCAGGGTCCACACAGTCTTTCATTTCTGAGATGTTTTCAAGTTAATTAAGAATTATATATTAAGATATGTATACAGAACATCTGGTAAAAACCCATGGATGAAATGTTTTGAAAAAAAGAAATCACATGAACCTTCCTGTTATTGTATGTAGAAAGAATCTACCTCCAAACATTATTGTTTTTCCTCTAGTAGAGTTTGATGTTATTTTGGGCATGGTTTGGCTTTTAGTTTATCATGCTATGATTGACTTCAGAGCTAATGAGGTTTCTTTTCAGAAAGATTTTTAGTTTGTGTAAAAGAGTGAACCCTTTATTTTGATAACCTATTAGGATGCTAAGAAAATAGTAAAAGATGTAAATGAATGTTACCTTGAACATATTGTAGAAAACAAAGGAACAATTTATATTAATGATGTTCCAGTTGAAAATGAGTACCTTGATGTTTTTCCTGATGAATTTCCAGGTACTATACAAGATAGGGAAGTTGAATTATCTGTTGACTTTGTTCCTGATGCCAAGAGAATTTCAAAACCCCCTTATCTAATGGATCACATTGAATTTTTAGAGTTAAAGAAGCAATTGAAGGAGTTATTAGATAATGGTTTTATTTGACCTAGCACATCACCATAGGGTGCTCATGTCTTGTTTGTTAAAAAAGAAAGATGGTTCAATGCGACTTTTCCTTGATTTTAGATCATTGAATAACATCACTATTAAGAACAAGTATCCTTTTCCTCATATCAATGATTTGTTTGATCAGATCCAGGGAGTTTAGTATTTTTTAAGGATTGATTTGAGGTCAGGGTACCATCAGTTGAATGTAAAGGATGCAGACTTCTCAAAGACATCATTTTGTACTAGATGTGGTCATTATAAATTTGTAGTTATGACTTTTGATTTAACCAATGCACCTATTGTATTAATGGATCTTATGAATTGAATTTTCTATGAGTTAATGGATAAGTTTGTTGTTTTGTTAATTGATGATATTTTGGTTTATTCTAAAAGTAAATAGGAGAATGAAAGTCATTTATGGGTTGTCCTTAAAACCATAAAATAGAAGAAACTGTATGGAAAATTCATGATTTTTATATTGACTATTATGATGGGAAACCATGAGAACGCTCCCCACACGCCGCCCCCTTTTCAATTTTTTTCGACCGTTAACCCTCCTCCCGGCGGCTCTCTGCCTTCGCCGCTCACTTCTTCGGTCTCAGATCTGGTCTTCCCTATTCCTAGATCGTCAGCTAATCCTAGCTCTTCCTGCGGTGTCCCCTCCGACAGTCTTTCCTACAAAGATGCTCTCCGCTCTTCAGATTTCAGCTCTTCCCAGATGTGCTTTCTGGCGGTGGCCCCTTCTTCTTCGTCTGTCTCACGCACAGGTAGGTCTCTTTCCGTGGAGGTACCGACGACTGCCTTTGTGGAAGAAGAGGCCTATCTCAAGTGGATGCTAGTGGTTCGGTTTGGCTCCGAGAGAACCCCTCTCTCGGCCTTTCAAGGGTTTGTTCATTCATGGGGATTGCTCTCTCCGGTGCAAATATCGCTGATCCAACGTAATGCCTTCTGCGTTGTCCTTGGCTTAGAATCAGACTTTGTCCAGGCCTGGTGCAGAGCCCATAATTCCTTTTTCCATTGGCGCTTTAACCTCTCCCGTTGGTCACTGGATGTCCATAGGGGGAAGGAATGCCCCACGGCTGCGGTTTTGGTCTACCTTCCCGGCCACCCTCTTCCCTTTCAAAATGCGGTTTTCTTGAAGATCATCATGGATGCCTTAGAAGGTTTCCTTTGTTCTGTTGAGTGTAACCGGAGCTAATCTGACGCGTTGGTGGCGCAGATCTGCGTGGAAATAGACCTCTCGAGCACCCCCCTGAATCAATTTCCCGGCGCCTGACAGACTCCTTCTCCTGGCTGCAACTCATTTCCTTTCCGGTGTTTCTAAGGTTTTTCTGCTTCTGTTGTCTCCAAGGTCACTCCTTACAAGTGTGAAGGAGTCATCTCCGGGGCAGCCGTCGTGGTTCCATATCCGAGGGGTAGGTCCAGGCTTTGTCTTCTGGTCCTCGGCAGCGTAGTGGTGTCTCCCCTGCTTCGCCTTCGAGCGGGCCGCCGTTACCGGTTCCTGAAACTCTTCCAGCTTCCCTGCAGGCTGATTCCCCTCCAAGGCCCTCCCTAAGTGTGGTTTCATCTCTTTCCCCATCTTGTCCTTCCCCCTCTTCCCTCCCTAATGACCTTGGCCCTCTCTTGTTGAGGAGGCTCCTCGAGCCCGGGTTTGCTTTCAGCCTTCTTTTTCCTCTATGTCCTCCTCCAATTCATCTGGGCGGCCTCCCTTCTCATCCTCTCTTCCCCCCTCTCCCCCATGTCGCTTCCTTCTTTCCCTCCCCCTCTCCCCTCCTCCTCTCTCCCTCTCCCTCTGCTTCCCCTTCCTTCTCTCCCTGAGCCCCTCGCCTGAGAGTCAGATCTTATTTTCTCCTATTCCTCTTCCCCTCGTCGAGGCCAGGTTTCTAGATCATCTTGCGCTCCTATCTCCCCAACCCCCATTGCAGTGCAGGAAGATGCATGAGAGCTCAATCCAAGAAGCTGTTTAGCATTTCGCCCGCCACCTCCTCGAAGGCCAAAAGTCCCGGGGCCAATTCTGGGATGCTCTTCATGTAATGATTCCTATAATCTTTTGGAGTGACCGCAACCTTGGGGATCGAGCGAAAATGGACTTCCACTCATCTTCTGTTCGTAAACACAAAGTCAGTATCATTGCTGTTATTGACCACAAGCAATGTGGCTCTCATATTTCTGAATTCTCCAATGGACTCTCAATGCAAGAGTACATGCATGCCGAACCAGCCAATAAGCATATCTGGACCTTCTGGCATCGAGACATCTCAGTTGATCTCATTCTCTTGGGAGACCAGCATATTACTACGAAGTTCACTCATGGAAAAGGTGTATTTTTTGCTTCTTTCATCTACAGGAGTTGTGATCCTCGTCAACGAGAGGTTCTCTGGCAAGATATTTCTCTCTTCAATCCAGGAAGCTACCCTTGGTTCCATAGAGGCGACTTTAATGCCGTCTTGACTCCAGAGGAAAAGAAAGGCAGGGGCCCCTTTCTTAGGAATTATAGCACTAACTTTGCTAGATTTAGGGCTAACAACGGGCTCCCTAACCTTGGATTCAACGGTGACAGATTCACGTGGTGCAATAACAAGCGAGGCCTTCGCCGCTTGTGGAGCCACATTGACCGGTGCTTGGCCAATATTCACGCCATCTCTCTCTTGCCTGATACCCAAGTCACTCATATGGTGTGCGGACTCTCTGATCACTCCCCAATTCTCCTCAACATTTCAGTAAGTCCGGCGAGACAGGAATACATCTGCTACCTTCAGCATTGGGCCAGTTCTCCAGGTTTTCTCGAAGTGGACAGAGAGTCATGGCACACGCCTTCTCGAGGGAGGTTATGGGTGGCCTTTCACCACAAAATCATGAATCTCAAAGGTAATCTCCATGACTGGTCCAGCCTACTCCCTCCATTGGACAAAGATACGACCAACGTCATGCAGGAAATTGATCACCTTGAAAATTTTTTGGAGGGCTCATGGGATGACTGGTCCTTTGAGGAGCTTGCCAGAAAAAAGGATTCTCTTGCTAATTTACTCCTTCGCCAGGAGTGGCTGGTCAGGGAGAGGGCGAGGATCAGATGGCTAGAGGAAGGGGACCGAAACACTGCTTTCTTCCACGCATGCATCAAAGAAAGGAAACGTCGGGTTCTCCCCAATATCTTGATGCCTGATGGGTCATTCTCGAATGACAGAGATGCGGTGGGGAGTCTTGCTCACTCTCACTTCAATGATATTCTTTCAGGCCCCAATCCTTACATGCCTGCCGGCTACCCAGGTGGAGAAGTAGGCTTCCTGGCTACCATTGCTGCCCATGTTTCTCCCCAGACTTTTGCAGAAATGGTGGCCCTCCTGAACGAAGTAGAAGTCCATGAGGAAATTATGCAGCTCAAAGTTGATAGCACTCCGAGCCCTGATAGTTTCTCGGGCTCCTTCTACTGAGATGTATGGGAGGTCATTAAAGAGGACGTCACCACGATCATTCAATACTACTTCCAGGGCGGATGTATCCCAAGGGTGGAATGTGCCACGTCCCTGGTCCTTCTTCCCAAAATGAATCACCCCTCCTCTATTCATCACTATCGGCCTGTGAGTCTCTGTAACTTCCCCTACAAGGTCCTGGCGAGCATCCTTAATACTAGACTCAAGGCGCACTTGCCCCGCTGGATCTCTTTGGAACATCATGGATTCGTTAGAGGTCACACGATACAGGGCGCTGTTGCCTTAGCGCAATAAATGATCCGCGACATCAATACCAAGGTGCATGGCTCCAACCTTGTTGTTAAGATTGATATGAACAAAGCCTTCGATCGTGTTGAATGGAGATTCATTAATAAGATCCTCTCAGGTATGGGATTCTCCGCCCAGGTTACTGATCTTCTCTTCCGGTGTTTCTGCTATGCATTACTAGCCGTTCACTTCATGGGAAAATCCCATGGCTTCTTCAATGCTACAAGTGGCTTAAGGCAAGGGGACCCTCTCTCTCTGACCTTGTTTATCCTCTCCCAAGAAATCCTCAGCCGGCTCATTCACCAGAGCCTGTCCAACGGGTTTATTCTCCCATACAGAAGAAAGGGAAGATCCCCAGCCATCTCCCACCTCATGTTTGCTGACGATACCCTCATCTTCCTGAATGCCTCTAAGAAATACATCCTAGGACTAACCCACGTCTTGGAAGAGTACTGCCGCTGGAGCGGGAAAGTCATCAACAAACAAAAAAGAAGCCTCTTCTTATCGTGGGGATGCTCCTCCTCCAGTGCTGCCTCCATTTGCAGGCTTCTGGGAATCAAACAAGGGTGCT
Source organism: Viscum album (assembly GCA_963277665.1). Classification (NCBI taxonomy): domain Eukaryota; kingdom Viridiplantae; phylum Streptophyta; class Magnoliopsida; order Santalales; family Viscaceae; genus Viscum; species Viscum album. The sequence goes on along the minus strand of OY728130.1, from coordinate 1,390,874,553 downwards.
GGCCCATGAGTTATCTGGGTGCCCCTATTTCTCCCCGCCAACATCATATCTAAGACTTTGACTTCATTTTGTGCCGGATCTCCGATAGAATCCTCAACTGGAAAAACAGATACCTCTCGTTTGGAGGTCTGATTTCCCTGGTTAATAGCGTTATTCTCGGTGTCTCTGTTCATGCTATCTCCCGTGTTAAAGTACCCGAAGGTGTCATTTCAAAAATTGACAAGATTCTTGCCCGTTTTATTAGGGACGCCTGGGACAAGGGAAAACATGCCTGGGTGTCTTGGAGGAAAATGGAAAATCCCATCCAAGAAGGAGGGATCAGTGTTCGGAGTCTTGCTGATACCCTCCTATGCCTTCACGCTAAAATGGTCTGGGAGCTTCACGAATGCCAGAAACTATGGGGTAAGACAATGGGTGGCTCCTGGATGGACTCCACGCTGAGTACTACAGCATTCAGGTCCCCCTTTATGTCAATGCTCCTTCCCCTCTTCTCTTCCATTAGTATGCACACCAGATGGATCATTGGGGAAGGAAAAATCTCCTTCTAGAACAATAACTGGCTGGGAGATCTCCTTGGTTTTCCCGAATGTCCAGCGCCCAACATCACGTACGAGGAGGCCAACATATTCCCTGCCTTCATCGAGGCAGTTCTCAACAATGACTAGCGGAATTCTTCTCACCTCATTGATATCTCAGCGGAGCCCGACAAGTGCATCTTCTCTCCCTCACACGCGGGCACCTTCTCCTCCAAGGATTATCACCGTTCTCTTATGCCTCAACCCCAAGACATCCAATGGAACACCCTTCTCTGGAACAAGAATATCCCTTCGAAATATAACTTTATTACCTGGAGGATCAGACATAATGTCGTCGTAACGGATGAAAACATCCAAAAATGTGTTGTCCCCTTTCGTTCTAGGTTCATGTGCTGTAAAGACCCCAACGGCGAGAGTAGTGAACATCTGTTCTTCCAAAGAGACTGGGCACGGGAAGTCTGGTCTTCTCTTGGTGGCTTCACCTCTGTTTTCATTCATCCCCCGTTGGATTCCCCCTTTCTTGCTCATTGGTTTCTCGGCTCAGGTGATAAGGTAGTGCATTGCACTACAATATATATTATTCTTCATGCTGGAGTGTGGAGTATTTGGAAATCTAGAAACAAGGCCAGGTTCGAGGGTATTTTCTCGTTTGGAAAAGCTATCTTCGCCCGTGCCCGAAGCCTTCTTCTTGATCTTACCAGATGCCTGGACAATTTGCGGGATGCTCCCTCTCTTCAAATTCTCTTCCCCCGTTCTCAAGTCAGCCTCCTGGACGGCTATCCTCACGAACACTGGGTTAGATGGAAGCCTCCTCACTCTGGTCTGAAGGTCAATACGGATGGATCTTGCATAGCAAGTATCATGAGAGGCGGTGGTGTGGTTCATGACTCCCAGGGCCACATGGTCTTGGCCTTCAAGACCTTCCTAGGTCGTGAAACATCTCTTCAATCGGAAGCCCTTGCGTTTCTATCTAGCCTCACTCTTTGCGGACATGGTGGTATCTCCATTAAAGAAGCAGATACCGACACATTGACTCTTTTCAACTCTCTTCATGGAAATGGAACTTCCCCTGGTCAATCTATTACCCCATCAGGAAGTGTCGCGGCCTCCTCTCTAGCAACACTCGACTGATGCACACATGGCGTGAGGGAAACAAGGTGGAAGACCACTTAGCCAAGCTTGCGGTGTAGGGTTCGGGCATCACCTCCTTTTACAACCCCCTTCAATTGAACCATGAATGTGTTTTTCTTATTAGAGGGGATGCCCTTGGTATAATTTATTTCAGTACCCCTTAGACCATCCACTTTGTTTTATTCCCTACTTTTTCTCCCTTCTTCTTCAATAAATAATGAATGATGATGATGTATGGTAAATTCAGCATGTGTGATTTTTGGTTACAGAAAATTTCTTTCCTTGGTCACATTGTTTCAAAAAATGGAATAACTGTTGATCATGATAAAATAAAAGTAGTTGATGAATGGCCAAGACACACAAATATAAATGAGATATTTATTTTTCTTGGTTTGGAAGGTTATTACCGGAGGATTGTTGAAATTTTTTCACGGTTATCTAGTCCACTGACTTTGTTAACTTCAAAAGGTGTTAAGTTCATTTGGACAAAATAATGTGATGATTGTTTTCAAGAATTTAAAATAAGATTGGTGATTGCTCTAATTTTGGCACTACCTTCGAAAAATGGTGAGTTTTTTATTTACAGTGATGCTTCGTTGAAAGGAATCGGTTGTGTCCTTATGCAGAATGATCAGGTAATTGCTTATGCCTCACTTCATTTTAAACATTGTGATTTAAATTACCCTACACAATATTTGGAATTAGATGCTTTTGTTTTTTCTTTAAAAATTTATAGGCATCATCTTTATGGAGTAAAATGTGAGATATATACTGACCACAAATGTTTGAAGTATATATTCACTTAGAAATAATTGAACATGAGACAAAGGAGAGGTTTGGAATTAATCTAGGATTATGATTTCACGATCCTTTATGATCCAGGAAAATCAAATAAAGTGGACGATTCTTTGAATCGAAAAATTAATTCTTCATTAACCATGTTATGTTTGGAATGAGGTCTTTGGTTTTTTATTTGATAACCTTGGAATAGAAGTTTTTGGAGAATTAAATTCTTCTGTTTTGTGTCAGGTGTTAGTGAATTCATCTCTATTAGATAGAATTAAGAATGTACATATGAAATAAAGTGAGTTACAGAAAATGTTAGAGTTCATTTAGAATGGTAAGTTGCCTGAATTTTACGTTGATAATGACTGTGTTTGGAGGTTTGGGAAGAGATTATGTGTGCCTTGTGATTCACAGTTGAAGAATTAGTAATTATGTGAAGCTCATAGTTCTCCGTTTTCAGTTCATCCTGGCGGTACTACGATGTACAGAGTTCTTCATGATTATTACTGGTGGGATGGAATGAAAAGAGATATTGATGATTTTACTGTGAATTGTTTGACATATCAGTAGGTTAAAGCAGAGTGGTAGTTACTGAAAGGGATTCTTCAGTCTTTACCGGTGCCAAAGTAGAAATGAGAAAATATATCATTATACTTCATTGTGGGATTACCAAAGACATCTCTAGGTAATAATGCAATCTGGGTTATTGTTGATCGGTTGACTAAATTTCCTAATTTCCTTCCTATTCAAGATACTTTGTCTTTAGATCAAATTTCCGAGTCATATGTTAAAGAGATAGTCAGGTTTCATGTGGTTTCCCTCTCCACTGTATCTGATCGTGATCCTAGGTTTACTTCTAACTTTTGGAAGGGCCTTCACGTCATTGGGTATTGAATTATATTTTAGTACACATTTTCATCCGCAATCAGATGGGTAGTCAGAACGAACAATTTAGACCATGGAGGATATGCTATGTGGTTGTTCACTGGATAACCAAGGAATATGGGACCACTATCTTTCTTTGGTTGAATTTTCATATAATAATTCTTTCATTCCAGTATACAGATGGCTCCATTTGAAGCATTATATGAAAAGACTTGTCGAACTACAGTTTTTTGTGATGAAGTAGGTGAAAGGAAGATGATGGTACCATAATTGGTAGAAGAGATGGCAGAAAAGGTTCAATTGATTCAGAATCACATGAGAATATCCTAGAGTAGATAGAAAAGTTATGTGGATAATCGAAGGAAGGGTCTTTCTTTTGAGGTAGGTGATAATGTCTTTCTCTAAGTTTCTTCATGGAAAAGGGTGATGCATTTTGAAAAGAATGAAAAGTTGAGTCTGAGGTTCATTTGTCCCTATAAAATCCTGGATAAATACGGATCAGTTGCATACAGAGTGGATTTACCTCCATGTTTATCCCAGGTACACAATTTGTTTCATGATTCAATGTTGAGAAAGTATATGCCAGATCCATCTCATGTTTTAAGTCCAGAGGTAGTTCAGTTGGAAGAGAATCTCTTATGTGAGGAATAACCAGTCTAGATTTCTGACAATATAGAGAAAGTGTTGTGGAATAAGTTAATTCACCATGTAAAGGTTTTTTGGAAAAAACCATATGGGTGAATAGGCAACATGGGAATCAGAAAATGCTATGAGGGATAAATTCCCCAATTTATTTGATAAGTGAATAAAATTGTGATGACGTAATTTCCAAAAGGGGGGAAGGATGTAACATTCCAGGTAAATAAAAAAATAATTCATTTTATTAATTATTAATATTTTTTAATTACATATAAATTTTACTTTAAAGGTGTTTATATACTCGATGGTGTACCCGATACACAACAATGAGTTTCTTTAAAATCATACGTTGCACAATAATAATATAATATTATAATTTTAAATGGTAGCTAATGCCTTGAAATTGTATTGGAGGGAATGAACTAAACTAACTACAATATGATATACATGTATGTTAAATGTTTTTACATTTATCCAATAAAATTTAGAGTCTTAAAATGTTAAAGAATCCAATTTTAAGCATAATTTACATTAAAAGGTTGATTTACCACCTTTTGATGCAGAAACCCTCTTTAAATATAGTTATAGTAACTTTTATATGTTTTATTTTACCAAATAAAATTATTCTTTGGAATTGGGACATCAAAACATACTTTGGGTAAATTTTTGGTATTTTTTTGATAAAATTCATTTTTTATGAATTGTGAAAAATACTGTATTTTAATTCAAAATTTCATTTTAATATAATTTATTTATATTTCTAGATTATATTTTTAATTAGTTTTAAATTGTAATTATATTATGTTTTTACCATTTAATCCAATTTTGGTCATTTTAATTAATTTCACTTTGAAACTGGGTATAAACAAGTATCAATCTTTTGATAATTAATATTTCTTAAAAACACACTTTTTGTTTTAACAATGGGTATTAATATTATGTTAATTAATCCAAATTCTATTTTTTAATATTCTAAAATAGACATAATTTTGGAATTCGGAATATCAAATATATCTTAGGCTGAATTTTTGGTAGTTTTCTAAAAAACTTAAATTTTTATGAATAGTGAAACCACTATGTAGTAGTTAAAAACTGACATTTTCATTTAAATAAAATTTTACTTCTTTTGTGGATTGAATTTCAAAAATTTGACTACACGGTTGTTATTAGTACGTAAAATTTGGTTCAATAAGATGAAAATAATTTTTGGCGAATAGTAACTTTTGACTATTAATTACCATAGTTAAAGGAGAATATGGTAATTCAAGGTAAGATGAATATTATAATAATACAAAACTACCTTAAAACTTGTCCTAACATTTTTGGTTGAGTCATTTAAGACCATGGGAATCTTTGGGTCGATTTTGGGACCCCATGTAGCAATGTGGGAGTTATAATGGCACATTAGATTAATTGAATTAAAGTAAATACAAAAATGACATAAAAAACATCTTTTAGTAAATTAGTTTTTACAAGAGGTTATATAAGATATATTTTCGATTATAAACATTCATTAAAAATATAAAACGATTTCATACATTATGGTATTTATTTTACGATTTTTAAAAATTATATAAATTAAATTATTATGACACAATTATGTTGCAATATTTACCTCATTAAATGATGATTTAAAAAAAAAATCATAAATATTAAAATAATATCCAAAACCTATCCAATTATTATTGGAAGATTTTATTTCAAAATTTAGTCATCTTATAATAAACTTTAATAAGCCTTGGATCTTTATAAACCAAAGATATGTTTATACTAAAATAATATTTGTATACTTTATTAAAGAGCCCCTCCTCCCCCTTATAAAAATCCCTCACTTATAACCCATTCCTCACACCTATCAAGCCTCTTGGATCACACAAACCCTATCCAAATAATCTATTAATATCCCTCTCCATCTCATAGAAATCTTACCTTAGTCCGAAGGCACTTCAATAAGTCCTTTTGGTTCAATCCAAAGGGAGTTACCCAAATTAAAAGCAACAATTTCTCTTATCTTATTTTCCTTTATTTTAATTCTACAACCCCTGAACACTTTTTATTCCTTTATTTTATAACAAAACCATTATCCTAAATATACTAGGATTTTCTTATGAGAATTATTTTAACTAAACGTACACACACCTCCATCTAATGGGGGAAGAACATACTGGTTTTGTGAATGGAAAACTAAAGCCTCACGAAATGATGATTGTTCGATTATCTCCTTCTGCCTATCATAGTGGCCATTAAGATGACACTATATTTATATATGATATATATCATGATTATTTTTTCCTAATGATTCTATATTTATATTTTATATCATACTTTTATGGTTTCCATAATGGGTAAACGCGATAATTTCATTTGAGGAAGTCCGAACTACCACTCCCTCAAAGTGATATGACTCGTTAATGCCATATGCCGGATGTATAAAGGATGTATTTAATGATATTATATATTATATTATACTAGAACTATAATATATTAATGTATCATTATGTTATAATTCCATTTAAATATGAAATAGAAATGAAAGTTGCGTTCATGCATATGTACGGCTTACCGTCTCAATGAACGGTGCATTTCATTTCATTCCTCCAAATGTTATATAATATTCTAAATACAAGTACATACTTGATATATATGATATATATGATATCCAAATCATGAATATAATTCTGTATATAATGAAATTTTTACCATGTGAATGACTTGTAATTATAAGATGTCCATTTTTGACGCAACAACCAAATTTCGACAAAATAGATGTTATTAACATAAATGATTGCATATTGTTTATAACATGGTAATAAGTGATATAAAAGGAATAAAACACTTGGAATATATTCCTAAGAAAGTAGAAATTAAATTTAGTTTATAATTTAGGAAATTAAATAATGAACTAGTCAAGTTGGACATGAGGTAACAGACTTCGCCTCAATCTCCTTTCATTGAGGCATATTTTGTTTTAACACACATCTTTCTTTTATATGATATATAAACTCCATTAACTTCTCATTCAAACAGAATCTTTTTCTAAAAATTATTTTACCTAACGAAAAAAAAGAATGTTTCATTTTAACATAAGCAGTGACAATGACCCTTTCCGCCGCTGTGAGTACTATTTGATCTTTGGCTTCCTTAAAAATATGTAATGTTTTTAAAAAGAAAAGAAAATACCATATATTATTTTAAGTATTTTGGTATTGAAAATGGGTTTTATAATTTATTTTTTTATGTCAATATATTTGAATGATATATTTTGATTTAAATGTTGAAATTTTATCTTCCCTTTATGTTTGTTTTATGTGTTATGAATATGTTATGTTTTATGTGAATTGTTTACATATGTGGGTAGTTCTGCGATAAACCTTGGGGGGATGACCCTGAGATAGCTCTACAATGAATTGGGTAACATGACGAAGGAAAAAATGAATGTTTCTCCTAAGAGATTTAGGGAATATAATGTGATGGGTATTCCAATGTAACTCCCTATGTAGCTGTAAAAGCTACAATGTAAGTATGATATGAATGCCAAAAGTTACCTTTATGATTTATGTTTCTATATGTTATTCATAATTCTTATGATTTAAAGAGGTATGTTAAAGAGAATACGTTATGTATGCAATGATGAACTAATGTTTTCTTTCTTTGTTTTATAACCCTTAAGGATATTTTTATGCTCATACCATGTTTTGAAATGATTTTCACTGGACCTAAAGATGAATAGGTTCAAGGACAGGATCAAGGAAAATTCATGCTGTCTAAAACATGGGACTATACATGACTCTTTTTTTCAAGAGTTTTTATTTTATGAAAATATAGAAATTGAGTAGAAGTGTCTACCTTGTAATTTTTGAGATGTAATGTAATAGTTATAACCTAATTATCTAAAACACTAAACCTGAAAATATCATCAATGTGAATTATTCATTTAATTCAAGATTATGTAATTTTTAAGGTCGAGTCCTTATAATGAGTTTCTTTAAAAATCCTTCCACCATAACATAATCCGTGTAAAACAAATGGATTTCATAAATAAAATTCCATCTTAAACATAGAAAAAATTATAGGAACAATAACGATATTATATTTGAAACATAACCCTATTAATTAATTCCATCATAGATGGAATATTATTTTTATATAACACTTGAAATTAGTTTTTGAAGAAAATATCATTTCTTCATAAAAATGTTTTCTTTTCTCAAAATTCAGCACAATTTTAAAAGAAAATAATTTATTTAAAAATAAAATTGAAATATTATACAGAAATATACATGTAAATAAGTAGTTATAAAGACATAGAAACCTATTCATTTTATGTAAGTTAAAAAAATTCTCCTCATACTTTTCTGGAAAAGTGAAAAAGTACCTCATATCGAATAACGACAAAATACTTATTTCATACACTTTAATAAAAATTCATTAATGTGTAGAATTATATTTAAAAAAATATAGAACAATAAAAATTATATTATATATTTTGGAAACATGGACGTGGAAGACAAATATACCCCAATAAATATTTACGTATAAACAATCCCGTATAATAATGAGACTACATAATTACCCATTACCACAGGTATGATTTCCATTTTTTGTATCTAAACCTCTTGTATAATGACATAAATAAAGTAATTGAATTATTTGGGAATCAGAGTCATTTTTATAATATCATATACGACCATATTATCATATATTTGTTAATAGCATTTCATTATTACTTGTTTTTTGGTTATTAACTGTATCATTCTCCTATGCATGTTTGGTCAAAGAAGTTATGGTTCTCTTTCATAGGTCATATTTGTACCATTCTATTATGTATATCATATTTATTCATTATATACTTTTATATAATCATGCTTTTATAAAGATCATATAGAATGAATAACATCACATCGTAGAGAAGGTAGGCCATATGTTCACATAAGCAACGATATCATTCCCAATATTGTTGAATAGTATTGAAGTGAATCATGTAAAATATTTCAGAATCAATATCATGTAATAATAATCATATATAGTTATTATTTACATCATTATACCCATTTGAGTATTGTAGTGGTGAAAAATAGATTACACCACAGCGTTGAGATGGTAAGTCATACGTACACACACATGTTGATTTCATTTTTTCATAGAACAGATAGAATGTAGAATATTGATGTTCCATAATAATAATAAAATATTAATATATAATTGATACTGGATTTAATACTTTTTTATGAAACAACTCATAAATAAAAAGTATAAGGAGAATGAATTTTGAAATAATCGGTAGAGGAGATTATCCCATCTTCGACATTCTTCCCTAAATATCATCTTAAAGCACTAGAGGTATTATTTGAAGAAGAATAGAACCTATAGAATTTATCTAGGTATTTTGATAAGGGAAACGATCTGAGGATGGCTGTGATTAAAGCCTCAATGTTATGTGAAGTGGTGAGGGATGAGGTTCTCTATTATAATTGAGGTGAGGGGCATTTTTTGGATCTCCAAAAATAATAATTTATAATAAAATAAAACCCCATCTAATAACCTTCAAAATGTTTCAATATAAAATATGAGACGAAATAAGGTTGTAATATCATCCAGCATTACACTTTGGACATGTTTTCCATTCAGTTTAAAACTAATCATTTTAATTAACACTAGTTTTTCTATTTATATTTTTAACTAGTGTAACAAATAATTAAATATTAAAAGGGTACAATATTTACTTATTTTTGTCAATTAGACAATAAATATACACCATAGAACATTTTAGAACATATTATTAGTATTACATATTTTGAAAATATGTATTAGTAATTTTAAATAATGTAGAACACATTATTATTACAAACAATCAAAAGTGTTAATTTTGACACTATTAAATTCATTGAATTTTAAAAATATTGTGATAAGAAATTATCATCAAACCAACCATTTTATCATATTAATAAGAAGTAAATTTCATTTATTAAATTAATTGGACTATTTAATTATCCCAAATATTATTTATTTTAATATTCATAAAATTTTGTTTATCCCTATTAATAAAATAATTACTACATCAATATTGTGTAATAATGTAATATAAATATATGTTAAATAAAAAATTAAAATACAATACTATGATGAATATAAATATACTAGAGTTTAGAATAATATTTTTAGTCAAATTTATTATATTGAAAATTCAACATTTAAAATGTTATACTTATTAAATTATGAATGTGAAAACATTAACATCACTTTACATAAAATAATATAAATGTCACAATCTCTTCCATAAGGCTCCAAATGGTTACTAACTTGACCGTTGGATTATTGGGGTTGAGATATACTTAACCAATAATAGTTTGTCAAATGTTTGTGTCTTTTGATAGTTATTATAATTTAATTTTTTTCGATTTACCATCAATTAATAATTTTTACACCATAAAAGTATAATCCTTTATGAAAAATAATTATTTCCAAAAAATTAAAAATAAATTACCAAGATAAAAAAATTTCATATTTTAAAATGTGATTTTATAATTGAATTTATCTTCTGTATAACCATATTTTTAAAAGGATATATATATATTAAAATTTGAGTAAGACAGTTATTTTTTCTATAAAAAAATCATCTAAATGTCCTAATCTCATCCAAATGGTTTTCAAAGAACACGATTTCTAGAAAAGGATGATTTATGTAAAAACACCCAAATACAATGATATTATGATAATTTGTATAACAAGATTATAATAGTATTATTACTCTTAATTACCCAATTTACACTTTCATTGTATTAATAAAACATTTACTGAAGTTACTATGCATATATCCAAAAAATAAAATAAATCTATTTAGATAATTTGGAACTAATAATTATAAATATGGAATCCATTTTTGAAAATTCAAAAGATATAAGTTCCTGTAAATAAAATAAAATTAATCCCGTTGTTGGAAGGAGAGAACGAGTTTTAAGAGTGAAAGCCTTGAAAAAGATTGAAATGTTTATACATCAGAATTCCATATAAAATTAATGCTAATTACATACATTATATTTAATGATAGTAATATATTACATTTTTTATTTTAAACCACTAAATATTTTAATTTACCCATATATATTATTTCAGTGAAAAAAGTTGTTTTTAATTAAAATTTATTTTTTTTTCTTTTTACCAAAATTTGAAAGTTATAAAAAAAATTAATATTTCAACCAAAGTAAATTTTTATATCCCTTTTTCAAAAGAAAATGTTTACATTTTCATATAATAATTTTTAATATATAAAAATATTACATGAAAAGGGGGTTTCTATTAAAAGGCGGTAAATTACCCTTTTAAAAAATATTGGTTTTTTACATCAAATAGGGTTTATTGATACCCTACGAGAAAATATATGCTAGATGAATATAAATAATATTTTAAGTATATAACATATATAATTCATTAATTTGAGTAATTTCATTTACTAAAAAAATTCACTCAATTTATTAATAAAAAATATATATAATTGATTTTTATTTTTCATAAATAACTGCAAGAAAATGATTTCACCATACATTTTCATAAGTTAGATACATTTATTCTCTCTTACCTAATGGATAGGTTAAAATGGTAATTTCATACAAAGGGTGTCTCATGTTTCTCTTAAACTCACAATTTAATGTGATGCATGATATTGAAGAATTAATTTTTTTAAATAAAATATTTCACTAAAGTATTCGAGTGTTACATTATACCCCGCATAAACTGAATTTCTCCCTCGAAATTAGTCACTTAGTTATAAACAAATAAGGATATCTCAACCTCATAATATCTTCATGTTCACATGTAGTCTCCTCAAATTGGTTGTTCCACTAAGAAACTTTAACCATGTGAGTATTCAGGTTTGGTAGAAACTTTTTGATGTGATCCAAAATTTCTATTGATTTCTCTTCATAAGAAATATCCTGCTCTAGAAGTACGACTTATGATTTTAGTGCTTGTGAAGGATTGAGTATTTACTTTCTCCTGATAGATACATGGAACACATCACAAACATGAGATAGATTTGGTGGAAACTTCAATAGATAAATAAGATTCCCAACATGATCTATATTTTCCAAAGGACTAACATACCAATGGCTCAGCTTGCCCTAATTTCTAAATATCAATACTCTTTTCTAGGGATACATTCATAGAAACACCTTGTCACCCACTTCAATCTCTATGTATTTTCTTTGGTTGTCACTATAACGTTTTTTTGACTATGGGATGATCTTATGGGGTGTTTAATAGATCTTACCTTTTCTACCATTTCATCAATAATATCTGGTCATAACAGCTTTCATTCCCCTACTTCATCCCAACAAGTTAGAATTTTGCACTTGGTTAAATAAAGGGATTCATAAAGAGCAGTATTAATACTATAGTGAAAGATATTGTTTGAATAAAATTCCACAAAATGTAGGTTTTGATTACAAAAAACATTAAAATACATAGACAAAGCTCTCAAAATGTCTTATAGAGGTTCAATTGTCCACTTAAATGAACATTTATCTGAGAATGATAAGTAGTGCTGAAACAATACTCCGTATCCAGAGAATTCTGAAGACTTCTCTAGAACATTGAGGAAAAACTCATATCCCGATCATATATAATGGAAAGTGTTACTCCATGAAATCATACCACTTACTTTACATATATCCTAGAAATATGATCTTGAGAGAAATCCTCTCAATTAGTAATGAAGTGTGCCAACTTTGTAAAGAGATCCACTATATCCCATATAGAATTATATATATCCTATAGATGATTTTGGATGTCCGACGACAATGTCCATAGTGGTGTTTCCACTTATCCATTATGGTATAGGTAATGGTTGAAACATCCCCTTAGACTTATATATCTCGGCCTTAACATGCTTACAAACCAAGCACCGAGAGACATATTCGACGACATCTCTTTTCATACCATCCTACCAGAAATGCTCTTCCCAGTACCTGTACATCTTGGTGCTTCTAGGATAAATATAGAATGAATAACTGTGAGCCTTATCTAATTGCACCTTCATTAATTCGGGTATGAGAGGAATACAAACTCGGTTCATGATCCTTATTATTCCATCACAATCAATGTTTAATTCAGGAAAATTTCTCACCTTCCTTTGTTGCTCCACATCCTCATTTTGTGCCACCTTAATCTTCACATGTATAGACAGTTGAACATTCAACTGATAAATATAAGATTAACCCTTCTTTTATAATTTAATGATCCATCCTTTTAAGAAAAATAAATATTTGATCTTTTATGATCCTCATCATGTATAGTCTAGAATGGTCCTTTCGACTCAATTCATTATCCACCTTGTTTGTTTTCCCATGGTGGTAATGTATTGAGCAATAATAATATTTAATCAACACCAACCATCTTATTTTACACATTTTCAACTCCAATTGTGTGAAAATATACTTTATAATTTTATGAATAATATAAATATCACACCATTCACCATAAAGAAAATTCCTCGATATCATTAATGAAAAGATTACCATAGCTAACTCCAAATCACGAGTTTGGTAATTCACATCATTGATTTTCAATAATTGTGAGGCATAAGATATCACTATATCATTTTCCTTGAGGACACATCCCAACCCCTTATTGGATACATCAATGTCAATTAGAAACCTTTTTCCACAACAATGTAGTGTTATCTTAGGTGCACTGGGTGACATTCTTGTAACCTCTTTGAAAATCTCTTTACATTATTCCATCCACATTAACTTATCTTATTTCCAAGTCAACTTGGTTAGTGGATTAGATAATCATGAAAAATATTTCACAAAAGATTAATAATATCCAGCCAAACCAAGAAAATGCCGGATCTCAGTTTTTTGTTGGTCTCGACCACTTTTCAATAACTAATGTTTTTTTCTAAATCTATATATATCTTCTCTATTGTGTCTATGAGTCCCAAAAATGAAACTTTATGAAGCCAAAATTCACACATGGTAAATTTTTCATAAATCTACTCCTTTCGTAGGTTCTTTAGTACAATTCTCTAGTGATATTCATACTCTTACTTTGTTTTCTAGTAGACAACAATATCACCCATAAAGACTACCATAAACTGATCAAGATAGTATCTGAAGACTCTATTAATTTGATCCATAAATATAGCAAGAGAAAGAGTAAGATGAAAAGGAATAACTATAAATTCATAGTGTTTATACCTTGTACAGAATGGTGTATTTTGTATATACTCATTCTGGAACCTCAATTAATGATATCATGAAGGAAGATAATTATTGGGAAATTATTGAACACTACATAGTTGGTTGAATATGTAATCAATGCAGGAAGGATGATTTTTTTTCTTGAAAGTGATCTTGTCACGTTTCTGATAATCAATGAAGAGTCTCAATGATCCATCTTTCTTCTTAAAAAACAGAACAGTCACTCCGCAAGGTGACACACTAGGGAGTATAAATACCTTGTCATGATTATATTGGAGTTGTTTCTTCAATTCCATCAACTCAATTAGGGCCATTCTTTATGGATTCATTGAAATATGAATAACAACAGATATGAGTTCTATTGAAAAATCAACCTCACCATTCAGTGGAAGACTTGTCAATTATTTTGAAAATACATCATTCAAATAATATAAAATGGATGTATTGTTAATTGTGAGTTCCACCAAACCATTTGAGATAAATATCCTTCATTTATAGAGATCGTGACCCATAAAATTGAAAAAAATCTGCTGGATTGTTATATTAATCCTTATATCGATATATGATCATAGAATTATCTAGAATATGAAAAATTACTTTACTTCATTGGAAATTGATCTGAGCTTCATATTGAGAAATCAAATCCATGCCATGAATAACATCAAAATACACTATAAGAAGGATCATGAGATTTTCTGGAAGCATTTTCCCACAATCATCAACCATAGAAGAATTATAAAGTTGTGATGCGACTATTGATCCATTATGAGTTATAACAACTAAAACAACATATAATCTTTGATAAAATACGATGATTCCCTAATAAAATCCTTCAGAAATGAAAGAGTTGGTGGATCCAGAATCAAATAAAACATTCTTTACATTATATTAGATGATAAGTGTACCTTTCACCACTTCATCATGATACTCCACATCACTGATAGTGATGACATTTGACTTTCCATTATCTTTTTCCAGAATAGTTTTCTAACATCGATCATTATCAATAACCCATGATTTAATAATTGAATGGAATAATGACCGATTTCCTTTCTCTTGTAACATTGATGTGTTGGAGGTGCATTATTTGTATCCTTTTATCTATTTTCATGATTACACATATTTTTCCCTTCACTTTGTCATTCAACTACATGACGACCTTCCTTTCCACACATAAACCATTTACTAGCCCATTTAAGAAAATTTCCACCATGTTTCATTCCACAGCTTTAGAATATTGGAAAAATTATTTTCTTTTCATTGCGGTCTTCAGATTTCCCCATGAATTTCATTTTTATCATCTTATCGAATGTATAGGACTAATGGGTTACTCTAATATCCATCTCAACCTAGAGAGCACATAAAATGATTTATTAATAGCTATTGAAGTCCCTTGTGGATTATGACGCTTCAGAGACATGGTTTTTAGACACTAAAGAATCAATAAATTTTACGATGAAATTGGATAAGAATTCCAGAATCATACCTTTCATTTATAATCAAATTCGATTTTTAGGTACCAATAGATTCTTCATCCATTTTTAAAATCCAAAGTACTCTTGCTCTATAATTTTCCAAAGAACACATGGAATGTAATTATTGAAAAATATTTTATTGAAATAATCCCATTACATGCATTTAATATCATATCTTTTACTTATATTATTGATAAGGTTCCACTATTGATCAACTTGACCTTCCAAAGGTTAGACTGCTAAGATGATATTATCATATTCTGACCATTGGAGACCAAAAAATATCTTTTCAGTGATACTCATCTATTATTGATCAACTAATATATTAGAAGTACTAATGTAAGAAGGGTGATGGTGCCTCATGAATGAATCAACAATATGTTGTTCCCTTCATTGCTTATTTTTAACTCCTATATGATTCATATCTTGAGAATGTTGTGTGACCATAACTGAAATATTTTACATTCCATCTCCCATAACATTTGGTTTCTAATGTGGACAATCATTTCATTTCCCATCTCATTTAGAATTTATGTGGTTCATTCTAGTTCCAACCATTTACTAAAACCAAGAATCATAGTGTGAGAAACACTAATCTTAAAGATAAAACCACATAATCAAGAATAAATTTTCAATTTAGCACTCGTTAGGTTTTATCTTAGGTTATTCATGATATTTGTAAAACACAAGGATTGTAACCTATACATTGACATATCCTTTGGGTTCTTAATATGGTTTTCTTATCTATGTTTCCAAAGGATAACTATTCCCTCCCCCAATACCAACTATAACAATCCATACATTATATAAATTTATATTACTTCAATTTTGGAAAATATTCATTAAAAAATTAAAAGATTGAAAAAAGGACCATATGGGTACAATTTCATTAGAAATAGGGAAACATAAACCACTAGTTTATAAGAAATGTTCATTCTCTCCCACTTATTTCGCCATAATTAGAACCCTTTTTGAGATATCTTACTTAATACCCTCTTCATGACATAGGTAAAAGAAAAATTTGAAAGGTTGTTCTCATATTGTCAGTAAGGGTTAAAAAGGGATATAAAAATCATATCATAATCATATTACATAAGAACATTACAATTTAAAATAATAACCTACATATGGAAGATCGCGTCATCAGGCCATGAGATAAATCATGAAAGTTCTGAAGAATCAATGAATGTAATCCCAAAAGTCATAAATAAAACATGAAGTCTGGTGTCTTACCCACAACTGTAGATAATAATTTCATATTAGTCAGGACATATTACGAAGACCATTATAGTGAACATAGTCCATTACTAAACTATGTTCACTCCTCTTTCCGACCCTATATTACTGAATAGAGATCATTTACCATTCCATACATGTTTATCTCAAGAGATATTAATATTTATCCTATGAATTTGTCGAGATATAGGTCCCACCAATCTCATAATGAAATCATTATTATGTGTGAAATAATAAAAAAAATCATTCACCACAACTCAATAAATAAAATGGGTTTTTTTAAATATCATTCCACCATAACATAATCCATGTAATGAAAATAGCTTTCATATGTAGTATTACATCATAATAAAATAAAATTATTAGAAGAAAAAGTATAATATAATTGAAACATAAACCTATTAAATAATTACATCTTAGATGGAAAATAATTTGGATATAAGACATGAAACTAATTCCCGATGAAAAGATAATTTCTTCTTCAAAAGCATTTTATTTTCTTAAAATGACACAAAATTTTAAAAGAAAATTATTTATTTGGAAATGTAAAAAAAAATTATATAGGAATATTCATGGAAATAATGATTTATAAAGGTATAAAAATCCATTCATGTCATATAAGTTAAAAAAACATTTATCGTACTTTTTCTTAAAAGTCAAAAAATACCTCATATCATATAATAACAAAAAATTACTTTCATAACTTTTAATAAAAAATCACTGATGGGTAAAATTGGATATAATATTTTTATAAGAATATAAATAATATTAATTATTTATGAAACATGGATGTGGATGAAAAATATACCCTAGTAAATACATACATATAAAAAATCTCATATAATAATTAGATTGAACAATTATATCTTACCATAGGTCTGATTTACATTGTATATATCTTAACCTCATGTATAATAATTTTAGTAATTTCATTGCCATATATCATAGTCATAATCATTTTTAAAACATCATATATAATCATATTATCATCAGTTGGTTACTATCAAATGATTATTACTTGTTATTCGGGTATTAACTACTTCACTTTCTTATGCATGTTTTGTCAAATAGGTTACAGTTATACTTCATAGGTAATAGTTATATAATAAAATTATATATAACATATTTATTAATTCTATACATTTATTTTATAATTATTTAATAATGATCATGTAGAATGAATCACATCGCATCATGGAGACAGTATGCCTAATATAAGCATGAGAGACAATATCTTTCCCATAATTGTTGAATGGTATTGAATAGAATGGTGTAAAATATTTCAAAATCAATATAATGTTATAATAATCATATATAGTTATTATTTCCATCATTGTACCCACCTGAGTATGGTTGTGGGGAAAAATAGATTACCCAATGATGTGAAGACGGTAATCCATACGTACAAACCCGTGGTGATATCATTTTTCATTAGATGGATAGAAATTGGAATATTGTTATTCCATAATCACAATAACATCTCAATATATAATTGATAGTGTAGTTATTACATTATAAATAAACATCTCATGAAGAGGAAGTATAAGAAGAAATATGTTTAAAAAAATTGTTTAAGTATATTACCTCTTATTCGATGTGATTCCTCCAAATATCCTCTTAGAGAACTAATGTTGGTCATTGAAAAAGACAAGATCCTCTATAATGTAACTACAGAAGTTGATAACGAAAAATTGTAAGGTATGGTCAATCATGAAGGCTCTAAGTGAAGTTAATAGGTGAAGGAGGAGGTTCCATTTTATAATTGAGTTGAGGAACATTTTTAAAATATCCAAAAATATTAATTCTTAACAAATGAAAACCCCATCTTTCCCAAATGGCCTGAAGGCCTTCTTTTTTATTGATTTTTGATAAACCCCATTTTAAAGGTTGAGGAGGAACTCTTACACAACCCGTAAGATTAGAGGTTACATTACCCATAGGTCTTAAGAAATATACAGACAATACTTGGAACTGATCCTCCACAGCTTATTCATCAACATGATATCAGCTCTCCACCTTCGCATGGATTTTTCGGCTAGGCTTCCCATGTATGCACAGGTTGGTCCCAATGGCAAAACTATGCCCTATCATTATAAAAAATCCACTTTTTTTCTACTCTGGTGAATTTTCCTTCTCTAAATCTCCATCTAGAGTCTTCTCCTTGTACAATCTATTTGGTAATTTAAGCAAAATTTCAGGTGGCTCGAGGGCCTTGAGGTGGCCCATGGCCTTGTCGTGGCCCGAAAGCCTATCCGGCCTGAAGGAATTGGGTGGCCCAAAATCCTTATAGAATAAAAGGCCAAAACCAGTGGCCCAAAATCCCAAACAAATGAATAGTTAAGGTTGATACAGTACCTAACAATGCCTGCTATAGTACTACTATGGTACCAGAAATTATATCTCCGCTCAGTTTTGAACTCGGGTCTCTTGGATGCACTTGTCGAGTCCTCACCAACTGGGCTAAGGGTCTTGTGCACTTAAACCCAATCTAAAAACCTCTAAAATGTCCAAACCATGAATATGAGATGTTATATAGTTTTAATCTCACCAGCCAATAGATTTTAAATAATTATTTCTATTAATATAAAGCCTATCATTTTAATAAACAGTTTGTTATTGTATTTAATTTTTAACGAGGTTAAAAAATATTAAAATATTAAAAGGGTTAAATATTTACGTATTTTATTTCAAATATACCATTAATAAACATCTTAGAACATAATATAATTAATATATTTTTTTAAAAATGTTTAATGATTTCTAAATAATTTAATAGATCATTATTTTGATAAACAATCCATAGTGTCAATTTTGATACTATTAAATTCCATGATTTTTAAAAATATAAAGATAACTAGTTACTTCAAACAAACAATTATATCATATTACTAATAGGTAAATATAATCTATAAAATTCTTTAGTCATATTAATTTTTTGAAATTCTATTTACTTTAATAATTTTTATAACATTTATTTGTTATCTTTATTAATAAAATAATTACTACATCAATTTGGTGTAATTATTTAATATACTTATATGTTGAATAAAAATTAAAAATAATAATATGACAAAGATAGATCTACTAAATTGTGTAAGAATATTTGTATTCTAATTTACCTTCTATAAAATCAAAAATGTAAAATGTTATACATATTAAATTACGAATGAGATTACTTTAAAATCAATTTAAATAAAATAATATATGTGTCCTAATCTATTTTATAAGGATCCAAACCATCACTAACATGAACCTTGGATGGTTATGGTCGATATATACTTGAATAATAAGATTTTTTCAAGTTCATGTGTGTTTTAATGTTTTTTATAATTTTATTGAAATTTTTTTTATTGATTTTTACCAATTAATTAATATTTACATCATAAATTTATAAGTCTTTAAGGTAATTATTTATTTCCTAAAAATTAAAAATAAATTACCATAATATAGGAAAACATATAATATTTCAAATGAGTTTTTATAAAAGAATTTAGGTTCTCTATAACCTAATATAAAAAATGATATATTTATTTAAATTTGAGTAATACATATTTAATTTTTCTTAAAATATAATAAATTAAATGCCTTAATCTCATTAAAATGGCTTTAAAAGGACAAAATGTCTACCCAAGTATGATTTATACAGAATAAAACTAATATAATGATATTAATACAAGTGTTTGGGTACTTTTAAAATAGTATTCTTACCCATAATTACTCAGTTTAACCTTTTACCGTATTAATAAAAAATTTACCAAAGCTACTATTCATATAGCCAAAATAAATAAATCTATTTAAATTATTTGAAAATATTGATTCCAAATATAGAATCCATTTTTCAAAACTGAAAACATTGAATTGGTTGAAATTAATTTAAAATTAATCCCTTTTTTGGATGGAGAGAACGTGTTTCAAATGTTAAAACATTGCAAAAGATTGAAATGTTTCTACATCTTAATTAAATGTAAAATTAATGATAATGAAATAAATTATATTTAATGTTAAAAATATATTCTATTTGTACATTAAAACTATTCAATATTATAATTTAACCATATAAATTATTTTAGTAAAAAAGTTGTTTTTAATTAAAATTAAATGTATTTTTACTATTCATCAAAATCTGAATGTTATCAAGGAAATATTAAAATTTCACCCAAAGTAATTTTTCATATTCCACTTCCAAATAACATGTTTATGTTTTCATATACAAATTATAAATTTGTCAAAATATTAATTTCAAATGGGTTCTCCATTAAAAGACATAAAATTGCCCTTTTGACCAATATAGATTTTTATACATGAGGTAGGGTTTATTGATACCCTTTGAAAAAAATATCTATTTGATTAATACCAATAGTATTTTACTAAATATATCAAATATATATTTTATTAATTTCATTTACTAATATTAATTCAATAAATTTATAATACAAAAATGTAAATAGATAATTGATTTATATTTTTCATAAATAATTTGTAGTGAATTACTTCACCACACATAATCAAAATTTAGTTATATTTATTCCGGATAATGAGACGAATTGATTAAAGTGGTCATTCTATACTAAGGGTTTATCATAGTTTTCTTAAACATAGTATTGTGTGCAATTCATGCTATATAAGAATTAAAATTATTTAATAAAAATATTTCATAAAAATATCTTGGTGTTACGAATTAAAAAGAGAATTTAATAACATGTAGAAAGTTGAACGTTCCATGTAACATGTGATAGATCACGTAATATACACACTAGTATTTTATCAAAGTTATGTGAGTGTCTAAAAGTGAGATACATGATGTGAAGATTGTCTAACACATCATGTAGGAAATTCGAAATCATGTAAGGAAAACATTATGATTAGAATGTAATGCAAATCAACACATGGATAGGTAAAGAATCATATATGCTACACAATTTTTTACTGTCTTCACACATATTGTTATTGGATACTTTTCACACTAGGTATATGTTTTGGGATTTTTAACATGTCTTGTGGATAAAAATTCTAAATAAAAACTATACATGTAATTTCCATACTATATGACATGTGACAATATTCATACAAATTGATTATTTCTCAATAATTACAGATAGTACATGTTATATATATTTATGGAATGTCATGGAAATACACATTCAATTTAAACTATGTGATTGGGCCCATATAAGGACAATCCATGCATATCAGGACACACCATAACATCATACAAGTTGTGTAAGTACACAATACATGACAAGGACCATAAATAACACAATTCATTTAACATTCCAATTGATTCATGACACGGTGTAATTATTAAATTACAAAAATTTATATAATCTAATAAAGATATTTATATTCCATGTTTTTTCCAACACATGTCAGGTATATAATAAATTATAGTAATGAATTAAATCTGACTCAAAAAAGTATATGTCATTTATCCTTGTTAGTATAGAGAATGAAAATTATTTTTCTAAATTAAAAAAATTAAATTTATTGAATTTATTTAAAATGATATAGGATGTGTATCTCAATGCTCATGTGGACATGTTACTAAGATGAATGTATTAATTATTTAATTAATCAACTAATATCTTTATTTCAGTAAATTTATCCTAAAAATAATGCGTCGAAATAATTGTGAGAATTTATATATTGGTAGCCCTTAAATTTTATGATTCATCATGAGGATGACCGACCTATGTATTTTTTGGATTAATTTGAATAATTATTTATTTAATTAGTTTTTTATAACATTTGTTATTAAATTAAATATATTGATCTTTTTATCAACCCTTCCTAAATTGTTATGTATGGTCCGACATGTTCATGGATTATTTTATGCAACCATAATCCAATAATTTCTGTTACTTATGAGTGGGTATGAATTTATAAAGGAATGATCCCCTCATTAGAGGAGGTGTTTTAGAACCTATATTGATGTGAGACCACCCAATGATATACAAAAGTTAATGGGGGAATGCCAAAACATGATCTAGGAAAAAAAATCAAGGTGTATTTCCCATAGTGAGAAGGATAGTTTATATCTACTAGGTAAACTGACTAATAGATAAAATATAAAGATCATATCTCATATTTATTTTATTAACCGATGTATTTTTATTTAATTAATAATCAACTTCATGGTTTATTTAGTTTATATACATGATAACATAATTTAAACTAATCAATATGCATGATAAAATGAAATAAGATAAAAAGAATTATACCTAATTGTTTTATCTATTATGTTTAATTAATCATGGATAATGTAAATAATGTTGAAAATATTATTAGGAATAATTAACTAATGTTTACACATAAGATATATAAAATACCACAAATTAAATAATAATTCAGATAACTCCTTACATTTTATAAGCTAAGATGAAACCACAGTTGAATTATTGATGTAGTTATAGTTAAGGACACATTCCAATTATCGAATAGTCCTGATAAAGGAAATGGGTAGAAAAAATGATAATGTAATTGGGGAAGATGACCATATTTTATTTAATAAAAATTGGAGACATGTTTTGATGAAAGTTGAGTATATGATTTCAGAATTTGAGATTCCACTAAATATATCACAGAATTATGATTTAATGTAGTTATCAAGAAAATACTAGCGAAATACCATCATGTAGTTTTCATATTCATAGTATAGGTTATGAGAAGGGAAATTTGAATTATTTCCACTAGAATATCGAATTGATTGGATATTCCAAATTCAATGGTGAGGATTTTGTGTGTGTGATGAAATAATAAGAGACTAATATAATTAATTTATTACATAATAATCACTAATTATGGTAATTTATTAAAATATATACTTTTATTTATTGTAAATAATAATAATAAAATCCATGATAAAATTGTGATCACTCATTGAAAAATAAAATTCACTCACCAACATAAATTTTTCAGTGATATTGTTAATTATACACTTCATAAGTGCATGAATATTTGTTTCATGTGATGGAGTCCACTATTCATGATCAACCACATCAGTGAGTGAGAAAAGGTGAAAATAATGTCTATATTAGATATATATAGGATCCTTCAAATTTCAATTTTATTATGTTATCTTCAATGTATGGATATTTGAACACGGGACATAAATATCTAGATGCATACAGCATGATAATTCATCTCCAAGAAATAAAAATGGAAATAACGACTTATGTTAAATGAGATTTTCACTGAATTGTAAAAGTGTACACTATAATATAGTTACCCAACTATATACATTTTCTTTAAGATGGTTTGTCATATTAATCAATTATAAAACAGAGCATATAATATTGATTAATAATTATCTATTAATATAATACTATCTTCATTACCACTAAGATTATTCTGGTTCATTAAGAAGGAAAAAATTTATAGTATAAAGAATACACTCAAGAATATTATTTATATGTTTAACTAAGAAGATAAGGATTGGTGAGAACATTTTTCCTCACTAATTATGGTGTATGAAGTCATGGAAAAGTTTGGAACTCCTATGATGATTTCAAAGTCAATGAATAAATTATAAAATCCATAAATGAAACAAAATATTCCGGAAAGAGTAATGAATAGGAGGTTATCTACTTCACATGTATAAAAAAGGTCACTAAAATAAGAAACAAAATTAAAAAAATAACATGCAATAAGAATATTATACTTAATTTATATTAATTATTTAATATAATATTTCTATTTTAATTATTGGTTATCAAATTAAATTTGTTAGAGAAAAAATTGTACTCAAATACTAGATAAATTATGTTTATATTGTTTCAAAGAATTAAGGTGAATTCACTAAGTAGCCAAAGGTGGATAGTTCTTAATTTAGTTAATAGGATAAAATGACATTAAATTTTCAAGATGATTGATTCATGAAAAACTATTTTTTAATTGCTATTAAAATATTTATCTAATTTTCAAATTCTAGACACATTGATGTATTGTTTCATGTTTTAAATAGATGTTATTATGGTATAGTGTACTTATATTATAGTTCAATAATAATGTTTTCATCAATATCTAACATTAGCAGTTACTGATTAATATAAAATACAATACAAAAATTATACCTTGCATTGGAATGATAATTATTTGTCATGTAAAACTAAAAGTAATTTTCAAGATTATATATAGAATGGTATTAATACTATTTGGAGAAAAAGTATAATATATTTTAAAATAAATAATTATTATGTTTTAAGAAAAATAAATCTCTAGTGATTAAAGGTTATAAATGAAAAAAAATATTTCGGGGTCAGTTAAGAAATATTTGTATGAACTGATATAAGGAGAATGTCAAGATAAATTCAGTTACATCATATAATTATTTTAAGTTATTTTAGGAATCTAATGTGGAGGGGATGAATATAATTGGAAGAATTTATCACATCCACAAAATAAGTTAATATGATAATATGTTAACTATGAATTAACTGTTTATTTAAATTTAGTGTGGAAATAATACTATACTCACATTAACTTGTACACATCACAGTTTTGATGGTAGTAAGATAATGATAAATGATGAGTCTCAAAATCATATAAAGTCAACTATAATAAATCTCAATAAATGTTTCCCAAATAGATGGATAAAACCTAGAAATATTAAAATTGTATAGAATAACACATGAAATATAGTTGTAATATTATATAAAGTCCATTATTTTACAACATCAGGTGTTCTGATATAAACTACTTGACAAAGATAATTTTAGAAAAAAAAAATCATAATGGAAGCACTATATGTATCTGAGTTAATTATCCTAAAATATACTTTATATATTAACATTCCTATGATAAAATGGTTTTCTCAATTTATTGGCTATATTCCTATAATAGGGAAGAACATCTCTTTGGAGATAGTAGGATTACTCAATACTTCAATGATGTCAATGCTTCAAATGGACATGAGTTGGTATAAGAAGAAAAAATCTACAATATTTAATGGGATTAGTTATTATAGAGACACATATATCATCAAAAAGATATCAATAATGTAATAGTTTTATATTCACTAAGTTATAATATATATTACTTAAAAATAATAATTAATTATATAAGGAAGAAGTAAGTAGAATGTGTCTATGATTCAAAAATTTATATGAATTATGAAATAAATTTAATTTACCAAAATTAGGGTTTGCATTTTGGTTGTTTCCCCTATTGATTTAATTTTATGGGTGGGTATTCAAGAATAAAATATACATGGATGGTAATGTTTGTTTCTGTATATAATTATTGATTAATAAATGTTGTAGTGGTTTCAAGATATATTCTATTACAAAACCATTTAAATTAGTCCTTATGCTAAATTCCATTATAAATTTACTTATCATAGTATTTTATGATCATGTAATTCGTAAAATGGTTAAAAATACAATATTATTAAATTGAAACCTTTTTTAAGATGTAAAAATTACACAACTGGAAGGGTTTGTGATGGTAATGAAATCCAATATGCTATGAATATTATAAATATCCATTTGTTGATTGATGAAAAAATCATGAACATAGAATATTTAGTTTGATGACTCATTAACATAATTTTGTTTTATTATTTATTAAAATGACTCATGTACTAACAAGTGGTTAGTAGGAGAACCATATATTTCCATATAAAATATGTTTATAACATATAGGGAATTTAAAATTATTCTAATTATTAGCTAATACAAAGATAAAACATTTTCTTTAAGAATGTATCAATTTAACAACCCCTATTAACATGAACATGATCATATGGAATAGATCTATTGGGTTTCCTATATTAAGTCATGGTTCTTATATTATGAACTTATTGATGTTTTCCAGATTGAAAAATTCATGAGTGAATTTTGTCCTATGTCAGAAGGTGAAAATCCCTCGAAGATGACAAGTTATGTAATAAGAAGACATTAACATGATAGATATAAAACCATATTATTATGTTATTGGAATCCTTATCATATTCTTGGATATGTATGAGGATTTTTATTCCTTATTCATAAATCATAGTTAATAAAAATCAAATATATCCATGATAACTGTAAAGGGTACTAGTCAATATTGTCGTAATGTACTTGAGATATTCAAAAAGATAAGTTCATGGTACATTGATAAGTGGGAATACTATGTATCAAGGGTATATAATAACATGTATTCCTATAGATAAAATTTATCTTAGGTTATAGTAATTTTAAAATATAAAGAGAAAATATTAAAACTATTGGTAAACATATACTACACAAACTGAGTACGGTAAAATGTCAATTACATTTTAAGAAATAGTTTAAGAAATGATTTGTTCTAGATTTTATATTTGTATAAAAATAATAAATAATTATCATAATATTTATATATATGTATATATATTATAAAAACGTATGAAATTTGAATCAGATAATATTTTAGGTTTATAATGGTGGAAAAGTGTAAATACATTGTGATGTCACTTATTAAGTGAGTTTCTCAAAAGAGTTATGAAACAATAACGAGAATATCAATAAAAGAAAGTGGAAGACCAAACAACTATAACTATTCCTTATAATAATAATGTTTACCATCATAGAACAATCCCGTTGTTAATTATTAGTTGGATAATGTGAAAGGTAGAGTTTTTTTGGAATTGGCGACCATTGAAAAAGAAAATTTGAACATTATATTAACAAAATAAAAAAAAATATTATATCACCTCATTTTTTCATCCTATGTGATATTAACATAATAATGTACATAGATTAGTTATCATACTGAAATCTTATAGTAGTTACCTATTAAAATTTTAATGTATAATTGATATGATAAAATTATTAAACTTATGTCTTGTGGTCAATATAAAATCTATTTAATGGGAAACATATGTTGTTTGATTATTAGGTGTGGTAGGATCATAAGACACTTATATTTCTCCAGATAATGTTTTTATTTGGTAATATTTACAATGGGATGTTACAATGATATAATTTAGAATAATAATTTCATATTTTTTATTTTCATTGGATATTATTGTTTTCAAACATGTGTATTTTTCCTTATACTTGATATTATTATGATATTAAATCATGAATTACATAATTTTATGTATGGAAGAAAACCATGATTCTATAAACTTGGGAAAAGGTATCATACACTATGTGCATCTTATGTTTTATGGAAGTAATTTAATAGTTAAAGAAATGATTTCCCTTTCTTAGTTAATGGAATAATATATCCCTATATATTTTATTTAAGAATATTTTTCTAATTGAAACAATGGACTTGTTAGTTCATCGACAAGTACATTAAAAATGTAAAAAACG
The DNA here is from genome assembly GCA_963277665.1 of Viscum album. Lineage (NCBI taxonomy): Eukaryota > Viridiplantae > Streptophyta > Magnoliopsida > Santalales > Viscaceae > Viscum > Viscum album. The sequence goes on along the minus strand of OY728130.1, from coordinate 1,390,846,390 downwards.
ATATATCAAGCTTATAGAGTAACGAAAAAAGTATGGATCGTGCTTGATGAGAAATCAACATTGAGGGATTATATTACATAATGACATTCATATTGTGGTTTCTTTCATTATGAAATTAACTTCTTTTTCTATGGTTTCCTTGATGTGTTACTAGATAATATACATTGAATTTAGTAAGGACCAATTAATTCAAATCAGAAAGATGCATTGAGGGACACATACTACATGTATCCATAATCTCAATTCATTTTTTTAAATTCAATATTTAGAATAAAAATTCTTCTTGGCTTGTGGAATTATAATTATTTTAGTATCATCGATGTATACAATCAATCACAAGATATTTGAGTTTCTAATATATTAATTGAGTTTTATATATTGTTTTCTTATAAATATAATAATTAAATAAATATTTATTTACAAGTTTATTGAATAGTTTCCTGAAAATATTAATTATTTTCATGAATATAAAAATAAATATTTATTCAAATTCGTAGTGAATATAATATTTATTTATTTATAGGATGAATAAAATTTATTTGAATAAATATTTTATTATTCATTGTTCAGTAAATTTTGTGGGTGTTCGGGATGAGCTAAGGGTCCAAAAATATTATATTTTATTTAATATCATTCAAATAAATATGAGTTCATTTATTTGAAAGTTATAAAAAATATGAACCTTCCATGTGATGTAATAATAATAAAAATAGTAATAATATGAATTGAGGATTAATTAAAATAAATATGGTAAACTTTTTTTGTGAATGTATTAAATATTAACCCTAACTATATATTCCATATTATTTCATTTTAGATAAAAAAGTGTTATTATGTTTATAGAAAGGCTGTAGAGATTCACTAAATTTTTAAAAAGAACATACTCCTCTATCCCTAAGTAGAATAAAAGAAAATAAGATAAATCAATCATTGGGATCATTGATAAATAACAAGCACTAGCATCCTTTACACTAGAACTTAAAATGAAAAATACTTTATTCAAACATTCATAGTGGATGCATGGATACAACTAGGGGAATATATATTTGGATCGTCCACCATGATTTTGACAATACAACTACATAATTTGAATTGATCATAAGAAATGATGACATTGATTATAATTATTATTTTAAAATTCCTATAAATTAATTACTAATGATAATATAGAGAATATTTTGGGATTTCCCTCATCAATTTCATCTAATATGATCTTCTAAAACAAATGAAAACCCATATTTCCCAACCATGTAGACACTTTTGTTGTTCCACTAAACATTTATTTCAAATCCTAATAATGACCGAAAGTTAATTATAGGAACATATTCTAGGGTCCTTGTCAATAATATATTTAAAATTATCTTTAAATATATACTTATGTATAACAAAAGTCATATATTAAGAAACCTCACCCATGAATCACAATCTAGGAACACTTATGCATATTTTTTGAAATTTTAAAATATTTAAAATTAATATTGAAAAGGGAATTTTATATTTTGAAAATTAAATATAATAAATTATAAAAGAAAAAGTATATTTATAATTAATGTAGATGTTCTTAGGTTCAAATGCATTGTTCCTTCACCATTTGTTAAAATTGTTATCATTTGATAATTAACTTACCACTATTGGAGAATAACCTTTCTCGATATTAAAATGTGTACATTAAAATACCTCATAAACCACCTTAGTACATCAAGCACACCTCATCCATAGTGTAATTTTATGAACATAACTTTCCCATAGAATTAAAACACTCTCCACCTAAGTTAATGATATATCTTTCATTCCTCTTCTAACCCAAATATTATAAAAATTATCCAAATGAGGAAAATGTATATATAAGGGATAAAGAAGTGTATGTAATGAAGTTATGGATACCTCAGGAAGAAAGACTCCCATATAACCATACTCATTACACCTACATCACCTACATCAAATTATAAATAAAACATAATTTGAATATAGAGTAATATGAGACAACACCTGAGATATTGTATTTTGGATATATTCCCATACACTTGGGTATGAAGTGTTAATGTTTGGAAGGTTCACAATAGTTGAATACAAATTTAGAATAATTTAATACAAATATATTAAAAAATAAATAATGAATTAAATAATATTTAAATAAAAACCCATTGATACATCAATACATGGAAAAGGAGATTTTTTTTATATCACCATTAATAGAAGTTTCTTCTCTTTATATGATTTAAAAAATCCTTCTCTTTCTCATGGGTGTTATCCATGTATGGTATAATGAGAAAATTATTAAACAAAACATGTATTCAATAATTTTCTTTCACTATTGTTTCCACTTTCAAAATATTCATCAATATATCTAAATAGTGTCTCTTTCCTTTTTTTTGAATAAAAAAAATTTGATCTGGTTATGGGAATGAACTTTTCTTTTAGTGATGATGAACTCTTACAATTTATGTTTCATGGGATGGAATTATATAGCCACTTATATTTGTTATTGAGGTTTTATGGTTGTTTTAGAGTAACTGTAAGAATTCATCAGGTATTTAAAATGTGTTTCATGTGGGATTATCCATGATTAAAAATATTTTGACCCATGTAAGGTTTATTTGAACAAGTTTCTAGTGGGGTTGATGGTGGAATATGATGATCCAATGATTTTAATTTTACTACACCATGTGCAATCTTTTCTATCCAGCATCTATGTAGAGTATAGACAAGGAACTTCTTTATATATCATTTCATATACTCCATTCAGTTGGGTATTGGCATATGTATCCTAAACACTTGTATAATCAACCATATAAATTTGTTAGGCCACTTCCTCACCCTATATTTTTGAATTCACTAACGCCATTTAACATGAATTGAAGGTTTTTCTTTAAAAAAATACATTTTTCCCACATCATTCATGAGCCTTATAGGTGTGTTAATTTTTTAGGATAATAAAGAGGTACATTGGCTAGAAGTTTAGTGTAATATTTTTGTATATAACATGATCTTATACCAGGTGAAAAATATTTTCATGAATAACCATGTGTAATTCAACAATATAAAACTTCATTTCCTATGGGATATTAAACCCATTATATCCCTTGTCATTCATGGGCCTATATAGACAATCACTTTCAAAGTGGTGTTTGAGGGTGGTTTTGATTAGTTAGGGATGAGATTATTTTTCCCCTTCATATATACAAATTATATATATACTTTTAACTTTTAATTAGTGAAATTAATTAGCACTAAAATTTCATATTTTGGCCAATTTTATATTAAACAATAAAATTTATTCCAATCTATGAAATATGAACTATATCCCTTATTATATTAATTTTTTCAGAGGGATATTTTTAATCAGATATAATATCAAAATAAGGTAGTTTACAGATTTTCATGAAAAAATATCATAATTTCATTATGTGTGATATGAGTTTCCTAAATATATATATTTTTAATAATTTCTAACATCCCAAAATATAAGAATATCAATACCTAAATTAAAAGGCTTATCCTTCATTATACACGCTTTTTTCTCCAAATTGTAGAAGTTACCATGATATTCTATATCATTTACTATGATATACCCTCTACATCTTCGTGGTTAACATTTCCCTATAATATTAACCATGTTGTATTGCTATCATCACATATAGTATATACAAAACCCATATATTACTAATGTGTCATTATTATAAATTTTATCATGGAATGTGAAATATTTATTTTTCATTCTATAATATGTATCTTCATCTATTTAATGAAAAATATTTCCTTATCACCCCTCTATGATAATAATACAACGACTTGGGTCTAATAATGTAACCTTTATTCGTATTATTTCCATTCCATGACATAGATCGATTCATGACATTTCTAGTGACTGTAATTTCACTTATAGTGATATGGTAGTCATTTCCTATAATATTTCCTTCTGTATTTTCATTAGAATTGTTTGTTTTGTATCATGTAACATAATATGTTAATTTTTCCATCCACCTTGAAAACAAAAAATATTTCATTAGTGATGCGACTTTCCATTGATATCAATCACCACACCTCATTATATTAAAATACATTAAATTTTAAACTCATATATTTATCCTTGATATTTATGAATATAATAATATTATATATATATTTCTTATAATTTATGTAAATATATAATAATTTTGTTGAATATATGACTAAATTCTGGGACTTCATCCATGTGTATATGCATGTTTAAAATAAAACATTTGATGTTAATCAACCTAACATATTTTGATGAAATCCCACTATAATAATGTTCAATTCAAATATGTTTAGTCAAATATATTATGAACATATTATCAATGATACAATTCCTATAACTATTTAGATCATGAACTGTAATATATAATACTAAATCCTGCATAAAACAATTATTTTCTTGAGGATTCAACTATATCAATCCATGTGATATGAATTTTTCTCCTTACCTAATATCTGAAGAACAATTTTTGTGTTCTATTATAACAAAGATTTTTATTTTTTGAAAACTGGCCTTTTTGTATAAAAAATTTTATTATCCAGGAATCGGATGAAACCCATCATAATGATCTTTTGTAAGAAAATAACTTTTTTGATAGAATAAGATCCATCTTCACCATACTTAAATCATTATATCCAAATGAATCAGAGGTATAAATTATTGTCTGCTGGATGTTTTCATTTGTCGTAATCAGAGAAATAATGAATTTATTGAGTTAGTTAGTTGTTTTGTTATTAAAGTGTTTTGTTAAGGAAAGTGATGTTAGGGGTGAGAAATTTTTCAAACATAATAATCTAAATATGATGATGATTTTGTAGTCATAATGTTCCCAAAAGTCATGAAAAGGATCATGATAAATGATTTTGAAAAAATGATAGATAGTTTTAAAGAATTTTTGAGTTATAGAATGGAAATTGCATCATAAATGGAATTCCATTGTAATGGGATTTCCATCATAATATGAAAATCCACCATAATGGAAATTCCATCATAATGATAATTCCATCATTATTAGGATTCTATTAGACTAATATGAAGTGTAAACAAAAATCGTAATGTGCTAAAGAGGAAATAAAAATCATAATTAACAGAGAAGGAAATGAAAATTTTAATGAGTTGAGAAAGAAACAAAATTAATATTCATTGAGAAGGATAAATAATTCATAATCACTGAGAAGGAAATAGACATCATAATCACTGTGAAGGAACCAAAATTTGAAATTAGAAGAGAATAAAAAATTTTGTGATGAGCTAATTTGGAAGAAGACTGAAAAAGAAAGTTATTAATGTTGGATAAAGAGGTTAAGAGGTCAAACATGAAATTCAATTTTTCATAAATCTTAGTGAAATCTATGGTGATATGAGTAAGTCTGGTTTTGTGTTTAAATTCAGTTGATTTTTTTTTTGTTTTTGATATTTGAGGAAGTGGATAATGTTTTCAATTTTACCTCATTTGTTTTGTGAGAAGCCTTTAAATTAATTCTTAGATCATTCATTTATTGTGAATTTTTATATAAGAGTAAAAGCCAGTGTGAGGAAGAAATCAAGTAATCATAATTTCAGACTAGATATCTCATGAGGAGGAATATAGTGTTGAATGTTTATTTACTAAATTGACAAAGATCATATTGAAAAGATAGTATTAAGTCGATTAGATAGAGAAAGATCATATTGGGAATTTGAGAAAATATTGAGTTATGTAGATTGAGAATGATTTCATTGTGTTAATTCCATTGTATTGAGAAGATATAATCTCGACTAATCATATTGATAGAATCAAAGCCAGACTTATCATATTGTGGGAATTAGATCCAGACTCATCAGATTGAGAAAACCGGATCAATCCAAATCTAACGTAGGATTCCTGCTGGACAATTGTGTCACAATTTCAACAAATATTTATTCTTCTGTATAGATAATTTTTTTATAATAAAACATTATAAACTAAAAGGATTCATTTTAATATTTCATATTAGAAGATAAAATGTTTCTCATGAGTGTTGACATAAGTTTAAGTCACTTCTTCATAAAAATTAATTTCAATAGACCGATGAGAGTGCCTATTGCTAGGATGTAGGCTATCACACTAAGTTTGGACCTTTTAAATCATATGTGATTTAAATAATTTCCTTATTTTTTAGAAATGAATATTTACCAAATTTGGATAAGGAAATTAATATTAAAAGGTTGCATAGGTTAGGTTTTTAACATATTGAAATATATAAAAAGATAAATGAATGATTCAAACCCCTTATTAGTTTTTATTTGATCTTTTAGTGTTTTATTTGGTATCAGATAGAGCTTCCCATGTGAAATACTTATCTTGGATAATATCAATTCTATTAATAGAATATAAATTCCTACATTTTATGGGAAAATTATTATTGATGAAAAAATGGGATGATTTCTTATCTCCCATCAATTGGCTTGGAAGTTTCTGAAGATACGACATTTGGTTTTACACATATTGAGATATATTATCCTATAAAAGCTGTTTATAAGAGAAATATTGAAGTTTATGTAAGGGAAAGAAATGAAATCCTTATTTCCTTATCAAATAATCTTTATCAGAAGGTGATGGATCTATATACTTCAAAAAATATGGATGAAAAACATGAAATTTTATTCTAAGGGAATACTAATGTTAAGGAAGAAAAGATACAAATATAGCATGGTAATTATAAAGTCATTAGAATGAAATATAAAGGAAAAATGATGAATAGTTTAGTATTGTGAATTAAATTGGTTACAATATCTAATGATTCAGATATTTCTTGGAAGATTCTACAATTATAGAGAAAAATATGGGAAACATTCTATAGTTGATTGATTAAAAATTTTATAGTTTAGAAGATAAGGATGATTTATCTGTTGATGAATTTCATAACATTATTATTTCTTATTAAATATGGAAATATCATTTTTTAAGAACAAGATGAAAGATTACATGTAACTTTAAACAATGAGAAATAGGAAAATCCATGATGTTGAAGAATCCAATCATTAAGATTATGAAGATAAATAGAATGATGATTCGAATAAAAAAACAAGTCTCTTATATCCAAGACCTATCTTACAGGAAGAGGACAATATGAAGGTAAACTTCCTATCAATTTTTCTGATTGTGGTAGAATCAGACAATTTGATATGACATTACCAAAGAAGAAAGTTGATGAATATAAGGATGATTCTGCTAAAAACCTTCAGTGGAAAAACTGAAAAAATAATTATTAATAAGAAAATTATTCTAATGGATACAAGAAGAATTTTTTTGGAAATAAAATAATTTTGTTGAATCAGAATTTACTAATATAAATTCTTCCTAATATGAATGTTCAATAAAATTTAGAAACGTCATTACAAATATTAAAAAAAAGATTTATCAAAGAGGGAAGAAGGTGGTGAAGAATATTATATAGAGTATTGGAACATAAATTTGTTTATGAATTTATGGATAAAAACAAAAATCTCAAGAATGAAATTATAGTAATGATGAAATATTATGAAGAATTTTCAGATGGATGAAAACATGTCATCAAGTAAGAGGATGAAAACATTTAAGGTATTTAATGATAAAAACGTAGAATTTATGACTAGATAAAGATGATTGAAGATATTATTAAGAATATGGAAGCCATGAAAGAAGTCTTTAACAAGTTTCAATCAAGACATATTTAGTCCAATATTATTTTGAGGAAGATGAATGAAAACTTCCGCAAATCTTCCACAGTAATAGATGAGAGTTCTAAAGTTACTGAGAACTCTCAATATGATAATCTGGTGAATTATTATCTTACCAAAAATAATGTTCAATATAATATGTTTAATATTAAAGGTTCCAAAAAATATATTAGTAAATATTGGGTTGATAAAGGATGTGATAAACCTATAAAAACTAAAAATTGAGAAAAATAACTCAAAATAATAGATAGTCCACATATTGAGTATGTTAGAACATAAAGAATCTACCAACCTCAATAAAGTTTCTATAGAGAAATACCTTTCGTTGAATATAAAATTGTAATTTTATGGATATTTTTGGTGTATTGGAATCTATGGGAATATATATTATAATTGTTATCACAAATTATCTCTACCTAAAAAAAGGTTTTAGAAAATTGAAATAAATAGTGAATGTAAAATGTGTAACTTCTATATCTTAGAGAATGTTGAAAAGGTAAATTCTAAAGAGGTTAGAAAAAATCAGACAAAAAATCAATTTTAATGTTAGGAAGATGTTTTTGGAAGATGTGATCAGGCTACTCATCATGATAAAATATTTATGAAACTCTTTCAGGAACAAGTTTCTTATGATATAAAATAAAAGGTTGTTGTAAAGATAAAGGTTGAGGAAATAGTTCTTGTTGTTGAGATAGCTTTGAAAGAAAGTAAAAGTAAAAAAACAATTTATACTTGATAGTTTTTTTCTTAACAAATGAAAGGTTATATACAAATTTTGAAACATTTTGAATGTCTTGATGGTGGATCAATTACCTTTGGTAATGATAGTTTATTAAAAATTATGGGATTTAGAATAGTTGAGATTAAAGAAGAAAAGTTAAAATCTACGAATGATTTATTTGTTGATGGTCTAAAAAATAACCTATTTAGTGTTTGTCAACTTTTCAACGATGGTAAAGATGTTTTTTTTAGAAATTAATTTTTCATCATCAAAAGTGTAAAAGACAAAAAATTTGTTACAAAAAGAGAAAGAACCAGTGAGAATATCATCCAAAATGAGAATTCAACAACTCTTTTTACTTGAGTATGGATGATGAAAGAAATTGTTGAAGCAAATAATTGGGAACCTTGGATAGAAAATTATGATAATCTTTTTGAAAGTTGATGCCATTAAGAATTTTGCAGAATTGAAAAGAAGAGATGAATATATGTTCATTACTCAATGGAAAGGAAAGATGACTAAAAAATCATATGAAAATTCAGATTCAATCTACCAGACAACGTTAACATATTATTTCATATTTATATAGTCCAATGATACATCAATAAACACAAGAAAAATTATACTTTATCACTTTAATTGATGATTTCACTCTAATGAAAAACATCATGTGTATGTAGCACAAGTCAGAGGTTGTTGAAATGTTTAAATTATTCAAAAAATGATATTAAGAAAGAAATGGGGGTTTCTATATACAAGTTGAGAAAAAATAATGGTTATGAATTCACAAACAATACTATTCAAAATTATCTAATAATGAATGGTATAAAACATCAATATAGTTTTTCCTATTCTCCACAACAATGTAGAATAATGGAATGAAAGAATAAAAGTTTATTTGAAATGGGAAGAATTATGTTTGCATAATACAAATATAAAAAATTATATTGGAGAGATGCTGTTAATATTATTGTTCACTTTAAACATTGATTCAATTTAAGAATGAAATCTCAAATTACTCCTTATGAAATATGGTATAACAAAAAAACATCATTGAAATGCGTCAATTTTTTTGAAATTCCATGTTTTATCAAAATAAATTTTTTAGATTTTGCAATGTTTGATGAGACAGCTGAGGAAAGAACATTTATGGGTAATTATCCAAATAAAACAAGTTAAAAATGTTGGAAAAAACATTTAAAAAAGTTAGTGGACTCATATGATGTGAAGGTAATTGAAAATCAATGTTTCGTAAAAAAAACAGGTGAGATTGATGAGAGGGATAAATTAGAGAATTCTAACAATAGTGAATGTAATTCAAAACATCTTTACCAATATTAAGAATAATCATGTGATGAAGAAATTTCAGTTGGGAAAGAAAATTTGATATCTCCTACCTTACAAAAACATGTTGAATTTGTGAACATTATTGGGATTTAGAAATATCTGGTTTAGACTAAGAGGAATTTGATATTAGAAAATTGTACATGACTTATCTCAAAAGATGAACCTGAATTAGTTTTAGAGGCTATTCATCAAAAATAATTGGTGGATACTATAAAAGAAAATTTGTATCACATTGAGTAGAATAAAACAAGGGAACCTATTCTATGGGAAAAAATAAATATGTTATCAGAACAAAGAGGGATTATAGAAACTAATTGAATGAGGATGTAGAATATTTAATAAATAAATAATGACTTGTTTGTAAAGGATATATATAGGTGGAAGGTGTGGATTTTCATGAAACCTTTTCCCACATTTCCTGGATATATACTAATCGAATGTTTCTTGCAGTAGATGTACATCATAATAAAAAAAAATTCATATGGATTTAATGTTATCTTTATTAAATGGTGATATTGAAGAAATAGTTTACATTAGAAAAACATGTGTGTTTTTTCTTGATCAGAATGAAAAAATGTTTTTAAATTGAAGAAATATTTCTATGGGTAAAAACAAGCTCCACATTCTTTGTATTATAAACTTGAAAATTGTTTGTGAATGTTGATATTTTTTAAAGGTAATGTTTATAGAATCATATATGTGAAAGATGATGACTCTAGAACTCTAATTTTAATTTTTTATATGGGTCATATAATTTTTCAAGGGGATAGAAGAGTTGTTTTTAAATATTTTTATGAGGAAAATAAGAATAATTCTAAAATGTATATGTTAGGAGAATTAACATCATTCTATGGATTTAAAATTCCAAAAAAATGAAAAAAATTATCTTATCTTAATAAAACTATGCCATATAATTGTTAATGATTTTTGGGATGAAAGAATCCAAACAAGTTTCTACTCTTATTTCAACGAACAAAAATTTGATTAAAGATGAATCTGGAATATTTGTGAATTAGAATCAATTTAGGAAGATAACATGAAGTCTTATTTTTCTAACATCCACAATTCTAGATATTGTAAATGTTGTAATTTTGTGTTCTAGGTCTCAAAGTAATCCTATAGACTCACCTATGTTGGATGTTATTTTTTTAGTTATGTAAATGGATCATATACACATGGATTGTAATAAAAATGATATAATGAGATTAAGTTTTATTCTTTCATTTATAATGATTGATCTAGAGATTGTAATGATAGATAATAAATCTTTGGAGGAGCATTTCTCTTGGGTGAATGTTGTGTGTGTTAGCATAATAAGAAACAAAGATCAGTAACATAGGGGACATCTAAATTTGAATATATTGCCGCTACTCGGGCTTGTACTCAAATGTTATAGATGAATGATGGGATGGTATATTTGAATGTAAATGGTTCCAATCCATTGAATATACATTGGGATAATTAGAGTGAAAATTATCTTTCTATGAATCCTATACAACATTAAATATCAAAACACATTTATATAAATTTTCACCTTATAAAAGATAATGTTACTACTCGAGGTTTTCTTCTAGAGTACATTTCAACAATGTACCAGATCTATGATATCCTTAAAAAAGAAATGACAAAAGAAAATATTATGGAATTAAGGCTGCAACATCATGTCTAGACTTCTCCCATGAATTCCTAAACCTCATAAAAAGGAACCCCCACTATGCTTCGGATTATGTTGACAAAGGGGGAGAGAATGTAACTAATTTTACATTATAATAAATTTTTACTTAAAAATATTAATTGAATCTAAATCTATTGTTATCGTAGGATGGTGGAGAGAAAAATAAAAGCAATAGGAAAAGATAAAATTGCGGGGGAGTTTATTTTTACATGTACACAAAATTTTCTTTCCATAGAGGAATGTAATTTCTTAAAAGATATCACTATATTCTATACTGTGGTTTCAAGACACTCTCTTTTGAGAAAATCTATTCTTTTGATAATAGTAAAAAAAATAAGTTTTTATTTTCAAAATTTGTGTTGTGGGAAAAAAATACAAGAGTTGGAGAAGTTGTTCACAAGGGGTTTTAGTTAATCCAAATGGGGAGATTGAAGAACCTTTATAGTGTTTCACTTTAACAAAATTTTGTATTTTTTGGCAACTGAATAGTTTGTATAAGAATGTTTTTTAACAAGTAATATGATATTGTCTATTATAATGAACTTTGGTATGAATGTAGAATGTTGACGAATGAATCGGATCCATCTTCCTCATATTCAGATAATCGAATCGAAATGAATCAGAGGAAGAAATTGTTTCTTCCTAGAAGTTTTCCTTTTTACTAATAAAAGAAAGAAAGTTGTTTTTCAGTGAAGAAGTCATATTGTTGCTATAGATTTTTGTTGAAGAAATTGAATTCTAGAGATATAATGGTTTCAGGATTTCTTAACTCAACGAGAAGATGATGTTTTTTCCATAAAGTTCACACAAAACTTGAAAATGTTCATGAAAAATGATTTTGACTAAATGGTGGAGAGGTTTAAAGAATTTAAGATATATAGAATGGGAATTCCATTAAAATTGGAATTCCGTCATAATGGGAAAATCTATCATAATGGGAATTCCATCATAATGATAATTATATCATTACGAGGATTCCATTAGACTGAGATGAAGAGGAAATAAAAATAATAAATAGATAAACGGGAAACAAAAATTGTAATGAGTTTAGAAGGAAATATAAATTGTAATGATTTGTGAAGGAAATAGATTTCATAGTAATTGAGAGGGATATAGAATTCCTAATCACTGAGAGGTAAACAAATTTCATAATCATTAATAAGGAAAAAATAATTGAGAATAATATGTAAAGGAAATAGATTTGTAACAATAAGATTACGAAGAAGACTCGAAAAAATACTTGATGTTTTATAAAGAGTTGAAAAGTTCAAACATGAAATTATGTTTTATATAAATCTATGAAAAAATTAATGAGTTTTGAATATGTAATTGTTTAAATTTAAATGCAATTTATTTTAGTGTTTTTTAAATTTGAGAAAGAGGAGAAGGTTCTCAAGTTTAGATTTTTTCTTTTCAGAGTCTCTTATAAATAGAAGCTCATATCATTCGTTCATTGTGTCTTTTTATGAATGTGGAAAATGAGGATCACAGAATAAATAACGTGAAAGAAATTTCTTGATAGATATCTCATGAGTAGGATTATAAATTTTAATTCTGTTTTAGCATATTTATCATGATTTTATTGATAAGATCGTATTGAGTCGATTGGATCAGAAAATATCGTAAAGAGAATTTAAACGGAGTTTGAGTTTTGAAAATTGAAAATGGATTCATCAGATTAAGTCCACCATATTGAGATAATTGGATCCAAACACATGGTATTGAAAGAATATGATCTATACTCATCATATTGAGAGAATCAAATCGAGACTCACTCTATTGAGAAAATCAGATCTAGCCAAATTGAATTGAGGATTCAGATTGAGAAATTTTGGAGAAATTTCAAAAAAGTATTTATTTTTTTTTCTCCATTTCTATTATATGAAATCATTGTAAACTAACATGAGTAAGTGTAATCTTTCTTATCAGAAGATAGAATTTGTTTAATGAGATTTTTCTGAAGTTATATTCACTTCATCATAATAGTGAGTTTCCATATACCCATAGGATTTGAAATTGAAAGGATGTAGGTTCCCACACTAATGATTAACCAAATAAATCATGCGTGATTTACTTTAACTCATTATATTTTCATTCCAAATTATTAATGAAAAAATGATATGGAAATAAATATTAACAGATTTTAGGGGTTATGTTTTGAAAGTATTGAATCTGGTAAAAAGTAAAAAAACTAATTCAACCCCCTTCTCAGTTGTAATTTGATCCTTTGTAAGGTCAATAACATTATTATAGATTACCTTAGAAACATAATAGTAGACCGTACGACCATCAACTAGTTTATTTAAAAATAATAATATTGATATAAGTGATGTCGTAAAATCTCAAAAGTCCTCTTCAATTACCGATTCCACTTTAAATTTACCAAATTTTATGTCTGATTAACAATAGGTTAATAGAGATTATATAAATCCATAAAAAGAAATCAATAATATCAATCCAACCAAAGAAACATTTTCATTTAAAAATAATTTTTGGCTCACTCAATGTAATAATAGACATCATGTTATTAGGATTCAGAAAATATCTATTATTAAAAATAACATTACAATAATAATTAACTTCTTGAATCAAGAAATGAATTTTATAGAAAATCAAAAATAGATTATGATTACATAATGTCCCTAAAAGAATTTCGTATTTTTATTATGTTCGTACTTTTCCCTTTAATAGATTAATAAATTATCTATTAATACTACCCAAAAAATTTCCAAATACATATAGAATATTCTACACATAAAATCCATGGACACCAAAAACATTCATGTAATTAAAAGGCATTAAAAAGAACTCACAATGGCCATAAAACCTTTGGATTATTAAATTTTATGTGACTAATGATCCACAATTTATTCTTTATTTTCATTTTATTTTCATTAACATAGATTAATGTTTACTATTTATCTTAGTATTTTGTGTACATTTTTATGAAATTCTCATCAATTGATAAAATTTGGGGTTTCCAAGAAAATAATAATAAAATTCGCATTTTCATTAGCTATAGAGAAGAAAAATAATGTAATAAATTTTTTAATGATATAAAAGTAGTGAATTATCATATTCACACATCACATATAGAGGATAAAGACAAAAAATACTCATGGATAATGTACAAAAATACTAAAACTCATCTGAAAATCTTTGATTGGTGGATGACTATAACAGTACATACTATATTGGAAGTGGAAAACACACTATGTACCATATACCCTACCAAAATTCAATCACCAAAAGTAAATTATAGTTGGAAAACTACATAAGAAACCCCAAAAAGTGGTCATTGACTAAATATATATTGTGTAATTATCTAGATTCAATTATGTTATATAAATATATATAGACATACAATGTATTAGATCCAATGACATCAGGGAATATATGTACACTATTTAATTGTTGTTTGTTTGCTCTTGGTTTCATTCTGGTGTATAATTTTATTTTTACCCCGATCTCTTATTGATCCCCACCTTAAATCAATGGATCATCTACCCTTGGTAAGTAGTGAGCCTCTATTCTTCATTTTTGAGAATACCATGGATGTGAGAATTTATATTGTTAT